>CM056724.1:92807092-95207092 GCA_029844215.1 Przewalskia tangutica | reverse complement strand
GCACATGATTTGCTAGAAGACATGACCACAAACAACCACCAGGGGGCCGATGAAAGATCAGCAAGCAGCAGGAAAGTGGCTGAGGTTCATGAGTTAGATGCTATCACTGTGTTGATTGCCCAGGTTGCTACCTTGACAAAGCAGTTGCAGCAGAGCACCATGTCCGTTAAAGTTGTTCAGACACCAGTGAGTTGTGAGATTTGTGGGGGTCCCCATACTTTTGATAGGTGCACATCAGTGGATCCAAACAATGTGCCTATAAAGCAGGTTAAGGAAGTTGGGAATTTTCAGAGTCCCTACAATAATGCATTCTCCAACACATATAATCAGGGGTGGAGAAATCATCCCAACTTTTCATGGAAGAATGACCAAGGGCAGCAACCTTAGTTTCAGAAGCTATTTCAACAAACCAATCTAGCTCCTCAGGGACAGATCCAGCAACAACAACCCAGGCCACCAACTCCACAAGAGAAGCCAGATGAAATAAGAGCAGCGCTATTGACCATGGCTAACTCCCAGACTCAATTCATGGCAGAAACCAGGTCCTCATTTGCAACCTTGACCAACTCTCACTCCGCCAGTTTATCAAACAAATTCATCTATTAGGAACTTGGAGACTCAAATGGGGCAGTTAGCAGAAAAAATGAGTGACAGACTGCAAGGAAACCTCCCTAGAAACACAGTGATGAACCCAAGGGAACAATGTCAAGCAATCTACTTGAGAAGTGAAAAGCAGTTAGAGCAGGTTGCACCCCCACCAGTGGTTGAAAATAAGAATGAAGTGGAAAAGATAGTTGATGCAGAGAAATGGGGGGTTACTGATGACCGCCCTATGTTAGATAAGGCTCCACCAACAGTTATGAGGGAATATACAGACAGAATTCCATACCCTCAAAGACTGCAGAAGAAGTCTCTAGATAAGCAATTTTTGAAATTCTTAGAGGTATTCAAAAAGCTGCATATCAATCTTCCATTCATCGAGGCCTTGGAGCAAATGTCAACATATGTGGAGTTCATGAAATACATTCTTTTTAAGAAGAGGAAACTGGCAGACTATGAGACAGTGGTGCTGACGGAGGAGTGCAATGCTATTCTGCAGAAGAGACTTCCCCCAAAGTTGAAAGATCCAGGGAGTTTCACCTTACCTTGCACTATAGGGAATGTGACTGTTGACACCCAATTTTGACCCTCCCGTCCAGTCATTAACTATAAAATTACACTAATTTTCTACAATAATTCTAATAATTTTAAAATAATAAAATGCAGCAATAAAACATTAATACAAACATAAATAAGCAATTTAATAATGGCACCGCATCTTACGTAAAGTATTAAGCACTAATTAATTAGCATGCCCACATTTATTAGGATAATAATAGCTTAGACTAATAAAACACCTAAGTAATTTAATCACAATTTAGATTTCATTTATCTATCACTAGTTAAATAATACACCTAAGGCTTTATCTATAACCCATTAATTAAATAACAAATACCTAAAACTCTACCCAACCCAAAACTAATTAAAATACCCCAAGCCCACCCTATTTTCGTCAACCCGCGGCCCACAACCCTCACCCCTTCAACCCACGACCCGCGGCCCATTTTCCTTTAACCTTCAGCTCTCCCCTCGACAGGCCCACTTCCCTTAACACCCAGAACCTTCTTCGTCCCCCTCCCTCATCCTCACAGAAACCCTAACCCGTCCACTCAACTCATCCGCCGCATGCACCCTTCCCCCCTACCCACGAATCTCGCCAGATTTTCAGGTGGGAAAATCTGGCATAACCAAATCGAATCCTCGCCTCAGTCATAACCAAATCGTTCCAACAAAGAATAATATCAAAATCGTCCCTAAAATGGTAGCTTGCCATAACCGAAACTTCAGAAATCAAACCTTACCATATAACACCTAGAATCACACCAAAATCCCCTTCAAATCATCCGCGAATCAGTCCTTAGAATGGTCCAAAATCAGCACCTATTTTTGGTAAACAATCACTCGAAAATCAGTAACAAATCGTGCGAAATCAAGCACGAATCAAGCACAAATCTCAGCCTTAAACACTTACCAAACTTGGAACCCAAAATCCTGGCTATAAATATAGAACCACTATGCATGCAATAGGCATCGATTAGGGGATTTAGAAAAGCATCGATCAGTCGAGCACAGTAGGTCAGAGTGGGGTCAGGGGCCATCGTTTTTACAGACATCGGGGGTAGGGGAATAGTCCGAGAACCTTTCTCTCACATAGGCAGAAACAGAGGTCGAACACCCTTTCCTTTACCTTCAAGGATACCTTTCTTCACAATCCGAAATTTTGCAGTCTAAGAGCAAGAACGAAATTTCGAAACCTTCTCTCTCAATTTACCAAGAAATCAGCAAACTATCTCTGCCCCTTTTAATCGCATCGCAAAAACCAAACCCCGAGCGAATCGACGACTTGATACGCTGCCTCGGTTCGCTGTCCGGAGAAGGTAAATTCATTCTTTTTAACATTTCGCTGTTCAATTCATGTTGCGTGTTCCGTATATGTGTTTGTGTTTTCTTGGTAAATGGTGTTTAGCTTAATCTAGTCGTCGCTCGAAATCTATAGTGATGTATTGTGTGTCGTATGGAGTAATTATGTGTTGTTATGAACTGTTTGAACTCGTTTGAATGCCGAAAAACATGTTTATTTGCCTAAGGATTATGTTTAGTTGATTGAATGTCCTGTATTGTTTGTTATATCACCTGGTAATAGATTAAGCCCAGAAATAAATTAAATGTGTTGGTATTGTCTCATATTTGTTGAGGTGCTAAATTATTTCAAGGATGTTTCCTTACCTTGCTGGTTACGTGCAAAAGAAAATTTGAAATTGTTGAAACCTTCCATTGCTTTACCCATATCAATGAATGACCACATTGGTCCTCTTCTTGCCTGCTGAATGTCATCTCTAGATTACTCAGTCTCGGGTCTGTATGTTTTAAACTTAGTTACGCGTGTACTTTATTTGAATACATTATTTGCATTTAGTTTCTTCTTAAGTGTCTTATTAGCTAACTTTGTGTCATGAGTTCCTAGTAAACGACTATTTGCACTACCCATGTATCCCAGGTAGCCACTGCCGTGAGTCTTGTTTATCAGATATGAAATACACGAATGCTTAACTCACAATTGTATTACTAAGAGAGTATGCAGTCATGGTCCATGACCCCTTTATCCCTTGGATATGTGAAACTTTTTTTTTAAAGAACTTGTCCAGTTTCAACAGTCAGCCTGCAGTTCAGGTCATAATTGGTCTAAACTAGTTTGCCCTGATGGTGTGATTTCTTCCTCTTCTGTTTTGGTTGTCTCACTTACTACTAGTCTTAACAAGGGGATAAAGTCTAACTGAGTTATGAATAGGTCAAGCCTAAAGGGCTAAAGGTAGGATAAATCATGAAGCACTGCCTCTAGATTTCATACACCACTTGATCTGGAATCTGATGAAAACTATAGGCGTCGGTTGTCCTATTTCTATGCCTTCAGAATCCCATCTATGTTGCCTATCGAATCTGAGCTTTAAAGGGTCTATCATATACTGATTTGCTCTACATTTAAATCTGAAAGCTTCACGTTGAGGGTCTGTTTTACATTCTGTCTGATATTGGTATATAAGAGGCAATGTTGGGTTTTGTTACGTGGATTTGTCTAGTTGTGTTAGCATTAATATAGTTAAATAATAATCATACATTTTTAATTTTGCATAAGTATTCCGGCTATTTGTATTGTGATAAGTTTCGGACATATACTAATTCTTATCTTTTCGTTGTTCTACATGAAATGCATCGGAGCGAAATGAAGAGTCTCATGGCGAGACTCAATACAAGCTACAACAAATGAAGACCCACATCTTATGTGCTTCATCCTCTCCGCATCATAAACTCCAAACCATAGGCGGAATGACTTCGCCATTTCTTCGAGTCTTTATTATTGCCTCCCCTCTCCCTATTTGTTTACTGTAATTATTTGTCTAACATTACGCTACTAGTAGAATATAATATTGAAGCAATAAATTAGAAGATAACCTCCCCCTCTTAAGTTCTAGGAAACCATTTAATAATTTTCACTTGCATAAATTACTTAAATAGTTAATATATTAGTTCAACGTGAAACTCGTTTGTAATTATTTGACTAACGCTACTCTAATTAGTAGGACACCTAGAATAGCTAAACCTTGAATCAATAATTAGAAGATAATTGGGTATTAGAAATTTGGCCTTCCCCTAGTTGTTTATTTAGGATTGTCATGCATATTTTTATCATTGCAAAGAATAATTAAAACCTAAACCATATTTTTTTGCATAATTAACAAAGCAAATCCATAAATAACTATCTTTCCCTTTATTTTCCATTGCCAAAAAGAGTATTTTATAAACAACATAAATGCATATTTTTTGAACTTTATACTATGTCTTATAAATTATGTCATGCCTATTTATCTAGATACATTTTGTCAAAGAAACTGATTCCGGCATTATTACCTTTACACTATACTATGCAATATATATTTTATCCAATATAGCAAATTCATATGTTCTTTAAGTATCTTATGAACGTATATTTTCATCCAAAATTAATTCTACTTTATAAAGTCATAAACCTTTTATGTCGTCAAAGAACATATTTTCCTTACTTTATATAAAACACTTGCAACATTCTTTTACTTCAAATATTCTTTCTTAAACATGCCTTTCTTAGCATAAATAATTAACCCTAGGTTTGAACGGACAACCGCAAGTTAGCGGATCCTTTAGGGTGCCTAACCCCTTCCCTTTAGGATAATAAAGAACTCTTACCCAGAATCTCATTAAGTTTAGCAGACCATTAAATGGAGTTAATGTTTACTTTAAATTAGTTAACATTTAGGTGTCCTAATTCACCCAAAATAATTAGGTGGCGACTCCGTGAACCCTAGCACCCTTTTTTTTTTATTTTTTTTATTTTTTTTATTTTTAAACATTAGCATTCTTTTTTTAAAAACATTTAGCTCTTTTATTTATTTCCTAACATTTCTACTTAAGCAGGGTTCGCTTTTAGAAAGTCGCGGTCGAAATCGGGTGCGACAGTGACATGCAAGCAGGCTTTGTGTGATTTGGGGGAAAGTATCAACCTGTGTTTAAAAGACTTAGTTTGGGGGAAGCAAAGCCAACCACAATTAACTTGCAGCTAGCTGATCGCTCTATAGTGCATCCCCGAGAAATAATTGAAGATGTATTGGTGAAAGTGGGCAAATTTATCTTACCTGCTGATTTCCTCATCCTTGATATAGAGGAAAATGAGAATATGCCAATGATCCTTGGGAGACCATTTCTAGCCACAAGGAGGACACTGATTGATGTTGAGAAAAGAGAGTTAAAACTCCGAGTCCAAGATGAGGAGATGATTTTCAAAGTTTTCAAGCCACCACTGAAGCTCAAGTCAATGATAGATGTTTTGCCATTGGGATAGTTGATAAGGGTATCTCTGAGAAAAGCCTCACAAGTACTGAGACTCGTGAAGTAACATTAAAGCAGCATGATGAACTTGATGGTAAGACTTCTGAACTCAGCCCTGCGAAAAAGAAGAGGAGAAGGAGAAAGAGAATGGTTTTGAAATAGATATGCGGAAGGGATACTCTACCCCCTTGATTGAGTAAGAAAATTACATCCGGCTAAAAGACGTTAAAGACAGTGCTACTTGGGAGACAACCCAATGTTTTTAATTATGTTATTTCAATTTTTGTTTTAGTTATTTTATTTTATATTGAACAGTCTCACGGTCTTGGTTTCTTGTCTTATGTTTTTGGATGACAGATGAAAGATAAGACTCACTCCGAAGGGTTAACAATGCAGAAAATTGGAGGGCACTGGAATTTTTCAGAGGAATTAGCGTCGCGGTGCATGGAGCAAATACCGCGGCTCCTCACGGGAAGTGTGCACAGTAACTTTTTCTTCCTCTCAGACCTCCGTTATGACCGATGTGTTGTGTCAGTAAGTTGTCCCTTTATTTTTTTTTAGTCTTTACACATTTGAGACAATGTGTCGATTAAGTTTGGGGGGGAATATTATTGTTTTGTTGTTGGTTTTGAGTCTTTCGGTCATCTTTTTGTTTGTTTTATGTGTTTGTGACTCATTATTTTTTTATGGATCATGTATGTAGTTGTTGAAGATATTGAGTGGATTAATTGAGATAATGTAATGGAATTCAAAGTAAAAATCTGTGTGCTTAAGTTAAATATGCCAAAAATTCATGACATCTAATTATTTAAGATATTTGTGCTTAGCCTATGTGTTGTTAGTTATGGAAAGAAAGGTTGAAAATATCTAGAAAAACTGTTTACTTGTTATTTGAGGCGAAATAGTTAAGATATACATGTTTAGGGAAAGGATTCAGGTATTCTTTGATAGACCTTCTAACCATTCATTACCTACCCTGACATAGAATGTATCACTAGTCAGCCCCTTTGAGCCTAAATAATATCTTTATTTGACACCCTATGATTCTCTTGTTGTGTCATAAGTGATAATTGAAAATTATTGGGATAAGAAGTGTTGAAAAAGCAATAAAAAGAGAATGAAAATTTGATGCACCTCAATGAAAAATATGCAAAAGCTTAAGTTTGGAGGTGCTTGTTATTTATAATATATCTCATTCTCTCAAAAGAAAAGAGGAAGAAAATAGGTATGAGATTAAAAAGAAAATCAAAAAAAAGAAAAAAGGGAGTTGAATGAAAAAAATGCTTATGGTACGTAATTTGAGCCTAAATGCCAACTTTTATCTACCTCTGTCTAAGCCTACATTACAACTCTTGAAAGTCCTGATGATCTCTAATGTGTATGTCTATGATTAGTGGAGAATAACAAGTAAACATGTCTATATAATTTTGGAAAAGATGGAATGAAATTGGCATGCATAGGTTAGGTGTTTGTATTTCCAGTGATCATGACATAATTGAATTTGCGAAATATCTAATTTGAAATTTTAGATTGCTAAATATGCATGCTATGTATATTCTAACATATTATCCCAGTTTTCATCCATGATTTTGAGGAAGCATTGCTATAGATACTTGATCCACTTCATTGAGTCTTTTATTTGATTTTGTTTTTGTTTAGTGTTTTACTCGAGGGTGAGTAAAGTGTAAGTTTGAGGGTGTTTGTTGAGTGTATTTTATACACTCTTTTGAGTCTTTTAAGTTTAAGTATTTTTCTTTTTTCGTTTGTGTACAGTATAGTATAGTATTAGGTTGTTTTTCTTTCTTTTGAGTCAGCGGTCCTAAAAGAGGAAATACCGAATTGAGGATGAAATGAGCTGAGTTGAGGATGAAATTGCACAATCAAGGCCCAATCAATCAATCAGAAGCCTTGAGAATCTCGGGAAGCAATTTAAACAAAATTACATTATCAACCGCACAGGGTCTATAAGGCTAATTTGCAGAAGTTGCTCGGAGTTAAAGACGCGACACTCAGGCAGAAGGACCGCGGTGCTTGGAGTGAAGCACTGCGGTGCCAAAATAAAGCACCGCGGCACAGGAATTCCAGTGACTATCAGTTTTTTCGGCTGAATTATGGTCGCGGTGCCTGGCTGCAGAACCGCGGTGCCGACGCGTGTATTTGTGATTCTGGGCCGAATTTTGACAGGGGTAAAAGGGTCTGAAGTGAAGTTTTTCTCAGATATTAAAACCCTAAACCCTGTCATACTTTGGAGGAAAGAAAGGAGGCTACAAGCTACAATTGGAGACATCAATTGTTCAAGTTCTTTTTTTTCCTTTACTTTATTTTAATTTCAGTTTATGTTGGATTGTGTATTAGTTCTTAGCATGGCAATATCTAGGAGCTAATTTCTATATTAGGATTTCCGTCGAATCACTTGAAACTCTTTCATATATTTAATGCATAGTTATTGAATATTTCTTCAGTATATTAAGATCTATTCAATATTGTTTTGATTGCTTGATAAGTAACTGATCACTAATTGTCATGACTTGTATGATTTCGAATCGAGACCCGAGGGAAGATTTGAATATGCTGTAGTTGTTTAGACATACGTTAAAATCGTGGACGAAAGTACCCCGATACTTGTGTAGTGTTTAAGGTTATTGTTCTTAATCCTCATGTGTGGTAAAATCTATCATAGAAATATAGAATGTTTCTGCACAAGGTTGAATTTTTATATGTCCTAATCGGAATATAAGACAGATTAGTTAACCCGCTATCTTAATAAGAAGAAGACTCATTAGCATTGCATTGATACTTGAAAGAGTAGATAGTTGAGGAGATTGGAAATCCTATTTCCTTTATAACTGTTTAAAACCCATGTACATTTCACAAAATATCAATTAAATCATCTCTTTCCCCCTCTTCCTCCTCCTTTTCCTCTTCATCTCAATTCTCAATTCTTCTTCTTCAATCAATTGATCTGCACACAATCAACAAACAATATTCGTAAATTATATATTTAACATGGTATCAAAGCTTTGCGATGAGATCGGAAAACATTAACGACATTGATATCGATAAAAACAAAGCAACAATTCAAAAATTGTCATTGTTGAGCTCGAAAGCTTGCTATAATGATGGATTCACAAATACACCTCAAATAGCGCAAACAGAGAGCACCGACAATCACAATCCATTACATTTATTAAAAAAAATCGATGTTACAGAAGAACTCGCCGGAGAAGAGAATCGAAGGAACAATTGAGCACTGACGACACAATCGCAACTCAAAACTGTGGAGAATTGTAATTTTCTCCTCAATTTCGTGTTTTTCATCATCAATTGTTACTTAAAATAAAAGGGCTGAGCCACGGCGCTGGTACGGCAGTGGGCCCAGTCCAATTGGCCCACTGCAATTCGAATTTTGGGTCAGGTTTTAATCATAATCTCAGTCTCATTTATATCATAATCTCTCTATATATTCAGCACTTAACCTCATAATTTAGGTTACAGAATTACACTGAATTCTTACTTTCTGAACTCAGAGTTCAGAGATTAAAATCCACTCAAGCCTCTGCCAAGATTTCCTAGCTTTCCTGAAAGAGGAATATACCGAAGCAAGGCTTGCACCCGAGCAGACAATCGTGTGCGCACCTTTTATAGAGACTTGAAGATTCATAAACTGTAAGTTTTCTTTGTATCTTGCAGATTTCAATTGTAACATAATCATACCAGACGAATTTGTTGGGGGAAAGTAAGTTAACAAAAATTTAAACTTCTGTTGTGTCTTACTTGTGTGTTTTACACCTAACAAAAATCTTACAGTGGTATCAGAGCCCAGGTTGGTTCAATGATTACGTAAAAATTGAAAGACATAATAATATGGGTTAAACGTAAAAGTAATTTTAATCTGAATTAAAATAAGGCAACTTGAAATCTGACATACTTGAACTAGCGATTAACCTTTGTAATCACCCTAAATTATCAACTACACTAAATCGAGGAGGTCATTACGTTCTAACACGAACTGAGCCTTGTGCAGAAATCGATTCATTGCGAACATGGTGCACGACGAAAAATGTGTAGGAATGGACGATGGTCGACATGTGCGTTATTGATAATGATGGGTGGTAGTAAGGACCCGTAATCTGAACCCTAAATTAGATTTAGGGGTTGGACAATTTTTAGATAATCAGCATGGAAACCCCTCTGAAAAGGATGTAGGCGTCGCAGCCCTATCGTAGGGAATCGCGGCGCCAGCTAGGGTTTCACGGCGGCGTCGCGATTCCATGTTGTAGCACCGCGGCGTCAGTCATGGTAATTATCAGGGGTCTTGATTAAAACCTTCATTTAAAATTCGGAGTTTACATGAACTGAAGCGACGCGACCCCATAGTGGAGAGTCGCGGCCCTAATTCATAGAAACATAAACCAAAAGTTTATGCATTAGCGTCATACACAAGTCCGTAGTTAAAATCTCAGTTTTCAAAATTTAATCCATGATTATTATTACACACTATATTGGTATACTGTTTACGTGCTAAATGATCGTTATTTACTTTACTAAGTTTTATAGTGCGCAAATCATGCTTGGGTAGGCGGCGCCCAAAACTAGTCTAGAGTCTGCAATTCATGCTTGGGTAGGCGGCACTCACAACTAGTTTAGGGTCTGAAATCATGCTTGGGTAGGCGGCGCCCAAAACATGTTTGAATGCTTTGAGTAATGTTTGAAACATGTGATAGTTGATCTTGAATATAACCCTGAATTAAAATATTCCCCAAAATTTAATACAAGTCTCATTTAAAATGAATGTGTCGTCCGTTATAATTGATTGTAGTGCAAAATCCTTTTCGGCGAGATGAGTATTTATTCCCCAGCATTTGCTCTAAGTCTACGAGGACTCAGATTCTTTCATAGATGCATGTTAAATGTAGAAGTATGTGATAAACCTTCATGGGTATTTACACCCCAGTGTTTGGTCTATGAAGGCAAAGCCTACTTGAATACATAATTGCAGTCGCATAACGGGGTTGGCTTGCTAGGCTGTCTTGGCGCCCCAGTGTCAGAAAACCGAGGGACGCAAATCGCATTGTTTAGAACATTCGATCAACCAAGAATTACAAATTATTTGTAATTGGTTTAGAGACCTACCGGATCATGTTGTTGAAGTTATCAGCCTCAACAAACGCGGAGACAACATGAGTCTGGATCTTGGCCCATTATGACCGTATTTGATATGAGTCTATATTTTTTCATGGGGGTAAAAGAGTATGTTAAAATAGTGGGAGATAATTAAACAAAAGACCATGTTTGTTAGTTAACGAATGTGTTCAACAGAAATTATATATATAAGATATTAATTTCAAGTCTATCTTTCTTCAGTTTACAATGTCGAATCTGTCACCTAAAATGTTGGTTGAAATAAAAAACTAATTGGATCAAATTTTCCTGACTTGTTAAGAAATCTGCGATTAGTGTTAAAACTAGAAATAATTGAGTATGTGTTAGACACAGTGTTCCCCACAGTCCCTGCTAGAGATTCTGCTGAGTAAGCCCTGTTTGACAAGGGAACTTATCAAAAACATCTAGACGATTCTACCCTGGCATAATACATAATGTTGTCCTCCATGACTGTAGAATTACAGAGGCGTCACGAAAACATGGGTCCCAACGAGATGCTAGAACATTTGAAGAATATCTATGACTCACATCCTCAGACAATGGAGTATAAACTGTTAAGAGATCTCTTCAAGTGTAAGCTGAACGAAGGGGGTCCAGTGTCAGCGCATGTTCTGAAGATGATTGGGTTAATAGAGAGGTTGGCTTCGATTGGAACGAAGCTGCCTATAAATGTCTCTGTCAACCTGATCCTGAATTCGCTTCCTGGTTCATTTGAGAATTTCATTGTGAACTTCAACATGAATGGAACCAAGGTGAATCTTCCAGAACTTCACAATATGCTAAAAACTTATGAGGGACATTGCACAGATCCAAGAGAAAACAAGGCACTAGGTGCTTCTGGACCTGTTGGACAAGGTATGTTTTGTTACACCCCGCAATTCCAGGGAAATGAAATGAGAACGTAAGTTAGGAAATAAGATTTGAATGTTGGAAGAAAAGTATATTTACCTATTATAATTTTGGATACAATAAATTTGACGACGAGAAGTAGTACTAGTAATTGAATTCCTTCCAATAGAGTGTGGGTAGAAAAGGCAGAAAATGAGCTCCCGAAGCAAAAAGGACGAAAGTTGGCGGATCAGGACGAAAGACTGCAGGACAGCGGTGCCGGACTGCAGGACCGTGGTGCCATTATGCAGGACTGCGGTGCCGATGCAGGAATTTCCAATCCGAAATAGAAATTTCAAGAATTGGCTAAGTGTTGAAGATATTTTTGTTAAGAGAATTATGGGCGAATAAGAGGGTGACACGTGTCCCTCCACTTGTGCTGCAAGCTCCAATAATATCTATGTGTTGCAAGACTTTGTGTTCATAATATCTTCTCATCCAAACCCTCTTCTCTCTTCCTTCTCTTGCAAGTCTCGAAGACCATAGCCAAAGTGAAGAACAAGTTAACTTATTTTCCAAGATTAAGCTCCTTAATTAAGTTCTAAGCAAAGTTGATACTCCATAACAAGTGGTCACGGTTTGGCCGAGACTTAGCACACAAAATCCTAAGCTTGGAGATGAACTCTTTGGAAGAAAAGCATGAAAATAAGATGGTTACAATCTTGTAAAAGATACATGCATGTTGTGGTGACTTGAAGAAGTGGTGCAAGTGAAGTAGTTTTTGACCGAGAACTTGGGAATGTTTTGGGCTAAAGTTAAGGTAAGATTTCTTCTTCCTCTTGAAGTAATTGGAAATTACATGATGTTATAGTTACGGGATAAACTTGTGTTAAGAGAAATGAAGAATAAGAAGTGCATGTGACAGTTTGGCATGTTAGCCGATTTTGAGACTGTTTTTGTTATATTGGATTCGTTGGTTATTGTTGTAGTTATCGTCACTTATTGCATGTTAAAATGAAGGAATATTATTATTGAAAGTTGTTATGGTTTATATAAAAGTATTGGAATATGAATTGATTTTAAGGAATTATGAAAAGGGCTTTGGTTTTGGTTGTTGGCCGAAACTGCATAAAACTGTAGGACGTTGTTGTGCTGTTTTAAGGGACTGTTTTGTGGAGTTATAATACTGGAGATTTAGTTACAATTATGCATGTTTAATGTGGTAAATTGCTAATGCATGTCCTAAAGGAATAAGGGTGTACAAAGGTGTAGAAAAACTTCACATTTCACCCTCGTTGTTGTTGAAGTATAGACTATTTTAGTGGACTATTTTTATATGGATTAAGAGGCCGAATTAACATGTGAAGTAGGTGTGTTGATCACCTTGGTTGCTATTTTGGTTATATCCTTAATTGGTACTTGGTTATTGATGTTATTGGCATTGTTGGTAAGTTATGGATTTATGTATAAATAGGGGAAGTGCTGCCTGAATTTTTATATGAAAAGAGAATCATCATGTGGTACACGACTGACACTACTAAGCATGAAGTTGATAGATGTGTTATTGTTGTTATAGGTTGACGTTCTAATTGAGACGTATTCTACTTATCTAGTTGGTATAGCCGATAAGGTATGTGAAACTATCATTTCTTCTTTTGGCATGTTCTACGTATGAACTATAACTGTGGTGTTGCTCTATAGTTTACTCTACTCTTAGAGGTTAAGAAATATTCATGTTATTGATTCTATGCTAAAAGCATGTCTAAATTGTCCCTGAGTCCATATCAAGTCATATGAGACAGATGTTGATAAGAGTTTTAGTAAGCATGGGAGCCGAGTTGACTCTGCTTATTTAAAGGTATTGTTAAGTATTAAGTGCTGAAACTGGTTTAATAAATAAGTAGGTATGTTGTTGGTAGACGTGTTAAAATAAGTCATTGCAGCGTTAAGTGAAAAAGGTATCGGCAAACAGTTATTATATTAAAACGATTAGAATGCCATATGCATAGAAACTAAGATATAACCAATTTATTTTACAGTTGCTAGTTCACAGCTGATTAGATAAGATCTTTATAAAAAAAAATTACTCACGTCCCATATAAGAATTAATTAGGTAATTCAGATTTGTTATCACAAATCATATGTTCCATAATGCTAATCAAATGAGCGAGACACCAAAAACATATAACAACCATTTTCTCCTACGAACCAGCAACAACAAGGCAAGTTAAATACGTTATTGACCCCTTTGAAGCTCTTATTCATGGCATACTCCTTCTTTTCATCCTTGTGTTGAGTTGGGGAAGGGATACATGATATGATAGTGTCTTGGTTTTTCTAAAATGAAAGTTCATTTTAAAGATTTTATTGAGAGTCAAAAGATGAATTAAATTGCACACGGTTGCTCATGATAGCTATTCGTGCAAGTGTTATTATTTTATCTCACCGAGTCCCATGATGGGCCGGGATACGTTATATGCATAAACATGATGATGATGAGCTCACTGAGCCCCTCACTAGAGGGCCGGGATACGTTATATCTCACCGAGTCCCAGAATGGGTCGGGATACGTTATATGGACATGCATTCATGATTATATAGACCGAATCCCAGAATGGGCCGGGATACATTATATGGACCGAGTCCCAGAATGGGCCGGGATACATTATATGGACCGAGTCCCCGAATCGGCCGGGATACGTTATTGTAAATAGATACGAGGATTCCATGGACATATATCCATGATGCGGGTATAGATACCTGTGACAATATATGATTAAATGAACAGACATTCATGATTTTGAAATGACTCTCACTTTTTAAAAGGCACGGTAAAAAGGTACAGTTGACTCTCTATTCTTACAAAGGTACAACTGACTCTATTTTATATGGCACGGTAGGATCTGATATTTGATTTTCATACTTGTCCCTGTCATCTTTTGGTCAGTTATGATCTTATTTACAGTTCTTTATGTTTACATACTTGGTACGTTGTTGTACTGACCCCCTTCTCCGGGGGGCTTGATGCGCGGTAAGATGCACACACTTTAAATGCAAGTGCACGTTATCGTGACAAGTAGTATAGTCTTGATAAGACCGAATATCGTCCACAAGGATTAGGGTTCAATTACCAACTATCTATTTTCTAGTATCTATTTGGTGAACTGATAATTGATTTGTTGTTTATAACTAAGAATTATGCAAGCTATTTAAGTATAAATATTTACTTCAGTGGTGATGAGAATAGGGCTTCCATGTATCCTTACTATCCGCTTATGCTACTTACTAATGCATTAACTTATGGTATTCTTCTTTTGGAGAAAGCATGTTTACGAAATCGTTTTATACTCCCGTTATGGTTATATAAACACTCAACCCCAGTATCGCACCTTACCTACCTTTCGGTGATAAGGATAACTTTATAGGAGGATTAAGAACAAAAACCTAGTTGACCGTCACGCACAATGCGCAAAATTAGGGTTGTTAAGCCTCTCATCAACGCTACATAAATAATTGAGGTATTTTCATCCCCAATCCAAGAATGTCTACCCAACTTACAGCATATTCACAATCCCCCCCTTTCAGAATCTGATTAGAAATCATATAGTGATAATTAGTTGTCAATTAATTACCAAGAATTCAACTCAATTATTGGATAGATCTCACAATAAGAAAAATAACCATAAGCATGCATTAATTTTTAACATAAGTTTCTAGCAATTCAACATGGAAAGCCCTATAAGAGAATTAGTTCTTAGCCATTGTCATGACAAGAACTAATTCCATGTTCATCATACAAAATAGAAATAAAGAACAAGAAAGGGAAAAGAAATTACTAAACTAATGGTATCCAATCTCCAAGCAAAAGTCTTGTGTTGTGCAAGAAGGGGAACCCTCAAAAACTGCCTAGGGTTCTCCTTTTATAGCCGAAACCGCCTCCTCTTTTCCTTCGTGCCCGCCTGCAATTTCAAAAGACCTAATTTTTCCGCGTCGCCGCGACACTACTGCATGGCCGCGCGCCGGAAGTTCTGCAATCCGTCGGGTGTTTTGGCGCCGCGGCCCTGATATCTGATGTCTGAGGGCGCCGCGGTGCTGCCTCTTCTGTAGCTC
The DNA here is from genome assembly GCA_029844215.1 of Przewalskia tangutica. Taxonomy (NCBI): domain Eukaryota; kingdom Viridiplantae; phylum Streptophyta; class Magnoliopsida; order Solanales; family Solanaceae; genus Przewalskia; species Przewalskia tangutica. The sequence goes on along the minus strand of CM056724.1, from coordinate 95,191,530 downwards.
CTCGGATGTTTAGGCGCCGCGCCTGATCTGCCGTTCGGTAGCCGCGGCACTGCATTCGCTGTTCGAGGCGCCGCGCTACCGAAGTCTTCGCAGCCTCTCGAATAGTGGCGCCGCTCGCTGATCGCAGGAGGCCGCGCGCTGGTCTGGATTTTACCCTCGTTCGCCACTTTCTCTGTTTCCAGCTCTGGCATCTCCTATTTTGCCATCTTTTAGCTCCTTTTCCGTCATTTGGCCATTTTAACCACTTTGACTCAATAGAAAGGAAAACTATCCTAATACAACACTTATATGTGCAAAACGGGACAAAAGACTAACTAAAACTGACTCAAAAGGTGTATATAAAATACACTGATCAAATACCCCCAAACTTAACCTTTGCTCGCCCTCGAGCAAAGATAGAAAGAAATAAAATAAAAGACTCAAAGAAACAAAAATAAAAGACTCACTGCAATTGATTACTTTTGTTGCATTAGTGTTGACTAGAAAAACATGAAGGTTAGCAAAATAATATGCAGGAACATATAGCATGACATTTCAGCACATTAAGCTAGATATTTCGCAAACTCCTATTCATCATGCTTTAATGGAAGTCAATATACTAAATCATGCATATAAATTCAAGAATTCCTATGGCATGCTTACTTGCTATTCTCCACTAATTCTGGATATGCATAAAAGAGATCTTCAGGACTTTAAGGGTTGTAATGTAGGATTAGGTATAGGTAGGTAAAAATAGGCAATTTAGGCTCATTTCGTGTACCATAAACTCTTCAGCTTTTCAGTATTTCCCTTTTTTTCTTTTTGTTCTTTTCTTCATTTCGATTCTATCTTTCCCCTCTTTTGTTTTGGGAGAGTGAAGTATATAATAATGACAAGCACCCCCAAACTTAGGCTTTTGCCTATTTCTTATTACTTTTGTATTGGGGTGCAACAGACTTATTCACTTTTTTTTTTAACACAATGTATTCCCCTATTTCATATTTTCACTTATGGTACAATTTGTGGGAATATAGGGTGTCAAAGAAGAAGTTTCAAATTTAGGCTCAATGGGGCTGACTAGGGATATTTTTAAAGTACGGGATAGAAAAGAATGGTAAGAATTGACTATCAAAGAAATGCCTGAGTCATCTCCCTAACATGCATATCCTAACTATTTCGCCTCAAATAGCAAGCAATCATAACACATAAGTATTTATCATTTAGCATGCATAACTCAAGCAAGAAACTCCAAATAGACAGATTCTGTGAGTTTTTGGCATATCTAACTTAGGTGTTTAGATAGTTGCTTCAATTCCGTTACATTATTCCACCTTACTTCACTAGGTGTTTCTAGCAACTACAACATACATGATCTTTGACAGACAATTATGACTCAAAAAGAAAAAAATTTGGTGACTCAAAAATAAACATAAAAACAATAAAAAAGACTTAAATAAAACATAACATGACACAAAGAAAATAAAACACAAATAAAACAAATATAACACCCCCAAACTTAAATCACACATTGTCCCCAATGTGTGCAAGACTTAAAGAAAAATAAAAGAAATAAGATACTTACAAACTTTGGCTAAAATGGTGGTGGTGGCGGTGGATAATGCATCGACCATTGGTTGAACAAGGAACTCAACTCGTTGATTTGTTGCCTTGTTTCTTGCTGTCCTTGTACTACTGTGTCCAAGGTCTGCATCATCCTCATCTGATTTTGAACCAATTGCTCCATCGTGGGCGTTGGAGGTTCTGCTCCTGTGGTTGGCCGGTGGCTAGGTCCTGCCTCATATTGAGCCCCTATTTCAGGCTCATCTCCATGGCGGTCTCTGCTGCTGCTGCTGACGATCTTGCCGCTTGTACTCTCGCCTAGCCTGGGGGCTTGGGTGCAGGAAAGAGTGCACTATCCCACAGACACCGGCAGCTGGTTTCACTCATGAGTGTCGCTGGTAGTCTTGGGACCGCACTCGTGTGGCGTAGATCGGTAATAAGTGAACCGTGTCCCAATCCACTTGTCACCAACTCGCTGATTTCTTCAATGCTCGCACTATTTCTTTCCCCACATCAATCGTCATTCCTCATAATTCCATATACCGCTTAATCCTATCCTCCGAACTCGCGGTGAAGTGCGTGGATGGAATCATGCGGGCGCTGACGAAATATAGCCAACCTTTGGCCACTTTGTTGAATTGGCACCTGTTCAGTGCTCTTGATCCATTTCTCCCAATATCAAAAACAGCCCCATGGTAGCTCACTGTTTGCAACGGCATTCCAAATCGATGTGGTCGCTTCTAGACCGTGTTCTAAAGTGATTCCAATCACTTCTTTCTTCAACATCAACCGCCTTCAATTGTGAATTTACATTCTCTCGCCACACGCATACATAAGCTCCCCTAACAAAGCAGCCCCTTTCCACCTTCTCCGGAAAGTTGGCATAAAATTCACGCACCATTGTTGTGTTCACTGGTGCTATCTTCTCCGGATTTACGAATCTCCTACACCCCCTTAACTCAATCATAGCCCTGATGGGCTCATAAACATCTTCCTCCCATATGACTCTCCTCGTAGTCCATTCCCTTCTCGGTATTATGGGTCCGCATCAAGCTTTTTGTATCTTTGGAAGGCTTCAGAGCTCACAAACCTAGTATTATCGTAATGTGAGGTTGGGGTGGATGTGGAGCCTCTTCTTTCCCGGTGGCCATGGTTTAAAATAGTTTATGGAGCTTTTCAATTTAGTGGCACAAATGTTTCCTACAATCTACAACTAGCAATAACACAACACCCCAAACTTCAACTTTTCTACCCAATACCCACACTCATTTTCTACTCTTTTCTCCAAACTTCACAATCAACTTTTCAAGACTCCAATTACTTCAACTACAATACTCCTTCAAACTACTACCTCGTGACTTCGAAAGGATTCAAGAACGTAAAAGATTACCTTTTTATGAGAAGCTTCAAGCTGTTCTTGTTTCTAATGGTGGTTTGAGGCTATGGAATGAAGCTTTGTTGGTTGAGATGGCTAAGGGTTTTTAGGAATTTAACAGTTTTGGTTGTGGTTGGGTTTAATTTGTGGAGGATTTGTGGGCAAATTTTTGGAATTTCGTGGTTTTGGAGAAGGCGGTTAGGTTTTTGAAATTGGATTTGGGGAAAACTGATTCGGGCGTTTTAAGTTCGATTCCCGCTTGCGCATGCCGCTTTTAGCCAGCGCCTAAACTTCGCGGCCCTTCGATTTTCTCAGCGCGCGCTAAATTTGGCAAATTTTCTGGAATTTTTGGCGCCGCGGTGCTTGAACTTCTGCGCCTGTTAAGTTCTTTTGGCGCCGCCTTCGCTCCCAGCCGCGCTACCCGCTCGAAATTCGCTTTTCTTCGCTTTTTCGCCCTTCGCTTTATTTCCAGACTGTCAATCACAAAGACAAACACAAGACCCCAAGACCGTGAGATCGTTTCTTAGACAAAATAAAAATAAACTAAAGACGTAAATTAAAATAACATAATTGAAAACGTTGTTGCCTCCCAAGTAGCGCATTTTTTAACGTCTTTTAGCCGGACGCAAGTTCCTTAGCCTTAATAACCCTGGGGTGGATTAAGCCCCCAACCAATCCATTTCCTCCACATTTGGTGTTTTGTTTTTCTTCTTTTCTTCTTAGCATTATCAGTAAGGGGGGGTTCAGGAATATTTACCTCCTTTAGTGGCATTTCAAAGAAACCATGCTCGCTTCTTGCTCATCGCTCTTTGATTGACTTGTATTGGCTCGCATGGGGATTTGATGGTACTGATTGCAAAGCACCCACTCATTTTTGGTGGCTCAATGACGTGTTTAAAAACTTTAAACACCATTTCTTCACTCTCCACCCTTAATGTTAACTCTCCTCTTTCAACATCAATCAACGCTCTCCCCGTTGCTAGGAATGGCCTCCCCAATATGATAGGGATTTCCGCGTCTTCTTCCATATCGAGGATGAGGAAGTCTGCAGGAAAGACGAATTTTCCTACTTTTACAATCACGTCCTCGATCTTGCCTCTTGGATGAACCACTGTTTTGTCGGCCAGTTGCAGGCTTACTGTGGTTGGTTTGGCCTCACCCAACTCCAATCTTTTAAAAACTGATAAGTGCATCAGATTTATACTCGCCCCTAAATCACACAAAGCTCTGTTGCAAGTCACCCTGCCCACTGTGCAAGGTAGTGTAAAGCTTCCAGGATCCTTTAGTTTTGGTGGCAACTTCTTCTGCAAGATAGCACTACACTCTTCTGTTAGTGCTACTATTTCGTACTCTGCCAGCTTTTTCTTCTTCTCCAAGATCTCCTTCATAAACTTAAAATAGGAGGGCATCTGCTCTAATGCTTCTATGAAAGGTATGTTGATATGCAACTTCCTGAATGTCTCCAAAAATTTGGAGAATTGTTTATCAACCGCCTTTCGCTGTAGTCTCTGGGGGAAAGGGATCTTCTCTATATACTCCTTCTCTGGAGTTTTCTCTACTACAGGATTGGGCTCAACCACCTTCTCTTTTTCTAACTCTGCCTTCTTCTCAACTACTGGCTTTGGTGACTGCTGCTCCAACTGTTTGCCGCTTCTCACCGCATCGCTGGCATTGCTCCTCGATTTACCGTGTTGCTTGGCAATGTCCTCGTGGCTCGCTTTGCCTGCTTTGCTACCGACCCACTGAGTTTCCAAGTTCTGAATGAGATCTAGCTTCATGAATCGGGTCAGGCATCGTGCGCCGCCACACCGCTGATCGTCGCTTTTCTTGCCGAACCGGTGCATTGAATCGCTGATCGCCGTGGGCTTGAATGAAGCGGTCGCTGATTCTGCTTGGTTCGATGCATCGCCTCGTATTGGTTCTGCTGCCTCGTATTGATTTTGTTGCCCTCGTATTGGTTCTGCTGGTTCTCGTGCCGTTCTCACGCCCATGGTCTCCTCTCCATGAGAATTTTGGGTGGTTCCTCCACCCTGGATTATAAGTGTTGGAGTAGGGGTTGTTTTGTTACCTCTGATAATTACCTATGGCCTGACACTCTGCCTGCTCCATGGGTATATTGTTGGGATCCGCTGAAGGACACCTATCAAATGTATGTGGGTCACTACATATCTCACAGCTTTTAGGCATCTGCACCGCATTTACTGACACTGTATGTTGCTGTAATTGTTTCGCTAGAAGGGCCACTTGGGCATTCAAGGCAGCAATAACATCTATTTCGTGGACTCCCACTGTTCTTCTCCCATTTGTCGACCTCTCTTCCATGACATGGTTGTTAGTGGCCATATCTTCTAATAACTCATGAGCGTCGTGGGTCGCTTTTCCTCATGAATGCTCCACCGCCGTGCATCTATAATGGTTCTCGTCAGATCGCCACTTGTAGAAGATGTGGACCAAGTTCCACAACTCAACGCAATGGTGTGGCACTTTCTCTCAGAGATCTTTGAACCTTTCCCAAGCTTCATATAAGGACTCTCCATCCGCTGGTAGAAGTTGTTCAACTCCTCTCAATTTTGCCGCTTACACGGAGGAAAGAACATGGCTAAGAATTTACGTGCTACCGTGCCATGTAAAAATCGAATCGGCGGCAGGAATTCAACCATACTTTTGCTCTATCCCCGAGTGAGAAGGAAAGAACCTCAACTGACGCATCATCGAACGCCGTTATATTCGAAAGTTGCACATAGCTCCAAGAAATTAGCTATGTGCATACGTGGATCCTCCATGGGCATCCTCCGAATTGCAACGTGTGTTGTACCATGCTCGTAATCGCCGCTTTATCTCGAAGTTGTTGGCTCTATCATGGGAGCCTAATGCATGTCTGTGCTTCATTCACTCTTGGCAGCACATAGTCCCCCAAACTTCTTTCTGGATGGATTTGGACTCTCTCCTCCACGTCTATTGGCATTTGCCGAGGCATTCCTGGGTTATGTTGATTTTCACCTAACCCTTCTCTCATCATGTTATTGTTTTGAGCACCGTCCATTTCTATCAAAGTTTCAATCCGCTGATTCTTTCTATTCTGTTTGCAGGTTTTTTCAATCTCTGGATTGAAGGGAACAAGAGTGTCTGCTCCTCTTCTCCTTCGCATAAACTAATTTCCTGAAATAGATCAAAAACAAACAACCAATCACGGTACCTCGAATTTTTCAGAAATAATAAAAAAACGTAAAAATTAAAAATTAAAATTAAAAACCAAATTAGAAATTAAGAATAGACAAATTTTATATTGAACTAATGCCTAATCCCCGGCAACGGCGCCAAAAACTTGATGTGCGGTAAGATGCACACACTTTAAACGCAAGTGCACGTTATCGTGACAAGTAGTATAGTCTTGATAAGACCGAATATCATCCACAAGGATTAGGGTTCAATTACCAACTATCTATTTTCTAGTATCTATTTGGTGAACTGATAATTGATTTGTTGTTTATAACTAAGAATTATGCAATCTATTTAAGTATAAAGATTTACTTCAGTGGTGATGAGAATAAGGCTTCCATGTATCTTTACTATCCGCTTATGCTACTTACTAATGCATTAACTTATGGTATTCGTCTTTTGGAGAAAGCAGGTTTACGAAATCGTTTTATACTCCCGTTAGGGTTATATAAACACTCAACTCCAGTATCGCACCTTACCTACCTTTCGGTGATAAGGATAACTTTATAGGAGGATTAAGAACAAAAACCTAGTTGACCGTCACGCACAATGCGCAAAATTAGGGTTGTTAAGCCTCTCATCAACGCTACATAAATAATTGAGGTATTTTCATCCCCAATCCAAGAATGTCTACCCAACTTACATCATATTCACAATCCCCCCCTTTCGGAATCTGATTAGAAATCATATAGTGATAATTAGTTGTCAATTAATTACCAAGAATTCAACTCAATTATTGGATAGATCTCACAATAAGGAAAATAACCATAAGCATGCATTAATTTATAACATAAGTTTCTAGCAATTCAACATGAAAGCCATATAAGAGAATTAGTTCCTAGCCATTGTCATGACAAGAACTAATTCCATGTTCATCATACAAAATAGAAATAAAGAACAAGAAAGGGAAAAGAAATTACTAAACTAATGGTATCCAATCTCCAAGCAAAAGTCTTGTGTTGTGCACGAAGGGAACCTCAAACCGCCTAGGGTTCTCCTTTTATGGGTCAAAACCGCCTCCTCTTTTCCTTCAGTGCCCGCCTGAATTTCGTCAAAAGACCTAATTTTTCCGCGTCGGCGCCGCGGCCCTGCAGACAGTCGCCGCGCCGCCGGAAGTTCTGCAATCCGTCGGGTGTTTTGGCGCCGCGCCCGATATTCGTTGTTCGAGGCGCCGCGCGCTGCATCTTCGTAGCTCTCGGATGTTTAGGCGCCGCGCCCATCTGTTGTTCGGTAGGCGCGCGCTGAAGTCTTCGCAGCCTTCGAATAGTGGGCGCCGCGCCTGCATATCTTTGCTCGAGTAGCGCCGCGCCGAAGTCTTCGCAGCCTCTTCGAATAGTGGCGCCGCGCTCGCTGATCGCAGGAGGCACCGCGGCGCTGGTCTGGATTTTACCCTCGTTCGCCACTTTCTCTGTTTCCAGCTCTGGCATCTCATCTTTTGCCCTCTTTTAGCTCCTTTTCCGCCATTTGGCCATTTTAACCACTTTGACTCAATAGAAAGGAAAACTATCCTAATACAACACTTATATGTGCAAAACGGGACAAAAGACTAACTAAAACTGACTCAAAATGTGTATATAAAATACACTGATCAGGGCTGCGTTCATGCCCGCAGGTATAGGTACTCAGTTTGGTGATCCGCGAGCTTAGGATCTTTGCTCAGCTTGTTGAGATAGCTCCGTTGTTTCGGGGCTTGTCATTTTGGTACAGATATGCCATTATAGACTTATGTATATTCAGGGGTACGGCGGGGCCTTGTCCCATCACATTTCATTATCAAACTCTTAGAGGTCTGTAGACAAGTGTGGGTGGTAAATGTGTATTTGGACATGTATATGTTGTAGTTCTTTTTGTCGGCTTGCCTATTTTTATAAAAATGAGTTTACTATGACAGTTTAGGGGACAAGATCCTTTTGTTATGAGATTTTGAGTTTTCTTAAGCTTCCGCTGGTTATATGTGATGTGTGGATGTAAGGGTGCCCATGTAGGGCACCATTCCCGACCCGTCGGTTCGGGTCGTGACAAAAGTGGTATCAAATCAGTTAGTCCTCTAATGTCTACAGCACTGCGCAAGAGAGTTCGTGTTTGTGTTGTGCACCACACCCATAAACAGGAGGCTAAAGTACATTTAGGATTGGTTTCTAATCTCCTTACTCTAAGATCGTGCGATAGAGATATGTTGTTAGGATAGTCCCTCCCTAACAAATTATTGTGGTTGCAGTTATGCCTCCAAAGAAAGCGACAGCGGCCTAGAAGGGAATATATGGACTCTGTATATAGGTTGGTAAGATTGTTGTATAGTTGGTGTGATGATGATGCACATTTATACGAACATATTTATTAGGGCCATGTGTGTGCCGGTAAGGATTATGGGTTATCATGAGTTGGTTAAGCTTTTAAAATTGCTTGGAAGGTATGAAGCTTCTCGGCATTCTGACCAAATTTGCGTATATCATATCATTTATAATCGCTAGCGGCCCCAATGCCAAAATGGTGTAGCGCCGTCACGATCTGCTTTGGGTACGTAGGCCACGAGTTCGAATCCTGTCACCTTGATGTGGGGCCGGAGTCAGCCTCAAACGTAAGTAACTTAGTGCAAGTGCCGAAAGAAGAAAATGAAATAGAGCTGAGAAACGCAAGGGCGCGCGCTTTGAAGTTTCAGCTGAACAAGAAAAAATACCATCATATTGATTAAGTATCATTAATCTCAATTGTTTATCACTAAATATGGGTGAACCAAGTATTTCACTCTTATGATCACTCATTTTAGTGCATAGTCATGTAGTTAACTAATAAGAGGATCTATTAACTCCTACCTAATTAAAAAGTGAATTTTAATATCATCATAACGCACATGTAACTAGTTACATGATGATATTTTACACTCACGACACATCATTGACATGCCATTGTCACGTCACTGTCACATCAAATACTATTTCACATTATTAAAAAACATTATGTCATCCTAATTGCTTCTTCTTTATTGTACACCATCAAATCCACCATTAAACCACCACCATCACCAAACCCACACCTCCACCACAAAAAATAGAAAAACCCACCATAAATTTCACCACCCACAACCAAATCAACCATCAGAATCACACAACCATCGGCGTTATCTTCTCGATTCTCATGGTGTCAACATCGTGGCTCCACCAAAATTCACCATCGATACCGTCGTGAACCATCATCCTTCGACCCACTCCTTTCTCTCATTTCCCTTACTTTAATCAGTCCTACCACCGCATGCGTTCTTAGAAACAATTGGAAAATAATTTTATTTTGAGCAAAATTGTTGGGTCGATTCATTATTCTTGTTCGAGGTGCTCTAATGAGTTGTGATTTTGTAAAGGCATTGATACTTAAGCAATAAACAAGTTAATTTTTTCCTACGTTGCATGAGAAGTTTCTGAGTACTGTTGGATATTGTACGCACATGTACATCCGGAGAATAGTTAAACTAACTATTACAAGTGATCTAAAGGCTATACTAAGGAGATCATTACAACATCATTACAATAATATCATCTAGTTATAATCATTATGTATCTAGGTTCTTGATTCTCTCAGATCAACCACCATCAAGTCTCTTGGCGTATTGTGCAGTAGATCCAACAACTACATGCTTCATTGGACTATCGTTGGCAAATTCAACAGCTGCAAGCTTTTGATCCTTCTGTCTGAAATAAGGACTCAAACAATAAATTGGTTAGATGTCACCACACGTTGAGTCAAGGGATGACTCTTTCTCTTTAAAGACAATATTGCCCCCGTATATATGCTTTTACGTTAGCACGGCATTCATCTCCCAAGATAAAACAACGGCTTATCTTCTTCGTAAAGCACAACGAAGAAGATCTATCGAAGAACACAAATATGGAATTGCTAAGAAACGGATTGACTCAGAGATTTGCTTGAACTTCGTGGTGTAACAAGTTCATAACATTCTTGTAGAAGTGTGTAAGATCTTTATCTGTGTGGAGTGAATGTTGGGCACATAAAATCTGAAGTAAAGCAAGTTACACACCTATAAAATCTGAAACACATAGGCATCAATTTATAGGTGCAAAGATGCCTCCTCACTTGCAATGTGAATGTCTCTCCATTTGCAGTGTGAATGCCTTAATGGAGGTTCATGTGAGTAAAATGTGTGGTAACAAGGAAACGGGAGTAGAAACAACAACAAGAAATTAGAACAAAAATCTGGAAATAAGCAAATAAGATGGCTTGCTGAGTCGATTAATATTCAATCTTTCCTTAAGATAATATTGCCCCGTATATTTCTTTCAAAGGTTGTATGACAACTTATCTCCCAAGATAAAACAACAATCAAATAAGTGAGCAAAAGAGACTCAAGTGTTAGCTAAGTAAGAGGGATCTTAAAGTGTTTGGATATTACTAGAGCACCGTAGCATCAAGAGTTGCCCATAAATCTATTTCATCATCGGTGGTAGGCACATTCTCCTTGCCTTTTCAGGTGTGATGATGTGATGAAGGACTTAATTAGACCGTGCGTGAATTTTAAATAGTTCTGCCCACATTGCTTATTGGACATTTTCTATCACAAGAATAATAGGGATGTTGTTCTTGATATTGGAGACTTTAAGGGCAAGATGAAATGTGTTATTTGTGGTAGACATGATGAAAGAACAATAGGAGAATTAGGGATTCAGAAAGAAAATTTGAAGGGATGAGGTTCGGCCGTCGGCCGATATTGAGTATTCCGAGGAGGGCGGCGAAAGAAGGTATAATTTGGAGAGGAAAAGTTTGTCCTAGACTGCTGATACCATGAAAAGGGAATAATCCCTTGATTATTTTCATTAATGTAAAAAATGTATATGCATGATATACAATATTTTATTATGCAAGTTAAATCTACATTTTCCTAATACAAGACTACAAACATAACTAAATATGTACAAGAATTCTTGTTAGAATATACAGAAGATACACGTATATTCTTTCAGATGGCTCCAATACAGTGTAAGGAACGACAGTGCTAATTCTCGTCCCACCTTCATCATCTTCATCCAACGAGAGCAATGTTTTGTTTAGTGGCACAATTTTTTTGTTAATTGTAATGGAAGAAACTTGAATATAGTACTCAGCCGTAGCACGTTTGATGATAAAAAAAATCGGGTGGATAACGATAGGTGTATATATAGGATATTGAGAGGCGTCAATGCCAAGGGCAAAAAGAAGACCTCTAAGGATATGATGCAGACCACATGTCGACTTATCACATATCATCGATATCCCATTTTCGATGATCATTAGCCGATGTTGTTTTAAGAATTACGTTATAATATTAATATTTCACACTATTAATAACCACGTAACCTCTACGGATGCATATTATATAATATTATAAACAATCAACTAATAATTCAATAAATGCAAATGCCAAAATGTTAATATTCATTAATAATAATACGAATGTGTATAAAGTACATTTGTCCTAATACAAATTATATCTAGGACATAAATATACTTTCATAAATTTCTAAATTATATGTGAAGTAATATTAAACTTTACGTACAACAAAATAAAAATGCAACTAATTGGGAATTGAAACCTAGCCTCTACCTTAAGATTTACATAGTAGTATATTTTAATGAGTTTATTAACTGCAGATTGGCTTATTCTCTTCATAACAAAAATATGTAATGCATAATTTATATTAATGAGTTCATTATCTCGGTTTTCTCCTGTATGCAGCAAAGAGAGGTAACATATGTCTTATAACAAGTCTATTTGTTGCGCATAAATTATAAATGCTCTAATCATAATACTGTTTGAAAGGTTAGCATAACCTTATAACCAAGATTAAGTATGACAAAAATATCGAAGGACTCTTCTGGCAAAACAAAGACATATATAATCATCAGCAAAATTGTTTTTTTTTTTAAAAAATTAATTCAAAAAACTCGTCTTACTTTTTTTCATCAAGGGGTCGGGCTTGGGGAGAGAATAGGGTGTCCAGCCCAGTCCCTACTCGGATAGAGGGTACATAGAGTACTTACCGGGCCGTATTGGGCTTTAGTTAATGGATCGGGCCAGATTTTAATAATACTAAAATAGACATTTACATTTACTAATAATAAAAAAAATTAACATTTACATCTAATGATAAAATTGCTAAACTAAAAAAGATAGTGGTAGCTTAATTAAAAAACTAGCAGTTGTAAATTTAAAAACTAGTCGTTGTCAATTTCCCCCTATATTTATGAATAAACTACACTTTGGCTTTATTTTAAAACTATAAATACCCATTCATTCTTCTTCATTCTTCCACAATTCTCTCTTTATCTAAATTTTATGTTTAACTAGTGTACATTTCTGTAAAATCCGGAAAAAAAATATATAGTTGTGGTTGAGTTAATAAAAATATATATATATATATAAGAAAACAATGAATAAATTGCATGGGATAGAGTTAGTGTTAAAGTTGGATAAATAGATAGATAAAATGAAAATAAGAAAACAAAAAAAAAAAACAAAAAAAAACAAAAAAAAAAGAAGCATGCAGCATTGCTGCATGTCCCAAGCTTTCCCCCTTCCCCCCTTTTCATTTCCCCTCCAACTCTTGTCATTCCACCTCCCATAGGTTATAGAAAACTCTCCACTTATACATTGTATTTACACACAAACAAAGTACATAACATAAAGGTTAGAAAATCAGAAAAAAATAAGTGAAAAGAAGAGGAAAAAATACCAAGAGGGCAAGAAAGAACAAGAAGCAAAATACCAAAGAGTAAGGATAATTTTAGCAACCACACAACAATAATCTTCACACTTACAAGGTGAGTTTTCTCACTCAGAAATTCTTGGTAACATCCTTTATTTTTAGTTCAATACATGTTAGAATAAGAATTGAGTGTTGAAAAGAAATATTGAACTTTTGATTGTTTAGACGACTAGTTGCGTCATGAACTTTACGAACTGTTCTCACTGAGTTATAATTGTTAGAATTTGATGAAATTCGGAAGAGTGGTACACCTCTCTAATATGATCATATAGAACCAAAAATGAGGTAAAATGGACATACGGTTTGAAAGTTATCATAGTTCAAAGTTCATGCCTTAGATTTGGTCGAAATTCGGAAAGACATAATTACAGACTGTTTTTATTGAGTTTTACTTATTAGAATTATATGAAAATTTACATGGTTGTAAATCTCTCTGTTACGGACAGATATAAATAAAGAGTTATTAAAACGGAGTTACGAGTTGAGAGTTATTGTAGATTGTAGTAATTAAAAAACTAGCAGTTGTCAATTTCCCCCTATATTTATGAATAAATTACACTTTGGTTTTATTTTAAAACTATAAATACCCATCCATTCTTCTTCATTCTTCCACAATTCTCTCTTTATCTAAATTTTATGTTTAACTAGTGTACATTTCTACTTTCAACTTTCATGAATAATCTTCTACCTCCAACTTCTCCTCGAGTTCGAAGATCAACTTCAAGTGCGGTGTGAATGCATTTTGAGCGAGTAGACGAGGAACATATTAAATGTCAACATTGTGGTGACATATATCTCCATAAGTCCGGAGCGTCGAGTATTGGGGGATACCGGTGTGTTGCGTAGGCACTTGGTGAAAAGATATGAAGTTGAACTTTGAAGTTCTTCTCTTCTTTAAATTTTTCAATTGATGTTGTCGTTTAATTTGTATATTTTGAACTTTTGATTTGCAATATTTCTCCGTTCAAGTTTGTGTGTTTTAAATTTGCAATGCTATCAAATTTAAGTTTTAAGTTTTACTTTAAATTATTTATGTAGTTGTTGATATGTCTATTTGACTGGACACAAAGTTTTTCAAAGAAAAGAAATTTAAACTTGTGGTGTTAGTCACATATATTTTGTGTCTATAAATTATTGCATAAAGGTAAATGGTTTCTAAATTAAATATATAACTTTAAGAATGAAGAAGAATGAAAGTGTATTTATAATTTAAAGATAAGAGTCAAAATGTAATATATTAAAGTTTGGGATTAATTTTTATTTATTTATAATGATCATATATGATTGTTAATTATTTTAGGTAACAAATAAGGATGCAACTCAATGATTGAGGGCATGCTTTACATGCGAGAGGTATGAGTTCTAACACTTATCTCTCCAAATGATAGTATTTTCAGAATACGGACAATCTTCGTAGTAGGTTGGGCTGGGCCGGACCATCAATTGAGCCACTGGTGGATCGGGCTCTCTACCTTGTCTAACCCAGTCCTCTAATAAAACTCACCTAGCCCAGCTCCTTATTCCCCTTAACCGGATTCGTGTCGGGCTGAGTCGGGTTGAGCCCGACCCACTTGACATGCTTACTCCATCTATTGATTCATTAAGGACATGATATGTCCAAAAGAGTTTACAACATCATGGAAAATCCGACTCGGGAATGATCTTTCCCAAGTGGATTCATGCAACAAAGAAATTGAAAACGTAGCTAAGTTATGAGCAATAACATTAAACTTTCTAAAAATATATACAAACACAATATGATCTAATTATGAGGACACATTCTAAATATCTTCATAAGCAACCTCCACGTCCCAAGTGGCCTTCACAATTTTCGTCAAAATGTCTACTACATCTTTGGCATCCGAGAAGAGATAAAACTTTCTCCATCCATGTTGTATCACCTTTTCCACAACTTTTCTAATCGCAAGCGCTTCAGCAATTCATAGACTTCTCAACGAACTGAATCGGGGATCTATGGACATGAAGCAAAACACCCTTGCGATCCATAGCAACCAAACCAACGCTCGCCTTCTTCGATTCAACTTGTAGTCCTGCATCAATAAATAAATAAATTCCATATTCGGGCACTATTAGTTGATATTCATAATTCTCTTGTAAATTGTCATTTGAGAAATCGACAGTCATTATTCTAAGAAATTCATTATATTCAAATAAAGTTGTTACAACAATATTTGGAGGATCAGTTAATTCATTATTAAAACACTAAGTATTCTTAGACTTCCATATATGCCATCATTACTGCTAAATTCAGAATACTTGCAGAACAAAACTCGTCTTACTTAGAACAAGTCGTCAATCAATATTAAATAAAGAGAGTAAATGTTCCATTTTTACAGTTTACAATAAACGATTTAAACCATTGTATCAATAATGCTATTCAATATATAAACACTATATGCATTTGTAAACAACAGGGATCCGTGGCGCAATGGTAGCGCGTCTGACTCCAGATCAGAAGGTTGCGTGTTCGATTCACGTCGGGTTCAAACACCTCGGAACATTTCGGTCCCTATATTTTTTTTGGTCATTACAATTTCCACAAACGTTATTTTCTTGCAAAATAGATGGCTTTTGTATCTTCCTCTGAAGTGATATTTCATACTGTTATGCATTTATACCATACAAGATAAAAACTCAGTCCTGTACGTATATCTTGTGACAAATGTATAACAGTTCATTTTTAATTTCTAAGAAAATCATGATATAAGTAAATAATGTCAAACTCTATAAATGTGTATGTTGGTCGATTAATAAACTCCACACTTATGTGAAGGCAGATGAATTACACTTCTTTGTAGTTATATAGTAAATCTGTAAGCCTTTCTCATGCGTAGATGTTGCCATGGATATAAGCAATTTATGCACCCCCTTTATTCCTTCTGGCAATGGTTTAAGTCTTCATTTCTTCTAATAGGACTGTCTTTATTAAATTCTACCTACCCACCAAAAATATAAATATGTTAGTCTAGACAAGTATGAGTCAGTAAGACTTTTGAATTATTTTCCTCAAATTACTTTGTTCTATTAGATAAGAATATATACATCTTTTACATTAACTATGAAGAGTAAGTCTTGCCTAGTATAATCCTAAGAATATTCCTATACATTAAACTACATACCATATAGAATGAGATACTACATTAATACAAGATAATACACAATATTACCATATTAATGGTATTAATTCTGAAATATTCTAACACTCCCCCACAGTCGAAGCTGGAGGGCGGCGAATGCTGAGACTGTCCCGAAATTCTTCAAATAGTATTAGCGGAAGTCCTTTTGTGAAGATATCAGCAATCTGATGTCGCGTCGGAACATGTAACACTCGCACTTGTCCGCGAGTCACCTTTTCACGGACAAAATGAATATCTAACTCAATATGTTTAGTGCGTTGATGATGGATTGAATTTCCTGATAGATAGATTGCACTAATGTTGTCACAGTATACCATAGTAGCCGTCAGAATAGGGCAATGAAGCTCAAGTAAAATATTATGAATCCAACATGAGTCAGATACAACATTGGCAACCGCGACGGTGCCTTCAAAGACTCGGCGTGATACTGTGGGTTGCCTTTTAGAAGACCATGAGATCAAATTATCACCGAGGAAGACGCAATAACCGGAGGTGGAGCGTTTGGTGTCCGAACAGCCTGCCCTGTCTGCATTTATGTAAGTGACAAGTTTGGTGATGGAAGATGGGTAAAGATGTAATCCATACTCCAGAGTGCCCTGAATATACCGCACAATGCGTTTGTGGGCATGCATATGTTCTTCCATCGGATTATGCATGAATAGACACACTTGTCGTACTACGTATGTAATATCCGACCTTATGCCGCTCAAAAGATCCATCAGATTTTTCTTTATGGCTAAAAATTCACATAGACCGAATAATATTAGCATTAGATGGACGAGGTACTAAATTTCATGTCCTATTTTTAATTAGAGCATGATATTCATCATCCATGACCATTTTCCAATTCGGGTCCTTTAGAGCAGACACTGGGTTACGAGGTAAAGGTAATTTGGAAACCTGTGTGTGAAGGTTGTATTTGGTATTGGATTTAACAATACCATGTTGACTATGGGTGACCGGACGGGATGGTGGGCCAGTGGACTGGACGCCATTGGCCAAGTGCGGAATTGGGGAGTTTTGGGCCAATCTAGTGGGATGGACGCCACTGGATGGATAAACTGGAATGTGGACTGGGCTTTGGGCATTGGACTGGCCCAATTGTCCACTGGATTAAACCATTAGGACGGTAACTGGGCAGTGAGTAGTGGACTGGCCCATTTGTCCAATGTGTTGGACAATTTGGGGTTGCTGAGTGATCCAGTCGAGACACTGCCCGATAGTTGAGACGAGTGAGTGGGCCCAATAATTGAGGTATTTCTTGAGCTGTGGAGAAAATGTGTTAAATACGAGAGCTTTTCATCATCTAAAAATCATAAGAATGAGTCCCGGTTTCATGAATCTTAGCAAAAGAAAAAATTGTTTCATCAAAAATCACGTGACGACTGACAATATTCTATTTGAAGAAATATCATAGCATTTGTAACCACGTTGATTGGCAGGATAACCCAAGAAGACACAAGGAGTGGACCGGGTTGGAGTTTGGTAATTGTGGTTGATGGAAGTAGGGGGTAGCACAAACAACCAAACACCCTTAAATAAAGATATGATGATTCTCGTAAATAAAATATTTTTAGTGGAGCTTGATAGGACATGTATGTTCAACATGTATGTGGTCATTTGAAGTGCATGATGCCAAAATATGGGAGGTAGGGATACATGAGCAAGGGATGTCCTAACAATGTTGTTTATAGTTCTAATTTTGCGCCCCGCCTTTCATTTTGTGATGAAGTGTAAGGACAAGACAGACGAAAATTCAAACCATTTGTTTTGAAAAATCCCAAAATTGATTATTGTCAAATTCCTTCTCATTATCACATTGTATACACTTAATCTCTCGTTCAAATTGAGTTTTGATGAATGCTCTAAAAGTGAGAAATGTGGAAAACACTTGTGATTTCTTTGACAAAGAAAATGTCCACAAATAATTAGAGTAATCATCAAGGATAAACAAATAATATCTATGACCAGAAGTGTTGACAACCAATTTTGTTCCTCTCTTCCCATTATTTATCCAAAATTAAACTATTTTTCAACACCACAAAATGATTTTATGGCTAAAGATGATCGTACACCCCTATTTTCATGCTAAGTCATTGTCAACCACGTGAGGCGTGGTAAAGATGGAAAACGTTCAGATTTTTGAACACCCATTTCGAAATCGAAACAAGAATCCCGCTCAAAATCATTAAACCCTAATTTCGTGCTATATAAACTAGCATGTGGAATCCATTTCGGACAGACTTGAGCCGCTACGAGACTTACCATATCCGCATCCACATTCATGGCATCCTTCAACTTCGGAGATTCCAAAACAAATAGGGCGGGTTGACAATACCATCCGCCTAGTCTTCCCTTTTATTTTATTGCTTTAAATTACGTCATTTTATCCTTCTCTTCTTGTTATGATATATAGTCCTATGAGATGTTGAAATGTGTAGAATAGATAGCTTTAGGATATTTAGAAACATTATGGCTAATAGATTAAAGGGGTAGTTTAAAAAATAAAAATACGCCGCTAGTTTATTTATCATTTAGGCTCGTCTTGCATGTTCAAATTTTCAAAACTATTTAGTCATCTTTTATTTCATACTATTAATCATATAATAAGATTTTGTACTATCTAACTTACTATAAAGATGATCTTTCATAAAATACTATCTCTACTTATAAATAATAAAAAATAAACTATTTTTCCTTTATTATTAATCGTCAAAAATAAGTGTTTTTGCTGACCATACTATATGAATGCATTGCTTTAAATTTAATTCTAATCTTATGTGTATTTTGCCATACAAAGACATTTTTTTTTTATATTTCATAAACTGTACCACACAAATACGTATTTTTTCATGAGAAGCTAGATTTTTACATGTAGTATATATATTTTCCATGCATTTTATAAATGAATCTTATGCAAGTTTTATGAAAGTATATATTTCGAATAGTTATTCGCAACATCCTTTTAAACTTTATACTTTTAAAATCTGTATTTTTAGACGCAATAATTAACATAAGTTTGATCGGACAACCGCAAATTAGCGGATTTTAAAGGATGTCTAACTCTTTCCCTTTAGGATAATAAAAAATCTTTATTCAGAATCTCACTAAGTTTTGCAGACTTTTTAAACGGAGTTATTTTAAGCAGATTTTGCTAAATAGATGTCCTAATTCATCTTTAAAATAATTAGGTGGCGACTCTTTAAAATAAATTCAGGAATCACCTATATGTCGTACACCAATTCGACTTCGGTTAAAATGGGGTGTGACAAGAAGAACTCAACTATGTTATTTTATATAGCTCTAATATTTTTTTTACTTAGTGAATATATGAAAAAATCATAAACCATCTTATAAGACACCTATTAAAAATGTTAATCAAATTAAAAAAATATTTTTTTCTATTCCCACTATTTATATTATTGGTGTTGTATTTAATACTGACTATTAAAATAGACGGTTATGAAGCACTTATTGAAACTATTTATGATTGTAGCAGTACTTCCATCTCCAACTCCAAAAAAATCCAAATGAACAACCACCTAAGGAACCAACTAAAGAAGAAGTTTTGCCTAGCATACACGATGAATGCAAAAAAAAAAAAAA
Organism: Przewalskia tangutica; assembly: GCA_029844215.1. Taxonomy (NCBI): domain Eukaryota; kingdom Viridiplantae; phylum Streptophyta; class Magnoliopsida; order Solanales; family Solanaceae; genus Przewalskia; species Przewalskia tangutica. The sequence continues at coordinate 95,171,881 of CM056724.1, read as the reverse complement.
CATATGCGCATTATCAACAAGAAAGTGCTAGCAACCAACCGGCTTCTATACCTTCTTCTTCTTCTTCTTCAGTACAACCTTATAAAAGACATGTTGTTTCTGAGGCTAGTATTGAAAGCCTTAGAAATAGAATGTTTAGGGGTACCAATACTAATCTAGTTAACGAGTTTGATGTTTTTATTTTACAGGGTGTTGTACTGTACCAAGCAGTTCTGAATGAAGAATGATGTGAAGACTTGCTTAAATACTGGAGGAAAATGAGAACACATTTCAACACTAGCAAATATGGTCCGAGATGTGTTGATCATTCAAGCGTCATCAACAGCGTCTGAAAGCGTTTTTTATGCCAGAAGATTTCAAATAGGATAACACAGACACTCATTAGCGGGAGTCATCTTGGAGATTACAGTTTTATTTAGAGATTGGATACGAAGGAAGCGTAGAAAGTGCGATCAATCAGAGAACAACGAAGAAGACGATTTAAACTACAACGAAATCTTGTTCGCCGGAATTGGAAGCGACGTCGATCAATTTGACCAACAAATTCCAATTCCAACCGAAGAACCACAAGACATTGTGAATAAATTAGAAAATGTATTTTTAACTATGTAATTTTTTTAATTGCAATTTGCAACTTTTGAACAACACCACCAAGTTGCAATTTTGAAATTGTATTACAAAAAAATCATATTTCTATCAAAAAATATAATACACTTCGTTACTTTTTAACTTCCTCAATCATAAAGATAATTACTATTTCTGATATGTCATTGTTCGATAAAAGTGATTAATGGAAAATTACTTCAATACATGTACCCCAAATTCACATCACATGGTATAAGCAAAAACCAATTCATGCCAAATTTTGAGAATCAGCAAAGATAAAATCACATTAACATATATCTATAAAACTTTTATACATTAGACACTAACATATATCAAGAAGTTTGAGCACATACCTTTACTCTTGATATTATGTCATACAAAAACATAAGCGTAAGTAGAAATGTTACACCGTTCGTAATTGGTATTTCTCGTAAGAACAGATTGTTGAAAATCTTACGAAAAATACTTGATCACGAACACTTATATGAAATTTTTGAAAGCTTGAGGCGTGTCAAAGACACTGTACTTAAGAATATTTCACCCGATATAGGTGTATCCTCAGGATTCAACAAGCTCTTCTAGTACAAAACTAGAAGTCAGAATCTAACAAAAATTTCACAAATGTAGAAAACCCAACATAATAGAATTTAGGAAGGAGAAATTTCTCTTGATTTTTTCATATCTCAAATTAAGGTTGGCCAACGGGGCGGGGTAACCCAACCCCACCCCGACCCCGCCACGATCCCACTTGATACTGTATCGATATCGGATACCGGTAATCGGTATCGGTACCGGTACCGGTTCGGGGTCGAGAAAAAATTTCGATCCCGACCCCGCTCCAGCTCCGGCCCCACCCCGACCCTGACCCTGACCTTTCCCACACCCCTCCCCTTCTAGACGTTGCACAACGACTGCCCAATTTGGCCGTTGTACAACGGTCAAATCCCCCTCCCCCTAACCCCTAATATTTATTTTTAACCCTTAAGTTATTATATTTACACTTTAACCCAATTTTTCTAACTATAAATACTTTATTTCTCTTCATTCTTTCTCACAAATCTTCCTACAATCTCTCTAATAATCTCTCAATCTATCTCTCATTCTCTCTACATTGTCGACTAAGTATTCAATTTTATTTATTCATTTGAGAGTGAAGTTGACAACTAGCTTGAGGATCATCCATTGAGCAAAGTTTCAATTTTCAACATCTCGATTACACGTCGGCGTTTGGTACATTCGTTCCTTTATTAAAATTATTGTTTCTTTATTTTAATTAGCGCACTTAATTTCATCATCTTTAACTATTTATTAGCATAAATTAAAATGAAACGATTAGGAGGTATGTTGGGTAAGGCTATTTCTATTTCTACTAGTAGGGGTAACAAGGGCAAGGGTACTTCTTCTAGTCATCATATTCCTCCAGATCCTCCTAGACAAGACGATTTCATTGATACTGAATTATTTCCTGAAATACCATTAGATTTAGACGATGAGCTATTTTCTGAAAATCAACAAGATTTTACTTTAGAAGATAATCTAGATGACACACCCACTTATCTAGATGACACGCCCACTAGTGCACCTCAAACTGCACCACATCCTATTCCCCCTAGTATGAGACGAGAACCACCACAATCAAAATTAACATCAGATGTATGAGTTTTTTTTATAGGGACGTAGAAAACAAGTTGTTAGATGCAAAATTTGTAAAATTATTTATAAATTTAAAATGGGAAAAGGTCAGAGCGGGACGGGAGGTTTAACTACGCATTTGAATAATTATCACAAAGCTAGGTGGGATGAATATAAGGCTCAATAAAAGGTGTGCAAGCGCCCTCTCCGTCGGGACAAGGTTCACATATTGTCCTGGATCAGGTATAGGGTCAAATTGACCCTATGTCGGGGGCAGTTGTAGGCCCTAAATACGATAAAAATAATGATAGGGAAGAATTATCAAAATTAGTTGCAGTGGAGGGTTTGCCTTTTTCATTTCCCGAATCTCCTGGTTTTATTCATTATATAAGATCAATGTACAATACTGCTTATAACGATTTTTCTAGATCAACTGTTAGGAGAGATGTTTTTAAATTTGCACAAGAATATCAATAATATTTACGTTATTATTTATATCATTGCCCTGGAAAAGTATCTATCACATCTTATATAGGTCGTAGTACTAATGACCATGATTATTTAACGGTAACATGTCATTGGGTAGATTATAAATGGTGCATGCAAAAACGTATTTTAGCGTATACATATATAGATAGCAGGCACACTGATATTTTTATTCAAGAAAATATTTTTTCGCTTATGATTATTATGGCATAACTAATAAAATCATGTCAATTACATCAGATAACACTTCTTCTAATATTTATGCTGTTAGATTATTAAAAAATATGTTAAATCCATCTTTTTCAGATTATTTTCATATAAAATGTGCATGTCATATTTATAACTTCATTGTAAAGGATGGTCTATCACCTTTCGAAGACATTCTTGGAAAAATACAATTTGCTATAAATTATATTTTAAAAATAATAGAATACAACGATTAAAAGAATATAAAAAACTTGTCACGATTGCGGTCTATCTTATAGAAAAGTTTCCGAAGAAGTATGCACTAGATGAAATTTTTATACAACAAACTACGTGTTGCTTATAATTATAGACAACATATAACCCAATTTTTTAACGCCCGTAATCGAAATCCTAATGATATGCTTATAGATTCCGATTGGGATACAATTTTAGAACTTAATACTTTTTTAGAGAAATTTTATCTAGCTACTAAAGAATTTTTCGGTATTTATTATCCTACTATTTCATTAATGTTATTTTATATAGCTCTAATATTTATATTACTTAGTCAATATATGGAAAAAACAGCTTATAAGGCACCTATTAAAAAAATGTTTCTAAAAATGAAAAAATATTTTATTTCTATTCCTCCAATTTATATTATTAGTATTGTATTAAATTCGTCTATTAAAATAGACGGTTGTAAAAATCATATTGAAACTATTTATGATTGCCTAGATAAACTTCCACCAAAATCTCCTAAAAATCCAAATGACCCACCACCTATTGAAAAATCTAGAGAAGAAGTGTTGTCTAGCATACAAGATGAATGTAAAAAAGTATATACGCATTACCAACAAGAAAGTGCTAGAAATAACCCGACTTTCATGCCATCTTCTTCTTCTTCTTCTACAAAACCTCAAAAACGACATGTTGTTTATGCGACTAGTGTTCAAAGCCCCAAACATAGAATGTTTAGTGGTAACACTTCTAACCAAGTTAGCGAGTTTGATGTTTTTGTTTTGCAGGGTCTCTTACCGTACGAATCAATTGAAAATGAAGAGAGACGTGAAGAATTGCTAAAATACTAGAGAGAGAATGAAAGAATTTTCCAACACTATCTAAGATGACCCAAGATGTGTTGAATATTCAAGCGTCATCAACAGCGTCTGAAAGCGCATTTTCTGGGAAATATTTCAAATAGGGGAACACATACATTCATTGGCAGGATACTCATTAGAGATTGCAGTTCTATTCAGAGATTGATTTGTGCAGAGCGTATGAGGTGCGGTCAACCGGAGATCAACGAAGAAGAAGACTACAACTACAACGAAATCTTATCTGACGGATGTGCAAGCGACGTCGATCAATTTGACCAACAAATACCAATTTCAACCGAAGAACCACAAAAAAATATAAAGAAACTAGAAAATGTGTTTCTTAAAATGTAATTCTTTTAATTGTAATTTTACTATGTTATTTATTTGCAACTTTCAATATCACGAAGTTGCAATTTTGAAATTGTATTTCAAAAAAAAATCATAATTCTAGTCGAATAATATAAGAGGCACAAAAAAAACCTTGGATGTTTTTATTAAACTATCTGGTTGTGTGTGTTTGTTATTTATTTAACTTAAGGGCAAATAAAAAAATGACCAAAACCCCCGAGCCCCTCTGGATTGGGACGGGGCGGCGGCAGACCCCGCCACTCCGACTCCCCCCGCGACCCTCCCTATCCCCGCCCGCGCACCCCAACCGCCCTGCACTCCGCCCCGCCCGGCCAACCATATCTCAAATAACAGAACTTGAGGGTTTATATAGATAAAGTAATCATCCATTTCCTGTCCAACGGTCAATATGGAAATTAATATATATGAATTGTATAAGGATTAATGAGAAATAAAGAAATCCCAAAGCTTCAACGGATCAATTGTCATGGCCGCTGATGAGGCAATGTTATAATTTGATAAAGATTCATAATTAAATGACTAATAAAGAAGAGGTAAAGAGTCTGTTACAATTGCATGTAAAGTTAGAGTTTGAATAAAATAATTGGCATAATAAAGGCTCATTAACAAGGTAAGTATTAAGCAACGAACCTAGATATTAATAAAAATATTTGTTCTTAAGATATCATAATTATTTATTCAACAATTTACAGAATAGGCTGGTGGTAATTGCTTCTATAATTCTCGGCCGATTCCGCCGGCTAAGATCGTGGACATTAAATGGGATTAAAAGAAATTTTGAACATCTTGAAATCTGGCGGTTGTTTTAATTATCTCATGCCTAGGCTCTCTGAATCTTTTCTGGATGGATTTGTTCGGGGACCCTAATGTCAGGTGCGAACAAGGTTGGTCCAGGAGCTAATTCTCGATCTGACCATGATCGGACAAGTCTTTAATCAACTTGACGGACTTCATGATTTTTGTAATCCTCTCTGTGTTCGCAACATATTTGATCAAATATTCTTTTGCTTCCGGTATATTTTACATTACACATAATATAAATAGTTCAAATCATTTTGTAAGAATTGAATCCCTTAATTATTATTCTCTCAAATATATAATATATATACATGGATCCTATACTTGATTAATGAAAGACTATTCTAGAAGATTAATCATCTTTACCTAATTTACAAAGATTATTTTAGAAGACTAATCGTCTTTACCTAATTTACAAATTCCTAATTACAATTATAATAATGAGTATAATTATAATATCAATTCTAATAATGAGAGAGATAATGATGGGATATTCCCATAATTACTATAACAGTCTCCCACAGTCTTAGCTGGAGGTTCTTGGATGCTAAGACTATCCCTGAAATCATCAAAAAGTACGCGGGGAAGACCTTTTGTAAAAATATCAGCTATCTGATAACGGTACGACACATGGAAAATACGAACTTGACCACATACAACTTTTTCTCGGATAAATAAAATATTCATTTCAATGTGCTTCGTGCATTAATGCAAAACAGTATTGCCAGATAAGTAGATCACACTCACATTGCCACAATCAGTGCCCTTTCTATAAATAAAGAGAGATTGACATGACTTGCTGTGAAAGAATTCCAATTTAAAAACAAATCCTACAAACATGTTATACTATGCCTGAGGATCTTGTTTCAGACCATATAAGAATTTTCTCAAAAGGCACACATGATCTGGACGAGCAAGATCGTTGAATCCCAACGGCTGATGCATGTATACCATTTCCTGAAAGTGGCCATATAAAAATGTATTCTGGACATCCAACTGATGAATGCACCATGACTTGGATAATGCCAACTAAGAACAATCCTGATAGTTGCAGGCTTGACTACTGGACTGAATGTTTCAACGCAATCTACCCCCACCTGCCCTCACCAATAAGACAAGTTTTGTATCTCACAAAAGAACCATCAAAATTCTTTTTATGACAAAAAATCCACATTGACCGAATTATATTCATATTAGATGGTCATAGTACAAAATCCCACGTCTTATTTTGAATAAGAGCAGTAAATTCATCTAACATGGCAGTCTTTCAATTCGGGTCTGATAAGGCAGCTTGAATTTTTTTGGTATTGATGAGGGATATACTGAGGTGGTGAGCTTGAAATGGTGTTTAGGGCGAAAAATCACATGCATGACACGTGTTTCCATGGTTCGCGTAGGTGTTGGGTCGTTGGATGGTTGGGTGTTATTAGAATTTTAGATCAAAATAGTGGGTAGGGTTGTTTCGGAAGTTTGAACCGAGGTAGTGGGCTCGGTACGATTGTGGTTCGGTGAGTTGTCGAAAAGGGGTGGGGTGACGGGTTGTGGCGTAGGGTTCTGTGATGGCCCTAAATTCTTATTTTGAGAGTTTAGATAATACCTCAAAATTGAATGAATTTTGTCGTCCGGAAAATCATATGAAGGTGGAGATGCCTCTCGAGATGTAGCAAACGGGAATGTTGATTCATCAAAGAAAACATGACGAGAAATAATGATTTTTCTTGTTGGCATATCAAAACATTTATATCCCCTATGATTTTGTAGGTACCCAAACACACGCAAGGAGTAGACCGAGCTTGAAGTTTATGAATGGTGGTGGACGGAAACAAGAGATAATACAAATACCTAAAAAACCGTAAATGTGTAAACGAAGGTATATGATTGTAAAGTACTTGAGTAGGGGACACATTGAAGAGTACTTCACTAGGAAGAATATTTAAGAGATATTGAAGAGCATGATTCCAAAATTTTGGTGGAGTGGATAAATGTATAAGGATAGATCGAGTCATATTGTTGATTGTTTGAATATTTCTTTCATCTTTTCCATTTTGAGAAGATGTATGTGGACAGAAAATACGGACAAACATCCCATTTTATTGACAAAATTCTGAAATTGAGTATAGATAAATTTTCCCCATTATCACATTGAAAACATTTAATGGTTTTACCAAACTGAGTTTTGATAAACACACTAAATTGTTTCAAAATGTTATAGGTCTGTGATTTTTGTCCTAAGAGAAAGGTCCACAAAAACTCGAAAAATCATCAAGAATGAGCAAATAATACTTATAACCTGCAACACTTAATACAGGTGAAGTCCACAAATCACAATGCAAAATAGCAAATGGCATAACAGTATTAGAATTAGAGGCAGAAAACATAAGTTTAATATGTTTACCAAACACACAGGTTTGGAAAACAGAAGAGTCCAAACGTCCATTACAAAAAAAAATATTCTTTCTAAATTGATTAAAACTTGTGCTCCTGGGTGTCCCAACCTATTGTGTTTTGTATGTATTTTATACACTCTTTTGAGTCCTTTTTTGTTAAGTATTTTACTCTTTTCGTTTGTGTTTAGTATAGTATTAGGTTGTTTTTCTTCTTTTGAGTCACAGCGGTCCTAAAGGAGGAAATACCGCATTGAGGATGAAATGAGCTGAGTTTGAGGATGAAATTGCGCAATCAAGGCCCAAGCAATCAATCAAAGAAGCCTTGAGAATCTCGGGAAGCAATTTAAACAAAATTACACTGTCAACCTCACAGGGTCTACAAGGCTAATTTGCAGAAGTTGCTCGGAGTTAGAGACGCGATGCCCAGGCAGAAGGACTGCGATGCTTGGAGTGAAGCACCGCGGCGCAGGAATTCCAGTGACTACCAGTTGTTTTCGGCTGAATTAGGGCCGCGGTGCTTGGCCGCAGTACCGTGGTACCGACACACGTATTTGTGATTTTGGGCCGAATTTTGACAAGGGTAAAAGAGACCGAAGCGAGGTTTTTCTCAGATATAAAAATCCTAAACCCTGTCATACTTTGATCATACTTTGGAGGCAAGAAAGGAGGCTACAAGCTACAATTTGAGACATCAATTGTTCAAGTTCTTTTCCTTTACTTTATTTTAATTTCAGTTTATGTTGGATTGTGTATTAGTTCTTAGCATGGAAATATCTAGGAGATAATTTCTTTATTAGGATTTCCGTCGAATCACTTGAAACTCTTTCATATAGTTAATGCATAGTTATTGAATTCTTCTTCAGTATAATCCTCCTGTGTGGTAAAATCTATCATAGAAATATAGAAGGTTTCTGCACAAGGTTGAGTTTTTATATGTCCTAACTGGAATATAAGACAGATTAGTTAACCCGCTATCTTAAAAAGAAGAAGAAGAATCATTAGCATTGCATTGACACGTGAAAGAGTGGATAGTTGAGGAGATTGGAAATCCTATTTCCTTCATAACTGTTTAAAACCCAAAGTATTGTCGATCTTAGTTTAATTTCTGCACTTAGTTATAATTTAGTTTAAAATTTTAAACAAAAAAATGGTTACCAAATAGATACCATAGATTAGACATTCGGTACTTGATAAACCAGCCTCTGTGGATGATAAATCGATCTTACATATCTCTATTACTTGAACGATACATACACTTACGTAAGCATAGAGAAATATCGCAACAAGTTTTTGGCGTCGTTGTCGGGGACTGACGTACTATCAATATCGAATTTTATATTCTTATTTCTAATCGGGTTTTTATTTTCTATTTTTTATATTATTCTTTATTTTAGAACGTTTCGTCGTGATCTGTTTGTTGTTTTTGATCAATTTCAGGAAATTCTTTTATGCGAAGTATGAGAGGAGCAGACACTCTTATCCATTTGAACCCTGAAATTGAAAGATTGTGCAGACAGAAAAGGAAAGACAAGAGAATTGTTGATTCTTTAGTAATGGAAAATCAACAAAACAATAACGTGGGGAATGATGAGTTACCGACTGTGATGAGACAAGTCCTGCATCATGCAGAGAGGAGCTTAGGGGACTATATGATGCCGACAAATACATGGGTGCAGACTTGTATCAGGCTTCCAACTTGTGGAAGCTAATAATTTTGAAATCAAACCAGCAATCTTGCACATGGTTCAAGGCTCAGTTCAATCTGGTGGATTACCGTCTGAAGATCCTCATATGCATCTAGCAAACTTCCTGGAGTTGTGTGCAACTTTTAAGTACAATGGTGTTACTGATGATGTCATTCGGTTGAGACTCTTCCCATTCTCACTCAGGGATAGAGCAAAGAGCTGGTTGAACTCACTACATGCGAACTCCATTACCACATGGCAAGACTTGGCCCAGAAGTTTCTTGCCAAATTCTTCTCTCCATCCAAAACATCAAGGCTAAGAGGAGAATTGAATAACTTTTATCAGCTGGAGGGAGAATCACTGTATGATGCATGGGATCGGTTCAAAGACTTACAGAGGAAGTGCCCTCATCATGGGATTGAGAAGTGGATATTGGTCCACATATTCTACAATGGGTTGTGTGGTACTACTCGTACCATTATTGATGTTGTAGCAGTAGGAACATTCATGAGGAAGAGTGTCAATGATGCACATGATTTGCTAGAAGACATGACCACAAACAACCACCAGGGGGCCGATGAAAGATCAGCAAGCAGCAGGAAAGTGGCTGAGGTTCATGAGTTAGATGCTATCACTGTGTTGATTGCCCAGGTTGCTACCTTGACAAAGCAGTTGCAGCAGAGCACCATGTCCGTTAAAGTTGTTCAGACACCAGTGAGTTGTGAGATTTGTGGGGGTCCCCATACTTTTGATAGGTGCACATCAGTGGATCCAAACAATGTGCCTATAAAGCAGGTTAAGGAAGTTGGGAATTTTCAGAGTCCCTACAATAATGCATTCTCCAACACATATAATCAGGGGTGGAGAAATCATCCCAACTTTTCATGGAAGAATGACCAAGGGCAGCAACCTTAGTTTCAGGAGCTATTTCAACAAACAAATCTAGCTCCTCAGTGACGATCCAAAGAACAACAACCTGTGCCACCAACTCCACAAGAGAAGCCAGATGAAATAAGAGCAGCGCTATTGACCATGGCTAACTCCCAGACTCAATTCATGGCAGAAACCAGGTCCTCATTTGCAACCTTGACCAACTCTCAGACCCAGTTTATGACCGAAACAAATTCATCTATTAGGAACTTGGAGACTCAAATGGGGCAGTTAGCAGAAAAAATGAGTGACAGACTGCAAGGAAACCTCCCTAGCAACACAGTGATGAACCCAAGGGAACAATGTCAAGCAATCAACTTGAGAAGTGAAAAGCAGTTAGAGCAGGTTGCACCCCCACCAGTGGTTGAAAATAAGAATGAAGTGGAAAAGATAGTTGATGCAGAGAAATGGGGTTCACGATGACCTCTATGTTAGATAAGGCTCCACCAACAGTTATGAGGGAATATACAGACAGAATTCCATACCCTCAAAGACTGTAGAAGAAGTCTCTAGATAAGCAATTTTTGAAATTCTTAGAGGTATTCAAAAAGCTGCATATCAATCTTCCATTCATCGAGGCCTTGGAGCAAATGTCAATATATGTGGAGTTCATGAAATACATTCTTTTTAAGAAGAGGAAACTGGCAGACTATGAGACAGTGGTGCTGACGGAGGAGTGCAATGCTATTCTGCAGAAGAGACTTCCCCCAAAGTTGAAAGATCCAGGGAGTTTCACCTTACCTTGCATTATAGGGAATGTGACATGCAAGCAGGCTTTGTGTGATTTGGGGGAAAGTATCAACCTGTGTTTAAAAGACTTAGTTTGGGGGAAGCAAAGCCAACCACAATTAACTTGCAGCTAGCTGATCGCTCTATAGTGCATCCCCGAGAAATAATTGAAGATGTATTGGTGAAAGTGGGCAAATTTATCTTACCTGCTGATTTCCTCATCCTTGATATAGAGGAAAATGAGAATATGCCAATGATCATTGGGAGACCATTTCTAGCCACAAGGAGGACACTGATTGATGTTGAGAAAAGAGAGTTAAAACTCCGAGTCCAAGATGAGGAGATGATTTTCAAAGTTTTCAAGCCACCACTGAAGCTCAAGTCAATGATAGATGTTTTTCCATTGGGATAGTTGATAAGGGTATCTCTGAGAAAAGCCTCACAAGTACTGAGACTCGTGAAGTAACATTAAAGCAGCATGATGAACTTGATGGTAAGACTTCTGAACTCAGCCCTGCGAAAAAGAAGAGGAGAAGGAGAAAGAGAATGGTTTTGAAATAGATATGCGGAAGGGATACTCTACCCCCTTGATTGAGTAAGAAAATTGCATCCGGCTAAAAGACGTTAAAGACAGTGCTACTTGGGAGACAACCCAATGCTTTTAATTATGTTATTTCAATTTTTGTTTTAGTTATTTTATTTTATATTGAACAGTCTCACGGTCTTGGTTTCTTGTCTTATGTTTTTGGATGACAGATGAAAGATAAGACTCACTCCGAAGGGAAAACTGGAGGGCACTGGAATTTTTCAGAGGAATTAGCGTCGCGGTGCATGGAGCAAATACCGCGGCTCCTCACGGGAAGTGTGCACAGTAATTTTTTCTTCCTCTCAGACCTCCGTTATGACCGATGTGTTGTGTCAGTAAGTTGTCCCTTTATTTTATTTTAGTCTTTACACATTTGAGACAATGTGTCGATTAAGTTTGGGGGGGGGGGGGGATATTATTGTTTTGTTGTTGGTTTTGAGTCTTTCGGTCATCTTTTTGTTTGTTTTATGTGTTTGTGAATCATCATTTTTTTATGGATCATGTATGATGTAGTTCCTGAAGATATTGAGTGGATTAATTGAGATAATGTAATGGAATTCAAAGCAAAAATCTGTGTGCTTAAGTTAAATATGCCAAAAATTCATGACATCTAATTATTTAAGATATTTGTGCTTAGCCTATGTGTTGTTAGTTATGGAAAGAAAGGTTGAAAATATCTAGAAAAACTGTTTACTTGTTATTTGAGGCGAAATAGTTAAGATATACATGTTTAGGGAAAGGATTCAGGTATTCTTTGATAGACCTTCTAACCATTCATTATCTACCCTGACATAGAATGTATCACTAGTCAGCCCCTTTGAGCCTAAATAATATCTTTATTTGACACCCTATGATTCTCTTGTTGTGTCATAAGTGATAATTGAAAATTATTGGAATAAGAAGTGTTGAAAAAGCAATAAAAAGAGAATGAAAATTTGATGCACCTCAATGAAAAATATGCAAAAGCTTAAGTTTGGAGGTGGTTGTTATTTATAATATATCTCATTCTCTCAAAAGAAAAGAGGAATAAAATAGGTATGAGATTAAAAAGAAAATCAAAAAAAAAGAAAAAAGGGAGTTGAATGGAAAAAATGCTTATGGTACGTAATTTGAGCCTAAATGCCAACTTTTATCTACCTCTGTCTAAGCCTACATTACAACTCTTGAAAGTCCTGATGATCTCTAATGTGTATGTTTATGATTAGTGGAGAATAACAAGTAAACATGTCTATATAATTTTGGAAAAGATGGAATGAAATTGGCATGCATAGGTTAGGTGTTTGTATTTCCAGTGATCATGACATAATTGAATTTGCGAAATATCTAATTTGAAATTTTAGATTGCTAAATATGCATGCTATGTATATTCTAACATATTATCCCAGTTTTCATCCATGATTTTGAGGAAGCATTGCTATAGCTACTTGATCCATTTCATTGAGTCTTTTATTTGATTTTGTTTTTGTTTAGTGCTTTACTCGAGGGTGAGTAAAGTGTAAGTTTGAGGGTGTTTGTTAAGTGTATTTTATACACACTTTTGAGTCTTTTAAGTTTAAGTATTTTTCTTTTTTCGTTTGTGTACAGTATAATATAGTATTAGGTTGTTTTCTTTCTTTTGAGTCAGCGGTCCTAAAAGAGGAAATACCGAATTGAGGATGAAATGAGCTGAGTTTGAGGATGAAATTGCACAATCAAGGCTCAAGCAATCAATCAGAAGCCTTGAGAATCTCGGGAAGCAATTTAAACAAAATTACATTATCAACCGCACAGGGTCTATAAGGCTAATTTTCAGAAGTTGCTCGGAGTTAAAGACGCGACACTCAGGCAGAAGGACCGCGGTGCTTGGAGTGAAGCACTGCGGTGCCAAAATAAAGCACCGCGGCACAGAAATTCCAGTGACTATCAGTTTTTTCGGCTGAATTATGGTCGCGGTGCCTGGCCGCAGAACCGCGGTGCCGACGCGTGTATTTGTGATTCTGGGCCGAATTTTGACAGGGGTAAAAGGGTCCGAAGTGAGGTTTTTCTCAGATATTAAAACCCTAAACCCTGTCATACTTTGGAGGAAAGAAAGGAGGCTACAAGCTACAATTGGAGACATCAATTGTTCAAGTTCTTTTTTTTCCTTTACTTTATTTTAATTTCAGTTTATGTTGGATTGTGTATTAGTTCTTAGCATGGCAATATATAGGAGCTAATTTCTATATTAGGATTTCCGTCGAATCACTTGAAACTCTTTCATATATTTAATGCATAGTTATTGAATATTTCTTCAGTATATTAAGATCTATTCAATATTGTTTTGATTGCTTGATAAGTAACTGATCACTAATTGTCATGACTTGTATGATTTCGAATCGAGACCCTAGGGAAGATTTGAATATGCTGTAGTTGTTTAGACATACGTTAAAATCGTGGACGAAAGTACCCCGATACTTGTGTAGTGTTTAAGGTTATTGTTCTTAATCCTCATGTGTGGTAAAATCTATCATAGAAATATAGAAGGTTTCTGCACAAGGTTGAATTTTTATATGTCCTAACCGGAATATAAGACAGATTAGTTAACCCGCTATCTTAATAAGAAGAAGACTCATTAGCATTGCATTGATACTTGAAAGAGTAGATAGTTGAGGAGATTGGAAATCCTATTTCCTTTATAACTGTTTAAAACCCATGTACATTTCACAAAATATCAATTAAATCATCTCTTTCCCCCTCTTCCTCCTCCTTTTCCTCTTCATCTCAATTCTCAATTCTTCTTCTTCAATCAATTGATCTGCACACAATCAACAAACAATATTCGTAAATTATATATTTAACATGGTATCAAAGCTTTGCGATGAGATCGTAAAACATTAACGACATTGATATCGATAAAAACAAAGCAACAATTCAAAAATCGTCATTGTTGAGCTCGAAAGCTTGCTATAATGATGGATTCACAAAATACACCTCAAATAGCGCAAACAGAGAGCACCGACAATCACAATCCATTACATTTATTAAAAAAATCGATGTTACAGAAGAACTCGCCGGAGAAGAGAATCGAAGGAACAATTGAGCACTGACGACACAATCGCAACTCAAAACTGTGGAGAATTGCAATTTTCTCCTCAATTTCGTGTTTTTCATCATCAATTGTTACTTAAAATAAAAGGGCTGAGCCGCGGCGCTGGTACGGCAGTGGGCCCAGTCCAATTGGCCCACTGCAATTCGAATTTTGGGTCAGGTTTTAATCATAATCCCAGTCTCATTTATATCATAATCTCTCTATATATTCAGCACTTAACCTCATAATTTAGGTTACAGAATTACACTGAATTCTTACTTTCTGAACTCAGAGTTCAGAGATTAAAATCCTCTCAAGCCTCTGCCAAGATTTCCTAGCTTTCCTGAAAGAGGAATATACCGAAGCAAGGCTTGCACCCGAGCAGACAATCGTGTGCGCACCTTTTAGTAGAGACTTGAAGATTCATAAACTGTAAGTTTTCTTTGTATCTTGCAGATTTCAATTGTAACATAATCATACCAGACGAATTTGTTGGGGGAAAGTAAGTTAACAAAAATTTAAACTTCTGTTGTGTCTTACTTGTGTGTTTTACACCTAACAAAAATCTTACAGTGGTATCAGAGCCCAGGTTGGTTCAATGATTACGTAAAAATTGAAAGACATAATAATATGGGTTAAACGTAAAAGTAATTTTAATCTGAATTAAAATAAGGCAACTTGAAATCTGACATACTTGAACTAGCGATTAACCTTTGTAATCACCCTAAATTATCAACTACACTAAATCGAGGAGGTCATTACGTTCTAACACGAACTGAGCCTTGTGCAGAAATCGATTCATTGCGAACATGGTGCACGACGAAAAACGTGTAGGAATGGACGATGGTCGACATGTGCGTTATTGATAATGGTGGGTGGTAGTAAGGACCCGTAATCTGAACCCTAAATTAGATTTAGGGGTTGGACGATTTTTAGATAATCAGCATGGAAACCCCTCTGAAAAGGACGTAGGCGTCGCAGCCCTATCGTAGGGAATCGCGGCGCCAGCTAGGGTTTCACGGCGGCGTCGCGATTCCATGTTGTAGCACCGCGGCGTCAGTCATGGTAATTATCAGGGGTCGTGATTAAAACCTTCATTTAAAATTCGGAGTTTACATGAACTGAAGCGACGCGACCCCATAGTGGAGAGTCGCGGCCCTAATTCATAGAAACATAAACCAAAAGTTTACGCTCATAGCGCTACACAAGTCGAAAGTTAAAATCTCAGTTTTCAAAATTTAATCCATGATTATTATTACACATTATGTTGGTATACTGTTTACGTGCTAAATGATCGTTATTTACATTACTAAGTTTTATAGTGCGCAAATCATGCTTGGGTAGGCGGCGCCCAAAACTAGTCTAGAGTCTGCAATTCATGCTTGGGTGGGCGGCGCTCACAACTAGTTTAGGGTCTGAAATCATGCTTGGGTAGGCGGCGCCCAAAACATGTTTGAATGCTTTGAGTAATGTTTGAAACATGTGATAGTTGATCTTGAATATAACCCTGAATTAAAATATTCCCCAAAATTTAATACAAGTCTCATTTAAAATGAATGTGTCGTCCGTTATAATTGATTGTAGTGCAAAATCCTTTTCGGCGAGATGAGTATTTATTCCCCAGCATTTTCTCTAAGTCTACGAGGACTCGGATTCTTTCATAGATGCATGTTAAATGTAGAAGTATATGATAAACCTTCATGGGTATTTACACCCCAGTGTTTGGTCTATGAAGGTAAAGCCTACTTGAATACATAATTGCAGTCGCATAACGGGGTTGGCTTGCTAGGCTGTCTTGGCGCCCCAGTGTCAGAAAACCGAGGGATGCAAATCGCATTGTTTAGAACATTCGATCAACCAAGAATTACAAATTATTTGTAATTGGTTTAGAGACCTACCGGATCATGTTGTTGAAGTTATCAGCCTCAACAAACGCGGAGACAACATGAGTCTGGATCTTGGCCCATTATGACCGTATTTGATATGAGTCTATATTTTTTCATGGGGGTAAAAGAGTATGTTAAAACAGTGGGAGATAATTAAACAAAAGACCATGTTTGTTAGTTAACGAATGTGTTCAACAGAAATTATATATATAAGATATTAATTTCAAGTCTATCTTTCTTCAGTTTACAATGTCGAATCTGTCACCTAAAATGTTGGTTGAAATAAAAAACTAACTGGATCAAATTTTCCTGACTTGTTAAGAAATCTGCGATTAGTGTTAAAACTAGAAATAATTGAGTATGTGTTAGACACAGTGTTCCCCACAGTCCCTGCTAGAGATTCTGCTGAGTAAGCCCTGTTTGACAAGGGAACTTATCAGAAACATCTAGACGATTCTTCCCTGGCATAGTACATAATGTTGTCCTCCATGACTGTAGAATTACAGAGGCGTCACGAAAAATGGGTCCCAACGAGATGCTAGAACATTTGAAGAATATCTATGACTCACATCCTCAGACAATGGAGTATAAACTGTTAAGAGATCTCTTGAGTGTAAATTTGAGCGAAGGGGTCGATGTCGGTAGCATGTTACGAAGATGATTGGGTTAATAGAGGTTGGCTTGATTGGAGCGAAGGCGCCTATAAATGTCTCTGTCAACTCGATCCCGAATTAAGCTTCCTGGTTCATTTGAGAATTTCATTGTGAACTTCAACATGAATGGAACCAAGGTGAATCTTCCAGAACTTCACAATATGCTAAAAACATATGAGGGACATTGCACAGATCCAAGAGAAAACAAGGCACTAGGTGCTTCTGGACCTGTTGGACAAGGTATGTTTTGTTACACCCCGTAATTCCAGGGAAATGAAATGAGAACGTAAGTTAGGAAATAAGATTTGAATGTTGGAAGAAAAGTATATTTACCTATTATAATTTTGGATACAATAAATTTGACGACGAGAAGTAGTACTAGTAATTGAATTCCTTCCAATAGAGTGTGGGTAGAAAAGGCAGAAAATGAGCTCCCGAAGCAAAAAGGACGAAAGTTGGCGGATCAGGACGAAAGACTGCAGGACAACAGTGCCGGACTGCAGGACCGTGGTGCCATTATGCAGGACCGCGGTGCCGATGCGGGAATTTCCAATCCGAAATAGAAATTTCAAGAATTGGTTTGTTAAGAGAATTATGGGCGAATAAGAGGGTGACACGTGTCCCTCCACTTGTGCTACAGGCTCCAATAATATCTATGTGTTGCAAGACTTTGTGTTCATAATATCTTCTCATCCAAACCCTCTTCTCTCTTCCTTATCTTGCAAGTCTCGAAGACCATAGCCAAAGTGAAGAACAAGTTAACTTATTTTCCAAGATTAAGCTCCTTAATTAAGTTCTAAGCAAAGTTGATACTCCATAAAGAGTGGTCACGGTTTGGCCGAGACTTAGCACACAAAATCCTAAGCTTGGAGATGAACTCTTTGGAAGAAAAGCATGAAAATAAGATGGTTACAATCTTGTAAAGGATACATGCATGTTGTGGTGACTTGAAGAAGTGGTGCAAGTGAAGTAGTTTTTGACCGAGAACTTGGGAATGTTTTGGGCTAAAGTTAAGGTAAGATTTCTTCTTCCTCTTGAAGTAATTGGAAATTACATGATGTTATAGTTACGGGATAAACTTGTGTTAAGAGAAATGGAGAATAAGAAGTGCATGTGACAGTTTGGCATGTTAGCCGATTTTGAGACTGTTTTTGTTATATTGGATTCGTTGGTTATTGTTGTAGTTATCGTCACTTATTGCATGTTAAAATGAAGGAATATTGTTATTGAAAGTTGTTATGGTTTATATAAAAGTATTGGAATATGAATTGATTTTAAGGAATTATGAAAAGGACTTTGGTTTTGGTTGTTGGCCGAAACTGCATAAAACTGTAGGACGTTGTTGTGCTGTTTTAAGGGACTGTTTTGTGGAGTTATAATACTGGATATTTAGTTACAATTATGCATGTTTAATGTGGTAAATTGCTAATGCATGTCCTAAAGGAATAAGGGTGTAGAAAGGTGTAGAAAAACTTCACATTTCACCCTCGTTGTTGTTGAAGTATAGACTATTTTAGTGGACTATTTTTATATGGATTAAGAGGCCGAATTAACATGTGAAGTAGGTGTGTTGATCACCTTGGTTGCTATTTTGGTTATATCCTTAATTGGTACTTGGTTATTGATGTTATTGGCATTGTTGGTAAGTTATGGATTTATGTATAAATAGGGAAAGTGCTGCCTGAATTTTTATATGAAAAGAGAATCATCATGTGGTACACGACTTACACTAGTAAGCATGAAGTTGATAGATGTGTTATTGTTGTTATAGGTTGACGTTCTAATTGAGACGTATTCTACTTATCTAGTTGGTATAGCCGATAAGGTATGTGAAACTATCATTTCTTCTTTTGGCATGTTCTACGTATGAACTATAACTGTGGTGTTGCTCTATAGTTTACTCTACTCTTAGAGGTTAAGAAATATTCATGTTATTGATTTTATGCTAAAAGCATGTCTAAATTGTCCCTGAGTCCATATCAAGTCATATGAGACAGATGTTGATAAGAGTTTTAGTAAGCATGGGAGCCGAGTTGACTCTGCTTATTTAAAGGTATTGTTAAGTATTAAGTGCTGAAACTGGTTTAATAAATAAGTAGGTATGTTGTTGGTAGACGTGTTAAAATAAGTCATTGCAGCGTTAAGTGAAAAAGGTATCGGCAAACAGTTATTATATTAAAACGATTAGAATGTCATCTGCATAGAAACTAAGATATAACCAATTTATTTTACAGTTGCTAGTTCACAGCTGATTAGATAAGATCTTTATAAAAAAAAAATACTCACGTCCCATATAAGAATTAATTAGGCAATTCAGATTTGTTATCACAAATCATATGTTCCATAATGCTAATCAATGGAGCGAGACACCAAAAACATATAACAACCATTTTCTCCTACGAACCAGCAGCAACAAGGCAAGTTAAATATGTTATTGACCCCTTTGAAGCTCTTATTCATGGCATAATCCTTCTTTTCATCCTTGTGTTGAGTTGGGGAAGGGATACATGATATGATAGTGTCTTGGTTTTTCTAAAATGAAAGTTCATTTTAAAGATTTTATTGAGAGTCAAAAGATGAATTAAATTGCACACGGTTGCTCATGATAGCTATTCGTGCAAGTGTTATTATTTTATCTCACCGAGTCCCATGATGGGCCGGGATACGTTATATGCATAAACATGATGATGATGAGCTCATTGATCCCCTCACTAGAGGGCCGGGATACGTTATATCTCACCGAGTCCCAGAATGGGTCGGGATACGTTATATGGACAGACATTCATGATTATATAGACCGAATCCCAGAATGGGCCGGGATACATTATATGGACCGAGTCCCAGAATGGGCCGGGATACATTATATGGACCGAGTCCCCGAATGGGCCGGGATACGTTATTGTAAATTGATACGAGGATTCCATAGACATATATCCATGATGCGGGTATAGATACTTGTGATAGTATATGATTAAATGAACAGACATTCATGATTTTGAAATGACTCTCACTTTTTAAAAGGCACGGTAAAAAGGTACAGTTGACTCTCTATTCTTACAAAGGTACAAGTGACTCTATTTTATATGGCACGGTAGGATCTGATATTTGATTTTCATACTTGTCCCTGTCATCTTTTGGTCAGTTATGATCTTATTTACAGTTCTTTATGTTTACATACTTGGTACGTTGTTGTACTGACCCCCTTCTCCGGGGGGCTTGATGCGCAGTAAGATGCACACACTTTAAACGCAAGTGCACGTTATCGTGACAAGTAGTATAGTCTTGATAAGACCGAATATCGTCCACAAGGATTAGGGTTCAATTACCAACTATCTATTTTCTAGTATCTATTTGGTGAACTGATAATTGATTTGTTGTTTATAACTAAGAATTATGCAAGCTATTTAAGTATAAAGATTTACTTCAGTGATGATGAGAATAGGGCTTCCATGTATCCTTACTATCCGCTTATGCTACTTACTAATGCATTAACTTATGGTATTCTTCTTTTGGAGAAAGCAGGTTTACGAAATCGTTTTATACTCGTTAGGTTATATAAACACTCGACTCGAAGATCGCACCTTACCTACCTTTCGGTGATAAGGATAACTTTATAGGAGGATTAAGAACAAAAACCTAGTTGACCGTCACGCACAATGCGCAAAATTAGGGTTGTTAAGCCTCTCATCAACGCTACATAAATAATTGAGGTATTTTCATCCCCAATCCAAGAATGTCTACCCAACTTACAGCATATTCACAACCCCTTTCGGGTGATTAGAAATCATATAGTGATAATTAGTTGTCAATTAATTACCAAGAATTCAACTCAATTATTGGATAGATCTCACAATAAGAAAAATAACCATAAGCATGCATTAATTTATAACATAAGTTTCTAGCAATTCAACATGGAAAGCCCTATAAGAGAATTAGTTCCTAGCCATTGGCATGACAATAACTAATTCCATGTCCATCATACAAAATAGAAATAAAGAACAAGAAAGGGATTGGTTCTGCTGGTTGCAGTCTGGATTCTCACGCTCGGTCTCCTCCATGAGAAATTTGGGTGGTTCCTCCACCCTGGATTATAAGTGTTGGAGTAGGGGTTGTTTTGTTGCCTCTGATAATTACCTATGGCCTGACACTCTGCCTGCTCCATGGGTATATTGTTGGGATCCGCTGAAGGACACCTATCAAATGTATGTGGGTCACTACATATCTCACAGCTTATAGGCATCTGCACCGCATTTACTGACACTGTATGTTGCTGCAACTGTTTCGCTAGAAGGGCCACTTGGGCATTCAAGGCAGCAATAACATCTATTTCGTGGACTCCCACTGTTCTTCTCCCATTTGTCGACCTCTCTTCCGTGACATGGTTGTTAGTGGCCATATCTTCTAATAACTCATGAGCGTGGCTGTTTTCCTCATGAATGCTCCACCGCCAGATCTATAATGGTTCTGGTTGTACTGCTCAGCCCGTTGTAGAAGATGTGGACCAAGTTCCACAACTCAATGCAATGGTGTGAGCACTTTCTCTGTAGATCTTTGAACCTTTCCCAAGCTTCATATAAGGACTCTCCATCTGCTTGGTAGAAGTTGTTCAACTCCTCTCGGTTTCCGCTTTACACGGAGGAAAGAACTTGGCTAATAATTTCTGTGCCAGCTCGTGCCATGTAAAAATCGAATCGGTCGGCAGGGAATTCAACCATACTTTTGCTCTATCCCTAAGTGAGAAGGGAAAGAGCCTCAATCTGACGGCATCATCGAACGCCGTTATATTCGAAAGTTGCACATAGCTCCAAGAAATTAGCTATGTGCATATGTGATCCTCCGATGGCGATCCTCCGAATTGCACCAGGCTGTACCATGCCTGTAATCGCCGGTTTATCTCGAAGTTGTTGGCTCTATCATGGGGAGCCTAATGCATGTCTGTGCTCCATTCACTCTTGGCAGCACATAGTCCCCCAAACTCTTTTCTGGCTGGATTTGGACTCTCTCCTCCACGTCTATTGGCATTTGCCGAGGCATTCCTGGGTTATGTTTATTTTCACCTAACCCTTCTCTCATCATGTTATTGTTTTGAAATCAGCCCATTTCTATCAAAGTTGCAATCCGATTCTTTCGCTCGTTTTGCGTTTTTTCAATATCTGGATTGAAGGGAACAAGAGTGTCTGCTCCTCTTCTCCTTCGCATAAACTAATTTCCTGAAATAGATCAAAAACAAACAACCAATCACGGTACCTCGAATTTTTCAGAAATAATAAAAAAACGTAAAAATTAAAAATTAAAATTAAAATTAAAAACCAAATTAGAAATTAAGAATAGACAAATTTGATATTGAACTAATGCCTAATCCTAAGAACGCCAAAAACTTGATGCGCGGTAAGATGCACACACTTTAAACGCAAGTGCACGTTATCGTGACAAGTAGTATAGTCTTGATAAGACCGAATATCATCCACAAGGATTAGGGTTCAATTACCAACTATCTATTTTCTAGTATCTATTTGGTGAACTGATAATTGATTTGTTGTTTATAACTAAGAATTATGCAAGCTATTTAAGTATAAAGATTTACTTGATGGTGATGAGAATAGGGCTTCCATGTATCCTTACTATCCGCTTATGCTACTTACTAATGCATTAACTTATGGTATTCTTCTTTTGGAGAAAGCAGGTTTACGAAATCGTTTTATACTCCCGTTAGGGTTATATAAACACTCAACTCCAGTATCGCACCTTTCCTACCTTTCGGTGATAAGGATAACTTTATAGGAGGATTAAGAACAAAACCTAGTTGGCCAGTCACGCACAATGCGCAAAATTAGGGTTGTTAAGCCTCTCATCAACGCTTACATAAATAATTGAGGTATTTTCATCCCCAATCCAAGAATGTCTACCCAACTTACAAGATATTCACAATCCCCTTCTTTGAATCGATTAGAAATCATATAGTGATAATTAGTTGTCAATTAATTACCAAGAATTCAACTCAATTATTGGATAGATCTCACAATAAGAAAAATAACCATAAGCATGCATTAATTTATAACATAAGTTTCTAGCAATTCAACATGGAAAGTTCTATAAGAGAATTAGTTCCTAGCCATTGGCATGACAAGAACTAATTCCATGGTCATCATACCAAATAGAAATAAAGAACATGACAGGGAAAAGAAAGTACTCAACGACTGGTCTCCAAGCTCCAAGCAAAAGTCTTGTGTGGTGCACGAAGGGGAACCCTCAAAACCGCCTAGGGTTCTTCTTTTATAGTGAAAACCGCCTCCTCTTTTCCTTCGTGCCCGCCTGCATTTCGTCAAAGACCTAATTTTTCAGCGTCGCGCGCGGCCTCGCATGTGGGCGCGCGCAAGTTCTCGCAATCCGTCGTGTTTTGCCGCCGCCCGATATCTGGCTGCGAGTAGCCGCGGCCGAGTCTTCTGCAGCCTCTCGAATAGTGGTAGCGCCACGCTGATCGCAGTGAGGCCGCGCGCTGGTCCGGATTTTACCTCGTTCGCCACTTTCTGTTTCCACCGCATCTCTCTTTTGCCCTCTTTTAGCTCCTTTTCCGCCATTTGGCCATTTTAACCACTTTGACTCAATAGAAAGGAAAATTATCCTAATACAACACTTATATGTGCAAAACGGGACAAAAGACTAACTAAAACTGACTCAAAAGGTGTATATAAAATACACCGATCAAATACCCCCAAACTTAACCTTTGCTCGCCCTCGAGCAAAGATAGAAAGAAATAAAATAAAAGACTCAAAGAAACAAAAATAAAAGACTCACTGCCATTGATTACTTTTGCTGCATTAGTGTTGACTAGAAAAACATGAAGGTTAGCAAAATAATATGCAGGAACATATAGCATGACATTTCAGCACATTAAGCTAGATATTTCGCAAACTCCTATTCATCATGCTTTAATGGAAGTCAATATACTAAATCATGCATATAAATTCAAGAATTCCTATGGCATGCTTACTTGCTATTCTCCACTAATTCTGGATATGCATAAAAGAGATCTTCAGGACTTTAAGGGTTGTAATGTAGGCTTAGGTATAGGTAGGTAAAAATAGGCAATTTAGACTCATTTCGTGTACCATAAGCTCTTCAGCTTTTCAGTATTTCCCTTTTTCTTTTTGTTCTTTTCTTCATTTCGATTCTATCTTTCCCCTCTTTTGTTTTGGGAGAGTGAAGTATATAATAATGACAAGCACCCCCAAACTTAGGCTTTTGCCTATTTCTTATTACTTTTGTATTGGGGTGCAACAGACTTATTCACTCTTTTTGTCTCTTTTTTTAACACAATGTATTCCCCTATTTTATATTTTCACTTATGGTACAATTTGTGGGAATATAGGGTGTCAAAGAAGAAGTTTCAAATTTAGGCTCAATGGGGCTGACTAGGGATATTTTTAAAGTACGGGATAAAAAAGAATGGTAAGAATTGGCTATCAAATAAATGCCTGAGTCATCTCCCTAACATGCATATCCTAACTATTTCGCCTCAAATAGCAAGCAATCATAACACATAAGTATTTATCATTTAGCATGCATAACTCAAGCAAGAAACTCCAAATAGACAGATTCTGTGAGTTTTTGGCATATCTAACTTAGGTGTTTAGATAGTTGCTTCAATTCCGTTATATTATTCCACCTTACTTCACTAGGTGTTTCTAGCAACTACAACATACATGATCTTTGACAGACAATTATGACTCAAAAAGAAAAAAATTTGGTGACTAAAAAATAAACATAAAAACAATAAAAAAGACTTAAGTAAAACATAACATGACACAAAGAAAATAAAACACAAATAAAACAAATATAACACCCCCAAACTTAAATCACACATTGTCCCCAATCTGTGCAAGACTCAAAGAAAAATTAAAGAAATAAGATACTTACAAACTTTGGCTAAAATGGTGGTGGTGGCGGTGGATAATGCATCGACCATTGGTTGAACGAGGAACTCAACTCGTTGATTTGTTGCCTTGTTTCTTGTTGTCCTTGTACTACTGTGTCCAAGGTCTGCATCATCCTCATCTGATTTTGAAACAATTGCTCCATCGTGGGCGTTGGAGGTTCTGCTCCTGTGGTTGGCCGGTGGCTAGGTCCTGCCTCATATTGAGCCCCTATTTCAGGCTCATCTTCGTCCATGGCGGTCTCTGCTGCTGCTGCTGCTGCTGCTTGTACTCTCCGTCTAGCTGCTGGGGGGCTTGGGTCTGGGAAAGAGTGCACTATCCCACAGGACACCGGCAGTTGGTTTCTCTCATGAGTGTCAGTGGGTAGTCTTGGGACCGCACTCGTGGCGTAGATCGTAATAAGTGAACCGTGTCCCAATCCACCTGTTGTCACCAACCTGCTGATTTCTTCAATGCTCTGCACTATTTCTTTCCCCACATCAATCGTCATTCCCTTCATAATTCCATATACCAGTTTAATCATATCCTCTGGCACTCTGGTGAAGTGCGTGGATGGAATCATGCGGGCGCTGACGAAATATAGTCAACCTTTGGCCACTTTGTTGAATTGGCACCTGTTCAGTGCTCTTGATCAATTTCTCCCAATATCAAAAACAACCCCATAGTAGCTCACGGTGTTTGCAACGGCATTCCAGTCGATGTGGTCAGTGCTTCTAGACCATGTTCTAAAGTGATTCCAATCACTTCTTTCTTCAACATCAACCGTCTTCAATTGTGAATTTACATTCTCTGCTGTCACAAACACATAAGCTCCCCTAACAAAGCATCCCCTTTCTACCTTCTCCGGAAAGTTGGCATAAAATTCACGCACCATTGTTGTGTTCACTGGTGCTATCTTCTCCGGATTTACGAATCTCCTCCACCCCCTTAACTCAATCATAGCCTGGATGGGCTCATAAACATCTTCCTCCCCATATGACTCCTCCGTAGTCTATTCCCTTCTCGTATTATGGAGTGCATCGCTTTTGTATCTTTGGAAGGCTTCGTAGCTCACAAACCTAGTATTATCGTAATGTGGGGTTGGGGTGGATGTGGAGCCTCTTCTCTTCCTGGTGGCCATGGTTTAAAATAGTTTATGGAGCTTTTCAATTTAGTGGCACAAATGTTTCCTACACAATCTACAACTAGCAGCGAACACAACACCCCCAAACTTCAACTTTTCTACCCAATACCCACACTCCTTTTCTACTCTTTTCTCCAAACTTCACAATCAACTTTTCAGTACCCAATTACTTCAACTATAATACTCCTTCAAACTACTACCTCATGTGACTTCAGTAAAGGATTCAAACGAAAAAAGATTACCTTTTTATGAAGCCGTATTCTTGTTTCTAATGGTGGTTTGAGGCTATGGAATGGAGCTTTGTTGGTTGAGATGGCTAAGGGTTTTAGGAATTTAAGAGTTTTGGTTGTGGTTGGGTTTAATTTGTGGAGGATTTGTGGGCAAAATTTTGGAATTTCGTGGGTTTTGGAGGAAGGGTTAGGTTTTGAAATGGATTTGGGAAAATCTGATTCGGCGTTTTAAGTTCTCGGATTCAGCCGCGCGACTCAAACTTCTGCGCTTCTTGGATTTTCTGGCCATTCACATGAAGCGCCACTAAATTTGGCAAATTTTCGGAATTTTTACGCCGCCTGCTGCGCGGCGCAGAAACTGCGCTGTTCGGTTCTTTTAGCCGCGGCAGCCCTGCTCGAAGCGCTACCCGCTACGAAATTGCTTTTCTTGCTTTTTCGCCTTGATTTATTTCCTGCACATCAATCACAAAGACAAACACAAGACCCCAAGACCGAGATCGTTTCTTAGACAAAATAAAAATAAACTAAAGACAGAAATTAAAATAACATAATTGAAAACGTTGGGTTGCCTCCCAAGTAGCGCTGTCTTTAACGTCTTTTAGCCGGACGCAAGTTCCTTAGCCTTAATAACCCTGGGGTGGATTAAGCCCCTAACCAATCCATTTCCTCCACATTTGGCATTTTCTTTTTCTTCTTTTCTTCTTAGCATTATCAGTAAGGGGGCGTTCAGGAATACTTACCTCCTTTAGTGGCATTTCAGCAAACCATGCCTGCTTTCTTGGGCTCATCGCTCTTTGGTTGACTTGTATTGGCTCGCATGGGGATTTGATGGTGCTGATTGCAAAGCACACACTCATTGTTGGTGGCTCAATGACGTGTTTAAAAACTTTAAACACCATTTCTTCACTCTCCACCCTTAATGTTAACTCTCATCTTTCAACATCAATCAACGCTCTCCCCGTTGCTAGGAATGGCCTCCCCAATATGATAGGGATTTCCGCGTCTTCTTCCATATCGATGATGAGGAAGTCTGCAGGAAAGAAGAATTTTCCTACTTTTACAATCACGTCCTCGATCTTGCCTCTTGGATGAACCATCGCCCCGCCGGCTACTGCAGCTTCTTGTGGTTGGTTTGGCCTCACCTGACTCCAATCTTTTAAAAGCGATAAGGGCATCAGATTTATACTCGCCCCTAAATCACACAAAGCTCTGTTGCAAGTCACCCTGCCCACTGTGCAAGGTAGTGTAAAGCTTCCAGGATCCTTTAGTTTTGGTGGCAACTTCTTCTGCAAGATAGCACTACACTCTTCTGTTAGTGCTACTATTTCGTACTCTGCCAGCTTTTTCTTCTTCCCCAAGATCTTCTTCATAAACTTAAAATAGGAGGGCATCTGCTCTAATGCTTCTATGAAATGTATGTTGATATGCAGCTTCCTGAATGTCTCCAAAAATTTGGAGAATTGTTTATCAACCGTCTTTCGCTGTAGTCTCTGGGGGAAAGGGATCTTCTCTGTATACTCCTTCTCTGGAGTTTTCTACTCTGAGTTGGGCTCAACCACCTTCTCTTTTCTAACTCGCCTTCTTCTCAACCATCGGCTTTGGTGATCTTGCTCCAATCGCTTGCCGCTTCACCGTGACCGCTGGCATTGCTCCATTGGATTTACCTGTGTTGCTTGGCAATGTCCTCGTGGCTCTTTGTTGCTTTGCTAGCCGACCCACTGAGTTTCAAGTTCTGAATGAGGATCTAGCTTCGTCATGAATCGGCAGGCATTGCGCGTCTTTATCAATGCTTAGCTCGTCGCTTTTCTTGAACCGGTGCATTGAATCGCTGAATCTTGTGGGGCTTGAATGAAGCGGTCGCTGATTCTGCTCACTGTTCTGCATCGCCTCGTATTGGATTCTGCGCCCGTATTGATTCTGTTGCCCTTGGTATTGGTTCTGCTGGTTCTGGTTGTCACGACCCGATTCCGGGCCCGTGACTGGTGCCTTACCCCGGGCACCCTAGTGATACAACATCAGAGTAATCAGCGGAACATAAAACGATACAAGACATATTATGAAATATGAAACAATAATCTGAGAAAACTTGCCTTTTCGGCATATATGTAAATAACAACTTTTTCAACATGAGCAGTTTAATCCATTTTACAAACCACCTACAACGATTACTGCACTTAAGAATGATATGACAACAATGGCGGACGGGCCCGCCAAACCCCGAATGTAAACACTTACTACGACGGGGACTATACCATCGATAAGCCTCCGAGAAACGGAGCTTCCCAAACGCAAATCGTGACTCGAGAGCTAGGATCAACGATCGTGTACCTCAACTCGCGGCATGAACGCAGCCCCGGGCGAGGTCGACAACAGTGCAAAGTATGTGAAACTAAAAAAATCGTAAATGAAATCATAATAGTCTATAAAGCGAGACATGTATGATAAGCAAACTACGCTCACAACAAATAAGCGATATGTCAAGTCGTGACTCACGCCTCAAAGTTATCACAATAAAACCGCACGGCAAGTGCGAAGGCATAGCCGACTACTAAGACCCACGCACCAAAAATACCACAAATCGTATCCCGAGGTCTTTCTAGACCGCACTACATGATCGAAGCCGCCACTCGCCCGCAATATCAATGTCGCGTCTATCCTCGAACTCTCGCAGCTCGCATAGGTCACACACGGACCGCATGAGGTATTCCTCGAATCATGGTCCCGCATCACCGAGGTATACCCGCATCGGGCGCAGCTAACCTCGGTATCCGCC
The DNA here is from genome assembly GCA_029844215.1 of Przewalskia tangutica. Classification (NCBI taxonomy): domain Eukaryota; kingdom Viridiplantae; phylum Streptophyta; class Magnoliopsida; order Solanales; family Solanaceae; genus Przewalskia; species Przewalskia tangutica. The sequence continues at coordinate 95,142,740 of CM056724.1, read as the reverse complement.
AGGCTCCCGCAACCCGCATAGTCTCAAAAGACCGCGTAGTCTCAACAGACCGCATAGGAATCCCCACATCGGGCTAAACACCCGAATGATCAATCACGAGCTACCGCGACTCGCGTAGTCACGAGGACCGTGATAGCCGTAAAGACCGCATCAAGGGTGGCAAGCCCTGTATAATAAGTCAAAGGGTATGTGATACAATAATAGTACAACGGGCTTAACGCTTAACAACGTAAGCACAACAAGAATGACCCCTTACATCACGATCACACAAGATACTAACACACGTAGCATCCTAACATTTTCACTTATCACATCAACAAGAAAGTATTTACAAGGCTATCTCAAACCAAAGACAATCAAGTTATTCACACAAGGTACTTTAAGCTAACAAGTTCTGTATCAAGAAACATTCTTAAGCCGTTATACCTAACTTCCCATAAAGCTAGTATAACTCTTAAGTTTTTCAAAACCAAGTATTACTTCTTCTTTCAAAATGATTCAAAAATCTTTGAAATACTTCAAGTTCTTTATTAACACATAACAAGCCGCTTATAGTTCAAATCGCTACCTTTTAAAGACCACAAGTATTTTCTTACCAACATAAAGTCGTTATAACCAACTTCCCATAAAGCCGTTATAACACTTTATGTTTTAAATCAATCAAATACGTTTAGCAAATGACGCTCACCGTACTACATAGTTCACACATATCATGCTAGAAGAGATAGGAAGAGGTTCACATACCTCGCGACGAGTATCGACTAATAGCAAAACGCTCCAAGTACTTCCAACCGCCGGCTACTCCTTGCCAAGTAGATCGCGCCACACGTAGTACTTCAACCTATAAGGCCACAAGGCGCTTATTAACATTTAGATCTCATCGTAGAACATTCTACCAAAATTCGAAGACCTCCCCGCAACACAGCGTAAATCTCCTCTCTACCGAGGCTACCAAGCCAACCGGGGGTTATACGCCTAACCCTAACGGTACAATTCTACTCCACTGCTACTACACAAGTCTCAGTAATACCCTATGTAATTACACAAGATTCTTCTTTAAATTCAGCTTAAGTCGCAAGACATTCTGTAAGTATTATTCAGCTTAAGTCAAAAGACATTGCCGATACTACGTTCAGTTCTATATATAGTATACTTCAACTATATATTCTAACAATATGTAATTTCCAATTACAATAGAGGGACAAGATATTTACCTCGGTAAGCCCATAATTATCCTAGTTTAAATGTCGATCCTGAGCAAGGTTTAGCTCCTACTCAAGCTCCGACCAGGCCTCAAACAACCCTTAGAAGTTCTAACCAACTTCTACTTATGACTTCAACTACGGGTGAAGATTTTTCTTAGGGTTTCGGTTTGTATCGACGGAAGTATAATAGTATTTTTCTGGCTTTTCAGATAGGTATAACCTTAGAATACAACAAGGTATACGGCTAAGGTAATTTGGGCATTATAACAATACTTTGAGAGTATTTCTACCAAGAGGGGTATATTATACGAGAACAACACCACTAGGAGTGGGTGAAGTCTCGCCACAAGGCCACACAAGGGAGGGCTCTCGCCATGGGAGGGACGAGAACAACAACAAGAGAGGGGATTTTAACACTTAGAGATTTGTGGAAAGGATGAAGAATTCATCAAAGGGAGAGGGTATTTATAGGTCAAGGGATGGCCAACCAAAGGCCAAGATTAAACCAAGTGTTAGGCAAGTGTAGGGCTAGGATTTATTACACACAAATATCCTACCAACCTCGACTTTAGCCAAGGCACAAAAATGTGCCTTACATAGCCCATTTCGTCCAATTTGGACGATTCTGCCACCAATTGGAGGTGCCAAGTGTCGCCTCCGTTGGTCCAAAATGTTTCGTCTCTCTAAAAATCCGCAAAAATACTAAATGACATAGCCGGAAATTCCCCTACGAAAGCTGAGGAAACGTTTAGCCGAAAAATGACTCTAATAGGGTGTTGTGCACAAATTTAATTCGGCCAATCCACTTTGCCTACTCAAGGCATTAAACTTTTATACGCACGCCTCACGCATATACTGGAAATACTGTATAACATTCTCCCCTCCTTAGAAACATTCGTCCCGAATGTTCCTTCTAAATCTCAAGACAAACACGCGCCAGTATAGTCTTCACTGCTATACTTACGAAAACAATCCTGCCACACCTGGCCACAGAAACACCCGCGCACATACTTCTATCTAAGTCCACGAGGAAAACACCTCTAATCATCACCACAAAACACTTCTCACCCCGGTCTAAAATATACTTCCTTCGCACCTTCTCTTTACAAAAGAAATGATCACATATATGCTCGCGATACATGCTATCTTCTATCTTTACTCGTCGTAGATACCACTTTGTCACTTTGTCGCGAGCCTTGCTCCGACGACCCAACAATTGGTACCACTGCATGCGATCCCGAGGATGTCGACACTCGAACTCTTACCACATTCTCGACACGCCAGATTCAAAACTCGGGGTTACTATCTCTAACGTGGTCATCATTAATCGAACACTGGATGGATCTTCGATACTTCCCAACATCACAATACGAAGATCGGACGACCGCTTCCTACGCGGACGGCAAATGCTAACATATAGGCAACCCGCCTATCCTTCACATGAACTCACAAAGGCCCAAAGTAACTCGTTAAGTTCCTCTGCTTTCCAAAACTCGTCGCACCCAAACCGGGTGGTACCTTCAAGACCGACCGTCAACTGAACTCTGCGTCGCCGCCGATTATCCGCACGATTTCTCCGAGCTGCCGAACTTCTTCTAGACAAGCTTCACTATCCCGATCACCGGAACAAGCTCAACCAACTGCGAACCTTGCCAACATCGAACCAATCGACCAAGAACTTACACTTCCGCCTTACAAGGCTTCATAAGGCGATATCCGAACACCGAAATGGTAGCTTAAACACTCCTTCAACAGAGACAACAATTCTCGCAACTATCCTCAAATCCAAACACCGCCCGAGGCGAATGTGATTCTCGAGACTCACCCGAGTTCCTATCCTTGCTCGTAAAACTTTTAGAAAACGAAAATAGCCACAACCCGGCTTCACTGTTCGACATAAGGTGAAGGTAGGCACCCTGCAGCCCTTCAACCTTTCGGATAACTCAACACAATGCAGTAAATGGTCCTCGATCAAGAACACGATGGCTGCCCCATCGCCCGACCATTGGTCGAACGCGTCCACGAACTCAGACACTGTTAACTAAACTTGGGCCTAACACCCTCACAACCCTAACACAAGGGACCACCACAACCTGACCCCACCACCAAACCTACCGCGGGTTGACCCGCAACGTGGCCTCAACCCGACCCGAACGCCGCACAATACTAGCTCCCGATCCGAACAATCTCACTAATCACGCTTCAAAACCTACGGCCTTCTTAGCTCAACTACCCCTTTCATTCCACACTACTAGGACCTATCCCAACATAACTCACGCACTATGCACTCCAATAAGTGGTCAAACATAACACTACACCTTTTCTCGAGATGTCCTCACCTCAAGGTCTTTACGTAAAAAGCTCTAAGGCTCACACCTTCTATCCCCAAAATCTTACTCGGTTAAACAACCATGATCTAATCACGACTACCACACCGCTATCGAACATAGCACTTAAGGTATACTCACCTTATCACACATAACGATCTCTGAGGGTTAAAGATATATCTATATCTAGTCTTCACTCCCTTAGTCGTTCTTAATCAAACTCGCCCGTAGGCGATAGCTAAGGAAGGTGACGAACTACCCCCCGGTACTGAAGGCAAAGTCCTCCTACTAGGTCACCTATTCGACACATGGCACTGACGGCCGCAGGTACAACAAGTACCAACTAAAAGACGACATTCCCGATGGCGCTCACACATGAACCGGAAGCCACGAGTTCGACCAACTCTGCATACCCGAACGATCAACCCCGCGAGGACCTCTTTGCACCGTGGGCGTGCATAATCTAATCCACGCGAGGTGACTCGCCAGAAAGTTACCAAAGGACGCTGCCGCTCGCCCTCTTCTCGCCCTTCGTTAACCCGCCGATCTCTACGCTTTTCGGCCGCGCATAAGCCCGCATACGTGCCATGCTCAAGCCTAATCAAGAATTACTCTTGCACAACCTCTCTTAGATAGTCATCAAGACCCGTGGTACATCGGTATACTCTCGTAGCCAAATCCATAGCTAGTAATGTGGTCGCTTTCTGCAATCTAAATTCACCGCTCTGGCCGTGGAACTGGCGTTCATATATCATGGCCGCAGAGAGGCATCGCCGCCGTGCTAAACTATGGGCTAGTGACGCCGCAGAACTCCCCGAATGAAGCACTACCCTAGGTAATGATTGGGCTGTGCCTCGCCACCCTCCGAACTCTACTGCAGCCTCCTCGCCGCTTGCCTCCCGGGCCCGGGTTGCCTACGCGGAGGCATAACGATAAGTGGAAAGAAATACGTCGGAGGTCCAACTTACAACACTCTAAGGCACGATCTCGAGTGAGAAGAATAGAAACCAATCCTAAATACCCTATAGCCTCCTCGATTATCGGGTGGTGCACAACACACCGATAATCAAGACTTCATCGATACGGTGTAGACACTTTCCGAGGATTAATCGCTTTGATACCACTTTTGTCACGACCCGATTCCGCCCGCGGATCGTGCCTTACCGGGCACCCTAGTGATACAACATCGAGTAATCACGAACATAAAACGATACAAGACATATTATGAAATATGAAACAATATTCTGAGAAAAACTTGCCCTTCGGCATATATGTAAATAACAACTTTTTCAACATGAACAGTTTAATCCTTTTTACAAACCCCGCCACAACAAGATTACTGCACTTCTAAGAATGATATGACAACAATGGCGGGACAGTGGCCGCCAAACCCCCGAATGTAAACACTTACTACGACAGTGGACTATACCATCGATAAGCCTCCGAGAAACGGAGCTTCCCAAACGCCAAACTGTGGACACGAGAGCTAGGATCAACGATGTACCTCAACTGCGGCATGAACGCACTTCGGGCGAGGTCGATAACAGTACCGAGTATGTGAAACTAAAAATATCGTAAATGAAATCATAATAGTCTATAAAGCGGAGACATGTATGATAAGCAAACTACGCTCACAACAAATAAGCGAATATGTCAAGTCGTGGACTCACGCCTCAAAGTTATCACAATAAACCGCACGGGCAAGTATGAAGGCATAGCCGACTACTAAGACCCACGCACCAAAAATACCACAAATCGTATCCCGAGGTCTTTCTGCACCGCACCACATGATCGGCCGCCACTCGCCCGCAATATCAATGCGCGTCTATCCTCGAACTCTCGCACTCGCATAGGTCACACACGGACCCGCATGAGGTATTCCTCGAATCATGGTCCTGCATCACCCGAGGTATACCCCGCGTCGGGCGGCTAACCTCGGTATCCGCCTAGGCTCCCGCAACCCGCATAGTCTCAAAAGACCGCATAGTCTCAACGCATCGCATAGGAATCCCCGCGTCGGGCTAAACACCCGAATGATCAATCTCGAGCTACCGTGACTCGCGTAGTCACGAGGACCGCATAGCCGTAAAGACCGCATCGGGTGGCAAGCCCTGTATAATAAGTCAAAGGGTATGTGATACAATAATAGTACAACGCTTAACGCTTAACAACGTAAGCACAACAAGAATGACCCCTTTACATCACGATCACACAAGATACTAACACACGTAGCATCCTAACATTTTCACTTATCACATCAACAAGAAAGTATTTACAAGGCTATCTCAAACCAGACAATCAAGTTATTCACACAAGGTACTTTAAGCTAACAAGTTCGTATCTACCCCAAAGTACTTCATACATTAAATCTTTTGAAAGATCCGTTGCTTTCACATAAGTCACACAATACCCGTAGTATAAAATAAAGTGACTCTTTTTAAATAAACTAAAACACTTACCTTTGTAAAATCAAGTAACAACATTATTTTCCAAACGCCCAAGTTTGCCTAATTTCAAATGTTCACGTTTCTTATTTTAGAAAGGTTTCAGAGTTCATAGTCTTATTCATTTAAGAATATAATTCTCTTTTAAACAACTGAGAAACATAAGTCTTATATGTGAGTAGGATATTCTTGTTTATAACAATCTTATTACAAAGTAGTGATCTAGAAATATCATTTTGTCTCATCTTAGCTTCTATGCAGATGGAAGTTTCTCTGGTTTTAATAATACTTAATTAGTCAAAACATTTCCTTTTATTAACGCTGCGTTGGTTTGTCGATACACATTCGATTTCCAAATCAAGAAACATTCTTAAGCCGTTATACCTAACTTCTCATAAAGCTAGTATAACTCTTAAGTTTTTCAAAACCAAGTATTACTTCTTCTTTCAAAATGATTCAAAATCTTTTGAAATACTTCAAGTTCTTTATTAACACATAACAAGCCGCTTATAGTTCAAATCGCTACCTTTTAAAGACCACAAGTATTTTCTTACCAACATAAAGTCGTTATAACCAACTTCCCATAAAGCCGTTATAACACTTTATGTTTTAAATCAATCAAATCGTTTAGCACATGACGCTCACCGTACTACATAGTTCACACATATCATGCTAGAAGAGATAGGAAGAGGTTCACATACCTCGCGACGAGTATCGACTAATAGCAAAACGCTCCAAGTACTTCCAACCGCCGCTACTCCTAAGCCAAGTAGATCGCGCCACACGTAGTACTTCAACCTATAAGGCCACAAGGCGCTTATTAACATTTAGATCTCATCGAGAACATTCTACCGAAATTCGGCGACTCTCCCGCAAACAAACAGAAATCTCCTCTCTACCGAGGCCGCTACCAAGCCAACCAGTGGGGTTATACGCCTAACCCTAACGGTACAATTCTACTCCACGGTGCTACTACACAAGTCTCATGTAATACACCTATGTAATTACAACAAGATTCTTCTTTAAATTCAAAGCTTAAGTCGCAAGACATCGCAGTAAGTATTATTCAGCTTAAGTCAAAAGACATTGCCGATAACTACGTTCAGTTCTATATATAGTATACTTCAACTATATATTCTAACAATATGTAATTTCCAATTACAATAGAGGGACAAGATAATTACCTCGATAAGCCCATAATTATCCTAGTTTAAATGTCGATCCTGAGCAAGGTTTAGCTCCATCTCAAGGCTCCGACCCGCCTCCAAACAACCCTTAGAAGTTCTAACCAACTTCTACTTATGACTTCAACTACGGTGAAGATTTTCCTTAGGGTTTCGGTTTGTGACTGACGGAAGTATAATAGTATTTTCTGGGCTTTTCGTATAGGTATAACCTTAGAATACAACAAGGTATACGGCTAAGGTAATTTGGGCATTATAACAATACTTTTGAGAGTATTTCTACCAAGAGGGGGGGTATATTATACGAGAACAACACCACTAGAGTGGGTGAAGTCTCGCCACAAGGCCACACATGGGAGGGCTCTCGCCATGGGGAGGGACGAGAACAACAACAAGAGAGGGGGGGATTTTAACACTTAGAGATTTGTGGAAAGGATGAAGAATTCATCAAAGGGAGAGGGGTATTTATAGGTCAAGGGATGGCCAACCAAAGGCCAAGATTAAACCAAGTGTTAGGCAAGTGTAGGGCTAGGATTTATTACACACAAATATCCTACCAACCCTTGACTTTAGCCAAGGCACAAAAAATGTGCCTTACATAGCCCATTTCGTCCAATTTGGACGATTCAAGCCACCAATTGGAGGGTGCCAAGTGTCGCCCTCCCGTTGGTCCAAAATGTTTCGTCTCTCGGAAAAATCCGCAAAAATACTAAATGACATAGCCGGAAATTCCCCTACGAAAGTCAGGAAACGTTTCGCCGAAAAATGACTCTAATCGGGTGTTGTGAACAAATTTAATTCGGCCAAGCCACTTTGCCTACTCAAGGCTTTAAACTTTTATACGTACGCCCTCACGTACATACTCTGGAAATACTGGTATAACACTGGTGCTGGTTCTGTTGCCCCTGGTCTCCTCTCCATGAGAAATTTGGGTGGTTCCTCCACCCTGGATTATAAGTGTTGGAGTAGGAGTTGTTTTGTTGCCTCTGATAATTACCTATGGTCTGACACTCTGCCTGCTCCATGGGTATATTGTTGGGATCCGCTGAAGGACACCTATCAAATGTATGTGGGTCACTACATATCTCACAGCTTTTAGGCATCTGCACCGCATTTATCGACATCAGTATGTTCCGCAATCGCTTTCGCTAGGCGGCCACTGGGCATTCAAGGCGACAATAACATCTATTTCGTGGACTCCCAACCGTTCTTCTCCCATTTGTCGACCTCTCTCTTCCGTGACATGGTTGTTAGTGGCCATATCTTTTAATAACTCATGAGCGTGGGTCGCTTTTCCTCATGAATGCTCCACCGCCACGCATCTATAATGGTTCGGTTGTCTTGCTCGCCAGTTGTAGAAGATGTGGACCAAGTTCCACAACTCAATGCAATGGTGTGGGCACTTTCTCTGTAGATCTTTGAACCTTTCCCAAGCTTCATATAAGGACTCTTCATCTGCTTGGTAGAAGTTGTTCAACTCCCCTCTCAGTTTTGCTGCTTTACACGGAGGAAAGAACTTGGCTAAGAATTTCTGTGCCAGCTCGTGCCATGTAAAAATCGAATCGGCCGGCAGGGAATTCAACCATACTTTTGCTCTATCCCTGAGTGAGAAGGGAAAGAGCCTCAATCTGACGGCATCATCAGTAACGCCGTTATATCTGAAAGTTGCACATAGCTCCAAGAAATTAGCTATGTGCATATGTGGATCCTCCGATGGCAGTCCTCCGAATTGCACTGTGGTTGTACCATGCCTAATCGCCGGTTTTATCTCGAAGTTGTTGGCTCCTATTGCGGGGAGCCTAATGCATGTCTGTGCTCCATTCACTCTTGGCAGCACATAGTCCCCCAAACTCCTTTCTGGCTGGATTTGGACTCTCTCCTCCACGTCTATTGGCATTTGCCGAGGCATTCCTGGGTTATGTTGATTTTCACCTAACCCTTCTCTCATCATGTTATTGTTTTGAGCACCGTCCATTTCTATCAAAGTTGCAATCCGCTGATTCTTTCTGTTCTGTTTGCAGGTTTTTTCAATCTCTGGATTGAAGGGAACAAGAGTGTCTGCTCCTCTTCTCCTTCGCATAAACTAATTTCCTGAAATAGATCAAAAACAAACAACCAATCACGGTACCTCGAATTTTTCAGAAATAATAAAAAAACGTAAAAATTAAAAATTAAAATTAAAATTAAAAACCAAATTAGAAATTAAGAATAGACAAATTTGATATTGAACTAATGCCTAATCCCCGGCAACGGCGCCAAAAACTTGATGCGCGATAAGATGCACACACTTTAAACGCAAGTGCACGTTATCGTGACAAGTAGTATATTCTTGATAAGACCGAATATCATCCACAAAGATTATGGTTCAATTACCAACTATCTATTTTCTAGTATCTATTTGGTGAACTGATAATTGATTTGTTGTTTATAACTAAGAATTATGCAAGCTATTTAAGTATAAAGATTTACTTCAGTGGTGATGAGAATAGGACTTCCATGTATCCTTACTATCCACTTATGCTACTTACTAATGCATTAACTTATGGTATTCTTCTTTTGGAGAAAGCAGGTTTACGAAATCGTTTTATACTCCCATTAGGGTTATATAAACACTCAACTCCAGTATCGCACCTTACCTACCTTTCGGTGATAAGGATAACTTTATAGGAGGATTAAGAACAAAAACCTAGTTGACCGTCACGCACAATGCGCAAAATTAGGGTTGTTAAGCCTCTCATCAACGCTACATAAATAATTGAGGTATTTTCATCCCCAATCCAAGAATGTCTACCCAACTTACAGCATATTCACAATCCCCCTTCGAATCGATTAGAAATCATATAGTGATAATTAGTTGTCAATTAATTACCAAGAATTCAACTCAATTATTGGATAGATCTCACAATAAGAAAAATAACCATAAGCATGCATTAATTTATAACATAAGTTTCTAGCAATTCAACATGGAAAGCCCTATAAGAGAATTAGTTCCTAGCCATTGTCATGACAAGAACTAATTCCATGTTCATCATACAAAATAGAAATAAAGAACAAGAAAGGGAAAAGAAATTACTAAACTAATGGTATCCAATCTCCAAGCAAAAGTCTTGTGTTGTGCAAGAAGGGGAACCCTCAAAAACTGCCTAGGGTTCTCCTTTTATAGGCTGAAAACCGCCTCCCTCTTTTCCTTCGTGTCCGCCTGCAATTTCGTCAAAAGACCTAATTTTTCCGCGTCGGCGCCGCGGCCCTGCAGACAGGCGCCGCGGCGCCGGAAGTTCTGCAATCCGTCGGGTGTTTTGGCGCCGCGGCCCTGATATCTGCTGTCTGAGGGCGCCGCGGCGCTGCATCTTCTGTAGCTCCTCGGATGTTTAGGCGCCGCGCCGTGATTCGATGTTCGAGGCCGCGGCCGAAGTCTTCGCAGCCTCTCGAATAGTGGCGCGCGCCGAAGTCTTCTGCAACCTCTCGAATAGTGACGCCGCGCCTCGCTGATCGCAGGAGGTGCCGCGCGCTGGTTTGATTTTACCTCGTTCGCCACTTTCTGCTTTCCACTCCGCATCTCATCTTTTGCCCTCTTTAGCTCCTTTTCCGCCATTTGGCCATTTTAACCACTTTGACTCAATAGAAAGGAAAACTATCCTAATACAACACTTATATGTGCAAACGGACAAAAGACTAACTAAAATCGACTCAAAATGTGTATATAAAATACATCGATCGTGCGTTCATGCCCGCAGGTATAGGTACTCAGTTTGGTGATCCGCGAGCTTAGGATCTTTGCTCAGCTTGTTGAGATAGCTCCGTTGTTTCGGGGCTTGTCATTTTGGTACAGATATGCCATTATAGACTTATGTATATTCAGGGGTACGGCGGGGCCTTGTCCCATCACATTTCATTATCAAACTCTTAGAGGTCTGTAGACAAGTGTGGGTGGTAAATGTGTATTTGGACATGTATATGTTGTAGTTCTTTTTGTCGGCTTGCCTATTTTTATAAAAATGAGTTTACTATGACAGTTTAGGGGACAGGATCCTTTTGTTATGAGATTTTGAGTTTTCTTAAGCTTCCGCTGGTTATATGTGATGTGTGGATGTAAGGGTGCCCATGTAGGGCACCATTCGCGGCCCGTCGGTTCGGGTCGTGACAAAAGTGGTATCAAATCAGTTAGTCCTCGGAATGTCTACAGACCGTGTGCAGTAGAGTCTTGGTTATCGGTGTGTTGTGCACCACACCCATAAACAGGAGGCTAAAGTACATTTAGGATTGGTTTCTAATCTCCTTACTCTAAGATCGTGCGATAGAGATATGTTGTTAGGATAGTCCCTCCCTAACAAATTATTGTGGTTGCAGTTATGCCTCCAAAGAAAGCGACAGCGGCCTAGAAGGGAATATATGGACTCTGTATATAGGTTGGTAAGATTGTTGTATAGTTGGTGTGATGATGATGCACATTTATACGAACATATTTATTAGGGCCATGTGTGTGTTGCCTGAAAGGATTATGGGTTATCATGAGTTGGTTAAGCTTTTAAAATTGCTTGGAAGGTATGAAGCTTCTCGGCATTCCTGACCAAATTTGCGTATATCATATCATTTATAATCGCTAGCGGCGGCCCCAATGCCAAAATGGTGTAGCGCATGCCGTCACAGATCTGCTTTGGGTACGTGGCGCCACGAGTTCAAATCCTGTCACCTTGATGTGGGGCCGGAGTCAGCCTCAAACGTAAGTAACTTAGTGCAAGTGCCGAAAGAAGAAAATGAAATAGAGCTGAGAAACGCAAGGGCGCGTGCTTTGAAGTTTCAGCTGAACAAGAAAAAATACCATCATATTGATTAAGTATCATTAATCTCAATTGTTTATCACTAAATATGGGTGAACCAAGTATTTCACTCTTATGATCACTCATTTTAGTGCATAGTCATGTAGTTAACTAATAAGAGGATCTATTAACTCCTACCTAATTAAAAAGTGAATTTTAATATCATCATAACGCACATGTAACTAGTTACATGATGATATTTTACACTCACGACACATCATTGACATGCCATTGTCACTTCACTGTCACATCAAATACTATTTCACATTATTAAAAAAAATTATGTCATCCTAATTGCTTCTTCTTTATTGTACACCATCAAATCCACCATTAAACCACCACCGTCACCAAACCCACACCTCCACCACAAAAAATAGAAAAACCCACCATAAATTTCACCACCCACAACCAAATCAACCATCAGAATCACACAACCATCGGCGTTATCTTCTCGATTCTCATGGTGTCAACATCGTGGCTCCACCAAAATTCACCATCGATACCGTCGTGAACCATCATCCTTCGACCCACTCCTTTCTCTCATTTCCCTTACTTTAATCAGTCCTACCACCGCACGCCGTTCTTCGAAACAATTGGAAAATAATTTTATTTTGAGCAAAATTGTTGGGTCGATTCATTATTCTTGTTCGAGGTGCTCTAATGAGTTGTGATTTTGTAAAGGCATTGATACTTAAGCAATAAACAAGTTAATTTTTTCCTACGTTGCATGAGAAGTTTCTGAGTACTGTTGGATATTGTACGCACATGTACATCCGGAGAATAGTTAAACTAACTATTACAAGTGATCTAAAGGCTATACTAAGGAGATCATTACAACATCATTACAATAATATCATCTAGTTATAATCATTATGTATCTAGGTTCTTGATTCTCTGTGTCAACCACCATCAAGTCTCTTGACGTATTGTCTGTAGATCCAACAACTACATGCTTCATTGGACTATCGTTGGCAAATTCAACAGCTGCAAGCTTTTGATCCTTCTGTCTGAAATAAGGACTCAAACAATAAATTGGTTAGATGTCACCACACGTTGAGTCAAGGGATGACTCTTTCTCTTTAAAGACAATATTGCCCCCGTATATATGCTTTTACGTTAGCACGACATTCATCTCCCAAGATAAAACAACGGCTTATCTTCTTCGTAAAGCACAACGAAGAAGATCTATCGAAGAACACAAATATGGAATTGCTAAGAAACGGATTGACTCAGAGATTTGCTTGAACTTCGTGGTGTAACAAGTTCATAACATTCTTGTAGAAGTGTGTAAGATCTTTATCTGTGTGGAGTGAATGTTGGGAACATAAAATCTGAAGTAAAGCAAGTTAGACACCTATAAAATCTGAACCACAAAGGCATCAATTTATAGGTGCAAAGATGCCTCCTCACTTGCAATGTGAATGTCTCTCCATTTGCAGTGTGAATGCCTTAATGGAGGTTCATGTGAGTAAAATGTGTGGTAACAAGGAAACGGGAGTAGAAACAACAACAAGAAATTAGAACAAAAATCTGGAAATAAGCAAATAAGATGGCTTGCTGAGTCGATTAATATTCAATCTTTCCTTAAGATAATATTGCCCCGTATATTTCTTTCAAATGTTGTATGACAACTTATCTCCCAAGATAAAACAACAATCAAATAAGTGAGCAAAAGAGACTCAAGTGTTAGCTAAGTAAGAGGGATCTTTAAGTGTTTGGATATTACTAGAGCACCGTAGCATCAAGAGTTGCCCATAAATCTATTTCATCATCGGTGGTAGGCACATTCTCCTTGCCTTTTCAGGTGTGATGATGTGATGAAGGACTTAATTAGACCGTGCGTGAATTTTAAATAGTTCTGCCCACATTGCTTATTGGACATTTTCTATCACAAGAATAATAGGGATGTTGTTCTTGATATTGGAGACTTTAAGGGCAAGATGAAATGTGTTATTTGTGGTAGACATGATGAAAGAACAATAGGAGAATTAGGGATTCAGAAAGAAAATTTGAAGGGATGAGGTTCGGCCGTCGGCCGATATTGAGTATTCCGAGGAGGGCGGCGAAAGAAGGTATAATTTGGAGAGGAAAAGTTTGTCCTAGACTGCTGATACCATGAAAAGGGAATAATCTCTTGATTATTTTCATTAATGTAAAAAATGTATATGCATGATATACAATATTTTATTATGCAAGTTAAATCTACATTTTCCTAATACAAGACTACAAACATAACTAAATATGTACAAGAATTCTTGTTAGAATATACAGAATTGGGCTTTAGTTAATGGATCGAGGGTACATAGAGTACTTACCGGGCCGTATTGGGCTTTAGTTAATGGATCGGACCAGATTTTAATAATACTAAAATAGACATTTACATTTACTAATAATAAAAAAAATTAACATTTACATCTAATGATAAAATTGCTAAACTAAAAAAGATAGTGGTAGCTTAATTAAAAAACTAGCAGATGTAAATTTAAAAACTAGTCGTTGTCAATTTCCCCCTATATTTATGAATAAATTACACTTTGGCTTTATTTTAAAACTATAAATACCCATCCATTCTTCCACAATTCTCTCTTTATCTAAATTTTATGTTTAACTAGTGTACATTTCTACTTTCAACTTTCATGAATAATCTTCTACCTCCAACTTCTCCTCGAGTTCGAAGATCAACTTCAAGTGCGGTGTGAATGCATTTTGAGCGAGTAGACGAGGAACATATTAAATGTCAACATTGTGGTGACATATATCTCCATAAGTCCGGAGCGTCGAGTATTGGGGGATACCGGTGTGTTGCGTAGGCACTTGGTGAAAAGATATGAAGTTGAACTTTGAAGTTCTTCTCTTCTTTAAATTTTTCAATTGATGTTGTCGTTTAATTTGTATATTTTGAACTTTTGATTTGCAATATTTCTCCGTTCAAGTTTGTGTGTTTTAAATTTGCAATGCTATCAAATTTAAGTTTTAAGTTTTACTTTAAATTATTTATGTAGTTGTTGATATGTCTATTTGACTGGACACAAAGTTTTTCAAAGAAAAAAAAAATTAAACTTGTGGTGTTAGTCACATATATTTTGTGTCTATAAATTATTGCATAAAGGTAAATGGTTTCTAAATTAAATATATAACTTTAAGAATGAAGAAGGATGAAAGTGTATTTATAATTTAAAGATAAGAGTCAAAATGTAATATATTAAAGTTTGGGATTAATTTTTATTTATTTATAATGATCATATATGATTGTTAATTATTTTAGGTAACAAATAAGGATGCAACTCAATGATTGAGGGCATGCTTTACATGCGAGAGGTATGAGTTCTAACACTTATCTCTCCAAATGATAGTATTTTCAGAATACGGACAATCTTCGTAGTAGGTTGGGCTGGGCCGGACCATCAATCGGGCCACTGGTGGATCGGGCTCTCTACCTTGTCTAACCCAGTCCTCTAATAAAACTCACCTAGCCCAGCTCCTTATTTCCCTTAACCGGATTCGTGTCGGGCTGAGTCGGGTTGAGCCCGACCCACTTGACATGCTTACTCCATCTATTGATTCATTAAGGACATGATATGTCCAAAAGAATTTACAACATCATGGAAAATCCGACTCGGGAATGATCTTTCCCAAGTGGATTCATGCAACAAAGAAATTGAAAACGTAGCTAAGTTATGAGCAATAACATTAAACTTTCTAAAAATATATACAAACACAATATGATCTAATTATGAGGACACATTCTAAATATCTTCATAAGCAACCTCCACGTCCCAAGTGGCCTTCACAATTTTCGTCAAAATGTCTACTACATCTTTGGCATCCGAGAAGAGATAAAACTTTCTCCATCCATGTTGTATCACCTTTTCCACAACTTTTCTAATCGCAAGCGCTTCAGCAATTCATAGACTTCTCAACGAACTGAATCGGGGATCTATGGACATGAAGCAAAACACCCTTGCGATCCATAGCAACCAAACCAACGCTCGCCTTCTTCGATTCAACTTGTAGTCCTGCGTGATAAATAAATAAATTCCATATTCGGGCACTATTAGTTGATATTCATAATTCTCTTGTAAATTGTCATTTGAGAAATCGACAGTCATTATTCTAAGAAATTCATTATATTCAAATAAAGTTGTTACAACAATATTTGGAGGATCAGTTAATTCATTATTAAAACACTAAGTATTCTTAGACTTCCATATATGCCATCATTACTGCTAAATTCAGAATACTTGCAGAACAAAACTCGTCTTACTTAGAACAAGTCGTCAATCAATATTAAATAAAGAGAGTAAATGTTCCATTTTTACAGTTTACAATAAACGATTTAAACCATTGTATCAATAATGCTATTCAATATATAAACACTATATGCATTTGTAAACAACAGGGATCCGTGGCGCAATGGTAGCGCGTCTGACTCCAGATCAGAAGGTTGCGTGTTCGATTCACGTCGGGTTCAAACACCCCGGAACATTTCGGTCCCTATATTTTTTTTGGTCATTACAATTTCCACAAACGTTATTTTCTTGCAAAATAGATGGCTTTTGTATCTTCCTCTGAAGTGATATTTCATACTGTTATGCATTTATACCATACAAGATAAAAACTCAGTCCTGTACGTATATCTTGTGACAAATGTATAACAGTTCATTTTTAATTTCTAAGAAAATCATGATATAAGTAAATAATGTCAAACTCTATAAATGTGTATGTTGGTCGATTAATAAACTCCACACTTATGTGAAGGCAGATGAATTACACTTCTTTGTAGTTATATAGTAAATCTGTAAGCCTTTCTCATGCGTAGATGTTGCCATGGATATAAGCAATTTATGCACCCCCTTTATTCCTTCTGGCAATGGTTTAAGTCTTCATTTCTTCTAATAGGACTGTCTTTATTAAATTCTACCTACCCACCAAAAATATAAATATGTTAGTCTAGACAGTGGCGGAGCTGTAAGACTTTTGAATTATTTTCCTCAAATTACTTTGTTCTATTAGATAAGAATATATACATCTTTTACATTAACTATGAAGAGTAAGTCTTGCCTAGTATAATCCTAAGAATATTCCTATACATTAAACTACATACCATATAGAATGAGATACTACATTAATACAAGATAATACACAATATTACCATATTAATGGTATTAATTCTGAAATATTCTAACACTCACAAATGGAGGGCGAATCTTGAGATCGTCCAAATTCTTCAAATAGTATTAGCGGAAGTCCTTTTGTGAAGATATCAGCAATCTGATGTCGCGTCGGAACATGTAACACTCGCACTTGTCCGCGAGTCACCTTTTCACGGACAAAATGAATATCTAACTCAATATGTTTAGTGCGTTGATGATGGATTGGATTCCCTGATAGATAGATTGCACTAATGTTGTCACAGTATACCATAGTAGTCGTCAGAATGAGGCAATGAAGCTCAAGTAAAATATTATGAATCCAACATGAGTCAGATACAACATTGGCAACCGCACGGTACTCAGCTTCAGCACTCGAGCGTGATACTGTGGGTTGCCTTTTAGAAGACCATGAGATCAAATTATCACCGAGAAAGACGCAATAACCGGAGGTGGAGCGTTTGGTGTCCGAACAGTCTGCCCTGTCTGCATCTATGTAAGTGACAAGTTTGGTGATGGAAGATGGGTAAAGATGTAATCCATACTCCAGAGTGCCTTGAATATACCGCACAATGCGTTTGTGGGCATGCATATGTTCTTCCATCGGATTATGCATGAATAGACACACTTGTCGTACTACGTATGTAATATCCGACCTTATACCGCTCAAAAGATTCATCAGATTTTTCTTTATGGCTAAAAATTCACATAGACCGAATAATATTAGCATTAGATGGACGAGGTACTAAATCTCATGTCATATTTTTAATTAAAGCATGATATTCATCATTCATGACCAATATTCCAATTCGGGTCCTTTAGAGCAGACACTGGGTTACGAGGCAAAGGTGATTTGGAAACCTGTGTGTGAAGGTTGTATTTGGTATTGGATTTAACAATACCATGTTGACTATGGGTGACCGGACGGGATGGTGGGCCAGTGGACTGGACGTCATTGGCCAAGTGCGGAATTGGGGAGTTTTGGGCCAATCTAGTGGGATGGGCGCCACTGGATGGATAAACTGGAATGTGGACTGGGCTTTGGGCATTGGACTGGCCCAATTGTCCACTGGATTAGACCATTAGGACGGTAACTGGGCAGTGAGTAGTGGACTGGCCTATTTGTCCAATGTGTTGGACAATTTGGGGCTGCTGAGTGATCAAGTCGAGACACTGCCCGATAGTTGAGACGGGTGAGTGGGCCCAATAGTTGAGGTATTTCTTGAGCTGTGGAGAAAATGCGTTAAATACAAGAGCTTATCATCATCTAAAAATCATAAGAATGAGTCCCGGTTTCATGAATCTTAGCAAAAGAAAAAACTGCTTCATCAAAAATCATGTGACGACTGACAATTATTCTATTTGAAGAAATATCATAGCATTTGTAACCACGTTGATTGGCAGGATAACCCAAGAAGACACAAGGAGTGGACCGGGTTGGAGTTTGGTAATTATGGTTGATGGAAATAGGGGGTAGCACAAACAACCAAACACCCTTAAATAAAGATATGATGACTCTCGTAAATAAAACAGTTTTAGTGGAGCTTGGTAGGACATGTTCTTATGAGGAAGAATGTTCAACATGTATGTGGCCATTTGAAGTGCATGATGCCAAAATATGGGAGGTAGGGATACATGATCGGTGTATTTTATATACACTTTTTGAGTGATTTTTAGTTAGTATTTTACTCATTTCATTTATGTTTAGTACAGTATTAGGGTCGTTTTCCTTTCTTTTGTGTCACAGCGGTCAAAAATAGAGAAATGACGAAAATGATATGAAATGAGCATAAAAGAGATGGAATTGCACACTAAAAGGGCCAAGAAATAAAATCTAAGAAGTTCTGGAAATTAGAGAGGAGATCAGACGAAGTCCGGACGAAAAAAGGACGACGAAACGGAATCGCGAACGTCACCGGCCATGCGCGCTGATATCTTGAAAGTCTGAAAGTTGCTGATCTTCAGGCGCGGCTTCAGTTCTGGCGCACGACGCGGGAATTATAAAGTGCTGGGCCGAATTTGACATGTTTTCAGAATCCTAAAGGGATAACTTTTCCTTCCTAAAGGGATAACTTTTCCTACCTAAAGGGATAACTTTCCTACCTTAAAACCCTTACCTAAAAGGATTCTAATAACTTTTCCTTTCCTACATAAATCCTTAACCCTTCACCAAAAGGATTCTTTGGCTATAAATACTCTACATCATTAGAAGAATTATTCATTCTTCATTCCACCATTCACCATTCTACATCCATCCTTCCACCAATCCATCTTGTAAATATTCCACAACACAACCCTTGGATGCTTGGCTTGGAGACTCGTTCTTAAGTATTTTTCCTTTTCTTTTCTTTATTTCAGTTTTTGTATGATGAACATGGGATTAGTTCTTGTCATGTCAATGGCTAGGAACTAATTCCTCTATAGGGCTTTCCATGTTGAATCTCTAGAAACTTATGTTATGATTTAATGCATGCTTATGGTTATTCTTCTTCTTGTTGAGATCTATCCAATATTTGAGTTGAATTCTTGGTAATTAATTGACAACTAATTATCACTATATGATTTCTAATCGATTCGAAAGGGGATTATGAATATCTTTGTAAGTTGGGTAGACATTCTTGGATTGGGGATAAAAATACCTCAATTATTTATGTAAGCGTTAATGAGAGGCTTAAAACCCTAATTTTGCGCATTGTGCGTGACGGTTAACTAGGTTCTTGTTCTTAATCCTCCTATAGAGTTATCCTTATCACCGAAAGGTAGGTAAGGTGCAATACTGGGGTTGAGTGTTTATATAACCCTAACGGGAGTATAAAACGATTTAGTGAACCTGCTTTCTCCAAAAGAAGAAGACCATAAGTTATTGCATTAATAAGTAGCATAAGCGGATAGTGAGGAGACGTGGAAGCCCTATTCTCATCATCACTGAAGTAAACCCTTTTAGTTAAATAGCTTTTATAATCCTTAGTTAAAAACAACAAATCTAAATATCAATTTACCAAATAGATACCAAAAAAATAGATAATTGGTAATTGAACCATAATCCTTGAGGACGATATTCGGTCTTATCAAGACTATACTACTTGTCACGATAACGTGCACTTGCGTTTAAAGTGTGTGCATCTTACCGCGCATCAAGTTTTTGGCGCCGTTGCCGGGGATTAGGCATAGTTCAATATCAAATTTATCTATTTTTAATTTCTAATTTGGTTTTTATTTTTGTTTCTTTAAATTTTTTATTTTATTTTCTCTAAAAAAAAAAAAAAAAAAAAACAAAAAACAAAAAAACAAGTGTGCCTTGATTCGTTGTTGGTTTTGATTCATCTCAGGGATCCTTAAGACATGGATTTCTACTGTCAATATGATCGAGCTCCAACCATAGAGGAAGAGAGGGAGGAATTACGAGAAGCTATACTCAGTCTCACAAGTGAATGAGCTTGTTGCACCCCAATAAAAATGTAATAAGAAAGAGGCAAAAGCCTAAGTTTGGGGGTGCTTGTTATTATAATACTCTTCATTCTCCCAAAACAAAAGAGGGAAAAAGATAGAATTGAAGTGAAGAAAAGAACAAAAAGAAAAGGGAAATACTGAAAAGCTAAAGAGCTTATGGTACACAAAAATGAGCGTAAATGCCTATTTTACCAACCCCTACCTAAGCCTACATTACAACCCTTAAAGTCCTGAAGATCTCTTTTATGCATATCCAGGATTAGTGAAGAATAACAAGTAAGCATGCCATAGGATTTTTTGAATTTATATGCATGATTTAGTATATTGACTTCCATTAAAGCATGATAAATATGAGTTTGCGAAATATCTAGCTCAATGTGTTTAGTGTGCTGAAAAATTTCATGCTACATGTTCCTGCATATTATTCTGCTAACCTTCATGTTTTTCTAGATAACACTAAATGCAGCAAAAGTGATCAATGTCAGTGAGTCTTTTATTTTTCGTTTCTTGAGTCTTTTATTTCTTTCTTTCTATCTTTGCTCGAGGGCGAGCAAAGGTTAAGTTTGAGGGTATTTGATCGGTGTATTTTATATACGCTTTTTGAGTCATTTTTAGTTAGTATTTTACTCATTTCATTTATGTTTAGTACAGTATTAGGGTCGTTTTCCTTTCTTTTGTGTCACAGCGGTCAAAAATGGAGAAATAACGAAAATGAGATGAAATGAGCATAAAAGAGATGGAATTGCACACTAAAAGGGCCAAGAAATAAAATCTAAGAAGTTCTGGAAATTAGAGAGGAGATCAGACGAAGTCCGGACGAAAAAAGGACGACGAAACGGAATCTTCCAGAAAAACGTCATCACGGCCGCGCGCCAGTGAGCCATGGCGCCCAATATCTTGAAAGTCCAAAGTTGTTGATCTTCATGCCGCGCGCTGCCATGGCGCATACGACGCGGGAATTATAAAGTGCTGGGCCGAATTTGACATGTTTTCAGAATCCTAAAGGGATAACTTTTCCTTCCTAAAGGGATAACTTTTCCTACCTAATCTAATAACTTTTCCTTTCCTACATAAATCCTTAACCCTTCACCAAAAGGATTCTTTGGCTATAAATACTCTACATCATTAGAAGAATTATTCATTCTCCATTCCACCATTCACCATTCTACATCCATCCTTCCACCAATCCATCTTGTAAATATTCCACAACACAACCCTTGGATGCTTGGCTTGGAGACTCGTTCTTAAGTATTTTTCCTTTTCTTTTCTTTATTTCAGTTTTTGTATGATGAACATGGGATTAGTTCTTGTCATGTCAATGGCTAGGAACTAATTCCTCTATAGGGCTTTCCATGTTGAATCTCTAGAAACTTATGTTATGATTTAATGCATGCTTATGGTTATTCTTCTTCTTGTTGAGATCTATCCAATATTTGAGTTGAATTCTTGGTAATTAATTGACAACTAATTATCACTATATGATTTCTAATCAGATTCCGAAAGGGGGGGATTGTGAATATGTTGTAAGTTGGGTAGACATTCTTGGATTGGGGATGAAAATACCTCAATTATTTATGTAGCGTTAATGATAGTCTTAACAACCATAATTTTGCTCATTATGCGTGACTGTTAACTAGGTTCTTGTTCTTAATCCTCCTATAGAGTTATCCTTATCACCGAAAGGTAGGTAAGGTGCAATACTGGGGTTGAGTGTTTATATAACCCTAACGGGAGTATAAAACGATTTAGTGACCTGCTTTCTCCAAAAGAAGAAGACCATAAGTTATTGCATTAATAAGTAGCATAAGCGGATAGTGAGGAGACGTGGAAGCCCTATTCTCATCATCACTGAAGTAAACCCTTTTAGTTAAATAGCTTTTATAATCCTTAGTTAAAAACAACAAATCTAAATATCAATTTACCAAATAGATACCAAAAAATAGATAGTTGGTAATTGAACCCTAATCCGTGAGGACGATATTCGGTCTTATCAAGACTATATTACTTGTCACGATAACGTGCACTTGCGTTTAAAGTGTGTGCATCTTACCGCGCATCAAGTTTTTGGCGCCGTTGCCGGGGATTAGGCATAGTTCAATATCAAATTTATCTATTTTTAATTTCTAATTTGGTTTTTATTTTTGTTTCTTTAAATTTTTTATTTTATTTTCTCTAAAAAAAAAAAAAAAGTGCCGTGATTCGTTGTTGGTTTTGATTCATCTCAGGGATCCTTAAGACATGGATTTCTACTGTCAATATGATCGAGCTCCAACCATAGAGGAAGAGAGGGAGGAATTACGAGAAGCTATACTCAGTCTCACGAGGTACCAAAATCAGTTCATAGACGAAACTAGAATGGCCATGAAGAAGTTGGAAACGCAAATAGCAGAACTCGCGATCATATTCAACAGCGAAACGCAAGAAGAGCAATCTGCACCTGGGGTAGGCAATGAGGAAACACAATGTCAGGCAATTGACCTGAAGGATGCCGAATCAGGGGAGATAGAGAGTTCGCAGCGGCGTGCGGCCAGCGGCCGATGGCGGTCGCGGCGCAAGATTCTCGAGACAGCAGAGAGTGAGCACCGCGGCGCCAAAGAGCGAGGGCGCGCGCAACCAAATCGAGGTGATTTTGAACAACAACGACAAATTGAGGAGCTGAACCACACCTGACTATTGAGGAATCTGGTGAGATAGTTGGTGTAGAGAAGGAAAAGATTGCAGAGATCCAATTATTTACCTTCTTGGATTCTGTGGAAATTCTTTTTCTTGCACCTATTACAGAAGAAACACCACTAGCTATCACGGCAGATTCCCAATTAGGAAGCCCATACCATCAAGGGTACCCCCTAGAGTTGAGAGATGTAGAGAAGTTCACGGATTCCTACATTATAGAAAGCATAAAAGACAAGCCTACTTGGGTGTATATGTAAGGCTCTTGTTTGAACAAATGGTCGTAGGGAAATTGAGACCTACAACAATAACTCTGCGGATTGCAAGCAGTTCGCAGAAGGATCCAATGGGCACTCGAAAAGGTTAATTGCGTCCGGCTAAAAGACATTTTTTAGACAGCGCTTGTTGGGAGGCAACCCAATATTTTTAATTATGTTATTTTAATTTCTGTCTTTATTTTATTTTATTTTGCTTTGAACAGTCTCACGGTCTTGGGTTCTTGTTTTGTGTTGTTGGATGACAGGTGGACTGAAAGCTAAAACCGAGGAAAAAGGAGCAAAAACGCTGCAACAAAAGAAGGAAGCGAAATCGTAGCCGCGCTGATCAGTCGGTCGCGCCGTAATTTCAGAAGAGACACAGATTACTAGCGTGCGGCTCGAATCTCGGGCGGCGCCAACTCGAGAGCCATATTTCCATGCAAATTCCAGAATTTTTCCTCCTAGACCTCCGTTATGACCGCTGTGTTGTGTCAGTAAGTTGTCTTTTTTCTTTTATTTTCTTTGAGTCTTGCACACATTGGGGACAATGTGTGATTTAAGTTTGGGGGTGTTTTATTTGTGTCTTGTTATGTTTCAGTTAAGTCTTTTTTTTATTTGTTTTGTGTTTATTTTTGAGTCACAATTTTTTTTTCTTTTTAAGTCATAATTGCCTGTCAAAGATCATGTATGTTGTAGTTGCTAGAAACACCTAGTGAAGGAAGGTGGAATAATGTAATGGAATTAGAAGCAACTATCTAAACACCTAGGTTAGATATGCCAAAAACTCACAAAAATATGTCTATTTGGAGTTTCTTGCGTAAATTGTGCATGCTAAATTATGAAAACCTATGTGTTATGATTGCTTGCTATTTGAGGTGAAATAGTTAGGATATGCATGTTAGGGAGATGACTCAGGCATTTCTTTGATAGTCAATTCTTACCACTCTTTTCTACCCCGAACTTTAAAAGTATCCCTAGTCAGCCCCATTGAGCCTAAAAATTGAAACTTCTTCTTCGACACTCTATATTTCCACAGATTGTGTCATAAGTAAAAATGTGAAGTAGTGAAATCAATTGTGTTAAATAAGAGACAAAAAGAGTGAATGAGATTGTTGCACCCCAATAAAAAAGTAATAAGAAAGAGGATAGTTGAAATGTGTAGAATAGATAGCTTTATGATATTTAGAATCATTATGGCTAATAGATTAAAGGGGATAGTTTAAAAAATAAAAATACGCCGCTAGTTTATTTATCATTTAGGCTCGTCTTGCATGTTCAAATTTTCAAAACTATTTAGTCATCTTTTATTTCATACTATTAATCATATAATAAGATTTTGTACTATCTAACTTACTATAAAGATGATCTTTCATAAAATACTATCTCTACTTATAAATAATAAAAAATAAACTATTTTCCTTTATTATTAATCGTCAAAAATAAGTGTTTTTGCTGACCATACTATATGAATGCATTGCTTTAAATTTAATTCTAATCTTACGTGTATTTTGCCATACAAAGACATTTTTTTTATATTTCATAAACTGTACCACACAAATACGTATTTTTTCATGAGAAGCTAGATTTTTACATGTAGTATATATATTTTCCATGCATTTTATAAATGAATCTTATGCAAGTTTTATGAAAGTATATATTTCGAATAGTTATTCGCAACATCCTTTTAACTTTATACTTTTAAAATCGGTATTTTTAGACGCAATAATTAACATAAGTTTGATCGGACAACCGCAAATTAGCGGATTTTAAAGGATGTCTAACTCTTTCCCTTTATGATAATAAAGAATCTTTATTCAGAATCTCACTAAGTTTTGCAGACTTTTTAAACGGAGTTATTTTAAGCAGATTTTGCTAAATAGATGTCCTAATTCATCTTTAAAATAATTAGGTGGCGACTCTTTAAAATAAATTCAGGAATCACCTATATGTCGTACACCAATTCGACTCCGGTTAAAATGGGGTGTGACAAGAAGAACTCAACTATGTTATTTTATATAGCTCTAATATTTTTTTTACTTAGTGAATATATGAAAAAATCATAAACCATCTTATAAGGCACCTATTAAAAATGTTAATCAAATTAAAAAAATATTTTTTTTCTATTCCCATTATTTATATTATTGGTGTTGTATTTAATACTGACTATTAAAATAGACGGTTATGAAGCACTTATTGAAACTATTTATGATTGTAGCAGTACTTCCATCTCCAACTCCAAAAAAATCCAAATGAACAACCACCTAAGGAACCAACTAAAGAAGAAGTTTTGCCTAGCATACACGATGAATGCAAAAAAAAAAAAACATATGCGCATTATCAACAAGAAAGTGCTAGCAACCAACCGGCTTCTATACCTTCTTCTTCTTCTTCTTCTTCAGTACAACCTTATAAAAGACATGTTGTTTCTGAGGCTAGTATTGAAAGCCTTAGAAATAGAATGTTTAGGGGTACCAATACTAATCTAGTTAGCGAGTTTGATGTTTTTATTTTACAGGGTGTTGTACTGTACCAAGCAGTTCTGAATGAAGAATGATGTGAAGACTTGCTTAAATACTGGAGGAAAATGAGAACACATTTCAACACTAGCAAATATGGTCCGAGATGTGTTGATCATTCAAGCGTCATCAACAGCGTCTGAAAGCGTTTTTTATGCCAGAAGATTTCAAATAGGATAACACAGACACTCATTAGCGGGAGTCATCTTGGAGATTACAGTTTTATTCAGAGATTGGATACGAAGGAAGCGTAGAAGGTGCGATCAATCAGAGAACAACGAAGAAGACGATTTAAACTACAACGAAATCTTGTTCGCCGGAATTGGAAGCGACGTCGATCAATTTGACCAACAAATTCCAATTCCAACCGAAGAACCACAAGACATTGTGAAGAAATTAGAAAATGTATTTTTAAATATGTAATTTTTTTAATTGCAATTTGCAACTTTTGAACAACACCACCAAGTTGCAATTTTGAAATTGTATTACAAAAAAATCATATTTCTATCAAAAAATATAATACACTTCGTTACTTTTTAACTTCCTCAACCATAAAGATAATTACTATTTCTGATATGTCATTGTTCGATAAAAGTGATTAATGGAAAATTACTTCAATACATGTACCCCAAATTCACATCACATGGTATAAGCAAAAACCAATTCATGCCAAATTTTGAGAATCAGCAAAGATAAAATCACATTAACATATATCTATAAAACTTTTATACATTAGACACTAACATATATCAAGAAGTTTGAGCACATACCTTTACTCTTGATATTATGTCATACAAAAACATAAGCGTAAGTAGAAATGTTACACCGTTCGTAATTGGTATTTCTCGTAAGAACAGATTGTTGAAAATCTTACGAAAAATACTTGATCACGAACACTTATATGAAATTTTTCAAAGCTTGAGGCGTGTCAAAGACACTGTACTTAAGAATATTTCACCCGATATAGGTGTATCCTCAGGATTCAACAAGCTCTTCTAGTACAAAACTAGAAGTCAGAATCTAACAAAAATTTCACAAATGTAGAAAACCCAACATAATAGAATTTAGGAAGGAGAAATTTCTCTTGATTTTTTCATATCTCAAATTAAGGTTGGCCAACGGGGCGGGGTAACTCAACCCCACCCCGACCCCGCCACGATTCCACTTGATACTGTATCGATATCAGATACCGGTAATCGGTATCGGTACCGGTACCGGTTCGGGGTCGAGAAAAAATTTTGATCCCGACCGCCCACTCGGCCCACCCCGACCCTGACCCTGACCTTTCCCACACCCCTCCCCTTCTAGCCGTTGCACAACGACTGCCCAATTTGGCCGTTGTTCAACGGTCAAATCCCCCTCCCCCTAACCCCTAATATTTATTTTTAACCCTTAAGTTATTATATTTATACTTTAACCCAATTTTTCTAACTATAAATACTTTATTTCTCTTCATTCTTTCTCACAAATCTTCCTACAATCTCTCAATCTATCTCTCATTCTCTCTACATTGTCGACTAAGTATTCAATTTTATTTATTCATTTGGGAGTGAAGTTGGCAACTAGCTTGAGGATCATCCATTCAGCAAAGTTTCAATTTTTAATATCTCGATTACACGTCGGCGTTTGGTACATTCGTTCCTTTATTAAAATTATTGTTTCTTTATTTTAATTAGCGCACTTAATTTCATCATCTTTAACTATTTATTAGCATAAATTAAAATGAAACGATTAGGAGGTATGTTGGGTAAGGCTATTTCTATTTCTACTAGTAGGGGTAACAAGAGCAAGGGTACTTCTTCTAGTCATCATATTCCTCCAGATCCTCCTAGACAAGACGATTTCATTGATACTGAATTATTTCCTGAAATACCATTAGATTTAGACGATGAGCTATTTTCTGAAAATCAACAAGATTTTACTTTAGAAGATAATCTAGATGACACGCACCTCAAACTGCACCACATCCTATTCCCCCTAGTATGAGACGAGACCCACCACAATCAAAATTAACATCAGATGTATGAGTTTTTTTATAGGGACGTAGAAAACAAGTTGTTAGATGCAAAATTTGTAAAATTATTTATAAATTTAAAATGGGAAAAGGTCAGAGCGGGACGGGAGGTTTAACTACGCATTTGAATAATTGTCACAAAGCTAGGTGAGATGAATATAAGGCTCAATAAAAGGTGTGCAAGCGCCCTCTCCGTCGGGACAAGGTTCACATATTGTCCTGGATCAGGTATAGGGTCAAATTGACCCTATGTCGGGGGGGCAGTTGTAGGCCCTAAATACGATAAAAATAATGATAGGGAAGAATTATCAAAATTAGTTGCAGTGGAGGGTTTGCCTTTTTCATTTCCCGAATCTCCTGGTTTTATTCATTATATAAGATCAATGTACAATACTGCTTATAACGATTTTCCTAGATCAACTGTTAGGAGAGAGATGTTTTTAAATTTGCACAAGAATATCAATAATATTTACGTTATTATTTATATCATTGCCCTGTAAAAGTATCTATCACATCTTATATAGGCCGTAGTACTAATGACCATGATTATTTAACGGTAACATGTCATTGGGTAAATTATAAATGGTGCATGCAAAAACGTATTTTAGCGTATACATATATAGATAGCAGGCACACTGATATTTTTATTCAAGAAAATATTTTTTCAGTTTGCGATTATTATGGCATAACTAATAAAATCATGTCAATTACATCAGATAACACTTCTTCTAATATTTATGCTGTTAGATTATTAAAAAATATGTTAACTCCATCTTTTTCAGATCATTTTCATATAAAATGTGCATGTCATATTTATAACTTCATTGTAAAGGATGGTCTATCACCTTTCGAAGACATTCTTGGAAAAATACAATTTGCTATAAATTATATTTTAAAAATAATAGAATACAACGATTAAAAGAATATAAAAAACTTGTCACGATTGCGGTCTATCTTATAGAAAAGTTTCCGAAGAAGTATGCACTAGATGAAATTTTTATACAACAAACTACGTGTTGCTTATAATGATAGACAACATATAACCCAATTTTTTAACGCCCGTAATCGAAATCCTAATGATATGCTTATAGATTCCGATTGGGATACAATTTTAGAACTTAATACTTTTTTAGAGAAATTTTATCTAGCTACTAAAGAATTTTTCGGTATTTATTATCCTACTATTTCATTAATGTTATTTTATATAGCTCTAATATTTATATTACTTAGTGAATATATGGAAAAAACAGCTTATAAGGCACCTATTAAAAAAATGTTTCTAAAAATGAAAAAATATTTTATTTATATTCCCCCAATTTATATTAGTATTGTATTAAATTCGTCTATTAAAATAGACGGTTGTAAAAATCATATTGAAACTATTTATGATTGCCTAGATAAACTTCCACCAAAATCTCCTAAAAATCCAAATGACCCACCACCTATTGAAAAATCTAGAGAAGAAGTGTTGTCTAGCATACAAGATGAATGTAAAAAAGTATATACGCATTACCAACAAGAAAGTGCTAGAAATAACCCGACTTTCATGACATCTTCTTCTTCTTCTTCTTCTTCTACAAAACCTCAAAAACGACATGTTGTTTATGCGACTAGTGTTCAAAGCCCCAAACATAGAATGTTTAGTTGTAACACTTCTAACCAAATTAGCGAGTTTGATGTTTTTGTTTTGCAGGGTCTCTTACCGTACGAATCAATTGAAAATGAAGAGGGACGTGAAGAATTGCTAAAATACTAGAGAGAGAATGAAAGAATTTTCCAACACTATCTAAGATGACCCAAGATGTGTTGAATATTCAAGCGTCATCAACAGCGTCTGAAAGCGCATTTTCTGGGAAATATTTCAAATAGGGGAACACATACATTCATTGGCAGGATACTCATTAGAGATTGCAGTTCTATTCAGAGATTGATTCGTGCAGAGCGTATGAGGTGCGGTCAACCGGAGATCAACGAAGAAGAAGACTACAACTACAACGAAATCTTATCTGACGGATGTGCAAGCGACGTCGATCAATTTGACCAACAAATACCAATTTCAACCGAAGAACCACAAAAAAAATATAAAGAAACTAGAAAATGTGTTTCTTAAAATGTAATTCTTTTAATTGTAATTTTACTATGTTATTTATTTGCAACTTTCAATATCACGAAGTTGCAATTTTGAAATTGTATTTCAAAAAAAAATCATAATTCTAGTCGAATAATATAAGAGGCACAAAAAAAACCTTGGATGTTTTTATTAAACTATCTGGTTGTGTGTGTGTGTTATTTATTTAACTTAAAGGCAAATAAAAAAATGACCAAAACCCCCGAGCCCCTCTGGATTGGGACGGGGCGGCGGCAGACCCCGCCAGCCCCAACCTCCCCTCCGCGACCCCCCTCCCTATCCCCGCCCTGCCAGACCCCAACCGCCCCAGACCCGCCCCGCCCCGTTGGCCAACCATATCTCAAATAAAAGAACTTGAGGGTTTATATAGATAAAGTAATCATCCATTTCCGGTCCAACGGTCAATATGGAAATTAATATATATGAATTGTATAAGGATTAATGAGAAATAAAGAAATCCCAAAGCTTCAACGGATCAATTGTCATGGCCGCTGATGAGGCAATGTTATAATTTGATAAAGATTCATAATTAAATGACTAATAAAGAAGAGGTAAAGAGTCTGTTACAATTGCATGTAAAGTTAGAGTTTGAATAAAATAATTGGCATAATAAAGGCTCATTAACAAGGTAAGTATTAAGCAACGAACCTAGATATTAATAAAAATATTTGTTCTTAAGATATCATAATTATTTATTCAACAATTTACAGAATAGGCTGGTGGTAATTGCTTCTATAATTCTCGGCCGATTCCGCCGGCTAAGATCGTGGACATTAAATGGGATTAAAAGAAATTTTGAACATCTTGAAATCTGGCGGTTGTTTTAATTATTTCATGCCTAGGCTCTCTGAATCTTTTCTGGATGGATTTGTTCGGGGACCCTAATGTCAGGTGCGAACAAGGTTGGTCCAGGAGCTAATTCTCGATCTGACCATGATCGGACAAGTCTTTAATTAACTTGACGGACTTCATGATTTTTGTAATCCTCTCTGTGTTCGCAACATATTTGATCAAATATTCTTTTGCTTCCGGTATATTTTACATTACACATAATATAAATAGTTCAAATCTTTTTGTAAGAATTGAATCCCTTAATTATTATTCTTTCAAATATATAATATATATACATGGATCTTATACTTGATTAATGAAAGACTATTCTAGAAGACTAATCATCTTTACCTAATTTACAAAGATTATTTTAGAAGACTAATCGTCTTTACCTAATTTACAAATTCCTAATTACAATTATAATAATGAGTATAATTATAATATCAATTCTAATAATGAGAGAGATAATGATGGGATATTCCCATAATTACTATAACAGTCCCCCACAGTCTTAGCTGGAGGTTCTTGGATGCTAAGACTATCCCTGAAATCATCAAAAAGTACGCGGGGAAGACCTTTTGTAAAAATGTCAGCTATCTGATAACGGTACGACACATGGAGAATACGAACTTGACCACATACAACTTTTTCTCGGATAAATAAAATATTCATTTCAATGTGCTTCGTGCATTAATGCAAAACAGGATTGCCAGATAAGTAGATCACACTCACATTGCCACAATCAGTGCCTTTTCTATAAATAAAGAGAGATTGGCATGACTTGCTGTGAGAGAATTCCAATTTGAAAACAAATCCTACAAACATGTTATACTATGCCTGAGGATCTTGTTTCAGACCATATAAGAATTTTCTCAAAAGGCACACATGATCTGGACGAGCAAGATCGTTGAATCCCAACGACTGATGCATGTATACCATTTCCTGAAAGTGGCCATATAAAAATGTATTCTGGACATCCAACTGATGAATACACCATGACTTGGATAATGCCAACTAAGAACAATCCTGATAGTTGCAGGTTTGACTACTGGACTGAATGTTTCAACGCAATCTACCCCCACCTGCCCTCACCAATAAGACAAGTTTTGTATCTCACAAAAGAACCATCAAAATTCTTTTTATGACAAAAAATCCACATTGACCGAATTATATTCATATTAGATGGTCATAGTACAAAATCCCACGTCTTATTTTGAATAAGAGCAGTAAATTCATCTAACATGGCAGTCTTTCAATTCGGGTCTGATAAGGCAGCTTGAATTTTTTTGGTATTGATGAGGGATATACTGAGGTGGTGAGCTTGAAATGGTGTTTAGGGCGAAAAATCACATGCATGACACGTGTTTCCATGGTTCGCGTAGGTGTTGGGTCGTTGGATGGTTGTGTGTTATTAGAATTTTAGATCAAAATAGTGGGTAGGGTTGTTTCGGAAGTTTGAACCGAGGTAGTGGGCTCGGTACGATTGTGGTTCGGTGAGTTGTCGAAAAGGGGTGGGGTGACGGGTTGTGGCGTATGGTTCTGTGATGGCCCTAAATTCTTATTTTGAGAGTTTAGATAATACCTCAAAATTGAATGAATTTTGTCGTCCGGAAAATCATATGAAGGTGGAGATGCCTCTCGAGATGTAGCAAACGGGAATGTTGATTCATCAAAGAAAACATGACGAGAAATAATGATTTTTCTTGTTGGCATATCAAAACATTTATATCGCCTATGATTTTGTAGGTACTCAAACACACGCAAGGAGTAGACCGAGCTTGAAGTTTATGAATGGTGGTGGACGGAAACAAGGGATAATACAAATACCTAAAAACCCGTAAATGTGTAAACGAAGGTATACGATTGTAAAGTACTTGAGTAGGGGACACATTGAAGAGTACTTCACTAGGAAGAATATTTAAGAGATATTGAAGAGCATGATTCCAAAATTTTGGTGGAGTGGATAAATGTATAAGGATAGATCGAGTCATATTGTTGATTGTTTGAATATTTCTTTCATCTTTCCCATTTTGAAAAGATGTATGTGGACAGAAAATACGGACAAACATCCCATTTTATTGACAAAATTCTGAAATTGAGTATAGATAAATTTTCCCCATTATCACATTGAAAACATTTAATGGTTTTACCAAACTGAGTTTTGATAAATACACTAAATTGTTTCAAAATGTTATAGGTCTGTGATTTTTGTCCTAAGAGAAAGGTCCACAAAAACTCGAAAAATCATCAAGAATGAGCAAATAATACTTATAACCTGCAACACTTAATACAGGTGAAGTCCACAAATCACAATGCAAAATAGCAAATGGCATAATGATTATTAAATTAGAGGCGTAAAATGAAGTTTAATATGTTTACCAAACACACAGGTTTGGAAAACAGAAGAGTCCAAACGTCCATTACAAAAAAAAAAATATTCTTTCTAAATTGATTAAAACTTGTGCTCCTGGGTGTCCCAACCTATTGTGTATTGTATGTATTTTATACACTCTTTTGAGTCCTTTTTTGTTAAGTATTTTACTCTTTTCGTTTGTGTTTAGTATAGTATTAGGTTGTTTTTCTTCTTTTGAGTCACAGCGGTCCTAAAGGAGGAAATACCGCATTGAGGATGAAATGAGCTGAGTTTGAGGATGAAATTGCGCAATCAAGGCCCAAGAAATCAATCAAAGAAGCCTTGAGAATCTCGGGAAGCAATTTAAACAAAATTACACTGTCAACCTCACAGGGTCTACAAGGCTAATTTGCAGAAGTTGCTCGGAGTTAGAGACGCGATGCCGAGCGGAAGGATTGCGATGCTTGGGTGAAGCACCGCGGCGCGAAATTCGATGACTACCGGTTGTTTCGGTGAATTAGGGCGCGGTGCTGGCGCAGATGCAGTGGTACCGACGCACGTATTTGTGATTTTGGGCCGAATTTTGACAAGGGTAAAAGAGACCGAAGCGAGGTTTTTCTCAGATATAAAAATCCTAAACCCTGTCATACTTTGATCATACTTTGGAGGCAAGAAAGGAGGCTACAAGCTACAATTTGAGACATCAATTGTTCAAGTTCTTTTCCTTTACTTTATTTTAATTTCAGTTTATGTTGGATTGTGTATTAGTTCTTAGCATGACAATATCTAGGAGCTAATTTCTTTATTAGGGTTTCCGTCGAATCACTTGAAACTCTTTCATATAGTTAATGCATAGTTATTGAATTCTTCTTCAGTATAATCCTCCTGTGTGGTAAAATCTATCATAGAAATATAGAAGGTTTCTGCACAAGGTTGAGTTTTTATATGTCCTAACCGAAATATAAGACAGATTAGTTAACCCGCTATCTTAATAAGAAGAAGAATCATTAGCATTGCATTGACACGTGAAATAGTGGATAGTTGAGGAGATTGGAAATCCTATTTCCTTTATAACTGTTTAAAACCCAAAGTATTGTCGATCTTAGTTTAATTTCTGCACTTAGTTATAATTTAGTTTAAAATTTTAAACAAAAAAATGGTTACCAAATAGATACCATAGATTAGACATTCGGTACTTGATAAACCAGCCTCTGTGGATGATAAATTGATCTTACATATCTCTATTACTTGAACGATACGTACACTTACGTAAGCATAGAGAAATATCGCAACAAGTTTTTGGCGTCGTTGTCGGGGACTTACGTACTATCAATAGCGAATTTTATATTCTTATTTCTAATCGGGTTTTAATTTTCTATTTTTTATATTATTCTTTATTTTAGAACGTTTCGTCGTGATCTGTTTGTTGTTTTTGATCAATTTCAGGAAATTCTTTTATGCGAAGTATGAGAGGAGCAGACACTCTTATCCCTTTGAACCCTGAAATTGAAAGATTGTGCAGACAGAAAAGGAAAGACAAGAGAATTGTTGATTTTTTAGTAATGGAAAATCAACAAAACAATAACGCGGGGAATGATGAGTTACCGACTGTGATGAGACAAGTCCTGCATCATGCAGAGAGGAGCTTAGGGGACTATATGATGCCGACAAATACATGGGTGCAGACTTGTATCAGGCTTCCAACTGTGGAAGCTAATAATTTTGAAATCAAACCAGCAATCTTGCACATGGTTTAAGGCTCAGTTCAGTCTGGTGGATTACCGTCTGAAGATCCTCATATGCATCTAGCAAACTTCCTGGAGTTGTGTGCAACTTTTAAGTACAATGGTGTTACTGATGATGTCATTCGGTTGAGACTCTTCCCATTCTCACTCAGGGATAGAGCAAAGAGCTGGTTGAACTCACTACAGGTGAACTCCATTACCACATGGCAAGACTTGGCCCAGAAGTTTCTTGCCAAATTCTTCTCTCCATCCAAAACATCAAGGCTAAGAGGAGAATTGAATAACTTTTATCAGCTGGAGGGAGAATCACTGTATGATGCATGGGAGCGGTTCAAAGACTTACAGAGGAAGTGCCCTCATCATGGGATTGAGAAGTGGATGTTGGTCCACATATTCTACAATGGGTTGTGTGGTACTACTCGTACCATTATTGAAGTTGTAACAGTAGGAACATTCACGAGGAAGAGTGTCAATGAGGCACATGATTTGCTAGAAGACATGACCACAAACAACCACCAGGGGGCCGATGAAAGATCAGCAAGCAGCAGGAAAGTGGTTGAGGTTCATGAGTTAGATGTTATCACTGTGTTGACTGCCCAGGTTGCCACCTTGACAAAGCAGTTGCAGCAGAGCACCATGTCCGTTAAAGCTGTTCAGACACCAGTGAGTTGTGAGATTTGTGGGGGTCCCCATACTTTTGATAGGTGCACATCAGTGGATCCAAACAATGTGCCTATGAAGCAGGTTAAGGAAGTTGGGAATTTTCAGAGTCCCTACAATAATGCATTCTCCAACACATATAATCAGGGGTGGAGAAATCATCCCAACTTTTCATGGAAGAATGACCAAGGGCAGCAACCTTAGTTTCAGGAGCTATTTCAACAAACCAATCTAGCTCCTCAGGGACAGATCCAGCAACAACAACCCAGGCCACCAGCTCCACAAGAGAAGCCAGATGAAATAAGAGCAGCGCTATTGACCATGGCTAACTCCCAGACTCAATTCATGGCAGAAACCAGGTCCTCATTTGCAACCTTGACCAACTCTCAGACCCAGTTTATGACCGAAACAAATTCATCTATTAGGAACTTGGAGACTCAAATGGGGCAGTTAGCAGAAAAAATGAGTGACAGACTGCAAGGAAACCTCCCTAGCAACACAGTGATGAACCCAAGGGAACAATGTCAAGCAATCAACTTGAGAAGTGAAAAGCAGTTAGAGCAGGTTGCACCCCCACCAGTGGTTGAAAATAAGAATGAAGTGGAAAAGATAGTTGATGCAGAGAAATGGGGGGTTACTGATGACCGCCCTATGTTAGATAAGGCTCCACCAACAGTTATGAGGGAATATACAGACAGAATTCCATACCCTCAAAGACTGCAGAAGAAGTCTCTAGATAAGCAATTTTTGAAATTCTTAGAAGTATTCAAAAAGCTGCATATCAATCTTCCATTCATCGAGGCCTTGGAGCAAATGTCAGCATATGTGGAGTTCATGAAATACATTCTTTTTAAGAAAAGGAAACTGGCAGACTATGAGACAGTGGTGCTGACGGAGGAGTGCAATGCTATTCTGCAGAAGAGACTTCCCCCAAAGTTGAAAGATCCAGGGAGTTTCACCTTACCTTGCACTATAGGGAAGGTGACATGCAAGCAGGCTTTGTGTGATTTGGGGGAAAGTATCAACCTGTGTTTAAAAGACTTGGTTTGGGGGAAGCAAAGTCAACCACAATTAACTTGCAGCTAGTTGATCGCTCTATAGTGCATCCCCGAGAAATAATTGAAGATGTATTGGTGAAAGTGGGCAAATTTATGCCAATGATCCTTGGGAGACCATTTCTAGCCACAAGGAGGACACTGATTGATGTTGAGAAAAGAGAGTTAAAACTCCGAGTCCAAGATGAGGAGATGATTTTCAAAGTTTTCAAGCCACCACTGAAGCTCAAGTCAATGATAAATGTTTTGCCATTGGGATAGTTGATAAGGGTATCTCTGAGAAAAGCCTCACAAGTACTGAGACTCGTGAAGTAACATTAAAGCAGCATTATGAACTTGATGGTAAGACTTTTGAACTCAGCCCTGCGAAAAAGAAGAGGAGAAGGAGAAAGAGAATGGTTTTGAAATAGATATGCGGAAGGGATACTCTACCCCCTTGATTGAGTAAGAAAATTGCATCCGGCTAAAAGACGTTAAAGACAGTGCTACTTGGGAGACAACCCAATATTTTTAATTATGTTATTTCAATTTTTGTTTTAGTTATTTTATTTTATATTGAACAGTCTCACGGTCTTGGTTTCTTGTCTTATGTTTTTGGATGACAGATGAAAGATAAGACTCACTCCGAAGGGTTAACAATGCAGAAAATTGGAGGGCACTGGAATTTTTCAGAGGAATTAGCGTCGCGGTGCATGGAGCAAATACCGCGGCTCCTCACGGGAAGTGTGCAGTAATTTTTCTTCCTCTCGGACCTCAGTTATGGCCAGATGTGTTGTGTCAGTAAGTTGTCCCTTTATTTTTTTTTAGTCTTTACACATTTGAGACAATGTGTCGATTAAGTTTGGGGGGGAATATTATTGTTTTGTTGTTGGTTTTGAGTCTTTCGGTCATCTTTTTGTTTGTTTTATGTGTTTGTGAGTCATCATTTTTTTATGGATCATGTATGATGTAGTTGCTGAAGATATTGAGTGGATTAATTGAGATAATGTAATGGAATTCAAAGCAAAAATCTGTGTGCTTAAGTTAAATATGCCAAAAATTCATGACATCTAATTATTTAAGATATTTGTGCTTAGCCTATGTGTTGTTAGTTATGGAAAGAAAGGTTGAAAATATCTAGAAAAATTGTTTACTTGTTATTTGAGGCGAAATAGTTAAGATATACATGTTTAGGGAAAGGATTCAGGTATTCTTTGATAGACCTTCTAACCATTCATTACCTAACCTGACATAGAATGTATCACTAGTCAGCCCCTTTGAGCCTAAATAATATCTTTGTTTGACACCCTATGATTCTCTTGTTGTGTCATAAGTGATAATTGAAAATTATTGGGATAAGAAGTGTTGAAAAAGCAATAAAAAGAGAATGAAAATTTGATGCACCTCAATGAAAAATATGCAAAAGCTTAAGTTTGAAGGTGCTTGTTATTTATAATATATCTCATTCTCTCAAAAGAAAAGAGGAAGAAAATAGGTATGAGATTAAAAAGAAAATCAGAAAAAAGAAAAAAGGGAGTTGAATGAAAAAAATGCTTATGGTACGTAATTTGAGCCTAAATGCCAACTTTTATCTACCCCTGTCTAAGCCTACATTACAACTCTTGAAAGTCCTGATGATCTCTAATGTGTATGTCTATGATTAGTGGAGAATAACAAGTAAACATGTCTATATAATTTTGGAAAAGATGGAATGAAATTGGTATGCATAGGTTAGGTGTTTGTATTTCCAATGATCATGACATAATTGAATTTGCGAAATATCTAATTTGAAATTTTAGATTGCTAAATATGCATGCTATGTATATTCTAACATATTATCCCAGTTTTCATCCATGATTTTGAGGAAGCATTGTTATAGCTACTTGATCCACTTCATTGAGTCTTTTATTTGATTTTGTTTTTGTTTAGTGCTTTACTCGAGGGTGAGTAAAGTGTAAGTTTGAGGGTGTTTGTTGAGTGTATTTTATACACTCTTTTGAGTCTTTTAAGTTTAAGTATTTTTCTTTTTTCGTTTGTGTACAGTATAGTATAGTATTAGGTTGTTTTTCTTTCTTTTGAGTCAGCGGTCCTAAAAGAGGAAATACCGAATTGAGGATGAAATGAGCTGAGTTTGAGGATGAAATTGCACAATCAAGGCCCAAGCAATCAATCAGAAGCCTTGAGAATCTCGGGAAGCAATTTAAACAAAATTACATTATCAACCGCACAGGGTCTATAAGGCTAATTTGCAGAAGTTGCTCGGAGTTAAAGACGCGACGCTCAGGCAGAAGGACCGCGGTGCTTGGAGTGAAGCACTGCGGTGCCAAAATAAAGCACCGCGGCACAGGAATTCCAGTGACTATCAGTTTTTTCGACTGAATTATGGCCGTGGTGCCTGGTCGCAGAACTGCGGTGCCGACGCGTGTATTTGTGATTCTGGGCCGAATTTTGACAGGGGTAAAAGGGTCCGAAGTGAGGTTTTTCTCAGATATTAAAACCCTAACCCTGTCATACTTTGGAGGAAAGAAAGGAGGCTACAAGCTACAATTGGAGACATCAATTGTTCAAGTTCTTTTTTTTTCCTTTACTTTATTTTAATTTCAGTTTATGTTGGATTGTGTATTAGTTCTTAGCATGACAATATCTAGGAGCTAATTTCTATATTAGGATTTTCGTCGAATCACTTGAAACTCTTTCATATATTTAATGCATAGTTATTGAATTTTTCTTCAGTATATTAAGATCTATTCAATATTGTTTTGATTGCTTGATAAGTAACTGATCACTAATTGTCATGACTTGTATGATTTCGAATCGAGACCCGAGGGAAGATTTGAATATGTTGTAGTTGTTTAGACATACGTTAAAATCGTGGACGAAAGTACCCCGATACTTGTGTAGTGTTTAAGGTTATTGTTCTTAATCCTCATGTGTGGTAAAATCTATCATAGAAATATAGAAGGTTTCTGCACAAGGTTGAATTTTTATATGTCCTAACCGGAATATAAGACAGATTAGTTAACCCGCTATCTTAATAAGAAGAAGACTCATTAGCATTGCATTGATACTTGAAAGAGTAGATAGTTGAGGAGATTGAAAATCCTATTTCCTTTATAACTGTTTAAAACCCATGTACATTTCACAAAATATCAATTAAATCATCTCTTTCCCCCTCTTCCTCCTCCTTTTTCTCTTCATCTCAAT
Source organism: Przewalskia tangutica (assembly GCA_029844215.1). Lineage (NCBI taxonomy): Eukaryota > Viridiplantae > Streptophyta > Magnoliopsida > Solanales > Solanaceae > Przewalskia > Przewalskia tangutica. The sequence continues at coordinate 95,102,751 of CM056724.1, read as the reverse complement.
TCTCAATTCTTCTTCTTCAATCAATTGATCTGCACACAATCAACAAACAATATTCGTAAATTATATATTTAACATGGTATCAAAGCTTTGCGATGAGATCGGAAAACATTAACGACATTGATATCGATAAAAACACAGCAACAATTCAAAAATCGTCATTGTTGAGCTCGAAAGCTTGCTATAATGATGGATTCATAAAATACACCTCAAATAGCGCAAGCGAGAAACCGACAATCACAATCCATTACATTTATTAAAAAATCGATGTTCTGGAAGAACTGCGGAGAAGAGAATCGAAGGAACAATTGAGCAACGACAATCGCAACTCAAAGCGTGGAGAAATGCAATTTTCTCCTCAATTTCGTGTTTTTCATCATCAATTGTTACTTAAAATAAAAATGAGCCGCTTGAGCGTATGGCGATGGGCGATCGATTGGCCCATTCGAATTTTTGGGTCGAGTTTTAATCATAATCCCGCCCATTTATATCATAATCTCTCTATATATTCAGCACTTAACCTCATAATTTAGGTTATAGAATTACACTGAATTCTTACTTTCTGAACTCAGAGTTCAGAGATTAAAATCCACTCAAGCCTCTGCGAGATTTCCTAGCTTTCTGAAGAGGAATATCTGAAGCAAGGCTTGCAGAAGCGAACAATCGTATGCGCGCCTTTTAGTAGAGACTTGAAGATTCATAAAGCGTAAGTTTTCTTTGTATCTTCTGATTTCAATTGTAACATAATCATACCAGATTTAATTTGTTGGGGAAAGTAAGTTAACAAAAATTTAAACACATTTGTGTCTTACTTGTGTGTTTTACACCTAACAAAAATCTTCTGATGGTATCGAGCCCGGGTTGGTTCAATGATTACGTAAAAATTGAAAGACATAATAATATGGGTTAAGCGTAAAAGTAATTTTAATCAATTAAAATAAGGCAACTTGAAATCGACATACTTGAACTAGCGATTAACCTTTGTAATCACCTAAATTATCAACTACACTAAATCGAGGAGTGCATTACGTTACAACGAACCGAGCGCGTGCGAATCGATTCATTGCGAACATGGTGCACGACGAAAAACGTGTAGGAATGGACGATGGTCGACATGTGCGTTATTGATAATGGTGGGTGGTAGTAAGGACCCGTAATCTGAACCCTAAATTAGATTTAGGGGTTGGACGATTTTTAGATAATCAGCATGGAAACCCTGCGAAAGGACGTAGGCGTCGCGGCCCTATCGTAGGGAATCGCGGCGCCAGCTAGGGTTTCACGGCGGCGTCGCGATTCCATGTTGTAGCACCGCGGCGTCAGTCATGGTAATTATCAGGGGTCGTGATTAAAACCTTCATTTAAAATTCGGAGTTTACATGAACTGAAGCGACGCGACCCCATAGTGGAGAGTCGCGGCCCTAATTCATAGAAACATAAACCAAAAGTTTCTGCCTGTTAAGCGCCGCGGCGCTGAAGTCCAGAAAGTTAAAATCTCAGTTTTCAAAATTTAATCCATGATTATTATTACACACTATATTGGTATACTGTTTACGTGCTAAATGATCGTTATTTACTTTACTAAGTTTTATAGTGCGCAAATCATGCTTGGGTAGGCGACGCCCAAAACTAGTCTAGAGTCTGCAATTCATGCTTGGGTAGGCGGCGCTCACAACTAGTTTAGGGTCTGAAATCATGCTTGGGTAGGCGGCGCCCAAAACATGTTTGAATGCTTTGAGTAATGTTTGAAACATGTGATAGTTGATCTTGAATATAACCCTGAATTAAAATATTCCCCAAAATTTAATACAAGTCTCATTTAAAATGAATGTGTCGTCCGTTATAATTGATTGTAGTGCAAAATCCTTTTCGGCGAGATGAGTATTTATTCCTCAGCATTTGCTCTAAGTCTACGAGGACTCAGATTCTTTCATAGATGCATGTTAAATGTAGAAGTATGTGATAAACCTTCATGGGTATTTACACCCCAGTGTTTGGTCTATGAAGGCAAAGCCTACTTGAATACATAATTACAGTCGCATAACGGGGTTGGCTTGCTAGGCTGTCTTGGCGCCCCAGTGTCAGAAAACCGAGGGACGCAAATCGCATTGTTTAGAACATTCGATCAATCAAGAATTACAAATTATTTGTAATTGGTTTAGAGACCTACCGGATCATGTTGTTGAAGTTATCAGCCTCAACAAACGTGGAGACAACATGAGTCTGGATCTTGGCCCATTATGACCGTATTTGATATGAGTCTATATTTTTTCATGGGGGTAAAAGAGTATGTTAAAATAGTGGGAGATAATTAAACAAAAGACCATGTTTGTTAGTTAATGAATGTGTTCAACAGAAATTATATATATAAGATATTAATTTCAAGTCTATCTTTCTTCAGTTTACAATGTCGAATCTGTCACCTAAAATGTTGGTTGAAATAAAAAACTAACTGGATCAAATTTTCCTGACTTGTTAAGAAATCTGCGATTAGTGTTAAAACTAGAAATAATTGAGTATGTGTTAGACACAGTGTTCCCCACAGTCCCTGCTAGAGATTCTGCTGAGTAAGCCCTGTTTGACAAGGGAACTTATCAGAAACATCTAGACGATTCTACCCTGGCATAGTACATAATGTTGTCCTCCATGACTGTAGAATTACAGAGGCGTCATGAAAACATGGGTCCCAACGAGATGCTAGAACATTTGAAGAATATCTATGACTCACATCCTCAGACAATGGAGTATAAACTGTTAAGAGATCTCTTCAAGTGTAATTTGAGCGAAGGGGTCGATGTCGTAGCGTGTTCGAAGATGATTGGGTTAATAGAGAGGTTGGCTTGATTGGAGCGAAGGCGCCTATAAATGTCTCTGTCAACACGATCACGAATTAAACCTAGTTCATTTGAGAATTTCATTGTGAACTTCAACATGAATGGAACCAAGGTGAATCTTCCAGAACTTCACAATATGCTAAAAACTTATGAGGGACATTGCACAGATCCAAGAGAAAACAAGGCACTAGGTGCTTCTGGACCTGTTGGACAAGGTATGTTTTGTTACACCGTAATTCGGAAATGAAATGAGCGTAAGTTAGGAAATAAGATTTGAATGTTGGAAGAAAAGTATATTTACCTATTATAATTTTGGATACAATAAATTTGTGACGAAGTAGTACTAGTAATTGAATTCCTTCCATAGAGTGTGGGTAGAAAAGGCAGAAAATGAGCTCCCGAAGCAAAAAGGACGAAAGTTGGCGGATCAGGACGAAAAGCGGGGACGGTGTCGGACTGCAGGACTGTGGTGCCATTATGCAGGACCGCGGTGCCGATGCGGGAATTTCCAATCCGAAATAGAAATTTCAAGAATTGGCTAAGTGTTGAAGATATTTTTGTTAAGAGAATTATGGGCGAATAAGAGGGTGACACGTGTCCCTCCACTTGTGCTACAAGCTCCAATAATATCTATGTGTTGCAAGACTTAGTGTTCATAATATCTTCTCATCCAAACCCTCTTCTCTCTTCCTTCTCTTGCAAGTCTCGAAGACCATAGCCAAAGTGAAGAACAAGTTAACTTATTTTCCAAGATTAAGCTCCTTAATTAAGTTCTAAGCAAAGTTGATACTCCATAACAAGTGGTCACGGTTTGGCCGAGACTTAGCACACAAAATCCTAAGCTTGGAGATGAACTCTTTGGAAGAAAAGCATGAAAATAAGATGGTTACAATCTTGTAAAGGATACATGCATGTTGTGGTGACTTGAAGAAGTGGTGCAAGTGAAGTAGTTTTTGACCGAGAACTTGGGAATGTTTTGGGCTAAAGTTAAGGTAAGATTTTTTCTTCCTCTTGAAGTAATTGGAAATTACATGATGTTATAGTTACGGGATAAACTTGTGTTAAGAGAAATGGAGAATAAGAAGTGCATGTGACAGTTTGGCATGTTAGCCGATTTTGAGACTGTTTTTGTTATATTGGATTCGTTGGTTATTGTTGTAGTTATCGTCACTTATTGCATGTTAAAATGAAGGAATATTGTTATTGAAAGTTGTTATGGTTTATATAAAAGTATTGGAATATGAATTGATTTTAAGGAATTATGAAAAGGGTTTTGGTTTTGGTTGTTGGCCGAAACTGCATGAAACTGTAGGACGTTGTTGTGCTGTTTTAAGGGACTGTTTTGTGGAGTTATAATACTGGAGATTTAGTTACAATTATGCATGTTTAATGTGGTAAATTGCTAATGCATGTCCTAAAGGAATAAGGGTGTAGAAAGGTGTAGAAAAACTTCACATTTCATCCTCGTTGTTGTTGAAGTATAGACTATTTTAGTGGACTATTTTTATATGGATTAAGAGGCCGAATTAACATGTGAAGTAGGTGTGTTGATCACCTTGGTTGCTATTTTGGTTATATCCTTAATTGGTACTTGGTTATTGATGGTATTGGCATTGTTGGTAAGTTATGGATTTATGTATAAATAGGGGAAGTGCTGCCTGAATTTTTATATGAAAAGAGAATCATCATGTGGTACACGACTTACACTAGTAAGCATGAAGTTGATAGATGTGTTATTGTTGTTATAGGTTGACGTTCTAATTGAGACGTATTCTACTTATCTAGTTGGTATAGCCGATAAGGTATGTGAAACTATCATTTCTTCTTTTGGCATGTTCTACGTATGAACTATAACTGTGGTGTTGCTCTATAGTTTACTCTACTCTTAGAGGTTAAGAAATATTCATGTTATTGATTCTATGCTAAAAGCATGTCTAAATTGTCCCTGAGTCCATATCAAATCATATGAGACAGATGTTGATAAGAGTTTTAGTAAGCATGGGAGCCGAGTTGACTCTGCTTATTTAAAGGTATTGTTAAGTATTAAGTGCTGAAACTGGTTTAATAAATAAGTAGGTATGTTGTTGGTAGACGTGTTAAAATAAGCCATTGCGTTAAGTGAAAAGGTATCGACAAGCGATTATTATATTAAAGCGATTAGAATGTCATCTGCGTAGAAACTAAGATATAACCAATTTATTTCTGATTGCTAGTTCACAGCTGATTAGATAAGATCTTTATAAAAAAAAAATACTCACGTCCCATATAAGAATTAATTAGGCAATTCAGATTTGTTATCACAAATCATATGTTCCATAATGCTAATCAAAGGAGCGAGACACCAAAAACATATAACAACCATTTTCTCCTACGAACCAAAGTGACAACAAGGCAAGTTAAATACGTTATTGACCCCTTTGAAGCTCTTATTCATGGCATAATCCTTCTTTTCATCCTTGTGTTGAGTTGGGGAAGGGATACATGATATGATAGTGTCTTGGTTTTTCTAAAATGAAAGTTCATTTTAAAGATTTTATTGAGAGTCAAAAGATGAATTAAATTGCACACGGTTGCTCATGATAGCTATTCGTGCAAATGTTATTATTTTATCTCACCGAGTCCCATGATGGGCCGGGATACGTTATATGCATAAACATGATGATGATGAGCTCACTGAGCCCCTCACTAGAGGGCCGGGATACGTTATATCTCACCGAGTCCCAGAATGGGTCGGGATACGTTATATGGACAGACATTCATGATTATATAGACCGAATCCCAGAATGGGTCGGGATATATTATATGGACTGAGTCCCAGAATGGGTCGGGATACATTATATGGACTGAGTCCCCGAATGGGCCGGGATACGTTATTGTAAATAGATACGAGGATTCCATGGACATATATCCATGATGCGGGTATAGATACCTGTGACAGTATATGATTAAATGAACAGACATTCATGATTTTGAAATGACTCTCACTTTTTAAAAGGCACGGTAAAAAGGTACAGTTGACTCTCTATTCTTACAAAGGTACAACTGACTCTATTTTATATGGCACGGTAGGATCTGATATTTGATTTTCATACTTGTCCCTGTCATCTTTTGGTCAGTTATGATCTTATTTACAGTTCTTTATGTTTACATACTTGGTACGTTGTTGTATGCGACCCGCTTCTCGGAAATTTGCGTCATGCCGCAGTATAGGTACTCGATTTGGTGATCGCGAGCTTAGGATCTTTGCTCGGCTTGTTGAGATAGCTCCGTTGTTTGGGGCTTGTCATTTTAGTACAGATATGCCATTATAGACTTATGTATATTCGAAGTGCAGCGGGGCCTTGTCCATCACATTTCATTATCAAACTCTTAGAAGTGCAGCGAGCAAGTGTGGGTGGTAAATGTGTATTTGGACATGTATATGTTGTAGTTCTTTTTGTCGGCTTGCCTATTTTTATAAAAATGAGTTTACTATGACAGTTTAGGGGACAAGATCCTTTTGTTATGAGATTTTGAGTTTTCTTAAGCTTCCGCTGGTTATATGTGATGTGTGGATGTAAGGGTGCCTATGTAGGGCACCATTCGCGGCCCGTCGATTCGGGTCGTGACAAAAGTGGTATCAAATCAGTTAGTCCTCGGAATGTCTACAGACCGTGTGCAGTAGAGTCTTGGTTATCGGTGTGTTGTGCACCACACCCATAAACAGGAGGCTAAAGTACATTTAGGATTGGTTTCTAATCTCCTTACTCTAAGATCGTGCGATAGAGATATGTTGTTAGGATAGTCCCTCCCTAACAAATTATTGTGGTTGCAGTTATGCCTCCAAAGAAAGCGACAGCGGCCTAGAAGGGAATATATGGACTCTGTATATAGGTTGGTAAGATTGTTGTATAGTTGGTGTGATGATGATGCACATTTATACGAACATATTTATTAGGGCCATGTGTGTGTTGCCTGAAAGGATTATGGGTTATCATGAGTTGGTTAAGCTTTTAAAATTGCTTGGAAGGTATGAAGCTTCTCGGCATTCCTGACCAAATTTGCGTATATCATATCATTTATAATCGCTAGCGGCCCTGATGCCAAAATGGTGTAGCGCGATGCAGTGTAGCGTCTGTTTTAGTGCAGAAGGCCACAGGTTCGAATCCTGTCACCTTGATGTGGGGCCGGAGTCAGCCTCAAACGTAAGTAACTTAGTGCAAGTGCCGAAAGAAGAAAATGAAATAGAGCTGAGAAACGCAAGGGCGCGCGCTTTGAAGTTTCAGTTGAACAAGAAAAAATACCATCATATTGATTAAGTATCATTAATCTCAATTGTTTATCACTAAATATGGGTGAACCAAGTATTTCACTCTTATGATCACTCATTTTAGTGCATAGTCATGTAGTTAACTAATAAGAGGATCTATTAACTCCTACCTAATTAAAAAGTGAATTTTAATATCATCATAACGCACATGTAACTAGTTACATGATGATATTTTACACTCACGACACATCATTGACATGCCATTGTCACGTCACTGTCACATCAAATACTATTTCATATTATTAAAAAAAATTATGTCATCCTAATTGCTTCTTCTTTATTGTACACCATCAAATCCACCATTAAACCACCACCGTCACCAAACCCACACATCCACCACAAAAAATAGAAAAACCCACCATAAATTTCACCACCCACAACCAAATCAACCATCAGAATCACACAACCATCGGCGTTATCTTCTCGATTCTCATGGTGTCAACATCGTGGCTCCACCAAAATTCACCATCGATACCGTCGTGAACCATCATCCTTCGACCCACTCCTTTCTCTCATTTCCCTTACTTTAATCAGTCCTACCACACGCGCCGTTCTTCGAAACAATTGGAAAATAATTTTATTTTGAGCAAAATTGTTGGGTCGATTCATTATTCTTGTTCGAGGTGCTCTAATGAGTTGTGATTTTGTAAAGGCATTGATACTTAAGCAATAAGCAAGTTAATTTTTTCCTACGTTGCATGAGAAGTTTCTGAGTACTGTTGGATATTGTACGCACATGTACATCCGGAGAATAGTTAAACTAACTATTACAAGTGATCTAAAGGCTATACTAAGGAGATCATTACAACATCATTACAATAATATCATCTAGTTATAATCATTATGTATCTAGGTTTTTGATTCTCTGTGTCAACCACCATCAAGTCTCTTGACGTATTGTCTGTAGATCCAACAACTACATGCTTCATTGGACTATCGTTGGCAAATTCAGCGGTATGACTTTTGATCCTTCATGCGAAATAAGGACTCAAACAATAAATTGGTTAGATGTCACCACACGTTGAGTCAAGGGATGACTCTTTCTCTTTAAAGACAATATTGCCCCCGTATATATGCTTTTACGTTAGCACGGCATTCATCTCCCAAGATAAAACAACGGCTTATCTTCTTCGTAAAGCACAACGAAGAAGATCTATCGAAGAACACAAATATGGAATTGCTAAGAAACGGGTTGACTCAGAGATTTGCTTGAACTTCGTGGTGTAACAAGTTCATAACATTCTTGTAGAAATGTGTAAGATCTTTATCTGTGTGGAGTGAATGTTGGGCACATAAAATCTGAAGTAAAGCAAGTTAGACACCTATAAAATCTGAACCACAAAGGCATCAATTTATAGGTGCAAAGATGCCTCCTCACTTGCAATGTGAATGTCTCTCCATTTGCAGTGTGAATGCCTTAATGGAGGTTCATGTGAGTAAAATGTGTGGTAACAAGGAAACGGGAGTAGAAACAACAACAAGAAATTAGAACAAAAATCTGGAAATAAGCAAATAAGATGGCTTGCTGAGTCGATTAATATTCAATCTTTTCTTAAGATAATATTGCCCCGTATATTTCTTTCAAAGGTTGTATGACAACTTATCTCCCAAGATAAAACAACAATCAAATAAGTGAGCAAAAGAGACTCAAGTGTTAGCTAAGTAAGAGGGATCTTTAAGTGTTTGGATATTACTAGAGCACCGTAGCATCAAGAGTTGCCCATAAATCTATTTCATCATCGGTGGTAGGCACATTCTCCTTGCCTTTTCAGGTGTGATGATGTGATGAAGGACTTAATTAGACCGTGCGTGAATTTTAAATAGTTCTGCCCACATTGCTTATTGGACATTTTCTATCACAAGAATAATAGGGATGTTGTTCTTGATATTGGAGACTTTAAGGGCAAGATGAAATGTGTTATTTGTGGTAGACATGATGAAAGAACAAGAGGAGAATTAGGGATTCAGAAAGAAAATTTGAAGGGATGAGGTTCGGCCGTCGGCCGATATTGAGTATTCCGAGGAGGGCGGCGAAAGAAGGTATAATTTGGAGAGGAAAAATTTGTCCTAGACTGCTGATACCATGAAAAGGGAATAATCCCTTGATTATTTTCATTAATGTAAAAAATGTATATGCATGATATACAATATTTTATTATGCAAGTTAAATCTACATTTTCCTAATACAAGACTACAAACATAACTAAATATGTACAAGAATTCTTGTTAGAATATACAGAAGATACACGTATATTCTTTCAGATGGCTCCAATCTGATGTAAGGAGCAGCGGTGCTAATTCTCGTCCCACCTTCATCATCTTCATCCAACGAGAGCAATGTTTTGTTTAGTGGCACAATTTTTTCGTTAATTGTAATGGAAGAAACTTGAATATAGTACTCAGCCGTAGCACGTTTGATGATAAAAAAATCGGGTGGATAACGATAGGTGTATATATAGGATATTGAGAGGCGTCAATGCCAAGGGCAAAAAGAAGACCTCTAGGATATGATCGCACCACGTATGGACTTATCACATATCATCAATATCTCATTTTCGATGATCATTAGCCGATGCTGTTTTAAGAATTACGTTATAATATTAATATTTCACACTATTAATAACCACGTAACCTCTAGGGATGCATATTATATAATATTATAAACAATCAACTAATAATTCAATAAATGCAAATGCCAAAATGTTAATATTCATTAATAATAATACGAATGTGTATAAAGTACATTTGTCCTAATACAAATTATATCTAGGACATAAATATACTTTCATAAATTTCTAAATTATATGTGAAGTAATATTAAACTTTACGTACAACAAAATAAAAATGCAACTAATTGGGAATTGAAACCTAGCCTCTACCTTAAGATTTACATAGTAGTATATTTTAATGAGTTTATTAACTGCAGATTGGCTTATTCTCTTCATAACAAAAATATGTAATGCATAATTTATATTAATGAGTTCATTATCTCGGTTTTCTCCTGTATGCAGCAAAGAGAGGTAACATATGTCTTATAACAAGTCTATTTGTTGCGCATAAATTATAAATGCTCTAATCATAATACTGTTTGAAAGGTTAGCATAACCTTATAACCAAGATTAAGTATGACAAAAATATCGAAGGACTCTTCTGGCAAAACAAAGACATATATAATCATCAGCAAAATTGTTTTTTTTTTAAAAAAATTAATTCAAAAAACTCGTCTTACTTTTTTTCATCAAGGGGTCGGGCTTGGGGAGAGAATAGGGTGTCCAGCCCAGTCCCTACTCGGATAGAGGGTACATAGAGTACTTACCGGGCCGTATTGGGCTTTAGTTAATTCATCAAGGGGTCGGGCTGCACGTAGGGCTACACAAAATTCGGTCCGGACCGAAAAATCGGACCGGACCGAACCGGACCGAGAAATTCGGTCCGGTCTTCGGTCCCTGTATTTTCATAAATCGGTTTCGGTCGGTCGAGTCGGTCGGTCGGACGAATTTTTATTTTTTTTTTATTTTTTATAATATATATAATATATATAATTTCTAATATATATAATATATATAATTCCTAATATATATATAATATATATAATTCCTAATTTTCTAAATTCCTAATATATAATATATATATATATAATTAAGATTGGGTTAGACCGTTTTAAAAAAATTGAATTACCAATACTGAAATTGACATTCTCGGACACGGTACCACGAAATTTTTACGTTGAAATCTATTGTACATCGCGAGATATTTATATTTGAAAATGGGAAAAACGTAACGATTTGGGGGGAAAGAGAAATTGAGGGGCAAGATGGACGTTGTTGGAGAAATCCGGTGAAGCAAACGGACGTCCGAGTGCAAAGTTATGACCATTTAAAGTTTCACTAATTTACGACTTATATTTGATATGTCAATACGTGCGGGTGGTGAAATTTGGTGGCGAAGTGGCTGAAGTGGTGTCACGACCGTTCAGGGCCGTGGTCGTGCCTTACCCGCACCCAGTAGTCATACATCGGAGAAATCGTGGAATATAAAACAACCAAGATATGAAAGCAGTATAAATAAGACACGGTTTAGGAAAAAGTTGTCTTTCGGCATATATGTATATAAATACCCCAAAATGAGCGATTCATCCCAACCTTACAACAGTCTACGGACCTAAGAGTTTAAAACAACAATGGCGGGACGGGGCCGCCATACCTGAATGCAAATATCTACAACGACGAGGACCGTACCAAATGCTAAGCCTCCGAGAAGCGGAGCTTTTCCAAGCCAAACGGTGATCTAAGAGCGAGGATCAACGGTGAAGTACCTTTACTGCGGCATGAGCGGCCCCGAAGGTCGATCAACAGTACCAAGTATGTGGCCCGAAAATCAGTAAATGAAATCATAGTAGTCTATATAAAGCGGGAGACATGTATGATAACCAAAACTACGATTCCTGATAAATAGCGATCATGTCAAGTCGGGACTCACGCCTCAAAGTCATCATAAAGCAAATGCGGGGTAAATGCGAAGGCATAGCCGACTACTAAAACCACAGTACAAACAAGGTCGTAATCAGATCATGAGATCTGTCTGCAGCGTCACATGATCAAAGCGGCCACTCGCGCGATATCTAATGTCGCGTCTAGCCCTGGAACTTCCGTAGCTCGCGTGGGCCACTCGATGGCCCGCATGAGGTATTCCCCGCATCGGTAGCTACTCCCGGCGGCGTCTGGACTCGCCGTCGCGTAGCCACAACCGCGTGACCACGAGGCGCGTACTAACACGGAACTCCCAGATTCGCGCATAGGCCATCTGAGACTGCATAAGGTATTCTCGAATCATAGGTCACTAGACCGCTTTGAGTCTACCGCGTGGAGGCGACTTAACCGGAATCATGAGTGATATAATATCATCATAACAAACATCGTTAAACAACCTAAGCACAACAAGGAAAAACCCTTTACACAAACATCACAAGATACTAACTCGTAGCATCCTAACATGTTTACTTATCAAGTCAACAAGAAAGTATTACAAGACTATCACAAATCAATACAATCAAGTTATTCACACAAGGTACTTTACATTATGTTAACAAGTTCGGTTTTTAGCCCCAAAGTACTTTATGTATTACTCTTTTAAAGGATCCGTTTCTTTCACAAAATTCACACAATAACCTTAGTATAAAAATAAAGTGATTATCTTTTGAAGTAAATCAAAACACTTCTCTTTGTAAAATCAAGTAACAACATTCTTTTCCCAACGCTCAAGTTTGCCTAATTTCAATTACTCAAGTTTCTCATTTTCGAAAGGTTTCGTAGTTCATAGTTTTAATCCTTTAAAACAATTTGAGAAACATATACCTTATGTGGTGAGTAGATTATTATTGTTCATAACAATCTTGTTACAGCAGCCATGATCTAGGAAATGTAATATCATTTTGTCTCATCTTAGCTCCTATGCAGATGGAAGTTTCTACCGGTTTTAATAATACTTTATTAGTCAAAACATTTCCCTTTATTAAGCGGCTCTTGTGGTTGTTCGACATTCATTCTGATCGGTAAAACATCATTCCTTTTGAAAACCAAAAATACTATTTACTCACGAATGAGGTTTCACACTTTTTAACAAAATTCATATTAGTATAATTAAGTCAAGTCTCTTATTTTCTTAAATCAAAAAAATCATTCTTTTTATCACTCTTAAGCCGTTATACCTAACTTCCCATAAAGCTTGTATAACTCTTAAGCTTTTAAAACAAAGTGTAAAAAAGGTTTCTTAATTCTTTTGAACTACTCCAGATTCTTTTTATTCAGGCTTAAGTCAAAAGACATTGCCGTACTTATTATTCAGGCTTAAGTCCGAAGACATTACGTAATTATTATTCAGGCTTAAGTCCGAAGACATTGCCGTAATTATTATTCAGTTAACACACGTACGTCTACCGTACTATATACATATTCTTTAAAATATCATGCTCAAGAGGATAGGAAGAATCACATACCTTCTCGGCGAAATCCACCTGCCAAGTTGAATATGTCGCGCGCAGAGAATCGACCTATAACAGTCAAATACGTCTATCAACGTCTAGACTGTACTGTACAAAGTTCTAAGCAGAGGGTTCGCTATTCTATGGACATTTGGGCAGCACTTCCCTACCCGGTGAGCTACTCAAGTCTCGTGAAAAGCAGTCTATGTAAATCTGATTCTATTATTCATCTTTTAAACCCTTCTACTGTGATATCAATTCAATTACATTCTTTAATATCCTTCTAAGTATTTATACTTATTCTATACTTCTACGGATGTATATTCTAATTACAAAAGGAGGATAAGGTTATTTACCTCAGTAAGCCCAATAATATCCTAGATAAAAGTCGCTCACGAGCAAGGTTTAGCTCTCTACTCAAGACGCTCCAATGCGCTCCAAGAACCCTTAGAAGTTCTTCACAACTTCAACTAAGTACTCAGGGGTTTGGGCTAGGGTAATTTGGGCATTATAACAATACTAGAAGGCAACATTTCTACCAAGGGAGGGGGGTAGGTTTCGGCTAGGCTAGGGGGGGCCCTCGGCCAAACTTTACTCAAAGGGGGGAGGGGAGGTGTTGGACGAAATGCTCACAAAGGGAGAGGGGAGGATTTTTCAAGACTTGGAAGTAATTTGTGGATGAAGAACTCTTCATCACAAGAGGGGTATTTATAGGTCAAGGGATGGCCAACCAATGGCCAAGATTATGCCAAGTGCAAGGCAAGTGTAAGGTCAAGATTAGGGCAAGTGTCCTTGGCCAACTTGCACACAAAATATCCTACCAACTCCAAGACAAAATTGGACATCCAAATCGGCCTAATGCCGCGTCCATCAATTGGAGGTGACAAGTGTCGCCCTCCGTTGATCCAAAATGTTTCGTCTCTCGGAAAAATCCGCAAAAATAAGAAATGACATAGCGGAATTTACCTACGCGAGTTTAGTAAAGCGTTTAGTCGAAAACGACTCTGTCGGTGTTGTGCACAAAGTGAAATTCGGCCAAGCCACCTAGGGGGGGTGACACGTGTCGCCCTCCTACTTGTCCAAAATATTTCATCTTCCGAAAATATCCATAATGGCCAAAATCTTGAAAACAAAGTGGGCCCCACAAAACCGTAAATTTCTCCCGTGGGCCCCACGTGACCATTTCCGAAAATAAAATTCCATAATTCTCTAATATTCCAAGAAGTCCGAATACCAAATATGGGAATCCAATTCCCATTAACGAACCTTTTCCTTCACAAAACGGAAATTTTTAGTGGAAAAATCACTCTTTCTTCCTTTCCAATTTCAATGTCGTATTCTCGTGCGTGCGTCCTCATACATACCACTGGAACTACGGGTATAACAATTTGAAATTTGAAATTTGGGGGGGCCGAGGAGGGTTGAAAGTGAAGTGGGGAGAAATTTGGGGTGAAATTTGGTGGGTGGCCGAGGGGGCTGGGAGAGGATCGGTCGATGGGCGGACCGGACCGAAAAAGACTCGGACCGGACCGGACCGGACCGAGAAATTCGGTCCGGTCTTCGGTCCGGAGAATCAATTCTCGGTCCTCGATCGGTCCGGTTCGGTCGGTCGGTTTGACCACTTTGTGCGACCACTAGTGCGCGTCCCAAGCTTTCCCCCTTCCCCCATTTTCATTTCCCCTCCAACTCTTGTCATTCCACCTCCCATAGGTTATAGAAAACTCTCCACTTATACATTGTATTTACACACAAACAAAGTACATAACATAAAGGTTAGAAAATCAGAAAAAAACAAGTGAAAAGAAGAGGAAAAAATACCAAGAGGGCAAGAAAGAACAAGAAGCAAAATACCAAAGAGTAAGGATAATTTTAGCAACCACACAACAATAATCTTCACACTTACAAGGTGAGTTTTCTCACTCAGAAATTCTTGGTAACATCCTTTATTTTTAGTTCAATACATGTTAGAATAAGAATTGAGTGTTGAAAAGAAATATTGAACTTTTGATTGTTTAGACGACTAGGTCCGTCATGAACTTTACGAACTGTTCTCACTGAGTTATAATTGTTAGAATTTGATGAAATTCGGAAGAGTGGTACACCTCTCTAATATGATCATATAGAACCAAAAATGAGGTAAAATGGACATACGGTTTGAAAGTTATCATAGTTCAAAATTCCTGCCTTAGATTTGGTCGAAATTCGGAAAGGCATAATTACGGACTGCTTTTCTTGAGTTTTACTTATTAGAATTATATGAAAATTTACAAAGTTGTAAATCTCTCTGTTACGGACAGATATAGATAAAGATTTATTAAAACGGACTTACGAGTTGAGAGTTATTGTAGTTTGAAGTTTCTGCCTCGGATTCATCGGAATCCAGAAGGGCAGGACGTTGAAACGTAAAACTGTACTAATCCGTGGGGAATATGAAAATTGTTGTGAAATGAAAGTTCTATATCTCTCTGTTGTGGACATTTTGAGACCTTACGGGAGTCTATCCAACTTACGGATTGAGAGTTATAGCTGTTTAAAGTTTCTGCCTCGGATCTATCGAGATCCAGGAAGGGCAGCGAATAAAAGTGTAAAACTGTACCAAACGGTACAGAATATGAAAGGATGGTTAACATGGAGACGTGTAGCTCTCTGTTTTCGTCGTTTTGAGAATTTATGGGGCTTGAACGAGTTTACAGATTAGGAGTTATGACTATTATAAGATTGGGTGTTGTTTAATAAAAATTCTGCCGAAACAAATTTCATGTGGCTGTTTTGAGGATAAATTTGTGTTAGTTACCCAAAGTAGTTTTAAATGAAATTTGGTACAGTGAAAGATCCCCGTCTTACCTTAGTTTCCGCTTGAGAAACACCTTAGTTGGAGTTATGGTTAAAAGTTATAATCGTTACAAGTATGAATGACAGAATGTTAGAAAAGAGAATAGTATTTATTCGATCTTCTGAAAAATATGAAAAGTGAATACGTGTTCACATAAATATATAAATATATAATGGATCGGGTTGCACGCCGCAACAAAATGTAAAGTGAATACGCGTTCACAAATACGTAAACATAATGGATCGGGTTGCGCGCGCAACAAAGCGTAAAGTGAATACGTGTTCACAAATACGTAAATATAATGGATCGGGTTGCGCGCAACAAAATGTAAAGTGAATACGCGTTCACAAATACGTAAACATAATGGATCGGGTTGCGCGCAACAAAGCGTAAAGTGAATACGTGTTCACAAATACGTAAATATAATGGATCGGGTTGCGCGCAACAAAGCGTAAAGTGAATACGGCGTTCACAAATACGTAAACATAATGGATCGGGTTGCGCGCAACAAAGCGTAAAGTGAATACGTGTTCACAAATACGTAAATATAATGGATCGGGTTGCGCGCAACAAAACGTAAAGTGAATACGCGTTCACAAATACGTAAACATAATGGATCGGGTTGCGCGCAACAAAGCGTAAAGTGAATACGTGTTCACAAATACGTAAATATAATGGATCGGGTTGCACGCCGCAACAAATATGAAAAATGAATACATGTTCACCTATATATAAATATGAAAAGTGAATACGCGTTCACAAATATATAAATATAACAAACATATGGAAATGCAGGGGAATGTCCTAACGTATAATACGAGATAAAATGAAGTGTTAGTTAAGCGAGAATTTCTATGAGAGTTCTGCATATTTAAAAATGTTGTAACTTTGATATGTTTTTGCAATATGCTTATTACGTTAAAATGTGATTGCACTTGGAATATTGTGGTGTTGCTTTGAATTGCGAGGTAAGGTTCTCACCATTGGATGGTAGGGTGACTCTTTTATTAACATGTTTTGAAAACGTGATAGAGGAAAGGCTCCACGCCAAGGCTAGCGATTGTCCCGCAGCCTCTTGTTATACCAAGTCCATTGCTTCGGGCTTGGTACTCGTCAGGTCCAGAATGTCAGTTACAGTGTCTCGGGAAATGCCCATATGGAATGGTCCCCCTTCCAACTTAGAATAATCTTTGTCAGTATGTCTATGTAGAAACAATATTTGCACGAGCATAGGCTCGCGTTATGTTTCCAATAAAGTCATAAACAAATTTCTTTATTGTTATTTTTATTAATAGCTCCGTATTTGAATATAAGTTTAAATTTCTAAATAAAGATAATTAAATGGTGCTCCTGGTGGGAAATAATTATCCAGGTGTCATCACGCCCTAAGTAAAGGCTTAGGAAAAGTCGGGGCGTGATAAGTTGGTATCAAAGCTAAACCAGGTTAGGAGATTCTAGGAAGTTTCTTCGAGTTGGGTGTTTGAACGGTTACTTATTGCGACGGTGTGCGTGCCACCTTAGTAATAAGTAAACGGAATAACATCCTAAAGTTTCCCTTCTTTCATACTCCTCTCGTGCCTATCTTGAGTCTTTTTCAAGACTTGATTCTTGTACTACCTCTTTTACGTGGGTTAGGAAGAAGATTGTACGACGTTATACTGCCAATAATTGTTGTGTAGATGGTGATTATAAGGCGAGTTCCAACAAAGAGGGAAGTACTCGAGGAACATGCAAAGGAAATGCGTTATGAACTATAAGAAAATTGTAAGAGCTAAAGTAGACATTCCGTAAAATATGAGTGTGTTTGTCTTCACAGAAAATGGTGAATTCACAAATCCCGGGGGCTCAAGAGGAGGTTCATCACGAAGCTCATGTACCTCTAGTTGACGTAGTGGTGTCTGAAGGGAGCGGAGAAAATGTCGGAGAAAATGTTGGAGAGAACGAGAGTCAAATGGCCCAAGAAACGGTGGGACAAAAACTAGATAGACTCATAGAGTTAATGGCAGTGCATTCCACACATGGTTCCGCCCGCGCTAGTGTCTGTCATAGCCCGAACTGAACGGATGGCCCAGGGGACCGGTGCGGCGTACTACGGACGGAGAGTGTAGAATCTCAGCGATGACTGATAGGCTATGGGCAAATTTTATGAGAGAGGAACCATCAGACTCGAGGAAGGACCCCAGACCGACCGGTGGTATTCTCGATGAAGTTGAAGACTTAATGTTTACATTGGGATGCGTGGAGACGCAGGCGTCAACTTGGTAGGCGCGAATAGTGGATGATGCAGGGGTGTGGTGGAGAATTTTAGGAAAAATCGTCCCCGATGTCACCACCAATGACTTGGGAGGTTGAGCGGCATTCATTGAAATTTATGCCTATCTGGCGCAAGGATGCGCTCGGCGGGAGTTTGAACAATTGAAGCAAGGTGGCCGTAGTGTACAAGAATATGATACGATTCGTGAGGTTATCGGCATCTGACACATGTCGTCTCTACAGAAATGGATAGAGTAAAGCGATTTGTAGAGGGTTTAAACCCGAACATAGCAGAGAAGGTGGTGGCGTTAGCCAACGATCGAACTTATCTTCAGATTGTCGATATGGCTTTGAGGGTAAAAGGTTTCGCTAAAGCAAAAAGAGAATATTCGCAGAAGAGATTTCGGACGTCAGGATCATTTAACCAGAGTCAAAATCAGAAGCAGGAGTTTAGTAAGGGATCTTCAGGACCAAACCAATCTGTGGGCCAGTCTTATTTCAAGCCTAAGGGGCACAGTTGGTCTAATTACCATGGTAGCAAGGACAAGGCCACCAACCCTAACACAGGAGGCGACAAACCGATTTGTAAGATTTGTCAAAGAAAACACACTGGAGAATGTCGGCTCTTAACGAAGACATGTTATAACTGTGGAGAGTCAGGCCACTATGCCAGAGATTGCAAGAAGAGGACTCAAACTCAATCTATTCAGGGGAGGTCAGAAGCAACCACGGTACTCTGGGAAATCGGGAAACCCAACCCGCCAGAGTCGGGAGGTCAACAACCCAACAATTTAATCGGCTCTACGCTTTGCCCAGGAATGAATGGCGAAACATCTAATCACGGTGGTCACAGGTATTTTGCTAGTCTCGAGTATTCCTGCATTTGTATTATACGATCCCGGCTC
Source organism: Przewalskia tangutica (assembly GCA_029844215.1). NCBI lineage: Eukaryota > Viridiplantae > Streptophyta > Magnoliopsida > Solanales > Solanaceae > Przewalskia > Przewalskia tangutica. Next base: position 95,083,643 of record CM056724.1, on the reverse strand, counting down.
TACATTTTCATATGTGTCAATGGGCTTTGCTAAGAATTTACACGTAGAACCTTCTTATTTAAGTGAACCTTTTGAGGTTATGACACCAGTAGGGGCCTCAATTTGGGCCTCTCGGGTGGTAAATAATTTTTCATTAGAAGTGAATGGCAGGGGAACAATGGTGAACCTAGTACTACTTGATATGGTAGACTTCGACGTCATTTTGGGTATGGATTGGTTGTCGGCATGTTATGCCATGTTAGATTGTCGACGAAAGATAGTGAGATTAACTTTTCCCGGAGAACCAGAAGTTGTTATAAGGGGTAGGGTTGGAATATCCTCAGGTCAGTTTATTTCCTACCTTGGGGCTCAAAAGTTATTGAGAAGTCCGCAGTGGAGTATGCATATCCGCTAATTTAGTGGATACCCAAAAAGAATCCCCAGCAGTGAATGATGTTCCTATTGTTCGAAATTTTCCGGAGGTTTTTCCTAAAGATCTTCCAGGCCTTCCTCCGGATAGAGAAGTGGAGTTTGCCATAGAGTTAATTCCGGGTACACGACCCATTTTTATTCCTCCATATCGAATGGCCCCAGCTGAATTGAGGGAGTTAAAAGAACAATTGAAGGATCTGCTGGATAAAGGCTTTATAAGGCCTAGTGTTTCCCTCAGGGTGCACGATCTGTTTGTGAAAAGAAAAGGCGGATCGCTCAGAATGTGCATCGATTATCGGCACTCAATAAGGTCACGATCGAAGCGGTACCCATTACCAAGAATCGATGATCTTTTGACCAACTTGAGGAGCTAGCTATTTTTCCAAGATTGATCTCCGTTCGGGATATCACGGTGAAAATAAATCCGGATGATATATCAAAGCGACCTTTAGAACCCGATACGGCCATTATGAGTTCTTGGTCATGTCTTTTGGGTTAACCAATGCCCCAAAGAAATTTTATGGATTTAATGAGCAGAATCTTCAAACCATTCCTAGATTTGTTCGTGATTGTGTTCATAGATGATATCCTAATCTCTGATAGAGTGTTGAGGAACATGAAGAAGCGTCGAGGTAGTCTTGAAGTCTTGAAGCAGGAGAAACTATATGCTAAATTTTCAAAGTGTGAATTTTGGTTGGAAAAGGTAGCCTTTTTGGGTCATATTGTGTCAAGGGATGGAATTATGGTAGACCCCGGAAGATAGAAGCGAAGAAGCCAGCAAACCACTCAAGCAGGCTAGAAGTTTCTTGGGTTTGGTGGGTATTATAGAAAGATTCGTAAAGGTTTTCTAGTCTTCTTTGCTCCTTTGACCCGGTTGACTCAAAAAGCGGTTAAGTACCAGTGGTCAGAAGCATGTGAGGCAAGTTTTCAGAAACTAAAGAAATTGTTGACTACTGCACCAGTCCTAACCTTACCATCGGGATAAGAAGGGTTCACAGTCTATTGTGATGCCTCTAGAGTTGGGTTAGGATGTGTCTTGATGCAGTTTGAAAAGGTTATTGTGTATGCATCTAGACAATTGAAGATACATGAGAAGAATTACCCAACTCATGACTTGGAATTAGCTGCGGTGGTGTTTGCCTTACGAATATGGAGACATTATTTGTATGGTGTGCATGTGGACATATTTACAGATCATAAGAGTTTGCGATTACATAACCACGCGAAGGATTTGAATCTCGACAAAGAAGATGGTTAGAGTTGCTTAAGGATTATGACCTTAGTATTCTTTACCATCACGGGATAGACAACGTGGTGGTGGCGCTCGATGGGAGATCAATGGGCAGCTTAGCCCGTTTGGCAATACAAAGAGGTATTGTTCGGAGGTACAAAGATTGGGAAACCTCGGGGTTAGCTTAAGCGAGATCGGTGAAGGTAGGGTGGTGGTACATGATACCTCGCGATGCTGCCTTAGCTTTAAATAAAAGAAAGTCGGTTTGAGGATACGGAGTTTGTTGGATTTCGGAGAGGATCAACAGGAAAACCTTCTGATTTACATTGGGAGATAATGACGGAACCGCCCGGTATAAGGGTAGGTTATGTTTTCCTAAGGTAAAAGATCTAAGGAGGAAGATCTTAGATGAGGTCACAACACAAGATATTCCATTCATCCGAGTCAACAAAAATGTATCGGGACCTCAAGGCAAATTGCGGTGGGACGGAATGAAGAAAGACGTTGTGGAGTTTGTCGGGAGGTGTCTTATATGTCGCCAGTGAAAGTGAACATCAAAAACTCAGCGGATTACTTCAGACATTGGAGTCCTCGTGTGGAAATGAGAGGATTCATATGGATTTCGTGGCGGTACCGAAAACTCGAGAAGGGTATGATTCTATTTGGGTGATTGTTGATCGGCTTACAAAGTCAGCCCATTTCTTACCGGTCAAGACTACGTATCGCGCACCACAGTACACACAGGTTTATTTGAAGAAGATTGTGCGATTACACGGGATTCCCTTACAAATTATTTCCGATAGGGGTTCCCAGTTCACCTCACACTTTTGGCAAAGTTTCCAGCAGGGTCTCGGGACAAAAGTTAAGTTAAGCACGGCTTTCCACCCGCAAACAGATGGGCAAGCTGAGCGAACAATTCAAACACTTGAGGACATGTTGCGTTCTTGTGTGTTAGATTTTCAGGGAAGTTGGTTGGACCATCTATGTCTAATTGAGTTCTCCTACAACAATAGTTTTCACTCTAGCATTCAAATGGCCTCGTTTGAAGCATTATATGGATGAAAATGTAGGTCTTCACTTGGATGATTCGAGGTGGGTGAGACGCAACTGTTCGGACCTGAAGTCATTCAAGAAACAAATGATAAGGTACAGATGATTCGGGAGCGGATCAAAACAGCTCATAGTTGTCATAAGTCTTATGCGGATCATCGGAAAAGAGATCTTGAATTCCAAGAGGGGGAGAAAGTATTTTTAAAAGTGTCCCCAATGAAGGGAGTGATGCGTTTTGGTAAGAAAGGGAAATTGAGCCCAAGGTTTATTGGGCCATATGAGATCTTGCGAAGAGTGGGGAATGTGGCTTACGAATTAGCACTTCCACAAGAAATTTGGAAGCGATCATCCAGTATTTCATGTGTCAATGTTACGAAAATACTTGCACGATCCAAGTCATGTCATCCTTCCCAGAGATAGTTCTTAATAAAGAGCTTGATATGAAGAGGCTCGGTAGAAATACTTGATAGAAAGGTTAGCGTCTTAGGAATAAAGATATTGCTTAGTGAAGGTCTATGGAGGAACCACTCCACCGAGGAAGCCACAGGAAGCAGGGGCGATGAAAGTCAAATATCCATTCCTATTTTACTAAGGTAATAAAAAAAAAGTGTTACATAGTACTTCATATGTGTTTCATTTGCGTGTCTATATGCATGTGTTACAACCTTATTCTCATTCGAGGACGAATGCTTCTTAAGGAAGGGAGAATGTGAAGCCCCAAATTTGTTACAATAACAATAAACATTATTGTGTCTATGTGATTATGTTACGACCTTATTCACATTCGAGGACGAATGTTGCTTAAGGAGGAGAGAATGTAAAATCCGGAAAAAAAATATATATAGTTGTGGTTGAGTTAATAAAAATATATATATATAAGAAAACAATGAATAAATTGCATGGGATAGAGTTAGTGTTAAAGTTGGATAAATAGATAGATAAAATGAAAATAAGAAAAGAAAAAAAAAGAAAAGAAAAGAAAAAGAAAAAAAAAGAAGCATGCAGCATTGCTGCACGTCCCAAGCTTTCCCCCTTCCCCCCTTTTCATTTCCCCTCCAACTCTTGTCATTTCACCTCCCATAGGTTATAGAAAACTCTCCACTTATACATTGTATTTACACACAAACAAAGTACATAACATAAAGGTTAGAAAATCAGAAAAAAACAAGTGAAAAGAAGAGGAAAAAATACCAAGAGGGCAAGAAAGAACAAGAAGCAAAATATCAAAGAGTAAGGATAATTTTAGCAACCACACAACAATAATCTTCACACTTACAAGGTGAGTTTTCTCACTCAGAAATTCTTGGTAACATCCTTTATTTTTAGTTCAATACATGTTAGAATAAGAATTGAGTGTTGAAAAGAAATATTAAACTTTTGATTGTTTAGACGACTAGTTGCGTCATGAACTTTACGAACTGTTCTCACTGAGTTATAATTGTTAGAATTTGATGAAATTCGGAAGAGTGGTACATCTCTCTAATATGATCATATAGAACCAAAAATGAGGTAAAATGGACATACGGTTTGAAAGTTATCATAGTTCAAAGTTCCTGCCTTAGATTTGGTCGAAATTCGGAAAGGCATAATTACAGACTGTTTTTATTGAGTTTTACTTATTAGAATTATATGAAAATTTACATGGTTGTAAATCTCTCTGTTACGGACAGATATAGATAAAGATTTATTAAAACGGACTTACGAGTTGAGAGTTATTGTAGTTCGAAGTTTCTGCCTCGGATTCATCGGAATCCAGAAGGGCAGGACGTTGAAACGTAAAACTGTACTAATCCGTGGAGAATATGAAAATTGTTGTTAAATGAAAGTTCTAGATATCTCTGTTGTGGACATTTTGAGACCTTACGGGGGTCTATCCTACTTACGGATTGAGAGTTATAATTGTTTAAAGTTTCTGCCTCGGATCTATCGAGATCCAGGAAGGGCAGCGAATAATAGTGTAAAACTGTACCAAACGGTACAGAATATGAAAGGATGGTTCACATGGAGACGTGTAGCTCTCTGTTCTCGTCGTTTTGAGAATTTATGGGGCTTGAACGAGTTTACAGATTAGGAGTTATGACTATTATAAGATTGGGTGTTGTTTAATAAAAATTCTGCCGAAACAAATTTCATGTGGCTGTTTTGAGGATAAATTTGTGTTAGTTACCCAAAGTAGTTTTAAATAAAATTTGGTACAGTGAAAGATCTCCGTCTTACCTTAGTTTCCGCTTGAGAAACACCTTAGTTGGAGTTATGGTTAAAAGTTATAATCGTTACAAGTATGAATGACAGAATGTTAGAAAAGAGAATAGTATTTATTCGATCTTACAAAATATGAAAAGTGAATACGTGTTCACATAAATATATAAATATATAATGGATCGGGTTGCACGCCTCAACAAAGCGTAAAGTGAATACGGCGTTCACAAATACGTAAACATAATGGATCGGGTTGCGCGCAACAAAGCGTAAAGTGAATACGTGTTCACAAATACGTAAATATAATGGATCGGGTTGCGCCGCAACAAAGCGTAAAGTGAATACGCGTTCACAAATACGTAAACATAATGGATCGGGTTGCGTCGCAACAAAGCGTAAAGTGAATACGTGTTCACAAATACGTAAATATAATGGATCGGGTTGCACGCAACAAAACGTAAAGTGAATACGCGTTCACAAATACGTAAACATAATGGATCGGGTTGCGCGCGCAACAAAACATAAAGTGAATACGTGTTCACAAATACGTAAATATAATGGATCGGGTTGCCTGCAACAAATATGAAAAATGAATACATGTTCACATATATATAAATATGAAAAGTGAATACGCGTTCACAAATATATAAATGTAACAAACATATGGAAATGCAGGGGAATGTCCTAACGTATAATACGAGATAAAATGAAGTGTTAGTTAAACTGAGAATTTCCTATGAGGAGTTCCTGCATATTTAAAAATGTTGTAACCTGATATGTTTTTGCAATATGCTTATTACGTTATAATGTGATTGCACTTGGAATATTGTGGTGTTGCTTTGAATTGCAGGGTAAGGTTCTCACTCAGCCCCAGATGGTAGGGCTGACTCTTTATTTAACATGTTTCAGGAAAACGTGATAGAGGAAAGGCTCCACGCCAAGGCTAGCGATTGTCCCGCAGCCTCTTGTTATACCAAGTCCATTGCTTCGGGCTTGGTACTCGTCAGGTCCAGAATGTCAGTTACAGTGTCTCGGGAAATGCCCATATGGAATGGTCCCCCTTCCAACTTAGAATAATCTTTGTCAGTATGTCTATGTAGAAACAATATTTGCACGAGCATAGGCTCGCGTTATGTTTCCAATAAAGTCATAAACAAATTTCTTTATTGTTATTTTTATTAATAGCTCCGTATTTGAATATAAGTTTAAATTTCTAAATAAAGAGAATTAAATGGTGCTCCTGGTGGGAAATAATTATCCAGGTGTCATCACGCCCTAAGTAAAGGCTTAGGAAAAGTCGGGGCGTGACAATTCTACTTTCAACTTTCATGAATAATCTTCTACCTCCAACTTCTCCTCGAGTTCGAAGATCAACTTCAAGTGCGGTGTGAATGCATTTTGAGCGAGTAGACGAGGAACATATTAAATGTCAACATTGTGGTGACATATATCTCCATAAGTCCGGAGCGTCGAGTATTGGGGGATACCGGTGTGTTGCGTAGGCACTTGGTGAAAAGATATGAAGTTGAACTTTGAAGTTCTTCTCTTCTTTAAATTTTTCAATTGATGTTGTCGTTTAATTTGTATATTTTGAACTTTTGATTTGCAATATTTCTCCGTTCAAGTTTGTGTGTTTTAAATTTGCAATGCTATCAAATTTAAGTTTTAAGTTTTACTTTAAATTATTTATGTAGTTGTTGATATGTCTATTTGACTGGACACAAAGTTTTTCAAAGAAAAAAAAAATTAAACTTGTGGTGTTAGTCACATATATTTTGTGTCTATAAATTATTGCATAAAGGTAAATGGTTTCTAAATTAAATATATAACTTTAAGAATGAAGAAGGATGAAAGTGTATTTATAATTTAAAGATAAGAGTCAAAATGTAATATATTAAAGTTTGGGATTAATTTTTATTTATTTATAATGATCATATATGATTGTTAATTATTTTAGGTAACAAATAAGGATCTGACTCAATGATTGAGGCATGCTTTACATCGAGAGGTATGAGTTCTAACACTTATCTCTCCAAATGATAGTATTTTCGAATACGGACAATCTTACGTAGTAGGTTGGGTAGGACCATCAATCAGACCTTTGGTGGATCGGACTCTACCTTGTCTAACCAGTCCTCTAATAAAACTCACTAGCCCGACTCCTTATTCCTTACTTAGGATTAGTGTCGGTGAGTCGGGTTGAGCGACCAACGACATGCTTACTCCATCTATTGATTCATTAAGGACATGATATGTCAAAAGAGTTTACAACATCATGGAAAATCCGACTGGGAATGATCTTTCCCAGTGGATTAAATGCAACAAAGAAATTGAAAACGTAGCTAAGTTATGAGCAATAACATTAAACTTTCTAAAAATATATACAAACACAATATGATCTAAATATGAGGACACATTCTAAATATCTTCATAAGCAACCTCCACGTCCCAAGTGGCCTTCACAATTTTCGTCAAAATGTCTACTACATCTTTGGCATCAGGAAGAGATAAAACTTTCTCCATCCACGTTGTATCACCTTTTCCTGACTTTTCTAATCGCATGGCGCTTGACAATTCATAGACTTCTCAACGAACTGAATCGGGGATCTATGGACATGAAGCAAAACACCACTGCGATCCATAGCAACAAACCAACGCCGCGCCTTGATTGACTTGTAGTCTGCGTGATAAATAAATAAATTCCATATTCGGGCACTATTAGTTGATATTCATAATTCTCTTGTAAATTGTCATTTGAGAAATCGACAGTCATTATTCTAAGAAATTCATTATATTCAAATAAAGTTGTTACAACAATATTTGGAGGATCAGTTAATTCATTATTAAAACACTAAGTATTCTTAGACTTCCATATATGCCATCATTACTGCTAAATTCAGAATACTTGCAGAACAAAACTCGTCTTACTTAGAACAAGTCGTCAATCAATATTAAATAAAGAGAGTAAATGTTCCATTTTTACAGTTTACAATAAACGATTTAAACCATTGTATCAATAACACTATTCGATATATAAAAGCTATATGCATTGTTAAACAACAGGGATCCGTGGCGCAATGGTAGCGCGTCTGACTCCAGATCAGAAGGTTGCGTGTTCGATTCACGTCGGGTTCAAACACCCCGAAACATTTCGGTCCCTATATTTTTTTTGGTCATTACAATTTCCACAAACGTTATTTTCTTGCAAAATAGATGGCTTTTGTATCTTCCTCTGAAGTGATATTTCATACTGTTATGCATTTATACCATACAAGATAAAAACTCAGTCCTGTACGTATATCTTGTGACAAATGTATATGATTCATTTTAATTTCTAAGAAAATCATGATATAAGTAAATAATGTCAAACTCTATAAATGTGTATGTTGGTCGATTAATAAACTCCACACTTATGTGAAGGCAGATGAATTACACTTCTTTGTAGTTATATAGTAAATCTGTAAGCCTTTCTCATGCGTAGATGTTGCCATGGATATAAGCAATTTATGCCCCTTTATTCCTTACAGCAATGGTTTAAGTCTTCATTTCTTCTAATAGAATTTGTCTTTATTAAATTCTACCTACCACCAAAAATATAAATATGTTAGTCTAGACAGTGGCGGAGCTGTAAGACTTTTGAATTATTTTCCTCAAATTACTTTGTTCTATTAGATAAGAATATATACATCTTTTACATTAACTATGAAGAGTAAGTCTTGCCTAGTATAATCCTAAGAATATTCCTATACATTAAACTACATACCATATAGAATGAGATACTACATTAATACAAGATAATACACAATATTACCATATTAATGGTATTAATGAAATATTCTAACAACTCTATGATCAGGCTGGAGGCGAATCTTGAGACTAGGGATGTCGGTGGGGCGGGTAAATCGCGGGTACCGCACCCGCTCGATTAGGCGGGTATGGAGGATGGTTTGGTGGGTGTGGGGGCGGGTATGGGTATCAAAGTACTACATGCATGGGTAGTGGGGCGGAGTGGATTTCATATAAGACCATGCATACCATTACCCATTACCGTGTACGCGCCGTACGCCTTTCTTCCTTTTAATACCATACGTGCATTTCACTCTCAAGTTTAGCATCCTTTCTCCTTCTCGGTAAGTAAAACTCACTATATTTGCCTTACAAAAATCTCCTCTATACCACTTATTTACAAAGTACCAAACAAGTAGAGATATAAAGTATAACAAGGCGAAGTGTTGCGTAAAAATGGGAGCAGTTGGGCGCCATCGATAATAGCGGTGGGATTATTCATATTATTGTCCAGAAATTTGCTATTTCGATTGCCTTCAAACAAGATCTGCGAGTTCGGGAATATATGTACGAGTGATTTCATGCTTGCTCGTACCATCTTATACTTTTGTATATTTACCCTTTGTATTATCGCCTTTGATCTCGCGTAGTCCGATTTTCCTTCCTCCAATCAAGATTTAGTAATAATCGTAACCTTTTTTTGTGTTTCTTCCCGTATAGTTATACTATTTCACGAGTAATTCTAAAAGTGTTTTTAGGTGTTATCATGATCGATTCATGCAAATGAAATCAACATTTTTGGATCACTTTTGATCATGAGATACTCTACAGATCTTGAAATACTACATAGTATCTTTAAACTAGCTACTTAGGTTCATAGATGTTAGAGATTCACTAAAAAAACATAATTCTGCTATGCGGTTCATTCAACTTATTTAGGTGGGTACCAGGGTAAGTGGTACACTTGGAATAGGTGGGCGGGGCGGGTGGAGAATTACTATCCGTGATGGGTGGTGGGGCGGGGATGGGGTGAGTTTTAGGTGGCGGAATGCGGGTATGGGATACCGCTTCCGCCCGCCCGCCATTGACATCCCTAGTGAGGCGTCGAAATTCTTCAAATAGTATCAGCGGAAGTCCTTTTGTGAAGATATCAGCAATCTGATGTCGCGTCGGAACATGTAACACTCGCACTTGTCCGCGAGTCACCTTTTCACGGACAAAATGAATATCTAACTCAATATGTTTAGTGCGTTGATGATGGATTGGATTCCCTGATAGATAGATTGCACTAATGTTGTCACAGTATACCATAGTAGTCGTCAGAATGAGGCAATGAAGCTCAAGTAAAATATTATTAATCAACGTGAGTCGAGATACAACATTGGCAACCGCGATTGCTCGGCTTCAAACTCGGCGTGATCTGTGGGTTGCCTTTTAGAAGACCATGAGATCAAATTATCACCGAAGAAGACGCAATAACCGGAGGTGGGCGTTTGGTGTCGAAACGATGCCGCCATGCTGCGTATGTAAGTGACAAGTTTGGTGATGGAAGATGGGTAAAGATGTAATCCATACTCCAGAGTGCCTTGAATATACCGCCTGATGCGTTTGTGGGCATGCGTATGTTCTTCCATGGATTATGCGTGAATAGACACTTGTCGTACTACGTATGTAATATCCGACCTTATACCGCTCAAAAGATCCATCAGATTTTTCTTTATGGCTAAAAATTCACATAGACCGAATAATATTAGCATTAGATGGACGAGGTACTAAATCTCATGTCCTATTTTTAATTAAAGCATGATATTCATCATTCATGACCAATTTTCCAATTCGGGTCCTTTAGAGCAGACACTGGGTTACGAGGCAAAGGTGATTTGGAAACCTGTGTGTGAAGGTTGTATTTGGTATTGGATTTAACAATACCATGTTGACTATGGGTGACCGGACGGGATGGTGGGCGATGGGTGGGCGTCGTTGGCAGTGCGGAATTGGGAGTTTTGGGCCATCTAGTGGGATGGGCGCCATGGATGGATAAAGCGGAATGTGGTGGGCTTTGGGCATTGGGTCGCCCAATTGTCCACCGGATTAGACCATTAGGGATGGCCCGGGCGGTGAGTAGTGGGTCGCCTATTTGTCCAATGTGTTGGACAATTTGGAAATTTCTTGAGTGATCAGTCGAGACACCGCCGATAGTTGAGGCGGGTGAGTGGGCCCGATAGTTGAGGTATTTCTTGGTAGTGGAGAAAATCGTTAAATACAAGAGCTTATCATCATCTAAAAATCATAAGAATGAGTCCGGTTTCGTGAATCTTAGCAAAGAAAAATCGCCATCAAAAATCATGTGACGACTGACAATTATTCTATTTGAAGAAATATCATAGCATTTGTAACCACGTTGATTGGCAGGATAACCCAAGAAGACACAAGGAGTGGACCGGGTTGGATTTTGGTAATTATGGTTGATGGAAATAGGGGGTAGCACAAACAACCAAACACCCTTAAATAAAGATATGATGACTCTCGTAAATAAAACAGTTTTAGTGGAGCTTGGTAGGACATGTTCTTATGAGGAAGAATGTTCAACATGTATGTGGTCATTTGAAGTGCATGATGCCAAAATATGAGAGGTATGGATACATGAGCAAGGGATGTCCTAACAATGTTGTTTATAGTTCTAATTTTGCGCTCTGCCTTTCATTTTGTGATGAAGTGTAAGGACAAGACAGACGAAAATTCAAACCATTTGTTTTGAAAAAATCCCAAAACTGATTATTGTCAAATTCCTTCCCATTATCACATTGTATACACTTAATCTCCCGTTCAAATTGAGTTTTGATGAATGCTCTAAAAGTGAGAAATGTGGAAAACACTTGTGATTTCTTTGACAAAGAAAATGTCCACAAATAATTAGAGTAATCATCAAGGGTAAGCAAATAATATCTATGACCAGAAGTGTTGACACCCAATTTTGTTCCTCTCTTCCCATTATTTATCCAAAATTAAACTATTTTTCAACACCACAAAATGATTTTAAAATTTTAATAAATGCATACATATGCACACATAAAAAAGGAATTTAGTATTCTCAAAATAACCATTTTTATTATATGTAATATCTTTACTCGTCTTTTACTATCGTGACATTTTTATCACAATCATAATTTTATCCTAATATTCTATGTCATTCATAAAATGACATCGCATTTTATATTAAGCACTAAAATATTTTTCAAAATATTATTGCATTATTTATTAGTATTTTTTATTCTTATAATTTATAATTTTTATAAATCATTTTTTATACCACAATCACTATTTAAATAAAATACCTAAAACTATTCAAATTTCAGCCCATCTCGCTGCCCCAACCTTTCCTTTAGTCCCTTAAAAAATGAAGCCCAACCCAATTCCCTTTGCCCTCTTCGTCCAGCCCATTCCCCAAATATCCCCCTAAACCTAAAAATCAAAAGAAACAAAATCTGAAGGCTCAAAGAGGAGAACCCACCAGCCTCGATTTTTTTACCCCTTCATAGACAGAAATCGTACACCCCTATTTTCATGCTAAGTCATTGTCAACCACGTGAGGCGTGTTAAAGATGGAAAACGTGCAGATTTTTTAACACCCATTTCGAAATCGAAACAAGAATCCCGCTCAAAATCATTAAACCCTAATTTCGTGCTATATAAACTAGCATGTGGAATCCATTTCGGACAGACTTGAGCCGCTACGAGACTTACCATATCCGTATTCACATTCATGGCATCCTTCAACTTCGGAGATTCCAAAACAAATAGGGCGGGTTGACAATAGCATCCGCCTAGTCTTCTCTTTTATTTTATTGCTTTAAATTACGTCATTTTATCCTTCTCTTCTTGTTATGATATATAGTCCTATGAGATGTTGAAATGTGTAGAATAGATAGCTTTAGGATATTTAGAACCATTATGGCTAATAGATTAAGGGGGATAGTTTAAAAAATAAAAATACGCCGCTAGTTTATTTATCATTTAGGCTCGTCTTGAATGTTCAAATTTTCAAAACTATTTAGTCATCTTTTATTTCATACTATTAATCATATAATAAGATTTTGTACTATCTAACTTACTATAAAGATGATCTTTCATAAAATACTATCTCTACTTATAAATAATAAAAAATAAACTATTTTTCCTTTATTATTAATCGTCAAAAATAAGTGTTTTTGCTGACCATACTATATGAATGCATTGCTTTAAATTTAATTCTAATCTTATGTGTATTTTGCCATACAAAGACATTTTTTTTTTATATTTCATAAACTGTACCACACAAATACGTATTTTTTCATGAGAAGCTAGATTTTTACATGTAGTATATATATTTTCCATGCATTTTATAAATGAATCTTATGCAAGTTTTATGAAAGTATATATTTCGAATAGTTATTCGCAACATCCTTTTAAACTTTATACTTTTAAAATCGGTATTTTTAGACGCAATAATTAACATAAGTTTGATCGGACAACCGCAAATTAGCGGATTTTAAAGGATGTCTAACTCTTTCCCTTTAGGATAATAAAAAATCTTTATTCAGAATCTCACTAAGTTTTGCAGACTTTTTAAACGGAGTTATTTTAAGCAGATTTTGCTAAATAGATGTCCTAATTCATCTTTAAAATAATTAGGTGGCGACTCTTTAAAATAAATTCAGGAATCACCTATATGTCGTACACCAATTCGACTCCGGTTAAAATGGGGTGTGACAAGAAGAACTCAACTATGTTATTTTATATAGCTCTAATATTTTTTTTACTTAGTGAATATATGAAAAAATCATAAACCATCTTATAAGACACCTATTAAAAATGTTAATCAAATTAAAAAAATATTTTTTTTCTATTCCCACTATTTATATTATTGGTGTTGTATTTAATACTGACTATTAAAATAGACGGTTATGAAACACTTATTGAAACTATTTATGATTGTAGCAGTACTTCCATCTCCAACTCCAACCAACTAAAGAAGAAGTTTTGCCTAGCATACACGATGAATGCAAAAAAAAAAATATATGCGCATTATCAACAAGAAAGTGCTAGCAACCAACCGGCTTCTATACCTTCTTCTTCTTCTTCTTCAGTACAACCTTATAAAAGACATGTTGTTTCTGAGGCTAGTATTGAAAGCCTTAGAAATAGAATGTTTAGGGGTACCAATACTAATCTAGTTAGCGAGTTTGATGTTTTTATTTTACAGGGTGTTGTACTGTACCAAGCAGTTCTGAATGAAGAATGATGTGAAGACTTGCTTAAATACTGGAGGAAAATGAGAACACATTTCAACACTAGCAAATATGGTCCGAGATGTGTTGATCATTCAAGCGTCATCAGCGGCGTCACGGCGTTTTTATGCGTAAGATTTCAAATAGGATAGCACAGACACTCATTAGCGGGAGTCATCTTGAAGATTACAGTTTTATTCAGAGATTGGATACGAGCGAAACGTAGAAGGTGCGATCAATCAGAGAACAACGAAGAAGACGATTTAAACTACAACGAAATCTTGTTCGCCGGAATTGGAAGCGACGTCGATCAATTTGACCAACAAATTCCAATTCTAACCGAAGAACCACAAGACATTGTGAATAAATTAGAAAATGTATTTTTAACTATGTAATTTTTTAAATTGCAATTTTACTATGCAATTTGCAAATTTTGAACAACACCACCAAGTTGCAATTTTGAAATTGTATTACAAAAAAATCATATTTCTATTAAATAATATAAGAGGCACAAAATCAATCTTAGATATTTTTATTACACTGTCTTGTTCAATTATTGAGGTGTTTATAGATATTATTTTTTTAAATTAAGTGCCAAAAAATAAAAAAATCTCGATACCGACCCGACCAGCCCGCTAAGACCGATCCCTTTTTCCGACGGAACCCGGACCAGGATGGGACATTGGTGGATCTGTCACTTGATCCGTAGTAAAACGATCCGCTTCCTCGATCTATCGGGTCTCGTCCAGTCGGAACACGCCCCAGTCCGGCCCACTGGCCACCCCTACTCTAAACTCCATGAAAGGTGCGTAAACTATCAGTCAAAAGTTCAATCAACTAAACCATCAAAGTCAAATATATTTTTTTATCATAAAGTACTTTTCCACCAAAAACACAATATACCAAAGGCTTCACATATAACTTGTTACCACAAGAGTCACAGATTTGTAAGGTCAAAAAATATAATACACTTCGTTACTTTTTAACTTCCTCAAAGATAATTACTATTTCTGATATGTCATTGTTCGATAAAAGTGATTAATGGAAAATTACTTCAATACATGTACCCCAAATTCACATCACATGGTATAAGCAAAAACCAATTCATGCCAAATTTTGAGAATCAGCAAAGATAAAATCACATTAACATATATCTATAAAACTTTTATACATTAGACACTAACATATATCAAGAAGTTTGAGCACATACCTTTACTCTTGATATTATGTCATACAAAAACATAAGCGTAAGTAGAAATGTTACACCGTTCGTAATTGGTATTTCTCGTAAGAACATATTGTTGAAAATCTTACGAAAAATACTTGATCACGAACACTTATATGTAATTTTTCAAAGCTTGAGGCGTGTCAAAGACACTGTACTTAAGAATATTTCACCCGATATAGGTGTATCCTCAGGATTCAACAAGCTCTTCTAGTACAAAACTAGAAGTCAGAATCTAACAAAAATTTCACAAATGTAGAAAACCCAACATAATAGAATTTAGGAAGGAGAAATTTCTCTTGATTTTTTCATATCTCAAATTAAGGTTGGCGGCGAGGGTAACTGACCCGCACGACCATACGATCCCATTTGATACTGTATCGATATCGGATCCGTGTCGGTATCGATGCCGTCTGGTTGTCGAGAAAAATTTCGATCCCGACCCGCTCGACCGATCCGCCGACCAGCTCAGGCCCGCTGACCCCAACCCGACCACGACCACGACCTTTCCACACCCTCTTACAGCGTTGCCTGACGGCGCGATATGGTCGTTGTGCAACGGTCAAATCCCCCTCCCCCTAACCCCTAATATTTATTTTTAACCCTTAAGTTATTATATTTATACTTTAACCCAATTTTTCTAACTATAAATACTTTATTTCTCTTCATTCTTTCTCACAAATCTTCCTACAATCTCTCTAATAATCTCTCAATCTATCTCTCATTCTCTCTACATTGTCGACTAAGTATTCAATTTTATTTATTCATTTGAGAGTGAAGTTGGCAACTAGCTTGAGGATCATCCATTGAGCAAAGTTTCAATTTTTAATATCTCGATTACACGTCGGCGTTTGGTACATTCGTTCCTTTATTAAAATTATTGTTTCTTTATTTTAATTAGCGCACTTAATTTCATTATCTTTAACTATTTATTAGCATAAATTAAAATGAAACGATTAGGAGGTATGTTGGGTAAGGCTATTTCTATTTCTACTAGTAGGGGTAACAAGAGCAAGTGTAATTCTTCTAGTCATCATATTCCTCCAGATCCTCCTAGACAAGACGATTTCATTGATACTGAATTATTTCCTGAAATACCATTAGATTTAGACGATGAGCTATTTTCTGAAAATCAACAAGATTTTACTTTAGAAGATAATCTAGATGACACACCCACTTATCTAGATGACACGCCCACTAGTGCACCTCAAACTGCACCACCTCCTATTCCCCCTAGTATGAGACGAGACTCACCACAATCAAAATTAACATCAGATGTATGAGTTTTTTTTATAGGGACGTAGAAAACAAGTTGTTAGATGCAAAATTTGTAAAATTGTTTATAAATTTAAAATGGGAAAAGGTCAGAGCGGGACGGGAGGTTTAACTACGCATTTGAATAATCGTCACAAAGCTAGGTGAGATGAATATAAGGCTCAATAAAAGGTGTGCAAGCGCCCTCTCCGTCGGGACAAGGTTCACATACTGTCCTGGATCAGGTATAGGGTCAAATTGACCCTATGTCGGGGGCAGTTGTAGGCCCTAAATACGATAAAAATAATGATAGGGAAGAATTATCAAAATTAGTTGCAGTGGAGGGTTTGCCTTTTTCATTTTCCGAATCTCCTGGTTTTATTCATTATATAAGATCAATGTACAATACTGCTTATAACGGTTTTCCTAGATCAACTGTTAGGAGAGATGTTTTTAAATTTGCACAAGAATATCAATAATATTTACGTTATTATTTATATCATTACCCTGGAAAAGTATCTATCACATCTTATATAGGCCGTAGTACTAATGACCATGATTATTTAACGGTAACATGTCATTGGGTAGATTATAAATGGTGCATGCAAAAACGTATTTTAGCGTATACATATATAGATAGCAGGCACACTGGTATTTTTATTCAAGAAAATATTTTTTTAGTTTGCGATTATTATGGCATAACTAATAAAATCATGTCAATTACATCAGATAACACTTCTTCTAATATTTCTGCTGTTAAATTATTAAAAAATATGTTAACTCCATTTTTTTCAGATCATTTTCATATAAAATGTGCATGTCATATTTATAACTTCATTGTAAAGGATGGTCTATCACCTTTCGAAGACATTCTTGGAAAAATACAATTTGCTATAAACTATATTTTTAAAAATAATAGAATACAACGATTAAAAGAATATAAAAAACTTGTCACGATTGCGGTCTATCTTATAGAAAAGTTTCCGAAGAAGTATGCACTAGATGAAATTTTTATACAACAAACTACGTGTTGCTTATAATTATAGACAACCTATACCCCAATTTTTTAACGCCGTAATCGAAATCCTAATGATATGCTTATAGATTCCGATTGGGATACAATTTTAGAACTTAATACCTTTTTAGAGAAATTTTATCTAGCTACTAAAGAATTTTTCGGTATTTATTAACCTACTATTTCATTAATGTTATTTTATATAGCTCTAATATTTATATTACTTAGTGAATATATGAAAAAAACAGCTTATAAGACACCTATTAAAAAAATGTTTCTAAAAATGAAAAAATATTTTATTTCTATTCCCCCAATTTATATTATTAGTATTGTATTAAATTCGTCTACTAAAATAGACGGTTATAAAAATCTTATTGAAACTATTTATGATTGCCTAGATAAACTTCCACCAAAATCTCCTAAAAATCCAAATGACCCACCACCTATTGAAAAATCTAGAGAAGAAGTGTTGTCTAGCATACAAGATGAATGTAAAAAAGTATATACGCATTACCAACAAGAAAGTGCTAGAAATAACCCGACTTTCATGCCATCTTCTTCTTCTTCTTCTTCTACAAAACCTCAAAAACGACATGTTGTTTATGCGACTAGTGTTCAAAGCCCCAAACATAGAATGTTTAGTGGTAACACTTCTAACCAAGTTAGCGAGTTTGATGTTTTTATTTTGCAGGGTCTCTTACCGTACGAATCAATTGAAAATGAAGAAGGACGTGAAGAATTGCTAAAATACTAGAGAGAGAATGAAAGAATTTTCCAACACTATCTAAGATGACCCGAGATGTGTTGAATATTCAAGCGTCATCAACAGCGTCTGAAAGCGCATTTTTTGGGAAATATTTCAAATAGGGGAACACATACATTCATTGGCAAGATACTCATTAGAGATTGCAGTTCTATTCAGAGATGGATTCGTGCAGAGCGTATGAGGTGCGGTCAACCAGAGATCAACGAAGAAGAAGACTACAACTACAACTACAACGAAATCTTATCTGACGGATGTGCAAGCGACGTCGATCAATTTGACCAACAAATACCAATTTCAACCGAAGAACCACAAAAAAATATAAAGAAACTAGAAAATGTGTTTCTTAAAATGTAATTCTTTTAATTGTAATTTTACTATGTTATTTATTTGCAACTTTCAATATCACGAAGTTGCAATTTTGAAATTGTATTTCAAAAAACAAATCATAATTCTAGTCGAATAATATAAGAGACACAAAAAAAACCTTGGATGTTTTTATTAAACTATCTGGTTGTGTGTGTGTTATTTATTTAACTTAAGGGCAAATAAAAAAATGACCAAAACCCCCGAGCCCCTCTGGATTGGGACGGGGCGGACCCCACCACCTCCCCGCGACCCCTACCCCGCCCGCGGACCCCAACCGCCTGCACCCGCCCGTTGTGACCATATCTCAAATAAAAGAACTTGAGGGTTTATATAGATAAAGTAATCATCCATTTCCGGTCCAACGGTCAATATGGAAATTAATATATATGAATTGTATAAGGATTAATGAGAAATAAAGAAATCCCAAAGCTTCAACGGATCAATTGTCATGGCCGCTGATGAGGCAATGTTATAATTTGATAAAGATTCATAATTAAATGACTAATAAAGAAGAGGTAAAGAGTTTGAATAAAATAATTGGCATAATAAAGGCTCATTAACAAGGTAAGTATTAAGCAACGAACCTAGATATTAATAAAAATATTTGTTCTTAAGATATCATAATGATTTATTCAATAATTTACAGAATAAGCTGGTGGTAATTGCTTCTATAATTCTCGGCCGATTCCGTCGGCTAAGATCATGGACATTAAATGGGATTAAAAGAAATTTTGAACATCTTGAAAATCTGGCGGTTGTTTTAATTATCTCATGCCTAGGCTCTCTGAATCTTTTCTGGATGGATTTGTTCGGGGACCCTAATGTCAGGTGTGAACAAGGTTGGTCCAGGAGCTAATTCTCGATCTGACGATGATCGGACAAGTCTTTAATTAGCTTGACGGACTTCATGATTTTTGTAATCCTCTCTGTGTTCGCAACATATTTGATCAAATATTCTTTTGCTTCCGGTATATTTTACATTACACATAATATAAATAGTTCAAATCTTTTTGTAAGAATTGAATCCCTTAATTATTATTCTCTCAAATATATAATATATATACATGGATCCTATACTTGATTAATGAAAGACTATTCTAGAAGACTAATCATCTTTACCTAATTTACAAAGATTATTTTAGAAGACTAATCGTCTTTACCTAATTTACAAATTCCTAATTACAATTATAATAATGAGTATAGTTATAATATCAATTCTAATAATGAGAGAGATAATGATGGGATATTCCCATAATTACTATAACAGTCCCCCACAGTCTTAGCTAGAAGTTCTTGGATGCTAAGACTATCCCTGAAATCATCAAAAAGTACACGGGGAAGACCTTTTGTAAAGATGTCAGCTATCTGATAACGGTACGACACATGGAGAACACGAACTTGACCACATACAACTTTTTCTCGGATAAATAAAACATTCATTTCAATGTGCTTCGTGCATTAATGCAAAACAGGATTTCCAGATAAGTAGATCGCACTCACATTGCCTCAATCAGTGCCCTTTCTACAAATAAAAAGAGATTGACCTGACTTGCTGTGAGAGAATTCCAATTTGAAAACAAATCCTACAAACATGTTATACTATGCCTGAGGAGCTTGTTTCAGACCATATAAGAATTTTCTCAAAAGGCACACATGATCTGGACGAGCAAGATCGCTGAATCCCAACGGCTGATGCATGTATACCATTTTCTGCAAGCGGCCATATAAAAATGTATTCTGGACATCCAACTGATGAATGCACTATGACTTGGATAATGCCAACTAAGAACAATCCTGATAGTTGCAGGCTTGACTACTGGATTGAATGTTTCAACGCAATCTACGCCCACCTGCCCTCACCAATAAGACAAGCTTTGTATCTCACAAAAGAACCATCAGAATTCTTTTTATGACAAAAAATCCACATTGACCGAATTATATTCATATTAGATGGTCATAGTACAAAATCTCACTTCTTATTTTGAATAAGAGCAGTAAATTCATCTAACATGACAGTCTTTCAATTCGGGTCTGATAAGGCAGCTTGAATTGTTTTGGTATTGGTGAGGGATATACTGAGGTGGTGAGCTTGAAATGGTGTTTAGGGCGAAAAATCACGTGCATGACACGTGTTTCCATGGTTCGCATAGGTGTTGGGTCGTTGGATGGTTGGGTGTTATTGGAATTTTAGGTCGAAATAGTGGGTAGGGTTGTTTCGGAAGTTTGAACCGAGGTAGTGGGCTCGGTACGATTGTGGTTCGGTGAGTTGTCGAAAAGGGGTGGGGTGACGGGTTGTGGCGTATGGTTCTGTGATGGCCCTAAATTCTTATTTTGAGAGTTTAGATAATACCTCAAAATTGAATGAATTTTGTCGTCCGGAAAATCATATGAAGGTGGAGATGCCTCTCGAGATGTAGCAAACGGGAATGTTGATTCATCAAAGAAAACATGACGAGAAATAATGATTTTTCTTGTTGGCATATCAAAACATTTATATCGCCTATGATTTTGTAGGTACTCAAACACACGCAAGGAGTAGACCGATCTTGAAGTTTATGAATGGTGGTGGACGGAAACAAGGGATAATACAAATACCTAAAAACCCGTAAATGTGTAAACGAAGGTATACGATTGTAAAGTACTTGAGTAGGGGACACATTGAAGAGTACTTCACTAGGAAGAATATTTAAGAGATATTGAAGAGCATGATTCCAAAATTTTGGTGGAGTGGATAAATGTATAAGGATAGATCGAGTCATATTGTTGATTGTTTGAATATTTCTTTCATCTTTCCCATTTTGAAAAGATGTATGTGGACAGAAAATACGGACAAACATCCCATTTTATTGACAAAATTCTGAAATTGAGTATAGATAAATTTTCCCCATTATCACATTGAAAACATTTAATGGTTTTACCAAACTGAGTTTTGATAAACACACTAAATTGTTTCAAAATGTTATAGGTCTATGATTTTTGTCCTAAGGGAAAGGTCCACAAAAAACTCGAAAAATCATCAAGAATGAGCAAATAATACTTATAACCTGCAGCACTTAATACGGGTGAAGTCCACAAATCACAATGCAAAATAGCAAATGGCATAACCGTATTAGAATTAGAGGCAGAAAACAGAAGTTTAATATGTTTACCAAACACACAGGTTTGGAAAACAGAAGAGTCCAAACGTCCATTACAAAAAAAAAATATTATTTCTAAATTGATTAAAACTTGTGCTCCTGGGTGTCCCAACCTATTGTGTTTTGTATGTAATTTATACACTCTTTTGAGTCATGTTTTGTTAAGTATTTTACTCTTTTCGTTTGTGTTTAGTATAGTATTAGGTTGTTTTTCTTCTTTTGAGTCACAACGGTCCTAAAGGAGGAAATACCGCATTGAGGATGAAATGAGCTGAGTTTGAGGATGAAATTGCGCAATCAAGGCCCAAGCAATCAATCAAAGAAGCCTTGAGAATCTCGGGAAGCAATTTAAACAAAATTACACTGTCAACTGCACAGGGTCTACAAGGCTAATTTGCAGAAGTTGCTCGGAGTTAGAGACGTGATGCCCGGGCAGAAGGACCGCGATGCTTGGAGTGAAGCACCGCGGTGCCAAAACAAAGCACCGCGGCCCAGGAATTCCAGTGACTACCAGTTGTTTTCGGCTGAATTAGGGCCGCGGAGCCTGGCCGCAACACCGTGGTACCGACGCGCGTATTTGTGATTTTGGGCCGAATTTTGACAAGGGTAAAAGAGTCCGAAGCGAGGTTTTTCTCAGATATAAAAATCCTAAACCCTGTCATACTTTGATCATACTTTGGAGGCAAGAAAGGAGGCTACAAGCTACAATTTGAGACATCAATTGTTCAAATTCTTTTCCTTTACTTTATTTTAATTTCAGTTTATGTTGGATTGTGTATTAGTTCTTAGCATGGCAATATCTAAGAGCTAATTTCTTTATTAGGGTTTCCGTCGAATCACTTGAAACTCTTTCATATAGTTAATGCATAGTTATTGAATTCTTCTTCAGTATATTAAGATCTATTCAATATTGTTTTGATTGCTTGATAAGTAACTGATCACTAATTGTCATGACTTGTATGATTTCGAATCGAGACCCGAGGGAAGATTTGAATATGTTGTAGTTGTATAGACATAGGTTAAAATCGTGGACGAAAGTACCCCGATACTTGTGTAGTGTTTAAGGTCATTGTTCTTAATCCTCCTGTGTGGTAAAATCTATCATAGAAATATAGAAGGTTTCTGCACAAGGTTGAGTTTTTATATGTCCTAACCTAATATAAAAGGCAGTTAGTTAACCCGCTATCTTAATAAGAAGAAGAATCATTAGCATTGCATTGACACGTGAAAGAGTGGATAGTTGAGGAGATTGGAAATCCTATTTCCTTCATAACTGTTTAAAACCCAAAGTATTGTCGATCTTAGTTTAATTTCTGCACTTAGTTATAATTCTTAGTTTAAAATTTTAAACAAAAAAATGGTTACCAAATTGATACCATAGATTAGACATTCGGTACTTGATAAACCAGTCTCTGTGGATGATAAATCGATCTTACATATCTCTATTACTTGAACGATACGTACACTTACATAAGCAGAGAGAAATATCGCAACAAGTTTTTGGCGTCGTTGTCGGGGACTGACGTACTATCAATATCGAATTTTATATTCTTATTTCTAATCGGGTTTTTATTTTCTATTTTTTATATTATTCTTTATTTTAGAATGTTTCGCCGTGATCTGTTTGTTGTTTTTGATCAATTTCAGGAAATTCGTTTATGCGAAGTAGGAGAGGAGCAAACACTCTTATCCCTTTGAACCCTGAAATTGAAAGATTGTGCAGACAGAAAAGGAAAGACAAGAGAATTGCTGATTCTTTAGTAATGGAAAATCAACAAAACAATAACGTGGGGAATGATGAGTTACCGACTGTTATGAGACAAGTCCTGCATCCTACAGAGAGGAGCTTAGGGGACTATATGATGCCGACAAATACATGGGTGCAGACTTGTATCAGGCTTCCAACTGTGGAAGCTAATAATTTTGAAATCAAACCAGCAATCTTGCACATGGTTCAAGGCTCAGTTCAGTCTGGTGGATTACCGTCTGAAGATCCCCATATGCATCTAGCAAACTTCCTGGAGTTGTGTGCAACTTTTAAGTACAATGGTGTTACTGATGATGTCATTCGGTTGAGACTCTTCCCATTCTCACTCAGGGATAGAGCAAAGAGCTGGTTGAATTCACTACAGACGAACTCCATTACCACATGGCAAGACTTGGCCCAGAAGTTTCTTGCCAAATTCTTCTCTTCATCCAAAACAGCAAGGCTAAGAGGAGAATTGAATAACTTTTATCTGCTGGAGGGAGAATCACTGTATGATGCATGAGAGCGGTTCAAAGACTTACAGAGGAAGTGCCCTCATCATGGGATTGAGAAGTGGATGTTGGTCCACATATTCTACAATGGGTTATGTGGTACTACTCGTACCATTATTGATGTTGTAGCAGTAGGAACATTCATGAGGAAGAGTGTCAATGAGGCACATGATTTGCTAGAAGACATGGCCACAAACAACCACCAGGGGGCCGATGAAAGGTCAGCAAGCAGCAGGAAAGTGGTTGAGGTTCATGAGTTAGATGTTATCATCATGTTGATCGCCCGTGTTGCCACGCCCGACAAAGCGATTCGTGAGCACCGTATGCATTAAAAGGCATTCAGACACCAGTGAGTTGTGAGATTTGTGGGGGTCCCCATACCTTTGATAGGTGCACATCAGTGGATCCAAACAATGTGCCCATGAAGCAGGTTAAGGAAGTTGGGAATTTTCAGAGTCCCTACAATAATGCATTCTCCAACACATATAATCAGGGGTGGAGAAATCATCCCAACTTTTCATGGAAGAATGACCAAGGGCAGCAACCTTAGTTTCAGGAGCTATTTCAACAAACCAATCCAGCTCCTCAGGGACAGATCCAGCAACAACAACCCAGGCCACCAACTCCACAAGAGAAGCCAGATGAAATAAGAGCAGCGCTATTGACCATGACTAACTCCCAGACTCAATTCATGGCAGAAACCAGGTCTTCATTTGCAACCTTGACCAACTCTCAGACCCAGTTCATGACCGAAACAAATTCATCTATTAGGAACTTGGAGACTCAAATGGGTCAGTTAGCAGAAAAAATGAGTGACAGACCGCAAGGAAACCTCCCTAGCAACACAGTGATGAACCCAAGGGAAAAATGTCAAGCAATCAACTTGAGAAGTGAAAAGCAGTTAGAGCAGGTTGCACCCTCACCAGTGGTTGGAAATAAGAATGAAGTGGAAAAGATAGTTGATGCAGAGAAATAGGGGTTCATGATGGCCTACATGTTAGAAAGGCTCCACTTGTGATTATGAGGAATATCTGACAGAATTCCATACCCTCAAAGACTGCAGAAGAAGTCTCTAAATAAGCAATTTTCGAAATTCTTAGAGGTATTCAAAAAGTTGCATATCAATCTTCCATTCATTGAGGCCTTGGAGCAAATGTCAACATATGTGGAGTTCATGAAAGACATTCTTTTTAAGAAGAGGAAACTGGCAGACTATGAGACAGTGGTGCTGACGGAGGAGTGCAGTGTTATTCTGCAGAAGAGACTTCCCCCAAAGTTGAAAGATCCAGGGAGTTTCACCTTACCTTGCACTATAGGGAAGGTGACATGCAAGCATGCTTTGTGTGATTTGGGGGCAAGTATCAACCTGTGTTTAAAAGACTTGGTTTGGGGGAAGCAAAACCAACCACAATCAACTTGCAGCTAGCTGATCGCTCTATAGTACATCCCCAAGAAATAATTGAAGATGTATTGGTGAAAGTGGGCAAATTTATCTTACCTGCTGATTTCCTCATCCTTGATATAGAGGAAAATGAGAATATGCCAATGATCCTTGGGAGACCATTTCTAGCCTGAGGAGGCGATTGATGTTGAGAAAAGAGAGTTAAAACTCCGAGTCCAAGATGAGGAGATGATTTTCAAAGTTTTTAAGCCACCATTGAAGCTCAAGTCAATGATAGATGTTTTGTCATTGGGATAGTTGATAAGAGTGTCTCTGAGAAAAGCCTCACAAGTACTGAGACTCGTGAAGTAACATTAAAGCAGCATGATGAACTTGATGGTAATACTTCTGAACTCAGCCCTGCGAAAAAGAAGAGGAGAAGGAGAAAGAGAATGGTTTTGAAATGGATATGCGGAAGGGATACTCTACCCCCTTGATTGAGTAAGAAAATTGCATCCGGCTAAAAGACGTTAAAGACAACGCTACTTGGGAGGCAACCCAATGTTTTTAATTATGTTATTTCAATTTTTGTTTTAGTTATTTTATTTTATATTGAACAGTCTCACGGTCTTGGTTTCTTGTCTTATGTTTTTGGATGACAGATGAAAGACAAGACTCACTCCGAAGGGTTAACAATGCAGAAAACTGGAGGGCACTGCAATTTTTCAGAGGAATTAGCGTCGCGGTGCATGGAGCAAATACCGTGGCTCCTCACGGGCAGTGTGCACTGTAATTTTTTCTTCCTCTCAGACCTCCGTTATGACCGATGTGTTGTGTCAGTAAGTTGTCCCTTTATTTTTTTTAGTCTTTACACATTTGAGACAATGTGTCGATTAAGTTGGGGGGGGGGGGGATATTATTGTTTTGTTGTTGGTTTTGAGTCTTTCGGTCGTCTTTTTGTTTGTTTTATGTGTTTGTGAGTCATCATTTTTTTATGGATCATGTATGATGTAGTTGCTGAAGATATTGAGTGGATTAATTGGGATAATGTAATGGAATTCAAAGCAAAAATCTGTGTGCTTAAGTTAAATATGCCAAAAATTCATGACATCTAATTATTTAAGATATTTGTGCTTAGTCTATGTGTTGTTAGTTATGGAAATAAAGGTTGAAAATATCTAGAAAAACTGTTTACTTGTTATTTGAGGCGAAATAGTTAAGATATACATGTTTAGGGAAAGGATTCAGGTATTCTTTGATAGCCCTTCTAACCATTCATTACCTACCCTGACATAGAATGTATCACTAGTCAGCCCCTTTGAGCCTAAATAATATCTTTGTTTGACACCCTATGATTCTCTTGTTGTGTCATAAGTGATAATTGAAAATTATTGGGATAAGAATTGTTGAAAAAGCAATAAAAAGAGAATGAAAATTTGATGCACCTCAATGAAAAATATGCAAAAACTTAAGTTTGGAGGTGCTTGTTATTTATAATATATCTCATTCTCTCAAAAGAAAAGAGGAAGAAAATAGGTATGAGATTAAAAAGAAAATCAGAAAGAAGGAAAAAGGGAGTTGAATGAAAAAAATGCTTATGGTACGTAATTTGAGCCTAAATGCCAACTTTTATCTACCCCTGTCTAAGCCTACATTACAACTCTTGAAAGTCCTGATGATCTCTAATGTGTATGTCTATAATTAGTGGAGAATAACAAGTAAACAAGTCTATATAATTTTGGAAAAGATGGAATGAAATTGGCATGCATAGGTTAGGTGTTTGTATTTCCAGTGATCATGACATAATTGAATTTACGAAATATCTAATTTGAAATTTTAGATTGCTAAATATGCATGCTATGTATATTCTAACATATTATCTCAGTTTTCATCCATGATTTTGAGGAAGCATTGCTATAGCTACTTGATCCACTTCATTGAGTCTTTTATTTGATTTTGTTTTTGTTTTTGTTTAGTGTTTTACTCAAGGGTGAGTAAAGTGTAAGTTTGAGGGTGTTTGTTGAGTGTATTTTATACACTCTTTTGAGTCTTTTAAGTTTAAGTATTTTCATTTTTTCGTTTAGGTACAGTATAGTATAGTATTATGTTGTTTTTCTTTCTTTTGAGTCAGCGGTCCTAAAAGAGGAAATACCGAATTGAGGATGAAATGAGCTGAGTTTGAGGATGAAATTGCACAATCAAGGCCCAAGCAATCAATCAGAAGCCTTGAGAATCTCGGGAAGCAATTTAAACAAAATTACATTGTCAACCGCACGGGGTCTATAAGGCTAATTTGCAGAGGTTGCTCGGAGTTAAAGACGCGATGCTCAGGCAGAAGGACCGCGGTGCTTGGAGTGAAGCACTGCGGTGCCAAAATAAAGCACCGCGGCACAGGAATTCCAGTGACTATCAGTTTTTTCGGCTGAATTATGGTCGCGGTGCCTGGCCACAGAACCGCGGTGCCGACGCGCGTATTTGTGATTCTGGGCCGAATTTTGACAGGGGTAAAAGGGTCCGAAGTGAGGTTTTTCTCAGATATTAAAACCATAAACCCTGTCATACTTTGATCATACTTTGGAGGAAAGAAAGGAGGCTACAAGCTACAATTGGAGACATCAATTGTTCAAGTTCTTTTTTTTCCTTTACTTTATTTTAATTTCAGTTTATGTTGGATTGTGTATTAGTTCTTAGCATGACAATATCTAGGAGCTAATTTCTTTATTAGAGTTTCTGTCGAATCACTTGAAACTCTTTCATATATTTAATGCATAGTTATTGAATTCTTCTTCAGTATATTAAGATCTATTCAATATTGTTTTGATTGCTTGATAAGTAACTGATCACTAATTGTCATGACTTGTATGATTTCGAATCGAGACCCGAGGGAATATTTGAATATGTTGTAGTTGTTTAGACATAGGTTAAAATCGTGGACGAAAGTACCCCGATACTTGTGTAGTGTTTAAGGTTATTGTTCTTAATCCTCATGTGTGGTAAAATCTATCATAGAAATATAGAAGGTTTCTGCACAAGGTTGAGTTTTTATATGTCCTAACCGGAATATAAGACAGATTAGTTAACCCGCTATCTTACTAAGAAGAAGACTCATTAGCATTGCATTGATACTTGAAAGAGTAGATAGTTGAGGAGATTGTAAATCCTATTTCCTTCATAACTGTTTAAAACCCAAAGTATTGTCGATCTTAGTTTAATTTCTGCACTTAGTTATAATTCTTAGTTTAAAATCTCAAACAAAAGAACGGTTAGCAAATAGATACCATAGATTAGACATTCGGTACTTGATAAACCAGTCTCTGTGGACGATAAATCGATCTTACAGATCTTTATTACTTGAATGATACGTACACTTGCGTAAGCATAGAGAAATATCACAACATTGTGTCATATACTAGGAGAGATGGCCACAAAAGTGGAAGGTTTGTGTGGTTATCGGAGACAGAAGTGATGGGATATAAGTCCCCCATGATATTACTTCTCATGAGCCACATTCCCTTCTGAAAATCTTTCACAAAGAAACCAAACGGTTTAAAATTCACAGAAATATTATTGTCAGGTGTAAAACGTTTGTCGTGTAACAAAGATCAAATTTTTGATTAATTTTGGTGCATGTAAGACATTTTTCAAGCATAACGGTGAGTGGGGTGATGGTAGTGTTACCTTACCAATACCATGAATTGGAATTTCCTGCAAACTACCGACATTAATATTTGTATTACCGCTCGTATTAAATTAGACGAAATATTACCTTCATATGTCGTCATGTGTGACGTAGCCCCTGTATCCATGTACCACGATTCATCTGGAATATTCAGATTCATGTGACTCGTGACTTGTTCAATATATATAGGTGTTTATCCGACAGAAGATGGTGTCTGAGCTGCAAAAGCATGTTGTGGATGAGATTCGAGAATATCGAATTGGCGATTGGAAGAAAAAGGGCAGGCCCACGAAGAGATCGGGAATGAGCATGGCGGGCTGTCACACCCCATTTTAACCGGAGTCAAAATGGTGTAGGACATATGGGTGATTTCTGAATTGTTTTTAAGGAGTCGCCACCTAATTATTTTTAGATGAATTATGACATCTATTTAGCAAAAATCTGCTTAAAAATAACTACAAAATATGGTCTGCAAAATTTGAAAAAATTCTGGGTTAGGGTTCTTTATTATCCTAAAGGGAAGGGGTTAGACATCCTATAGGATCCGCTAACTTGCGGTTGTCCTGTCAAACTTAGGTTATTATTGTATTAAAAAATGCATGTTTTGAAAAGCATAAAGTTAAGAAAAGATATTGCAAATATTTATTTAAACATATATTTCTATAAAAATGCATAAGGTTCATTAATAAATGAATGGAAAATTTATTAAAAGAGTATGCCGTATGCATGAATAAGCATGTATTTGTATGATATGATTTAAAAAACTGTCTTTGTATATAAAAAATATATATGTAAGATTAATCTTTGAACTAAAGTAACACATTTGTATAATATTGTCCATAAATACTTATTTTTGCAAAATAACAAAGAAAAACAGTTTTTTATAAAAATAATCATCATTTTAACAGAAAACTTTGTTAGGTGACTAGCAATACGAATAAAAGGATAACCAAATTATTTAGAAAGTTTTAAGCATGGAAGACGAGCCTAAAGATAAACTAGCGGTGTATTTTAATTTTTTAAACTATCCCCTTTAATCTATTAGCCATAATGGTTCTAAATATCCTAAAGCTATCTATTCTACACATTTCAACATCTCATAGGACTACATATCATAACAAGAAGAGAAGGATAAAATGACGGAATTTAAAGCAATAAAATAAAAAGGAAGACTAGGCGAATGATATTGTCAACCCGCCCTATTTATTTTGGAATCTCCGAAGTTGAAGGATGCCATGAATGTGGATGCGGACATGGTAAGTCTCGTAACGAGACTCTTGGTTGCTCCCAAATGCATCTCATGTAAAACAAAGAAAAAAGAAGAATTAGTAGCCCGAATCTTATGCAATAATGCAAATAAATACCGCTTGGTTGCTCCCAAATGCATTTCACACTTGGTTCTTATGGAAAAATCTTGGGAAAGAGTAGAACGATGTTCGAAGTAAGCCGCTGACCTTTGTCGGGAGGTCCAGTCTCCTAACAAATTGCCTCAGTTCGCTGCGAAAGATGGTTCCACTTTGTGCTCCTGATCTTGTGAATTAGGGTTCCTACAGGCTAAAACTTAAGAAAAAGTTAGTGCATAACTGTTGAGACAAAAATGATAGAGCATGTATATGTAAGAAATGCAATTCTGCGAGTAGAGATGTCGTCCCTGTGTGATATGCTGGATGCTGCAACTGCCGAGATGTCATCTTCGTACAGACGTGCTGAATGCCAAGATGTTGTCCTTTCACAGACGTGCTGCAACTGCTTGAGGAACCTGTAGGCTAAAGCTTAAGAAAAATTAGTGCATAACTGTTACGAAAAAAATAATAAAGCATGAGTATATGAGAAATGTAATTATGCGAGTCAAATGTCGTCTTGTGTAAACGTAATGTGCCGAAGATGTCATAGTTGCAGAAGTTGGTGACGTCATTGTGCTGACATGATGCTGA
Source organism: Przewalskia tangutica (assembly GCA_029844215.1). Taxonomy (NCBI): domain Eukaryota; kingdom Viridiplantae; phylum Streptophyta; class Magnoliopsida; order Solanales; family Solanaceae; genus Przewalskia; species Przewalskia tangutica. The sequence goes on along the minus strand of CM056724.1, from coordinate 95,052,683 downwards.
TGGCGTCATTGTGTTGATGTGATGCAAATGATGGTGTCATTGTGTTGACGCGTTGCTGATATAAAAAACCTGCTCTCAAAAAAATTGTGAGTTTAGGGAGGGGTGTTCAAACGCCTCTAAGGGTGTTTGTTCCCTGAGATGCATCTGAGGGTGTTTGTTCCATAAGGTAAAAAATGCAAAAGGTATTTGTTCCTAGTGCTAAAGAAGACAGGGTGTTTGTTTTCTGAAATGCCTCTAAAGGTGTTTGTTCCCTGAGGTGAAAATGCAAAAGGTGTTTGTTCCTCGTGCTAAAAGAAGACCGGGTGTTTGTTCCCTGAAATGTCTCTAAGGGTGTTTGTTCCCTGAGGTGAAAATGCAAAAGGTGTTTGTTCCTCGTGCTAAAAGAAGACAGAGTGTTTATTCCCTGAAATCCCTCTAAGGGTGTTTGTTCCCTGAGATGCCTCTATGGGTGTTTGTTCCCTGAGGCCAAAATACAAAAGGTGTTTGTTCCTCATGCTAAAAGAAGACGGGGTGTTTATTCCCTGAAATCCCTCTAAGGGTGTTTGTTCCCTGAGATGCCTCTATGGGTGTTTGTTCCCTGAAATCCCTCTAAGGGTGTTTGTTCCCTGAGATGCCTCTATGGGTGTTTGTTCCCTGAGGTCAAAAATGCAAAAGGTGTTTGTTTCTCGTGCTAAAAGAAGACAAGGTGTTTGTTCCCTGAAATCCCTCTAAGGGTGTTTGTTCCCTGAGATGCCTCTATGGGTGTTTATTCTCTGAGGTCAAAAATGCAAAAGGTGTTTGTTCCTCGTGCTAAAAGAAGATAGGGTGTTTGTTCCTTGAAATCTCTCGAAGAGTGTTTGTTCCCTGAGATGCCTCTATGGGTATTTGTTCCATGAGGTCAAAATGCAAAAGGTGTTTGTTCCTCGTGCTAAAAGAAGACAGGGTGTTTGTTCCCTGAAATCCCACTAAGGGTGTTTGTTCCCTGGTATTTGTTCCCTGAAGTCAAAATGCAAAATGTGTTTATTCTTCGTGCTAAAAGAAGACAGGGTGTTTGTTCCCTAAAATCCTTCTAAGGGTGTTTATTCCCTGAGATGTCTCTATGGGTGTTTGTTCCTCGTGCTAAAAGAATACATAGTGTTTGTTCCCTGAAATCCCTCTAAGGGTGTTTGTTCCCTGAGATGCCTCTATGGGTGTTTGTTCCCTGAGGTCAAAAATGCAAAAGGTGTTTGTTCCCAGAAATCCCTCTAAGGGTGTTTGTTCCCTGAGATGAAAATTAGGCAATTTAATAGAGTGATCGAAGACGATATAGTCCGCCTACGTATCTTAGCAAGGCAATCTGGTCATAACGTAGTTCGTTACAATCCAAAGGAAATTGAGAGGTTTTGTCGTCATTGCAAGACAAAATATAGCTGAAAGCTGCCGCATAGACGCAATAAAAATGACGTTGTTGCGTAGACGTGATATAGATATTATCGATGAGATACAGAATATGGATGGAGTCGTTGCATAGGCATAATAAAGTGACATCATTGAGTAAACGGAATATAGATAATGTCGTTGCATAGGCGTAATAAAATGACATCGTTGGGTAGACGTGTTGTAGATATCGTCGTTGAGTAGACGAAATATAGATAATGCCGTTGCACAAGCGTAATAAAATGACGTTGTTGGGTAGACGTATTGTAGATATCGTCGATGAGTAGACGAAATATAGATAAAGCCGCTGCATAGACATAATAAAATGACATCGTTGGGTAGATGTGTTGTAGATATCGTCGTTGCGTAGATGAAATATAGATAATGTCATTGCATAGGCGTAATAAAATGACGTCGTTGGGTGGACGTGTTGTAGATATCGTCGTTGCGTAGACAAAATATAGATAATGTCATTGCACAAACATAATAAAATGACGGCGTTGGGTAGACGTATTGTAGATATCGTTTTTAACTAGACGAAACATAGATAATGTCATTGCATAGGCGTAATAACATGGCGTTGTTGAGTAGACGCGATATAGATGTCGTCGTTGCAAGACAATATAGATGGAGTCGCTGCATGGACATAATAAAATAACGTCTTGAGTAGACGCGATGTAGATGTTGTTGTTGAAATAGATGTAATAAGAGAAGTGTTGCTGATAGATGTAATTGAGCTGACGTCGTTGAATAGACGTAATTAAGCTGACGTCGTTGTGCGGACATAATAAGAAGACGTCGTTGATAGACGTAAAATGATTTCGACCCGGTGGGCCAGACTACTATGATTAAATTACCTGCAGAATATAAACCGAATAAAATAGTTAGAGTCGTAAAGTGATCGAGAAATGAGGATAAGAGTGTGGCCCCTTGAGCCGAATGACATCTTGATAGACGCGTGCGATTGTGGCCTTGCGGGCTGAGCTGCTATGCGAAATTTTCTACAAAACCAAAGATAGATGAAGTAGTTAGTGCAGGGATATATAGATATGTGAAATAAATGAATGAGGATAAGAATGTGGCCCTGTGAGCCGAAATATCGTCCTTGTGCAAATATAATGTCGTTGGACCATGTAGGTCAATTTTGCGTAGCCGCCTAATATGAGCGTGATCCCTTTGGGCTGAATTGTGATGCAAAAATTCCTTGGAATTACACATCAGTGTTGCGATTTCGATGCTTCTGTTAGCCTAAAATCTGGACTAAGGAAACTTGTGAGTTTGGGAACCGCCTGAGGTTGAAATGACGTTGTTGTCTGGACGTTATTGCGGAATCCGAACTTTGAATGTTGTTGTCTTTTCCGCTTCTGCTAATATGAAAACCTGCACTCAAAGAAAAATTGTGAGTTTTGGGGGGCGGTTGACTCGTATTGACTTTGCAGCTTTGACCCCTGATATTTGTGCGTCCGGCCTGTTTGGACACGTAACCCATGTCTGGTTTTCTGTCTTGGTGAGAAGGTTTATTTATTTATTGAAAACAAAATGCTTATGAAAGGTTCTCGTCGAATTTTCAAGATCAACGTTTCTGTGTTTATTGGCTTCTTTTTGCGGTGAAACCTCAAAAATTGTCCCAGTTTCAAATACGCGAATTTCGCTATGTCCAAAACAAAGGAGAAAAGTTTTTTAATGGTGTAACTGAAGCCGATATAGGCCACATACGTATCCCTCCGAGGGAATCAGGTCATAACATAGTTCGTTTCAAATAGTAGGAAATTGTGATATTTTCAAAAAATGGGACTAAAGCCGAAGTGGCCTCCTACGTATCCCGCAGAGGGAATCAGGTCATAACGTAGTTTCGATACAAAAGGGAATAAAACAGGTTAAACTAACTAAATATTTTTTAGATTCTCGGAGGACAAGACATGGGTACAAATCCACTTGTTCAAAGTGTCTCCCTGCTCTGCGTATCAGATGGTTGGTTCTTTAGCTAGATCATCCAAGATCAGATTGCATGCTTTGACTGATTCTGAGGTTGAACAATCTTCAACAAGGGGTATCTCTTTTCCTTTGGAGATTGGTCAATGATTTTACTCATTCCTCTCTCTCTCGACCAACACAAAAGTCTCTTTCAAACTGCTTTCATGAGCATTGTCAGCATTCGACAAAGGGTTTATTTTTATACCGGGGGAGCTCCTTTTAGCTGGATGACTCCTTCTTTGATCAACTCCTCGATTTTGTCTTTGAGGGTATAACAATTTTCAGTGTCGTGTCCAGTAACTCCAGAGTGGTATGCACAATATTTAGTCTCATCGTGCTGTTTGGAATTAGGATTGGGGATATTTGCTGGAATTGGTTGAAGTATTCCTGCTGTCCTCAGCCTCTCATACAATTGAGCTAGAGGTTCGGCCAAAGGTGTATAGGTTTTGGTTGGCTTTCTTTCGGGGTTTATGCGGGGTTTGTGTGCATTTTGTGGATATATTCGTGGTCGGGGTGTACTATATATTGGATGATTATGATAAACATGGCATGGATAAGGTGAGTGTAGGTAGTAAGGCTGAGGGCCTTGGGCGTTTTGGCTATAGTAGAAATGCTGAGGATTTTGGTCATAGTGGGAAGGATGAGATGATGGGCTCTGATAGATTGACATTTTATTTGGCCTACGCTCCTGGATTTTCATGACAGGGATACTTCGTCCCTCTTCCTCTTGATTGCTACCCCAAACGAGTCCGACTGGAACGTTTTACTCATTGTTTGCAACGCTGTTCTCCCCATTTGGATACCTTATTCTATGAAGTCTCCCATCATCACAACTTCGGAGAAACTCCGCCCTATGGCACTTATCATTCTCTCATAGCATGTTGCATCTTTTATGGATTTGTACAAAGAGAGTAGTCATTTCGTCTTCTGCCATCGGGGGTTGAACTTTGGCTGCTTCTGCCCTCCATCTCATGGCGCATTCTCTAAATGTCTCTGTGGATTTTCTTTCCAACTTCTTCAAGTAAAACCTATCCAAGATTGTGTCAATGTTAAATCTAAACCCGTCCACGAAGTCTTGTGCCATTGCGCTCCAACTATTCCATTTTCGTGGATTCTGGCTAGTGTACCAGTCGAGTGCTTCACCTGTCAAGCTCCTTATGAATAATTTCAAAATTATGGCTTGATCTTTGCGTACTCCGACTAGTTTGTCGCAATATGACCTTAAATGAGCACGAGGGTTTCCTTTTCCATCAAATAAATCAAACTTCGGTACTTTATAACCGACAGACAACTCTACATTCGGGTGCATACAAAGATCCTTATACTCGAGCCCCTCATTCTCTTTGCTCGTTTGCATGTGTTTGAGTTCTTTCTTTAGGCGGTGTATTTCCTTTGCTATATTCATTCGTCTGGATCTTCGCATGTCTCTCCATTTCCTTATATTGATCAGCTTTCCTGGGAGGTAGGTTTGGTATAATGGTAGCAAGGGGTTGGGCTTCCATTGCGTATATCGGTGGCACATATTGCTTGTTCTGGTTAGCTATGTGTGTCATCGACATTTGCTGAGTCGCCTGGTAATTTTAGGCAAGTGGGATATTTTGGACGAGGGGGGTAGTTTGGGTAATTGGAGCTTGAGGCATATATAGAGTTGGGATGTTTAGAGGATCATTTTGTGGTTGACTTCTTTGTGGGCTATCTTGCATGTTGATAGAGTATGGATTAGTGGGCTTTCGAAGTCGGTCAATCTCGTTCTACATGGTTGTCATCTGTTGCAACAATTGGGCGAGGAATTCATCCTGGATGGTAGTATTTCTCCTTTCTGAATTTTCCGGTTCATCTTTTGGAAGAGCGACAAGTCCCAAACCCGTTTGTTCGGACGACCCTGAATTAGTCATTTTACTGGATGACTGTGCCTTTGATTTTGTGAAGGAGAGATGTTCTGGCAGTCAACGCGAATCAACCTTTGGGGGAATAAACTAGGCAAAATAAACCTTCTAAAAAATGAAGCAAACCAAGTTAGTATAACATAGGTAATTATTGTTTTGAATAATATGCACAAAATTGTAAACAATAATAAGCAAATTTCATGCAAATCAAACGCGCACTTTAATATGCTTGGGACCTCTAGAGGTGGGCCTAAATGTCAATATGCGAGATTATGATAACTATGTCAAAGCCGTTAAACTATAATGTTTTGTTGGAAATGACGATCAAATGACAGTGCATTTTCCAATTTCGGCATGTCTAGATTAGGCTTGGATCCGTCTAGCATCATCACGCTACACATAGTATGCTGATTTGGTCGTTGGGTTGTGATACCCGTCGACATTTGGTGGAATTCTTAATTGTGGAGACGATACCAAGGATCGACCCACCTAAGGTGTATGCATGCATGACTTAAATGAAGGGTGGTTTAGCTCTATCCTAAGTTTATAAGATTTGGCTTACTAGACACAAGGTTCCCGAGCGGACTGTTCGAGTGAGAAGGCTACGCGGACACCGGTTGGACTGGATTCTCCGTGCAAAATGCCAACTCTCTTAAATTTAGATATTTGAAAGAAATTTGCGGGTGCGCAAAGCACACCTCGCGTGTAGTGTGTAATAGTGTGAATTTTCCGTAAGGGAGAAAATATGAGCGGAATGTCAGTTTAAAGAAAGCAGTAAAATAACGTAGCAATTAAAGCAGTTAAGCATACAAAATTAAAGCAAGCAATTTTAAGGCATTTAAAACAAATAAAAACAAATAAAGCCAAACAATAATAAACCTAAGTTTGCTATGATTAAGAACCTGATTATCCCCAGCGGAGTCGCCATGCTGTCACATCCCATTTTAACCGAAGTCGAAATGGTGTACGACATATGAGTAATTTCTAAATTTATTTTAAGGAGCTGCCACCTAATTATTTTAGTGAATTAGGACACCTAAATATTTAACTAAAGTGCTGCAAATGTAAACTCCATTTTGAAAGGTCTACAAAATTTATGAGATTTTGGGTAAGAGTTCGTTATTACCCTAAAGGGAAGGGATTAGACATCTTTCAGGATCCGCAAACTTGCGGTTGTCCGATCAAACCTAAGTTAATTATTATGTGAAGGAAAACATGTTTTGAAAATATAAAATTAAGAAAAGATATTGCAAATATTTATTTGAAAGATGTATAAAATTTGCATGAGGCTTACTTTAAAAATGTATGAAAAATAGTTTGTTTGAAAACTATATGTTGGGTATGAAATTAAAGTTTATGAAAATATGCATTTGTAAGACATTATTAAAAATGCATGTTTAGAGATATGAAAAATAAATTTTCGTTTTAAGATCCCCTCCCATTTAAATCTATTGGTCTTTCTACACATTTCGATATTCATGCAAGATTACATATTTAAATTTATAACAAAAGAAAATAAAGACGGAATCAAAGAGTAAAGATAAAAGAGTGACATAGGGCGGATGACATTGTCATTCGGCCCATTTGGTTTTGGAATTCCGAAGCCGGGGAATGCAAATGACATGGATGCGGATCTTTCATTGGACAAGAGTCATTACGGGTCTCGTAGTGAGACTCCTCGTTGCTCCCACCGCGTTTCATGTAAAACAAAGAAAAGAAAAGAATTAGTATGCTTTATATCCTTATCAAAATAATAAATGGACATTGGTATAAGCGTTTAAACACATATAATCACTTTGTTTTGTCTTGGCAACAAGCAAAACCCAAAACATCAAACAAATAATGACAGGCCAGATCGAAATATGCACGGATAAAATCGTAAGATGATATTAATCTCCCTTGGGAAGTCTTTCATTAATATCAAGGTATATATAGAGTACAATGTTCATCCGTTATACAATAGGAATTCTAAGCCTATACAAAAGAGGAATCCTAGTCTTACCATAATTATATTTACACAATATATGAAAATATTCTAATTATGGGTAGGGAATATATTGTTTCCTATATTTACACGTTTACACACTCGATCGGAGCGGGAGGAGACGAGGCTGGATCTAAAGTCAAGAAACAAATGTCTGGGAAGTCCTTTGGTAAATATGTCTGCATACTGATAGGATGATGGAACATGTAACACTCTGACATGGCCTAAAACAACTATCTCACGAACAAAGTGTAGGTATCTCATGTGCTTGGTTTGATCTTTGAGCCGGATTATGAAACAAATAAATGGCGGAGATGTTATCACGATTACAATACATGCTCGACGAAGAACATCAAGTTCTAACGATAAGTTTCGAGCCAACAAATCTCGGCCATTACATTTTCAATGCCTCATTACTCGGCGTCGGCTGGATCTAGATAGGGTAGTCAGCCGCGTGCCAAGAAATCGATTATCCTAAGAAAACACAAAGCATGAGGTGGAGCATTGCGTGTCGGACACTTCGCCAATCTGCGTCCGTATATGAGAGCAACTTGTTTGGCGCAGAGGGTATAGTGCAAACCATAATCAAGAGTGCCGCTTAATGTATCGAATGATACGCAAGAAGCGATGAAGTGAGACTCTGCAGGCGTGCAAGAATAAGCATACCTGCTGAGCGGATAAGCAATGTCGGCACAGTAAATGTGAGATACTGAAGTGCACCTGCAAGACTCCTATACAGAGTAGGATCAGAGACTGGAGCACCATCCATAGCACTGAGCTTAGATTTTGAATCGACTGGAGTAGGCATAACTTTGCAATTCGCCATCTTAGCCATGTACACTATATCTTCTGCATACTTACGCTGACACAAGAACATGTGATTGGCAGACCTGGTCACTGATATCCCCAAGAAATAACTCAGCTTTTCCAAATCAGTCATTGCAAATTCGGACTTAAGCAAGGCAATAATCTCATTTTTCAATCTATCTGAGGAGGCAGTCAGAACAATATCATCCACGTACAGTAATAAGTAAGCAGTGCTACTACCTCGATGAAAAATGAAGAGTGATGTATCACTCTTGCTGCATACAAACCCAATCTGCAAGATATATCTGGCAAAGCGATCATACCACGCACGAGGGGCCTGTTTCAGGTCATTTAGTGACTTACGGAGACGACACACATAGTGAGGACTGCTAGATGGGTGAACCCAGGCGGCTGATGCATACACTGTTTCTTTCAGGTCCCCATATAAGAATGCATTCTTCACATCAAGTTGATGGATCAACCAGTGTTTGCCCATGACAATGCTCAAACTTTGCGAATGGTAGCCAGTTTGACAACCGGGCTGAAGATCTCTCCACAATCAATGCCCTCCTGCTGATTTGTGTCATTAGCCACAAGACGGACCTTATACCTCTCAAGATCCTCATTGTCTTTGAACTTGTGACGAAAAAGCTACCTACAACGAATTACATTCACCCCCTCAGGTCTAGGTACTAGATCCCACATGTGTTGTTTAGTCAAAGCATTGAATTTCTCATACATAGTTGTATTCCAATTACGGTCTTGTTTGACCAATTTTGGCTTCTTTGGTAGTTGAGAGATTGTTTGGGCAGACAAGTTGAAATAAACTTTGGGTTTGAAGATTTCATGCTTTGAATGAGTTTCCATTGGATGAGTAGGGAAAGTGGGTGGTTGAGTGGGAGTGCAGGGCGACGGTAAAGTCGGACAAGGAGAGTGGGGAGAAGCGTTGCAAAGCGCCATGCTGGCAGCAAACGATCTTACGGACATTTGGCGCCGGAGCCTCGCATGCGGCGCGGTGCCTCAACGCAGGTCGCGATCTTGAGGACGGGACATAAGAAGTGAGTTGTTCGAGGAGGATGGGAGAGATGGCAGGCTCGTCAAGGAATGAGTAATCCGATTTTAGGAATTTTTGAAGATTCAAAAACGGGAATGTGGTCTCGTCGAATGTGACGTGACGAGAGATGTGGATTTGACAAGTCGACAAGTCATAGCATATATAGCCCCTATGGTTCGGCGGGAATCCTAGGAAGACACATGGATTGAACCTGGGAGCGAGCTTGTGAGGGGCGGTAGAGCTAAGGTTGGGATAACACAGACAACCGAAAATCCGTAGATGATCATAGGAGGGGACTCTATGGTAGAGGATTTTGGTAGGGGTCATATTGTGAAGAGTGATAGTAGGGAGAATATTTAAAACGTATTCTGACATTTTAGCAGCATAGACCCAGAATGATAGAGGAAGGGAGGCATGAATTAATAGGGTGCGAATCGTGTTGTTAATGGTGCGTATGATTCTTTCAGCTTTACCGTTTTGTGGTGAGGTGTGAGGGCAGGAGAAACGAAAAACCATGTCATTATTGGTACAAAAACGGTGAAACATAGAGTTATTGAATTCACGACCGTTATCGCACTGAAATGATTTTATGTCTTTTTCAAATTGTGTTTGAATGAACTTGCGAAACTCAAGAAATTTGACAAACACTTCCGATTTAAATTTAAGAGGGTATAACCAAACATAGTGTGAAAAATCATCAAGCAACACAAGATAATATTTATGACAGAGAGAACTAGAGATAGGAGACGTCCATAAATCAGCATGTATAATATCAAAGGGAGCAAAGGTAACACTAGTAGATAATTTAAACGGAAGACGAATATGTTTGCCTAAAGAACAAGAAACACAATTTTGGGCAAGCTTTCCATTACAAGTAATGAAATTGTTTCCTCTAAAAAAATTAAAGACTGGGACTCCTGGATGACCAAGCCTATTATGCCATGGTGAAGAAGAAATAACCGCTAGAGTGACAGGAGAGCAAGATCTGACAGCGGAGGTGGAGGTGAATGGATAAATATCCCCGTGCTATTGCATCTCGTAAGAGGTGTCCCCGTATGAAGATCCTTCACAGTAAAACCAAAAGGGTCAAAGTCCACAGAGATAGAATTATTACGAGTAAATTGGCGGACAAATATGAATTTTTTAATCACGTGTGGGGCATATAGGGTGTTTTTGAAGGAGAAGGGTGGATGAAGAGGTTGTGTGTATGAAGTACCACAACCTTTAACTGGAATGCGTTGTCCACTACCAACTGTAACATATTGAGGATGCTTTAAACTACACAGTTTAGGAATAGTACTTGCAGATTGGGTGACGTGAGATGTGGCGCCTGAGTCCATGTACCAAGTATTGTCAGGTTGTTGCATAGAGAGGGTGTTGAACGCCTGACCCAACTCAGTGGGTATCATGCCGAAGGAGGGCTGCGGGACGACCTGCAGAAGTGGGCTCTTTGCGGTGGGCGAGCGGGCCCAACAAGCGGGGTAAGAATACGGATTGTAGGTCATGCTGGAATGGACTCTTGCCGCGACTCTGGGCCGGGCGCGCGACGACAGACGGAGGCGTTATTGCGTAAACGAAGCTGGCGAGGCCGCGACCGGTTGTTCTGCGATCCTATTCTTTATTCTTCTTGTTACGCTGACTCGACCACTTTCCACGACTACATCCTCCTCTACCGCCGCGGCCTTTTCCACCCTTGTCGCCGCGGCCCTGCCGCTGTTGGGAGTTTGTCGGTGGCGTCTGATCTTGGGGTTGCGAGTCAACAGTTAACACCTGATGGGCGTGCTCATCCTGCTTAGCACGACGGGTTTCTTCGAGCAACAATTGTGAGCGAGCTTTGTTAAAACTTGGTAGCGGATCTGCCTGTTGGATCATGGTGGCCAAAACATCATATTCGCCCTTAGTAAGGCCTGCAATCATTTGGAGCACCATATTAGCGTCAGTAACAGGCGTGCCGACGTTGGAGAGTTGATCCACTAGAAGTTTAACCTGCTTGCAATACTCAGAAACATTAGAGAAGTTTTCAAGACGTGTTTTGTTGAATTGTTCTTCCAAATACACGATACGAGTGTGCTTGTTGTCCTGAAAAATTTCCTCCAAATGATTCCACAAGTCAATGGTTGTGAAGTCAGATTTCATGATAGTAAGGAGCAGATCCTGAGAGATACTACCATATATCCATTGTTTGACGCCAGCGTCTAGACGACGCCAAGTAGAATCATCAACCTCCTGAGGGCGCGGAATTTTGTCATCAATATGATCAAGCATGTTATAGAGACATGCATGATTGCGAAACAATTCAACCCAAGGAGAATAACTGTTTTCTTGGTCAAGACGGATAGGGATATGGTTCTTGATGTTGAAAACAGTTAAAACGGGATGAAAAGAGAGTAATGACTTGGTGGTGAAATTTGTAGAGGAAGATGCGTCAAGGACAGCGGAAGAATCCTGAGTGTTCATTTAGAGAGTAGAGGAATGGAGAAGAAAAACCAAAAAATTGAGTAGAGAGATGGAAGTAGTGACGCCTGTGGGGCGATGCTGGTAGATGATATTAATCCCTTGGAGAGTCTTTCATTAATATCAAAGTATATATATATAGTACAATGGTCATCTCTTATACAATAGGAATCCTAAGCCTATACAAAAGAGGAATTCTAGTCTTACCATAATTATATTTACCCAATATATAGAAATATTCTAATTATGGATAAGAAATATATTATTTTTCTATATTTACACGTTTACAAAAATAATGGAATAAAGTCCCAATAGTTTATAATTTTCAGACCTTGCTTTTCTACATAATATCCTTTCGGTTTTCACTATCATAATGGATGTCCATATAAATTATTTAGCCTTCCCAGTAGGTAGCCCAGTATTTCTTTCAGCTTCCCAAATAATATATATATATATATTTATTTTTTTAAATGAAGAATAAAATGTTCATAAGGATACTCAAATTTGACTCAACAGTAGCTTGAATGACCAGACCCATTTGGATATATTTGATACACATTTTATATATAATAAAGTATAAACATGAATTTGTTTATATCAAAATATATTATGCATATACAATAGTCCTAGCAGCGATTAATAAGCAGTCAACCAAAAGATTAATACACTATATCTATATTTCCGCACACTGTCCCCAACAACGATAAACAAACAGCCAAGCCAGAGATTGATATACTATGCATATATTTTCCACATCTTTGAAATATACTATGTATACATTTCACACAGTCCCAACAAATGGTTAACATGATAGTCAAATAAGAGATTAATATTCAGCATATATATCTGATATACATAAACAGGATATAAAACTATACAACTTTTATATATAGGTCATAGGTGCATACTTAGGTTTATATCTTGTATACTTATATCAAGTCATATGTACAGTAAATCAAAAGAGAAATAAAACAACATGGACAGATCCATACAAAGGCAGAGACGGAGATCAGTTATTACTTTTTTGTGGTGCAACGAACTGAGGCAAGGGGCCTTTAAGTTCAAATCGACTTACCGAATCAGAAGCATACTTTGTTTTAAAACTTATCTTTGAAAGCTTTAGTAAGAAAATCAAGAGATATTTAGGGTTTTGAAAGGGATAATGCGGTGGCTGGAAGATCTTGAAATTTTAATGAAAAATGCAAAGTATTTTAGGGTTTTCAAGAGTGCAAGGCGGTGGCTGGAAAGTTCTCAGAAAATGGGCTTCATAGGCTAGTATGTATAGCATTAGCTTAGGGTTTGATGGGGCTCAAACATTTGGGCGGGATTTTGTGTTTTAGAAATTTGAAATGGGTTAAACAGATCGTTCAAAATATGAACGTTGGACAGATTTTGCAGGCTTCACATGGTTGAGACAACTTTAGCACGGAAATGGAGTGACAATCTCTGTCTATGGAGGAAAGGAGCTTTGGTATTATTCCAAAAATGAGAGAGAGAGGGAAAGATAGGGACACGACGGACTGATTTCTTCAGAAGACCTTTTTTTCTCTTTTTAGGTTAGAGACTTAGGGGAAGATGGGTGAGATGGGGTTTATGGGCTGGGTCCGACGAAATAAAAAATAGGGAATTGGGCCATGCGGTTGTGGGCTGGAAATTGGGTAGTTTTAGGTATTTTATTTTAAAGGGGTAAAGGGATTAAAAAGAACTATAAATTGTGATAAAAAATACCAATGTGATGATATAATAATACAATAATATTTTGGAAAATGTTTTAGTGCTTAATATAAAATGTGATGCCTTTTTTTATTAATAACGTAAAATATTAGGATGAAAATTATGAGTGATGAAAGATGTCACGATAGTAAAATGCGAAAAGAAGATAATAATAATAAATAGTAATTATTTTTAGAATATTAAATTCTTTATTTATGTATGCATCTATTAAAAATTAAAGTTGTTTTTGCGGTGTTAAAAATAGTTTAATTTTACGATAAATAATCGAAAGAGAGGGACAAAATTGGGTGTCAACAGTTTATACCTCTTTGTATGAAGAGGATGAAGGAGTCTTCAGACAAAGATGTTGACTTATAGCCAATTTTGCTCTGATTGTCAAAGATTAGGAAAATGTATGGGCAAACGAAGTTTCAAGAAGAAATAGAGATTTTTACGCCAGAAAATTGAAAGTGCAGCTGACACCGACTCAAAATTATCCAGTATCAGATTATGATGACACTGGGTTACGATGATGCTTGGAAATTACAGGCACGGCTGACGTGGATCCCAAAATTTGTCCCAGTATCGAATTATGATGACACTGGATTTTCATGGCGCTAGAAAAACTGAAGGCGGACTGACGCAAATTCAAAATTTGTCCCAGTGTCGAATTAGGATGACACTGGCTATCGGTGTTAGAGAATTAAAGGCAAGGTTAACGCGGATCCAAAATTTGTCCCAGTGTCGAATTATGATGACACTGGATTGTTGTGATGCTAAAGAATCAAAGATATCGTTGACGCGAATTCAAAATTTTATTCCAGTGTCGAATTATGATGACACTGGGTTGTTGTGATGCTAAAAATGATTAAAGCGGGGTAGACGCAGATTCCGAATTTGTCCTAGTGTCAAATTATGATGACACTGGGTTACGATGATGCTAGGGAATTAAAAGAATGGTTGACGCGGATCCCAAAATTTGTCTCAGTGTCGAATTATGATGACACTGGGCTTTTGTGTCAAAATCTTGAGAAAGAGCAGAGCGATGTTTGAAGTAAGCCGCTGACCTTTGTCGGGAAGTCCAGCTTCCCAACAAATTGCCTCAGTTCGCTGCAAAATATGGTTCCACGCTGTGCTCCTGCTTTTGTAAACTAAGTTTCCTACAGGCTAAACTTTAAGAAAAATTAGTGCATAATTGTTAAGGCAAAAAATGATAAAGCATGAATATATAAGAAATGCGATCATGTGAATGGGAATATCGCCTTGTGTTGACATAATGTGTTGAAAGTGTTGATGGCGTCATTGTGTTGATGCGATACTGCAAATGCTGAGATGTCGTCCTTGCATGTATATGCCGCCACTGTGAATACTGATATGTCGTCCTTGCATAGACGTGCTGCAACTGCTCTTGTAAATTGAGGATCCTGTAGGCTAATGCTCAAGAAAAAATTAGTGCATAACTGCTAAGACAAAATAATAAAGCATGAATATATAAGAAATGCGATCAAGTGGATAGGAATATCATCTCTGTGTAGATGTAATGGACGTGTTGTCGATGGCATCATTTCGGACGTGTTGTTGTTGTATCGATGTGCTGTGTTTGTGAGCCACATGACTGCTATTGTCCTTGTCGTCTGTTGCTAAACTGTCTTATCAAGATGAACCGAGAAATATATGCAAAAATAAGGAGCATAGTTTTTCGATGGTGTTTGGTGACAAATATGGTTAAATGCCTCTAAGGGTGTTTGTTCCCTGAGGTGCCTCCAAGGTGTTTGTTCCTTGAGGTCGAAAAATTCCTCTAAGGGTGTTTGTTCCCTGAGGCGCCTCCAAAGGTGTTTGTTCCTTGAGGTCGAAAATTCCTCTAAGGGTGTTTGTTCCCTGAGATGCCTCCAAAGGTGTTTGTTCCTTGAGGTCGAAAATGTCTCTAAGGGTGTTTGTTCCCTGAGGTAAAAATGCAAAAGGTGTTTGTTCCTCGTGCTAAAGAAGACAGGGTGTTTGTTCCCTGAAATCCCTCTAAGGGTGTTTGTTCCCTGAGATGCCTCTATGGGTGTTTGTTCCCTGAGATAAAAATACAAAAGGTGATTGTTCCCTGAAATCCCTCTAAGGGTGTTTGTTCCATGAGATGCCTCTATGAGTGTTTGTTCCCTGAGGTAAAAATGCAAAAGGTGTTTGTTCCTCGTGCTAAAGAAGACAGGGTGTTTGTTCCCTGAAATTCCTCTAAGGGTGTTTGTTCCCTGAGTTGCCTCTGAGGGTGTTTGTTCCCTGAAGTAAAAAATACAAAAGGTGTTTGTTCCTCGTGCTAAAGAAGACAGGGTGTTTGTTCCCTGAAATCCTTCTAAGGGTGTTTGTTCCCTTAGGTGACTCTAAAGGTGTTTGTTCCTTGAGGTCAAAAATGCAAAAGGTGTTTGTTTCTCGTGCTAAAGAAGACAGGGTGTGTGTTCCCTGAAATCCTTCTAAGGGTGTTTGTTCCCTTAGGTGACTCTAACGGTGTTTGTTCCTTGAGGTCAAAAATGCAAAAGGTGTTTGTTCCTCGTGCTAAAAGAAGACAGGGTGTTTGTTACCTGAAATTCTTCTAAAGGTGTTTGTTCCTTGAGGTAAAAAATGCAAAGAGTGTTTGTTCCTCGTGCTAAAAGAAGACAGGGTGTTAGTTCCCTGAAATCCTTCTAAGGGTGTTTGTTCCCTTAGGTGAAAATGAGACAACTTTCATAGTGTGACCGAAGCCTATAGGCCGCCTACGGATCATAGTAAGGGAATCGGGTCATCACGTAGTTCATTTTAATCCAAAGGGAATTGAGAGGTTTTGTTGTCATTTGCAAGACAAAATATAGCTGAAGCCGTTGCGTATGCATAATAAAATGACGTCGTTGGGTAGACGTGTTGTAGATATCGTTGTTGCGCAGATGAAATGTGGACATGATTGATAACCGTAATAGGAGGAATGTTATTGTACGGACGTAATAAGATGAACGTGGTTGAATAAACGTAATAAGTAAAGTATCGCTGATAGACTTAATTGAGCTAACGTCGATGTGCGGACGTAATAAGAAGACGTCGTTGAGTATATGCGATGTAGAGCTCGTCGTTGCAGAGCCGAAATATAGGTAGGGCCATTGCATGGGCGTAACAAAATAACGTTGTTGAGTAGACGTGATGTAGATGTCTTCATTGCATAGACGAAATATAGATGAGGTCGTTGCACAGGCATAATAGAATGACGTCGTTGAGTAGACGAGTTGTAGATGTCATCCGTTGTGTAGACAAAATATAAATAATGTTGTTGCACATGCATAATAAAATGACGTCGTTGGGTAGACGTGTTGTAGATATTAGACGAAATATAGATAATGCCCTTGCACAAGCATAATAAAATGACGTCGTTGAATAGATGTGTCGTAGATATCGTCGTTGAGTAGACGAAATATAGATAATGTCGTTGCACATGCATAATAAAATGACGTCGTTGAATAGACGTGTTGTAGATGTCGTCTGTTGTGTAGACAAAATATAGATAATGTCGTTGAAAAGACGTAATAACAAAACGTCATTGATAGATGTAATAGGACGTCGTTAAATAGACGTAATAAGAAAACATCATTGATAGACGATAAGGTAACGTCGTTGAATTGACGAAATAAGGGAAATGTCACTGATGGACATAATTTAGCTAACATCGTTGTGTGGATGTAAATAAGAAAAACGTCGTTGATAGACGTAATAAAATGATTTTGACCCGGTGGGCTAGGCTACTATGATGAAATTACCTGCAGAATATAAACCGAATAAAATAGTTAGAGTCGTAAAGTGATTGTGAAATGAGGATGAGAGTGTGGCCCTGTGAGCCAAATGACGTCTTGATAGATGCGTGCAATTGTGGCCTTGCGGGCTGAGCTGCTATGCGAAATTTTATAATGTCGTTGGACCATGTAGGTCAATTTCGCGCAGCCGCCTAATAAGAGTGTGATCTCTTTTGTTACACCCCGTAATTCCAGGGCATATAAGTGAGAATGTAAGTAAAGAAATAAGATTTGAACGTTGGAAGAAAGTATACTTACATATTATAATTTTGGATTCAATAAATATGACGACGAGAAGTAGTACTAGTATTGAATCCTTTCCAATAGAATGTGGGCAGAAAAGGCGGAAAAGGAGCTCCCGAAGAAAAAAGGGACGAAAGTTAGCAGAACAGGGCCTAAGATTTCAGCACCGCGGTGCCGGAGTGCAGAACCGTGGTGCCATAACTACTGAGAGTCGCAGAACTTTAGGCATCGCGGTGCCAGACTGCAGTATCGAGGCGGGAATTTCAAAAAATTTGCTAAGTGTGAAAGATATTTTGTGACAAGTGAACAAGTGGGTCTACTTGGGTCCCCCTCCACTTGTGCTATATACACCAATATACACAAGTCTTGCAAGACTTTGCTACACAAATATCTTCATCCTTCAAACCCTCATATCTCTCCCTTGTTCTTGAAGTTTTCAAAAGCCATAGAAGTGAAGAACAAGATTAAGTTATTTTCTAAGATTTAGTTCCTTAACCAAGTTCTAAGCAAGGTTAACTCTCCATAACAAGTGGTCACGGTTTTGGCCAAGAAACTTCTTTGAAACCCTAAGTTTGGAATGGACTTTTTGAAAGAGAAACGAGAAAGTAAGATGGTTACAAGCGTGTAGAGGATACATGCGTGTTGTTGTAACTTGAAAAAGTGGAGCAAAGAGAAAACTGTGAGCCGAGAACTTGTGGACAGTTTTGGGCTAAAAATAAGGTAAGAGTTCTTCTTCCTCTTGAAGTAAATAGAAGTTGCATGATGTTATAGTTAAGAGATGAACTTGTGTTAAGTAAAATGGAGAATAAGAAATGCATGGGACAATTTTGGCATGTTAGCCGATTCTGGACAGTTTTTGGTGTTGTTGGATTCGTTGGTTATTGTTGTTATTATCGTCACTACTTGCATGTTAAAATGAAGGAAATCATGTTATTACAAGTTGAAACTGTTTATATAAAAGTGATGAAATATGAATTGGATTTCAAGAAGTTATGGAAAGGGCTTTGGCTTTGGGTGTTGGCCAAAAACTACATGAAAGTGTGGGACATTGTTGCGCTGTTTTAGGGACTGTTTTGTGATGTTATAATGCTGGAAATTTAGTTACAATTATGCATGTTTAATATGGTAATTGTTAACGTGTGTCCCTAAAGGAATAAGGGTATATAAATGCGTTGTAAGCTTCACATTTTACCCTCATTGTTGTTGGAATATGGATTGTTTATGGATTTTATATGGATTAAGAGGCCGGATTTACATAAGAAATAGGTGTGTGAATCACCTTGGTTGTTGTTTTGGTTATGCCTTAAGTGGTGCTTGGTTATTGATCTTATTGGCCTTATTTGTAAGGTGAAAAAGTATGTATAAATAGGGGAAGTGCTGTCCGAATTTTTATATGAAAGAGAACCATTATGTGGTATATAACTTACACTAGTAAGCATGAAGTTGATAGACGTGTTATCGTTATTATAGGTTAAAGTACTACTTGAGGCGTATTCTACTTGTCGTGCTGGTATAGCCGATAAGGTATGTGAACTATCCTTCATTCTTTTGGCATGTTTATACGAAGTAAGTGTACGGCAGACGTACATAGTTCTATTGGATCCTAGTCCTTAATGATACATGACATGATAGTTCCTTGAGTTTTCTAAATGAAAGTTGTTCTATTTATTCCATTGAGAGTCAAAAACGATTTTACCGCGTCCCAGAAAGGGGTCGGGCAGTATATGATTTTACCGCATCCCAGAAAGATCCGGGCAGTATATGATTTTTATTGAGAGTCCAAAGATGATTTACACTGCATAAGGTTTCTCATGATATCTATTCGTGCAAGTGTTATATTTCATTCATCGCGCCCTTCACTAGAAGGCGGCGGCGATTACGCAGTCCCGAAAGGGTCGCAGAGTCGCTTGTGATAACTTATATGATTCATCGCACCCTTCACTAGAAGGTTGGGCAGTATATGTATATGATTCCACGGACAAGATTCGTGATGCGGGTATAAAGACCCATGCGGGTTCGATTCCCACGAATAGTATATGTATATGATTCCACGGACAAGATCAGTGATGCGAGTACATATACTCATGAGGGTATAAAGACCCATGTGTATTCGATTCCCATGAATATGATATGCATAATGATTCTACGGGCAGGTGTCCATGATTTTGTCATGACTTTCATATTTTGGAAAAGATACTGTTGACTCTCTATTTTTATAAGGTACAGTTGGCTTTATTTTATGTCACGGTTGGATCTGGTATTTTGATTATTATACTTGTCCTTGTCATCCTTTGGCCAGTTATGATCTTAATTTATGTACTTTATGTTTACATACTTAGTACATTGTTGTACTGACCCCCTTCTCCTGGGGGATGCGTTCATGTCCGCAGGTATAAGTACTCAGTTTGGTGATCCTCGAGCTTAGGATCCTTGCCCAGCTTTTGAGATAGCTCCACTGTTCCGGAGCTTGTCATTTTGGTTCAGTATTTGATTTTAGACTTATGTATATTCAGGGGTACGGCGGGGCCTTGTCCCGTCACATGTCATTACCAAACTCTTAGAGCTCTTGTAGACATGTGTGGGTTGTATATGTATTTGGACATGTGTGAGTTGTACTCGTTTGGATATTCTGTATATAGTGGCAGCCTTGCCGGCTTGCCTGTATTTATATGATTTCAGATTTCCATATTTTTCGTCCGAGTCTCAATAGAGTATATGTGATGTATGGGTATAAGGGTGCCCAGGTAGGGCACCAGTCGCGGGCCGTCGGCACGGGTCATGACAAAAGTAGTATCAGAGCAGTTCGTCCACGAAATGTCTACATACTGTGTCTAAGTAGAGTCTTGGGTATAGGTATGTTGTGCACCATACTTATACGCAGAAGGCTGCTGGACATTTAGAATTGGTTTCCATTCTTTCATCTCCTAGATCGTGTAATAGAGCTGTGTTATTAGGAGAATTCCCCTCTCTAACATATTATTGTGTTACAACTATGCCTCCGAGGAAAGTGGGTGGCCTGAAGGGCAAATCGATGCGAGAGCTACTAGTCGGACTCGAGAGTTACTAGAGCACATGCCGATCTATGCACGATATTGTCGCCCGATGCGAGTTCAGTTACACCGCCATCACCAGAGGATCTTAGAGCAGCTCCAGAGGCCCCAATACTTGAGCCTCCAGTTCCTCAGCCAGGGGCAGAGGATAGGACCATGAGAGATGCAGTTCAGCTGCTGACTAGACTAGTGGCAGGGCAGAGCCGCAGACAGGGACTAAGAGTTGATCCTAAGTCCGACAGTTTGAGGGTTCGTGATTTCTTGAATTGCAATCCTCCAGAGTTTTTCGGGTCACAACCCGAGGATGACCCGCAGGAGTTCATTCGACAGATGCAACGTACGCTGAGGGTAATTAGGGCTTCGGAGAGAGAGTCTGTGGAGTTGGCATCGTATATGATGCGGGATAGAGCTACTAACTGGTATGAGTCATGATAGTTGTCTAGAAGAGATGATGTTCCTCCATCTGCATGAGATGAGTTTACAGAGGCATTCCTTGGTCACTTCTTGCCTCCAGCGATGAGGAGAGCTAGAGTGGACAGATTCTTACAGTTGAGGAAGAGTGGCAGGACCATTAGCGAGTATAGCCTGGAGTTTGATTCACTGGCTAGGTATGCACCTACCATTGTGGCTGACATGACGGATAGAGTTCATCGCTATGTGATGGGACTAGACCGCTACTTGATAGAAGGATGCATGGCAGTGGATCTTCAGCCAGGCATGGATATTGCTCGAGTGCAGGCCTACACCCAGGGGGTAGAGGAAAGACATATAGGGCGTCGGCCAGACAGAGACCAGGACTGGGGCCAGCATAAGAGGCCTAGGTCGGCGGGACATTTTGGTGAGTTTCGAGGTGGGCAGCCTTAGCAACAGGTTTGATATGTTTTCCAGCCAGCACAGAGTCCACCTCCACAGTCTACGGGTAGGAGATTCGAGCGCAAGGGGTATTCAGGAGCTGGTCAGAGCTCCAGGGCTTCAGGTTCGCAGATATACCGAGGTTCTAGCCAGTCGAGGCCACCTTTGCCTCAATATGCTCGGTGTGGCAGGTCCCATACTGGGATATATCATTCGGGTACAGGTGCATGTTTTGCTTGCGACCGTCAAGGCCATATTATGAGAGAGTGTCCTCAGAGAGGTGGTACGGGTGGTATGGCTCAGCCTATTAGATCAACTGTTGGTTCATCATCTTCGATAGCTATGTGCCCCGCAGGGCAGGGTGTTCACAGGCCAGCAGGCCGTGGTAGATGTCGTGGCAGAGTTTCTAGTTCTGGCGGTCCTTCGAACATCATTTATGCTTTGGCCAGTAGACACGACCAGGAGGCGTCACCGGATGTTGTCACAGGTATATTATTGATCTTTTTCTGTGACGTTTATGCATTGATAGATCCGGGTTCTACTTTATCCTATATATCTCCCCTTGTTGCTAGTAAAATTGGGATATAACCTGAGTCGATAGAGCCTTTTGAGGTAGCTACACCGGTAGGAGATTCGGTCATAGCTAAGCGAGTGTATAAGAATTGTTCGGTGGTTATATGTAGTCGTCGTACTATAGCAGACTTGATAGAGCTAGAGATGACGAAGTTTGACGTCATTATGGGTATGGATTGGTTGGCTTATTGTTATGCAAATATTGATTGTAGAGGGAAGTTGGTTCGATTCCAGTTTCCAGGCGAACCAGTTATAGAGTGGAAAGGGAATACAACGTCGCCGAGGGGTAGGTTTATTTCTTACCTCAAGGCAAGGAAGATGGTTAGAAAAGGGTATATTTACCACTTGGTTCGGGTACATGATATGGAAGCCGAGGTGCCGCTCTTGATCGATTCGGTGGTTAATGAATTCTCAGACGTATTCCCAGATGATCTCTCAGGTCTTCCTCCAGAGCGGGAGATAGAGTTCAGTATCGATGTACTCCCAGATACCCAACCTATATCTATTCCTCCTTATAGAATGGCACCTGCAGAGCTGAAGGAGTTGAAGGAGCAGTTGAGAGACTTGCCGGAGAAAGGTGTTACACCCCGTATTTCCAAGAGATTGAGATGAGAACGTACGTAAGAAAATGAGATTTGAATTTTGGAAAGAATGAAAATTCCGAAAAAATCTCAGAACCTCGTGAAGGAAAAAAGTTTATTAATGGGAATTTGATTCTCAAATTTGATATGTGAGACTTTTGGAATATATTGGATTTATGGATTTTTAAGTTTCGGATTTGGTCATGTGGGGCCCACCCGGGAAATTTTACGATTTTGTGGGGCCCACAAGGTTTTCGATATTTTGGCCAAATATGGATATTTTGGAAGATGAAATAATTTTGGACCAATCATAGGGTGACACGTGGCATCCCACTTGTCTTGGTCTTGGAAGACTTTAACTATTTGACCTTAGATATTTTGGAAGACTTGGACTAGATATTTTAGAGACACGTGGACAAGTGGGCCATGTGGGTCCCACTCCACTTGTCTTGCTACTTGGATATACATCTATATATTAGAGAGGGCTTGCAAGACTTGTTCTACACTTAGCCAAATTTCACACAAATATATTGTGTCCCTTTGAAGTGCTCTCGGCCAAGGGCCTATTTTGAGGATAAAAATTCTTCAATCCTTGTTGATAAATCCTATAATCCAAGACTAAGCTCCCTAATGGAGTGTTAAGCCAAGATAACCCCTTAAACCCCAAGAACAAGGTGTTGGGCCGAGAAATGAGGGTGAAAACCTAAGGTTCCGTCGACTTTTTGGAAGTTAAATACAAAGTGAAGTTGTGTATAGGCTCATAGGGGTCACATATATGTGATTGGAACTTGAAGAAGTGGAGTGAAACGAAAACTGCGGACCAATATAGTAGGGGCTGTTTTGGACGATTTTTGGTACAAAAATGAGGTAATAGTTCTTCTTAAATTAAAGTAATTGGATATTACTTATTGTTATGTTTAAGGTATGAATTTACGTTAAGGAAGAAATGGAAAATAAGATGTGTATGAGATAGATATGTTGTTGGCCGATTTGAGGCAATTTTGTGCCATTGGTTTCGTTGGTTATATTGTTGTTGTTATCCACACTTGTCGCATGTTAAAATGGGGAAATATGGTTGTTGATAAGTTGGTATGTCATATATAGAAGTGTTGGAACTTGAATTGGAATAAAATGGATTAAGGAAAGAGTTATCGGATTGGTATAGTTGTTATTGGCCGAAAATTGCCTAAAACTTTTAGACGTCGTTATGTCATTTTTATGGACTGTTTTGGGGTGTTGTTATGCTGGAAAATCAGCCCATAACATGCATTATTAATGTGGTAAAACGACTAGTGAAAGTCCTAAGGAATAAGGGTGTTAAAGGCTTCACATCGTACCCTTAATGTTGGATAAATTGTGGACTATTTTGGATAGATTGTGGGGCAGAATTTTACACGTCCAGTTAGGCGTGTAATCCCCTTTGGTTAACTGTTGGTTGTGCCTTAAATGTGGCTTGTTGGTTGTTGAATACGGGCCTTGGAAAAAGGTGGAAAAGTACGTAGAAACAAAGAAAGTGCTGCCCAAATTTTCGTAGAATTAGAGGGTCATTATTTGGTATAAGTCTTATACTAGTAAGTATGATATTGATAGAAATGCTATCGTCATTATAGGTTGAAGAACTACGTGTAGCATATTCTACTTGGAATGTGAAATAGACGCTAAGGTTGAAGTACATTGGAGCGTATTGATACTTGTCGTGTTGGTTAGTCGTCACGAGGTATGTGAACTATCCTTCCTACTTTTGACATGATTATTTGGAAAGCCTATGTGACTTGATTTTGGTGAGTCTATGTGACTTGATTTATTTGAAGTAAATAAATTGATTTTGAAAGTATATGAGTCTTGATTATGAAAGTATGAGTGACTGATGCGCGATTTATGCACACACTAAACGCAAGTGCACGTATCGTGACAAGTAATATAGTCTAGGTAAGACCGAATATCATCCTCAAGGACTGGTTTTCAAGTACCGATTATATATGCTTTAGTTTCTATTTGGTTAACGTTAATTGAATTGGAATTCTAAACTAATAATGCAGGAAATAAACTAATTATGAAAATACTTTGATTTAAATCAGTTATGATGGAGAATTAGGGCTTCCATGATCATCAACTATCCACTTTATTCAATCCTTAATACAATTAGACTGACTTCTTCTTCTACGTTAAGATAGCAGGTTAACTAGACCGTTTTATACTCCTGTTAAGGTAATATAAACACTCAACCCCAATGGATAACCCTTCTACCTTTCGGTGACAAGATTGACTACAAAGGAGGATTAAGAGCAATAACCTATTAAGCTACACAAGTATCGGGGTACTTTCGTCCACGATTTAAACCTATGTTTATTCAACTATAGCATATTCACAATATCCCCTTTCGGCTTTCGATTAGAAATCATATAAGTTATGATAATTAGTGATCAATTAATTATCAAGCAATCAAAACAACTATTGAATAAATCTTAAATAAGTGAAGAAGAAACCAAACTAATATATTAATTCATGAATAGAGTTTCAAGTGAATCATAAGGAAATCCCTAATAAAGTAATTAGCTCATAGCCATAGTCATGCTAAGAACTAATACAATCTCCATACATGAACTGAAATAAATAAAGCAAAAAGAAAGAAAAGAAAATACTCAAGAACGAGTCTCCAAGCCTTCTAGCATCCAAGGATTGTGTTGTGGAATATTTACAAGATGGAATGGTGGATGGAGAATGGAATGGAATGGTGGATGGAATGTAGGATGGTGGATGTAGAATGAATTCTTCTAATGATGTACATACTATTTATAGCCTAAGAATTCTTTAGGTAAAGGGTTAGGGATTATGTAGGTAGGAAAGGTTATGGAATCCTTTTAGGTAAAGGTTTTAGGAAAAGTTATGGAAAAGGGTTAAGGAATATGTAGGTAGGAAAAATTATCCTTTTGGACTCTGAAAATGTGTCAAATTCGGCCCAAAAACTCAGAAATCCCGTCGGGCGCGCAGCCTCACTATGCCACTACCAAAAACCTGCAACTTTCTGAACATTCGGAACATCAGCCATGCGCTCGAGGCGTTTTTCGGCGGATTTTTGTTTCGTCGTTCTTTTTCGTCCTGGCCTTCGCTCGATTTCTTCTATACTTCCTAACTTAGTTTCATTTCTTGGCCCTTTTAGTGTGCAATTCCATCTCATTTATGCTTATTTCATCTTCTTTTCACCATTTCTCCATTTCTGACCGCTGTGACACAAAAGAAAGGAAAACAACCCTAATACTATACTAAACATAAATGAAATGAGTAAAATACTAACTAAAATGACTCAAAAGGTGTATATAAAATACACCGATCAAACACCCCCAAACTTAACCTTTGCTCGCCCTCGAGCAAAGATAAAAAATATAAACAAAGACACGAAAGAAAGGAAAATAAAATGACTCAAAGACATTGATCAAATTGCTGCATCATTGTTACTTAAAAAAGCATGAAGGTTAGTAAAATAATATGCAGGAACATATAGCATGGATTTTTAGCATTCTAAACACTCAAGTCAGATATTTCGCAAATTCAATTTAATCATGCTCAATGGAAGTGAGAATACCTAACTATGCATGTTAATTTCAAAATCCTATGGCATGTTTACTTGTTATTCTCCACTAATCATGGATACACATATTAGAGATCTTCAGGGCTTTTCAGGGTTGTAATGTAGACTTAGGCAGGGGTAGGTAAAAATAGGCATTTAGGCTCAATTTACGTACCATAAGCTCTTTTGCTTTAAATTCTTCCCTTTTCTTTTGATTATCTTTTTAACCTCATACTTATCTTTCCCCTCTTTTGTTTTGGAAGAATGAGGTGTCTGATGAATAGTAAGCACCCCCAAATTTAGGCTTTTGCCTATTTATTATTACTTTTCCATTGGGTGCATCAAAATTGTTCAATCTCTTTTTGTTTCTTTTTCAACACTTTATATTCCAAACAACTCAATTTTTCCACTTATGACACAAATATGGAATTATAGGGTGTCAAAGAAAGGTCTTATTTTTAGGCTCAAAGGGACTGACTAGGGATATAATTTGAATGTAAGGGATAGACAAAAAATGGTAAGAAAGGGCTAACAAAGAAATGCCTGAATCATTTCCCTAACATGCATATCCTAACTATTTCGCCTCAAATAGCAAGCAAGTTGACACATAGGTTTAATCATTAACAATGCACAAATCAAGAAAGATACCCCAAATAGTTCGATTTCATGAATTTTTGGCATATCTAACTTAAGTATTCAGATGGTTGCTTCTAATTCCATTACATTATTCTACTTTAATTCACTAGGCGTTTCAAGTAACTACATCATGCATGATCTTAAAAAAAACATTATGACTCAAAAAAAAAATACTCAAAAATACCAAAACAAATCAAAAAGACTCAAAAACAATAAAACATCCCCCCAAACTTAAATCACACATTGTCCCCAATGTGTGCAGGACTCAAAAAAATAATAGGGACAACTTACTAACACAATACAGCGGTCATAATGGAGGTCTGGGAGGATTTTTTTGGAATTTGCACTAACTGGTTTCGAACTTTCGCCGCGACGATTTTGGGCTCTCTGGTTCAGCGCATGGCTGATTACGACAGCGGCTACGATTACTTTTCCTTTTTTTTTCCAGTGTTTTTGCTCATTTTCCTGTTCGGGGTCTGCTCCTAGTCCACCTGTCATCCAACAACACAAAACAAGAACCCAAGACCGTGCGACTGTTCAAGACAAGATAAAACAAACTAAAGCAAAAATTAAAATAACATAATTAAAAACATTGGGTTGCCTCCCAACAAGCGCTGTCTTTAACGTCTTTTAGCCGGACGCAATTAACCTTTACGAGTGCCCATTGGATCCTTCTGCGAACTGCTTGCAATCCGCATAGTTATTGTTGCAGGTCTCACTATTCCTACAACACTTTTTTCAACTAAGGGCTTCAGACATAAGATTATCCCCCAAGTACACAAGATAGACTTGTCTTTTAGGCTCTCTTTAATGTAGGGATTAGTGAAATTCCCTACATCTCTCAACTCTAGGGGGTGCCCTTGAAGGTATGAACTTTTTATTTGGGGATCAACAGTGACAGCTGGTGGTATTTCTTTTGCAATAGGTACAGGAAAAAGAATTTTCAAAGAATCCAAAAAGGTGAATAATTGGATCTCAGTAGTCTTTTCCTTCTCTACACCAACTATCTCGCCAGATTTCTCAACAGCTGAGTGTGGTTCAGGTTCCTAAATTTGCTTATCACTTTCTACAACGGTGTCGTTAGGCAGACTTTCTTGAAGTGTATTGCTCATCATATCCATTAGTTGCCCTATTTGTGTCTCCAAATTGCTGAGGGACACTCTTGTCTCATCCATAAACTGAGCTTGGCACTTGGTGAGCCTGAGTATGTCTGCCTGCAACTCATCTAGATCTTCCTCTGGAACCTGTGGGTTAAGCTGATGTTGATGACTCCACTGCCCCTGATAGAAGTAGTAGTCCATGTGTCCTAATTTGTTTGTTTGTTTTTTTTTTCTCGAATTTAACCTGCAAAATAAGAAAACAACTAAAGGTGATAAAATGATGCTCGCAGAACAAGTTAGAGACTTGTTCTTGGAGCAACCAAATTAGAAAATAGATAAAGCGATATTGAAAATACGTCAATCCCCGGCAACGGCGCCAAAAACTTGATGCGCGATTTATGCACACACTAAACGCAAGTGCACGTATCGTGACAAGTAATATAGTCTAGGTAAGACCTAATATCGTCCTCAAGGACTGGTTTTCAAGTACCGATTATATATGCTTTAGTTTCTATTTGGTTAACGTTAATTGAATTGGAATTCTAAACTAATAATGCAGGAAATAAACTAATTATGAAAATACTTTGATTTAAATCAGTTATGATGGAGAATTAGGGCTTCCATGATCATCAACTATCCACTTTATTCAATCCTTAATACAATTAGACTGACTTCTTCTTCTACGTTAAGATAGCAGGTTAACTAGACCGTTTTATACTCCTGTTAAGGTAATATAAACACTCAACCCCAATGGATAACCCTTCTACCTTTCGGTGACAAGATTGACTACAAAGGAGGATTAAGAGCAATAACCTATTAAGCTACACAAGTATCGGGGTACTTTCGTCCACGATTTAAACCTATGTTTATTCAACTATAGCATATTCACAATATCCCCTTTCGGCTTTCGATTAGAAATCATATAAGTTATGATAATTAGTGATCAATTAATTATCAAGCAATCAAAACAACTATTGAATAAATCTTAAATAAGTGAAGAAGAAACCAAACTAATATATTAATTCATGAATAGAGTTTCAAGTGAATCATAAGGAAATCCCTAATAAAGTAATTAGCTCATAGCCATAGTCATGCTAAGAACTAATACAATCTCCATACATGAACTGAAATAAATAAAGCAAAAAGAAAGAAAAGAAAATACTCAAGAACGAGTCTCCAAGCCTTCTAGCATCCAAGGATTGTGTTGTGGAATATTTACAAGATGGAATGGTGGATGGAGAATGGAATGGAATGGTGGATGGAATGTAGGATGGTGGATGTAGAATGAATTCTTCTAATGATGTACAGACTATTTATAGCCCAAGAATTCTTTAGGTAAAGGGTTAGGGATTATGTAGGTAGGAAAGGTTATGGAATCCTTTTAGGTAAAGGTTTTAGGAAAAGTTATGGAAAAGGATTAAGGAATATGTAGGTAGGAAAAGTTATCCCTTTTGGACTCTGAAAATGTGTCAAATTCGGCCCAAAAACTCAGAAATCTGCGCGCTTACGCCATAATCCGGCGCCACGGCGCCGAAAAACCTGCAACTTTCGGAACATTCAGAACATTGGGCGCCGCAGATCGCTGCCGAGGCGCGCCGAGGCGTTTTTACGTGAATTTTCGTTTCGTCGCCCTTTTTCGTCCTGGCTTCGTCGTTTCTTCTATACTTCCGAACTTAGGCTTCATTTCTTGGCCCTTTAGTGTGAAATTCCATATCATTTATGCTTATTTCATCTCTTTTCGCCATTTCTCCATTTCTGCATCACTGACACAAAAAAAAGGAAAACAACCCTAATACTATACTAAACATAAATGAAATGGGTAAAATACTAACTAAAAATGACTCAAAAGGTGTATATAAAATACACCGATCAGTGACTTGGTTTGAAATGTATAAGTTACTTGAATTACCTTAAAATTAAGAGATTTGATTTAAAGTTATGAGACTTTATTTTTCAAGTTATGGGACTTGATTTCTAAAGTTAAGATATTTGATTTAAAGTTATGAGACTTGATTTTTTTAAAAGATTATGAGACTTTATTTTTCAAGTTATGAGACTTGATTTCTAGAGTTAAGAGATTTGATTTATTTTGAAAGTTATAATACTTTATTTGAAAAGTACAAGCTTACTTGATTTTAAAGATGAGAAGTAACTTGATTTAAATGTATAAGTTACTTGATTGATTTAAAGAGAATAAACTACTTAATGTTGAAAGAAGAAGTTCTTGGTGTTAAAGGTATAAGTTATTTAAGTTTAAAAGTTTAAGTAATTTTGATAGCAAAAATATTCTTGGGGTTCAACTCCTTAAAAAAATGATTCTTTTTATAAAGAATAGATGTATGTAGTACTTTTGGGTTTAATCCCCTAACATTACATGACTTGAGTCTTCTTGTAAAGAAGTGAATGTACGTAGTACTTTGGGTTCAACTCCCTTACATGACGTGATAATGCCTTGGTTGTATTAAAAGGAAAGATGTGGTAGTGCTTTAGTTTTCAAAAATGAAAGATGTTATAACGGCTTTATGGGAAGTTGGTTATAACAGTTTATGGAAAGTCAAGAGATAGTATAAAAGGTTATAAGGAAATCATGTGTGAATGTCCATGATTAAGTCCTTAATATAGTACATGAAATGAAAGTGCCTTGAGTTTATAAAGAGAATGTACGGCGGACATACATTGTTGTAATGGATCTTAATCCTTAATGAACTATGTGATAGTGCCTTGGTGTTATAAAATGAAAGACTTGTTAGTGTCTTGGTTTCTCTAAAAATGATAGTTCATTCTATTTGTGCTAATGAGAATTGAAGATGATTTAAATGGTACATAGTTGCTTGTGATAGCTATATGTGTACAATCCTTTATATTTGCACCAAGTCCCAAAAATGGGCCGGGACATGTCGTACCTCGCATGATGGTGCGGAAACCCGTCGACTAAACCCGTAGAAAATGAAAAACGCAACCGTATTGTCTTGGTCATTTTAGAAAGGAAGGCATGATATTGTCTTGGTTATTTAGAAAGGAAGGCATGGTATTGTCTTGTTTATTTAAAAAGGAAGACATGGTATTTGCCTTGGTTGTTTTAAAATGAAAGATATGATAGTGCCTTGGTCGTCTAAAATGGTGGTTTATTCACTTGGATCTAATGAGAGTTAAAGATTACTTAACTTGCATATGTTGTTCATGATAGCCAGTAGTGCAAGTGTTATATTATTTATTGCGGGGTCAATCCCCGGGACATTACATATCCGTGGATTTGCTCTCCACTATGCGTGTATGATGTATATGCTCATTGCGGGTCCGTAGAGCCTATGCGGGTGAAATAGTCCTATGCGGGTGAAATAGTCTTATGCGGTGCAAATTGCTCCATTGCGGGTCCACAAGACCTATGCGGGTGAAATAGTCCCTTGAATAGGATTGCATAATGATACTACGGGCGGGCGTCCCTAAATTAATCATAAGCTTTCTATTTTAAAACAGTAAAGTTTACTCTCATTGTTAAAAAGGCACAGTGTACTGGTAGTTGTATATTATACTTATTACATGATGACAGTGATGTTGTATTCCACGAGCATGCTTCTGTGATATTATATGCTGAGGGCAGGTGTCCTAGATTTTGACATGGCTTTCATATTTGAAAGTGGTACGGTGTTACAGTAGTATAGTGATACAAGATACAGTTGGCTCTGATTTTTATATGACACGGTAGGATCTGGTATTTGATTTTCATACTTTCCCCTGTCATTCCTTGTACAGTTATGATCTTAATTGTTGTACTTTATTTCCGTTCCATACTTAGTACCTGTTGTACTGACCCCCTTCGGGGGCTGCGTTCATGTCCGCATGTTTAGGTACTCAGTTGTGGATCTGTGAGCTTAGGATCCTTGTTCAGCATTTTGGGATAGCTCCAATGTTCCGGAGCTTGTCATTATGGCTAGGTACATTCAGAGGTACGGCGGGGCCTTGTCCCGTCATAGTATTTGTCCAAAATCTTAGAGGTCTGTATTCATATGTGGGCTGGACTGGCTAGAGTTGTATTTACATTGTTGAACAGTGTAGACCCTTTCGGGTGATTTATATTATGGCAGCCTTATCGGCTTTGCCTTTGTTTAAAGAAAAGAAAAAGGAGCGTTATTTATCTTCCGCGGTTTATTGTTGTTGTATGAATAGAAGGGTGCCCAGGTAGGACACCAGTCGCAGGCCCGGGGTTCGGGTCGTGACAAAAGGCTTCATAAAGCCTAGTACATCTCCTTGGGGAGCACCGGTATTATTTGTGAAGAAGAAAGATGGATCGCTGCAGATGTGTATTGATTATAGGAAGATGAATAAGGTAACCATCAACAATAGGTATCCCCTCCCCAGGATTGATGATTTATTTGACCAGTTGCAGGGTGCCAAGTGTTTCTCGAAGATAGACATGCGGTCCGATTATCATCAGGTGCGGGTAAGAGAGGCAGATATCCCGAAGACAACATTCAGGACCCGATACGGGCATTATGAGTTTAGGGTGATGTCTTTTGGATTGGTCAATGCTCCAGCAGTGTTTATGGATTTAATGAACCGGGTGTTCAAGCCATTCCTAGATAAGTTTGTTATAGTATTCATTGATGACATCCTGGTTTATTCTCGTTCAGAGCAGGAGCATGCAGACCATTTGAGGACAGTACTTAAGGTACTCCAACACCGGCAGTTGTATGCCAAGTGTTCTAAGTGTGAATTCTGGTTGGCCTCAGTGGCATTCTTGGGGCATATTATTGGAGCTGATGGTATTTGGGTGGATACACAGAAAATTGAGGCAGTTAAGACTTGGCCCAGACCTACTACACCTACGGAGATACGCAGTTTTCTGGGGCTTGCAGGGTATTACCGGAGGTTTGTGGAGAAGTTTGCCTCGATCTCAGTGCCTTTAACTAGGATAATTCAAAAGGCGGCTAAGTTCCAATGGACGGATGCTTGTGAGCAAGGCTTCCAGTTGTTGAAGGATAAGTTGACTACGGCTCCAGTTCTAACTCTTCCTGAGGGACTAGAGGGTTATGTCGTTTATTGTGATGCTTCGGGTGTGGGGCTAGGTGTTAGGCGTATTTTGTATACGCTTTTCGAGTCATTTTTAGTTGGTATTTTACTCGTTTTTGTTGTGTTTAGTATAATAGTAGGTTTGTTTTTCTTTCTTTGGAGTCACAGCGGTGCGAAAAGGTAAAATGACAAAAACGAAACGAGAAATGGGCAGAAAAGGTGCTCCCAAGGCGAAAAGGATGAAAAGTTGGCAACTCAGAGCAAAAGAAGGCAGCACCGCGGTGCCATTTGTGCTGAGAAGCTGCAGAAGTTTCGGCACCGCGGTGCCGGTGTGCAGAACCGCGGTGCCGACGCGGGAAATTCCAGATCCGAGGAGAAATTGGCCAGGGGCAGAAGGGTCCATAGGGCACGAAATTTGCAACATATTTAAAGCCCTAGGGATTATTCTATGAAGAGGGGGGTCATTCTACAACACAACACAACTCAAGGCGGATTTAGAGCGACAATTGGAGACTTTGTTCTACGTAATTTTCTTTCTTTCGTTTTTAATTCATTTTATGTATGGATATTGTGTTAGTTCTTAGCGTGACTATGGCTAGGAGCTAAACACTCAATTAGAGCTTTCCTTGTAAATCGCTTGAAACTTTATTCATGATTTAATGTATTAGTTGATTTCTTCTTCACTTGATTAAGATTTATTCAATAATTGGTATGAATGTTTGATAGTTAATTGATCACTAATTATCATAATTTATATGATTTCGAATCAAGAACCGAAAGGAGAGATTTGGATATGCTGTAATTGAATAGACATAGGTTAAAATCGCAGACGACAGTACCCCGATACTTGTGTAGCATTATAGGTTACTGTTCTTAATCCTCCTATGTGGTAAATCCTATCATAGAAATATATAAGGGTTCTGCACTAGGGTTGAGCGATTATATATCTTAACCGGAATATAAGACAGTCTAGTTAACCGTTATCTTAACGTAGAGAAGAAGTCATTCTAGTCGCATTAAGGATTGAGTAGAGTGGATAGTCGAGGATCTTGGAAGCCCTAATTCATTCATAACTGATTACAACTTAAATAGTTTAGTTAAATCTTGCAATTATTCTAGTAGTTAAACGAAAACCCCAACCAAATATCGATTGTAAAATAGATAACATAGAATAGATGAACGATAGTTAGAAACCAGTCTCTGAGGACGATATTCAGTCTTATCAGACTATACTATTTGTGAACGATACGTACAATTGCGTTGAGCATTTGTAAATCGGCTGACAATTTTTTGGCGTCGTTACCGAGGACTGGCGTACTTTTAATATCGAACTATCTATTCTTATGTCTAATTTGGTTGCTCCAAGAACAAGTTTCTAACTTGTTCTTCGAGCATCTTTTTATCACTTTTTGTTGTTTTTCTTTTTTTGTAGGTAAAGTTAGTAAAAAAAAAATTAAAAAAAAACACATGGACAACTACTACTATCAGGGGCAGTGGAGTCATCAACAACAGCTTAACCCATAGGTTCCACAGAAAGATCGAAATGAGCTGCAGAAAGCCATACTCAAGCTCACCAAGTGTCAGACTCAGTTTATGGCTGAGACTAGCGAGTCACTCAGAAATTTGGAGACACAAATAGGGCAACCGATGAATATGGTGATCAATACACCTCAAGAAAATCTGCCTAGCGACACCATTGTGGGAAGTGGTAAGCAAAGTGAGGAGCCTGAACCACACCAATTTGTTGAGGAGTTGAGAAAGGTAGTTGGTGTAGAGAAAGAAGGGGTTATTGGAATCCAATTTTTCACCTTTTTGGATTCCTTGGAGTTCTTTTTTGCTGTACCAATTGCAGAAGAAACACCACCAGATGTCTTTGATGACCCCCAAACAGAAAGTCCATACCCTCAAGAGAACCCCCAGAAGTCTAGAAATCCATGGAGCTTCAGTATTCCTTGCACTATACGGAATTTTGAAAGCAAGCAAGTATTGGACAATTTGGAGGCAAGCATAAAAGTACTACCCTTTTCTGTATAGAAATGGTGTAGGTGAAGTGAGGCCGGCAAAAATAACTATTCGGATTACAAGCCGTTCGCAGAAGGATCCACCAGGCACTAGTAAGGATTAATTGCGCCCGGCTAAAAGACGTTAAAGACAACGCTACTTGGGAGGCAATCCACGGTTTTAATTATGTTATTTAAATTTTTCATTTTAGTTTGTTTTGTTTTAAATTGAACAGTCTCACTTTTGGTATGTTTGTTGTGGTGTGATGCCAGGTGAAGGAATCAGAGAATGAGCATGAAGAAAAGGGTGGAAAACACGAAGTCGAGTCAGCACCGCGGTGCCAATCTGCAGGACCGCGGTGCAGAATGTTCAGAGAGGCCCGAGTACTTTAGGCACCGTGGTGCCACTATGCAGTACCGTGGTGCCGATTAGCGATTTCCGAATAATAAAAGGCCCTAAATCGCCAAATCTCCTCCCACAGATACCGTCTCAATGCAATATCCGTCGCCACCACCACCACCATTTTGAGCCGATGTATGTCTATAAGTCGTCCCTCTTTAATTTTTGAGTCTTCTACACATTTGGGACAATATGTAGTTTAAGTTTGGGGGGAGTTTTCATTTTATCTTATTTTTGAGTCATTTTTTTATCATGCATGTGATCGATGTAATTTGTATACACCTTTTAAGTCATTTTTAGTTAGTCTTTTGCCCATTTTTGTACAAATATGTGTCGTGTTAGAATAATTTTTCTTTCTTTTGAGTCACAGTTGTTTAAAATGGCACATTGGCGAAAAGAAGCAAAAAGAGGGCAGAAATAGAGGTTCCAGAGCCAAAAGAGACGAAAAGTTTGCCCCCCGGATGAAGAACAGGGCGGCACCGTGGCGCCACTCTATCAGGCACTGCAAGGCCACGACGCCCAGGACGCTGAAGAGCTGCAGAAGTCTCGGCGCCACTGATCGGTGTATTTTATATACACTTTTTGAGTCATTTTTAGTTAGTATTTTACTCATTTCATTTATGTTTAGTATAGTATTAGGGTCGTTTTCCTTTCTTTTGTGTCACAAAGTCGAAATGGAGAAATGGCGAAAAGGAGATGAAATGAGCATAAAAGAGATGGAATTGCACACTAAAAGGGCCAAGAAATGAAGTCTAAGAAGTTCCGGAAATTATAGAGGAGATCAGACGAAGTCCGGACGAGAAAAAGACGACGAAACGGAAATTCGCCAGAAAAATGTCACCGGCGCCGCGGCGCCTGGCAGCAGAGCCGCGGCGCCCAATGTGCTGCGAAGTCTGATGGTTGCTTCTAATTCCACTACATTATTCCACTTTACTTCACTAGGCGTTTCAAGTAACTACAGCATGCATGATCTTAAAAAAAAAATTATGACTCAAAAATACACAAAACAATTCAAAAATACACAAAACAATTCAAAAAGACTCAAAAACAATAAAACATCCCCCCAAACTTAAATCACACATTGTCCCCAATGTGTGCAAGACTGAAAAAAATAGGGACAACTTACTGACACAACACAGCGGTCATAACGGAGGTCTAGGAGGAAAAACATTCTGGAATTTGCACGGAGTATGGCTCTCTGAAGTTCCGGCGCCGCGACCAGAGATCTGGCCAGCGCTAGTACCGTGGCTCTCTGGTTCGGCCACAAGGCGCTGATTCTGAAATGCGGCCGATTTACGACTTTTCCTTTTTTTCCAGCGTTTTTGCTCCTTTTTCCTCGGTTTTAGCTTTCAGTCCACCTGTCATCCAACAACACAAAACAAAAACCCAAGACCTTGAGACTGTTCAAGACAAAATAAAATAACTAAAGACAGAATTTAAAATAACATAATTAAAAACATTGGGTTACCTCCCAACAAGCGATGTCTTTAACGTCTTTTAGCCGGACGCAATTAACCTTTACGAGTGTCCATTGGATCCTTCTGCGAACTGCTTGCAATCCGCAGAGTTATTGTTGCAGGTCTCACTTCAACAACAACAATTGCTTCAAACAAGGGCCTCAAATATACGATTATCCCCCAAGTACACAAGACATGTTTGTCTTTTAGGCTCTCTCTAATGTAGGGATCAGTTAGATTCCCGACATCTCTCAACTCTAGGGGGTGCCCTTGATGGTATGGACTTTCTTTTTGGGGGTCAACATTGACAGCTGGTTGTGTTTCTTCTGCATTAGGTACAAGAAAAAGATTTTCCAAGGAATCCAAAAAGATGAATGATTGGATTTCAGTACCCTTTTCCTTCTCTACACCAATTACCCCGCCAGATTCCTCAACAGCTGGGTGTGGTTCAGGCTCTTCTATTTGCTTACCACCTCCCATAATGATGTCGCTAGGCAAATTTTCTTGAAGTGCATTGCTCATCCTATCCATCAGTTGCCCTATGTGGGTCTCCAAATTTTTGAGGGACTCCCTTGTCTCAGCCATAAACTGAGTCTGGCACTTGGTGAGCATAAGTATGCCTGCCCGCAACTCATCTCGATCTTCCTCTGAAACCTGTGGGTTAAGCTGCTGTTGATGACTCCACTGTCTCTGATAGTAGTAGTCCATGTGTCTTGATTAATTATTTTTTTTCCGAATTTAACCTGCAAAATAAGAAAAACAACAAAAGGTGATAAAAAGATGCTCGCGGAACAAGTTAGAAACTTGCTCTTGGAGCAACCAAATTAGAAATTAAGAATAGATAAAATTGATATTGAACTACGCCAATCCCCGGCAACGGCGCCAAAAACTTGATGCGCGATTTAATGCACACACTTTAACGCAAGTGCACGTTGTCGAGTCAAGTAATATAGTCTTTGAAGACCGAGTTATCGTCCTCAGGGATTAGTGCTCAAGTACCAACTTCTATTCTTTGTTATCTATTTGGTGACCGATATTTGAGTTGTTGATTATAACTAAAAATTATAAAGACTAATTAACTATGTGTTTACTTCAGTGATGATGGAAATAGGGCTTCCAAGTCTCCTCAACTATCCACTTATATTACTTATTAATGCAATTAACTATGGTTCTTCTCCTTTTGGAGATAGCGGGTTTACTAATTCGTTTTATACTCCCGTTAAGGCTATATAAACACTCAACCCCAGTAGCGCTCCTTTCTACATTTCGGTGATAAGGATGACTCTATAGGAGGATTAAGAGCAAAAACCCTATTAATGGCTACACAAGTAATTGAGGTATTTTCATCCCCAATTCGACCTATGTCTACCCAACTACAGCATAGTCACAACCTCCTCCTTTCGGAGTTTGATTAGAAATCATATAAATAATGATAATTAATGATCAAGTAATTACCAAGCAATCAAATTATCTATTGGATAAATCTCAACAATAAGAAGAACAACCATAAACATGCATTAATTCATAGAATAAGGTTCAAGTGAATTGACATGAAAAACCCTATATTAGAATTAGGTCCTAGCAATAGACATGACAAGAACTAATTCAATATCCAACATAAAACTGAAAATAAAGTAAAAGAAAAGAAAAATACTCAAGAACGAGTCTCCAAGCCTTCTAGCATCCAAGGGTTGTGTTGTGGAATATTTACAAGATGGATTGGTGGATGGATGGATGTAGAATAGTGAATAGTGGAATGGAGAATGGATTATTCTAATGATGTAGAGACTTTATAGACCAAGAATCCTTTAGGTGAAGGGTTAATGATTATGTAGGTAGGAAAAGTTATTAGAATCATTTTAGGTAAGGGTTTTAAGGTAGGAAAAGTTATCCCTTTAGGTAGGAAAAGTTATCCCTTCAGGTAGGAAAAGTTATCCCATTAGGTATGAAAAATTATCCCTTTAGGACTCTGAAAACATGTTAAATTCGACCCAGAACTTCATAAATTCCGTTGCACCGCTGCCTCAGATCAGCCATGGCGCTTGAAAATCAGCAACTTTCGACTTTCGACATATCATGCCGCGGCCGCCAGCCATGCGCGGTGACATTTTTCTGGCAGATTCCGTTTCGTCGTCCTTTTTTCATCCGGACTTCGTCTGATCTCCTCTATAATTCCCGGAACTTCTTAGACTTCATTTCTTGGCCCTTTTTGTGTGCAATTCCATCTCATTTATGCTCATTTCATCACCTTTTCGCCATTTCTCCATTTTTGACCGTTGTGACACAAAAGAAAGGAAAACGACCCTAATACTATACTAAATATAAATGAAATGAGTAAAATACTAACTAAAAATGACTCAAAAGCTGTAGATAAAATACACCGATCAAATACCCAAACTTAACATTTGCTCGCCCTCGAGCAAAGATCAAAAATATAAATAAAGATACAAGGGAAAAGAAAATGACTCAAAGACACTGATCATTTTGCTGCACAATTGTCACTTAGAAAAGCATGAAGGTTAGTAGGATATTATATGGGAACATATAGCATGGATTTTTAGCATTCTAAACACCCAAGTCAGATATTTCGCAAATTCAATTTAATCATACTTAATGGAAGTAAGAATACCTAACTATGCATGTTAATTTCAAAATCCTATGACATGTTTACTTGCTATTCTCCACTAATCATGGATACACATATAAGAGATCTTCAGGACTTTTCAGGGTTGTAATGTAGGCTTAGGCATGGGTAGGTAAAAATAGGCATTTAGGCTCAATTTACGTACCATAAGCTCTTTTGCTTTTCAACTCTTCCCTTTTCTTTTGATTTTCTTTTTCACTTCATACCTATCTTTCCACTCTTTTGTTTTGAGAGAATGAAGTGTATTATGAATAGCCGACACCTCCAAACTTAGGCTTTTGCCTATTTATTATTTCTTTTTCATTTGGGGTGCACCAAAAATTATTCACTCTTTTTTTTCTCTTTTTCAACACTTTGTATTCCAAACATCTCAATTTTTCACTTATGTCACAAGTATGGACTTATAGGGTGTCAAAGAAAGGTTTTATTTTTAGGTTCAACGGGGCTGACTAGGGATATAATTTGACTGTCAGGGATAGGCAAAGAATGGTAAGAAAGGGCTAACAAAGAAATGTCTGAGTCATCTCCCTAACATGCATATCCTAACTATTTCGCCTCAAATAGCAAGCAAGCAGACACATAGGTTTAATCACTAACAATGCATAAATCAAGCAAGATACCCCAAATAGTTCGATTTCATGAATTTTTGGCATATCTATCCTAAGTGTTCAGATGGTTGCTTCTAATTCCACTACATTATTCCACTTTACTTCACTAGGCGTTTCAAGTAACTACAACATGCATGATCTTAAAAAAAATTATGACTCAAAAATGACTCAAAAATACAAAAAACAATTCAAAAAGACTCAAAAACAATAAAACATCCCCCCAAACTTAAATCACACATTGTCCCCAATGTGTGCAAGACTGAAAAAAATAGGGACAACTTACTGACACAACACAACGGTCATAACGGATGTCTAGGAGGAAAAAAAATTCTGGAATTTGCACGGAGTATGGCTCTCTGAAGTTCCGCCGCGACCACGAGATTAGCGCGGCCACTGCTAATCTTGTGGCTCAATGAAGTTCCGCGCCATGTGCTGATTCTGAGCGCCATGACGATGACTTTTCCTTTTTTTTCCAGCGTTTTTGCTCCTTTTTCCTCGGTTTTAGCTTTCAGTCCACCTGTCATCCAACAACACAAAACAAAAACCCAAGACCTTGAGACTGTTCAAGACAAAATAAAATAACTAAAGACAGAATTTAAAATAACATAATTAAAAACATTGGGTTGCCTCCCAACAAGCGCTGTCTTTAACGTCTTTTAGCCGGACGCAATTAACCTTTACGAGTGCCCATTGAATCCTTCTGCGAACTGCTTGCAATCCGCAGAGTTATTGTTGCAGGTCTCACTTCAACTACAACAATTGCTTCAAACAAGGGCCTCAAATATACGATTATCCCCCAAGTACACAAGACATGATTGTCTTTTAGGCTCTCTCTAATGTAGAGATCAGTTAGATTCCCGACATCTCTCAACTCTAGGGGGTGCCCTTGATGGTATGGACTTTCTTTTTGGGGGTCAACATTGACAGCTGGTGGTGTTTCTTCTGCATTAGGTACAAGAAAAGGATTTTCTAAGGAATCCAAAAAGATGAATGATTGGATTTGGTACCACTTTTCTCTACACACAATTACCGCGGATTCCTCAGCGGTGGGTGTGGTTCAGGCTCTTCTATTTGCTTACCACCTCCCATAATGATGTCGCTAGGCAAATTTTCTTGAAGTGTATTACTCATCCTATCCATCAGTTGCCCTATGTGGGTCTCCAAATTTTTGAGGGACTCCCTTGTCTCAGCCATAAACTGAGTCTGGCACTTGGTGAGCATAAGTATGCCTGCCCGCAACTCATCTCGGTCTTCCTCTGAAACCTGTGGGTTAAGCTGTTGTTGATGACTCCACTGTCTCTGATAGTAGTAGTCCATGTGTCCTGATTTATTATTATTTTTTTTCGAATTTAACCTGCAAAATAAGAAAAACAACAAAAGGTGATAAAAAGATGCTCGCAGAACAAGTTAGAAACTTGCTCTTGGAGCAACCAAATTAGAAATTAAGAATAGATAAAATTGATATTGAACTACGCCAATCCCCGGCAACGGCGCCAAAAACTTGATGCGCGATTTAATGCACACACTTTAACGCAAGTGCACGTTGTCGAGTCAAGTAATATAGTATTTGAAGACCGAGTTATCGTCCTCAGGGATTAGTGCTCAAGTACCAACTTCTATTCTTTGTTATCTATTTGGTGACCGATATTTGAGTTGTTGATTATAACTAAAAATTATAAAGACTAATTAACTATGTGTTTACTTCAGTGATGATGGAAATAGGGCTTCCAAGTCTGCTCAACTATCCACTTATATTACTTATTAATGCAATTAACTATGGTTCTTCTCCTTTTGGAGATAGCGGGTTTACTAATTCGTTTTATACTTCCGTTAAGGCTATATAAACACTCAACCCCAGTAGCGCTCCTTTCTACCTTTCGGTGATAAGGATGACTCTATAGGAGGATTAAGAGCAAAAACCCTATTAATGGCTACACAAGTAATTGAGGTATTTTCATCCCCAATTCGACCTATGTCTACCCAACTCCAGCATAGTCACAACCTCCTCCTTTCGGAGTTTGATTAGAAATCATATAAATAATGATAATTAATGATCAAGTAATTACCAAGCAATCAAATCATCTATTGGATAAATCTCAACAATAGGAAGAACAACCATAAACATGCATTAATTCATAGAATAAGGTTCAAGTGAATTGACATGAAAAGCCCTATATTAGAATTAGGTCCTAGCCATAGACATGACAAGAACTAATTCAATATCCAACATAAAACTGGAAATAAAGTAAAAGAAAAGAAAAATACTCAAGAACGAGTCTCCAAGCCTTCTAGCATCCAAGGGTTGTGTTGTGGAATATTTACAAGATGGATTGGTGGATGGATGGATGTAGATTAGTGAATGGTGGAATGGAGAATGGATTCTTCTAATGATGTAGAGACTATTTATAGACCAAGAATCCTTTAGGTGAAGGGTTAAGGATTATGTAGGTAGGAAAAGATATTAGAATCCTTTTAGGTAAGGGTTTTAAGGTAGGAAAAGTTATCCCTTTAGGTAGGAAAAGTTATCCCTTCAGGTAGGAAAAGTTATCCCTTTAGGTAGGAAAAATTATCCCTTTAGGACTCTGAAAACATGTCAAATTCGACCCAGAACTTCATAAATCCCGCGTTGGCGCCGCGGCCCTGCAGACTGGCGCCGCGGCGCTTGAAAATCAGCAACTTTCGGGACTTTCAGCACATTGGGCGTCGCGGCTTCTTTGCATCCGACTGCCGAATCTCTATAATTCCCGGAACTTCTTAGACTTCATTTCTTGGCCCTTTTTGTGTGCAATTCCATCTCATTTATGCTCATTTCATCTCCTTTTCGCCATTTCTCCATTTTTGACCGTTGTGACACAAAAGAAAGGAAAACGACCCTAATACTATACTAAACATAAATGAAATGAGTAAAATAATAACTAAAAATGACTCAAAAGCTGTAGATAAAATACACCGATCAAATACCCCCAAACTTAACATTTGCTCGCTCTCGAGCAAAGATAAAAAATATAAATAAAGATACAAGGGAAAAGAAAATGACTCAAAGACACTGATCATTTTGCTGCACAATTGTCACTTAGAAAAGCATGAAGGTTAGTAGGATATTATGTGGGAACATATAGCATGGATTTTTAGCATTCTAAACACCCAAGTCAGATATTTCGCAAATTCAATTTAATCATACTTAATGGAAGTAAGAATACCTAACTATGCATGTTAATTTTAAAATCCTATGACATGTTTACTTGCTATTCTCCACTAATCATGGATACACATATAAGAGATCTTCAGGACTTTTCAGGGTTGTAATGTAGGCTTAGGCATGGGTAGATAAAAATAGGCATTTATGCTCAATTTACGTACCATAAGCTCTTTTGCTTTTCAACTCTTCCCTTTTCTTTTGATTTTCTTTTTCACTTCATACCTATCTTTCCCCTCTTTTGTTTTGAGAGAATGAAGTGTATTATGAATAGCCGACACCTCCAAACTTAGGCTTTTGCCTATTTATTATTTCTTTTTCATTTGGGGTGCACCAAAAATTATTCACTCTTTTTTTTTTCTCTTTTTCAACACTTTGTATTCCAAACATCTCAATTTTTCACTTATGGCACAAGTATGGACTTATAGGGTGTCAAAGAAAGGTTTTATTTTTAGGCTCAACGGGGCTGACTAGGGATATAATTTGACTGTCAGGGATAGGCAAAGAATGGTAAGAAAGGGCTAACAAAGAAATGTCTGAGTCATCTCCCTAACATGCATATCCTAACTATTTCGCCTCAAATAGCAAGCAAGCAGACACATAGGTTTAATCACTAACAATGCATAAATCAAGCAAGATACCCCAAATAGTTCGATTTCATGAATTTTTGGCATATCTATCCTAAGTGTTCAGATGGTTGCTTCTAATTCTACTACATTATTCCACTTTACTTCACTAGGCGTTTCAAGTAACTACAACATGCATGATCTTAAAAAAAATTATGACTCAAAAATACACAAAACAATTCAAAAAGACTCAAAAACAATAAAGCATCCCCCCAAACTTAAATCACACATTGTCCCCAATGTGTGCAAGACTGAAAAAATAGGGACAACTTACTGACACAACACATCGGTCATAACGGAGGTCTAGGAGGAAAAAAATTCTGGAATTTGCACGGAGTATGGCTATCTGAAGTTCCGGCGCCGCGACCCTGAGATTCGGCGCCGCGGCGCTGCTAGTACTGTTGCTCTCTGAAGTTCCGGCGCCGTCGCTGATTCTGGGCGACGCGGCGCTGACGACGGCTTTTCCTTTTTTTTCCAGCTTCTTTGCTCCTATTTCCTCGGTTTTAGATTTCAGTCCACCTGTCATCCAACAACACAAAACAAAAACCCAAGACCGTGAGACTGTTCAAGACAAAATAAAATAACTAAAGACAGAATTTAAAATAACATAATTAAAAACATTGGGTTGCCTCCCAACAAGATTTGTCTTTAACGTCTTTTAGCCGGACGCAATTAACCTTTACGAGTGTCCATTGGATCCTTCTGCGAACTGCTTGCAATCCGCAGAGTTATTGTTGCAGGTCTCACTTCAACTACAACAATTGCTTCAAACAAGGGCCTCAAATATACGATTATCCCCCAAGTACACAAGACATGCTTGTCTTTTAGGCTCTCTCTAATGTAGGGATCAGTGAGATTCCCGACATCTCTCAACTCTAGGGGGTGCCCTTGATGATCTGGACTTTCTTTTTGGGGGTCAACATTGACAGCTGGTGGTGTTTCTTCTGCATTAGGTACAAGAAAAAGATTTTCCAAGGAATCCAAAAAGATGAATGATTGGATTTCAGTACCCTTTTCCTTCTCTACACCAATTACCCCGCCAGATTCCTCAACAGCTGGGTGTGGTTCAGGCTCTTCTATTTGCTTACCACCTCCCATAATGATGTCGCTAGGCAGATTTTCTTGAAGTGTATTGCTCATCCTATCCATCAGTTGCCCTATGTGGGTCTCCAAATTTTTGAGGGACTCCCTTGTCTCAGCCATAAACTGAGTCTGGCACTTGGTGAGCATAAGTATGCCTGCCCGCAACTCATCTCGATCTTCCTCTGAAACCTGTGGGTTAAGCTGCTGTTGATGACTCCACTGTCTCTGATAGTA
The DNA here is from genome assembly GCA_029844215.1 of Przewalskia tangutica. Classification (NCBI taxonomy): domain Eukaryota; kingdom Viridiplantae; phylum Streptophyta; class Magnoliopsida; order Solanales; family Solanaceae; genus Przewalskia; species Przewalskia tangutica. The sequence goes on along the minus strand of CM056724.1, from coordinate 95,007,761 downwards.
GTAGTCCATGTGTCCTGATTTTTTTTTCTTTTCCGAATTTAACATGCAAAATAAGAAAAACAACAAAAGGTGATAAAAAGATGCTCGCAGAACATGTTAGAAACTTGCTCTTGGAGCAACCAAATTAGAAATTAAGAATAGATAAAATTGATATTGAACTACGCCAATCCCCGACAACGGCGCCAAAAACTTGATGCGCGATTTAATGCACACACTTTAACGCAAGTGCACGTTGTCGAGTCAAGTAATATAGTCTTTGAAGACCGAGTTATCGTCCTCAGGGATTAGTGCTCAAATACCAACTTCTATTCTTTGTTATCTATTTGGTGACCGATATTTGAGTTGTTGATTATAACTAACAATTATAAAGACTAATTAACTATGTGTTTACTTCAGTGATGATGGAAATAGGGCTTCCAAGTCTCCTCAGCTATCCACTTATGTTACTTATTAATGCAATTAACTATGGTTATTCTCCTTTTGGAGATAGTGGGTTTACTAATTCGTTTTATACTCCCGTTAAGGCTATATAAACACTCAACCCCAGTAGTGCTCTTTTCTACCTTTCGGTGATAAGGATGACTCTATAGGAGGATTAAGAACAAAAACCCTATTAATGTTACACAAGTAATTGAGGTATTTTCATCCCCAATTCGACCTATGTCTACCCAACTACAGCATAGTCACAACCTCCTCCTTTCGGAGTTTGATTAGAAATCATATAAATAATGATAATTAATGATCAAGTAATTACCAAGCAATCAAATCATCTATTGGAAAAATCTCAACAATAAGAATAACAACCATAAACATGCATTAATTCATAGAATAAGGTTCAAGTGAATTGACATGGAAAGCCCTATATTAGAATTAGTTCCTAGCCATAGACATGACAAGAACTAATTCAAAATCCAACATAAAACTGAAAATAAAGTAAAAGAAAAGAAAAATACTCAAGAACGAGTCTCCAAGCCTTCAAGCATCCAAGGGTTGTGTTGTGGAATATTTACAAGATGGATTGGTGGATGGATGAATGTAGAATAGTGAATGGTGGAATGGAGAATAGATTCTTCTAATGATGTAGAGACTATTTATAGACCAATAATCCTTTAGGCGAAAGGTTAAGGATTATGTAGGTAGGAAAAGTTATTAGAATCCTTTTAGGTAAGGGTTTTAAGGTAGGAAAAGTTATCCATTTAGGTAGGAAAAGTTATCCCTTCATGTAGGAAAAGTTATCCCTTTAGGTAGGAAAAATTATCCCTTCAGGACTCTGAAAACATGTCAAATTCGACCCAGAACTTCATAAATCCCGCGTCGGCGACGCGGCAATCGCTTGGCGCGCGGCGGCGAAAATCAGCAACTTTCGGGACTTTCAGCACATTGGGCGCGCGCTGCCGCCAGCGCCGGTGTCGCTTTTTCCGCATTCCGTTTTCGTCCTTTTTCGTCCGGACCGTCGATCTCTCTATAATTCGGAACTTAGACCGTTTCTTAGACTTCTTTTTGTGTGCAATTTCATCTCATTTATGCTCATTTCATCTCCTTTTCGCCATTTCTCCATTTTTGACCGTTGTGACACAAAAGAAAGGAAAACGACCCTAATACTATACTAAACATAAATGAAATGAGTAAAATAATAACTAAAAATGACTCAAAAGGTGTATATAAAATACACCGATCAAATACCCCAAACTTAACCTTTGCTCGCCCTCGAGCAAAGATCAAAAATATAAATAAAGATACAAGGGAAAAGAAAATGACTCAAAGACACTGATCATTTTGCTGCACAATTGTCACTTAGAAAAGCATGAAGGTTAGTAGGATAATATGTGGGAACATATAGCATGGATTTTTAGCATTTTAAACACTCAAGTCAGATATTTCGCAAATTCAATTTAATCATACTTAATGGAAGTAAGAATACCTAACTATGCATGTTAATTTCAAAATCCTATGACATGTTTACTTGTTATTCTCCACTAATCATGGATACACATATAAGAGATCTTCAGTACTTTTCAGGGTTGTAATGTAGGCTTAGGCATGGATAGGTAAAAATAGACATTTAGGCTCAATTTACGTAACATAAGCTCTTTTGCTTTTCAACTCTTCCCTTTTCTTTTGATTTTCTTTTTCACTTCATACCTATCTTTTTCCCTCTTTTGTTTTGAGAGAATGAAGTGTATTATGAATAGCCGGCACCCCCAAACTTAGGTTTTTGCCTATTTATTATTTCTTTTTCATTTGGGGTGCACCAAAAATTATTCACTTTTTTCCCCCTCTTTTTCAACACTTTGTATTCCAAACATCTCATTTTTTCACTTATGGCACAAGTATGGACTTATAGGGTGTCAAAGAAAGGTTTTATTTTTAGGCTCAACGGGACTGACTAGGGATATAATTTGACTGTCAGGGATAGGCAAAGAATGGTAAGAAAGGGCTAAGAAAGAAATTCCTGAGTCATCTCCCTAACATGCATATCCTAACTATTTCGCCTCAAATAGCAAGCAAGCAGACACATAGGTTTAATCACTAACAATGCATAAATCAAGCAAGATACCCCAAATAGTTCGATTTCATGAATTTTTGGCATATCTATCCTAAGTGTTCAGATGGTTGCTTCTAATTCCACTACATTATTCCACTTTACTTCACTAGGCGTTTCAAGTAACTACAGCATGCATGATCTTAAAAAAAATTATGACTAAAAAATGACTCAAAAATACACAAAACAATTCAAAAAGACTCAAAAACAATAAAACATCCCCCCAAACTTAAATCACACATTGTCCCCAATGTGTGCAAGACTGAAAAAAGTATGGACAACTTACTGACACAACACAGCGGTCATAACGGAGGTCTAGGAGGAAAAAAATTCTGGAATTTGCACGGAGTATGACTTTACAAGTTCCGCGCCACACACGAGATTCAAGGCCACTGCTAGTAATGTGGTCGTCTGTTCGGCCATGCGGCTGATTCTCAGCCGCCATGATTTACGGCTTTTCCTCTTTTTTTTCCAGCATTTTTGCTCCTTTTTCCTCGATTTTAGCTTTCAGTCCACCTGTCATCCAACAACACAAAACAAAAACCCAAGACCGCGAGACTGTTCAAGACAAAATAAAATAACTAAAGACAGAATTTAAAATAACATAATTAAAAACATTGGGTTGCCTCCCAACAAGCCGTTTTTAACGCTTTTTAGCCGGACGCAATTAACCTTTACGAGTGCCCATTGAATCCTTCTGCGAACTGCTTGCAATCCGCAGAGTTATTGTTGCAGGTCTCACTTCAACTACAACAATTGCTTCAAACAAGGGCCTCAAATATACGATTATCCCCCAAGTACACAAGACATGCTTGTCTTTTAGGCTCTCTCTAATATAGGGATCAGTGAGATTCAAGACATCTCTCAACTCTAGGGGGTGCCCTTGATGGTATGGACTTTCTTTTTGGGAGTCAACATTGACAGCTGGTGGTGTTTCTTCTTCATTAGGTACAAGAAAAAGATTTTCCAAGGAATCCAAAAAGATGAATGATTGGATTTCAGTACCCTTTTCCTTCTCTACACCAATTACCCCGCCAGATTCCTCAACGGCTGGGTGTGGTTCAGGCTCTTCTATTTTCTTACCACCTCCCATAATGATGTCGCTAGACAGATTTTCTTGAAGTGTATTGCTCATCCTATCCATCAGTTGCCCTATGTGGGTTTCCAAATTTTTGAGGGACTCCCTTGTCTCAGCCATAAACTGAGTCTGGCACTTGGTGAGCATAAGTATGCCTACCCGCAACTCATCTCGATCTTCCTCTGAAACCTGTGAGTTAAGCTGATGTTGATGACTCCACTGTCTCTGATAGTAGTAGTCCATGTGTCCTGATTTTTTTTCCCGAATTTAACCTGCAAAATAAGAAAAACAACAAAAGGTGATAAAAAAATGCTCGCAGAACATGTTAGAAACTTGCTCTTGGAGCAACCAAATTAGAAATTAAGAATAGATAAAATTGATATTGAACGCCAATCCGACAGCAACGCGCCCAAAAACTTGATGCGCGATTTAATGCACACACTTTAACGCAAGTGCACGTTGTCGAGTCACGTAATATAGTCTTTGAATATCGAGTTATCGTCCTCATGGATTAGTGCTCAAGTACCAACTTCTATTCTTTGTTATCTATTTGGTGACCGATATTTGAGTTGTTGATTATAACTAACAATTATAAAGACTAATTAACTATGTGTTTACTTCAGTGATGATGGAAATAGGGCTTCCAAGTCTCCTCAACTATCCACTTATGTTACTTATTAATGCAATTAACTATTGTTCTTCTCCTTTTGGAGATAGTGGGTTTACTAATTCGTTTTATACTCCCGTTAAGGCTATATAAACACTCAACCCCAGTAGCGCTCCTTTCTACATTTCGGTGATAAGGATGACTCTATAGGAGGATTAAGAGCAAAAACCCTATTAATGCTACACAAGTAATTGAGGTATTTTCATCCCCAATTCGACCTATGTCTACCCAACTACAGCATAGTCACAACCTCCTCCTTTCAGAGTTTGATTAGAAATCATATAAATAATGATAATTAATGATCAAGTAATTACCAAGCAATCAAATCATTTATTGGATAAATCTCAACAATAAGAAGAACAACCATAAACATGCATTAATTCATAGAATAAGGTTCAAGTGAATTGACATGGAAAGCCCTATATTAGAATTAGTTCCTAGCCATAGACATGACAAGAACTAATTCAATATTCAACATAAAACTGAAAATAAAGTAAAAGAAAAGAAAAATACTCAAGAACGAGTCTCCAAGCCTTCTAACATCCAAGGGTTGTGTTGTGGAATATTTACAAGATGGATTGGTGGATGGATGGATGTAGAATAGTGAATGGTGGAATGGAGAATGGATTCTTCTAATGATGTAGAGACTATTTATAGACCAATAATCCTTTAGGCGAAGGGTTAAGGATTATGTAGGTAGGAAAAGTTATTAGAATCCTTTTAGGTAAGGGTTTTAAGGTAAGAAAAGTTATCCCTTTAGGTAGGAAAAGTTATCCCTTTAGGTAGGAAAAATTATCTCTTTAGGACTCTGAAAACATGTCAAATTCGACCCAAAACTTCATAAATCCCGCGTCGGCGCCGCGGCCCTGCAGACTGGCGCCGCGGCGCTTGAAAATCAGCAACTTTCGGGACTTTCAGCACATTGGGCGCCGCGGCGCCGGTGACGTTTTTCTGGCCGATTCCGTTTCGTCGTCCTTTTTTCGTCCGGACTTCGTCTGATCTCCTCTATAATTCTCGGAACTTCTTAGACTTCATTTCTTGGACCTTTTTGTGTGCAATTCCATCTCATTTATGCTCATTTCATCTCATTTTCGCCCTTTCTCCATTTCTGACCGCTGTGACACAAAAGAAAGGAAAACGACCCTAATACTATACTAAACATAAATGAAATGAGTAAAATACTAACTAAAAATGACTCAAAAGGTGTATATAAAATACACCGATCACCTAACCAGAATATAAAATGGCCTAGTTAACCTGCTATCTCAACATAGAAGAAGAACTTTTATTATTGCATTAAAGATTAAAGAGAGCGGATAGTTGAAGAGATTGGAAGCCCTATTTCCACCATATCTGATTTAAGTAAAGTAATTTAGTTAAACTTTATTGTCCATTAGTTCATAGATAAAAACCACAACAAAACATCGATAGCCAAATAGATACCATAGATAGATGTTTGGTAATTGAACACTAATTCCTGAGGACGATATTCGGTCTTACCTAGACTATATTACTTGAAACGATACGTGCACTTGCGTTAAGCGTGTGGATAAATCGCGATCAAGTTTTTGGCGCCGTTGCCGGGGATTGACGTAGTTCAATATCAAATTATCTATTCTAAATTTCTAATTTGGGTTTTCTTTTTTTTTCTTTTTTTCTTTCTTTATTGTATTTTCTTTTATTTGTGGATCCGTGCGCCGTGATCTATTTGTTGATTTTGATCTATTTCAGGGATCTAGTTTATTCGAAGAAGAAGAGGGGTAGACACACTTGTTCCCTTCAACCCTGAGATTGAAAAGACTTGCAAGCAGAACCGGCAAAACACGCGGATTATAAAATTAATAGCCATGGGGGATCGACAAAATAATAATGAGATGAATGAAGAGATGGGTGATCATCAACCCAACCAAGGAGTACCCCCAGGGTTGCAGAATGATGTAGAGGAAAGAGTTCAGATCCAGGCAGAAAGGAGTCTGGGAGACTATGTGTTGCCAAGAGTTACTGGAGCACAGACTTGCATAAGGCTCCCAGAAATAGGAGCGAATAATTTTGAGATAAAGCCTGCGATCCTGAACATGGTGCAAAACACATTCCAGTTCGGAGGGTTACCATCTGAAGACCCACATATGCACATTGAAAATTTCCTGGAGTTGTGTGCCACGTTCAAATATAATGGTGTTACCGACGACGTCATCCGGTTAAGGCTCTTCCCTTTCTCACTTAGGGATAGAGCAAAGGTTTGGTTGAATTCACTGCCGACAGATTCTATATTCACATGGCAGGATTTAGCACAGAAGTTGCTGGCAAAGTTCTTCCCACCATCAAAAGCAGCCAAGCTAAGAGGAGAGCTAAATAATTTCTACCAGACTGATGGGGAGTCACTTTATGAGGCTTGGGAAAAATTTAAGGATCTGCAGAGGAAGTGCCCACATCATGGCATTGAACAGTGGAATTTGGTTCATATCTTCTATAATGGGTTAGTTGGGACCACGAGGACCATTATTGATGCAGCAGCAGGTGGTACCTTTATGAGGAAGACATCATACGAGGCTCACGACTTGCTAGAAGATATGGCCACAAATAATCACCTGCCAGATGAGAGGGGGATAGGTGGAAGGAGACCGATAGGAGTTCATAAGATAGATGCCATTACAGCACTTAATGCACAAGTTGCTCTCCTTACCAAACAGCTCCAGCAGAACAATGTGTCAGTGAACGCAGTCCAGATGCCATTGATTTGTGATATTTGTGGGGGTCCACATACTTTTTACAGGTGCCCAGCAGTTGACTCCAATAATATTCCTATTGAGCAAGCACATTGTCAGGCAATGAGGAATTACCAGAGGCCCCAGAACAACCCTTATTCAAACACTTGCAACTCGGGATGGAGGAATCACCCAAACTTCTCATGGAGGGATGACCAGGGAAAACAGAATCAATACAGAGGCCAGTATCAGAATGAGCAACCATTTAATCAGGTCTCATCTTCACAATAGTTCAGTTCACCTGCCTCACAGGAAAAGCCAGATGAATTGAGGGCAGCCTTGTTGACACTCACCAACTCACAGACTCAATTCATGGCAGAAACAAGATCCTCCATAAGGAACTTGGAGACCCAGGTTGGACAGCTGGCCAATATGGCAAACAACAGGCCACAGGGCACTCTTCCCAGCAACACAGAGGTTAATCCAAGAGAGTAGTGTCAAGCAGTGACATTGAGGAGTGGGAAGCAGTTAGAACAACCTACACCCCAGCCTGTGATAGAGCAGAGAGTTGAGCAGAGAGTTGATACAGAAAAAGAGGGGGTTACTGATGACCGCCCTATTTTAGAGAAGGCTCCACCAGTTCCAGTGAGGGAGTACACAGAGAAGATTCCTTACCCTCAGATGCTGCAAAGAAAGGCAGTTGATAAGCAATTCTCCATGTTCTTGGAGGTGTTTAAAAAGATGCACATAAACATTCCTTTCATTGAAACGTTGGAGCAAATGCCTACTTACTTCAAGTTCATGAAGGAAATTCTAGGGAAAAAGAAGAAGCTGGTTGATTATGAAATGGTGGTGTTGACAGAGGAGTGTAGTGCCATCTTGCATAAGAAACTGCCTCTTAAGCTTAAGGACCCTGGGAGCTTCACATTGCCCTGCACTATTGGTAGGGTGACATGCAACAGGGCCCTATGTGATTTGGGGGCTAGTATCAACCTTATGCCTCTATCAGTATTCAAGAGATTAGGTTTGGGTGAAGCTAAACCAACCACAGTTAACTTGCAATTGGCCGAAAGAATAATAGTGCATCCTAGAGGCATTATTGAAGATGTGCTTGTTAAGGTGGGGAAGTTCTTCTTCCCAGCAGACTTCTTCATCCTTGACATGGAGGAAGACGATGAAATTCCCATCATCTTGGGAAGACCATTCCTAGCAACTGGGAGAACCTTGATTGATGTGGAGAAGGGCGAGCTAAAACTGAGAGCTGAGGACGAGGAGATGGTGTTCAAGGTGTTTAAACCCACCATTGAATCCCAGTCATAAGAAAATGTTTTGCACAAGATCGCTAACACATCGATTAAGCCAAAGAGCCAAAGCCAAGCGAGACTCACCCGCCAAAGATGTGGCATCGCTAAACCTCCTCTTGAAAAAAGAAGATGAATAAAAATAGAAGGCTAAAAAGAAAAATGATCCTGAAATGGGTAGGCTGTGGGGTCAAATTACCCCAATATTCTTGATAAGGAACTGGCGTCCGGCTATAAGACGTTAAAGATAGCGCTACTTGGGAGGCAACCCAAGGTTTTTAATTTATGCAATTTTATAGAACAGTCTCACGTATGGTATTGTTTGTAATTTTGTGATGACAGGTACAGAGCTAAAAAGCGGAGGACGAAAAACGCGAGAGAGGAAAAAATCAGTTCAACATCATGGCACCCAGCAGCAGGGCCGTGGCGCCGAGAATTCAGAGAGTCCTAGGAGTTTAGGCGCCACGCCGCTGAATCTCAAGGTCGTGGCGCCGCGATATAATTTCTGAAATTTAAAGCCCTAAATCGACATTCCCCCTCCCACATAAAACCCAAAATTTCTAAACCCTAAAAACCACGAACCACAACCTTTCCCCACTCAAATTTTCCACAAATCTCAACCGAATTCCTTCAATTTCTTGCACCCATCACTATTATAAGCCACTACCTTCCATCCATGGCATCATTCTCCCATTAAAAACGAGAAATTTGTGAAGAACACCCTCCAAGGTAACATTCATCATTTTGCTTGAAATTTCAAAGCAATTAGAGGAGGTAATTCGTAAGTTTTGGGGTGTGAGGGTTATTGTTGGATATTGCGCTGTGGGTGGGAGATTTTTGTTGGTTATTTTCGTTGTAGGGTGTGTACGCAGTGTTGTGGGTGATGTGCATGTGATGTTGGTATAGTTGGGGCTGAATTGTGTAGTGTGTATTGCTGTGTTGGTTGTTGTGTTGATTGTGTGATTGATAATTGTCGGGAAACCTCACATAAACAAAGGAAACTCTGCCAAAATTTTCTAATGGGTTCCCGAAAAAGAACTTCCAGTGCTTCTTCATCCACCTCAGCTCCAGAATATGATATCACTAAGTTTGTCAGTAAAGAAGTTGAAGACAGATATAACAGGATTAGTACTAGAACCTTGATACCTGAGATAGGAATGAATTACCAAAGGGAGCCATTTGAGGATGATGATGCCTATGAGCCAATTCGGGCTACGATTGAGGTAAATGGGTGGAGAAGATTCGTCAACCCGGAGAGAATTGTACCACTGTACACTATAATGGTGAGGGAATTTTATGCCAACTATCCGGAGCTGACAGATGGTAGATGTTTTATGAGAGGGCGGTATGTGCCTATGAATTCTGAGGTGGTGAACGCAATGTTGGGAACAACAGATGTTGAGGAACGAGGATATAACCCACAACATTTCGGTTGTTGGTCTAGAGCTGCCAACCACATCCATTGGGACACTGTCGCAACAACACTATGCTACCCAGGGGCTGAGTTCGAGTTTGCGCGAAATGGAGCGAGAGGACTGAGCAGGTGTGTCGGTCAATAGAGCACGAGGTTGGTCAGATTGTAAGTGCCGCGATTCCATCAACGCACTTCACCAGAGTGCCTGCATATAGAATAAAACTGGTATATGGAATCATGACGGGGAAGACGATTGACGTGGGGAAGGAAATAGTGCAGAGCATTGGAGAAATCAGCAGGTTGGCCACCACTGGTGGGTTGGGACATGGATCACTTATTTGCACCTTATGTTCTAGACATGGAGTCCCAACCTTGGTCACTAATACTTTTGAGAAGGGACAACCTCCTGTGACATACAGTATAGTGCACGTTTTTCCTGAGTCGGTCCCTCTAGCAGCAACAAGAAGGAGAGGAGCCCCAGCACCAGCAGCACCACCAGCAGCAGCAGAGGCTGCCATGGATGAAGAAGAGCCTGAGACAGAGGCTCAGTATGAGGCAGGCAGCAGCCATCAACCACCCTTATCCTTAGAACCTCCAGTGCCTATGATGGAGCAGCTGCTCATGAATTAGCAGAGGATGATGCAGAGCTTGGACTCAATAAGCCAACGTGTCGATCGCTTGGACACAAGGTTTGATCAATGGTACATACATTATCTGCTGCCACCATTTTGAACCACAAGTTCGTAAGTTGTCCCGTCTTTCTTTTTTATTTTGAGTCTTGCACACATTAGGAATAATGTGTGATTTAAGTTTTGGGGGGGGGGGGGGGGGTTGTTAGTTTATTTTTGAGTGTTTTTGAGTCTTTTTATTGTTTATCTTTATGTTTTATATGAGTCTAATTTTTTTTTATGATCATGCATGTTGTAGTTACTTGAAACACCTAGTGTAAAGTGAGATAATGTAACAGAATTAGAAGCAGAAAATCTGAACACTTAAGTTAGATATGCCAAGAATTCATGAAATCAAAAATTATTTGGGGTATCTTGCTTGACTTATGCATTGTTGGTGATAAAGTCTATGTGTCTGCTTGCTTGTTATTTGAGGCGAAATAGTTAGGATATACATGTTAGGGAGATGACTCAGACATTTCTTTGTTAGCCTTTCTTATCATGCACTGCCTATCCCTGACGAATAAATTGTATCTTTAGTCAGCCCTTTTTGAGTCTAAAATAAGACTTTTCTTTGACATCCTATAATTTCATGTTTGTGTCATAAGTGAAAAATTAAATATGTTTGGAATGAAAAGTGTGAAAGAGAGACAAAAAGAGAGTGAAAAAATTTATGCACCCCAATGAAAATAAAAAAATAGGCAAAAGCCTAAGTTTGGGAGTGTCGGTTATTCACAATGCACCTCATTCTCCCAAAACAAAAGAGGGGAAAGATAGGTAAGAGGTTAAAAAGGAAAAAAGGAAAAAAGGAAGGAAAATAGTTGAAAGAAAAAGAGCTTATGGTACGTAATTTGAGCCTAAATGCCTATTTTTACCTACCCCTGCCTAAGCCTACATTACAACCCTGAAAAGTCCTGAAGATCTCTAGTATGTGTATCTATGATTAGTGGAAAATAGCAAGTGAACAGGTAATAGAATTTTGAAATTGACATGCATAGGTTAGGCACTCTCACTTCCATTGAACATGATTGTAATGAATTTGCGAAATATCTGACTTGAGAGTTTAGAATGCTAAAAATCCATGCTATACATGTTCCAGCATATTATCCTACTAACCTTCATGCTTTTCTAGTGACGATTGTGCAGCAGACTGATCATGTCTTTGAGTCTTTTATTTTCTTTTCTTTCATGTCTTTGTTTCTATTTTTGGATATTTACTCGAGGGCGAGCAAAGGTTAAGTTTGGGGGTGTTTGATCGGTGTATTTTGTATACACCTTTTGAGTCATTTTTAGTTAGTCTTTTGCCCATTTTTGTACAAATATGTGTCGTGTTAGGATATTTTTTCTTTCTTTTGAGTCACAGTGGTTTAAAATGGCACATTGGCGAAAAGAAGCAAAAAAAAGGCAGAAACAGAGGTTCCGGAGCCAAAAGAGACGAAAAGTTGGCACCTCGGACGAAGAACAGGGCGGCGCCGTGGCACCACTATATCAAGCACTGCAAGGCCACGGCGCCCAGGACGCTGAAGAGCTGCATAAGTCTCGGCGCCATGGCGCCGAATCTCAGGGCCGTGGCGCCGACGTGGGAATTAGCCCAGATCCGACCAGAATTGGGCCAGGAAAAAAGAATCCTATTGAGAAACATTTTTAGAAGCAATAAAGGCCCTTAGGGCAGATTTTTGAAAGGGTCGACAATCCCTAACTCATTACAACACATAGTTTCTTGGAGGCTTCAAGATTAGAGGCTTGTTCTTAAGTAATTCCTTTTCCTTACTTTATTTATTTTCAGTTTATGTTGGATAATCTTTTAGTTCTTGGCATGTCTATGATTAGGAGCTAAACTTTAATTAGGGTTTTCCATTCGAATCACTTTGTTATACCCCGTATTTCCAGAGTATGTACGTGAGGGCGTACGTATAAGAATTTGAGCCTTAAGATTAGGCAAGGTTCGAAATTGGGCACAAGTGCCGAAAAGAGTCGTTTTCCGACGAAACGTTTCCACAGCTTACGTAGGGAAAATTCCGGCTATGTCATTAATAATTTTTGCGGATTTTTCCGAGAGACGAAACATTTTGGACCAACGGGAGGGTGACAAGTGTCACCCTCACATTGGAAGCAAGTGGACGGCAAAGCTAGACCATTGGCACGTTTTTGTGTTGAAATTTTGGTCAAGGGTTAGGTAGGATATTTTGTGTAGATGGATAAGGTAGCACATGGCTAAATCTTGGCCTTACACTTGCTATGCACTTGTCTTCATCTCGCCCTTGGTCGCCTTTGCTTGACCTATAAATACCCCTCTAGTTGAAGACATTCTTCATCCAAAACTTGAGCATTTCTCTAAGTCTCAAACTACTCCCTCCCTCTTGAGTTTCGTCCACCACACCCCTTCCCCTTGGCCGAAAGTACCTCCCCTGAGAGCCTAGCCGAGGCAAACCCCCCCTTGAGTGAGGCTTGGCCGTGGGGTACCCCCCCCCTAGCCTAGTTGTTTTCGTATAATACCCCTTGTTGTGGTATAGAAATACTCTCCTAGTATTGTTATAATGTCCAAATACCTTGGCCCAAATACCTTGTAGTTTTCCCAAGGTTACACTTATACAAAAGCCCAGAAAATACTATTATACTTCCTTTAGCCACTAAACGAAACCCTAAGGAAATCTTCATTGATAGTTGAAGTAATTGAGTAGAAGTTGGTTAGAACTTCTAAGGGTTGTTTGGAGCGGGTTGAGCGCCTTAGTAGAGCTAAACCTTGCTCAGGATCGACATATAAACTCGGATAATTTTGGGCTTATCGAGGTAAACACTCTTGACCTTCTATTGTAATTGGAAATTACATGTTGTAGGAATATATAGTTGAAGTATACTATATATAGAACTGAACATTATAATTGTGCGGCAATGTCTTTTGACTTAAGCCTGAATTTTAAAGAAGAGAACTGAACTGTAATTACATAGATCAGACATGAAACTTGTGTAGACACGCGAGTAGAATTGTACACGTCCGGTTAGACGTGCAAACCCCCCCTGGTTGGCTTGGTAGCCGGCCTCGATAGAGGAGGAGATTTACGCTGTTGCGGGGGGGGAGGTGCTGCCGAATTTTCTGTAGAATATTCTACATTGAGATCTAAGATGTTAATAGGCGCCTTGTGGCCTCTATAGGTTGAAATACTGCGTGTGGCGTGGTCTACTTGGCTTAAGGTGTAGCCGACGGTTTGAGGTACTTGGAGCGTTTTGCTATTAGTCGATAATCGTCGCGAGGTATGTGAACCTCTTCCTATCTTTTCTAGCATGATATGTGGGTAACTATGTAGTATGGTAGACGCATACGTGCTAAATGTATTTGATTGGTTTAAAACATAAAGTGTTATAACGACTTTATGGGAAGTTAGTTATAACGACTTTATGTAGGTAAGGAAATGCTTGTGGTTTTAAAAGGTAATCGATTTGACTTATAATCGACTTGTTATATAATAGTAAAGAATCTTGAAGTATTTCAAAGAATCTTGAATCATCTTTATGAAGAGTAATACTTGGTTTTGAAAACATAAGAGTTATACTAGCTTTATGGAAAGTTAGGTATAACGTCTTAAGAGAGAATGGTTTTACTGATTTTTAGAAGTTAAGAGACTTAATCTTAAAAGATAAGAGACTTGACTTGATATGGATGCTAGTGTGAAACCTCATTCGTGAGTAATGAGTACCTGGTTGTAAAAGGAATAATGTTTTACTAATTCGGAAATCAGAATAAGTATCGAACAAACCACTGCAGCGCTAATAAAGGAAAATGTAATGACTAATGAAGTATTATTAAAACCAGTAGAAACCTCCATCTGCATAGAAGCTAAGATGAGACAAAATGAGATTACATTTTCTAGATCATGGTTGCTTAATAAGATTGATTATGAACAAGAATAACCTACTACTTTAGGGCATATATTTACTCAATTGTTTTAAAAGAGATTAAGACATTGAACTATGAAACTTTTCTAAAAGAGATCGCGTAATTGAAATTAGGCAAACTGGAACTTTAGGGTAAAGAAAGGCATTGTGTTGTCTTAAAATGGTTTAAAACATAAAGTGTTATAACAGCCTTATGGGAAGTTGGTTATAACGACTTTATGAAAACAAAAGAAGGGTTTTTATCATTGGTTTTAATGTGGTAACTTGACTTTAAAAAGAGAAGTGTTTTGGTCTAAAAAGAAGGCATGGTATTGCCTTAATTGGTTTTAAAAAAAAAAAGGAAAGTATGGAAGTTGTTTTGGTTTACTTAAAAGATGTAAGTCACTCTATTTTATACTACGGGTATCGGGTGACTTTTATAAAAGGAATGGATCTCTTAAAAGGAATTTAACGTACGTAGTACTTTAGGGTTAAAACCCGGACTTGACATAATTGAAAGTACCTTGAGTTGTGTATAACTTGCTTATGCTTGTTGTTGTGTAACTTGCCTATGCTTGTTGTGATAGCCTTTGTCGTGCAAGAATTGTGTTCTATATTACTGGCGTCTCGATGAGTCGGTTGACTCGTTGAGGACTTACTTGGGCGTCTGGCGTGTGGAGAATTCCGCAGATGCGCTCGCGTTGATAGTGTTATTCCATGGACTAGCTCTCCGCGAGGTTCTTCTTGTTGACGCGGTACACGGTGGTGGCTTCGTGCTTGCCACGTTTCGTGGTGATTCGCCTTGATACGGTAGTTAGCCCTCGCGCTTGCCGATTCGGTGTAGTGGCGAAGTCTCGTGTCTGACGCCTTGGTACACAGTGGTCGACCACCGTACTTGCCCGTCGACTCGTGACCGGCCTTGGTATCTGGTAGTCGGCTCTCGCACTTGCCCCGTGTCAGCTTCGTGGTTTGGTTGTATTGTATTGTTATTACGGCTTTGGCATCAGGTAGGTCTTGGTGTTCAGGTGTACTTCTCGATGTTATCATATCATATACTGCCGGCAGTGAGGAAGGTATTCCACGGGCATGACTGATGTTGTGGGTGTGAGACCCATAATTATATTTGAGTAAATGACCCGGAGGGCGTGAGACCCTGACTTGATATAACTATTATATGTGTGTACTGTAGTTTGGTTATCATACATGTCTCCTGCTTTATATAGACTATTATGATTTCATTTCTGATATTCTGATTTCACATACTTGGTACTGTTATCTTGACCTCCTTGAGGCTGCGTTAAATCTGCATGGTAGAAATCATCGGTTGTCGATCCATTTTAGGATCACCTTTGGCGTATTGGGAAGCTCCGTTCCTTGGAGGCTTATCTTTGATATGTTACCACGATGTCTGTAGGTTCTTGTACATTCGGGGTATGGCGGGGCCCCTGTCCGTCATAGTTGTTGTAAAAATCTTAGAGTGCATGCTTGTTGTGGCGGGGTTGTAAGATTATAGCTGTTCAAACGTTATATATATATATGTTGAAAAAAAGCTTTTGGTTGCTTTGTTTATTTATAATATCTCTCATTTCATGATTATGTTTTATTTCGTGATTTTCTCGATGTTGTATCACTAGGGTGCCCGGTAGGCACGATCCACGCCCGGATTCGCGGGTCGTGACAAAAGTGGTATCGAAGCGATTAGTCTCGGAAAGTGTCTACAGACCGTGTCTAGTAGAGTCTTGATTATCGGTGTGTTGTGCACCACATCTATAATCAGGAGGCTGCAGGACATTTAGGGTTGGTTTACATTCTTCTCATTCTGAGATCGTGCCTTAAAGCTGTGTAATAAGATTGGACCCCTCTGACATACTTCGTTTTACGATTATGCCTCGCGTAAAGCGGCCGGGCCCGAGAAGGCAAAGCGGCGAAGAGAAGCTGCGAGTAAAGCGTGGCGAGAGACCACAATACGAGCCTCGATCCGCGATGCAGGCGAGAGGAGATGAGTTACAAAGGTAGGCCCGATTAATGGCGAGGTTGTGGCGAACTTGAGGATAATTTGGGCCGGCGGTTCGATGCGCGATGGTTCACCCGTCGAGATAGTTCGAGGCTACGGATTTTACGAGTTGTAGGCGCCCGAGTTTTATGGGTCGAGGCACGAGGATGATCGCGAGGAGTTCATCAAGCGATTCTGACGGATCGTGAGTGATCAAGGCATCGGAGACAGTCGGTGGTCTAGGTTCGCGTCGGTGCGTGATACCGCATGATCGGGTTTGATTCGTGGGAGCTGTCGGGAGAGCATGCACTTCCGGCTTTATGGGGCGAGTTCTCGAGAGGCCTTTCTTGCATATTTCTTGCCTCGCGGATGAGAGGGCTCGGGCGACAGATTTTTGGTGTTGCGGCGAGCAGCGTCTGATTCGGGAAGTACAATGTGGAGTTCGACTCATTGGCGGTGCGTCCCAGCGTTGGTAGCTAGTATGGAGGATCGAGTGCACCGATATATTCTGAGGCTCGATGATCACCTGGCAGAGTTGTTGGTGTAGCTCTTCACCGCATGGACATTGCCGCGTGCAGCGTATGCACTTGGATGTGAGGCGGATAAATCGGCGGAATGACGGTCGGTGAAGAGGCGAGCAGCGAGGTCCTTTGGT
This sequence comes from Przewalskia tangutica, assembly GCA_029844215.1. Taxonomy (NCBI): domain Eukaryota; kingdom Viridiplantae; phylum Streptophyta; class Magnoliopsida; order Solanales; family Solanaceae; genus Przewalskia; species Przewalskia tangutica. The sequence goes on along the minus strand of CM056724.1, from coordinate 94,990,865 downwards.
GACTTTCGAGGCGGACCGCCTCGAAGCCGAGCGATTATGCGCCTCCGCGATCTGAGTGGTCCTCGCGACGCCGGGACCTTTGGGATATTCGGGAAGCGGTCGGGCTCCCGGGTTTCAGATTTTCGGGAGTAGGAGTGCTCGCGGATGAGGTTGCCCTTGTCTCGGTGTGGCGTTGTGGAAAAATTCATAAGGGAGAGTGTCGTCGACTTGGGAGATTGTTATTCTTGCGGCCAGCGAGGCCATCGGCAGAAGCTGTCCGACCGGTAGTGGCTGGTAGGATAGCACTGACTACTAGAAGCGATTCGGGTTCTACTCCTTCCATAGCCAGCGGGATGTTACGTACCGTGAGCCGGTGAAATCGCGGTGGGAGTTCCGATTTTAGCGGTCCTTTGACCGCCTATTTTTGAGTATATCCTTAACCTCTAGAGTTTTGTATGTATTGATGTTATGATGATGTGTTTAGTGTTATGTTCGGATAGCTTTGTGCTAAAATGTGATTTAGAAACACAGTTGGTAAAAGGGTAAGCACAGGGTGAGAAAGTGATGAACCTTAGAATATTACGATTGAGACCTTAGATGTAAGGCCATCTTGAGTACAAGATTTTGCGGGGGATCTTTGTCAGAATGTGTAAGTATGCGTGGTGTAATTGTGGAAAAATTTCCTTGGGTGGTGTAAATGGAAGTGGTAGCTTTCATGACCTGTTTAGGTAAGATTGTTCGGATCGAAAGCGAGAGAGTCGGCGTGTGAGGCTCGGGTTGAGGGCGTGTTGCGTGTCAACCCGTGGCCGGAATGAGTGGGTCGGTCGAGGTGGTCCGCCCAGGTGGTAGGGTCACGAGGGTGCTAGGCCCAAGTTTAGATGACCGTCGTATGAGTTCGTGGTTATGTTCGACCAGAAGCGGATCGTGAAGGCCGGGAATGGCCTTAAAGAGAAGTGAAGCTAGTAAGATGACCAAGTTTGGAGGTGGTGACTCCAAAGTTTTGGGAACTGTAGCGATGACTGAAGTGTGGTACGTATACTAGAAGAGTTCAGGTGTTCGAGAAGGGCACGACGAGTAAGGAAGGAAGAGAACGTGTGTTATTTCGTGGCCAGGTGTGGCGTTGGCAACTTGTTAGAAGAACTTCATCGTTATCCGTCTAGAGAAGAAACATTCGGGATGAATGTTTCTAAGGAGGGGAGAATGTTATACCCCGTTATACCCCGTATTTCCAGAGTATGTACGTGAGGGCGTACGTATAAGAATTTGAGCCTTAAGATTAGGCAAGGTTCGAAATTGGGCACAAGTGCGAAAAGTCGTTTCGACGAAGCGTTTCCACGACTTACGTAGGAAAATTCGGCTATGTCATTAATAATTTTGCGGATTTTTAGAGGCGAAACATTTTGGACCAACGGGAGGGTGACAAGTGTCACCCTCACATTGGAAACAAGTGGGACGGCAAAGCTAGACCGTTGGCACGTTTTTTGTGTTGAAATTTTGGTCAAGGGTTAGGTAGGATATTTTGTGTAGATGGATAAGGTAGCACATGGCTAAATCTTTGTCTTACACTTGCTATGCACTTGTCTTCATCTTGGCCCTTGGTTGGCCTTTGCTTGACCTATAAATACCCTACAGTTGAAGACATTCTTCATCAAAACTTGAGCATTTCTCTAAGTCTCAAACTACTCCCTCCCTCTTGAGTTTAGTCCACCTCCTTCCCCCTTGGCCGAAAGTACCTCCCCTTTGAGAGCCTAGCGGCAAACCCCTCCCCTTGAGTGAGGCTTGGCAGTGGGGTACCATAGCCTAGTTGTTTTCGTATAATACCCCTTGTTGTGGTATGGAAATACTCTCCTAGTATTGTTATAATGTCCAAATACCTTGGCCCAAATACCTTGTAGTTTTCCCAAGGTTACACTTATACAAAAGCCGAAATACTATTATACTTCCTTTAGCCACTAAACGAAACCCTAAGGAAATCTTCATTGATAGTTGAAGTAATTGAGTAGAAGTTGGTTAGAACTTCTAAGGGTTGTTTGGAGGCGGGTTGGAGCGCCTGAGTAGGAGCTAAACCTTGCTCGGGATCGACATATAAACTCGGATAATTTTGGGCTTATCGAGGTAAACACTCTTGACCTTATTGTAATTGGAAATTATATGTTGTAGGAATATATAGTTGAAGTATACTATATATAGAACTGAACATTATAATTGTCGGCAATGTCTTTTGACTTAAGCACGAATTTTAAAGAAGAGAAGCGATCATAAATTACATGGGACGTATTCAGATGAAACATGTAGTATTCGTGAGTAGAATTGTACACGTCCGGTTAGACGTGCAAACCCCCCCTGGTTGGCTTGGTAGCCGGCCTCGATAGAGGAGGAGATTTACGCTGTTGCGGGGGAGGTCTTTGGAATTTTCTGTAGAATATTCTACATTGAGATCTAAGATGTTAATAGGCGCCTTGTGGCCTCTATAGGTTGAAATACTGCGTGTGGCGTGGTCTACTTGGCTTAAGGTGTAGCCGACGATTTGAGGTACTTGGAGCGTTTTGCTATTAGTCGATAATCGTCGCGAGGTATGTGAACCTCTTCCTATCTTTTCTAGCATGATATGTGGGTAACTATGTAGTATGGTAGACGTACATGTGCTAAATGTATTTGATTGGTTTAAAACATAAAGTGTTATAACAGCTTTATGGGAAGTTGGTTATAACAGCTTTATGTAGGTAAGGAAATGCTTGTGGTTTTAAAAAGGTAACTGATTTGACTTATAACTGACTTGTTATATAATAGTAAAGAATCTTGAAGTATTTCAAAAGAATGCTGAATCATCTTTAACAGAAGAGTAATACTTGGTTTTGAAAACATAAGAGTTATACTAGCTTTATGGAAAGTTAGGTATAACGTCTTAAGAGAGAATGGTTTTACTGATTTTTAGAAGTTAAGAGACTTAATCTTAAAAGATAAGAGACTTGACTTGATATGGATGCTAGTGTGAAACCTCATTCGTGAGTAATGAGTACCTGGTTGTAAAAGGAATAATGTTTTACTAATTCGGAAATCAGAATAAGTATCGAACAAACCACTGCAGCGCTAATAAAGGAAAATGTAATGACTAATGAAGTATTATTAAAACCAGTAGAAACCTCCATCTGCATAGAAGCTAAGATGAGACAAAATGAGATTACATTTTCTAGATCATGGCTGCTTAATAAGATTGATTATGAACAAGAATAACTACTACTTTAGGGCATATGTTACTCAATTGTTTTAAAAAGAGATTAAGACATTGAACTATGAAACTTTTCTAAAAAGAGACTGGCGTAATTGAAATTAGGCAAACTGGAACTTTAGGGTAAAGAAAGGCATTGTGTTGTCTTAAAATGGTTTAAAACATAAAGTGTTATAACAGCCTTATGGGAAGTTGGTTATAACGACTTTATGAAAACAAAAGAAGGGTTTTATCATTGGTTTTAATGTGGTAACTTGACTTTAAAGAGAAGTGTTTTGGTCTAAAAGAAGGCATGGTATTGCCTTAATTGGTTTTAAAAAAAGGAAAGTATGGAAGTTGTTTTGGTTTACTTAAAAGATGTAAGTCACTCTATTTTATACTACGGTATCGGGTGACTTTTATAAAAGGAATGGATCTCTTAAAAGGAATTTAACGTACGTAGTACTTTAGGGTTAAAACCCGGACTTGACATAATTGAAAGTACCTTGAGTTGTGTATAACTTGCTTATGCTTGTTGTTGTGTAACTTGCCTATGCTTGTTGTGATAGCCTTTGTCGTGCAAGAATTGTGTTCTATATTACCGCGTCTCTCGATGGAGGCGGTTGACTCGCTGAGGACTTACTTGGGCGTCTGGCGGTGACGGAGAATTCCACCGCACGCTCGCTGATAGTGTTATTCCATGGACTAGCTCTCCACGAGGTTCTTCTTGTTCGGCCTTGGTACGGTGGTGGCTTTCGTACTTGCCCGTTCGTGGTGATTCGGCCTTGATACAGTAGTTAGCCCTCGCGCTTGCCCGTTCGGTGTAGTAACGAAGTCTCGTGATCTGACCTTGGTACCAGTGGTCGACCTCGTACTTGCCGGTCGACACGTGGCCGACGCCTTGGTATCTGGTAGTCGGCTCTCGCCCGATGTCGGCCGTGGTTTGGTTGTATTGTATTGTTATTACGGCTTTGGCATCGTAGGTCTTGGTGTTGGTGTACTTCTCGATGTTATCATATCATATCTTGGCGGTGAGGAAGGTATTCCACGGGCATGGCGATGTTGTGGGCGTGAGACCCATAATTATATTTGAGTAAATGACCGGAGGCGTGAGACCACGACTTGATATAATCGTTATATGTGTATCGTAGTTTGGTTATCATACATGTCTCCGCTTTATATAGACTATTATGATTTCATTTCTGATATTCTGATTTTACATACTTAGTACTGTTATCGACCTCGCCTTGAGGCTGCGTTCATCTGCGAGTAGAAATCATCGGTTGTCGATCCCATTTTAGGATCACCTTTCGTATTGAAGCTCCGTTCCTTCGAGGCTTATCTTTGGTATGTTACCACGATGTGCAGGTTCTTGTACATTCGTGGTATGGCGAGGCCTGTCCGTCATAGTTGTTGTAAAAATCTTAGAGGTGCAGCCTTTGTTGTAGGCGGGGTTGTAAGGATTATGCTTCAAACGTTTATATATATATGTTGAAAGGCAAATCGCTTTGGTTGCTTTGTTTATTTATAATATCTCTCATTTCATGATTATGTTTTATTTCCGCGATTTTCTCGATGTTGTATCACTAGGGTGCCCGGTAAGGCACGATCACGAGCAGTTCGCGGGTCGTGACAAAAGTGGTATCGAGCGATTAGTCCTCGGAAAGTGTCTACGACCGTGTCTAGTAGAGTCTTGATTATCGGTGTGTTGTGCACCACATCTATAATCGAGAGGTCGCGAGACATTTAGGGTTGGTTTACATTCTTCTCATTACGAGATCGTGCCTTAAAGGCGTGTAATAAGATGGACCTCCGACATACTTCGTTTTACGATTATGCCTCCGCGTAAGGCAACCGGGCGAAGGCAAAGCGTGAGGAAGTGCGAGTAAGCGGCGGCGAGACCACAATACGAGCCTCGATCCGCGATGCAGGCGAGAGGAGATGAGTTACAAGGAGTGGGCCCGATTAATGGCGGGGTTGTGGCGAACTTGAGGATAAGTGGGCCGCGGCGGTTCGATGCACGATGGTTCACCCTAGATCGGATAGTTCGAGGCTACGGGATTTTTGAGTTGTAGGCCGCGAGTTTTATGGGTCGAGGCACGAGGATGATCGCAGGAGTTCATCCGAAGCGATTCTGACGGATCATAGAGTGATCAAGGCATCGGAGACCGAGTCGGTGGTCTAGGTTCGCATCGGCCGCGTGATACCATGATCGGCCGGTTTGATTCGTGGGAGCTGTCGGGAGAGCATGCACTTCCGGCTTTATGGGACGAGTTCTCGCAGGCCTTTCTTGCATTTCTTGCCTCCGCGGATGAGGAGGGCTCGGTAAACAATTTTTGGTGTTGCGGCGAAGCAGGCGTGCGGTTGAAGTACAATGTGGAGTTCGACTCATTGGCGTGACGTCCCGCGTTGGTAGCTAGTATGGAGGATCGAGTGCACCGATATGTTCTGGCTCGATGATCACCTGGCGAAGTTGTTCGGGTGTAGCTCTTCCGGGCATGGACATTGCCGCGTGCGGCGTATGCACTGATGTGAGGCGGATAAATCGACGGAATGACCGAGTCGTGAAGAGGGCGAGCAGCAGGTCCTTTGGTGACTTTCGAGGCGGACCGCCTCGGCGAGCGATTATGCGCCTCCACGAAGTCTGAGTGGTCCTCCACAGCCGGGACCTTTGGGATATTCGGAGCGGTCGGGGCTCCCTGTTTCAGATTTTCGAGTAGGAGTGCTCGCGGATGAGGTTGCCACTTGTCTCGGTGTGGCCATTGTGGAAAAATTCATAAGGGAGAGTGTCGTCTTGACTTGGGAGATTGTTATTCTTGCGGCCCAGCGGGGCCATCCGGCAGAAATGTCCACCGAGTAGCGGTAGGATAACCTGACTACTAGAAGCGATTGCGGGTTACACCTTCCATAGCCAGCGGGATGTTCGTACACCGCGAGCCGGTGAGGTCGCGGTGGGAGTTCGATTTTAGCGGTCCTTTGACCGCCTATTTTCAGTATATCCTTAACCTCAGAGTTTTGTATGTATTGATGTTATGATGATGTGTTTAGTGTTATGTTCGGATAGCTTTGTGCTAAAATGTGATTTAGAAACACAGTTGGTAAAAAGGGTAAGCACAGGGGTGAAAGTGATGAACCTTAGAATATTACAGAGACCTTAGATGTAAGGCCATCTTGAGTACAAGATTTTGCGGGGATCTTTGTCGAATGTGTAAGTATCGTGGTGTAATTGTGGAAAAATTTCCTTGGGTGGTGTAAATGGAAGTGGTAGCTTTCATGACTGTTTAGGTAAGATTGTTCGGATCGAAACGAGAGAGTCGGCGTGTGAGAGGCTCGGGTTGAGGGCGTGTTGCGTGTCAACCCGTGGCCGGAATGAGGTGGGTCGGATCGAGGTGGTCGCCGGTGGTAGGGTCACGAGGGTGCTAGGCCCAAGTTTAGATGACCGTCGTATGAGTTCGTGGTTATGTTCGACCAGAAGCGGATCGTGAAGGCCGGGAATGGCCTTAAAGAGAAGTGAAGCTAGTAAGATGACCAAGTTTGGAGGTGGTGACTCCAAAGTTTTGGGAAGCTAGCGATGGCGAAGTGTGGTACGTATACTAGAAGAGTTCAGGTGTTCGAGAAGGGCACGACGAGTAAGGAAGGAAGAGAACGTGTGTTATTTCGTGGCCAGGTGTGGCGTTGGCAACTTGTTAGAAGAACTTCATCGTTATCCGTCTAGAGAAGAAACATTCGGGACGAATGTTTCTAAGGAGGGGAGAATGTTATACCCCGTATTTCCAGAGTATGTACGTGAGGGCGTACGTATAAGAATTTGAGCCTTAAGATTAGGCAAGGTTCGAAATTGGGCACAGTGCGAAAAAGTCGTTTTCGACGAAACGTTTCCACGACTACGTAGGAAAATTCCGGCTATGTCATTAATAATTTTTGCGGATTTTTCCGAGAGACGAAACATTTTGGACCAACGGGAGGGTGACAAGTGTCACCCTCACATTGGAAGCAAGTGGACGGCAAAGCTAGACCATTGGCACGTTTTTTGTGTTGAAATTTTGGTCAAGGGTTAGGTAGGATATTTTGTGTAGATGGATAAGGTAGCACATGGCTAAATCTTTGTCTTACACTTGCTATGCACTTGTCTTCATCTTGGCCCTTGGTTGGCCTTTGCTTGACCTATAAATACCCCTCTAGTTGAAGACATTCTTCATCCAAAACTTGAGCATTTCTCTAAGTCTCAAACTACTCCCTCCCTCTTGAGTTTCGTCCACCACCCCTTCCCCTTGGCCGAAAGTACCCTCCCTTTGAGAGCTGGCGAGGCAAACCCTCCCCCTCGAGTGAGGCTTGGCGGGTACCACACCACATGCTAGTTGTTTTCGTATAATACCCTTGTTGTGGTATAGAAATACTCTCTAGTATTGTTATAATGTCCAAATACCTTGGCCCAAATACCTTGTAGTTTTCCCAAGGTTACACTTATACAAAAGCCCGAAAATACTATTATACTTCCTTTGCCACTAAACGAAACCCTAAGGAAATCTTCATTGATAGTTGAAGTAATTGAGTAGAAGTTGGTTAGAACTTCTAAGGGTTGTTTGGAGCGGGTTGGAGCGCCTGAGTAGGAGCTAAACCTTGCTCGGGATCGACATATAAACTCGGATAATTTTGGGCTTATCGAGGTAAACACTCTTGACCTTCTATTGTAATTGGAAATTACATATTGTAGGAATATATAGTTGAAGTATACTATATATAGAACTGAACATTATAATTGTGCGGCAATGTCTTTTGACTTAAGCTGAATTTTAAAGAAGAGCTGATCAGAAATTACATAGGGCGTATTCTGATGAGCTTGTGTAGTATTCTTGTGAGTAGAATTGTACACGTCAGGTTAGGCGTGCAAACCCACGGTTGGCTTGGTAGCCGCCTCGATAGAGGAGATTTACGTTATTGCGGGGAGAGTCTTGCCGAATTTTACGTAGAATATTCTACATTGAGATCTAAGATGTTAATAGGCGCCTTGTGGCCTCTATAGGTTGAAATCTGCGTGTGGCGTGGTTTACTTGGCTTAAGGTGTAGAAGCGGTTTGAGGTACTTGGGCGTTTTGCTATTAGTCGATAATCGTCGCGAGGTATGTGAACCTCTTCCTATCTTTTCTAGCATGATATGTGGGTAACTATGTAGTACGGTGACGTCATGTGCTAAATGTATTTGATTGGTTTAAAACATAAAGTGTTATAACGACTTTATGGGAAGTTAGTTATAACGACTTTATGTAGGTAAGGAAATGCTTGTGGTTTTAAAAGGTAATCATTTGACTTATAACCGACTTGTTATGTAATAGTAAAGAATCTTGAAGTATTTCAAAAGAATCTTTGAATCATCTTTAACGTAAGAGTAATACTTGGTTTTGAAAACATAAGAGTTATACTAGCTTTATGGGAAGTTAGGTATAACGTCTTAAGAAGAATGGTTTCTTGATTTTTAGAAGTTAAGAGACTTAATCTTAAAAGATAAGAGACTTGACTTGATATGGATGTTAGTGTGAAACCTCATTCGTGAGTAATGAGTACCTGGTTGTAAAAGGAATAATGTTTTACTGATTCGGAAATCAGAATAAGTATCGAACAAACCACTGCAGCGCTAATAAAGGAAAATGTAATGACTAATGAAGTATTATTAAAACCAGTAGAAACCTCCATCTGCATAGAAGCTAAGATGAGACAAAATGAGATTACATTTTCTAGATCATGGCGCTTAATAAGATTGATTATGAACAAGAATAACCTACTCGCTTAGGGCATATGTTACTCAATTGTTTTAAAAAGAGATTAAGACATTGAACTATGAAACTTTTCTAAAAAGAGACTGGCGTAATTGAAATTAGGCAAACTGGAACTTTAGGGTAAAGAAAGGCATTGTGTTGTCTTAAAATGGTTTAAAACATAAAGTGTTATAACAGCCTTATGGGAAGTTGGTTATAACGACTTTATGAAAACAAAAGAAGGGTTTTTATCACTGGTTTTAATGTGGTAACTTGACTTTAAAAAGAGAAGTGTTTTGGTCTAAAAAGAAGGCATGGTATTGCCTTAATTGGTTTTAAAAAAAAAAGGAAAGTATGGAAGTTGTTTTGGTTTACTTAAAAGATGTAAGTCACTCTATTTTATACTACGTATCGTGACTTTTATAAAGGAATGGATCTCTTAAAAGGAATTTAACGTACGTAGTACTTTAGGGTTAAAACCCGGACTTGACATAATTGAAAGTACCTTGAGTTGTGTATAACTTGCCTATGCTTGTTGTTGTGTAACTTGCCTATGCTTGTTGTGATAGCCTTTGTCGTGCAAGAATTGTGTTCTATATTACCGCGTCTCTCGATGGAGGGCCGGTTGACTCGTTGAGGACTTACTTGGGCGTCTGGCGTGTGGAGAATTCCACCGCACGCTCGCGCTGATAGTGTTATTCCATGGACTAGCTCTCCACGAGGGTTCTTCTTGTTCGGCCTTGGTACACCGTGGTGGCTTCGTCTTGCCCGTTTCGTGGTGATTCGGCCTTGGTACACAGTAGTTAGCCCTCGCGCTTGCCCGCTCGATGTAGTGGCGAAGTCTCGTGTCTGACGCTTGGTACACAGTGGTCACCGTACTTTCCCGGCCGCCACGTGGCCGCCTTGGTATCCGTAGTCGGCTCTGCGCTTGCCGTGTCGCCCGTGGTTTGGTTGTATTGTATTGTTATTACGGCTTTGGCATCGTAGGTCTTGGTGTTGGTGTACTTCTCGATGTTATCATATCATAGGCAGCGATGAGGAAGGTATTCCACGGGCATGGCGATGTTGTGGGCGTGAGACCCATAATTATATTTGAGTAAATGACCGGAGGCGTGAGACCGACTTGATATAATCGTTATATGTGTATGCGTAGTTTGGTTATCATACATGTCTCCGCTTTATATAGACTATTATGATTTCATTTCTGATATTCTGATTTCACATACTTAGTACTGTTATCGACCTCGCCCGAAGTGCGTTCACGCCGCAGTAGAAGTCATCATTGTCGATCCCATTTTAGGATCACCTTTCGTATTGGGAAGCTCCGTTCCTTGGAGGCTTATCTTTGGTATGTTACCACGATGTGCATGGGTTCTTGTACATTCGTGGTATGGCGAGCCCCGTCCGTCATAGTTGTTGTAAAAATCTTAGAGTGCATGCTTGTTGTGGCGGGGTTGTAAGGATTATGCTCGTTCAAACGCTTATATATATATGTTGAAAAGGCAACCGCTTTGGTTGCTTTGTTTATTTATAATATCTCTCATTTCATGATTATGTTTTATTTCCGCTGATTTTCTCTGATGTTGTATCACTAGGGTGCCCGGGGTAAGGCACCAGTCACGGGCCCGGATTCGCGGGTCGTGACACACTTGAACCTCATTTTTATGATTTAATGCATGGTTTTGGTTTCTTCTTTATATAGTTGAGATTTATTCAATAATTGTTTTGATTGCTTGGTAATTAACTGATCACTAGTTATCATCACATATATGATTTCAATCAAATCAAAGGAGGTTCTGAATATGCTATAGTTGAATAAACATAGGTTAAAATCGTGGACGAAAGTACCCCGATACTTGTGTAGTTTAATAGGTTATTGTTCTTAATCCTCCTTTGTGGTAAATCCTATCATCGAAAGATAGAAGGGTTTTGCATCGGGGTTGAGTGTTTATATATCCTAACCATAATATAAAACGGCCTAGTTAACCTGATATCTCAACATAGAAGAAGAACCTTTATTATTGCATTAAAGATTAAAGCGAGCGGATAGTTGAGGAGATTGGAAGCCCTATTTCCACCATATCTAATTTAAGTAAAGTAATTTAGTTAAACTTTTACAATTGTCCATTAGTTCATAGATAAAAACCACAACAAAACATCGATAACCAAATAGATATCATAGATAGATGTTTGGTAATTGAAAACTAATCCCTGAGGACGATATTCGGTCTTACCTAGACTATATTACTTGTAACGATACGTGCACTTGCATTAAGCGTGTGGATAAATCGCGATCAGCATGCTGTGCTTATTTGGAACGCCTAGTGAACTAAGTGGGATAATGTAGTGGAATGAGAAGCTAAAATCTGTGTGCTTAAGTTAGATATGCCAAAAATTCATGAAAATTTGATTATTTAGAATATTTGATGTTTAGCCTATGTGTTGTCAAGTGAAAAATGTATGTGAAGTCTGCTTGCTTATTATTTAAGGCTAAATAGTTAAAATGTACATGTTAGGGAGATGATTCAGGCATTTCTTTGATAGCACTTCTTACCCTTCATTACCTATCCTGACAATAAATTGTATCCCTAGTCAGCCCCGTTGAGCCTAAAATAAGTTGTTTTCTTTGACACCCCATGATTCTATCGTGTGCCATAAGCAGTAATTGAAAAATTGGGATGAAAATGAGTGAAAAAGAAATACAAAAAGAGAGTGAAAAAGTGATGCACCCCAATAAAAAAAATGTAAAAGCTTAAGTTTGGGGGTGCCTATATGAATTGATTCATGCTCTCAAAAAGAGAAAAGGAGAATGATAGGTATGAACTGAAAAAAATACCAAAAAGAAGGACAAAACGGTTGAATGAGAAAAACGCTTATGGTACGTAAATCGAGCCTAAATTCCTACTTTTGCCTACCCCTGCCTAAAGCTATATTACAACCCTGAAAAGTCCTGAGGATCTCTAGTATGTATGTCTATGATTAGTGGAGAATAGCAAGTACACAGGCTCGTAGAACTAACTAAAATTGACATGCATAGGTTAGGTATTTATGCTTTCATTACTTGTGATTGAAATAAATTTGCAAAATATCTGACTCGAAATTCTAGATTGCTGAATTCATGTTATATATGTTCCTGCATATTATCGCAACTGACGTTCATGTGTTTCTAAGTATTTGTGCAGTTGCTTGATTTGAGTCTTTGAGTCTTTTATTTTTGTGTCTTTGTCTTTGTTTTGATCTTTGCTCGAGAGCGAACAAATGTTAAGTTTTGGGGTGTTAGGCGTATTTTGTATACGCTTTTCGAGTCATTTTTAGTTGATATTTTACTCGTTTTTGTTGTGTTTAGTATAGTAGTATGTTTGTTTTTCTTTCTTTTGAGTCACAGCAGTGCGGAAAGGAAAAATGGCAAAAAAGGAACGAGAAATGGGCAGAAAATGTGCTCCCGATGCGAAAAGGATGAAAAGTTGACAACTCAGAGAGAAAGAAGGCAGCACCGCGGTGCCACTATGCAGAACCGCGGTGTCATATTTACCGAGGAGCCACAGGACTTTCAGCACCGCGGTGCCATCAGGCAGCACCGCGGTGCCATTTGTGCTGAGAAGCTGCAGAAGTTTCGGCACCGCGGTGCCGATGTGCAGAATCGCGGTGCCGATGCAAGAAATTCCAGATCCGAGGAGAAATTGGCCAGGGGTAGAAGGGTCCATAGGGCACAAAATTTATAACATATTTAAATCCCTAGGGATTATTCTATGAAGAGGGGGGTCATTCAACAACACAACACAACTCAAGGCGGATTTAGAGCGACAATTGGAGACTTTGTTCTACGTAATTTTCTTTCTTTCATTTTTAATTCAGTTTATGTATGGATATTGTGTTAGTTCTTAGCGTGACTATGACTAGGAGCTAAACACTCTATTAGGGTTTTTCTTATGAATCGCTTGAAACTTTATTCATGATTTAATGCATTAGTTGATTTCTTCTTCACTTGATTAAGATCTATTCAATAATTGGTATGAATGTTTGATAATTTATTGATAACTAATTATCATAATCTATATGATTTTGAATCAAGAACCGAAATAAGAGATTTAGATATGCTGTAATTGAATAAACATAGGTTAAAATCGTGGACGACAGTACCCCGATACTTGTGTAGCATTATAGGTTATTGTTCTTAATCCTCCTATGTGGTAAATCCTATCATAGAAATATAGAAGGGTTCTGCACTGAGGTTGAGCAATTATATATCTTAATCGGAAAATAAGACAGTCTAGTTAACCGTTATCTTAACGTAGAAGAAAAAGTCATTCTAGTCGCATTAAAGATTGAGTAGAGTGGATAGTCGAGGATCTTGAAATCCCTAATTCATTCATAACTGATTAAGACTTAAATAGTTTAGTTAAATCTTGAAATAATCTAGTAGTTAAACAAAAACCCCAACCAAATATCGATTGCCAAATAGATAACATAAAATAGATGAATGGTACTTAGAAACCAGTCTCTGAGGACGATATTCAGTCTTATCAGACTATACTACTGTCAGCCGATTTCCACGTGCTTAAATCAAGTGTATGTATCGTTCACAAGTAATATAGTCTGGTAAGACCGAATATCGTCCTTAGAGACTGGTTATCAAGTACCGATTATCTAAGCTATGATTTCTATTTGGTGAACGTTAATTTGTTTGTATTTTTATCTAATAGCTAAGACTAGCAACTAAAATGATTCTTTTTCTTCGTTAAGATAGTGGTTAACTAGACTGTCTTATATTCTGGTTAGGGCAATATAATCACTCAACCCCAGTGCAGTACCCTTCTATATTTCTATGATAGGATTTACCACATAGGAGGATTAAGAATAGTAACCTATAATGCTACACAAGTATCGGGGTACTTTCGTCATCGATTTTAACCTATGTCTAGTCAATTACAACATATCCAAATCTCACCTTTCAAAATTTTGATTCGAAGTCATATAGGTTATGATAATTAGTGATCAATTAATTATCAAACATTCATACCAAATATTGACTAAATCTTAATCAAGTGAAGAAAAAATCAAACTACTGCATTAATTCATGAATAAAAGTTTCAAGAGATTCATAAGGAAAACCCTAATATAGTGTTTAACTCCTAGCCATAGTCACGCTAAGAACTAATTCAAACTCCAACATGAACTGAAATAAAAACAAAGAAAAGAGAAAGAAAATATTTTGATCTAGGCTCCAAGCCTTGTCTCCCCAAAGTATGATCCCAAAGTAGAATGAATAATATGACCTAGGGTATAGGGTTTTATACTTATAACATATATTGCTTTGGACCCTTATACCCCTGTCCAATTTCGGTTCGGATCTGCAAAATTCCGTGTCGGCACCGCGGTGCTGCAGGCTGGCACCGAGGTGCCGGAAGTCCTGTGGCCAACCTGAACTCGCGGATCTTTTGGCACCGCGGTGCTGAAAGTACTACAGCAAATATTTTCCGAAATCTTGTCCTTTTTCTCGTCCAGACTTTGTCTGATTTCTTTTATACTTCCCGGGACTTCTTAGGCTTCATTTCTTAGCCCTTTTAGTGTGTCATTCCATCTCAAATAAGCTCATTTCATCTTCTTTTTGACGTTTCTCCATTTATGACCGTTGTGACTCAAAAGAAAGAAAAAAAACATAATACTATACTAAACACAAATGAAATGAGTAAAGTACTAACTAAGAATGACTCAAAAAGTGTATGTAAAATACACCTAACAAATACCCCCAAACTTAACATTTACTCGCCCTCGAGTAAAACACTGAACAAAAACAAAAACAAAAACAAAGACTCTATGAAATGGATCAAGTTGCTATAACAATGTTTCTTCAAAATCATGGATGAAAGATGGGATAATATGTTAGAACATATATAGCATGAATAATCAGCAATCTAGAATTTCAAGTTAGATATTACGCAAATTCATTTCAATCACAAGCAATGGAAATACAAACACATAATCTATGCATGTCAATTTCATTCCATCTTTTCCAAAATGTTATAGACATGTTTACTTGCTATTCTCCACTAATCATAGACATACATATTAAATATCATCAGGACTTTCAAGGGTTGTAATGTAGGCTTAGGCAGGGGTAGGTAAAAATAGACATTTAGGCTCCAATTACGTACCATAAGCTATTTTCATTCAACTCCTTCTTCTTTTTTTTTGATTTTATTTTTAGTCTCATACTTATTTTCCCCCTCTTTTATTTTGAGAGAATGAGACACATTATAACAAGCACCCCCAAACTTAGATTTTTGCATATTTTTTCATTGGGGTGCATAAAATTTTTATTCTTTTTTTATCTCTTTTTCAACACTTATTATTCCAAGAATCTTCAAATATCTCTTATGACACAAATATGAAATTATAGGGTGTCAAACAAAGATATTATTTTAGTCTCAACGGAGTTGACTAAGGATACAATTTATGTCAGGGTAGGTAATAAATGGTCAGAAGGGCTATCAAAGAAATGCCTGAATCATATCTCTAAACATGTACATCTTAACTATTTCGCCTCAAATAACAAGCAAACAGATTTTCTAAACATTTTCAACTTTTATTTCCATAACTGATAACGCATAAGCTAAGCACAAGTATTCCAAATAATTAGGTGTCATGAATTCTTGGCATATCTAACTTAAGCACACAGATTTTGCTTTCAATTCTATTACATTATCCCACTTTATCCATTCAATATCTTTAGCAACTACCATATACATGATCTATAAAAAAAATTATGACTCAAAAACACACAAAGACAAATTAAAAGACTCAAACACAAAATAATAAAACAAAATAAGACACATCCCCCCAAACCTAATCGACGCATTGTCCCCAAGGTGTAAAGACTAAGGGACAACTTACTGACACAACACAACGGTCATAACGGAGGTCTGGGATGAGAAATTCTAGAAATTGCACGATATCATGGCTCTCTGAGGTTGCAGCGACGTGGCCCTTTTCTAGCGTGTTTGATCCTTTTCCATAGTCCACCTACCATCAACACTCAAGACCGTAAGACTGTTCAAGATAAAATAAAATAACTAAAACAAGAATTGAAATAACATAATTAATAAATATTGGGTTGCCTCCCAACAAGCGCTGTCTTTAACGTCTTTTAGCCGGACGCAGTTAGCCTTTACTAGTGCTCAGTGGATCCTTCTGCGAACGGCTTGCAATCCGAACTGTTATTTTTGCCGGCCTCACTTCACCTATACCATTTCTATAGAACACAGAAAATGGTAGTACTTTTGTGCTTGCCCCCAAATCGCCCAATACTTACTTGCATTCAAAATTCCCTAAAGTGCAGGGAATAATAAAACTCCATGGATCTCTAGACTTTTGGGGGTTTCCTTGAGGGTATGGACCTTCTGGTTGGGGGTCAGCAAAAACATCTGGTGGTGGTTCTTCTAGAGTGGGTTCAGCAAAAAAGAACTCCAAAGAATCCAAAAAAGTGAAAAATTGGATTCCAGTAACCCCTTCTTTCTCTACAACAACCACCTTTCTCAATTCTTCAACAACTTTGTGTGGTTCAGGTTCCTCATTCTGCTTACCACTTCCCACAATGGTGTCACTAGGCAGACTTTCTTGAGGTGTATTGATCATCATATCCATCAGCTACCCTATTTGTGTCTCCAAATTTTTTACGGACACCCTTGTCTCAGCCATAAACTGAGCCAGACACTTAATGAGCTTGAGTATGGCTGCCTGCGACTCATTTCGATCTTCCAGTGGAATATGTGGGTTAGACTGTTGCTGCTGAATATGCTGCCCCTGATAGTTGTAATAGTCCATGTGTATTTTTTTGACACACGAATTTACCTACAAAATAAGAAAAACAACAAAAAGTGATAAAACGATGCTCGCAGAACAAGTTAGAAACATGTTCCTGGAGCAACCAAATTAGAAATAAGAATAGATAAATCGATATTGAAAGTACGCCAGTGCCGGACAACGGCGCCAAAAACTTGTCAGCCGATTTCCACGTGCTTAACGCAAATGTACGTAACGTTCACAAGAAATATAGTCTGGTAAGACCGAATATCGTCCTCACAGACTGGTTATCAAGTACCGATTATCTAAGATATGGTTTCTATTTGGTGAACGTTAGTTTGTTTGTATTTTTATCTAATAGCTAAGACTAAGTGCAAAAATTAAACTAAATTACTTAAGTTTAATCAGTTATGATGGAGATAAGGCTTCCAATATCCTCGACTATCCACTTTATTCAATCCTTAATGCAACTAAAATGATTCTTTTTCTTCGTTAAGATAGCGGTTAACTAGACTGTCTTATATTCCGGTTATGGCAATATAATCACTCAACCCCAGTGCAGAACCCTTCTATATTTCTATGATAGGATTTACCATATATGAGGATTAAGAACAGTAACCTATAATGCTACACAAGTATCGAGGTAATTTCGTCCGCGATTTTAACCTATGTCTAGTCAATTACAACATATCCAAATCTCACCTTTTAGAATTTTGATTCGAAATCATATAGGTTATGATAATTAGTGATCAATTAATTATCATTCATACCAAATATTGACTAAATCTTAATCAAGTGAGGAAGAAATCAACTACTGCATTAATTCATGAATAAAAGTTTCAAGCAATTCATAAGAAAAGCCCTAATATAGTGTTTAGCTCCTAGTCATAGTCACGCTAAGAACTAATACAAACTCTAACATGAACTGAAATAAAAACAAAGAAAAGAGAAATAAAATACTTTGAACTAGGCTCCAAGCCTTGTATCCCCAAAGTAGGATGTAGAATTATGTACAAGATCCCTCAAAGTAAAATGAATAATATGACCTAGGGTATAGGGTTTTATACTTATAACATATATTGCTTTGGACCCTTATACCCCTGTCCAATTTCAGTTCGGATCTGCAAAATTCCGCGTCGGCACATGGTCTTTGTAGCACCGGTCTTAGGAAGTCTATGTGCCAACCTGAACTCGCGGATCTTTTGGCACCGCGGTGCTAAAAGTACTACAACAAATATTTTCCGAAACCTTGTCCTTTTCTCGTCCGGACTTCGTCTGATTTCTTCTATACTTCCCGGGACTTCATAGGCTTCATTTCTTGGCTCTTTTAGTGTGCAATTTCATCTCAAATAAGCTCATTTCATCTTCTTTTTTATGTTTCTCCATTTATGACCGTTGTGACTCAAAAGAAAGAAAAAAAACCTAATAATATACTAAACACAAATGAAATGATTAAAATATTAACTAAGAATGACTCAAAAAGTGTATATAAAATACACCTAACAACTACTTGTGAACGATACGTACACTTGCGTTAAGCATTTGGAAATCGGCTGACACTAGGCTGTGTGTTGATGCAACATGGTAAGGTTATAGCTTATGCCTCCCGACAGCTCAGGAAGTATGAAAAGAATTATCCCACTCATGATTTGGAGCTTGCGGCAGTAATACATGCTTTGAAGATATGGAAACATTATCTATATGGAGTTCATGTTGATATTTATACGGATCACAAGAGTCTCCAATAAATCTTCAAACAGAAGAAGCTGAACTTACGGCAGGGACGGTGGTTAGAGTTACTTAAGGACTATGATGTTGATATTCTATACCACCCAGGGAAAGCCAATGTGGTAGCGGATGCTCTTAGCCGTCGGTCTATGGGTAGTTTGACAGATGTGCAGCCGGATAGAAATGAGATGATTCGTGAGATACACCAGTTAGCGAGCCTTGGAGCCCAGTTGGCCAATTCTGAAGATAGTGGAGTTCTTATTCGAGGAGTTGCCGAGTCCTCTATCGTAGAAGAGGTGAAGAGGCATCAGTATGAGGATCATATCTTGGCACGGTATAGAAATTCAGCTCTTTGAAAGGAGAAGACTCTATTTGAAGTTGCACCTGATGGGGTGCTACGGTATGAAGGCAGATTGTGTGTACCTAATGTTGCAGGACTATGATAACAGGTCATGGGAGAGGCACACAGTGCACAGTATTCCATTCCTCCAGGGTCAACAAATATGTATCATGACCTTAGATGCGAATATTGGTGGGATGGCATGAAAAAGGACATAGCGGAGTTTGTTGCGCAGTGCCCGAATTGTCAGCAGGTTAAGGTTGAGCACCAGAAGGCTGGTGGATTGTTGCAGCAGATAGAGATACCGACGTGGAAGTGGGAAGTGATTAATATGGACTTCGTTACAGGCTTACCTCATACTCAGAGGAAGTATGACTCCATATGGGTTATTGTGGTCAGGACTACTTACTCAGCTGAAGACTATGCTAGGCTGTACATCAGGGAGATTGTGTGACTGCACGGGGTTCCCACATCTATTATATCGGACATAGGGCCTCCATTTATAGCTAACTTTTGGAGGTCGTTCCAGAAGGGAATGGAGACACAGGTGAGTCTTAGCACCGCATTTCATCCTCAGACTAACGGGCAGGCAGAACGTACTATTCAGACACTGGAGAACATGTTGAGAGCATGTACTATTGACTTCAGGGGTAGCTGGGAGGATCATTTACCACTCGTAGAGTTTGCGTATAACAACAACTATCATTCTAGTATTCAGATGGCCCCATACGAGGCCTTATATGGGAGGAAGTGCAGGTCACCTATTGGGTGGTTTGATGTGGACGAGACTAAGTTACTTGGCCCAGACATGATTCAGCAAGTTGTGGATAAGGTGAAGCTTATCTAGGAGAGATTATTAGCAGCCCAGAGTCGACAGAAGTCGTATGCAGATAATCGACGCCGACACTTGGAGTTTCAGCTTGATGATTGGTTATTCTTGAAGGTATCACCCATGAAGGGTGTGATGAGGTTCGGTAAGAAAGGAAAGCTCAGCCCGAGATACATTGGGCCTTACCGATTGTTCGTAGGATAGGCAAGGTTGTCTATGAGTTGGATCTACCATCTGATTTGGAAGAGGTACATCCAGTTTTTCATGTATCGATGTTGCGTAAGTGTGTTGGTGATCCTTCTAGAGTCTTCCCAGTAGATGATGTCCAGGTGACAGAGGAGTTGGCGTATGAGGAGAGTCCCATAGCCATACTTGATCGTCAGGTTAGGAGGTTACAGACTAATGATGTGGCTTCCGTCAAGGTACTGTGGTGGAACAATAATAGGGAAGAGATGACGTGGGAAACATAAGATGAGATGAAGAAAAAGTATCCTCACTTGTTCCCGATGCCTACAGGTAATTCCAATCCCTATTTGACTATTTTGATTAATGAATGAGACTACGTGCTATATTATGGCCATGTGAGACATCTTTGTATTTGCTGAGTATAGGTTGGTAGGTAAAGTTTAAAGGGGACTATGCCGAAATTTGTATAGCTTGAGACCTATTATGAACATTCAGGATGAATATTTCTTAGGGAGGAAGAATGTTACACCCCGTAATTCCAGAGCATATGAGTGAGAACGTAAGTAAGGAAATAATATTTGAACGTTGGAAGAAAAGTATACTTACATATTATAATTTTGGATTCAATAAATGTGACGACGAGAAGTAGTACTAGTATTGCATTCTTTCCAATATAATGTTGGCAGAAAAGGCGGAAAAAGAGCTCCCGAAGAAAAAAAGGACGAAAGTTGGCAGAACAAGACGTAAAATTTCAGCACCGCGGTGCTGGAGTGCAGAACCGCGGTGCCATAACTACTGAGAGTCGCAGAACTTTAGGCACCGCGGTGCCAGACTGCAGTACCGAGGCGGGAATTTCAAAAAATTTGCTAAGTGTGGAAGATATTTTGTGACAAGTGGACAAGTGGGTCTACTTGGGTCCCCCTCCACTTGTGCTATATACACCAATATACACAAGTCTTACAAGACTTTGATACACAAATATCTTCATCCTTCAAACCCTCATATCTCTCTCTTGTTCTTGAAGTTTTCAAAAACCATAGAAGTGAAGAACAAGATTAAGTTATTTTCCAAGATTTAGTTCCTTAACCAAGTTCTAAGCAAGGTTAACTTTCCATAACAAGTGGTCACGGTTTTGGCCAAGAAACTTCTTTGAAACCCTAAGTTTGGAATGAACTTTTTGGAAGAGAAACGAGAAAGTAAGATGGTTACAAGCGTGTAGAGGATACATGCGTGCTGTTTTAACTTGAAGAAGTGGAGCAAAGAGAAAACTATGAGCCGAGAACTTGTGGACTGTTTTGGGCTAAAAATAAGGTAAGAATTCTTCTTCCTCTTGAAGTAATTGGAAGTTGCATGATGTTATAGTTAAGAGATGAACTTGTGTTAAGTAAAATGGAGAATAAGAAATGCATGAGACAGTTTTGGCATGTTAGCCGATTCTAGACAATGTTTGGTGTTGTTGGATTCGTTGGTTATTGTTGTTATTATCGTCACTACTTGCATGTTAAAATGAAGGAAATTGTCACGACCCGACCTCGGGCCCGCGACTGGTGCCTTACCCCGGGCACCCTAGTGATACAACATCAGAGAAAATCAGCGGAAATAAAAACTCAAAGATATGAACAATATGAAATAAGAAACAGGCTAACCAAAACGATCACCTTTCTGTATATACATATAAAACCGAACAGTTACATCCTTTACAAACCCTGCCCACAACAGTACTACAGACCTCTAAGAGTTTTTATAACAACTATGACGGGACAGGCCGCCATACCCTCAATGTACAAGTACCTACAATGACAGGATTATACAGAGATAAGCCTCGGAGAAACGGAGCTTCCCAATACGCAGCCGTGATCCTATGGCGAGGATCAACAACCGTGTACTCTACCTGCGGCGTAACGCACTTCAAGTCGATCTGGTCAAGTACAGTATGTGGAAATCAAAATATCAGAATGAATCATAACAGTCTATATAAAACAGGAGACATGTATGATAACCAAACTATAGTACACCATATATAAGCAGTTATGTCAAATCAAGGACTTACGCCCTCAAAGTCATCAATCATGCCCGTGGAATTCCTTCCTCACTGCCGGCAGTCTATGACACAAATCATAATCATGGACGCGCTGTGGCATCCTACCTCGCTTGTCGGCGTACATATACAATACATATATATATCTCTGCCGTGGAATCCTCCATCACCGCCAGAATCGAAGTGTAACATATAACCATGTGACACGCCCGTGGCAGCCTACCTCACTGTCGGCGTACACATATACAATGCATATATATATAACATGCCCGTGGCATCCCTCATCACGGGTACATGTCTTCATGGGGAGCTAGTCCATGGAGTAATAATCGTATATAACATGCCCCCGGAATCCCTCATCGGTGTAGACAGGTCTTCATGGGAAGCTAGCCCATGAAGTAGTAATCGTATATAACATGCCCCCGGAATCCCTCATTGATGTAGACATGTCTTCATAGGGAGCTAGCCCATGGAGTAATAACAATGGCCACATGCCCCCGGAATCCCTCATCGGTGTAGACATGTCCATGTGACAATAATAGCATACCAGGAGTTTAACCCGCTGCATGGCCGCATGCCCCCGGAATCCCTCATCGGTGTAGACATGTCCATGTGACAACAACAACGGAAGCATACCCGTGGAATCCTCCGTCACTGCCGATATGTCCAAGTAAATTCACAACAAGTCAGTCGGCCCTCCGTCGAGAGACGCGGTGGCATAGAAATACAGTACTTGCACAACAAAGGCTATCACAACTAGCATAGGCAGGTTCAACATACTCTTAGACTTTCATTAACATGTAAAGTGATTCACCATTTTTATAAACTCAACGTACTCCCATTTATTGCCAACAATCCGGGTTTTAACCCTAAAGTACTACATACTTTCATTCTTTCAAAAAGACCTCTTTTTACGTAAAAGCCACCAGATACTAATACTCGTAGTATCAAAACAGAGTAACTATCATTTTAAGTAAACCAAAACAATTTTCCGTACTTTCCTTTTTAAATAAACCGAGACAAAACCATGCCTTCCTTTAGAACCAAATCAAGACAATACCATGCCTTCCTTTTAAAATAAAAACACTTCTTCCTTTTAAAGTCAAGTAACAATATACTTTTCAAAGTAGTTTAGGCTTCCTAACTTCAAATTCTCAAGTCTCTTCTCTTTTAGAAATCGAGTTTCTTACTTTGGAAATTCAAGAAACCAATACTTGTTTATAATGATCTTATTAAAGCAGCCATGATCTAGAAAATGTAATACAATTTTGTCTTATCTTAGCTTCTATGCAGATGGAGGAATTCTACTCATTTTAATTTAATTGGTTATCCATACCTTTTCATTATTTAACGCTGCAATGACTTGTTCAATATTTATTCTCATTCGTGCCGTAAATCAGCAAAATCAACTTGACTCCAAATATTTCCTAAAGACTCTTACCAACATCCCCCATAAGACGTGGTAAGATCTAGGATAACTTTATTCTTTTTAAAGACCAAGTACCCATTACTCACGAGTGAGGTTTCACAACCTTTTTACACAATTCAAGTCCTTAACATTTCATATCAAGTCACTTAACTCTAGAATCAAGTCAAGGACACAAAAAGGAAATCCAGCTCCTTTAACACACGTGCGTCTACCGCACTATATATTTCACAAATAATCATGCTCAAGAGAATAGGAAGAATCCCATACCTCGCGACGATTATCGACAAGTAGCAAAATGCTCCAAAGTACTATAACCTTGCTAGCCTTTTCCACCCTTGAAGTAGAATACGCTACTCGTAGTACTTCACCCTATAATGGTCATAATACGTCTATTAGCTTCTAGCTTCAACGTAGAATATTCTAATTGGAAAGTCCCTTATTCTACGGAAAATTGGACAGTACTTCCTTTGTTTATACGTACTTTTCCACCTTTTTCAAGGCTCGAATTCAATAACCAAACGCCACTTTTAAGGCCCAACAATCCAACAATACAAAGGGGATTACACGCCTAACTCGGACGTGTAAAATTCTGCCCTACAATTCATATTAAAACAATCCAACTAGTTTAAGGCAATTCCTTGGCTATAACATGCTCACATATCAACTTTTCAAATCCTTTCAATTCAGCTTGTTAATTCAACATGTTATATAAGTCATAACCAATTATAACAACGATATACCCTTCTATATATAACATGTAACGATTTTAGCTAACAACCGAATTGATTACAACATCAGTGACTAACATGTCCATTTTTGGTTTTTCAACAAGTCGACATGATCCAAATCTTTTCAAACTTTAATATTTAAACCACATGCTCATTTCTTAACTACTATAACTTGTAATCTTTAATTACATAAGAAGGTGAAAGTTTTACCTCAATAAGTCCTCTTTCCGAAATCTTCTTCACGTTAAAATCACCCACACGAACCCTCTACAAGCTTGCCAACATATTTCCTTCTTGTTGCCTTTCCAAAAATCTCATCGGGGTTCAACAATTTTAGGGAGAGAAGAGGGGATTTTTCTTAGAAGGAACTTTGTCAAACGACCAAGTCTTCAAGACTTGGTCCTAAAGTAAGACCCTCTCTTGGTCAAAAAGATGGGAGGGACACTTGTCACCCTCCCATAGGCCTTTTTTCCAAAATATCTCTGACTTCCCCTGTTTTTCGCGAAGTTTCCCGCCTCGGTGTCGCGGCCCTGCAGACGGCGCCGCGGCGCTGAAACTTCTGAACCTCACAGCACATACGGCGCTGCAGCCCTGCAGCCGGTGCCGCGGCTCTGCAACTTCAGAATACACCAGTACTTCCGGCGCCGCTGCCTCAGATCCGGCGGCCGCTGTGGCACTGATCAAAACACTTTCCTGTTCGTCTGCCCACTGAACTTGTAACTTCCATAACTTCCTACTCCGATGTCCTATCGACGAGCGGTTTGTTGTGTTGGAAACTAGACTCAACGAACTTCATAATGGGCTATTGAAACACCTAAAAACTCCTAATGAACTAGGAGATATACCGCTCCAAAGTTGACTCAACAACTGACCAAAACATTCTGTCAACTTATCTTTCCAATTCCAATTCTTATTTCCCTTCGTACGTTCCCAATACCTGACCTGAAATTCCGGGGTGTAACAGAAATCATGTTATTACAAGTTGAAACTGTTTATATAAAAGTGATGAAATATGAAAATGGAATGGGCTTTGGCTTTGGGTGTTGGCCAAAAACTGCATGAAACTGTGAGACGTTGTTGCGTTGTTTTAGGGACTGTTTTGTGACGTTATAATGTTGGAAATTTAGTTACAATTATGTATGTTTAATATGGTAATTGTTAACGTGTGTCCCTAAAGGAATAAGGGTATATAAAAGTGTTGTAAGCTTCACATTTTACCCTCATTGTTGTTGGAATATGGACTATTTTTATAGACTATTTTTATATGGATTAAGAGGCTAGATTTACATAAGAAATAGGTGTGTGAATCACCTTGGTTACTGTTTTGGTTATGCCTTAAGTGGTGCTTGGTTATTGAGGTTATTAGCCTTATTTGTAAGGTGGAAAAGTATGTATAAATAGGGGAAGTGCTGCCCGAATTTTTATATGAAAAAGAACCATTATGTGTTATATAACTTACACTAGTAAGCATGAAGTGGATAGATGTGTTATCCTTATTATAGGTTGAAGTACTACTTGAGGCGTATTCTACTTATCGTGTTGGTATAGCCGATAAGGTATGTGAACTATCCTTCCTTCTTTTGACATGTTTATACGAAGTAAGTGTACGGTGGACGTACATAGTTCTATTGGATCCTAGTCCTTAATGATACATGACGTGATAGTTTCTTGAATTTTCTAAATGAAAGTTGTTCTATTTATTCCATTGAGAGTCAAAAATGATTTTACCGCGTCCCAGAAAGGGGCCGGGCAGTATATGATTTTATCGCGTCCCAGAAAGGGCCGGGCAGTATATGATTTTATTGAGAGTCAAAAGATGATTTAAATTGCATAAGGTTACTCATGATATCTATTCGTGCAAGTGTTATATTCCATTCATCGCGCCCTTCACTAGAAGGTCGAGCAGCGATCTGCCCCGCAAAGCGGTCGCGAGTCGCGTACGCACTTATATGATTCATCGCGCCCTTCACTAGAAAGCCGGACAGTATATGTATATGATTCCATGGACAAGATTTGTGATGCGAGTATAGATACTCATGCGGGTATAAAGACCCATACGGGTTCGATTCCCACGAATAGTATATGTATATGATTCCACGGACAAGATCCGGGATGCGAGTATAGATACTCATGCGGGTATAAAGACCCGTGTGGGTTCGATTCCCATGAATAGTATATACATAATGATTATACGGGCATGTATCCATGATTTTGTCATGACTTTCATATTTTGGAAAAGATATTGTTGACTTTATATTTTTATAAGGTACAGTTGGCTCTATTTATATGGCACGGTTGGATATGGTATTTTGATTATTATACTTGTCCCTGTCATCCTTTGGCCAGTTATGATCTTAATTTCTGTACTTTATGTTTACATACTTAGTACATTGTTGTACATCCCCCCTTCTTCTGGGCCGCATTCACGCCGCAGTATATGTACTCGGCCAGCGATCCTCGAGCTTAGGATCCTTGCCCAGCTTTTGAGATAGCTCCACTGTTCTGGAGCTTGTCATTTTGGTACATGCTTTGATTTTAGACTTATGTATATTCAGTGCACGACGGCCGTCACACGTGTCATTATCAAACTCTTGAGGTCTCAGACACGCGTGTTGGGAGCATGTATTTGGACATGTATGAGTTGTACTCATTTTAGATATTTTGTATATAGTGGCAGCCTTGCCGGCTTGCCTGTATTTATATGATTTCAGATTTCCATATTTTTCTTCCGAGTCTCAGTAGAGTATATGTGATGTATGGGTATAAGGGTGCCCAGGTAGGGCACCAGTCGCGGCCCGTCGGCTCGGGTCGTGACATCTTTGGGCTGAATTGCGATGCAGAAATTCCTCGAAATTACACATCAGTGTTGCGATTTCGATGCTTCTGTTAACCTAATAGTTGTTGATACCCAATTTTGTCTCTCTTTCAATTATTTATCGTAAATTAAACTTTTTTTAACATCGCAAAAAGCATTTTTTATCGTTTAATATTCCCAAATATCATTTTTTATCGTTTAATATTCCCAAATATCATTATTTATTGTTATTATTATTTTTTGTTCACATTCTCGCTATCGGGGTATTTTTATCACAATCATAATTTTTATCCTGATATTCTATGTTATTTCACAAAATGACATCGCATTTTTATATTCACTACTAAAACATTTTCCAAAATATTATTGTATTATTTATTATCACATTGATATTTTTTATCCTTATAAATTATAAATTTAATAAATCATTCTTCTATACCACAACCCATTATTAAAATAAATTAACTAATACTCTACCCAAACTATTAAATTTCCAACTCAGCCCAACACCCACCATTTTTTCGTCCAGCCCATTAATTTTCAAGACCTAAAATTCTCTAAGCCCCTTAAAAATGAAATCAGAAGAAAACAAAACCCACCCCTCTTCCCCAAAAATCCCAAAAACGTGAAAACCTAAGTTCAAAATCAAACCAGCCGCAGAGATCTTCCCCTCTCTTTCCATTTCTATAATATTTCCCATTTCCTTACTCAAAACTTTCAGACATAAGTTTTAAAAAATAAATTTTATTCTGATTCGGTAAGTCGTCTTGAACTCGAAGGGTCTCGCCTCAGTCCGTTGCACCACAAAAAGGTAATAACCAATCTCTGTATAATATGCCTATGACATGATTCATTGTTGAAATTTAGTTCAATATAATGGAGAAATCCAGTTATGCATATACATGTAATTTGCTTCTGAAATTTCTCGTGTTTGTTTCGATTTTGTTGTACGGATCTGCCTTTGTTGGTTTGTTATTCCTTTTGGTTGATTTGCTGCGTGTATGGCTTAATATACTTCAAATATACAAGGTAAAAACCTAAGTATATACTCATATATAAAGATTGTATATTTTTATTCTATTTATGTATATTAGATATATATTCTGGATATTAGTCTCTCATGAACAATGTGTGGAAAACATTGTCGCGCCCGTTTTTTACCTCGGGGTCTGAACGGTATCCGCAACATTGCTCTTTGACGTTGTTCCCTGGATGGAGCAATAATGCTATTTTTTAGGAGTCACCATCTAATTAGTTAAGTGAATTAGGACACTTGATTTATTGCAATAAAAATACTGCAATTAATCTCCATTTAATGGTCTACGAAATTAATGAGATTCTGGATCAGGGTTCTTTATTATCCTAAATGGGAGGGGTTAGACATCCATTAAGATCCGCTAACTTGCGGTTATCCGTTCAAACCTAGGTTAATTATATATTGACTTTTATTCTACCTGTTGACACTCAATTTTGACCCAAATTTTCCAAATTTTGTAATAAAAGAGCGCTCAATCTTTGTTTTTATTTTTTCGATTTTATTTGAATTTAAACCCAGTTTTATTTTAATTTTTCAACTCCAAAAACACTCCCGAAATTAAGCTCATCTTCTCCAAGCCCAATTATATTTTTTGACCCATTTCATGAGCCCAACTGCCAATTTTTAGATTTCAAAGTCCAAACCCACAACCTCAAAACCTAAACCTAATATTACTCTATAAATTAAACACTCCCCCCACTATTGAGAGAGAGGACATCAGCCGCACATCCCTAAAAATACACCCCCCTGCAGATTTTTTTACACTCTCTCCCTCATCCCTCACTTCCTTCTTCCCCAATCCCGTCGAACCTCACCCACAACCGCAACACCTAAGAAGATATTTCTCCTTTCTCATTTTTGTTATCATCTTCATTCTCACCACTGCCCCAACACCACTGCTCACCCGTCGACCACCATTCCACGCTGTTTACCGTCGCAACTGCAAGTCACCATGGCGGCGTCGCTCCGGCGTTCGCCGTGGAAGTGACGCCGCCGCATTTCTTTTGCTTGGTGCCGACATGGACTGATTTTGTCTCAACGTTATTCTCGCATTCTTGGTTTTGCGCCTACTGATTGGTTAATCGATCACGATTTTTGGCCATTTTTTGATGTATACTCTGACCCTTGAACTTCTACTGTTTCATTGATATCAGACTGATTTCGATCCATTTCTGTTGATATGATTCTGTTGTTTCCACTATTTCGCACACCATTTCGTTCACTGATTTTGCCGCTGATGTTCTGGTGTGTTTGGCTGATTTTTGACGATTTTGCCCTTTTATTACTTTATTAAACTGATTTGGAACATATACCACACTTGGGTTTTTACTGATTTTTTGAACAGATACCACACTTGGTATTTTACTGATTTTTTGAACAGATACCACACTTGGTATTTTACTGATTTTTGAACATGATACTACACTGACCAAAGAAGGATTTATCCGTCGATCTTGAGGCCTCCATGGTAAGCGAGACGGAATATGTGGGCGAGGAAGAAAGTGAAAAGATTAGACGAGAATGCATAGTATCTTTCATCGGGAGGTGAGTCGACCGCAGCCGAAGCGATATTGGCTTCTCATGTCTTAGTATCCTTGGCATAACACTAGCTGAACCCACACTATATAAAAATATATCTTTGCATATATATATATATATATTTATATATATATATATATATATATATATATAGACACGTTTGTTTATTTGATAATTTATTTTTATTATTTACTAATTCTTTTACTAAGTGTCTTTTGCAGGTACCCGGAGACACATCCCAAAGTTAAAGTCTGTGCAGAAAAATAAAATAAAAGCGAAATACCGCTAAGTTCTCTTCACTCCCTCTTTATATGATTATTTTCTTTCATTACAATCTTGTTAAATATATATCTATTTTAAATGTTTGCATGTCTAGTTTTAAAAAGTGTCTTAGTTAGAACACCCTTAGAATTGCATAATACATTTAGCACAATAATACCAACCTAAGTTTGAATGGACAACCGTAAGTTAGCGGATCCTGAAGGGTGTCTAATCCCTTCCCTTTAGGATAATAAAGAACCCTTACCTAGAATCTCATTAAATTTTGCAGACCTTTAAACGGAGATCATTTGTAGCATTTTATGCTATTTAATAAGTGTCCTAATTCACTAGAAATAATTAGGTGGCGACTCCTTAAATACATTCAGGAATCAACCATACTAGTACTCCCGTTTCGACTTAGGTTAAAATGGGGTGTTACACTACCTATTCTAAGCATTTTCCATAATTTACAACTAAAATGAAATGTAATACAGAATAATAAAACTAAAACCAAATACAACAACATAAAATAAAACTCTGGGACATCTTTTTGTCTTTAGCCTTTTTTTAGGCATTCTGCACAAGATGCATCTCCGGTTACCTGTATAAACGCTTAGTAAAAGTGTTAGTAATATCATGAATACTTTTAAAGCAATGACAAGAATTAATAAGTAAAGAAAAATAAATCCGTCTTTTGTACAGAGGAGGCCTTGAAAATCAGACGGAGATTCCTTCATCGGCCATTGTTATGAACAATACAATAAAACTAATAAAACCTTTATATCCGCACCCAAAACAATAATAGTTTTGATTACGGAGGGCTCAGATATGAAAAATGCAATGGGACATCCTAAACAAGTCTTGGTTGTGAACTAGTGACTTATTAGTCAATCTAATCGCCCCGCCAGCGCCTGTTGGCATCCGATGTAAGTAAAAGAAATCATCAACAGCCGAAGATTTTATTTTCCGTCTTTGCAACTGTGGAAGCCTAAAAAATCGACGGATATTTTTTCATTGGCCATGTAGTATCTGTTCAAAATCAGTGTAGCAACATAGTAAAATATAATTGCTGCTATAATCTCCATTTTTTTTCAAGTGTATATCTTTCCTAAGCAAAACAACGAATTCATAGTAGTAGCCATAAATGAAGCTGCACTTCGGCAGAGAATATATCACAAATGCAACTTATTTCACTCGACATGCCGCACATTTCAGGCTCAAAACAGTCCAATAATTCAACTCTAGAAGTAGCAACAATCCACCAAACAGGGCAATCAAAGTATAACACTTGAACCTCAAAAAATGCCCAAAACACAGCAGGTGTTTGACCTTAAGAACATGATTTCTTTCATCCACAAATTGCAGCACTTTTGATCATAGATAAAATATAGCAATTAATTTCCTCAAAGTGTAGCAACAATAGGCTCAAACCAGCGAAAAAACAAAACAACAACTGGACGTAACACAGTTCATGAGCGCGAGAAACATAGAGATAGCAATTGTTAAAAAGTAAAAATAAGCATCAACAAAGACTGCGGTCCGCCGGAGTTCTGCAAATTGATGAAACTCCCCAAAAATAACGCAAGGCCAAGGTCGAAGGAATTTTAGATTCCGGCCAGACACTACAAAAAATTAGAAAATCAGTCCAGTCATAAAAAATCAGCCGAGAAATCCCAAACGGTAGGCTCAAATAAAGGTCGCCGGAGTTTTTAAAACTCCGGTCAGGCATCAAAATCGAGAAATCAGTCCAATAACAGATAACCAGCAGCATATTCTAACATTTAGAACCAAACCCAAGGTCACCGGAGTTCTAAACTCCGGCCCGTTACCAAAAAATCAAAAAATAAGAACAGTCCAACAGTCAACAAACGCACAAAAATCGTAACAGAAGTAGAGATAACAAACACATCGCCGCAGATGGTGAAGGGAGAAGAAAGGCGGCGTCACTTCCACAGCTTTGGTCGGAGCGACATTGCCTGATGAGCGTCGGGATAGTGACGGGAGTTCGACGACGGGGTCAGCGGGGGTTGGTGATGGGCAGCATGTGTGTGTAGAGGATGAGAGGAATGAGGAAGATGATGAGTTGAGAGAGATGAGAGAGGAGTTGGAATATATGGGAGTGTTACGGCTGGAGTGGGTTTTAAGGGGAAGGTGAGATATTATAGGGGTATGGGTGAAGGAAGTGTGATGCTGATGTTTGATGTTGGAGTGTCAAAATGGGAAAAGAGTGTGGGTAAAAGAGATATAGGGAGTGAGTTGTCTAGGAATACTAAAAAAATGGTAAAAGGGGCATGGGTTGTTGAATTGGACTGATTCGGATTTTGTCTCGGACTGGACTGGTTTGATAAAACTACAAAAAATGTTTATTATTTAAAAGAAAAATTATTTAAAAGATGCAAAATTATTAAAATAAAAATGTCGATGAAATAAAAATAAAATACAATATTTAACAAATATTTAATGCCTAATTAAAAGTAAAAACGGGATGCCAATTAATTATTTAAAGAGATGCAAAAATTATTAAAATAAAATAATTGCGCAATAATAATAACATAATATTTAAAAATATTATAATTAAAAGTAAAAACGTGATGCCAATTTGCAAAGAATAAAACAAATAGAATATTAGGTAAAAAATATACAAAAAATGTCAAAAATGGTGATCAAAATGTGGTGTTCTAAAACATTTAAAATTGTAAGAAATAACCAAAAGACTGGCTCAAAATTGGGTGTCAACAAACATATGCATAATATATTAATCTCTTACTTGACTGTTCGTTAACCTTTGTTGGGACTGTTGTATATGCGTGGTATATTTCAATATAAATTTCTATTTAGGCTTTATTATATTATACCAAAATCTGTATCTTGTATATTCAAATAGGCCAAGGCCGTGTCTATTATGAAATGTCTGTTTGTCAATAGGCCCTTAAAAATGAATTGAAACACTTTGTTAAACTGATTTTACTTATTGGACTATTTCACGGTTGTCGGTTTGATTTTTTACTGTTCACTGGACTGATTTTTCGGGTCATTTCGCCACTGATTTTGGCCATTTTTTAAACTGATTTTCAGTCACTTTGTCACTGGTTTGGGGTCATTTTTCGGCCTGATTTTTAGGTCATTTTGCTACCAATATTTAGGCATTTAACTTTGTTTAGATTTGGGCTGATATAATTAATTAATGAAATACATATGCGTTAAGCTTATATGGATACCTTATTTATTTATATTATTGCGTAATGTTTGGGCTACTAATCCTTCTCTTTTCTTTATTTTACATGAAATGTATTTGGTAGCAATCAAGAGTCTCGCTACGAGACTTACCATATCCGCATCCACATTCATGGCATCCTTCAACTTCAGAGATTCCAAAACAAATAGGGCGGGTTGACAATATCATCCGCCTAGTCTTCCTTTTTATTTTATTGCTTTAAATTCCGTCATTTTATCCTCTCTTCTTGTTATGATATGTAGTCCTATGAGATGTTGAAATGTGTAGAATAGATAGCTTATTTAGAACCATTATGGCTAATAGATTAAAGGTGGTAGTTTAAAAAATAGAAATACACCGCTAATTTATCCTTTAGGCTCGTCTTGCATGCTTAAAACTTTCTAAATAATTGGGTTATCCTTTTATTCGTATTGCTAGTCACCTAACAAAGTTTTCTGTTAAAAATGATGATTATTTTTATAAAAAACTGCTTATCTTTGTTATTTTGCCAAAATAAGTATTTATGGACAATATTATACAAATGTGTTACTTTAGTTCAAAGATTAATCTTACATATATATTTTTTATATACAAAGACAGTTTTTTAAATCATATCATACAAATACATGCTTATTCATGAGAAGCAAGATTTTATACATAGGGCATATCTTTTAATAAATTTTCCATTCATTTATTAATGAACCTTATGCATTTTTATAGAAATATATGTTTAAATAAATATTTGCAATATCTTTTCTTAACTTTATACTTTTCAAAACATGCATTTTTTAATACAATAATTAACCTAAGTTTGACTGAACAACTGCAAGTTAGCGGATCCTATATGATGCATAATCCCTTCTCTTTAGGATAATAAAGAATCCGTATCCAGAATCTTTTCAATTTTTGCCGACCATAAATTAGAGTTATTTTTAAGCAGATTTTTGCTAAATAGATATCCTAATTCATCTAAAAAATAATTAGGTGGCAACTCCTTAAAAACAATTCAGGAATCACCCATATGTCCTACACCATTTCGACTCCGATTAAAATGGGTGTGACAGGGGCAGCCCACTGTGGGGCCCAGGCCCGCGGTGGGTACTACCCCACTGTCCACTGATACTGCCTAGAAAATTACCGCTAATGCCAGCCCACCACTGCCTAGGTTGGCTACTGCCGTCGGCGGTTTGTTCCCCGCCCCATCAACATCCCTTTCTACTATTTTTCCTTTATTGTTTCGATTTGAGCCCCGTTTGTGATGATTATTTTGACGAGTATTTTGGCCACTCGAACCATAATTTTAGGGTTCCAAATTAGTGGAAAATGAGTTGATAGATACGAGAGTCGTTCCACCAGTGGTTGTGCCCGATGATGCTTGTTTTGCCTTCCTCGTTTTCTCGAGGATTAACCTCAAACGGGCCTCGTAAAAGGGAGGTAATGGATTAAGTTGCTGAATGACGTAGCAACACGATCATATTGTTCATTCAATCCCTCAGTCAACTGAAGGACTAACCTTTAATTTGTCACGGGCAAACCAACGTTGGACAGTTGGTACGCAAGTACTTTTAATTCATGACAATAGGCTGAGATGTTAGAAAAATCATCCAATTTAATATTTGTAAATTGGTGTTCAAGATAAACGACCCTAAACATTTTTTTATCTTGAAAAATATTTTCTAATCGTTCCCACGCCTATTTAGCTGTAGAATTGGGTTCAAGAATGGTATGAAGAAGATCATTTGAAATTGTGCCATAAATCTATTGAAGGACAATAGCATCTAAGCGGGACCATAATTTCTTGTCCACCGTAGTGGTATCTGACGAAGATTCAGATGAAAGAATATGGTCAATTACCTCATAAGCACGACAGTGAATTTTAAAAAGTTCTGCACATGAGGTATACTGTACTTTCTCCATTTCAAGAGTTATGGAGATAAAATTCTTGATTTTATTAACGGTAAAAGCGGGATGGAAAATTTGTTTTTCGGCGATAAGGTTCACAAGAAATCAATCTATAGAAGAAAAGAAGAAGAGCTTGAAAGTTGGTATGTGAAGAAAACTCCTTATTGTTGTGAAAGTTGTTAGCCGATAAAGGGGGTGGGTGTAGGAGTATATGTCGGCTAGGGTCTTTTTAGGTTGTGAAGGGATAATTTAGGTTTAAGTTTTGAAGATGACTAAACCTAATTGTTTGGTCGAAAAATAGTAGAAGTTTTGAGGATGACTAAACGTAATTGTTTGGTCGAAAAACAGTAGCCTAAATGTTTGGTCGAACAACAATAGAGAAGAAAAGAATCGGCCAAGGTTGTAGAGAAAAGAAAGGAATAGTTTATCATGTAAGAATTGAATCTCTTAATGATTATTCTTTCAAATATACAATATATATACATGGATCCTATACTTGATTAATGAAAGACTATTCTAGAAGAGTAATCATCTTTACCTAATTTACAAAGATTATTCTAGAAGACTAATCATTTTTACCTAATTTATAAGATTCTAATTACAATTATAATAATGAATATAATTATAATATCAACTCTAATAATGAGAGGTAATTATGGAATATTCCCATAATTACACTTTTGTACTGAGGGCATAAGCATAATTTAACAATCAGTTGCTTAAATGGTAGTAAATGAAGTTACTTTATTTGATAGTAGTATATATTAATAGGCTTGACCAAATGATAATTAGTAACTTGTTATAACTAGTTAATTAATCACATTGTTGATATAAATTTTTTATTAGTGTATAACTAATTACTCCCTTCATTTTAAAATATTTGTCTGGTTTTGTTTTGTCGAGTTTAAAAAAGTAAAAAAAACTTTTGAATCTTATGACACTCTTAAATTAAAGATATGAGAAATACATTCAAATATCTTTTAATCTTGTAATCTTAAATATGACGCGTGGAAAGTTAAAATTAAAGAGTTGTTAAAAAAGGAACGAGGCAAACATTTTGAAACTGATAAAAAAAATAAGACAAATATTTTGAAACTGGTGTACTACCTAAAATCTAATATAAAACTGTCCAAATTAAACGTGCCGCTTGTTCAAGTTGGCGGGGCTAATTCCATAAGCTACATCTATCTATAAATACACGTCTAAGATATCCAAGATTTTACATTCATATGCATTCTTTCCTTTAGTAAATACCAATTCCAATGTCTTCCTCTATATACTACTTCTTCCACTTCTGTTTCCTTCTCATCATATCCACTAATTGTCTAGCAAAAATCAATTTCAAGCGTAAAACTTTATTCCTTGCAGTGAAAAAAGACCCCTCTACTCTCCAATACATTACTCAAATTCACCAAAGAACACCTCTTGTCCCTCTTAAACTAGCCGTCCATGTTGGTGGTGAAAGCCTATGGGTAGTTTGCGACAAGGGGTACAAAAGTTCAACTTACAAGCCAGCTCGTTGCGGTTCAAGGCAATGTGATTTTGTAAATGCAACAACATGTGGAGAATGTGACGTCCGAAAAATACGGCCAGGTTGCAACAAAAATACATGCATTAATATTGTTGGAAATCCATCTACGGATCCTACCTTCCCGGGTGGTGAAATCGCCGAGGATGTTTTGTCGATCCGATCCGTTAACGGGTCTGTTCCAGGACCCGTTGTAACTGTGCCAAAGTTTATCTTCAGCTGTGCCGAATCATTTTTAACGGAACGTCTTGGTAAAGATGTTAAGGGAATGGTTGGTTTTGGACAACATCGTTCAGCGTCATTTGCTGCTCAATTTGCATCAACTTTTAGATTTAGTAGAAAATTCGCCATTTGCTTGAGCTCATCAACTAAAAGAAACGGTGTAATTTTCATTGGACATAGCCTTTATTTCTTTAGTCTTGTCTTTGATGCATCACGAGATCTTATCTATACACCTATAATTACCTACCCAAATTATATATACTTCAACAATGCCTCACCAGAATATTATATTCAAGTTTCTTCCGTTAGGATTAGTGGAAAAAATTTGCCCTTAAATAAAACGTTACTCTCGTTAAACCTTGATAATGATGAAGGTGGGACGAGAATTAGCAAGGCGGTTCCTTATACTGTATTGGAGGCTTCTATTTACAGTGTTGTGAGCAAAGCTTTTGTTAACGCAATGCCTAAAGATGTGAAGACTATCCCCGCGGTGCAACCTTTTAAAACTTGCTTTGATTCTTCTGCTATTGGTATGTCACGCCTTGGCTATAATGCACCTGAAATTAACTTCGTTTTGCACAAGCCAAATGTGTACTGGACAATTACCAGTGCAAACTCATTGATAAAAGTTAGTGATGATGTCGTGTGTCTAGCCTTTGTTGAACGAACTCAACCATTGGGACAAGTAATTGTCATTGGTGGGTATCAAATGGAGGACAACTTAGCAGAATTTGATCTTGCAAGAAAAAGAATAGGTTTCAGTAACTCACTCTTTTTTCATCAAATTACGTGTTCAAATCACAACTATGCTTAGAGAGTAGTCATTTGCACCTGTTGACATAATGGTGGAACAGGCTTGCTGGGCTAGGAAAATGGGTTATTTAATGTAAGATGATATTAATCTTTCTTGGGGAGTCTTCTCATTAATATCAAAGTATATATAGAGTATAATATTCATCCCTTATACAATAGTAATCCTAAGCCTATACAAAAGAGGAATCTTAGTCTTACCATAATTATATTTTCACAATATATGTAATATATTCTAATTATGGGGTAGGAATGGAATAATGTCTATATACACGTTTACACACCCCCTCAGTCGGAGCGGGAGGAGGCCGGACGCTGAGAGTGGATCTGAAGTCAATAAATAATTGTCTCGGAAGTCCTTTGGTAAATATGTCTGCATACTGATAGGATGAGGAACATGTAACACTCTGACATGGCCTAGCGCAATTTTCTCACGAACGAAGTGTAGATCTATCTCAATGTGCTTGGTTCGCTGATGTTGAACCGGATTATGAGAAAGATAGATGGCAGAGATGTTATCACAGTACACAATAGATGTCTGACACAAAAGACACTGAAGTTCTAACAGTAAATTTCTGAGCCAACAAATCTCAGCTACCATATTTGCAACGCCTCTGTACTCAGCCTCGGCACTTGAACGAAATAGGGTAGTCTGTCGCTTGGCAGACCAAGAAATCAGATTATCCCCTAAAAATACACAAAAATCAGAGGTGGAGCGTCGTGTGTCCGGACACACTGCTCAATCTGTATCCGTATAAGAGAGCAACCTGTTTGGTGCAGAGGGGTATAGGTGCAAACCATAATCGAGTGTGCCCTTAATGTATCAGATGATACACTTAAGAGCAGTGAAATGAGACTCTCTGGGGCATGCATGAATAGCCATATCTGCTGAACAACATAAGCAATGTCTGGCCTTGTAAATGTGAGGTACTGAAGTGCACCTGCAAGGCTCCTATACAGAGTAGGGTCAGATACTGGAGCACCATCCATAGCACTGAGCTTAGATTTCGAATCAACTGGAGTAGGTGAAACTTTGCAATTCGTCATCTTAGCCATGTACACTATTTCCTCTGCATAATTACGCTGACACAAGAACATATGGTTGGCAGACCTGGTCACTGATATTCCCAAAAAAATAACTCAGCTTCCCCAAATCAGTCATTGCAAATTCAGACTTAAGCAAGACAATAATCTCATTTTTCAACCCGTCGGAGGAGGCAGTAAGAACAATATCATCCACGTAAAGTAATAAGTAAGCAGTGATACTACTTCGATGAAAAATGAAAAGTGATGTATCACTCTTGCTGCATACAAACCCAATCTGCAAGATATACCTGGCAAAACGATCATACCACGCACGGGGGGCCTGTTTCAGGCCATATAGTGACTTACGGATACGACACACGTAGTGAGGAACTGCTGGATGAGTAAACCCTGGCGGCTGATGCATGTAGACTGTCTCTCTCAGATCCCCATGTAAGAATGCAGTATTCACATCAAGCTGATGGATCGGTCAGTGTTTGCCCATGGTAATGCTAAAAATTATGCGAATGGTAGCCGGTTTGACAACCGGACTGAAGGTCTCACCACAATCAATGCCCTCCTGTTGATTTGTGTCATTGGCCACAAGTCATGCCTTATACCTCTCAAGATCTCCACTGTCTCTGAATTTGTGACGAATTAGCACAGACGACGAATCACATTCACCCCCTCAGGTCTAGGTACTAGATCCCATGTGTGCTATTTAGTTAAAGCATTGAATTCCTCAGATATAGCCGCATTCCAATTAGGGTCTTGTTTGGACAATATAGGGTTCTTGGGAATTGAAGAAATGGTTTGGGCAGACAAGTTAAATTGGACTTTGGGTTTGAAGATTCCATATTTTGCATGAGTTTCCATTTGGTGAGTGGGGATAGTGGGAGGCTCCAATGCGGAGGGATTTGTTGGATATGGAGAAGGAGGGGCTGACGTCGTAGGAGGCACCGCGGTGCTAGAAGGAGTCGTTGGAGGCGTCGTGGCGCTAGAGGACTGACAGACCTCTCTGATGTTTTGACGCCGCGACGTTGATCCTTGGGGCCGCGGCGCTGACGCTGAAGAAGTGCTATGCTCTAGTTGATTGGGGATGATGGGAGAGATGGTAGGCTCGTCAAGAAATGAGTAATCCTGTTTTTGGAACTTTTTAAGATTCAAAAACGGGAATGTAGTCTCGTCGAATGTAACGTGACAGGAGATGTGGATCTGACGAGTGGATAAGTCATAGCATAGATAGCCCCTATGGTTCGGCGGGAAGCCTAGGTAGACATATGGAGTGGACCGAAGAGCTAGTTTGTGAGGAGCAGTAGAGGCAAGGTTAGGATAGCATAGACAACCGAATATCCGAAGATGCTCATAAGATGGGACTCTATGATAGAGGATTTCAGTATGGGTCATATTGTGAAGGGTGCTAGTTGGGATAATATTGAGAACGTATTCTGACATCTTAGCAGCATAGACCCAGAAGGACGGAGGTAGGGAGATATGAATCAATAGAGTGCGAATCATATTGTTAATGGTGCGATGATTCTTTTAGCTTTACCGTTTTGAGGAGAGGTGTGGGGGCAGGAGAAGCGAAAGACCATGCCATTATTAGTACAAAAATGGTGAAACATAGAGTTATTGAATTCACGACCATTATCGCACTGGAAAGATTTTATGCCTTTTTCAAACTAGGTTCGAATGAATGTTCGAAACTCAAAAGATTTGGCAAACACTACCGATTTAAATTTGAGAGGATACAACCAAACAAAGTGAGAAAAATCATCTAGTAAGATAAGATAATATTTATGATCGAGAGAACTAGCAACAGGTGATTTCCATAAATCGGCATGTATAATATCAAAAGGTGCAAAAGTAACACTAGTAGATGATTTAAACGGAAGACGAGTATGTTTGCCTAAAGAACAAGAAACACAATTTTAGGCAAGCTTCCCATTACAAGTAATGAAATTATTACCTCTAAGAAAAATATAAATTGGGGCTCCTGGATGACCAAGCCTATTATGCCAAGTTGAGGAAGAAATTGCAGATAGAGAGATGGGAGAGCTAGATCTGGCAGCGGGGGTGGGAGTGAATGGATATAGATCCCCCATGCTATTGCATCTCGTAAGAGGTGTCCCGTATGAAGATCCTTCACAGTGAAACCAAAAAGGTCAAAATCAACAGAGAAAGAATTATTACGAGTGAATTTGCGGATAGATATTAGATTCTTAATTATATGTGGGGCATATAGGGTATTTTGAAGGGGGAATGGATTAGGAGGTGGTGTGTATGATGTACCAAAACTCATTACTGAAATGCGGTGGTCACTACCAACTGTCACAAATTGAGAATGCTTTAAACCAAACAGTTTGGAAATATTACCTGCAGTCCGAGTGAGGTGAGAAGTGGCTCCTGAGTCCATGTACCAGTTGTTGTCAGGCTGTTGCATGTTGAGACTGTTGAAGGCCTGACCTAACTCAGTAGGTGTCATGTGTTAGGCGATTTCCACGTGCTCACGCAAGTGTACGTATCGTTCACAAGTAGTATAGTCTGATAAAACCGAATATCGTCCTCAGAGACTGGTTTCTAATTACCGTTAATCTATTTTATGTTATCTATTTAGCAATCGATAATAGAGTTGGGTTTTTTGTTTAACTACTAGAATAATTGCAAGAATTAACTAAACTATTGAAGTTGTAATCAGTTATGAAGGAATTAGGGCTTCCAAAATCCTCGACTATCCACTCTATTCAATCCTTAATGCAACTAAAATGACTTTTTCTTCTACGTTAAGATAGCGGTTAACTAGACTGTCTTATATTCCGGTTAGGATATATAATCGCTCAACCCCAGTGCAGAACCCTTCTATATTTCTATGATAGGATTTACCACATAGAAGGATTAAGAACAGTAACCTATAATGCTACACAAGTATCGGGTTACTTTCATCTGCGATTTTAACCTATGTATATTCACTTACAGCATATCCAAACCTCTCCTCTCGGTTCTTGATTCGAAATCATATAGATTATGATAATTAGTGATCAATTAACTATCAAACATTCATACCAATTATTGAATAAATCTTAATCAAGTGAAGAAGAAATCAACTAATGCATTAAGTCATGAAATAGAGTTTCAAGCGATTCAAAAGGAAAGCCCTAATAAAGTGTTTAGCTCCTAGCCATAGTCACGCTAAAAACTAATACAATTCCAAACATAAACTGAATTAAAAAAGAAAGAAAAGTACTGCGAACTAAAGTCTCCAATTGTAGCTTTCAATCCTTGCCATGTGATGTGTTGTGTATTAGAATGACCCTCCTCTCATAGAATAATCCCAGTATATTGCAATTTTCGTGCCCTATGAACCCTTCTTCCCCTGGCCAAATTAACTTCGGATTCTCGATTTCCGTACCAAAGTTCTGTGGCTTCTCTGATGTTCCGACGCCG
The DNA here is from genome assembly GCA_029844215.1 of Przewalskia tangutica. Taxonomy (NCBI): domain Eukaryota; kingdom Viridiplantae; phylum Streptophyta; class Magnoliopsida; order Solanales; family Solanaceae; genus Przewalskia; species Przewalskia tangutica. The sequence goes on along the minus strand of CM056724.1, from coordinate 94,949,051 downwards.
TGGTCCTGCTGACCGGCGCCGCGGCGCTGCTTGGCTTTCGTCTCGGTTTTCAATTTCTGTCATTTTCGACCTCGGATTCCTTCTTTTATGCCCATTTTTCGTTACTTTTAGCCATTTTGCCTTTCTGAACCGCTGTGACTCAAAAAAAAGAAAAACAAACCTAATACTATACTAAACACAACAAAAATGAGTAAAATACTAACTAAAAATGACTCAAAAAGCGTATACAAAATACGATTAATAAATATCCCCAAACTTAACATTTGCTCGCCCTCGAGCAAAGATCAAAGCAAAAACAAAAAACAAAAGACTCAAAGACTCAAATCACGCAGCTGCACAGGATTACTTAGAAACACAAGAACGTCAGTTGGGATAATATGTAGGAACATATGTAGCATGAATTTAGCAATCTAGAATTTCAAGTCAGATATTTCGTAAATTCATTTCAGTCACAATCAATGGAAGCATGAATACCCAACCTATGCATGTCAATTTTATTTTCATTTTTTCTCAAAGTTCCATGGGCCTGTTTACTTGCTATTCTCCACTAATCATGGACGTACATACTAGAGATCTTCAGGACTTTTCAGGGTTGTAATGTAGGCTTAGGCAGGGGTAGATAAAAGTTGACATTTAGGCTCAAATTACGTACCATAAGCGTTTTTCTCATTCAACCATTTTGTCATTCTTTTTGGTATTTTTTTCCGTTCATACCTATCATTCCCCTCTTCTCTTTTTGAGAGCATGAAACACATTCACATAGACACCCCAAACTTAAACTTTTACATTTTTTATTGGGGTGCATCAATTTTTCACTCTCTTTTCGTATTTCTTTTTTACTCTTTTCATCCCTCTCTTCAATTACTGCTTATGGTACACAAGGGGACATGGGGTGTCAAAGAAATAACTTCTGTTTTAGGCTCAAAGGGACTGACTAGGGATATAATTTATTGTCAGGGTAGGTAATGAAGGGTAAGAATGGTTAACAAAGAAATGCCTGAATCATTTCCCTAATATGTACATCCTAACTATTTCGCCTCAAATAACAAACAGCAGACATCACAGATGTTTTTCACAATTGACAATACACAGGCTAAGCACAGAATACTCCAAATAATCAGGTTTTCATGAATATTTGGCATATCTAACTTAAGCACACAAATTTTAGATTCTCATTCCATTACATTATCTCACTTAATTCATTAGGCGTTCCAAGTAAACACAGCATGCATGATCATAAAAAAATTGACTCATATAAAACACAAAAAAAAAACAAAAGACTCAAAAATAGACACACAAAAATAAAATAAAATAAAATAAGAATTCCCCCCCCCCCCCCAAACTTAAACAAGACATTGTCCCAAATGTGTATGACTCAAAAATAAAAGGGACGACTTACAGACAATAGCGGTTCAAAATGGTGGTGGTAGCGGCGGATACTGCATTTCGGAGAAATTTCTCATTGGCGTCGCGACGCTATAACTTCTGTAGTCTCCCAGAACTTTTGGCGCTGCGGCTCTGCATCGATTTCTTGTCTTTCACGTTTTTTCGTGCTTCAGGTCCAATTCTTTTACCTGTCATCACAACGTAACAAAAATATCGAAAGTTAGACTGTTCTATTTAAACTAAATTACATAATTTAAACATTGGATTGCCTCCCAAGTAGCGTCGTCTTTAACGTCTTGTAGCCGGACGCAGGTTCCTTATCAAATCATTAGGGTAAATCAACCCCACAACCTATCCACTTAAAAATTATTTTCCTCTTTCTCACTCTATTTTTCTTTTCACATCATTGGGTTCAGTAAGATTTACCTTTGTGTCAGCTTTCATGTCATGAACTTTTGTTGCAGCTTTCAAACAAACCTGTGGGTTCACAGCTATAGGAATGATCTCCCTAGTTTTGGTTTGTGCTTCTTTGGCTGTTGTGTCGGTTATTGCTTCTTAGCACTTGTTCTTTGGCACAGGACTCAATGGTGGATTTGAACACCTTGAATACCATCTCTTCTTCCTGAACTCGTAGTCTCAATTCTCCCTTCTCCATATTGATTAGGGCTCTACCCGTTGCAAGGAATGTGTTATACCCCGTAGTTCTGACCCTACGTATGAGAGCGTACGAAAGCATGTAAGACTTAAAATTTTCAAAGGATAGGTTGACGGATTATTCCGGGCGGGTTTTTAGTCAACTTTAAGGCGGGTTATGACCCGGTACATTGAGAGTTCCTAAGTGGTTCAAAGGCCTAAGGCGTAGTTCGTTGAGTCTAGATTCCAACGCAACCAACCGTTCGTCGATAGGACGTCGGAGTAGAAAGATATGAGAGTTACAAGTTCAGTGCGCGATCGGGACAATATGTTTCGGACAAAGCGGCGAGGGCCGGCCGGATGCAGGGCATGGCGCCGAAAGTCTTGAAGGTCGCTGAAGTTGCAGCGCCGCGACGCCAGAGGCAAGCGCGCGGCGAAAGTTGAGAGGCTGCGGGGTTTTGACGCGCTTGGCGGCCGCGGCGCCGAGGCGGGATTTTTGGGCGGAAAAACTTAGGAAAAGTCAGATTTTCTTTTAAAAGACCTTGGGAGGGTGACAAGTGTCCCCCCCCATCTGAATCCTTGCATGCAATATATTGACCAAGTCTTGAAGACTTGGTCATCTTCCAATTTCTCTCTCTCTCTAAAGCAAAAACTCCTCCTTCTCTCTACATTTCCAAAGGAAATCCAAGCCTAAGAAAATCTGAAAAATTAAGAACAAGAAAAGGAAGCTTGTGGCTAGCTTGTGGTGGTGTTCTTGGCAAGGAAGCTAGCAAAATCTTTGGAATAAGTTTGGCTAAAACTTTAAGGTAACATTTCTTCCTTTAGAATTAGTTCTAGTGTTGCATGCTTAGAAGAAAGAACTTGTGGTAGTAAAATAATGCTCCTAGAGTCATTGCATGCTAGAAAATGTGGTTTGGATATGAAAAATGGGTTAAGAAGAGATTATGAGCATGTTGTAGCCTAAAAACTACCTTAGAATTGTTAAGTGAATTGTTGTAAACTTATGAGACAAAATTTTGGGTGTGTAATCCCCTTTGAATTGTTGGATTGATTGAGCCTTAAATGTGGTGTTTGGATGATAAATTCGGTCTTGAGAAAGGTGGCAAAATGAGTAGAAACAAAGGAAATGCTGCCCAAATTTCCATAGAATTTAGTGATTTTGAACTTGGATTGTTCTACATTAATATTAGAAGTTAATAAACGTATCATGGTTATTTTAGGTTGACATATTACTTGCGGTAGTTTGGACTTAGCAAGTGGATTGACCAAAGAGATATGTGAAGCTTTCCTATCTCTTGAGCATGAATAGATGAAACTATGTAGTACGGTGAGCGTCTGAGATTTGGTATTCTTACTTGTTTGAGTATATAATGACTTGTTTCGTTTTAAGAATGTATAAATCCCTTGGTTAGGGAAAAAGTATGATTTTACTAAAGTATAGAGTTAATATAACAACTTTATGGGAAGTTGGTTTATTAGCTTCATAAAAGGTTAATGAGAAGAGATTTACTCTAAAAGTAAGATAAGTATATGAAGAGGCAAATTGGTTTAAGGCATCAATTGCCCAAGAGTTTTATGTATAAAGAGTCATTTTTAAAAGAGTTGAAGTATGTAGTACTTGGGTTAAATTCCCGGTTTTCTTTTATTAAAGATATGACTAAGTGCCTTAAGTAAACTAAAATGAGAGGGTATATGAACAAGACTAATAAGAAGTTATAAGTTTTCTTAACTTATTTATGATTATGATATGATGTGATTTGAGCTAGGGTAAGAGTATATCCGAGGCAAGCCCAAGATCGTTATACCACCTTCTCGAGGGTAAGAGTATATGCGAGGGCCAGCCCAGATCGTCATACCACTTCTTGGTGTAAGAGTATATCCGGAGGCAAGCCCCAAGATCGTTATACCGAACTTCTTGTGTAAGAGTATATCCGAGGAAAGTCCCCAAGATCGTTATACCATCTCCCGGGGTAGAGTATATCGAGGTGAGTCCCAGATCGTTATACCACACTGTTAGTGGATTTGCTACCTATGATGCGAGGAATACCTCATGCGAGTCCTTATGGGCTTATGCGGGTGAAATAGTCCCGTGCGGTAGTCTGACCTATCGAGGAATACCTCATGCGGGTCCACAGGACTATCACGGGTGAAATAGTCCCGAGGAGTAGGGGTGCTTATTGATACTACGGCGAGTACCGTTTTGATCCTAAGGCCCCTATTTTATGCGATTGTATATATATACTTGTCACTCTCATTGTTAGTAAGGTGCGATAAAGGTATTTTATTGACTTCCATGACTCGGCTTACTTTGACTTATGATATCATTACTATAGTATTTTCGACTTTACATACTTGGTACATATTATGTCGACCCCCTTCCTCGGGTGCGTTAAATCTGCGCGGTAAGGGTAGCGATTGAGGATCCTCGTTCTTAGGATCACTACTCCGGTGTCGAAGCTCCGTCCCTCGGAAGCTTGTCTATTAGTACGGATATTCCACGATGCTATAGGTATTTTGTACATTCGAGGGTATGGCGGGGCCTGTCGCCCACGATTACTATCTTTAAGTGCGTGGTCACCTATGTGTTTTGGGCTATAAGAACGGTTGTATTACTATACTTTTGTTTAAGTATGTTTTATAGAAAGCGACACTTATCGGTGGCGATAATGTTACCACTTTTCTCTAAGCTATGTGTTATGTATGTTCCGTTGTTATTCTCTGACATATACGACGAGTACCGGTAAGTACAGTCATGGCCGAGGTTGGGTCGTGACAAAAGTGGTATCAGAGCAGTTAGTCCTCGGAAAGTGTCCACAGACCGTGTCTAGTAGAGTCTTGATTATCGGTGTGTCGTGCACCACATCTATAATCAGGAGTCTGCGGGATATTTAGGATTGGTTTCCATTCTTTCACTCTAAGATCGTGAAATAGAGCTGAGTTATAGGTTGAACCTCCTCTGATGTTTTCCTTTATGTATCAGTTATGCCTCACGCAAGGCAACGCGACCCGAAGGGCAAAGCGGTAGAGGTCTTTGCTAGTAAACGCGGAGAGTCACGAGGCACGAGCCCGATCCTTACGAGAGATGATGTTTAGGCGGCGAGTTCCACGTCGTCGCCCGGCCTCAGCAATTTTGAGGCGTGAGCGGCAGCGGCATCGAGACCGCGATGCGGAGCCTCGATCCACGATCGGGGCACGTCACGAGTACGAGAGCAGTTGATTCTTGACCAACATAGTGGCGGCGGCAAGCAGAAGCGGCAACCACAAGCCGACGGTTCTGATTCGGGATTTCTTGGGTTGTCACCCACGAGTTCTATGGTTCGAGATTTGAGGAGGATCGCGAGGAGTTTGTCCGGCATTCTACACGGACCATGCAGTCCTTAGGGCATCGTGGTGAGTGCATTATACTAGCTTCTTACGGTTCTGCGATATTGCATTGAATGGTTTGAGTCATGGGTATTGTCGAGGGTGAGATGCTCTTCCGGTGATTGGGAGGAGTTCACGAGGCGTTCTAGACCACTTCTTGCCTCACGAGGTGAGAGAGCCCGTGTGGATAGGTTCTTGACCTTGAGACGGGGCGGGAGGACTATCGAGTCTGACACTGAGTTCGACTCCTTGGCGAATATGACACACCATAGTAGTGACATGGCGACGTGGTTCATCGGTATGTGATGGGGTTAGACCGTCATATGATTCTGCGTGTTTGGGGTAGCTCTTGACGAGGATGGATATTGCGGAGATGCAGCGTCTGCGAGGATTGAGGCGAGAGAGCGGATCGGCTAGATTTGGGCGGCCCGAGGCGAGACAACGAGCTCGTGGCGATTTTGGCGGGCGGCCTCGGCGAACTAGGTCCACATTCCGGCCAGCCGCAGTGCTCCTTCTCGATTTCGGCGGGAGAGTACGTCAGCGAGGATATTGAGGCGGTCGAGCTCCGGGACTTGAGTTTCGGGAGGCGAGACCGGCGCTGTCGAGACCACCTGCCGGTGCGTTCGATCACGGTAGGTCTCATCCGGCGAAGTGCCGTATGGGTTCGAGCATGTTACTCGCTGGCAGCGGGGCCATCGAAGAAGATTGTCCGCCCCAGCGGCGGGAGCATTACGGTTCAGCGGAAGTGCATTCTTTGGATCTTCATCTTCGATGGTTAGACGCCCCGGAGGGCAGGGTGCTTATGGGCCAGCAGGCCGCGGCAGAGGTCGTGGTAGGGGTTCCAGTTCTAGCGGTCCTCAGAACCGCATATATGTTATGTCCAGTCGACAGGACTAGGAGGCGTCGCCAGATGTCGTCACAGGTACATTGTTGGTTTCTTGCTGTGATGTATATGCTTTGATAGATCCAGGTTTTACCTTGTCCTACATATCTTCTCATATTGCCAATATAATAGGGATAGAGCCCGAGTATATAAGACCTTTTGAGGTGGCTACGCCAGTAGGTGATTCAGTGGTAGCCGAGCGGGTGTATAAGGCTTGCCCTGTGACTATAGATAGCCGTCAGACCCTAGCCGACTTGATAGAGTTGGATATGACAGACTTTGATGTGATTATGGGTATGGATTAGCTAGCATCTTGCTATGCCAACGTGGACTGTAGAGAGAGATTAGTTCGGTTCGGTTTCTGGTGGCCGGTTATCGAGTGGAAGGGAATCTTGCATCGTAGAGGTAAGTTTATTTCTTACCTCAAGGCTAGGAAGATGGTGCGGAAGAGGTATATCTACCATCCGTTCGGGTATTCGACATCGAGGTGAGTCTGGACCTTCGATCGATCCGGTCGTTAGAGAGTTTCGGGCGTATTCCCGGACGAGCTTAGGTATCCTCCCGAGAGAGATTGAGTTTTGTATTGATTTGGCGCGGACACTCGACCGATATCTATTAGCCATACAGGATGGCACCGAGTTGAAGGAATTGAAGGACCGGTGAAAGATTTCTTTGGAGAAGGGCTTTATTAGGCAGTGTTTCTCACAGGAGCACGGTGTTGTTTGTAAAGAAGAAGGATGGGGCCAGCTGCGTATGTGTATTGATTCTGAGCGGCTAAACAAGGTAACTATCAAGCAGATATCCCTCCCGGGATTGGCGATTTGTTTGACCGATTCAGAGTGCAAAGTGTTTTCAAGATAGACTGCGATGCAGTTATCATCAGTGCTAGTTAGAGAGCAGATATCCCAAAGCGCATTCGGGACCGGTATGGGCACTATGAGTTCGGTGATGTCTTTAGGGTTAACCAACGCCCAGCGATATTCATGGATTTGATGAATAGGGTGTTGAGCCATTCTTGGATATGTTCGTTATAGTGTTTATTGATGATATCTTGGTGTATTCGCGCGAGCAGAGCATCTGAATCATTTGAGGCGGTTTTAGAGTCCTCCGAGACTAGATTGTATGCCAAGTTCTCAAAGTGCGATTCTGGTTAGCCGATGGCTTTCTTAGGGCATGTGATGGGCCGCGGTATTGGGTTGTCTGACTAAGATTGAGCGATCAATACTTGCCAGCGGACCACTACAGCGGAGAGTGCGCAACTTTTGGGCCTTGCGAGGATATTATCGGAGGTTTGTAGAAGTTTGCTTCTATTTGGCACCTTTGACTAAAGTGACTCGGAAAGCGGTATGTTCGATGGGCGGATACTTGTGAGAAAGTTTCTAGTTGCTAAAGGAGAAGTTGGCAGCCGCCCAGATTCTTACTCTTCCGGAGGGCTTAGATGGATATGTGGTTTCTTGTGGCGTCGGTGTCGGGCTTGAGTGCGTCTTGATGCGGCCGCAGCGAGTTATAGCTTATGCGTCTCGGCGGCTTAGGAAGCATGAGAAGAACTATCCCACATGACTTAGAGTTGGCGGCGATGATTCATGCCTTGAAAATGCGGAGACATTATCTATATGGAGTTCATGTGGACATTTACCTGAACCACGAAGTCTCGGTACATCTTGACGGAGGAGCCGAACTTGCGGCGAGGCGGTGGTTGGAGCTACTTAAGGATTACGATATTGATATTACGTACCACCGGGGAAGGCGATGTAGTTGCGGATGCCGCATTCGCGGTCGATGGGTAGTGCATGCGATGTTCACCGCAGAAGAGGATATGGTCGAAAGTTACATCAATAGCGAGCCTTGGGGTTCGTTTGGTTGATTACGATAGTGACGAAATTCGGATTCGAGAGGTTGCCGAGTCTTCCATCGTCGAGAGGTGAAGAGGCAATATGAGGATTCGGTGTTGATGCGATGCAGATGCGGCTCTCGGAAGGAGAAGAGTCTATTTGAGTAGCGCTGATGGGGTGCTAAGGTCGGCGGTTGTGTGTTCCGATGTGACAGACTTCGTCAGTGCAGGAGGCACGGTGCTCGTTATTCTATTCATCCGGGTCGACTAAGATGTATCATGACCTCGGATCGTGTATTGGTGGGATGGCCTAAAGAGGGCGTTGCGGAGTTCGTAGCACGATGCGGAATTGTCGCGAGTTAAGATTGAGCACGAAGCGGTGGGCATTGCGAGCTATTGATATTCCGACTTGGAAGTGGGAGGTGATAAATATGGATTTTATTACAGGGCTACCTACCACTCAGAGGAAGCATGATTCTATGGGGGTGATTGTCGACAAGCTGACGAAATCAGCTCATTTTCTTCCGGTCAGAACGACGTTCTCGGTGAGACTATGCAGTTATATATTAGAGATTGTGAGATCGCGCGAGTCGGTGTCGATTATATCGGATAGAGCCCGGTTCTCGGCTAACCACGGAGGTCTTTTGAAGGGATTAGGGACACAGTGAGTCTCGATGCAGCGTTTCACCCTCGGTAGCCAGACGGGCGGCGCCTATCGGACACGAGGTATCTTTGCGGGCTTGTGTTATTGATTTCGAGGTAGGCGGGAGGATCATTTGCCTCTTGTAGTTTGCTTACAACAACAACTACCATTCCGGTATTCGGATGGCGCCTTATGAGGCCTTATACGGGAGGAAGTGCAGTCACCGATAGGATGGTTCGAGTGGGAGAAGTTCGATTAGTCGGGCGGACTTAGTTCAGTGACGATGGATAAGGTGAAGCTTATCGGGAAGCGATTGTTGTCGGCTCAGTGGCGAAGTCGTATCACGGATCATCGTAGCGACACTTGGAATTTGAGATAGATGATTGGGTTTTTCTAAAGGTATCGCCCATGAAGGGCGTGATGAGATTTGGAAAGAAGGGGAAGCTTAGCCCAAGGTACATTGGGCCGTATCGGATTGTCCGTAGGGTAGGCAGGGTTGCCTATGAGTTAGATCTGCCGTCCGATTTGGAGGCGGTACATCCAGTCTTCCATGTGTCCATGTTGTGGAAATGTATTGGAGATCCATCTAGAGTGCACCGGATCATGATATCAGTGACGGAGGAGTTATCGTATGAGGAGAGTCCATAGCGATACTCGATCGTCAAGTTAGACGACCGGACGAAAGACGTGGCTTAGTCAAGGTCTATGGCGGAGCGAGCGAGGAGGAAATGACGTGGGAAGCAGAGGATGACATGATGAAGAAGTACCCTCACCTATTTCCTATACCTCCAGGTAACCCACTTTCCTGCTTGTTAGTTTTGACTTGGCATTTACGCTTCAGTATGTTGTGGCTTGTGGAGCTTCCTTATTTGCAAAATGATAGTTAAGAGGGTCTATGTCGATGTTGTGATTTGAGTAAGCCTAGAAGGAATATTCGGGACGAATGTTTCTAAGGAGGGGAGAATGTTATACCCCGTAGTTCTGACCCTACATATGAGAGCGTACGAAAGCATGTAAGACTTAAAATTTTCAAAGGATAGGTTGACGGATTATTCCGGGCGGGTTTTTAGTCAACTTTAAGGCGGGTTATGACCCGGTACATTGAGAGTTCCTAAGTGGTTCAAAGGCCTAAGGCGTAGTTCGTTGAGTCTAGATTCCAACGCAACCAACCGTTCGTCGATAGGATGTCGGAGTAGAAAGATATGAGAGTTACAAGTTCAGTGCGCAGTCGGACAGAAATATGTTTCGGACAAAGCGGCGAGGCAGCGGCCGGATGCGAGGGCATGGCGCGAAAGTGCTGAGAGGTCGCTGAAGTTGCAGCGCCGCGGCGCTAGGACATCAGGGCCACGGCGCCGAAAGTTCAGAGAGGCTGCGGGAGTTTCAGCGCCGCGGCGCCGGCGGCCCCGAGGCGGGATTTTTGGGCGGAAAAACTTAGGAAAAGTCAGATTTTCTTTTAAAAGACCTTGGGAGGGTGACAAGTGTCCCCCCCATCTGAATCCTTGCATGCAATATATTGACCAAGTCTTCAAGGCTTGGCCATCTTCCAATTTCTCTCTCTCTCTAAAGCAAAAGCTCCTCCTTCTCTCTACATTTCCAAAGGAAATCCAAGCCTAAGAAAATCTGAAAAATTAAAAACAAGAAAAGGAAGCTTGTGGCTTGCTTGTGGTGGTGTTCTTGGAAAGGAAGCTAGCAAAATCTTTGGAATAAGTTTGGCTAAAACTTTAAGGTAACATTTCTTCCTTTAGAATTAGTTCTAGTGTTGCATGCTTAGAAGAAAGAACTTGTGGTAGTAAAATAATGCTCCTAGAGTCATTGCATGCTAGAAAATGTGGTTTGGATATGAAAAATGGGTTAAGAAGAGATTATGAGCATGTTGTAGCCTAAAAACTACCTTAGAATTGTTAAGTGAATTGTTGTAAACTTATGAGACAAAATTTTGGGTGTGTAATCCCCTTTGAATTGTTGGATTGATTGAGCCTTAAATGTGGTGTTTGGATGATAAATTCGGTCTTGAGAAAGGTGGCAAAATGAGTAGAAACAAAGGAAATGCTGCCCAAATTTCCATAGAATTTAGTGATTTTGAACTTGGATTGTTCTACATTAATATTAGAAGTTAATAAACGTATCATGGTTATTTTAGGTTGACATATTACTTGCGGTAGTTTGGACTTAGCAAGTGGATTGACCAAAGAGGTATGTGAAGCTTTCCTATCTCTTGAGCATGAATAGATGAAACTATGTAGTACGGTAGACGTACAAGATTTGGTATTCTTACTTGTTTGAGTATATAATGACTTGTTTCGTTTTAAGAATGTATAATTACCTTGGTTATGGAAAAAGTATGATTTTACTAAAGTATAGAGTTAATATAACAACTTTATGGGAAGTTGGTTTATTAGCTTCATAAAAGGTTAATGAGAAGAGATTTACTCTAAAAGTAAGATAAGTATATGAAGAGGCAAATTGGTTTAAGGCATCAATTGCCCAAGATTTTTATGTATAAAGAGTCATTTTTAAAAGAGTTGAAGTATGTAGTACTTGGGTTAAATTCCCGGTTTTCTTTTATTAAAGATATGACTAAGTGTCTTAAGTAAACTAAAATGAGAGGGTATATGAACAAGACTAATAAGAAGTTATAAGTTTTCTTAACTTATTTATGATTATGATATGATGTGATTTGAGCTAGGGTAAGAGTATATAGAGGCAAGCCCAGATCGTTATATCACTTCTCCCAAGGTAAGAGTATGTCCGAGGCCAGCCCAGATCGTCATACCACCTTCTTGATGTAGAGTATATCGAGGCAAGCCCCAAGATCGTTATACCAATTTGCTTGGTGTAAGAGTATATCGAGGAAAGTCCCAAGATCGTTATACCATCTCCGGGGTAAGAGTATATCCGAGGTGAGTCCCAGATCGTTATACCACATTCGTGGATTTGCTACCCATGATGCGAGGAATACCTCATGCGAGTCCTTATGGGCTTATGCGGGTGAAATAGTCCCGTGCGGTAGTGCGACTATCGAGGAATACCTCATGCGGGTCCACGGGACTATGCGGGTGAAATAGTCCCGAGTAGGGTGCTTATTGATACTACAGGCGAGGTACCCATTTTGATCCTAAGGCCCCTATTTTATGCAGATTGTATATATATACTTGTCACTCTCATTGTTAGTAAGTCTGATAAAAGGTATTTTATTGACTTCCATGACTCGACTTACTTTGGACTTATGATATCATTACTATAGTATTTTCGACTTTATATACTTGGTACATATCATGTGTCGACCCCCTTCCTGGGCTGCGTTAAATGCGCGGTAAGGGTAGCGATTGAGGATCCTCGTTCTTAGGATCACTACTCCAGTGTCAGAAGCTCCATCCCTCCGGAAGCTTGTCTATTGGTACGGATATTCCCTGATGCTATAGGTATTTTGTACATTCAGGGGTATGGCGGGGCCCTGTCCCGCCACAGTTGCTATCTTTAGAGGTCTGTGGTCACCTATGTGTTTTGGGCTATAAGAACCAGTTGTATTACTATACTCTTGTTTAAGTATGTTTTATAGAAGGCAGCCTTATCGGCTGGCCAGTAATGTTTACCCTTTTCTCTAAGCTATGTGTTATGTATGTTCCGTTGCTATTCTCTGACATATACCTGATAGGGTACCCCGGTAGGGTACCAGTCATGGCCCCGGGGCTGGGTCGTGACAGAATGGTCTCCCCAAAATGATTGGTATTTCATCATCTTTCTCTATGTCAAGAATGAGGAAGTCTATTGGGAAGAAGAACTTTCCCACCTTGACAAACACATCTTCCACTATGCCTCTGGGGTGCATCACGGTTCAGTCAGCCAGCTGCAGATTAATTGTGGTTGGTTTAGCTTCCCCCAAACCCAATATCTTGAACACATGCAGAGGCATGAGATTGATACTAGCCCCTAAGTCGCAAAGTGCTCTGTTGCATGTTACTTTGCCAATAGTGCAGGGCAGGGTGAAGCTTCCTGGATCTTTCAACTTAGGAGGTAGTTTTTTTTGTAAGATGGCGCTGCACTCCTCTGTCAGCGCTACTGTCTCATAATCCGCCAACCTTCTCTTTTTCTCAAGTATCTCCTTCATGAATTTGAAGTATGCAGACATTTGTTCTAACGTCTCAATGAAGGGGATATTGATGTGAATCTTCTTAAATACCTCCAAGAACTTGGAGAACTGATTGTCTATGGCCTTCTTTTGGAGCCTCTGAGGGTAAGGGATTCTATCAGTGTATTCCCTCAAAGGTGCTGGTGGAGCTTTCTCAACTGTAGGGTGGTCCTCAGTGACCCCCTCATTTCCTTCCTCAACTGCTTTCTCACCCTCTTTACCATGAACCACTGCGGGTTGGGGAGCAACCTGCTCCAACTACTTTTCACTTCTTAACAACACTGCCTGACACTGCTCTCTTGGATTGACCTTTGTATTGCTTGGAAGAGTACCCTGCGGCCTGTTGGTTACCATCTTCGCCAATTGCCCAACCTGTGTTTCAAGGTTCCTGAGAGAGGACATGGTTTCAGACATGAACTGATTCACGAATTGGTGAGTTTAAGCAATGCAGCCCTCAGCTCATCAGGCTTCTCCTGTTGTGTAGGTGGTCTAAACTTCTGGGATGAGTAGCTTTGATTACGTGTTTCTTGGATTACGGTAACTACCTTGATATGGTTCTTTCTTGGGCACAGTCGTTCCTCCACGAAAATTTAGGGTGATTTCTCCACCCTGGATTATATGTGTTGGAATTATAAGGCCGCTAAAACTTCTCAACTGCCTAAACCTGCTCCATTGACACATTATTAGGGTCCACCGCTGTGCATCTGTCAAAGGAATGCGGTCCACCACAAATCTTACAATTTACCGACATCTGGACTGCATTCACATACATAATGTTCTTCTGCAGTTGCTTCGTCAGAAGGGCCACCTATGCATTCCTGTGCATTCAGGGCAATGATGGCATCTAATTCATGTATGCCCATAGTCTTCCTGCTATTCACTGACCTGTCATCTGCCCCTTGATGATTGTTGGCAGTCATGTCTTCCAGTAACTCATGTGCCTCATTGACACTCTTTATCATGACGCTCCCCCTGCTGCAACATCAATGATGGTACGAGTAGTACCACTCAGCCCATTATAAAAAATGTGGACTAACATCCACTTCTCTATGCCATGATGTGGGTATTTCCTTTGCAGACCCTTAAATCGCTCTCATGCATCGTAGAGTGACTCACCATCCACCTGGTAATAATTGTTTAACTCTCCCCTTAACTTTTCCGCTTTTTAAAGAGTGAAGAACTTTGCAAGAAACTTTTGGGCTAGGTCGTGCCAGGTGGTGACGGAGTTGGCACGTAGTGAGTTCAACCAGCTCTTGGCTCTGTCCCTAAGTGAGAACGGGAAGAGTCACAGTCTAATGGCATAGTCAGTAACGCCATTGTACTTGAAAGTGACACACAACTCCAAAAAGTTGGCAATGTACATGTGGGGGTCTTCAGATGGCAATCTCCCAAACTGTACTGTGTTCTGGACCATGCTCAGGATGGCTAGCTTGATCTCAAAGTTGTTTGCCCCTTTTGTTGGGAGCCTGATGCATGTCTGTGCACCAGTAACCGTGGACATAACATAATCTCCCAAGCTTATTTCTGCTGGGACCGGTATTGGCTCCTCTACATGTTCAGGAACCTCGTTGTTTGCCCCATTCTGATTCGGTGGTTGGTTGTCCATAGTCACTGAATCAGCTATCCTTTTATTTCGTCTGTTTTGCTTGCACGTTTTCTCAATTTCAGGGTTGAAGGGAACAAGTGTATCTGCTCCTCTCCTTCTTCGCATACACTAAATCCCTGAAATAGATCAAAATCAACAAACAAATCAAGGCAACAGGGTTCTAATAATAAAAATAAAAAATAAAGCCAACGTAGAAATTAAAATAGATGGTTCGATATTAGAAGTACGTCAGTACCCGGCAACAGCACCAAAAACTTGTTAGGCAATTTCCACGTGCTCACGCAAGTGTACGTATCGTTCACAAGTAGTATAGTCTGATAAGGCGAATATCGATCTCGGTAGTTTTAATTACCGTTCATCTATTTTATGTTATCTATTTAGCAATCGATAATAGATTTGGGTTTTTTGTTTAACTACTAGAATAATTGCAAGAATTAACTAAACTATTGAAGTTGTAATCAGTTATGAAGGAATTAGGGCTTCCAAAATCCTCGGCTATCCACTCTATTCAATCATTAATGCAACTAGAATGACTTCTTCTTCTACGTTAAGATAGCGGTTAACTAGACTGTCTTATATAATCCGGTTAGGATATATAATCGCTCAACCCAGTGCAAAACCCTTCTATATTTCTATGATAGGATTTACCACATAGAAGGATTAAGAACAGTAACCTATAATGCTACACAAGTATCGGGGTACTTTCGTCCGCGATTTTAACCTATGTCTATTCAATTACATCATACCCAAATCTCTCCTCTCGGTTCTTGATTCGAAATCATATAGATTCTGATAATTAGTGATCAATTAACTATCAAACATTCATACCAATTATTGAATAAATCTTAATCAAGTGAAGAAGAAATCAACTAATGCATTAAGTCGTGAAATAGAGTTTCAAGCGATTCGAAAGAAAAGCTCTAATAAAGTGTTTAGCTCCTAGTCATAGTCACGCTAAGAACTAATACAATTTCAAACATAAACTGAATTTAAAAAGAAAGAAAGAAAAGTATAAAGTCTCCAATTGTAGCTTTCAATCCTTGCCCTGTGATGTTTTGTGTGTTAGAATGACACCCTCTTCTCATAGAATAATCCATAGGGCTTTTAGTATGTTGCAATTTTCGTGCCCTATGGACCATTCTGCCACTGGCCAAATTAACTTCGGATTCTCGATTTCCGTACCGGTGCCGCAGCCCTGCAGACTTGCGCTGTGGCGCCCAAAGTTCTGTGGCTTCTCTGATGTTCCGGCGCCGCGGTCCTGCTGTTCGGCGCTGCCTGGATTTCATCCGGATCTTCAATTTCTATCCTTTTCGGCCTCGGATTCCTCCTTTTATACCATTTTTCGTTCTTTTTTGCTATTTTGCCTTTTTGAACCTCTGTGGCTCAAAAGAAAAAAAATAAACCTAATATTATACTAAACACAACAAAAATGAGTAAAAGACTAACTAAAAATGACTCAAAAAGCGTATACAAAATATGCTTAACAATACTATACTAAACACAACAAAAATGAGTAAAATACTAATTAAAAATGACTAAAAAAGCGTATACAAAATACGCTTAACATCATCTTGGGCGAGAAATTTGCTGGGCGGCCGTCATGAAGTGGGCTTCTTCTTGGTCTTGGACTTGCAGAGGCGGGTAGGGACAACACCTTGGTGGGAGATGCAGTGGAAGGGTTCTTGATGCTGGGCGTGGCGGCGTCGCGATCTTTGAAGCGGTCTGCGGGCCACTGTTGTTCTTTCTTCTTTGGTTACGCTGTCGCGACCGCACCACGACCACGGCCTCCTCTGTCGCGGCCATTTCTACCCTTTCCACCGCGTCTCTGCTGCGGTTGAGAGTTTTCTGGCGGCGTTGGATCTTGAGGGCGTGTTTCGATAGTTAACGCCTTCTGATTGTGCTCATCCTTCTTAGCACGTCGAGTCTCTTCGAGCAACAACTGCTAGCGAGCTTTGTTAAAACTGGAAAGTGGATCTTCCTGTTAATCATGGTGGCTAACGTATCATAGTCACCTTTGGGAAAGCCTGCAATCAATTGCAACACCATCTTAGTGTCCGAGACAGACGTGTCGACGTTAGAGAGTTGATCCGCCAGTAGTTTCAACTGTCTGCAGTATTCAGTCATGTTGGAGAAGTTTTCAAAGCGTGTATTGTTAAATTGTTCCTCCAAATACACCACACGCGTGTGCTTGTTATCTTGAAAGATTTCCTCTAAGCGGTTCCATAAATCACGGGTTGTGGCGTCATATTTCATGATAGTAAGAAGAAGATCCTGAGAAATACTACCATAAATCCATTGTTTGAAGCCGGCGTCTAGACGACACCAAGTAGACACCTCCGGAGGGCGCAAAATAGTGTCGTCGATGTGATCAAGCACGTTATAGAGACATGCGTGATTACGAAACAATTCAACCCAAGGAGAATACTGACTGTTTTCTTAATCAAGAAGAATAGGAATAGAATTCTTGATATTGGTAACAGTTAGGGCGGGATGAAAAGTGGATGACGACATGGTGGTGGGATTTGTGGAGGTGGATGCGTCAGAAGTAGTGGAAGAATCCTGAGTAACCATTTAGAGAAGATAGGAAGGAAGAAGAAAAACCAAGAATTTTGGGTGGAGAGGAGGAGGCGTGGCGAAGCCGAGGGGGCAGCAGCGACTTGTAGAGAAAAAATTCTAGGGTTTTTGATTTAGGCTCTTGATACCATGTAAGATGATATTAATCTTCAGAGTCTTCTTATTAATATCAAAGTATATATAGAGTACAATATTCATCCCTTATACAATAAGAATCCTAAGCCTATACAAAAGAGAAATCTTAGTCTTACCATAATTATATTTATACAATATATGGAATACATTCTAATTATGGGGTAGGGATGGAATAATGTCTATATACACGTTTACATTTATCTTTGAATTTGTAATTTTCTTCTTCAGTAATCTTCACACTTTGATGATCTTTCAAATCAAGAATTAGGGTTGAAGTCTTCAAAGATGTGATCTTTCATTAATTGAGTTACTATTATAATAAATTGTGTGCCATGAATTAAGCTGACTAACTTCATATTTTAATCAGAGAAGTTGTATTCATACTGCAATGAGGTATTAATCAAGATCACACATAAAATATTTTACTCAAGAAGGCCTTGTATATCTAAAGTCTCAACGATTATCCAATATTCTAAGATTCTCAAATATTCCATGTCTCAAGCTTACATTACCTCTCCCGTATACGGGTAAGGTAGTTTCTTATAATCTCAAAATCATGTTGTCTTAACCATAACCAACCTATTTACTCCATACAAATATTATTCGTGCATATCACTTAAGCATACAACAGCTTAATCTAACAATATGATATGCCATTAAGTCAATTTAACATGATCTTTTAAGAGTTCATCCCAATCTCAGACAGTTCATCACCTCCTGAATATTCTAAATTAGCACACGTATGATGCCTTGATGTGGATTCATTAAACTGTTTCAAACAAGTTACTAATCTATTGAAACAAATTACTAATCAGTTGGAAAAATCAAACAGTTGTTGAACTTGTAGCAACGGATGAGAAAAATTATTGCAACATATTCATTATCTGTTGCAACAACCTCTGCAACTATTGCAGATGTTGTAACAGATATATAAAGTTGTTACAAAAAAATTTACTATCTGCTTCATTATATTAAGTAACAACTTAGAAAATCATTGCAACAACTGACTATTTTGTTGTAACAAGTAGTTGTTGCAACAAATCAAGCACCTGTTGCACATATTTCAACAAGTATGGAATCTGTTATAATATATACAGTAGTAGTTGTAACAAGTGTCTCCATTGTTGCAACATGTGACAAGTTATTGTGACAATGTACTTAATTATTACAATAATGTACTTAGCTGTTGTAATATTTTCATTATATTGGTCACTTAATATCATTGATTTCAATTGTTTATCACTAAATAAGGGTGAATCAAGTATTTCACATCAAATCACTCTTATGATCACTCGTTTAGTGCATAGTCATGTAGTTGATCATCCGTCCTGACTCACAATTAATTATAGGTGATCAAAAAGTTTTAAAATTGTGTGCGAGTAACTCAAATTTTTTATTGGGTGGAGGTGACAAACATTAGATTAGTGATTAATGAGTTTTGACTCATTTTCAAACGTGCCACTTAATTTTAACTTTTACACTTTGGCCCATCAATATAAAGCCTAAATTATCTAAAAGGGGTAAAAAAAAGTGCAAAGAGCATTTGCCATCGACGGTGCTGCGTCTTCTTCCTTCTTTTTCTTGTTTCTTCGTCTATTATTGTTATTTCTCCTCATTCTTTCTTCTTCTTCGGCCGCCTTTTTTAGAAAGAATTTGGCATTGATCAGGAATGAGAGCAGAATGAGTCTAACGATGCTATTGCTATCATTGTTGTCTTTTTCCTCCCCTAAAACATTGTTCTTCATTTAGAAAGAAAAATATAATTCACCTGATTTGTTATACCTCGTGGTTCAGGCCGTGCGTATGGGGCCATGCGGAAGGAGTTAGGACTCGAAATCAGAAAAACTTGATCGAGGGCCTCGTGCATGGCCGGGCGAACATGGCATGGCGAGCGAAATTCATGGCGCGACTCGGAAATCGAGCGCGGCGCCTAAAGTTCAGTGTCGCGGGAGTTGCGGCGCGCTTGTAGAAGGGCGCGAGGCGGGAATTTTGGCGGAAAAACTTAGAAAGTCTGATTTTTGTTTTAAAAGAGGCCATGGGAGGGTGACAAGTGTCCCCACGTCGATTTACGCTACATGCATTATATTGACCAAGACTTGGTCATTTCTTTCAACTTTTCATCTTTACACTCCATCTCTCTCTAAGTTAAAAGCTCATCCTTCTCTAAATTCCCAGAGGAATTCTAGCCTAAGGAAAAATCTGAAAAGTGTAATAGGAAGGAAAGGTTATTACAAGCTTGTGAAGACTATTGTGGTGGTGTTCTTGGAGAAAAGGCTAGCAAGGTGTTGGAATAAGTTTGGCTAAAACTTGAGGTAACATTTCTTCCCTTGTAGTTGGTTTTGGGTGTTGCGTGTTTAATAGGAAGAACTTGTAGTTGGAAAATGCACTTAGAGTAGTTAAATGTAAGAAATGGGGTTGATTATGAAAGAATTGGTTAGGGGATATTATGAGCATGTTGTTGCCTAAATACAACATTAGACTTGTTGGGTTAGTTGTTGTAACTTGTGGGGCTGAATTTTACACACCAAAGTTTATGTGTGTAATTCCCATGTTGTTGGTTGGTTGTTGAGCCTTAAACATGGCATTTGAGCGTTAAAAATCGACCTTGGAAAAGGTGGCAAAGTATGTAGAAACAAAGGAACGCCCGATTTTCCGTAGGAAATTGGTGACTTTAACTTGGAAAAATTCTGCATTGTAATTAGAGCTTGATAAGCGTATTGTGGTCATTTTAGGTTGACATACTACGTGCGGTAAATTGGACTTAGCTTGTGGATTGACCAGAAGAGGTATGTGGAGCTTTCCTATCTCTTGAGCATGATTAGTTGTACCTATGTAGTGCGGTGACGTCTGAGATTTGGAAATCATCGTTTGTTATAAGTATTTGATACTTGCCGTTTTAAAAGAAAAGTATAAAAATCCTTGGACTTAAGGGAATGTGTTTTACTATTGTTTAACTCTAATATAACGGCTTTATGGGAGTTGGTTATATTAGTTTGTGAAAGTTTAATGGAGAAAGGTTTTGATGATTTGAACTTGTGGAAGGAAAATGGTTTTAAGGCATGAATTGCCTAAGGTTTTACAAGAAATGAAGTCACTTAATTTAGAAGCTTGAGATAGTTTTAAAAGGAAATGTGACTTGTTTTGAAAAGAAATCGTAACTTGATACTATGGTGATTAGTATCTTGGAATTTTTGTATAAAAAAGAGTTATTTCTTAAAAGGTTAAGTACATGATACTTGGGTTAAATTCCCGGATTTTCTATTAAAAGACATGTTGGTGCCTTAGGTATACTAAAATGAGAGAGGATATATTAATAATGTTAATAAGAAGTTAGGGTACTTTCTTAACTTGCTTATGTTATGATATGATAGGCCGGTAGTGCTTATGTTATGATATGATAGTGTAGTGCTTATGTTATGATATGGTAGGCGGTAGTGCTTATGTTATAATATGATAGGCGGTAGTGCTTATGTTATGTTTAATAGCGGATGAGCTATGTTATATATATATTATTACAGGTAAACCGGGTTATTCTTGTTATTTCCTTTGGACATCTTGTACGATGGGTGGCCGGGTATGCTCGATAGGATGGTTTACTATTTATGCCATGGATTTGCTACCCGTGATGCGAGTGCGGCGCTTGTACTCATGCGGATCGGACCATAGGATCCATGCGGGTGAAATAGTCCCGTGCAGTCTGTGATGGTACTCATGCGGATCCACGGGATCCATGCGGGTGAAATAGTCCCGTGCGGGTGAAACGATCCATAGCGAGGCGGATGACCTCATGCGGGTCCACGGGACCTATGCGGGTGAAATAGTCCCGAGAGTAGGATTGCTTAATGATACTACAGGCGAGTACCTGTTTTGATCATGAAGCTTCCTATTTTTATGCGGTATATATACATACATTTGTTCCTCTCATTGTTAGTAAGGCACGGTGCAAGTAAAGCGATTTTTAAATCTATAACTCCGGCTTATATTTTGACTTATGATATTATTACGGTATTTTCGGTTTCGCATATTTGGTACATGTTATGCGACCTCCTTGAAGCTGCGTTCATCTGCGCGAGTTGAGGTTCATAACTGGCGATCCGCTCTTAGGATCACGGTTCGGTTCTCGGAAGGCTCCATTTCTCGGAGGCCTCGTCTTTTAGTACGATTCCACGAGGTTGTAGACTTTTGTACATTCGGGGTATGGCGGGGCCACTGTCCGTCATAGTGTTATTCATTCTTAGAGGCACTGTAGTCTTGTCGAACTTGGTTCGTTAAGGATATGCTTGTTTGGTTTATGTACTTTTTGGTTATCAATTTTTGGCAAGAATATTCTATATCGTAATGGTTGTTATCTTAAGTTTATATTCCCTGGTTTTCTCGATGTTGTGTCACTAGGGTGCGGGTTAAGGCACCGGTCACGGAGTCGGGTTGGTCGTGACAAAAGTGGTATCGAGCGATTAATCCTCGGAAAGAGTCTGAGTGTATCTAGTAGAGTCTTGATTATCGGTGTGTTGTGCACCACATCTATAATCGGGAGGCTGCGGGATATTTAGGATTGGTTTCCATTTCTTCTCACTCTAAGATCGTGCGATAGAGGCGTGTGGTTAGGTCGTCTCTCACTAACGGGTTATGGTGTTCTGCATTCTGAGGCGGCGATGACCAGAGAAGATTATGTGGATTGCGTATCGGGTTGGTAATACTTGTAGTATAGTTGGTATTGCGACATACTGCTATCTGATTTACGTATGAGGATCACATATGTGTTGCCAAGAATGATTTTAGATTACCGAGATTTGGTAAGGACTAAATAGTGCAGGGAGGTATGAGCAGTTAAGGAACTCTCATCGAGGTTTTACGTGCTAGTTTGAGAAAATTTGGAGACGATGAGTTGTCGAAAAAAGTAATGGAACCTTAAGAAGCTTAATTAAGGGGCCCGATGGGAGACTATGTTTGTAAATTAAGCTACGTGGTATGCTTAAGAGGATAGTGCGGATGGGATCCGTGTGGAGTAAGTAATGGTTGTTGTGACGAGGCGACACGACTATGGTATTATGAGAAGTTAGTATACGCTTATGGGGTGGGATCGATTGATAGTAGTCCATTCGTGGCGAGTCACGGTACAAGCAGAGTCTAATTAATCATTTACGAGTTCGCAGACGTATCCACGGAACGAGGTTGTGGCCGGAAATGACCTTATATTGTTTTAACTTAGTAACTCCAAGATCGAAGGCCAACTTTATTATGGAAGTTATGTCGTAAGCTAGAATAAGTTTGGAAATGCGGAAAAAATCGGCCGTAAGAAGTGAGCAACCAAGTGTGAAAGAAATGAAGCGAGAATCCATGAGGACCTTTATGGGGTAACCACGCGTGAGTGTTGGGTGGTAGCCGAGTGGGCGGATAATAATTGTCGATGCGATATAGTCGTCGGACCCTAGCGGAGTTGTTATGACGGACGTTGAGGTCATTATGAGTGCGGGCTAGTTGGCCTCGTGTTATGCCAGCGTGGACTACTGAAGAGATTGATTCGGTACCAATTTTCCGTGGCGGTTATCAGTGGAGAAGAAGAAGTAGTAGTAACGATGAATTATCCTTCCTTCTTTGGCATCATTGTTTTTAATAAGTGCGTGTGACTTGTCCATTGGGAAAAATTGTGAAAGTAAGTAATACTTGAATTTGAAGGAATTTATGTTAAGTTCCTTGGAGGTACTTGGAGTTGGTTTGGTGTGGCGGTCGGGGCCACGACCTTGGATAATTTCAAGGAAATGTGCAAGGCAAGAATAAAATAAATCTGGCAGCGCTGCGGCAGTGAGGGCATCTTTGGTAGGTTTTGAAAATCTACACGATTTTAAGGCGGTGCGTAATGATTAGATATTTACAGGACCACGAGAGGACCGGTGATTAGGGTTGTGACACGAGAAAGTTTTTGAAGGAGATAAGTTCTCTCCCATACATAAAAGGATAGTCTTACGTATTATGGGGTTATGTGTACCCGTGTAGTTAGGCGAAGGATGGGAAGGTAGGTCTTGATGTCGTCATGCCATAAGTTCTGATTTTAGATAACCGTGAAAAAGTATTATGTTGGGGGTAATTAAGAGCAGCGTCACGAAGCGGTCGGGGAAGTGTCGTAAGAAAAATGAAGGTAGTACATGTTTGAAAGCATGCGATTATGGATCAAATTAGAAACACTTTACTATTAATAAGCATAAGGTAGGTTATGACCAAAGGATAAAGAGAATACAACTATGGATATGTAAGTTGCGAGACACGATTACCAGAACTAGTGTAAGACCATTAGTAGGTAATGGGCGGTAGGAACACCTCGAGGAAAGGTAGTAGCATCTGTCTTGGCGAGAAAGATAGTAAGAGAATACGGAAGGTAAAGGACCCGGGACAACTTGAATTAACTTATAAAGGAAAGGCGAGTAGACACTCGAGCGATAAGAAATCTTGACAAGTCATTGGATTATGTAGTGCAGTGAATTGAGGTTGAACAGGACTATAAGACTCTACAGTGGGAGAGAATAATAGGATTACTACTTGATGAGAGCAAGGAAGTCTCCCCTAAATTGTGATTGGCGGAAGTCTTAGCCATGCGTGAGCAAATGAATCAGATCTAAGTGTAGTAACCAAGTTTGGTTGCAGCAGAGAAAGGAAAGCAGGAAGTGGTGAGATTTAGGATGCCGAATATTTCGCAAGTACAAGAAAGGCTTCGATTATCGGAAGAGAAGTTGACCACGACTCTGATTCTAACCCCTCTTGAGAGACTAGAGGTTAGGGTATTATTGTAACACGTTGGGTGTTGGGCTAGGTTGTGTCTTGTATGACACGATAAGGTTAGAGCTTATGTTTCCGGTTAGGGAAGCGAAAGAATTACGTTACTCGCGATTTAGAGTCGGCGATTAATCGTACCTTGAAGATTTGGAGGCAATTTCCTTATATAGATTTCATGTGGATATTTGCGTAGACCACAGAAACTCGGTATATCTTGATGGCGGTGAATTTGCGGCGAAGGCGGTGGTTGGAGCTACTTAAGGATTGTGATATTGATATCTATACCACCCGGGAAGGCGATGTAGTTGCGAGATGTCCTTAGTCGCAGATTGATGGGTAGTGCAGCCGAAGTGCGGCCGGGAAGAAGGACATGGTCAAGAGTTACACCGATTAGCAAGCCTTGGGGTTCGTTTGGTTGATTAGTTAGTAGCAATTGGGTTCGAAGGCGCGAGTCTTCCATCGTCGAGGAGGTGAAGAAGCGGCGATATGAGGATTCGATTTTGATGCGGTACGAATGCGACTCTCGGGAAGAGAAGAGTCTATTTGAGGTAGCCGGATGGGGTGCTAAGATCGAGGCGGTTGTGTGTTCCGATGTGTAGCGAGGACTTCGTCGGCCAGATTGGGAGGCACCCGGTGCTCGTTATTCGATTCATCCGGTCGACTAAGATGTACCATGACCTCAGTGCGTGTATTGGTGGGATGGTTTGAAGAGGGCGTGGCGGTTTTGTTGCCCGATGTCCTAATTGTCGTGAGTTAAGGTTGAGCACGGAAGCGGTGGGCTATTACGGTATTGATATTCCGATATGGAAGTGGGAGGTGGTCAACATGGACTTTATTACGGGGTTACCTCGCACCCGGAGGAGACATGATTCCATTTGGGTTATTGTTGTGGTGTGAAATCGGCCACTTTCTTCCGGCCGGGGCGACATTTTGGCCAAGGACTATGCATTATATATTAGAGAGATTGTGAGATTGCGGAGTCGGTGTCGATTATATCGAATAGAGAGCCCGATTCACGGCTAACTTGAGGTCTTTCGAGAAGGATTAGGACAGTGAGTCTCGTGCGGCGTTCATCCTCGGAGCGGGACGGGCGGTAGCGCGCTATCGAACAACGAGGATATCTTTGCGGGCTTGTGTTATTGATTTGAGGGTAGGGGAGGATCATTTACCTTTTATGGAGTTTGCTTATAACAACGGCTACCATTCTAGTGTTCGGATGGCGCCTTATGAGGCCTTATACGGGAGAAGTGCGGTCACGCGATAGGTTGGTTTGAAGTGGGAGAAGTGCGATTAATCGGGCGGTTGGTTCGTGACGATGGATAAGGTGAAGCTTATCGGGAGGCGGTTATTGGCGGCCAGTCGGCGAAATCATATGCGGATCATCGGCGTCGACACTTGAGTTTGAGGTCAAGATTGGGTCTTTACGAAAGTGTCACCCGTGAAGGGTGTGATGAGATTTGGGAGGAAGGAAACTCGGCCCAGTACATTGGGCGTGTCAGTTGTCAGAAGAGTGGGCAAGGTTGCTATGAGTTGGATCTGCCGTCCGATCTTGGTGATGCGTCGATTTTCACGTGTCTATGTTGCGAAATCGTTGGAAATCCATCTAGAGTGCACGATTCGGGATATCCGGTGTGAGAGGTTGTCGTATGAGAGAGTCCCATGGCGATACTCGATCGTCAAGTTAGGCGACTCAGGCGAAGGAGGTGGCTTAGTCGAGTTTTATGGCGGAGCGAGCGGTGAGGAGATGGCGTGGGAAGCGGAGGATGATATGATGAAGAAATACCCACACTTATTCCCTATACCTCCGGTAACCCCCTTTCCTGCGATTGGTGTTAATTTGGTTGATTATGCTTGAGTAATGTTGTGGCTCGGGAGCATTCTTATTTGCTAAGGAATAGTTAAGAAGATATGTTTATATTGTGTTTTGTGTAAGGCTAGAAGGAACATTCGGGGACGAATGTTTCTAAGGGAGAATGTTATACCTCGTGGTTCGTGCCGTGCGTATAGGGCCGTGCGGAAGGAGTTAGGACTCAAATCGAAAAACTTGGTCGGGGCCTCGTGTGGCCGGAGCGAGGCGTGGCGCCAGCGAAATTCATGGCGCGCTCGGAAATCGAGGCGCAGCGCCTAAAGTTCCAAGTGTCGCGGGAGTTGCGCGCGCCGGAGCGAAGCGGCGCGCCGGCGAATTTTAGGCGGAAAAACTTAGAAAGTCGATTTTTGTTTAAAAGAGGCCGTGGGAGGGTGACAAGTGTCCCACATCTAATTTCTGCTACATGCGTTATATTGACGAGACTTGGTCATTTCTTTCAACTTTTCATCTTTACACTCCATCTCTCTCTAAGTTAAAAGCTCATCCTTCTCTAAATTCCCAGAGGAATTCTAGCCTAAGGAAAAATCAAAAGTGTAATAGGAAGGAAAGGTTATTACAAGCTTGTGAAGACTATTGTGGTGGTGTTCTTGGAGAAAAGGCTAGCAAGGTGTTGGAATAAGTTTGGCTAAAACTTGAGGTAACATTTCTTCTCTTGTAGTTGGTTTTGGGTGTTGCGTGTTTAATAGGAAGAACTTGTAGTTGGAAAATGCACTTAGAGTAGTTGCATGTAAGAAATGGGGTTGATTATGAAAGAATTGGTTAGGGGATATTATGAGCATGTTGTTGCCTAAATACTACATTAGACTTGTTGGGTTAGTTATTTGTAACTTGTGGGGCTGAATTTTACACACCAAAGTTTAGGTGTGTAATCCCCTAGTGTTGGTTGGTTGTTGAGCCTTAAACATGGCATTTGAGCGTTAAAAATCGACCTTGGAAAAGGTGGCAAAGTATGTAGAAACAAAGGAAACGCCCGATTTTCCGTAGGAAATTGGTGACTTTAACTTGGAAAAATTCTGCATTGTAATTAGAGCTTGATAAGCGTATTGTGGTCATTTTAGGTTGACATACTACGTGCGGTAAATTGGACTTAGCTTGTGGATTGCGAAGAGGTATCTGGAGCTTTCCTATCTCTTGAGCATGATTAGTTGTACACTATGTAGTGCGGTGACGTCTGAGATTTGGAAATCTTCGTTTGTTATAAGTATTTGATACTTGCCGTTTTAAAGAAAAGTATAAAAATCCTTGGACTTAAGGGAATGTGTTTTACTATTGTTTAACTCTAATATAACGGCTTTATGGGAGTTGGTTATATTAGTTTGTGAAAGTTTAATGGAGAAAGGTTTTGATGATTTGAACTTGTGGAAGGAAAATGGTTTTAAGGCATGAATTGCCTAATGTTTTACAAGAAATGAAGTCACTTAATTTAGAAGCTTGAGATAGTTTTAAAAGGAAATGTGACTTGTTTTGAAAAGAAATCGTAACTTGATACTATGGTGATTAGTATCTTGGAATTTTGTATAAAAAAGAGTTATTTCTTAAAAGGTTAAGTACATGATACTTGGGTTAAATTCGGATTTTCTATTAAAAGACATGTTGGTGCCTTAGGTATACTAAAATGAGAGGATATATTAATAATGTTAATAAGAAGTTAGAGTACTTTCTTAACTTGCTTATGTTATGATATGATATAGGCGGTAGTGCTTATGTTATGATATGATAGGTAGGTAGTGCTTATGTTATGATATGGTAGGCGGTAGTGCTTATGTTATAATATGATAGGCGGTAGTGCTTATGTTATGTTTAATAGCGGATGAGCTATGTTATATATATATTATTACGGGTAAACCCGGGTTATTCTTGTTATTTCCTTTGGACATCTTGTGCGATGGGTGGCCGGGTATGCTCGATAGGATGGTTTACTATTTATGCCATGGATTTGCTACCCGTGATGCGAGTGCGGCGCTTGTACTCGTGCGGATGCGGACCATAGGATCCGTGCGGGTGAAATAGTCCCGTGCGAGTCTGTGATGGTACTCATGCGGATCCACGGGATCCGTGCGGGTGAAATAGTCCCGTGCGGGTGAAAGCGATCCCGTAGCGAGGCGGATGACCTCATGCGGGTCCACGGGACCTATGCGGGTGAAATAGTCCGAGTAGGATTGCTTAATGATACTACGGCGAGTACCTGTTTTGATCATGAGCTTCCTATTTTTATGCGGTATATATACATACATTTGTTCCTCTCATTGTTAGTAAGGCACGGTCTGAGTAAAGCGATTTTCGTCTATAACTCCGGCTTATATTTTGACTTATGATATTATTACGGTATTTTCGATTTCGCATATTTGGTACATGTTATCTTGACCTCGCCGAGTGCGTTCATCTGCATGAGTTGAGGTTCATAACTGGCGATCCGCTCTTAGGATCACGGTTCGGTTCTCGGAAGGCTCGTTTCTCGGAGGCCTCGTCTTTTAGTACGATTCCACGAGGTTGTAGACTTTTGTACATTCGGGGTATGGCGGGGCCCTGTCGTCATAGTGTTATTCATTCTTAGAGGCACGTAGTCTTGTCGAACTTGGTTAGTTAAGGATGTATGTTTGGTTTATGTACTTTTGGGTTAGCCATTTTGGGCTGAACTATTCTATATCGTAATTGTTGTTATCTTCAGTGTATATTCCTCTGGTTTTCTCGATGTTGTGTCATTTAGGGTGCGGGTTAAGGCAGGTCCGAGTCGGAGTTCGGTCGTGACATGATTTATGCAAATTTTGAACTGAATTGGTTCGTTGAACATTGGGTATTACTTCATTGGTGATTTTCGTCATTTAGTAAGTAAAATAATGCTTCTTTATTTCAATAATTCATCTAGATATAGCTACTGATTTTCAAACAATTTGCAGCAGCAATTTTAGTCATTGCAACAAGTGCTAAAGCTATTGTGAGGTACATCAAGCAACAACCAGGGCAATGGTTGCTTTTGTCTAGTAGTCACAATGATCATATTAAAGCCTATTGTGATTCATATTAGGCTTTTTGTCCAATTACTAGGAGATATGTGTCTGTTATTTTGATAAAGATAGAAGAGTCTTTGATTTCATGAAAATCAAAGAAACAAAATGTTGTCTCAAAGATTTATGCATAAGCAGAATATAGAAGTTTGGCTACTATTGTATCTGAATTAACTTAGCTACTGGGATTGCTGAAAAATCTAGGAGTGAGTGTTCCTCGACCTGTGAATGTGTATAGTGATAGTAAATCAGCATTACAAATTACAGCTAATCTTGTGTTTCATGAAAGAACTAAATACATAGAGATTGACTGTCATTTTGTTAGAGAATAAATCAACAAGATTTGATCACAACTCAATGCATCTCAACAAATGACCAACCTACATATATTCTTACAAAGGGACTGCCAAGGGTACAATATGAGTATTTAAAGTCTAAACTAAGAGTGTTAAATATTTTTGCACCACCTAGTTTGAGGGAAGTGTTGATTAAGTTTAAATAGTAAGCAAGGGTAGAATGGTCATTGTACTGTATTGGTTAGTTAGTCAGTTAGTTACAATGATAGTTAGGTAGTTAATTAACTATTTAATGAAAAGACTTAGCTACTAAACTAATATCACGGTTATGTAAGTGTGTATATACACGTTGTATTCATTTGTAGAAGATTAAGTCTTCTATACTTAATCAATGAGAACTCTGATTCTACTCTTGTTCCTCACATTCATATCTTCTTCTTCCTTTTCATTGTGTTCTTGATTAATCCGTAATTTCTGATTTACTACAATCGGTCTTCATATTTATGTTAATTATTGATGACTTTTTAGAGAAAAAAACTCCCCTCATCAAGAAATCAGAACTTGCCTGCTCTATGATATAAAGAAGGGAAAACGTCAAATTTGCATCTCTACTATGTTAAAAGGATTAATTTTTACCATCTGATTTATATCATATAAAAAGTAAACCACGACGTTACCTACTCAAATGGTTCAAATATACTCCTTCGGCGCCGTTAAGGTTGTCTTAGGTGAACTCCCAATCCCAATCCACGTGATACTAACATTTTGATGAGGTAAACAATGATAAAAAATGATCACGCGAATTCATGGTAATCCAGTTAAACTCAATATATTATGTATAAACTTCTTATAATATATCTAGTATTACCTTCTGGAACCCATGCCACAAAAGGCTTAGTAATGCACTTGGTTTTAATCTAAATTATTTACCTAGAGATTCAATCAATGGTCAATTCCCACTTAATGCATTTTTTCTCTACTAGTGCACCTAGCATCTAAATATCCTAGATTTGCCTCTGAACAGGTAAACACTACGTGACATGCAACCTCATTGTCCAACATATTTTATGCCCTCCCAACTAGGGGTGCACAAAGGGTCAGGACCGGACCGGACCGGACCGAGGACCGAACGCCGGGATTATCCGGACCGAAGACCGGACCGAATTTCTCGGTCGGTCGGTCGTCGAGTCAATTCGGTCCGGTCGGGTTTCGGACCGATTGGACGGGTGATTTCCCACCCCAACCAACCCCCCAGCCCCCAGTTCTCCGCCAGCCCCCCCGGACGTATTGACATATGAAATATAGGTTGTAAATTGATCAAACTTTATACGGTCATAACTTTGCGCTCGGACGTCCGTTTTACCTAATTTTTTTTTTGATTTCGCGTATTTTTTCGATACGGGGTGGCCAAACTGCGTAAGCGGTTTGCACCTCTTGTTCGATCTTGGAATCATCTTGGTTGCAGTGGGAATTTTCCTGGTAGTGAAATTTGGAGACGACTCTTTGCTTTTGCTCAAATTTGAACCAAACTCGCGTCTTTCATTGATAAAATTACCCCAAATTTCTTCTTCTCTAAATTCTTCATTCCTCATTGATGTCCATCCACTACTACCTTGACTATACAAATCATACCTCGATGATGACATCTTCTGCAAAACCCGAAATTTAATCGAAACTTTATAAATATATCGTTGGCAATTTTATGCAAAAAAAAGAGGCTATGTTCACTCATTTCCTCGAATTTTATCAGGACCTGCCCCTCAATAGAGCCAGACATCATGGTGAATGATGAGAAAATTGACTACAGTCTAGCAACATATACAAGAATTGATTTATTAAAATGATTTGGAAAAAAATTGAGTCAAGTTTCGATTTAAGATTGTCTAGATAATCGTCCTATCCTTACCAAACTGCATATGGAGGAGGATCAACTCTTCAGGTTTATCTGAACCTAATATTTTCGACGCAAAATATAAATTTATATATAAAAAATTACTAAATCACGATAAATAGTGGTTATGAACCCATAATTTAAGAACTATAACGGGTTTAATGCTAAGCATCTTAAAGATTGAACTAGAGTTCAAATTCCGGATCCACTTCTGAGACGGTATATAAGATGAGTTTGCAGAATGTACCTCTCTCTAGTTGAAACTTGCAACAAATAGCTTTCTTGAAATCTTGAAACTCTTATTATCTACAAAATGAAAGGAGAAATTCTCATTTAAGGGAAACACAGAGGAGTTTCTTCTATTGCTTTCAACATCAGAAAAACTCTATTTTTATACCTTAAAAATCAGGTGCGAAGCTAGGAGCCCGGGCTAGGGGAGACTATTTTGGTCTAGAAAGAGCGAAAAATTGAGGACTTTTGATCTAGGGGAGCGAAAAATTGAGGCTTTTGATTTAGGGGAGCGAAAAATCGAAGACTCTATTATAATATCATGAATATTACTAATAGTATACTATGAAAATTTTAAATTTAAGGGGGAGCTCGGGCCCCCGGTCACCATGTAGCTCCGCCTCTGTTAAAAATCCTATGAATAGCTCTTGCTGATGAGTGAAATTCTGAGAAGAAAGAGTCACAGAGAAGAGGGGAAATAGTGAGCAATCAAAGACAGATAAATACCTTATAAATTCTGGGCCTAAAGAGATTTCCTAAATAATTGACCTATGTGTATTTTTCATTTTTGTCTTTAGCAAAATGCTTGACTTTTTGACAAGGAAAGATTAGTAAGACCATATGAAATCTGTAAACAAATTCACTAAACCCGACAATTTAATGAGTATTAGATTCATTTTATAATGTTTTTGGAACCAGAACCAAGATAAAAGTGATTCCAGAATGAGGTTTATGTAAACCTGTCAACCGTCAGTTGACCGAACGGACAGTTGACCGGTAGTTTAACCGGCCCGGCGGACGGTAAGGGCATCTGGGTTGGGGTTGGGTTGGCCCACCCCAATCGCCTGAGTTATTTAAAAACCGGTAAGACCGACAGTTAGGCGTGCGAAAACAGGTTCCGTTCTGGGTTAACCGACCGGACCGGTAAAAAAAAAAATTAAAAAAAATTGCCCAACGGTCAAAATGACCGTTGGGCTTGAAGAAGTGAAAGGCGGTGGCAGCGGTCATTTCGGCCAGTTGGTCGATATATTTTTTTTTTTGTTTTTGTTTTGTTTTATTATTTATTTTAATTCCATTTTACCCTTTAAAAATCTATAAATTCTCTACATTTTCTTCATTTTTATCACACAACATTTCTCTCAATTCTCTTATTCTCAATTTCTCATACTCTCTTAATCATCTTTATTATCAATTTTCAAGTTATTAATATTATTAGTTTTCAAATTCAAAGTAGCAAGACGCTTGAGACTTGAGCTTGAGTTTATTGAATTGAATCCGAAGTTTAGTACACTCGTTTCATTCTCTAATTATTTTATTAAATTGTCATATTTATTTGTTGATTATTTAAATATTTTATAATGTCTTTACTAAGGGAATTGCGTCGGAATTTGTAGTAAATCTAGTTCAAGGGTAAAAATCATAGGTTCTTCATCATCTAATCAAAATATAGATTATGATCAAATGCAAGAAGATTTTGGAATGAAGATAATGAATGTGATAACGTTGATTAGATAATATTGTTGAACTTGAAGAAACGAGAACAAGAACCTCCTACACTCTTAGTGTTCATACATCGATGTTGAGTGCTGCTAGTGGTAGTCGTAATCGTAGACCTCCTTTACGAACGATGCAAGAAAAAAAGGAGTAAAGTGTGGCTCTTTTATGATATAGTTGTAGTGCGATAGAGTTAAATGTAATATTTGTGGGAGAACTTATAAACATAAGGCGGGGTGGTGGCGGGGGCGGGCACTATAGGTAGACATATAAAACACGATCATACGGCCTGATGGGATCTGTCTCGATTTAGAACCGATCGACAACAACTTAATCCATTAAGCGGGGTTGGCTAAATGCGATCAAAAAGATCGCGTTGAATTAGCAAAAATGATTGTCGGAGGTTGTTTGCCTTTTCTTTTATGCTTCTTCTTCATATTTAATTACATATATTCAAAGAGTATATAATCTTTTTTAAAGGTGTTCCTCGTAGTACTACTAGAGCCGATATTTTTAGACTTCATAATGATTATGTTATTTTCTTGCAATATTTGTTTGCTAACCTTCCATGCCGTATTAGTTTTACTTGGACATTGGACATCGTTGAGCAGTTATGATTATTTAACAATTACTTGTCATTGGATTGATGAAAATTTTAAAATGGAAAAAGCGTATTATTGCTTTGCGTATGGCGAGGATCAAAGTCATCTTGGAAAATATATAAGCGAAACTATTTGTTTTTATGCCCAAAAATATAATCTTTATAATAAAATACTTTGTGTATCATTTGATAATGCATCTAATAATCTGCCTTTGTAGATCTTTTAAAAGCGGAAGTACAACCACCACTTCTGATATATTTCATGTTCGTTGTGCTTGTCATATTTATAATTTAATTGTTAAAAGTGGTCTTGATTTATTTTCACTGAAATAAAACTTGTCAAAAGAAATTTATTGGAGTTATTCAGGGTAATAATAGGAAAAATAGAATTATAGAATTTAAAGAAAAATGTAAACAATTTAATTTGAGACCTAAATTCATGCGGAAGAGATTATTACGGTGGAATTATACTTATTTATTTTTAAAAGAATGTTATAAGTATAAAGACCCATAACACATGTTGCAAATGCGCATTGTAAGAACGTAATGTATATGTTAGCAAGCGAACATTGAAATCAATTGGTGAACTTTTAAAATTTTTACGTAAATTTTACACTTTATTGAATTTTGAGGATCTTATTACCCAACGATTTGTAATGCTTTAGCTCATATAGTGAAATTTCCTATTTACTTTATGGTTTAAAATCAAATGTGAAATATCTGAATCACGATTCTGATTATGTTTGAAAAGTTTAAAAATATTTTTTCCTATTCACGATGTTTATTGTATTGAGTGCGATCTTAAATCCTTCTATTAAAAGGTAGATTGTCATAATCTAATATTTAGTTTATATACTTATATGGAAATAGGTGGAGCAAACTCCATCTTCATTTGATTGCATAAATAAACTTGATACTAATTTAACAACATTATATGAATATTATGCTACATTACATGATAACACCAACTCTGCTACTAATATTCCTTCTAGTTACGGTTACGTGTCTACACTGCGAGATTGATGATGATGGCGATGAAGAAGAATCTTTAGACATATGGAGCACTTTTACAACACAACCAACCTGGCCGATCTTGCGATGAGATGCAATTTTATTTGCAAAAGCGGTAGGCCGAAGAAAATTTTGACCGCTTTACAATGGTGGCGGGATAACAAAGGCAATTCCGGTACTTGCGATGGCGGGATGTTCTTAATGTGTCGATCTCAACGGTGGCTTACGAAGTGCATTTAGCCAAGCACGAGATCAAATAGGAGACCTGCGTCACTCGTTGGGTGGAAGCACATTAGAAGTGTTAGTGCAGCAGGGATTGGATCGGATCGAGAGAAGAAATCAAGGATGTGGAGCGTTAATTCTCCGTAAGATGAAGAAATAGGCAATATTTTGGAAGGCGGGAGGCGAAGCGGATGGAATTAATACTCGGTTAGAGGCTATGGAGCATAACCAATTCAATCAACCTATAGATTACGAAGAACTTGCAAAAGGATGCATAATATGTAAATAAAATTATTATTACTTCATTATGTACTCTTATTAACGTTATGAAAGTTCAAAAGTTTACATCTTATCATTAATTTTAATTTTACTATCTATTTAGTTGTTAATCTGTTATTACTTATAAGTTATATGACTTATATCTACTAATCTAATAAATTAATAAAATTATAATTACAAATTTACAATATAAACTATAAAGTTATAAACTATAAAGTATAAAGTTATAATCTATAATAAAGTATAAAGTTATAAACTATAAAATAAAAAGTTAACTTTAAAGTTTCAATTTTAATATATACAACTAAATTATATATTATATTATTATATTACATATTTAAATTGAATTTAGTTTATATTATAGAAAATAAATACTAGAATTTAAAAAAAATTAAAAAAAAAAAAAAATTAAGCAGGACCGGTTGGACCGTTCGACGAAACATGCAGGCCACACGGAATCGATAACGAACGGGACGGTTGGCGTGTCCGATGAAGCCGGTGCCATCGGAGCAGAATTAAACCCTGATGAGGCTACCGGTCGGTCAAGATCGACAGATTAGCCGGGTATAGGTTTATGTTTTATATACACTTATCATGAATAATTTTTATATTATCAGGTTATTCAAATATATTAAGGTAAATTTTTAAAAACATGTGATCTGAAATTGAAAAAAATAAAATATGTTACCAGCTACAAGTTTACAACAAGTAAAACTTACCTGATAGTATAGAAGTTATTTACACCGGTAGGCGATAGCCTATTTGGTCAAACATACTTAGCTTTTCAAAATTTTACCAAACAAACTATGATTGTATAAATTTTTTAACTATTTCACAATACAGTAAAAATGCCCAACAAACTAGCAGTAGCAGGTACCTGTTTGCTTTATAATAACTCAAATCACATGAAAATTAGCTGTTAATTCTCTTTCCCCTTTCCTGCCCGTTTCCTTAAATTAGCTACTTCTGCAAGAAACTTTTTACCCTTGAGAAAGCTCTTTTATAGAAAAAAGCCTACAATCACCTACATTATTGGTGCTATTTTTAGTCCAATGCACGTGTAAATTTTACAACATAATTTACATTATCATGTTTAGTTAAACCTTGTTTTTTCCAAACATCGTCCCTTGACCCTTGTTAAGATAAAAGTTAATTACTTATTGCTCCAAAAGGTGAAATCTCCCACCTCAGGAGTCCTCACACCCCGGTCTGACATGTCTGTAAAAGAGATAAATCATGGTGACTCAATTAATTTCAAAAGTTAGACCAGTACCTTAATTACTTATTAATTAAGGTTATTAAGGTGACTTCCATGAAAGTTCAGGTGTGGGATAATCAAAATAATCTAATTTTGGCTGTGTGTCGACCACCTTAATTTTTTAAGGAAAAGGGACACTGATTGATGTTTCTCTGAATGAAGTCAGATTCTGATGAAGATTCCTAATGGCATGTTCTCTCTAGACTTTTGCAAATGATGATTCTTTTTATATATTTCGTTTAATTTATGTGAATTTTTCGCTTAGCAAAATTCAAAATTTTAGTTTAGTAAGTTATATATTTGAATATAGATTCTTTTGATGTTCTAAAATAAAATTATATATTTGGAAATTATGTAAAAAGTATAGTAAGTTATAATAGTTACTAGTAACAAGTTAGAATATTCAAAAAAATATGAAAAATTATAATTAAAGAATAATTTATTTAATTTTCGGAATTCGAACGACAACTATATAAATTAGGAAGAAGGAAGTACATATTTTTCTGATTTTCCACCATTGTCTGATGTCACATGAAACCTCGGCCAATTAGCTTCCTACCAATTTTTTTTTTTTTATATCCAAGACTAACCGCTGATTAAGAGTAAAAAGATTCTATCAATTCCACGGCAACCCTTGGTGATAGCTGTTGAAAACTTTATTAAACGTGAATAGAATTAATCATATTATTTATGACTTGAACAATTGGAACCGCACACGTCGGAAACCTCGTTTCCACACACGTGTACACATTGTACCAATGATCGCAAATTTTCTAGTGAAAGAGATATTGGTACATATACGATATGTTCGGGACATGAATTGATAGACGGTTATTGGCCAAATGACGATGGTTCACGTTGGTAAATGAAGGAAGAAGTGTGCGATGTGTAAAAGATGAAACGAATTGGAAAACGCCGTGGCGCCGAAGCGTCGCGGCGTCAGTGATGCCCGAAACTCTCCGAAGTTTCGGCGTCACGCCGCTATGACGGTTTCTGGATCGTTGGAGAGGGAATAAATCTTATTCTTGGGCTGACTTTGGAGCTGGCTCATGAATTCAGCCATAACTAGGCTGAATTGTAACCCCAAAATCAATGGTCATTACTTGGCATTGATAGCCATTATTTGATTAATAAATTGTAACCCCAAAATCAATGGTCATTACTTGACATTGATAGTCATTATTTGGTTAATTGGGAAGACACATTCATCAACCTATAAATTGATGACATTGGCTCAATTGTAAGAACACACATTTTCAGAAAATCTTCTTCCATCTCTTGCAACCTCTCATACACTCATAAATTCTTCTTTTATAGTAAACTCTTGATCTATCCTTTGATCAATTGTTTGTGGTTGTTTTATCTTGGGAGACAAGTTGTCAATCGCCGTTAAGGGATTAATACGGGGTAATATTGTCTTAAGGACATATTGAACATTAATAGACTCAACCAACCTTTTTCTTGCTTATTCTCAATTCCAGATTTGTAATTTGTTGTTGTTACTTTCCCTATTTTTTTGTAACCACAATTTTACTCACAATTTTAAGACAATATTCGTTGTTAACAACAACATGACTGGAGGAAATCAACCAACATTGTTCAAGGCAACCCATATGCCTTCACTGCTGAAGGCACAACTAGTGCCAACACCACTACTGCTCAAGGCATTCCAAACGCCTTTACCACTGCTAATAGGAACACCACTGTTCCACCACCTGCTGGTTTTCACTATGAATGCCCCAAGAAGCTCATGGGAACAAACTTCAAGAGATAGCAGCAAAAGATGTTCATTCTGACAGTTATGGGAGTATCACGCTTCCTAACTGAAGATCCTCCAAAAGCTGGAGATGAAGTGGACCCTCAGCCTGAAATATCGGCGGGAGGGGGCCAAGATATTCATGTCACTAATGGCATGAAGTTGACTCTAGATGCCTGGATAATGATTTCCTTTGCCGGAACTACATCTTGAATTTCTTGTCAGATCCTCTTTACATGGTATAATGTACCGTTGGCACTGCCAAAGAGTTGTGGGAATAAGCTTCAGAAGAAATACAACACCCAAGATGCGGGTTCTAAGAAGTTCATCATTGGAAAATTTCTAAAATTTCAAATGGTGGACAACAAGACTGTGGCATCCCAAGTCCAGGAATTTCAAATGATTGTACATCACCTGAATTTGGAAGGTTTGAAGCCAAACGAGCAATTATTGGTTGGCTCGTTAACTGAGAAGTTACCTCCCTCGTGGAACGAGTTCATAAGTTATCTAAAAATCAAAACAAAAGAAATGACTCTAGATGAACTTATTATCAAACTCCAGATTCAGGAGGATAATAAGAAGGTCATGCCAAAGTGGAAGCAATCCGCTGAGGCTAAGGAGAACCTGGCGGAAGTCAAAGGGGACTCAAGCAATAAGCGGAAGTTCCAAAAGGATGCAAAGGGCCCAACAACTGAAAAGTTTAAGGGGACTTGCCATTAATGTGGAAAACCTGGTCACATGGCTAAGGAGTGCCGCAAACTCAAGCATGCTAATAAAGAAAAGGCCAAATGAAAGGTCAATGCAAACGTCGTCGAAGATACTCTTCTTGGCGATATGATTGAGGATTTTTCAGTGGTGGTTCTTCAAGCGAACCTCGTTGAGAATCCTATGCAACGGTGGATGAACACAGGTTCCACCCGCCACAAATGTTCCAACAAAGACGCCTTCTCCACATATACACCAGTCACAGACTCAGCTATTCATGGGCAACAACACTTCTCAGAGGTGCTGGGGTTAGGAAAGGGGATCCTGAAGATGACGTCCGGGAAGGAGCTGATTCTAAATGAAGTGATGTATGTCCCAGAAATTCGAAGAAATTTAATTTCTGGACTGTTGTTGCTGAACGCTAGTTTTAGGCTAGTGTTTGAGTCTGACAAGTTTGTAACACTAAGAATGGAATATTTGTAGGAAGGGGCTTCATCTGTGAAAGCCTCTTTAAAGTTAATGATTCTTCTGTAATGGATGCACCTATTATCAATAAAATTGAGCCTTCCACTTACTTGCTTGAATCTTCTAATTTATGGAATCATAGATTAGGACATGTAAATTATTAATCTATCCAAAGGTTGGTAAAGATGGAGTTGTTGCCTTCTATCGGCGTAAACCCTCAACGTAAGTGTGACGTGTGCGTAGAGGCAAAACTTTCGAAGAATCCCTTTAGATCCGTCGAAAGGGAAACCGCTCCTCTAGAACTCATACACACCGATATATGTGATTTGAAGTTCGCACAAACTAAAGGGGGGACAAGTACTTGGTGACTTTCATAGATGATAACACAAGGTATTATTACCTTTACTTACTCAAAAGTAAAGATGAAGCCTTTGAAGCATTCAAATGTTACAAAGCAGAAGTTGAAAACCAACTAAGCGGACGGATTAAATCAATCCGTAGAGATAGAAGGGGAGAATATGTAGCGCAATTTGAAGAATTATATGCTCAATCGGGAATTGTTCATCAAACGATGGCTCCTTACTCACCTCAATCAAACGGAGTTGCTGAACGCAAGAACAGTACGTTAAAGGAAATGATGAATGCATTACTCATCAACTCAGGCCTTTCCCAAGAAATGTGGGGAGAAGCTGTCCTTACCGCTTGCAAGATACTTAATAGAGTCTCTCATAAGGATAAGGACAAGACTCCGTACGAGTTATGGAAAGGAAAGAAACCCAACTACAAATACTTTAAAGTTTGGGGTTGTCTGAAAAATGTTAAAGTACCTACGCCAAAGCAGGTCGAGATTGGACCTAAGACTGTTGATTGCATATTCATAGGATATGCAAGTAACAATAGTGATTATCGCTTCATAGTGCATAAGTCTGATGTACCCGATATTCATGTGGATACCATCATAGAGTCAAAGAACGCTAGATTCTTTGAAGACTCGTTTCCTAGCAAGGAAAAAGACATAACCTCTCTCAAACGAAGTTATAAGAAAACCACGCAAGATTCAGGAGTCATTGGCTACCCGGATCTTAACGGTTCAGATCTAGCAAACTCCGAAGTAGTTGATTATCCGGAATCCAGTATTTCAGATTCTCAGGACTTGGAGGGTCCAGAGATGGAACCAAGACGTAGCAAAAGGGCCAGGCAAGATAAGTCCTTCGGTCAAGATTTTGTAGCTTATATGGTTCATGACGAACCACGAACAATCGCTGAAACATTGTCTACTCCAGAAGCACCGCTTTGGAAAGAAGCTATAGAAAGTGAGATAGAATCCATCCCGCACAAGCATACTTAGGAGTTGGTTGACCTTCCTTCGGGAAACAAGCCATTGGGTTATAAATGGATACTCAAACGGAAGTTAAGGACAGATGGTTCTATAGACAAATACAAGGCTGGTGTCTAGGATGACATCCATACGTATGTTCATAGCTATCGCCATTTTGCGAGATCTAGAAATACATCAAATAGATGTCAAGACAGCCTTCCTAAATGGTGATTTGGAAGAAAAAATATATATGGACCAAACCGAAGAGTATGTGGTTCCTGGACAAGAGACGAAAGTTTGTCGGCTTGTCAAATCTTTGTACGGGCTGAAACAGGCCCCAAAGCAATGGCATGAGAAATTTGATTATACTCTATTATCGAAGGGATTCACCATTAATGAGTGTGACAAATCTGTCTACACGAAAGGAGATGCTGAATCATTCGTGATGATCTGCCTTTACGTAGACGACATGTTGATCACATGTAGCAGTCGTAGGGTAATCCTAGAGACTAAGAACATGTTGAAACAATGTTTTGACATGAAAGATATGGGTATCACAGATGTCATCTTGGGGATCAAGATCTCTAAGACATCTGACAGACTGGTCTTGTCTCAATCTCATTACATCGAGGATGTGCTGAAGAAATTTGAGGTTTGCGATAGTTCACTGATAACGACACCACTGGACGTAAATCAAAAGATCGATAAATATTTTGGTGCACCCATACATTAGGAGCGATATGCGCAGGTGATTGACAGTATGATGTACATCACAAACTGCACTCGACTTGATATCGCTTATGCAGTCAATAAGTTGGCTAAGTTCATCCACAATCTGAGTGATGACCACTGGAAAGCGTTAACTCGGGTACTAAAATACCTGAAACACACGCAAACTTACGGGTTACATTATTCGAGATATTCAGTTGTACTAGAGGGGAACATTGATACAAACTGGATATCTGATATCTAGAACACCAAGTCCACCAGTGGGTATATATTTACAATTGGTGGTGGGGTTGTGTCTTGGAAATCC
Organism: Przewalskia tangutica; assembly: GCA_029844215.1. NCBI lineage: Eukaryota > Viridiplantae > Streptophyta > Magnoliopsida > Solanales > Solanaceae > Przewalskia > Przewalskia tangutica. The sequence continues at coordinate 94,907,668 of CM056724.1, read as the reverse complement.
TCTAAGCAAACTTGCATTGCCCGATCCACGATGGAGTCGGAGTTTATCGATTTAGACAAAATATGAGAAGAAGCTGAGTGGCTTCATGGCTTCTTAGAGGATATCCCATGTTGGGATAAACCTGTACCTTTTGTAATGATTCACTACGACAGTCAGTCAGCTCTAGGAAGGGCATGGAGTTCTATGTACAACGGTAAATCTCATCATATCAGACGGAGACATAAGACCGTTCGGCAGCTGGTCACCAGAGCTATTATTTCTATTGATTACATAAAATCAAAGGAAAACATAGCAGATCCCTTGACGAAGGGCATACCCAAAGATCAGATGTTCTGCCTGTCTAGGGGAATGGGCCTAAAACCCAATCACTAAGAACTGATACCGCGGACACCCAACCTAACAGGCTGGAGATCCCAAGAATTAGGTTCAATGGGAAAACTAAGTCGTAAAAGTTCAGTAGAACACTTCGGTGGAAGCAGGAGCACTTTGGATAATGGTTCTACATAGAAACATGAATCCAATGTCATTCCCGTGATAGACATCAAGTGCTACCTGCAAAGGGGTAAGAGGTTAAGCTTCCAAAACCTATAAATATCCTCAACAGTTGAGGTTAGATTTGGGGAAACTTTTAATGGTTCCTAATACTTGTAAAGTTGGGTATAACAGAATACCTTGTAGGAGACCACCTATTTAAGTGCGAGGACTAGCCGACCTCAATTTGAAGCACTTAAGAATCCAAGACGTGTCCATGACCACAACGGACAAAACCTTAAAGAAGAATAGAGTAAGGAAAAATGTTGTGTTGGTACCATAGTCTTGGCTTACACTAAACACTGACGGTTCAAGACATCGCGTTCACCGCGCAGTAAGTAAGTCCGATGGTATTCTACTTTGGAAGGTTCAAAGCCACGACTACCTATCCAGATGCAACATTGATCCACCGAAAGATTGCTAGAAAGACACCATGTGTGTGCTCCAAAATCTCTTTCAAGAGGGGATTGTTGGAAATTTTATTAAACGTGAATATAGTTAATCCTATTATTTATGACTCGAACAATTGGGGCCCCGCACGTCGGAAATCTCATTTCCACACACGTGTACACATTGTACCAAGGATCGCAAATTTCCTAGTGAAAGAGATATTGATATATATACGATATGTTCGGAACATGAACTGATAGACGGTTATTGGTGAAATGATGATGGTTCGCGTTGGTAAATGAAGGAAGAAGTGTACGATGTGTAAAAGATGAAACTAATCAGATTCTTTAGTCCGAGCGAGATTAGAGAACGAGAGGTTCTTCATTATTGTTGTGGGATTTGAAGCTCCTGTTTGATGCAGCTGTGTTGCTGCTTATTGCTGATGTTGTTGGCTTGTTGCGAATGTTTTCAGTGCTACTGATTTTTGTTCCTGCTTGTTCCTGCTGCTGCAGGACTGATTTTTGTCTGTTGTTTAGTTAAGGAGAAGTGATCAAATGTCGCTCCTGTTGTACGAGCACATTATTTGAGAAATGCACCAAGAAAGTCTGAAATGCAGGAGCAGTTGTGTTGCTGCTGCTATTGTTCTGTGACATATCTGGGCATACTGCTGCAGGTGCTACTGATGTTGTCTTGTTGGCTGTTCTCGCAAAGATCTATGTTGTGTTGTTTAGTGTTTGAGAAGGAAGCATCGATCTGAGGAATGATCTTCTTTGGGACTTTCTTTGGTGTTGATCGAGTTCTTTGCGTCTGTACTCTACTGCGAAATATATTGGTGTGGACTGAAAGGCAACAAATGGATCAAGATGTTGATATCTTCCTCAAAATGAAAGGAAATTTAAATAGCTTACAAACAGTTCTGAATCGGATTGAATTAGAATGTAATGGACTCGAGACATTGTGCATTAAAGACCAGAATTTCTCTGTTGAAAGTGCAGAGAAGGTTGTTGGATGGGCGTTGAGCCATCACTTGATGCAGAACACTCAAGCAGATCTTGACATGAGGCTTGTTTTATCTCCTATGTGCAGTCAGTATGAGTTGGAACTATAACAAGCTATGCAACATGACACCAAGAGCTTGGAGAAGTCACTTAAGGGTGTTACATTTACTGTTGCTTGTTAGTAGAGTATTTTGTTATTGCTTCCAAGCTAGGACTGAAACATTTGTTTTCAGTGCCTAGCTTGAGGGAGGGTGTTGAGATATACCACATGTATACATTGTATATATATGTGGTTAGTTAGTTGGTTATGAGTTCATTATAAGTTCTCATTAGATATTTTTGATTAGTTCATTAGATATTTTGATTAGAGATATTTTGGGGCTAGTTAGTCATTTATTATAAATAGGGACACTATTTTGTATATTGGTTTGAGAGAGTTATAATTGAAAATTCAACAGAAGCTCATTTGAGCTCAAAACGTCTCTCTCCTTTCTCTGCTTCTCCCTCGTCTTCTTACTCGATCTTTCCCTCTTCTTCCTTTCGTCTGCTTCTTCTCTTCACTGTTACTTGGATTAACTGAAAATTAACAGAGGCAGATCAAAATATCAAAACATAATTTTATTTTAAAAATTATTTTTTCTCATACCAAGCGCACCTTAGTAGTATTTGGTGTCATTCCTCGGAGTAAAATAGCTAGATTCATTTCCTCTGTTTTTCATTATTATATTAATTTATTTACTTGGTGTACCTTTTTTCTTTCTTTTTGGGATAAAAAATTGAATTGACGGCTGTCCAACAAACTGCGGCCGCCACTCTGGCCAACATGTCTTTGACAATCAGGACTCCTGCAGGCTGCAGCTGCTGCTCCAAAATAAATATTGATGAACACTTTACACTTTTCTTTAATTGGTTAATACTGATAAGATTCATTTGTAAAAAAAGTAAGAGAACATTACTGGCAAATCGTCCACTCTTAATAATTGAAAATTGTACTATCACATAATTTGACAAAAAAAGAAGAAAATAATACGAGTGACTATCGAAGAGTTAAGCACGGTGAAATACATAAAAAAAATTGACTTCTCCTTTTGAGATCTCTTTTAAACAATTGAAAATATGATGAGAAACCGTTAGATCATAATCTAAACTTTTGTAAGTTACTGTAAACATTGGATCACAATCTAATATTTTATCTTTAAGATTGAACAATATATGAGCAAATATATAACGTCAGTCCGAAATGATAATTTGAAAGGTATAATTGCACTATATTTAAAAATAGGAACAAACTTTAACGGTAACCTAGAAATGGAACATTTGCCTAAATCAACAATCTATTGGTCTAAGACCGGGCTGAGTGTCCATAGCCCAATTTGTGAAGAGCCCAAGTTGCCATCACCCTATAGGCCCACCACTTGGGTTAATTTTGGAGAAAATACTGAGTGAGATTTCAAATTAAAAAAAACAACATGTCCAAATTGACAAAGCAGGCAATCGTTATTTTAAAAGAACCGAGGAGCTCGATGGTTTCCTTATTCCTTTCTAATTTCATTTTCTTCTTTACTTTTACTATTAATTAATTAACTTTGTTGTTTAATTCATTGTTTGTTCAATGAGGAAATAGAATGAGATTTAGTCATGTATTTGTCTTAACGGTGACATTTTTTTTATATCGAGCTTTCTTAGCTTTCCAAAGGTGACGTTGTGGGATTTCGCTGGGTATGTTGTTGTTGAGCTTTCTTAGCTTTGGTTTCAGCTAATATTGCTACTTATGATCATTTCTCTGTTTGAAAGTTTACTTAGTGATATACAATACAATTACAACTCTTACGCCTCATTCCCAAACAAGTTGAGTACTTAGGGGTCGTTTGGTCGCTGTTTAGGAGCTAACTTATTCACGTATTAAATACTGCATAACTAATATACCATGTTTGGTAGCATTATTTTGGTATGTATAATATTCAATACACCTAATATGATGTTTAATTTGCAATTTAGAAATACACATAACTAATACATTAATGAGTTATGAGGAAATTTAGGTACTCATTATTTATGCAGAGGAGATGAAATACCTAATACATGAATAACTAAACCCTGCATATCTAATCTTTGTATAACTACTGTATAACTAATTCTTGCATTACTAATACCTGGATAACTTTAACCAACAAACGAGTCCTTAATGCTATACAATAAACAAAAGAAAAAAATAAAGGTACTTTAGATTTTTGTATGTTGGTGGAACTTGGAACACATTCTTGTCCAACATAAGGTATACAAACCTCCTTTTAGTTTGACAATATACTGTGTTTTTTGCTAGACACACCCTAAGAATACTTTTGACGATTTCACATTTGACCAAGTAGAAGAAATGAGGTGAATTTGCATGAAGAAATTTGGAAATTGGAAAAAAGACTCTCTGCAAGTATTCAGGCGTTCAAAATGTTGTATTTAGGATGGCTTATTTTTGTTTATGTTATCTACTAAAGAGCTTTATGTGATATTGTTATGGTCGAGGAAAAAGGAAAACAGTTAGAAAAGTAGGTAAAGTTAGTTAAGGAAGTTAAGAGTTAGTTGTAGAAGAATCTAAGAGGATCATGCATGTATATATATATATATATGGATGTAATGCAATGTAAACTTACAATTTTTTACATCAATAATACTCAGATTATAACTACATCTTCTTACTCTCTCTTTTCTCTTCTTTCTTCTTTATTTCCTCTATGGTTCCTCTGGTTCTCTGTCTCTGCTGCTACTGCATGTGTATATGATGTATATTCTGAGTGAATGGTTGAATGATCCAACATGGTATCAAAGCCCGATCGACTTTATCAAATTCCGCAATCATTCTGAAAGTATTCGACTGATTTCTGGTGAAATTTCTACAATTCATCTCTCTGAAAATTCTAGTGTGATTTTGTCTTCTTTCTGATTTTCTATCTTCTATTTCTGATTGTGACAATCTTCATCTATCTTGTGATATAAGACATTGTATAAGACATTGTCAAATTGAAAATTGCCAGCAAAATAGCTTGTAAAATTGTCTGAAACACTGATGTTGTCATTCTATATCTCTTATGTATCTTAATCTTCTTAATCTTCATTCTTGATTCTGAATCTTTCATATACAATGGACAATGAAGTTCCTACTGATGGAAACAATGATAACACACACTTACCATCAAGAGAAAATGCAAAAAATCACTACCATTACCACAGTTCTTGACCATAATCACCCTTTGTTCTTGCAATCTTCTGATGTAAGTGGGGTGTCACTAATCTCATTTCAGCTTCTTGGGTCAGAAAACTATACACTCTAGAGTAAATCTATGAGAATAACTTTACTTGGTAAAAACAAGATTGATTTTGTGAATGGAAAATGCAAAAAGGAGAACTATGGAGAAAAAATGTGGGATTAATGGGATATAGTAAATGCAGTGGTGCAGACATGGCTGATGAACTCTGTCTCAAATGGCCTTCTTAGTGGATTTTTATATGCTGATACTGCTCATGAATTTTGGGAAGATCTAAGGGAAAGGTTTGATAAGGTAGGTAGGTCGAGAACATATGATCTTTATAGAGAAATAGTTACCTTAACACAAGGCAACTCTAGCGTGTCTGAGTACTTCTCCAAACTGAAATCACTATGGGTAGAGTTTCAGTCTCTAGTCCCTCCTCCTAGTTGCTGCTGTCCTAAGTCCAAAGATTTTGTAGAATACTTACAGAGACAAAAGTTACCAATTCTTGATGGGACTAAATGAAAACTATATGCAAGCGAGGAGCCAAATTCTATTAATGTCTCCATTACCTAATGTGAACAAAGCCTACTCTATGATAAGAGAACCAGAAGTCGATTACTACAAAATCAACTGGTTTGTTAGGGGTTAGACCTAGTAGATTCAATAACCATGACCCTACTACTTTGTATTTCAAAGCCTTCCTAGTTTTCAGAAGTTTAAGAAGAATTTCAATTTATTTTGTGAAGTGTGTGAAATGAAAGGACACACAAAAGAGTCTTGCTATAAAGTAGTAGGTTATCCTCCAAATTTCAAGTCCAAAAGAAAGGAGTATGTTGCTCATAATGTCTATGTTGTTGATGAATACAATAATACTGAGAAGAAATACAGAACAAGTGACATGAATGACAAGACATCTAGTATGGACACTGATCCAAATAACTGGCAAAAATCATGTAGTACCTGTATTTTTCAAAGATCAGTATGAACAGATTGTGCAACTGCAGAGCCACAACATAACCAAGACATCAGCAGAAACGAACTACTGCTTAGTCTTCAGCCAATGCAGCAGGTATGAATGTACACAAAGCTTTACTTGTAATATTATTAAACAATGGATTATAGATACCGGAGCTACCAATCACATGGTATCTGATATAGAAATGTTAACAAAAACTATCAGTTTAAACATCTCAAAAAATGTACATTTACCCAATAGAGAAATGGTAAAAATTATTCATATATGGTCAAGTAATATATGATAGAATCACCCTGAATATTGTGTTTTACTTACCTCAATTTAAACACAATCTGACGTCTGTGTCACAACTAACCAAAGAATTAAAGTTTGCAGCCATGTTCTACCCTGACTTCCGTCTATTTCAGGATCTCTACAATGGGAGGGTGAAAAAGATTAGTAAGGTGCATAACCCGCTAGAAAAAGGAAAGCGGCACCAACACTTAATATCTCAATTTCTTGTTCCCTCGGGCTATATACTCTAATAAATCAGACATCATCAAGACATCCAAATGAACAAGTCAAGTTAGGACTAAGTGTGAAAGATATTGTTCTGACAGAGGAAGAAATAGATCTATGGCATAGAAGATTTGGACATACATGTAGTACTGTACTAAGTAGAATACTCAGGGCCAAAACTCATGTTATACTCAGAACTATAAACAAGTGTAATGTATGTCCATGTGCTAAACAATGTCGACTATCATTTTCAGTCAGTATTAATAAAACTTGTTCTAGTTTTGATCTTGTTCATATGGATGTTTGGGAGCCTTACAAAGTACAAACTCACAATGGAAATAAGTATTTCTTAACAATTGTAGATGAGTTTACAAGAATGACTTGGATATATTTACTTAAACTCAAATCAGATGTCTGTGTGGTAATAAAACAGTTTCTTACATATGTACAAACTCAGTTCAACAAAATTATTAAAACAATAAGAACTAACAATGGGACAGAGTTTGTAAATGATGTATGTAACAATTTTTTCCTAAAGTTGGGTATTATACATCAAAGATCATGACCCTATACACCTCAACAAAATGGAGTGACTGAGAGAAAACATAGGAACATTTTAGAAATAACTAGAGCAGTAAGATTTGAAGCTAACATTCCATTAAAATTCTAGGGACTGTGTGTTAAAGTTGTTGTGTATTTAATAAACAGATTACCCTCATCTGTTACAGATATCTCACCTTATGAGAAACTTTACAGAAAAAACCAACTGTTAATCATCTAAAAGTATTAGGTTGTCTATGTTATGCTAATGGTTTAACAGTTTCAGACAAGCTGCAGTCCAAGGTAAAAACATATACTTTAATGGGATATTCTAAAACATAGAAAAGTTACATATTATCTGATCTACTGAACAACTTATTTTTTTTATAAGTAGAGATGTTACTTTCAGGGAGGCAGAGTTTCCTTTCAGGATAACAACACCAGAAAAACAAATTTTTGTGCAGAGTACAAGTGGTGAATGAGAAGACATATTTTCAAACACAAATATGTCCATGCCTATGCAGGTATGCAGAAAAGAAGGTTTAAGTCAGATAACACATACTTCATAAATTAGTACTCCAGAAAATAATTCTGAACCAACAATATCATAAACAACCCAAAATTCTATAACACAAGTACAACAACACTCACCACATATAAACTTACCTCGGACACAAATACAAACTACAAATACAATATCTACCAGAAAATCTAACAGAACAACACAATCACCAATATGGATTAAAGATTTTGTCACCAACAAGTCAAACAATAACAACACACCCTATCCTATAACTAATTATATATCTTATGAACCAATCTCTACAAAATATAGAGCATACCTCACAACAATCTCAGAAATAACAGAACCAAAGAACTATATTGAGGCATCCAAGGATCCCATATGGGTGGAAGCAATGCAGGAAGAAATAAAGCACTGCAAGATAATCACACATGGGACATAGTGAATCTGCCAAAAGGAAAAACTACTATAGGGTGTAAAAATGAAGGTATAAACTACCATGAAACTTTTTCCCCAATAGTTAAAAATGATTACTGTAAGAACTATATTTATAGCAACATCCAACAACTGGCACATTCATCAAATGAATGTATCTAATGCCTTTTTACAAGGAGACTTATATGATGAAATCTATATGGAACTACCACATGGATTCATCAGTCAGGGGGGAAAACAAGTGTGTAGACTGATCAAATCCCTGTATGGACTTAAACAAGCACCAAGACAGTGGAATTTTAAGCTCACAGATGCCTTAATTCAAATGAAGTTTAAACAGTCACAATATGACCACTCACTATTTACAAGGAAAACAAGCAAAAGAATAACCTTGGTATTAGTTTATGTAGATGATATGTTGATTACAGCAGAGCACATGGAACAAATAGATGAGACAAAACATGCCCTACAACAAACTTTTAAAATAAAGGATCTAGAAGAGCTAAAGTATTTTTCGGGCATAGAATTTACAAGATCAGACAAAGGGATACTAATGCACCAAAGGAAGTATGCTCCAGAACTAATTGTTGACCTAGGACTGGCAGCCGCTAAACCTATCGATACTCCTACTGACTGTAACATGAAGCTTACCACCAAGGAGTATAATGATCATATTACAAATCAACAGAACACAGACAAAGGAAAACCAAAATCAGAAGATGAACTACTAAAAGACATCAGTATGTACCAAAGGATGATAGGGGAATTACTATATCTAACTGGTACAAGACCAGACATAGCCTACAGTGTGTAGACTTTTAGTCAATTCCTACAACAACCAAAGAAGACACATATGGATGTTGCACTTAGAATAGTTAGGTACATCAAAATGCAGCCTGGACAAGGGATATTACTATCTAGTAAGACTCAAGAAACAGTAACAGTATATTATGATGCTGACTGGGCTGCTTGTCCAAACACCAAGAAGTCAGTCACTGGTTATCTGATTAAGCTAGGAGAACCACTGATCTCAGGAAAATCTAAGAAACAATCCACAATGTCAAGAAGTTCTGCTGAATCAGGATATAAAAGTTTAGCATGCACAGTGGAAGAGCTAACTTGGATACTAGGAGAAATTGAGATTAACATTACTACACCAGTAATAGTATATACAGATAGCAAATCTGCAATCCAAATTGCTACAAATCCCATATTTCATGAAAGAATTAAACATATATAAATTGATCTACACTTCATAAAGGGAAAAATACATAAATAATTAATAAAACCAGAATACATTAACACCTCAAATAAACCGGCAGATATACTTACTAAATGACTAAATAAAAGTCAACATTATTACCTATGCTCCATGCTTGGCTTGCTGAATATCTTCACAACACCCAGCTTAAAGGGAGTTGTTGAGAAAAAAGAAAAACAGTTAGAAAAGTAAGTAAAGTTAATTAAGAGTTAGTTGTAAAAGAATCCAAGAGGATCATGCATGTATATATATATATATATATATATGTAAACTTACATTTTTTTACATTAATAATACTCAGATTACAACTACATCTTCTTACTCTCTCTTTTCTCTTCTTTCTTCTTTCTTTCCTCTTTGGTTCCTCTCTGGTTCCTCTGATTCTCTGTCTCTGCTGCTACTGCATGTGTATTCTGAGTGAATGCTTGAATGATCCAACAGTTATGTTTTATTATTGAAGGAGAAAAAATGGATGACATTCAAAGGAGAGGAGGATCCAACCTCCATTCCAATTGGGAGTAACACTAGCCAACTCTAGATCTTGTTTCTGGTCTAAGGGTGTGTTTCATAGAAAGGAAAATGTCTTTTTTTGGAATGGTTTCTTACTTATTTTCTAGTGTTTGGTAAGTAAGAAAAGAGTATTGTCCCAAGAACATTTATATGTAATATAGCAAAACACTATGAAGGTGGGGAGTGGGGGTTCATGGTGGGATGGTCAAGGGTGGGGATTGGGGGGTTTGGGAGTGAGGAGAAGATAATGAACTTGGAATGTCACTTATGGAACTTGTTTTTCCTAATTCTAATAGGGAAGTCATTTTTCTCTTTTTTAAGAAACTTATTTTTCTAGAGAAAATATTTTCCAAAACATTTTGACCAATCAAACATGGAAAAATTGGAAAACATTTTTCAGAAAATATTTTCCTCGATCCAAACACAACCCAAGTATCATCCCCTTCTCCGTCATGTTAATATGTCAAGAAGAAAAACAACCGACTGCTATTATTAACTTTTCAAGTTACACTACCTCATCATTTGTTGCCATTAAGTAGTTTGAAAAGTGCTCCAACTCCAGAAGTAAATTTGACCTTTCATGTTATAATTCCGTGCTCATAGCCTCATAGTTCATTGACCATCCTTAACCAACATTGTCTTTTCTTTGTATGAATTGTCTTGTTCAAGACTAGCACTGTTATCCCTTTATGAGCATGGTTAAAATTATAGAATACATGTTAATAAATCGAATAGTTTAGTTCTTCTTTTCATGTTTGGAATGAACACAGACAAATCATTGTTGAGATATACCACATATATACATTGTATATATATGTGGTTAGTTAGTATTTAGATATTTTGGTTAGTGAAACAAGATATTTTAGTGAGATAGATATTTTAGATTAGTTGACTTCAGATTTCTATAAATAGCACAAATGTAATTGGTTTACTTTGAGCAAAATAAAGAGAACAAAGAAGAGCATTTGCTCCCAGCTCCTCTGTTTTACTTCTCCTGTTCAACCTCTCCAGCTTTGCCTTCTTCTTCTTCTTCTCGATCGTTTCTTCCTCTCATTTTCTCCTCTGCTTGCAGAACAAAATCTGCACTTCATTCCGAAATTCAACATGGTATCAGAGCCAGTGGAGGAAGATCTGTGATATTGAAATCGAAGAGAAACTTGAAAAACAAAATCGCTGGAAAAAAAAAAATCGCGAAGGAACGAAATCACGGTTTTCTTCGAAAAATCAAAAATTGCGAAGGAACTGAACATCGAGTTGATAGAGCATATTGAGGAGAAAATCGAAGAGAAACTTGAAAATCGAAATCGCAATTGCGATTTTCCTCGAAAAATCAGAAAATCGAAAACATTTTTTTTTTCTTCTTTCGACTGAAAATTCAGAATTGAAGATCGATTGAGAGATCGAAGCAGTTGTTTTCCAGATTAGAGTGACAACACAGAGTGATCCTCTCTGGATCGATCGATTCTGAAACATATTGAGGAGGAATTGGGGATCGCGAAGGGACTGAAGATCAGAATCGCGACGCAATCGAAATCGACAGAGTATTGAGGTAATCTCTGTAGGATGTACATCAATTCTGTTGCGAGAGACACAGAATCGAAGATTGTCGAAAATATTTCTAAAAATTCGACTTTTCAACTTTATTTTCGTATTGTTAAAATTGAATTCGTGTTGGTGAATTTGTACCGTGTTGGATTGTTGCGGCTGATGTTGTTCATAAAGCAGCAATTGCTATTGATTTTGTATTGACGAATTGGAGAAAAGTGTCGTTCGTCGGTTTGTGTTGGTATTAAATTTGCACTGTGTTGATATTGCTCATGTTGTTATATCTACTGCTGGTTTTTCTTGTTCTTTGTGTGTGTTCTTTGAGAAGCGAGAGGTGGATAATGTGGCGATGGAGTCTTTGGTTGTATTCTTCTTGAGAAGGTTGGTTCCTCTCTTGCAAGACTGTTTTTCTTTTATAATAAGTTTCTGGAGTTTTGGCGAATGGAAACAATATTGGTGTTATGGATGTTAATGAAGATCTATGGGTTGAGAAGACCATAGAGTAGGAAATTTCTATCGATAGAAGGATCGAGGAGTTCTTAGCGACAAATAGACTAAGAATTGAGGGATACTTCGTCGAAGACAATATGGATTGTGTGAGATTGCGTGATGAGAATCGAGGGATTCTCTAGTCCAAGCGAGACTAGAGAACGAGGGGTTCTTGCCGCTTATTAAAATAGTTGACGTGATGGGAATCGAGGGATCTCTAGTCCAAAAGAGACTAGAGAACGAGGGGTTCTTGCCGTCGGTTTTACATAAGGAGAATCGAGGGATTATCTAGTCCGAGTGAGACTAGAGAACGAGGGGTTCTTCATTATTGTTGTGGGAGTTGAATCTCCTGCTGTTAAATGTTGGCCAATGTTGATTTTGTTGGTGTTGTTGGTCTCTGCTAACTGCAGTTTCTGCTGTTGCTTATGCTACTACACCATCTATTTTTTGCTTGATAATGTTAGTGCTGCAGTTGTTGCTGGTGGAAAGCATTCCATAGGTGTGCAGAGTGATTACTATAGTTGGACTAAAATTGCGGCGAGGGACTTTTGTACTTGCTGTTTTACTGTGAAAATGTAGAAAAAGAAGCACCAGGTGGTGCGATTTCTGCTAAAAAAATCTTATTGTTCTTTGATCTGCTTCGGTGGTGGCTATTCCTATTACTGTTGCTGTTGCATTTGAAATTGACTCAACCTCGACATTGAAGAATGAGTGCATACCTGAAGATCTTTATTGCAGTGAGAATGGAAATCTCAATTCTGATAGTTATCAATCTGGATTTGAAATGGAGATGAATTTAGAATCAGATACTTCTTGTGCACAATTATTATATGGCAGTGAAACTTTCAAATACCCTGCCTCTAATGGATACATCATAAATGCTTGTGGGGGTCCTTTGATAATGTGGAGCAAGTCATGGACTATAATAATGTTACATCTGCTTCAGACATGGGGGACTTTCTAAACTATGACCATTCACAAAATCTTTACTTCCACAACAGCGAACCTTGCCTGGCTTTGTCTGTTCTGAGTATCAGTATAATGAGATGTCTATTGATGAGAAACTTCTTGAGATTCACTTTATTGGATTATATCCACAATTAGAGTCTGATTTAACACATACAGCGGATGAAGAAATCAGCGAGGACATGAGTAGAGTGGATGAGAGGCACCAGGAAATGGTATACGAGAAATATATGAGTTGCTGGGTTCCAAATGTGCACGGTGCAAAGAGTGCTAGTGGGAGTTGCAGAGGAATACAAGCTACTTTCAGACACTTTATATTTCATACCTTGACAGACTAAATTCTGCCAATGCATGTTAGTGCTCCAATGTCCAAGCTAGGAATGAAGAATGTCTTCATATCTCCTAGCTTGAGGGGGGGTGTTGAGATATACCACATATATACATTGTATATATATGTGGTTAGTTAGTATTTAGATATTTTGGTTAGTGAAACAAGATATTTTAGTGAGATAGATATTTTAGATTAGTTGACTTCAGATTTCTATAAATAGCACAAATGTAATTGGTTTACTTTGAGCAAAATAAAGAGAACAAAGAAGAGCATTTGCTCCCAGCTCCTCTGTTTTACTTCTCCTGTTCAACCTCTCCAGCTTTGCCTTCTTCTTCTTCTTCTCGATCGTTTCTTCCTCTCATTTTCTCCTCTGCTTGCAGAACAAAATCTGCACTTCATTCCGAAATTCAACAATCATGTTGTTGTATAAAAGATATGCAACATCAGTGCGATACGCCGATATCTGAGAATAGGAAAATTAACTGTTTTTGCTGCAATCCATATCTCTTGCCCTGTCTGCTACTCCAATGAATTCTTAGATATATAATCACTTGATATTTTCTTTTTATTTTGGTTTTGATAGGTAAATAATTCATTAGAAAAGAATCAGAGGGGAATGGACCCATATGCATTTAACCAGAGTCTAATAAAAAAAAACCCGTTGCTTCTTTTGCCATTAATCTCAGCTCCAGGCTACTATTTCAATTTTTGTTGCGGCTGTGTTTTTATTTTAACATCTTATATGCAAAACTAAGCAGTTTTTCCTTCTCATTGTTCTTGTTTGTTGTGCCATTTCATTTATGCCTTTGTGGTCATGTCCAATTAACTGAACTAGGTCTCGGTGTATATGGTGCAATCTAGTTGAGGTGCTTATATCATTACATTCGTTGTCAAAAGAAAAAATTATTGGAAAGCTCGTCAAATATTTACCTTCAACTAAGTGATTAAAAGTAGGTCACAAATAGTCACTTTTAGCATTCCCCATTTGTCAGATATGCATCCTTTTAAGTGTAAGTGGTAAGAATTGAATCCCTGTTTATTTCATTCCATCCATAATATATATATATAATCATAGTATGTAGTAATAATCTAAGTTACCTAAAATATAAGACGATAATTACTAACTAATTGATGTACCTAATAATTACAATAATACTAATTTGATTATAATTACATGATTTATGGTGGAGGATGATATGGGATTTCTCCCATAATTATCGTGCTAATAGTCCCCGCAGTCTTAGCGGGAGGTTCACGGATGCTGAGACTGTCCCGAAAATCATCAAAAGTACGCACGGAAGCCCTTTCGTGAAGATATATGCAATTTGGTAGCGGGACGGTACATGAAGAACTCAGACTTGTCCATGAGCAACCTTTTCTCGGACAAATAGTACATATATACATTTCAACGTGTTTCGTGCGCTGATGCTGAACAGGATTGTCGGATAAATATATCGCACTCACATTGTCACAATAAACCACTGTTGCCTTTTCAATTGGACAATGCAGTTCCAATAGTATATTACGAAGCCAACATGATTCATCAACCACGTAGCTTACGCCTCAATATTCTGCCTCAACACTTGAACGAGACAGTGTGGATTGTCGTTTGGATGACCAAGAAATGAGATTATATAACCGGAAGTGAAACGACGTGTGTCCAGGCAGCCATCCCAATCTGCATCTGAATAGGCTGAAAGATGCGTGACAGAGGATTTGTACAAATGAAGCCCAGAATGGAGAGTACCCTTCACATACCGCAAGATCCTTTTTATAACCCTCATATGTTCATCCTTCGGATCATGCATGTGTAAACAAACTTGTTGAACCACATAGGAAATCTCTGGTCTTGTAAAGGTCATATACTACAAGGCTCCTGCAAGACTTCGGTAATGTGTCAGATCACTGTATGAAATACCTGCTGTGTTGCTCAACTTCGCCTTTGTGTCAACTGAAGTATGGGATGATTTGCAAGAAGACATCCCAGTTTTTTTAATTATTTCTTCGACATATTTCTTTTGACTAAGAAAAAGACCACCTGCATATTGGGTTACTACAATACCAAAAAAATAATTCAATGGACCCAAGTCCTACATTGCAAATTTCGCTGCAAAAAGAAACATGATAGACTGGCGAAGTGAAATGGATGATGTTGTGAGAATAATATCATTAACATACAAAAGTATATAGGCCATGTCAGCGCGCTCTGATAAATGAACAATGACTGATCAGACTTGTTATGAGAAAAGCCCAACTTGAAAACAAACCCTCCAAAACGGTTATACTATGCGTGAGGAGTTTATTTCAAACCATATAAGAATTTCTTCAACAGCCAAACATGATCTGGACATGAATAATCTCGGAACCCCAATGGTTGATGCATGTACAATGTTTCCTGTAAGTGGTCATGTAAGAATGCATTTTTAACATCCAACTGATGAATAAACCAAGATTTGGAGAGATCCATACTAAGAACTGTCCTGATAGTCGCTGGATTAACTACCGGACATAATGTTTCACCACAATCGACCCTAACCTGCTGAGGCATACCATCACCAACATGACGAGCTTTGTATCTCGCAAAAGAACCGTTAGGATTTTTCTTATGACAAAATACCCACATAGACCGAATGACATTCACATTAGATGAGCGTGGTACTAATTCCCACATCTTATTTTTAATAAGAGCATTAAATTCGTCTAACATTGCAGTTTTCCAATTTGAGTCGGACAAGACAACTTTGGTATTTTTCGGTATAGGTGAAGGTTGTTCTGTGGATAGAAGGTTAGACTGACGTTTGGGCCTAAAAATTTCGTGTATTGCATGAGTTTCAATGGTCCGAGGCTGTATGGTATTGGTAATGGGCCGAGGGGGTATGCAGTGACCGGTGTTAGGCTGGGATCCGGTAGTGGGTTGGTTTGTGGTTGTTGGCAAGGAGCAGTGGGCTCCCCCACTTGAGTCTGCCCGCCACGAGAACGGGACTGGGCCGAGACCCCCGACGACGAGGATGTGGTCTCTGGTCCAGTCTCATTTTGTGGTTCCACGTGTGTTTGGTTAGTAAAATGATGTAGAATGGGATGTAGTCCGTTATCTAAAAAATCATATGAATGTGAGGATGCCACATGAGATTTAGCAAACGAGGATGTAGACTCATAAAAAATCACATGGCGTGAATTCATGATCATCTGATTAAACTCGGTATATTATGTGTATAATAATATATACATAATGTGCAGAAATGTGAGGTAAACCCTTAGAGCAAAAGCTTGAAAATCATCCTGAAAGCTATATTCTAAATGCAAATTACACACGAATGACGTTCCCTAAGACAGGTAAGTACTAAATGTTGCACATAGTGACTGTTGATTACACATCCATGTTCTTTCCCTTGTAAAAGAAAGAAAAATTCACCAATCATTGCCACGCCAATAAATCCCCTATCAAGAATTAGGGGGAGGTAGTTGGAATAACTTATGGGAATCATATTCATAACCCACACCGATTAGCCAGCTTCTAGTAGAACAGCGTCAAGACCACCAAAATGGGCATTTATGTCCAACACGTTTCTAAACATAATTATAGGGAGGAGAAGGATCCTCATCACCAGGTCTCTTTGAATGATCAGAAAATATTAGTGGTGAAAGAAGAGACCAATAACTGCGAACTGCTAAGTTCCGTGTAAGGGAATCCTCAGCAAAATCTTCAGACAAAATATTGAGTCCTATCTTTTTATGATGAAATATGGAGCCCTATCACAGTATCACTGTGATGCTCATAAAGATGTTAGCAAATAGTGGGTTGTCCTCCCACATCGAATGTTAGCAAATATGGATTACTCTTCCACATCGACAAAAGAAACTTTGTTATTTTTATTAAACTCTATATAAATAGATGTAGTTATTTTTCTTTTACTTACCAATTCACTATCAATAATAGTCTTATTCTCTTTTCTCTACTCTTGTTATTGCCTTACAAGAATTCATAAATAATATGAATTCTAACATGGTATCAAGAGCGCAAGTTAATATTTTTAGCTCGATCGCGGATCCAACTTCGCGGTGAGTTAATTGGGGGTTCGGATGCAGCACGCCCCTGGTATCAGTTAATTGTTTTTCTCTAGACTTGTTTTGGAAGCTCGTGCTCGTTTTGGCTTGTTTTGGCGGCTCGTGCTCATTCTGATCTGGGTTTCGTCTTCTTCGCTTCCGCATATGATTGGTGAGATCTGTCCCTTATTATTTTGTTGCTTGTTTTGGGATTGTTGCTAGTCATTTACATCACGAAGTAAGTAGGTTCTGTCTAAGGAGGTTGATATTTAAGTGGTCCAACTGTGACACTCCAATCTTTCCTGGGAATCTTCTTACAGAGGTCGGATTTGAGATTTGGTGAGATTGAGATTGTTGCTTGTTATTTGGGATTTTCCTGTTTAAATTATTTTCGATGGCTGGAGGTGACGATTCATTACAATATGTAGCTGACCAATTTAAGAAGTTTCTCGCCTTCCAGCAGTTTCAAAGTAATCCAAAGTGTTGTGCTCTTTCTGCTCCTTCCGGTTTATCACCATCTATTGGTTCAGATATCAATTCGTCTTCTTGGATTTTGGACTCTGGAGCTGAAAATCATATGTCTCCTGATTCTTCTACTTTTATATCTACGTCTTGTGACCCCCCATCCACATCTGTTGTGACTGTTGATGGCACACCTATGTCATTGACAGACATTGGTACCATTCATACATCCACCATATCTTTACCTGATGTTTATTGCATTCCCAAATTACATATGAATCTTGCTTCTGCTGGTCAAATATGTGACTCTGGCTGCTTTATTGGTCTTTCCCCCAATTCTTGTTATGTGCAGGATCTAAAATCCAAGAGAGTGATTGGGACAGGGCGTAGGAAGGGGAAAAGTCTATATGTTTTGGATGAGCTGCATCTTCCTACTCATGTAGCTGCTATGCCTGTTAATTTGGCTTCTTTTCATTTGACACCTTCTTCTTCAAAATTTTATTTGTGGCACTCTCGACTCGGTCATATATCAGGCTCTCGCCTAAATTTTATGTGTACTTCTGGTATTCTTGGTGATTTACAATCCGATGATATTTCTGACTGTAGTGGATGTAAACTTGGAAAATTTTCCGCTTTACCTTTTAATCTCAGTACTTCTACTTCTTCTGCACCATTTGATCTAGTTCATTATGATGTTTGGGGGCCAACGCATGTCCCTACTAAGGGGGGCTCCAGATATTATGTTTCTTTTATTGATGATTATACTCGTTATTGTTGGTTTATTTACTAAAACGACGTTATGATTTTGTTCATATTTATACTGAGTTTCAAGCCTATGTTAAAACTCAACATTCTGCCACTATTAAATGTTTTCGAGCTGATTTAGGGGGTGAATATACTAGTGAAAATCTTTCTGGTATTTTCAAAGCTGATGGTACAATACATCAATCTTCTTGTACTGATACACCACAGCAAAATGGGGTAGTTGAGAGAAAGCATAGGCATATTGTTGAAACCGCTAGATCTATGCTTTTGTCCGCTAGTGTACCTAGTGAATTTTGGGGAGAAGCTGTCCTTACATCTGTTTATCTTATTAATAGGATCCCTACCTCTCATAATTCTGGGATTTCTCCGTATGCTAGTCTATTTGGTCACAATCCATTATATTCCCATTTGAAAGTTTTTGGTTCTACATGTTTTGTTCTACGTCCACATGCAGAGCGTACTAAGTTATCTTCTCGTGTCGCCATTTGTGTTTTTCTTGGATATGGGGTTGGGCAGAAAGGTTATCGTTGTCATGATCCAGTGTCTAGAAAATTGTATGTGTCTCGTAATGTTTCCTTTATTGAACATGTTCCTTTCTTTTCCATCCCACCTACCTCACATGACATGACAAAATATGACCTTATTAATATTGATCCATTTGATGTTGATTGCTCATCTGATTCTACATCTATATCATCTGTTCCTTCTCAATCTTCTGGCAGGTCCCATGACATTGATACCCAACCCCATCCTACGCCTATTTCAGAACATCTTGTGGTTGCAGATCCAGATCCACCTCGCTATCCTAAACGCACTCTACGATCTACTCAGGTATTCGATTTTGATTATTCTTGCTATGCTCCATCATTCGCTTCCTTTCTAGTTTCTATTAATTCTCTCTGTGAGCCTACCTCCTACTCTGAGGAAGCCTATGATCCTCTTTGGCAAAGAGGCTATGAATGAGGAACTGGCTGCTTTGAACAAAACTGGTACTTAGGATTTGATTTCTCTACCGACTGGTAAGAAAATTATTGGTTCTCGATGGGTATACAAGATTAAGACCAAGTCTGATGGTTCTATTGAGCGATATAAAGCTCGTTTGGTTGCAAATGGTTTTGCTCAAGAATATGGTATAGATTATGAAGAGACTTTTGCACCTGTTGCAAAGATGACATCTGTCCGGGTTCTTATTGCAGTGGCCTCTGTTCGTCATTGACATATTTCACAAATGGATGTTAAAAATGCCTTTTTGAATGGGGATCTTCAAGAAGAAGTCTACATGGTCCCTCCACCCGGTTTTTCACATAGTCCAGGACAGATGTGTAGGCTTAAGAAAGCTTTATATGGTCTCAAACAAGCTCCAAGAGCTTGGTTCGACAAGTTCTCCATTGTAGTATCATCTTTTGGGTTTATTTGCAGCTTTCATGATTCAGCGTTATTTGTTAAGTCATCCCCTGCAGGTTGTATTTTGCTTTTGTTGTACGTTGATGACATGATCATTACAGGTGATGATATTGATGGTATTGCAAACCTAAAATCTACTTTGTCTCGCCGCTTTGAGATGAAAGATTTAGGTCATCTATGTTACTTTTTAGGCATTGAGGTAGCTTATTCTGAGAAGGGATATCTTCTTTCTTAGTCTAAGTACACTGCAGATATTCTTGAGCGGGCCCGTCTCACAGATACTCGTATAGTTGACTCTCCTCTTGAGGTTAATGCTCGATATACACCTACTGACGGGGATCCTCTTCCTGATACTACTTTATATTGTTCAGTTGTGGGGAGTCTGGTGTACCTCACCATTACTCGCCCTGATATTGCATATGATGTTCACATTGTCAGTCAGTTCGTTTGCTCTCCTACATCTGTACATTGGGCTGCAGTTATGCGTATTCTTCGCTATCTTCGAGGAATAATTTATCAGAGTCTCTTGTTTCCATCGACCTCATCCTTGGAGCTTCGTGCATTTTCTGATGCAGATTGGGCTAGTAACCCGACTGATCGGAAATCCACTACCGGTTATTGTGTATTTTTAGGAGATTCACTCATTTCATGAAAAAGTAAGAAACAAGATGTTGTTTCTCGCTCTTCAACCGAGACAGAGTATCGTGCTATGGCTTCTACTACATGTGAGATTGTATGGTTACGTTGGTTATTGGCTGATATGAGTGTCTCTATTTCCTCACCGACACCGATGTACTGCGACAATAAGAGTTCTATTCAGATTGCACACAACACAGTCTTTCATGAACGTACCAAACATATTGAGATTGATTGTCATATTATTCGATATCATCTTCAACAAGACACTCTATCCTTGCCATTTGTCTCATCTTCGATGCAACTTGTAGATTTCTTTACAAAGGCACATACCTTACAACGTCACCAGTTCTTTCTTGGCAAACTCTCGATGTTTCTCTCTACACCATCGCGAGCTTGAGAGGGTATGTTAGCAAATAGTGGGTTGTCCTCCCACATCAGATGTTAGCAAATATGGATTGCCCTCCCACATCGACAAAAGAAACTTTGTTCTTCTTATTAAACTCTATATAAAGGGATGTAGTTTCTTTTCTTTTACTTAACAATTCACTATCAATAATAGTCTTATTCTATTTTCTTTACTCTTGTTATCGTCTTACAAGAATTCATAAATAATACGAATTCTAACAAAAGAAACTAAGCTATTTGTGATGCTAACAAATTCAATTCTTTTGCTATCAAGATGTCTCATATAAAAAAGCATGTGAAAGTGAACAGAGACCAATTACCATGAATTTTAAGTTCACTTGAGTGCCCCTAGAATGCTATTTTAGACTTTACTTCAATAGGATTCGTGTTAGTGTCAATCTAGACCTTCAATGTATAAACCACAATACAATATATATCATTCAAAGAAATTGAATTCAACAACACTATTATATAGATACTTCGACTATATAGAGATTAACAACAATGGAAAGCAACAGTATGAACATCACATACTAACTTGTTTGTAGATAGAGGCCTACAAATGCAGTGACCTAAAACAAAAATTCGTCCCCGCTTGTGCTGCAGTTGATCAGACGTCTGCCTTGAGGATACAACTATGTGAGTGATAGTTCTAGCACAAGAACTTCACTCCTGGCGAATCTACTATATGTGTTCTTCAGAAATAATTTTGAAGATGAAGAAGAAGAGGCAAGTAGAAATCTTCTTAAGTTTTTTATTCTCAAAATCAGAAGATTTAATCTTGTTAATTTTGTTAAAACAAGTGATCAACATGCTATTTATAGCCTACCAAACATCCATAATCAGCTATTAACTAAAGGTAGCGACTCTATGTGAATAGTTGCAACTTTTAGTTCAAATATGGAATTTTCCGTTCTGCGCGCACAGCCGCTCGCACGCTGGCACCGCGCGCGGAATTCTGCGCTTCTGGTTTCAGCGCTGCCCTGCCTCATGCGCCATACACAGGCCTTAAATTCATAGCACAAATTTTCGCGTATTTTTGATCACTTAATCTTTTCTTCTTCTACAAGTTCCAACAATACCCCACATTTTCTATTCACACATCTAACAATACCCCACATGTGGATAAAAAATAAGATAAAAGGAACTTATCGTCATTTCTGTCAAACGAGACACGACATGCATCAGAAAATATATCTTTTGGACTTTCGTAGTGAATACCCATCGGGTCTACTTGTGAAGTAGTGGACATAGTGCCTTGAACTATTCACGTTTTGTAGTAAACCGAGACAACAAGCATCACACATATCATATCAACATATTTCAATTCTTATGGTTGTGTTCGTTTCGGTCATGAACAACTCTTATCTTCATGAGAATTTTTAGAGAACTTAGCCATCTTGGTTCTCCCAGATGCGACCCCACATCAATCTCACATAGGTAATATTAATCAAGAATAGTCCGTACTATCCCACCATAATGGCTATTAATATTATTAAGAACCTAGGTTCAACCCTATATCATCAACGGATTAACACACTTGGTACATCATAGGAACGAGCATATGTGTGTTTTACGCTCCTTGAGTCTTCCCCAACTAGTTTTCCTTTTGAACCTAAACCATGGGATCTCCAATTATGATAGGTAAGGTTTCCACCAGTTTACAACTCATTGTATTGGCTTTAAGCCCATTCCCCTCGATGTGAATACGACTTGCTCTCGTGTAAGGCCTTTTGTCAAAGGATCCGCTATATTGTCCTTTGACTTTACATAATCAATAAAAATTATTCCATTCTTCAACAAGCTTCGTATTGTATTATGACGTCGCCTTATATGTCTCGACTTGCCATTATATTTGATTTTTTGCCCTCGTCATGGAAGCCATACTATCACAATGTATGCAAATGGCTGTCACAGGCTTTGTCTACAACGGAATACCTTCTAGGAAGTTTCTTAGCCATTCTGCCTCTTCGGCAGCTTTATCCAAGGCTACAAACTCTGCTTCCATAGTTGATCTCGTATTTACCGTTTGTGTTACACCCCGTATTTACAGGACATGGTGTAAGAATGTACGTAAGAACTCACAAGTGTTAAGATTTGAGACTTGTAAAAATTTACCAGAAATTTGAAATTGTCGGAAAGCGTATTATTGTGACGAATGGGAGGGCGACACTTGTCACCCCCCCTTATTTATGCCTTGGACGAAAATGTCATGGCCAAAATGGTCATTGATCATAGCCTTAAGATGACTAAGTCTTCCAATTAATTAGCTTGACAAAATTGACTAAGTCAAAGGGTTCAAAGTCTTGATATTTTAATTAGAGCTCATCCTAACCACCCAATTGTGTGTATCTTGACCCTCCATGTCCCTTTATAATACTAGTAGTAGTATGACAAGTTCCATACTTAGCCAAAATTCACAAAAATTTGAAGACCACATTGTTGAGCTCTGGTTTACTTGAGGAAGGAGGAAAAAAATTTGTTTCTTGTCCAATAATCTCCCCACTCTAAACCAAGGTTCCTAAGTGTTATGTAAGTATATCTCAATAGAAAAATCCCGGAAAAAGAGAGTTTTCGTATTAGTCGCAAAGCGAAAACCTAGTTGCTTTCTAGGTTTTGGATTGGAAGCTTGAAGGGAAGTTGTTGGTGTGGTTCTAAGGGTCTCTAGTAGCGGATTGAAGTGTCTTGGAGAGGTTCTAAACTACTAAGGAGCGACTTCGGATTTGGAATTGGATTACAATTCGTTAAGGTATAATCTTGTCTTTTAAGTTGTTACAAGATTATAGATTTATTTTGTGTTGTTAGCTTTTCGTGTTGCTAGCATGAAGTTGTTATGTAGAAGTTTATAAGGATTGTGGATTGATTGTAGCCTTGGAAATCCGGAATGTAATGTAAGCCATGTTAAGTTGGATTTCAATTTAGTCGTTATTAGAATCGTCGCATGTTATTGATTTGAAGATTGTGATAGTTTTAATCAAATACGACTTGATATCATGTTATGCTACCAATTTGGATTGAAATGGAAATTTGATAAGAATTGGTAAGGTTGAACTCAAGGTGACCGAATTTGGACTTTTTAGTTTGTTTTTCATTTGTATTGGACTACTTTCTAAATTGTGAGCCAATTGGGGCTGTTTAGTTAGTCATTTGTATTGGAGTACCTTATAGAAATTGTGAGCCAATTGGGGCTGTTTGGTTATTGTATTCGGCCTTGAAAAAGGTGGCAACGTAAGTAGAAACAAAGGAGGTGCTGTCCGATTTTCCGTAGAATTTAGCGACTTAGCACCTAAAATATTCTACGTATGAAGTAAGAAGTTAATGGACGTATGGTGACCATTATAGGTTGACGAACTAGGTATAGCGTATCCTACTTGAAGAATGGAATAGCTCAAGGTGGAAGTACTTTGGAGCTTTTTGCTACTTGTCGCTAGTCGTCATGGTATGTGAACCTCTTCCTTCTTTAGACATGGTTCTATGTATGGAATATACATGTGGTATTATTTCATGATTCCTTCTATTCTTAGAAGTTAAGAAGTATGTATGTTGATTTACTCTACGTAAGGGTTATGTCTAAGTTATCCTAAGTTATAAGTATGTTAAATTGTCCTAAGTCCTTACCAAGTCTTATGGGAGATGTTGGTAAGAATGGTTAGGAAAATATGAGATTTGATTTAAAACTATGTGTATTGATTTATTTAAAGTAAGTAAGTGGATTTTACGTTCAAAAATGACTTGAATTTATATGTGAAAAGGGGATTGATTTTTAAAAGTGAAAGTTATATGGTTTTAAGAGAATAAGTTACTTGGTTTTGGAAGTGTATGGAACTTTATATTTGTTTTGTATAAGTATAAGTAAGTGGATTTTAAAGAATGTATGATATAAGGTTTTAAGACTATGAACTTTGGTTGTCTTCTAAGGATTATGAAACTTTATTTTTCAAGTTGTGGACTTGATTTCTAAAAGTATTGATGACATGATTTTAAGAGTATGTGACTTGAGTTTTAAAAAGGAAAGAAGTTTATGATTACATTGAAGACGTATAACGTGGTATTTTTAGTCTAGTTTCCTAATGTTGTAAGAATAAAAGTGCCTTGAGTTCTCTAAAATGAAAGGTTGTTATAATAGCTTTATGGGAAGTTGTTATAACGACTTAAGAAGAGGTAACAATACGTTTTAAAATGTTACGTAAGGAAAATCACACCGAGCCTACACGTAGGCCGGATTACGTTATGAAATACACCGAGCCTACAAATAGGCCGGATTACGTTATGAAATACACCGAGCCTACAAATAGGTCGGACACGTTATGAAATACACCGAGCCTACAAATAGGCCGGACACGTTATGAGATACACCGAGCCTACACATAGGCCGGATTATGCCATATTACCCCGAGCCTACACATAGGCCGGGTTACGTCATCTTACACCGAGCCCCACAGGCGGGCCGGATTATGCTACATGATTCCACAGTACACCGAGCCCCACAGGCGGGCCGGATTATGCTACATGATTCCACAGTACACCGAGCCCCACAGGCGGGCCGGATTATGCTACATGATTCCACAGTACACCGAGCCCCACAGGCGGGCCGGATTATGTTATATGATTCATCAGTACACCGTGTCCCGCAAATGGGCCGGATTATGTTATGTAAGATATGTAAGTTATGTGAAAAAGGCTGGATTAAGCTCTTAAGTAAGTATGTAAGAATATGTTGTTAATCTTATCGAAAGAAAGAACAGCTTAATATATGATTGATTTGAGGAGTTAAAAGGGACGTTCTTTGTACAGTTATGATTTGATTCTTGCAAGTTATTTCGCTCCATATTCTGCAATTGTTATCGACTTCTTCGGGCTGCGTTCATGTCCGCAGTTTAGGTATTACAGTGGATCCGCGAGCTTAGGATCCTGGTTCAGATTTTAGATGGCTCAGGTGTTCCGAGTTGTCATGGCTATGTATATTCGTGGTATGGCGGGCCCCGCCCCGCCACAACGCTTATGTTAAAACTCTTGAGGTCCGTAGTCACATATCGTGGTCTGCTTGTAAAGAAAGCGAGGCAACGCTTGCTCACGTATGTACGCCTGCGAAGGTAGCCCTATCGGTGACTTTGTTGTTTATTTCTCGTTGTTTTATTTTATAAGTTTCATGTATGTTCCGCTGCTATTTCTCTGATGTATACCGAACAGGTGCGCCTGTAGGCACCGCCGCGGCCCTGCCGGGTCGTGATGGTTGCTTTGATGATTTTCATGATACCGACGCTCCACCAAGTGTAAATACATATCTACTTGTGGACTTACTTTCTGAATGGTTGGAAATCCAATTAGCATCACAATATCCTTCTAATACAGGGGGATATTTCGTATAATGCAATTCATAGTTCATTGTATGCTTTAAATATCGTAGTGCCCTTATTAGCGCCACCCAATGATCATTTTCAGGATTATGTGAGTATCGACTAAGCCGACTCAACGTATATGCTAATTCCGGTCTCGTACAATTTATTGTGTACATCAAGCTTCCAAGAACTTGCGTATACTCCAATTAAGACACACTTTAACCTTCATTCTTCTTAAGGTGAAAAGTGGGATCAAATGACGTAACCACTGGTCTATCATCATAGTGTCCAAATTTTCTAAGGACCTTTTCAACATAATGAGATTGAGTTAGTACATAACCATCAGAATTCTTTTGAATTCTAATACCAAGAATGATATCCGCTATTCTCATATCTTTCATATCGAAAGCGGTATGCAACATCTTCTTAGTTTGGTTAATGACATCTTTATTTGTTCCCATAATTAACATATCATCCATATATAAGCATATAATGACACATGCATTCTTATATTCCTTAATGTAGACACATTTGTCACATTCGTTTATTTGAAAACCATTTGATTATAATGTATTATCAAACTTCTCATGTCATTGCTTTGACGCTTGTTTAAGTCCATATAATGACTTAACCAGTTTACAGACTTTCTTCTTTTGACCTTTCACAACAAACCCTTCGGGTTGTTCCATATAGATTTCTTCATCTAATTCACCATTCAAGTGTCACGACCCGAACCCCGGGCCCGCGACTGGTGCCCTACCTGGGCACCCTTCTACCCATACAACATAAGAAACCCGCGGAAGCTAATTAACACTCATCATTTTTATTTGCAAAGGCAAAGCCGGTAAGGCTGTCATAATATATAACACCCGAATGAGACTATAAATGTACAACAATATAAATATAACTCACGTCAGTCCAGCCCACATATGAATACAAACCTCTAAGAGTTTGGACAACAACCTCTGACGGGACAAGGCCCCGCCGTACCCATGAATGTACACAAAACTGTAACACAACCTCCGTACCGAAATGACAAGACTCCAGAGTAGTGGAGTTGTCTCAATAGAAGCTGAATGGAGATCCTAAGCTCGCAGATCACCCAACTGAGTACCTGTACCTGCGGGCATGAACGCAGCCCCCCGAAGGGGGTCAGTACAACAAGGTACCAAGTATGTAAACATGAAGTACAATAGACATGATCATAACTATACAAAGAATGGCATGGACAAGTATGAAAATCAAATATCAGATCCAACCGCGCCATAATAAATAAGAGCCAACTGTACCTTTTAAAATATGCCTTTTTAAAAGTGAGATCAACCGTGTCATTTCAAATTATGAAATCAATACCATTTCAAAATATGAAATCAATCATACCTTTTTACAACAAGAGTCATATCAATATCATTAATGCTTGCTCAGAAAATCATCAAGTTCATACACATATAGATGACGTATCTCATATAACATAAACCGGCCATTTATTGAGGGACTCGATAGAATCATTAATATAATGTAACCCGACCCATTTTGGGGCTCGATGTACTTATCAGTATGTGTGACGTAACCCGACCCATTTGCGGGACTCGGTATATGTTTCAACATGTAACGTAACCCGGACCATTTGTGGGACTCGGTGTAATGATGCAATATGTGACATAACCCGACCCATCTGTGGGACTCGGTGTGATGATGTAATATGTGACATAACCCGGCCTATCTGTGGGACTCGGTGTGATGATGCAATGTGTGACATAACCCGGCCCATCTGTGGGACTCGATGTGATGATGCAATATGACGTAACCCGGCCCATTTGTGGGACTCGGTGTATGCAGTAATGAACGTAACCCGACCCATGATGGAACTCGGTGTATGCATCTACATGAACATAACTCGGCCCATTGTGGGGCTCAGTGTAATCTTTTGTATAACGTAACCCGGCCCATCTGTGGGACTCGGTGTAATGATCTTTATATGACGTAACCCGACCCATTTGCGGGACTCGGTGTATTGCATCTATAACATAACCAGGCCCATTGTGGGACTCGGTGTATCAATACAACCATATGACATTTTAAACCATCTTTTGACTTTCCATAAAACCGTTATAACAAACTTTCATTCTAGAAAACTAAGGCACTATCACATCTTTCCTTTTAAACAAATCAAGGCACTATCACCTCTTTCCTTTTAATAAACCAAGGCATTATCATGTCATGTAACATTAGGGAAATGAACCCAAAGTACTATGTACGTTCATTCTTATAAAAAAAGAATCCTATCATGCAATATTAGGGAGTTGAACCCCAAAGTACTATGTACATTCACCATACCTTATTTCCTTTATAAAACCCCGAGATACTAGCACTTGTAGCATCAAGACACTTTCACTTTTAAAATCAAGTTACTTACCTTTAAATCAAGTCACTTCTACTTTCAAAAATCAAGAAACCTATACCTTTCAATTCAAATCATTTCTTCTTTCAAAATCAAGTAACATATGTCTCTAAAATCAAGTAACTTCTTCTCTTTAAAATCAAGTAACTTCACATATAAAATCAGGTAACTTCTTCTCTTTAAAATCAAGTCAATTATACCACAATGAAGCCGAATTCATTTAAAACAAGTACGTACACCGTACACACATTTTATAAGGTTCATGCTCAAAGGAAGATAGGAAGAGTTCCACATACTAACACTTGTCGTCTGTACCAACTCGACACCAAAGCTTACTAAAAACTCTTACCAACATCTCCCATAAGATTTGGTAAGGACTTAAGAATTATTCATACATGCCTTTAGCATAGAATCAACAACATGAATACTCTTTAACTTCTAAGAGTAGAATAACTTTTGAAACAATACCACAGTTATGGTTCACACGTAGAACATGCCAAATGAGAGAAGGAAGAGGTTCACATACCTCATTGACGACTAACCAATATGATAAGTAGAATACACCCCGAATAGGTACTTTAACCTTATCGGCTATTCCACACGCCAAGTAGAAAATGCCACAAATAGTACTTCAACCTATAACAACAATAATATTTCTATCAACTTCATACATACTAGTATAAGACTTATACCAAGTAATGGTCCTCTTATTCTACAGAAATTTGGGCAGCACTTCCCCCGTTTCTACGTACTTTTCCACCTTTTCCAAGGCCCGAATTCAACAACCAACAAGCCACATTTAAGGCACAACTAACAGTTAACCAAAGGGGATTACATTCCTACTTGACGTGTAAAATTCTGCCCCACAATCACATAGAAACAATCCATAAAATAGTCCACAATTAATCAACATTAAGGGTACAATGTGAAGCCTTTTAACACATTTCTATACCCTTAATATCTTAGGAATTTCATTAGCAATAACCACACTTAAACATGCATATTGGTGGCTGATTTTCCAGCAGCCTAAAACCACAAAACAGTCCCTTAAAACTGCATAACAATAACCAACAGTTTTATACATTTCTCGGCCAAACAACTACAATCCGATTACTCTTTTCCTAATCCATTTTATTCCAATTCAAGTTCCAAAATTTCTATAAGTTATATCAACTTATTAACAACAATATTACTCCATTATAACATGCAATATGTGAAGATAACAACAACACTAACCAACAAACTCCAAAGATCCGAAAATAGTCCATTCTCGGCCAACACCAACATCTATCACATACACTTCTTATTTTCCATTTATTCCTTAACACAAGTTCATCTATATACTATAACAATAAGTAATATCCAAACTTTAAAAGAAGAAGAATTATTACCTTATTTTTAGCCCAAAAATCGCTAAAAAGGTCCGTAGTAGATTGGCCCGCAATTTTCATTTCGCTCCACTTCTTCAAGTTTCAATCACATATATGTATCCTTTACAACCTTACACCTATCTTCCCTTCACATTTTACCTCCAAAAAGTCGACGAACAAGCTAGGGTTTTCTCACCAACTTTCGGCCAAGACAAGTTTTCAAGGTGGAGTATTAATCTTGGCTTAACACTTGGTTTAGGAGCTTAATCTAAGAGGATTAGTGATTCTAAATCTTCACTTTATGGCTATGGAGGCTCTCGAAAATCATGAGCTAAAGGGAGAAGATGAGAGCTCATTTTTGTCTAAGTGTAAAATGATCCAAGTCTTGCAAGACTTGGATATGCGTAGCCAAGTGGAGTGGCACCCACTAGTCCACTTGTCTCTAAAATATCTACAAGTGTTGTCATCTTGCAAGACAAGTGGAGGGGTGACACGTGTCACTCTCCTATTGGTTCAAAATAATTTATATACTTGACCAAAATATCTAAAAATCTCGTGGGCCCCACAAAATTGTAAAATTTCCGGTGGGCCCCACATGACCAAATCCGAGACTTCAAAATCCAAAACTAATTTCGTACCTCCAATTAGGAGAATTGAACTCCAAGTTAACAAATTGTCGTCTTCACATTTTTCCGAAATTTTCCTTCAGAAAATGTAATAATTCTTTCCTTCCCAAAATTCAAATCTTAAATCCTTAATCACGTTCTCAATTAGTAGCCCTGGTATTACGGGGTGTAACATCAAGAATGCAGTCTTCACATCCATTTGGTGAATTTCCAAATTGTGAATCGCTGATATAGCAATTAACGTCCTTATAGACGTAATTCTCGTCACTGGTGAGTATGTATCAAAGAAATCCACACCTTCCTTTTGTCGGAATCCTTTGGCTACTATCCGAGCTTTGTATTTCTCTATAGTGCCATTAGGTCTTAGCTTCCGTTTAAATATCCATTTGTGACCTATTGGTTTCTGTCCCGGAGGAAGATCAACCAAAATCCATATATTGTTTTGTACAATGGATTCTACTTCATTTTGGATAGCCTCCTTCCAATAAGGTGCTTCGGACGATTCTATTGCGGCCTTATATGTTTGAGGTTTTCCTTCAACGAAAAATGTCATAAAGTCTGGTCCAAAATATTTGGCTATTTTACCACGTTTACTTCTCTTTGCTTCAGAATTTTCTTCTTGAACCGATGAAGTAAGATTATCATCATTTTGAGGCAGTGTCCTCTTCTTAGAATTAGTAACACTTTTATCCTTGTCTTTATAAGGAAAAATATCCTCAAAAAATTCGACTTCAGCAGATTTCATAAGTGTGTTTTTGTGAATACCTTCAACAGCGGAATGATACACCAAAAACTTATATGCCGCACTATTATTGGCAAGACCAACATAAATGCAATCTACTGTTATTGGTCCAAGTTTAGTTCTCTTTAGTAAGGGAACTTGAACTTTTGCTAGGCAACCCCACACTTTCATCCTTTTGAAAGTAGGCAATATTTCATTCCATAATTCGTATGGAGATTGATCACTTTTATTTTGAGGAATTCTATTCAATATCATATTCGCAGTAATTAATGCCTCACCCATAGACTTAGAGGTGCACCCGAACTCACCAACATTGAATTTATCATATTCTTCAATGTTCTATTCTTTCATTCGACAATTTCATTTTGTTGTGGAGTATATGGCGCAGTGGTTTGATGAATTATACCATGAGTGGAACAAAATTCCTTGAACTCATTAGATTTATATTCACCACCTCTATCCGACCTTAGAATTTTAATTCTTTTGTCAAGTTGGTTTTTCACTTCTGCTTTGTATGTTTTAAACATGTTCAAAGACTCATCTTTGATATGTATTAAGTATACATAGCAAAATTTACTGCAATCATCGATAAACGATATATAATAGTTCTTTCCCCCATGAGAAGGGGTTGCTTGGTAATCACATAAATCACTATGAATAAAGTCAAGCACTTCATTTAATTTCACAACAGATTTGTGAGGATGACTTGCATATTTAGACTCTGTGCATACCCCACATTTATTTATTTTGTTCATGGAACATTTTGGCAACATGCCTATCTTTATCATTATTTATAAGGAACGATAATTTACATGGCCTAATCGATAATGTCATAAAGAAGAAAGAGAACCAATCACATACTCAGAAGCAGTGCTATTGCCTGCGTTTTCCTTGATAACAGAAAATTCCATAGTACATACAACACTTAGTTTAAAGAGCCCCTCGCTGAGGTAGCCCTTGCCTACATACACCCCACCTTTGGTGAGTATAAATTTGTCAGATTCAAAAACTAACTTAAAGCCCTTGTTGCTAAGAACAGGGCCAAAAATTAAATTTTTACAAATTTCAGACACATGTAGTACATTGGTGAGCACAAGATCATTCTCGGAAGTGAGCCTCAACGCCACCTTCCCTTTGCCTTCCACCTTCACAGAAGAAGCATTCCCAATAAACAATGGTTCTCCATCCTTGATGGCTTGGTAAGATGAAAACATGTCCTTCTCTGAACATACATGCATAGTGGCACATGTGTCTATCCATCAATCGGTTGAATTTGTAACCAGATTTGCTTGAGCAGCCACAACCCCAACAAATTGGTTCTTTGTTTCAGTCTGGTTGGATTGGTTGACATTGCTCGAACCTCCAACATCACCAACTTGACTCTTGCGAAGGCGACAATTTTTTGCCCTGTGCCCAGGTTTTCCACATACCCAACATAAGCCTGATTGTGATTTCTTGAATGCATTGGTCCTTTGTGGGGCTAGTGCATTCCTCCCGGTTGCAAAAGATGGCTTGGCACCAACAAATTTGCCATTGCCTTTCTGAAACTTGGCCTTTGAAGCATTGTCTTCTACCATGTTGGCATTAGGCTCCTGCTAGCGATATTTCGAATGCTCACGCAAGCGTACGCATCGTTGACAAGTAATATAGTCTGATAAGACCGAATATCATCCTCAGAGATTGGTTTCTAATTACCGTTCATCTATTTTATGTTATATATTTGGAAATCGATATTTGAGTTGAGTTTTTATTTAACTACTAGAATAATTTCCAGAATTACTGAACTATTTAAGTTGTAATCAGTTATGAATGAATCAGGGCTTCCAAAATCATCGACTATCCACTCTATTCAATCCTTAATGCAACTAGAATGACTTCTTCTTCTACATTAAGATAGCGGTTAACTAGACTGTCTTATATTCCGGTTAGGATATATAATCGCTCAACCTCAGTGCAGAACCCTTCTATATTTCTATGATAAAATTTACTACATAGGATGATTAAGAACAGTAACCTATAATGCTACACAAGTATCGGGGTACTGTCGTCCGCGATTTTAACATGTCTAGTCAATTACAGTATAT
Organism: Przewalskia tangutica; assembly: GCA_029844215.1. Lineage (NCBI taxonomy): Eukaryota > Viridiplantae > Streptophyta > Magnoliopsida > Solanales > Solanaceae > Przewalskia > Przewalskia tangutica. Next base: position 94,874,149 of record CM056724.1, on the reverse strand, counting down.
CTAAATCTCTTTTCTCGGTTCTTGATTAGAAATTATATATATTATGATAACTAGTGATCAATTAATTATCAAACATTCATACCAATTATTGACTAAATCTTAATCAAGTGAAGAAGAAATCAAACTACTGCATTACTAGCAACTGGCGAAGAGCCAAACGGGATCGTGTCCGTCCCTTAGCAAGAAGGCGAGTTCATGAATAGAAGTTTCAAGCAATTCATAAGAAAAGCCCTAATAAAGTGTTTAGCTCCTAGTCATAGTCACGCTAAGAACTAACACAAAATCCATACATAAACTGAATTAAAAACGAAAGAAAAGAAATTACTGCGAACTAAGTCTCCAATTGTAGCCTCCCTTGTTGTCTTGTGTTGTATAATGACCAACCCCTCATAGCATTATTCCATAGGACTTAAATATATTCCAAATTTTGTGCCCTATGGACCAATCTGCCCTTAGCCAATTCTTCTTCGGAACTGAGATTTTTCCTTGCACGATCATGCCACAAACTCCTGCACATTCTCAGGAAATATGGCACCGCGGTTCTGCATAGTGGCACCGCGGTGCTGAAAGTCCTGTGGCTTCTCAGTAAAATGGCACCGCGGTGCTGAAAATCCTTCGTCCTGATGTGCCAACTTTCATCCTTTTTGCCTCGGGAGCACCTTCTCTGTCCAATTCTCGCTCATTTTCGCCATTTTGCCTTTTGGAACCGCTGTGACTCAAAAGAAAGAAAAACAAAACTAATATTATACTAAACACAACAAAAATGAGTAAAATACTAACTAAAAATAACTCAAAAGACGTATACAAAATACGCCTAACAAACACCCCCAAACTTAACATTTGCTCGCCCTCGAGCAAAGATCAAAACAAAACAAAGACACTAAAATAAAAGACTCAAAGACTCAAATCAAGCAACTGCACAGTACTTAGAAACACGTGAACGTCAGTTGTGATAATATGTAAGAACAGATATAGCATGAATTTAGCAATCTAGAATTTCAAGTCAGATATTTCGCAAATTCATTTCAATCATAAGTAATGGAAGCATGAATACCTAACCTATGCATCTCAATTTCATTTAGTTCTATGGGCTTGTTTACTTGCTATTCTCCACTAATCATAGACATACATTCTAGAGATCATCAGGACTTTTCAGGGTTGTAATGTAGGTTTAGGCAGGGGTAGGTAAGATTAGGCACTTAGGCTCAATTTACGTACCATAAGCATTTTTCTTACTAATCCATTTTGTCCTTCTTTTTGGTATTCTTTTCAGTTCATACCTATATCCCCCTTTCACTTTCTGAGAGCATGAAACAATTCACATAGGCACCTCCAAACTTAAGCTTTTACATTTATTTCATTGTGGTGCATCACTTTTTCACTCTCTTTTTGTATTCCTTTTTCACTCTTTTTCATTACAATTTTTCAATCCGCTTATGGCATATGAGAGAATCATGAGGTGTCAAAGAAAACAGCTTATTTTAGGCTCAACGGGGCTGACTAGGGATACAATTTATTGCAAGGTAGGTAATAAATAGTAAGACTGGCTAACAAAGAAATGCCTGAATCATCTCCCTAACATATACATCTTAATTATTTCACCTCAAATAACAAGCAATCAGATTTCACAGACATTTTTCAATTGACAGCACGTAGTCTAAGCACCAAATAATCAAATTTTAATGAATTTTTGACATATCTAACTTAAGCACACATATTTTAGTTTCTCATTCCACTACATTAGTTCACTAGGCGTTCCAAATAAGCACAACATGCATGATCATTAAAAAAAACTTGACTCACATAAAACACAAAAACAAATAAAAGACTCAAAAATAAAATAAAATAAGAACTCCAAATTAAACTACACATTGTCCCAAATGTGTAAAAGACTCAAAAATTAAAGAGGGACGACTTACAGACATACAACGGCTCAAAATGGTGGTGGTGGCGGCAGATATTGCACTGAGACGGTATCTGTGGGAGAATATTTGGCGATTCAGGGCCTTTTTATTATTCGAAAATTGCGGTGCCTAAAGTACTGGGGCCTATCTGAACATTCGGCACCGCGGTCCTGCAGATTGGTACCGCGGTGGTGACTCGACTCCGTGTTTTCCACCCTTTTCTTCATGCTCATTATCTGATTCCTTCACCTGGCATCACAACACAACAAACATATCAAAAGTGAGACTGTTCTATTTAAACTAAATTGCATAATTTAAACATTGGGTTGCCTCCCAAGTAGCGATGTCTTTAACGTCTTTTAACCGGACGCAAGTTCCTTATTAAATCATTGGGGTAAATTAACCCCACAACCTATCCACTTAAGGATCATTCTTCTCTTCCTCACTCTATTTTTCTTTTTCACAGTATTGGGTTCAGTAGGAATTACCTGTTTGTCAGCTTTCATGTCATGAACTTTTGTTGCAGCTTTCAAACTAGCCTGTGGGTTCACAGCTGTAGGAATGATCTTCCCAGGTTTGGTATGTGCCTGCTGAACTGTTGTGCTTACTGCGAAGCACTTGTGGCTGGCCTGAGACTCAATGGTGAATTTAAACACCTTAAATACCATCTCTTCTTCCTGAACCCTCAATCTCAATTCTCCCTTATCCATATCGATTAGGGCTCTACCCGTTGAAAGGAATGATCTCCCCAAAATGATGGGTATTTCATCATCTTCCTCCATGTCAAGAATGAGGAAGTCTATTGAGAAGAAGAACTTTCCCACCTTGACAAGCACATCTTCAACTATGCCTCTGGGGTGCACTACGGTTCGGTCAGCTAGCTGCAGATTAACTGTGGTTGGTTTGGCTTCCCCCAAACCCAATCTCCTGAATACAGACAGAGGCATGAGATTGATACTAGCCCCTAAGTCACACAGCGCCCGGTTGCATGTTACGTTGCCAATAGTGCAGGGCAGGGTGAAACTTCCTGGATCTTTCAACTTAGGAGGCAGTTTATTTTGTAGGATGGCGCTGCACTCCTCTGTCAGCGCTACTATCTCATAATGCGCCAACCTTATTTTCTTCCCAAGTATCTCCTTCATGAATTTGAAGTATGCAGACATTTGTTCTAATGCCTCAATGAAGGGGATATTAATGTGCAGCTTCTTAAATACCTCAAAGAACTTGGAGAACTGCTTGTCTATGGCCTTCTTCTGGAGCCTCTGAGGGTAAGGGATTCTATCAGTGTATTCCCTCAAAGGTGCTGGTGGAGCTTTCTCAACTATATGGTGGTCCTCAGTGACTCCCTCATTTCCTTTCTCAACTGCTTTCTCACCCCCTTTCTCATGAACCACTGCGGGTTGGGGAGCAACCTGCTCCAACTGTTTTCCACTTCTTAACAACACTGCCTGACACTGCTCTCTTGGATTGACCTCTGTATTGATTGAGAGAGTACCCTGCGACCTGTTGGTTACCATCTTCGCTAGTTGCCCAACCCGCGTTTCCAGGTTCCTCAGAGATGACCTGGTTTCAGACATGAACTGATTCTGCGAATTAGTGAGTGTAAGCAATGCATCCCTCGGCTCATCAGGCTTTTCCTACTGTGTAGATGGTCTAAACTGTTGGGATGAGGTAGCCTGATTCTATCCTTGCTGGTTCTAGTAACTACCTTGATATGGTTGCTTCTGGGCCTGGTCGTTCCTTCACGAAAAGTTAGGGTGATTCCTCCACCCTGGATTATATGTGTTGGAATTATAAGGCCGCTGAAAGTTCCAACTGCCTGAACCTGCTCCATTGACACATTATTAGAGTTCACCACTGTGCATCTGTCAAAGGAATGCGGTCCACCACAAATCTCATAATTTACAGGCATCTGGATTGCATTCACAGACATGGTGTTCTACTGCAGTTGCTTCATCAGAAGGGCCACCTGTGCATTCAGGGCAGTGATGACATCTAATTCATGTATGCCCATAGTCTTCCTGTTATTCACTGACCTGTCATCTGCTTTTTTATGATTGTTGGCAGTCATGTCTTCGAGTAACTTATGTGCCTCATTGACACTCTTTCTCATAAAGGCTCCACCTGCTGCAGCATTAATGATGGTACGAGTAGTACCACTCAGCCCATTATAAAAAATGTGGACTAACATCCACTTCTCTATGCCATGATGGGGGCATTTCCTTTGCAGGTCCTTAAATCACTCATATGCATCATAGAGAGACTCACCATCCACATGATAAAAATTGTTTAACTCTCCCCTTAACTTTGCCGCTTTTGAAGGTGGGAAGAACTTTGCAAGAAACTTTTAGGCTAGGTTCTGCCAGGTAGTGATAGAGTTGACATGTAGTGAGTTCAACCAGCTCTTGGCTCTGTCCCTAAGTGAGAACGGGAAGAGCCTCAGTCTAATGACATCACCAGTAATGCCATTGTACTTGAAAGTGGCACACAACTACAAAAAGTTGGCAATGTGCATGTGGGGGTCTTCAGATGGCAATCCCCCAAACTGTACTGTCTTCTGGACCATGCTCAGGATGGCTGGCTTGATCTTAAAGTTGTTTGCCCCTATTGCTGGGAGCCTGATGCATGTCTGTGCACCAGTAACCATGGGCAAAACATAATCTTCCAAGCTCATTTCTGCAGGTGGTGGGACTTGTCCCATGGCAGCCGGTACCTCATTATTCAACCCCTTGTCAGGTACCCCGTTGTTGTTCTGCTGATTTTTCATGGTTAGTAAATCATCAATTCTTTTCTCACGCCTGTTTTGCTTGCATAATTGTTCTATTTCAGGGTTGAAGGGAATAAGTGTATTTGTTCCTCTCCTTCTTCCCATGCACTAGATTCCTGAAATAGACCAAAATCAACAAACAAAATCAAGGCAACAGGGTTCTAATAGTAAAAATAAAAATAAAAATAAGGCCAAATTAGAAATAAAAATAGATAATTCGATATTAGAAGTACGCCAATCCCCGGCAACGGCGCCAAAAACTTGTTAGCGATATTTCGAATGCTCACGCATCGTTGACATGTAATATAGTCTGATAAGACCGAATATCGTCCTCAGAGACTGGTTTCTAATTACCGTTCATCTATTTTATGTTGTCTATTTGGCAATAGATATTTGAGTTGGGTTTTTGTTTAACTACTAGAATAATTGCCAGAATTACTGAACTATTTAAGTTGTAATCAGTTATGAATGAATTAGGGCTTCCAAAATCCTCGACTATCCACTCTATTCAATCCTTAATGCAACTAGAATGACTTCTTATGTGTTAAGATAGCGGTTAACTAGACTGTCTTATATTACGGTTAGGATATATAATCGCTCAACCCCAGTGCAGAACCCTTCTATATTTCTATGATAGGATTTACTACATAGGAGGAATAAGAACAGTAACCTATAATGCTACACAAGTATCGGGGTACTGTCGTCCGCGATTTTAACCTATGTCTAGTCAATTACAGTATATCCAAATCTCTCCTCTCGGTTCTTGATTCGAAATCATATATATTATGATAACTAGTGATCAATTAATTATCAAACATTCATACAAATTATTGACTAAATCTTAATCAAGTGAAGAAAAAATCAAACTACTGCATTAATTCATGAATAGAAGTTTCAAGCGATTCATAAGGAAAATTCTAATAAAGTGTTTAGCTCCTAGCCATAGTCACACTAAGAACTAACACAAAATCTATACATAAACTGAATTAAAAATAAAAGAAAAGAAATTAATGCGAACTAAGTCTCCAATTGTAGCCTCCCTTGTTGTCTTGTGTTGTGCTATGTTGTAGAATGACCAACCCCTCATAGCATTAATCCCTAGGGCTTAAATATGTTCCAAATTTCATGCCCTATGGACCAATCTCCCTTAGTCAATTCTTCTTCATAACTGAGATTTTCCGCACCGGCACCGCGGTTCTGCATAACGGCACCGCGGTGCCAAAACTCCTGCACTTTCTCAACAAATATGGCACCGCGGTTCTGCATAGTGGAACCGCGGTGCAGAAAGTCCTGTGGCTTCTCAGTAAATATGGCACCACGGTTCTGCATATTGGCACCGCGGTTCTGAAAATCCTTCATCCTGATGTGTCAACTTTCGTCCTTTTTGCCTCGGGAGCACCTTTTCTGCCAAATTCTCGCTTCTTTTCGCCATTTTGCCTTTTGGAACCGCTGTGACTCAAAATAAAAAAAAAAAACCTTATACTATACTAAACACAACAAAAACGAGTAAAGTACTAACTAAAAATGACTCAAAAGGCGTATACAAAATACACCTAACAGCTCCAATGAAACAACATCAGCTCTTTCATTCTTCCGGTTGTCCTCTTCAACATTCATTTTCAGAACCAATTGTTCAAAACTCACTTCCTCCGTTAGATGCTTCAAATAAACCTTAAAATCCTTCCAAGAAGGATGTAATTTCTCAATAATAGCACCAATAAGAAAATATTGGTTAAGGCCCATACCTTCAACCTCTAGTTCATGAACAATGACTTGGGGTTCCTCCACTTGTTTGACAACGGCTTTGGCATCGCTCATCTTGAAGTTTAGAAACTTGCCGATGACAAACTTCTTTGAACAAGCAACCTCTGTCTTGTACTTGTTCTCAAGTGACTGCCATAACTCCCGTGATGTCCTGAACGTGGAGTATATGTCATAGAGAGTATCATCCAAAGCATTGAGAATGTAGTTCTTACACAGAAATTCTTGTGTCCACCAAGTCTCAATTTCTTCAGCCTTTCGGCCTTTGCCTCCTCAGTTGGAGCATTCTCTCCTTCTCCCTCCGGCAGTGTCGTTGGAGCCTCAGCAGTCAACACGTTTGCCACGTGAAGTGTTGTCAAATAGAACAACATCTTCTGTTGCAACCGTTTGAAATCAGAACCCTTGAATATCTCGAGTTTCTCCACATGGTTTTTCACCATTGATGATCCAGATTGATCTATTTGCTTGCAATCAGGAAGTGTATTCTCTGAAAATAATTTTGCAAACTCAACAATGTCAGAAAAAAAATATTTTCTGAGAATTTTTTTTTGTCTTAGATTGTTAGTGTCAATCTAGACCTTCGATGTATAAACCACAATACAATATATATCATTCAAAGAAATTGAATTCAACAACACTATTATATAGATACTTCGACTATATAGAGATTAACAACAATGGAAAGCAATAATATGAACATCACATACTAACTTGTTTGTAGATAGAGGGGTCCCACGGACTTCTTCCCCAATGGTCAAGCCGTAGTTCCTTTCATGTCCCTGGGAGAGGTGGAAGGAGTTAGGAGGATGGAGCACCCTTTGCCCTAAGAAATAGGCGGCTTCGCCTTCAACTTGACTATAAGCAAGAAAATCAAGCTAATATGTGATCATGACAGTAGACTAATGCATAGGTCTTCTATCTACGATGCCACTGGTGATGCGGGATCGACTTCTAGTTTAGCCGGGAATCGTCGACTTAAGGAAAGAATTACAGACGGTGGATCAGGTATGAACATCAACCAAAGGCGTCTTGGGGATCGGCAATAGCTAAACATTGTGGCATCACAGTTCAAGCTACGTATAACACCAACGGTAGATAGGAACCGAACTGTCTCACGACGTTCTAAATCCAACTCACGTACCACTTGAATCGGTGAACAACCGAACCCTTGGGACCTTCTTCAACCTCAGGATGTGATGAGTCTACATCGAGGTGCCAAACCACTCCGTCGATAAGAGCTCTTGGGAGTCATCAACCTGTTATCCCCGGCGTACCTTTGATCGTTGAGCGAGAGCCCCTAGAAGTCTGTCTACTTGATTTGATGAGTTAGGAATGAAAACCCTAGCTGTACGTAAAAGAGATGGAATCAAGAGGATAGGGTGGAATTGACCCCATTATGCCAATCCAAGTCAGAAGACTGAGTCTCAGAGTCAGTCAATAGTCATTCCATACCGAGTAGGAAGGTCAGATCGATGAGATCGCTCAGTCGCAGTAGAGTTATTTGGAGTTGGTCATTGAGAAAGATGCCCTAACAGGTTGGTCATTTGTCAGGACGAAAATGTGAGTTCTTCTTATTATCGGTGAGCCGCTGCCCCTCATACTCTTCTTTCCCTTTTTGGGTCGCTCGGAAAAGATGGTCCGGAAGCTTCCCCTCTCCCAGCAAGCAAGACGAGATCACCACTTCTCTCTGTAATGGACTTCCTGTACTTTGTAACCTTAGCCTTAGATGTCCTTTCATAGATTCTCGAACCTCCGACAGACAGAATCTCCATACATGCGTTGTTTCTCTCCTCCTCTCAGCCATACATCCCTTTTTTCTTTTGGCCTGAATGAAGAAAGAGAGTGAAAGAGAAGATATCAGTGCAATAGGTACAGAGGTATCGAAGACCGGGGAAAGTTTAGAAGAGATAGGTAAACCTAGCAGCTGCCGATCGGGGCGGGGATAAGCTTGTTTCTTCACAAGCCTATCCCCCCAAAAAACCCGACCATGTAGCGCTTCGCGTTCTTTCTATTCCATCCCATTCCATTCCGGGATAGGCGGCTAATACTAAAATAATAAGTGAAGTAGTCTTCGTATGACCAATCGGCTCGGACACTGCACCGCGTGCGCCCATTTTGTCTCGCCCTAAATGGAATGGCTCTTTTAGTTACGTTGCGCCAGACCGAGTCCCCACGCCCACTTTTCTCCACCAAGAACCAATAAGTTGGCAAAGCCAACACACGATTAAGTCGTTCCTTCATTCTATCTTCGACCCAGGCCGGTGCCTTGGGAAGCCCGTTCCACCGCTGTTCACAAGCCTATCCCCGATCGGCGTACGCTAGGTTTACCCATCTCTTCTAAACTTCCCGGTCTTGGCTCGAGCTGTATGAGGCAAAAACTTCGTCCACGTGCGGTTGAAGGCCGAGCCCCACCCCAGTGATAAGTGCGGCTTAGGTCAACTAACACAAAAAAGATACAGTTCACTCAATGATTGCCTTTGGGTTCCGAACTCCATATGGGGAAGGAGCGTTGTTGTTTGTGAGGTCTTGATCATTTATATGGACCCACTTTTCATTCCATTTGTGGGAATTTGATGATCTATAAACCGTCCCTAACGAGCGATCAACTCATGTTTGAGCATGATGAATCACTTCGTACCGACCTATTGCCAATCCACTTTCCGGCCTCATATGAGAATGGAAAACTGGAGCATTTTTTCCATCGGTGGATGAAGAATCGCGAACATAATAATTTCTAGTTGACCATGTTCCCAGAAAAAAGATACTTTCGAGAAAGGACGAGCACGACTGAAGTGGCTATACATACAAATCTATTTACGGATCTATATGCTTCGATTGGAACTGGAAGTTTCAAAAAGGACAGTGTTCAATTGGAACATGAAAATGTGTATTCCGTGTCTGGTTCGATAGGGCCAGGAAGAGAGGACTCTTTTTTTCCTCCTCCCTTCAGTCCAGTTTGAACCCGTCCCAACAACGAACACCTTTCTACTGCAAGGGGAAGGGATGACTTCAAACCTCAGGGCATCCAAAAGAGGTGACTTGAACAAAATCAAAGTAAAAGAAAGAAATTCATTGACTTCGAAAAGAAGGTCAATTAAATGAGTACTAACTCTCTTCTATTACTTTGTTGTACCGTAATAGCGCTGTCTAGAAGGCCCGATAAATCTTCCATAACGAGGAATAAAATATACTCCGACATGGTGTCACCTTGGCGGAGACCCCGCGTCCCCGGATCGAGCCGTTTTCCCTCATTCCACTTGTTCAGCCCTCTTCACGAACTTGTACAATCGATGCCACAAAGATAGCCAACTCTATTATCAAAGAAATAAGGAAAGGGGCGACAATTTGGCACCAAATATCCGAAGGTGTGGAAAAAGCAGTTGTGAGAAGCGGAAAAACCATAAAAAAACGACGATTGTTCATGGAGGTTTCTACAGAAAGACCCCTTGGTTCTGGCAAACGGATCACAATTACAGGTACCTGGGAGCATACCGATTGAATGAATAAAATACAAACAGTTAGCATAATATGGTTATAGATCTTAGGTTGTAACTTGATCATGAGCGAATTTGTTGATGTTGCACCCGTGAAGTATGGAAAGTACCGAACATTGGGAACTACCTGGGGAGTAGTTAGGAAGAGGAACAAGGAGAAGCGAGAACCACTTAAATGGAGGAATCGATTGTATTTCATCCTTTGTTCCATAGTCAGCTAAAACTTAAAAGGGTTGAAGCATCTTCTTGGAATCACTAAGGAAGTAGGAAAGGATCCAGGGTTGCCTGAGGCCCTGAGAACCATGATGCTTGCTCTTGAAGATGAAGTAAACATGGTCATGGGCCAATATCTCGGTGCTGTTGAAGGTATGAATGAACATTTTACCCTAATTAGTTGGGGGTGGGTGAGAGGGACTTAGCACCTTCTTGATTGACTATATTTGAGTCTTTGGAGTACTTTAGGATTATATTCTGCACCGAGGATTTGTGCTTGTGGGTCGGGGTGAATATTGAAGACCAGCGGATCTGGTGGTCGACAATCGTTCTGTTTTTTTTTCTTTTTCCGACTAGCTCTAGCCCTAGTAGAGGTCCGAATAGAATCGGGAACCGAAAATGAAGGAGGAGCAGTCTTGTCCTTTGGTCGAGTTTGCTTCACTTCCTAAGCCCTCACCACTCTTTTCCTTACAGTAGCATAGAAGGCAAGTGATTTATAATACGATTCAGAATAAGAAATGTATTAACTTTAATGAAGGAAAGGCGTGGAAAGCAGAACATCATAGCAACTCGACTGTAAGTCTTTCTCCTTGTGGAATAGTGAAATGAGAATAGGAGAAAGGGTTTAGCTGAAGCGACTCGACTGTAAGTTTTCTAGTGAGGGAGTCGGAGGCTTCGCTGATACGAATGAATTATTCCCAGGTGTCGAGACTCTTGCTTATAGGCGTAAGGAAGATTTTTGATTCACCGCTTGGACCTAAAAACAATCTACTAAAGGTCTTTCGATTCTGCTGCGGGTATTTTCTTATTTTGATCTAGGACTACCTCTATTTAAATCGGAAAAAAATGGCCCATCTTCTGGATAGAGAAAAAATTAAAGTGGTAGGAGATAAAAACATTGTTATCCAGTGGAGGGCGGCTTATTTTGCAAACATGTTCTTTTCTCGATGCCTATACACCTTCTTTCATGGATTCCAGTTTCAAAGGGAGTTCTTGACCAGTTGGAAAAAATGTTAACAGGAGAAAGATTTCCCATTCCTTTGCCGGAAAGAGATGTTGCCATGAAAGAGGGATTAAGTGGAATAGAATTGACTGGAGGGTCGTGGAAACACTTCTTTCTTCTATATTTTGGACCGGAATAATATTTTAGCAATAAAATATAGAAGAATTTCAATCAACGATTAAAAGACTATGTATGGATGGTCTGAATTGTCTAAACAAGAATTCTTGAACAGTGAACAATCAGGAACAACCAGTTCAGATATTCACGACCAAGAAATAATGGATTCTCTTTCGGATAGGAAGGCTGGAATGCCAACATGCGTCTATTATTGAATTCACCCGACCTCTGACTCATTGTACTAGCGTACTAAGCCGTAGTATGTTTTTTAAGAAGATCCTTCCCAGTGTGCCAAGCCCCCTCCCAATGGTCTCAGGCCATGGTCTGGGTCAATGAACTAGTCTCGTCCCCCTAACCGTCAAGTTCTGGTTATGACCAGCCGAAAACATGTCCTCTAGATGCCTTATAACCATCATTTTTGCCCATTCCCGCTTATGCGTACTTCATGGCTGATAGGCCTACAGACGCTTGAGGCCCCGGAATAGCCTTGCTTTCACGTTCCCCCTCTTTCCTTAGATCAGGTTAGCACTTATGCTGCTTTACACAACTATATTCAATCAATTGAGTAGAGAGGGCAATTGAATCAGTCGTCATCCTTCGCTCTTGTGCTAAACAAACAGCTTCACTCCTGAAAGCGGCCTTTACGCCTCCCATAACCCTAATCATGCTTAAGACATGGAATCGGATGCTTCTTACCCCAAAAGTAAATAAATAGAAGAGTGATGAGGGATTTTTTGGCAAAGCAAGACTGATTAGCTCGCCTAAGGGTCGTAGCGGAAGAATTCCTCATCTGCGAGCTATTGGGGATCTATTTTCAGGAAGTAATGAAAGGACTGACTTTCCTTACCTAAAAACATCTTAATCTACGATCTACGAATAAGAAATAGGAGCATCTAGCCGAGTAGCAGTCAGTAGGCGGAGAAGAAGTCAAAGGCGAATATCTCTTTGCCCCCCTCTTCAGTCAATGCTTTGTCCTTTGTCTCTTTTGCCCTTTTAGTTCATTTTTTTCATATGTAAGGGCACTTTTTTAACCTAATCGATAGTTGTTAGGATGAATCACACGTAGGAGAGATATGAAATCTCTGAGCAGACAACAATCCCTTACGTTGTCATTCTTTCCAGAATAGGATTTTGCTTAATATCATGACCTTCACTGGTAGTTCAGCAAGCAACCAAACCAACGCAATGAAGCCGTATGAGTTCCAGCCAATCCATCCGCTTTCAAGCAGTCGTATCAGTCTTTCAAGTGGGGAAGATCAAGTGAAAGCTAAGTTCTAATTATCTCTCTCATATTCTCTCTGTCTCGTTGCGTAGCAGTTCGAATTGAACGATTCTCATTTCTTGAACTATTCTCTTATTCTCTGTTCTAAGGCGAGTTGCTTCTATGGGAATTCCTCTCCCGTAAGTAGAAGCGAGCTGCTTTCACTCCTCTCTCTGATAGCACTAGAACGAAACACATTCTTACCACAAGCTTTTAATAATGCAGTTCATCCACCCGCCGATTTGTACAGAATCCGGTGGTACTTTTTATTGATCACAAATCGCTTGTTATCGCACTGTACTCCTTTTGCAAGATCAACCTTTGTAACTTCATGGTATACCCATGGATTGGCTAGTTCTTATTTGGAAGGCTGCAATTTCTTAACAGCCGCAGTTTCTACTCCTGCTAATAGTTTAGCACATTCAAAGTAAGCAACAACTCTTTTCAAGTATTCTAATAAGAGATATTTTCATCAAGCTTACTAGAATATTCGAACCTCGACAAAATGACACTTTCATCTTATTATAGCTAAAGAATCACCACACGAGAAAGGTCCTTTTACGAGAAACTTCCTTTTTTAGCTTTCAATTCGCATGTTACAAAAATTCCTTTTTTCTGAATATCGTATATAGTGTAGTTAGTATATATAACGTACTTTTTTACTTTATTTAATTGTTTAAAGTAAGAATCGACGAGGCGAGTGTTCTCGAAGAGAAAATCCGCTCACTTCGGGAAGAGCGGACGGAAAGAGAAGGCATGTGTCCTATCTGCTTCTTCCTATTCCCAGGAATGCAAAATTTGCTCCAAAAAAGATTTTCTTGATTTTCGTTTTTTCTTATGTTTTCTGGGGGGATCCCTTGCATGACCAAGTCCAAAGTGGAACATACTTCGATAGTCAATATGCAAAAAATAGTAATGAAATCTCATTCTTTCCAATTCCAATTGGTAATATTATATTTGAGCCTTTGAGCACAACTTGCGGATTTGCCTTCTTTGTTTAAAGCGGAAAGCATCCTCCGTCTAGTTTTTGTATTTATATGAGAAGCTCGACGGAACCCAAGATTCCCAGTAGTAATTCGTCGGCATATCGCGCGTAACAAATCCTTATTAAGTAATAGGTTTTAAGAGGGCTAGCTTACGGGCCAGGCCTCTCTCTGACCTGATAACAAGTATCGCCACCCCGCCCAGCTCTATCAGCGGGCCCTTTCTTTTGCAATACTTAAAAGAGTCTCTCATGGCCCAATTATTATTACATCGTTCTCTACCATAAAATTCGGACTTCCGGGTAAACCCGGCGGCTTCTATGAAGAAGGCGGCGCAAAGGTCGGTTGTCCCATGTTTGTTGTATTTCTGCAGGGGGAGCCCAACCCCTACTTAACCGTACCCTCCTATCGTACCTATATAGCCGACTCCATCTCCATTATTGCATATAGGAATATAGAAAGTAAATAGCAAAAGGCATGACCAGAAGAATTGTGTGAAATAAGTGAATTTATCCAGTTGAGGCATTCTTGATTGATTGAGATATCTCGTTTTCCTTATCTCGTGCAATTAAAGGGAACGGGACTGGAAAGCCAAAACTGAGCCTATTAAGATAAGAAGGGGGAATGCTTACCGATACCGAAGTCGTTCCGCTCGTCCCTCTTTCCTTTCGAGGAGGGACAAGAGGGAAGCTCTTGTGAAAAAGGTTGACCTTTCTTTGCTTTGGCGATATCGTATTATAAAGAATAAGATCCCAACAAGCAGCGGATGAGCGCACTAGCGCGAAAGCCGTTGCGCAACAAGAAACGGGTGAGCGCACTAGCGCGAAATCTGTTGCGCAACAAGCAGCGGATAAGCGCACTAGCGCGAAAGCCGTTGCGCCACTAGTTCGGATGGAAAACCTGATCAGGCAGGTGGCCTAGCTAACATGATTGAATGTAATCTCTGATGTCAATGACATGAAAAATGAAAGGTTTCTTTTTACTCAGTGAATGTTGTCGAATCTCTCGCTCTATAGGAGTAATAAGTGAAAGGGGATTCTTTATGCTACTCCGCGGAAGAAGTTTCTATTTAATTGAGTCAGATCCTTGTTTGGTTTAAAAATGAATATCAGATGTCCATGAAAACAAAATTGATAGAGGAAGATTAAATAGCAGCTGATTCCCCTGTTGATTAACCTCTTCCAACCTCCGAAGCGGATAAGATCCCAAAAGGTTCGTCTATACCAACAGATGAAATAGGAGCTTCTACGTTCAAATTTCTAACAGCGGTTCGACCTGACTTTCTGAAATGGGATTCCGAGAAGGTGGAGTTCAGTAACCCAGTTCAGTGACCGATGAGAGGTTGAGAAGAAGACAATGAATGGAATGGTCCGAAAGTCGATATAGAAGATCGAATGAGTCTTAGTGAAGCTAGTCCATTAATTAGATAGATCACATGTGCGTACGTTATCTATAATAAGAAAAAACCTAGCTCCAGGTAGCGAAAGGGAGTAGCAAAGGGGAAATTCGTTATGAGAGAAGACCAATATTCCCTTGGTCCTTCTAAGGACCAGCAGTATACCTGGATTTATCGTCCATCCAGAGAATACCAGTCGTCCAGCTTAGAAACCATTGATTTTTATTCTTTCAAAGACCAATTCTAAATCTTTCTTCTCAATAGCTGTTTGCAGCTTTTTATAAGGCGGGAATCACCCGCCGGAATGGAATAGCCGGAATAGAATGAAGGAATGATTCAATCTTCCACCATTTCAGAGCCGACGCCTCCTTTTCTGCCTTTCTATCTATACTTCCCATCCCAGCAAATGGAACTTGCAGTTCATGACACAATGGAGCATCTTAGACAAGATGAAATTTAGGATATATGTTTCAGAGTTTTGGCTTCTGCCATTTAAATGGTCTTTGAATGCAGTTCGCGGATGTTGAGTACAAGGTGAAGATTAGCCAAGCTTCCTCCAACAATCATGTCAAGGCTTTCGAAGCCAGTCTTTCAGGTCTATTTCCATCCCCTTTTTAGTCGGGAAGTTAAAGTGAGGGGTCTCTTCGTCTTTTCCTATCGTCTTATTCGGATGAGTGGCTCCACTCCTCTCCTTACAGTCGAGCAGCTTTCAGCTCCATTCCCTGCGGTCAAGTGACTTCGCTCCTCTCCAACTTTATAGTAAAGCAAGTGGCTTTCACGTCTCTCCTTAACAGGAGAGGCTAAAACTCCCCCAGTTCTATTATTATTAACTTGACTTATTATTATAAAAACTACTCACTATCCAAGTGAAAGACGATCGATTATCTACCCAAGAAGATAGAGAGTCCCACATACAAGAAAATGTCACAAATAGAGTTGAACCAAGTAACATTGCAAAGGCATAATGATAGTAGGGTCGGGATATCCCCACCCTCCGAACCGGATGAGAGGAGACCATTTGGGGTTTTTTCGTCTATCGAAGGCAGTCAACGTGTCAGCCATTCTTCCCCCATTAGACTTGTCAATCCTTTGCTCTTTTTCCTTCTCTCTTCCAGTTCTCCCCCTCTACTTTATTTGACAGGGGCTTTAGCTGCTCGAGCGAATGCGAGAGGGGTGGAGTGTCTATCAATAACAAGAAAAAAGTAGCAATTCCCTTTCAAATGGTTTGAGCTTGGAAGCAACCTGCTATCTATCGATAGGCGAGAACAGACTGCTATTGACTGCTTCGCCTATCTATTCTATTATGGCCGGCTTGGAGACATCAGAGGAAGACCATCATCTCTATCCGGGTACGATCATAGCTTCATTCACTTGGTAATAAGAAGCTCTTATCTCTCTAGCTCATGAATAAATCACTCGCCGAAAAGGAATAACCGGAATAGAATGAAGGAATGATTCAATCTTCCATCATTTCAGAGTCGACGCCTCCTTTTCTGCCTTTCTATCTATACTTCCCATCCCAGCAAATGGAGGAGCAAGTTATGGAACAATTGAGCTTATTGCTGGGCTGGTTATTCAGAGCCAGCAATTGGCTGTCGGATTTCGTCATGGAACGCCCTTTATGAGAATAGTTCTATTCGAACAGCTACTGGACTTTTCTTTTTATTATTCATACCGGATATCAAAACAATCCTTATTAGCAAATAAATGTATTCCTGAGCTTAATGCTCGAAAACAATAAGGGATTAGCTCAAGGATATTGTATTTGAGAGATTGTCCTCGGGCTGAGGAGTGTCCACATGAGTTTGTTGAGGTGTTTACACAGGCCTGTGGTCCTCTTTTATATTCTGTCGAGAGTTCGGATTGATCCACCTAAGTAGAATGAAAAGAAGGAATTAGAAAAGAAAAGGGGAGCTATTGTGAAGCCTAGAAAGGCGAAAGCGTAAAATCGCTTATACAGAGTTCCCCAACAACAACTTAGCTTAGTTGCAACACTTTTTCTACTGGCGTGGCGCTGCTAGATGCTTCTGATCAATAGAACACGAAGAGTAGGAAAAAAAAGCTTGAGCATCTATTTGAGTCGATCATTTCCAAGGTCTAATTCCAGTTTTTTCTTATGTAGTGGAAACGCCCCAGCTACAGGAAGCTAACTCCCTAAGACGAATGAGTCACTTTCTGATCCTTACTCCCCGAAGGAACTCTTGACCAAAGAAGCTTCCTGGGGTGGGGTTAACAAACGTAGCTAATGGGCAAAGGCATCTTAAAGCCAGTAGTTCTGATAGCTGTAACTAGGGGAAAGCCTGTCCATCAACCTAAATATCAGCTGTTGTAGTTTCCGCTCTTTCTTATATTTGAAGTGGTATCATATCGAGCCACAGACTGATTTGCGGCTCTTTGGAATTTGAGATGAGATTCCCCTTGACTTAGGGGAAGTGAATATCTTCGATTAGACTAGACTGAATTCCCCCTGGGTGAGGGGAATAAGACAAGCCTTTAAGACATGACTTCAAGCTGTTAGTACGACTAGCAGGCTTCCTAGCTCGAGTGAATGACGCAATGCAATAAGGCGAGAGTTTAGTTGCGCAATAAGGGTTGGGCTGGTCGCTTGAAAGAAATAAGATGCGTACTCCACTTCACGCAGCTAACGTTGTTTTTGTTAGCAGGTTCGAGCAAGAGATAGAGGAATCCTCGCTCATAGATGTGAATTGAAAAAGAAAACCCGAATTATTTTTAATTAGGCTCTATAGTCTGGTCCCTATCCCTGGTAAGGTCTGATTGTTATCCGTAAGTCTTGTTTTGACCGCGGGAATGTGAACTTTGCAAAAGTGCTTATTTGGTTGGGAAGAATATGACTTCTGACTCCAAGCCTACCCTATCCAAAATTTGCAGCTATTGATGTAGCCTCTTGTCGATACTACTAGTCTTCTCGCTACCTACTAGAAAAATCCCATCAAGATAGATTGAATCGACGACCTATACTTCAATTAAAGGCACAAGGGCGTAGCGAGCACAAAACAGAGGAAATTCACATATGCACATGGGTCTCCTTGAAGAACGGAGTCTAGGGTAAAGAAAGAAAGGTAGAGTGGGCACACTTTTCCAGTGCTTAGATTGGTATGGCTGTCCCCCTTTGCTGGTTGAGGCTCGGCCTTTGACTCCGCTTGCCTCTACTTTTCATGTCAAGCATACAAGTCTAGTTTAATGGGGAATTTGTTAGGATAACGTGTTCCCGGGAGTACAGGGAGGTTGAACAAGAGATGGCACTTTTTGACTTGAAAGCCGAGAAGCTAAAGAAAAAGTCCATCAACATTGTGTTGAGTCGTTCCATCCCGGTGGGTTAAGAGGCCGATGTCGGGCGAGCAATCGATATTCTCTTGGATGAGGGCGACCCCTAATCCCTCGCCAAGCGGAAAGAGAAAAGATCAATGAAAGACTAGAGCGCGAGCTAGCTGATCTACCGATAATTCCTTGATTTCTTATCCAACCCTTCTATCTAAATCGGTGATTCCGTTCGGCCGAGCCAGCTATCGAAAGTCTTGCAAGCAACCTACACTAAGCTAAGTGAGCTAGAAGCTAAAGTGAATCCTTTTTTGCATCCTTTTCTTTGCTTTGACCGCGACTTTGTTTGGTCTTCCTCTTTCCTTCGGCCCATGTTTCAAAGCTAGCAAAAAGTTCGAGCCTTCGGGATCTCTCTTGAACGGAGGTCCGTCAGTCCTTTTCTTTTGTTGATGCTGATACTGTCTCCCATATCATTCGATAATAAAGATCCACAACTTGCCTTGTCGACGCTAAACTCAGTACTTCGCTTCCTTACTAGTAGAATCGTTTTCCCTTACTAGGTTTAGGAATCCGTAATTCTTCAAGAAGACGAAAAATTCATCCACAATTGTGCTGCAGTTGATCGGACATCTGCCTTGAGGATAAAACTATCTGAGTGATAGTTCTAGCACAAAAACTTCACTCCTAGCGAATCTACTATATGTGTTCTTCATAAATGGTTTTGAAGATGAAGAAGAAGAGGCAAGTAGAAATCTTCTTAAGTTTTTTATTCTCAAAATCAGAAGATTTAATCTTGTTAATTTTGTTAAAACAAGTGATCAACATGCTATTTATAGCATACAAAACGTCCATAAGCAGATATTAACTAAAGGTTGTGACTCTATGTGAAGAGTTGCAACTTTTAGTTCAAATCTGGAATTTCAGATCTGCTACGCGCGACCACGCGCGGTGGCGCGCGGCCGAATTCTGCGGCTTCTCGAAGTTTGATTGCCACGGCCACGTTCTTGGCGCGCGGTCGTGCCTTAAATTCACAGCGCAATTTTTCGCGTATTTTTTATCAATTAATCTTTTCTTCTTCTACAAGTTTCAACAATTCCAATAGTGGCTTTGAGGTCTTGCAATGCAGGGTTGGAGTGATCCATAATGGGGGATTCAACATCATGCCCTTTACTGCAGATGGAAGGACCAACACCAAGTCTGTTATAACCCGTAGCTCTGACCTTACGTGTGAGAGCGTACGAAAGGAGTAAGACTTAAAATTTTCGAAAGATAAGTTGACGGATTGTTTCGGACGGGTTTTAGTCAACTTTGAGGCGGGTTATGACCCGGTACATTGAGAGTTCCTAAGTATTTCAAAGGCCTAGTGCGTAGTTCGTTGAGTCTAGTTTCCAACGAAACCAACCGTTCGTCGATAGGACATCGGAGTAGGAAGTTATGGGAGTTACAAGTTCAGTGCGCAGTCGGACAAAAATGTGTTTCGGACAAAGCAGCGGCAGCGGCGCCGGATGCGAGGCAGCGCGGATATCTTGAGGGTCGCTGAAGTTTGAGCCGCGCGCGGGTAGCGAAGGCGCGCCGGAAGTTCGAAAGTCCGAAGATTCAGCTCATGCGCGGAGGCAGCGGAAAAACTGAGGAAAAATCAGATTTCTCTTTTAAAAGACCATGGGAGGGTGACAAGTGTCCCCCCCCCCCCATCTTATTTTCTTGCATGCCTTATATTGACCAAGTCTTGAAGACTTGGTCATCTTTCAAATCTCTCCCTCTCTCTAAACTAAAGCTCTCACTTCTCTCTAAAATTCCAAGAGGAATTCAAAGCCTAAGAAAAATATGAAAAGTTAAGGACAAGAAGGAAGCTTGTGGCTAGCTTGTAGGAGTTATTGTGGTGGTGTTTTTGGAAAAGAGGCTAGCAAAATTGTTGGAATAGTTTTGGCTAAAGCTCTAAAGGTAACATTTCTTCTCTTGTGGTTAGTTATTAATGTTGCATGTGAAGAAGAAGGAACTTGTAGTAGTAAATAATGCTCTTAGAGTCATTGCATGTAAGAAATGTGGTTTGGATATGAAAAGATTGGTTAAGAAGATATTATGAGCATGTTGTAGCCTACAAACTACTTTAGAATTGTTAAGTGAATTGTTGTACCTTATGGGGCAGAATTTTACACACCCAAGTGTAGGTGTGTAATCCCCTTTGAAATGTTTGGATTGTTGAGCCTAAGATGTGGCATTTGGATGTTGAATTCGGCCTTGAAAAAGGTGGCAAAATATGTAGAAACAAAGGAAATGATGCCCAATTTTCCATAGAAATTGGTAACTTTGAACTTGGATTATTCTACATTGAAATTAGAGGTTAATAAAAGTATCATGGTTATTTTAGGTTGACATATTACTTGCGGTAGTTTGGACTTAGCAAGTGGATTGACCAAAGAGGTATGTAGAGCTTTCCTATCTCTTGAGCATGAGTAGTTGTATCTATGTAGTACGGTAGACGTACAAGATTTGGTATTCTTACTTGTTTTAAGTATATAAAGACTTGTTTCGTTTTAAGAAGTATAAGTCCCTTGGTTAGGGGGAAAGTATAATTTTACTAAAGTAGAGGGTTAATATAACAACTTTATGGGAAGTTGGTTTATTAGCTTTATAAAAGGATAACAAGAAGAGATTTACTCTAAGTAAGATAAGTAAGGACAAGTGACTTGATTTATGAAAGGCAGATTGATTTTAAGGCATCAATTGCCCAAAGGTTTTCTATGAAAAAGAGTCATTTTTAAAAGAATATAAGTATGTGGTACTTTGGGTTAAACTCCCGGATTTTCTTTTATTAAATATGTTAGTGCCTTGATTAAACTAAAATGAGAGGGTATATGAACAAGACTAATAAGAAGTATGAGTTTTCGTAACTTGTATATATATATATGATTATGATATGATGACAGATTGAGCTAGGGTAAGAGTATATCTGAGGGGCCAGCCCCAAGATCGTTATACCACCTTCTCCAGGGTAAGAGTATGAATGAGGGGCAAGCCCCAAGATCGTCATACCACCTGCTTCAGGGTAAGAGTATATCTGAGGGGTAAATCCCCAAGATCATTATACCACATGTTTTCTCCAGGGTAAGAGTATGAATGAGGGGCAAGCCCCAAGATCGTCATACCACCTGTTTCAGGGTAAGAGTATATCTGAGGGGTAAATCCCCAAGATCGTTATACCACCTGTTCCGTGGATTTGCTACCCACGATGCGAGGAATACCTTATGCGAGTCCTATGGACTTATGCGGGTGAAATAGTCCCATTTGGGCGGGTACAGCCTATGCGAGGAATACCTCATGCGGGTCCACAAGACTCATGCGGGTGAAATAGTCCCAGGAGTAGGATTGCTTATTGATACTACGGGCGAGGGACCCTGTTTTGATCACAAGCCTCCTATTTTTACGCAGTAAAGTATATACTTGTTACTCTCATTGTTAGTAAGGCACAGTGTACTGTATTTTGATTGTCTTTCATGACTCCAGCTTATTTTACAGACTTATGATATCATTATTACAAGATTTTCCGGTTTACATACTTGGTACATATTGTGTAATCGACCCCTTCCTGGCCGCTCACGCCGCAGGCGGTAAGGTGTGGTGAATCTTCGTTCTTAGGATCACTGTTCCGGTGTCAGAAGCTCCATTCCTCCGGAAGCTTGTTTTGTTGGTACAATTTTTCCCTGATGTTATAGACATTGTGTATATTCAGGGGTATGGCGGGGCCCTGTCCCGCCACAGTTGTTATCCTTAGAGGTCTGTGGTCACGTATGTGTTTTGGGCTGTAAGGATAAGTTGTACTGCTATACTTTTGATTAAGTATGTTTTATGGAAGGCAGCCTTATCTACCGCCGTTGTTTACCTTTTTATAAGTTATGTGTTATGTATGTTCCGCTGCTATTCTCTGATGTTTACTGACAGGTACCGGTAGGTACCCGCGCCCCGGCTCGGTCGTGACAAAAGTGGTATCAGAGCAGTTAGTCCTCGGAAAGTGTCTACAGACCGTATCTAGTAGAGTCTTGATTATCGGTGTGTTGTGCACCACATCTATAATCAGGAGGCTGCAGGATATTTAGGATTGGTTTCCATTCTTTCACTCTAAGATCGTGCAATAGAGCTGAGTTATAGGTTGAACCTCCTCTGATGTTTTCCTTTATGTATCAGTTATGCCTCCACGCAAGGCAACCGCGGCCCGGGCGGCAAGGCACCGGTGAGTGCCGCTAGTGGACGCGGCGGTCACGAGGCACGTGCCCACCTTACCAGAGATGATGTTTCGAGCGGCGAGTTCCACGACGTCGCCAGCCTCAGCGGAGTTCGAGGCGTGAGCGCCATCGAGACCGCGCAGATCAAGCCTCCAGCCCCACGATGGGCCGAGTATAGAGATTACAGGGAACAAATCCGCTTATTAACCAAAGATATAGTGGCAAGCGGCGAGAGCAGCACGCTTTACGGATTCAGGATTTCCTAGGTTGTCATCCACCCGAGTTCTATGGCTCGAGATTCGAGGAGGATCCGCAGGAGTTTGTGCGGCAGTTACAGCGGACCATGCAGGTGCTCAGAGCCTCAGAGACTGAGTCCGTTATGCTAGCTTCTTACCGGTTACGCGATATTGCGTTGAACTGGTTTGAGTCATGGGTGTTGTCGAGAGGTGAGGATGCTCTTCCAGCTGTTTGGGAGGAGTTCACAGAGGCTTTCCTGGATCACTTCTTACCTCCTGAGGTGAGGAGAGCCCGCGTAGATAGATTCTTGACCTTGAGGCAGGACGGGAGGACTATTAGAGAGTACAGCCTGGAGTTTGACTCCTTGGCTAGATATGCGCACACCATTGTAGCTGACATGGCAGACAGGGTTCATCGATATGTGATGGGGTTAGACCGTCATATGATTACTGCATGCTTGGGGGTGGCTCTTCAGCCAGGGATGGATATTGCCAGGATGCAGGCGTATGCGCAGGGGATTGAGGATAGAGAGAGGCAGGATCAGCTAGATTTAGGCCAGCCCAAGAGGGCCAGGACAGCAGGGTCTCAGGGCAGTTTTCGAGGCGGACAGCCTCAGCAGCAGACTAGGTCCACATTTCAGCCAGCACAGAGTGCTCCTTCTCAGTTTTCTGGCAGGAGGTCTGATCAGCCGGGTTATTCAGGAGCAGGTCAGGGCTCCAGGACTTCAGGGTTTCAGGGAGGCAGAGACCGTCACCAATCGAGACCACCCACATCTCGGTGCGTTCGATGCGGTAGGTCTCATCCGGGCGAGTGCCGTATGGGTTCGGGAGCGTGTTACTCTTGTGGCCAGCAGGTCATCCAAGAAGGATTGCCCGCCCCAGGCGGCGGGGCGTTATGGTTCACCGACGGTCGATTGTTGGATCTTCATCTTCGATGGTCGACGCCCGGAGGCGGTGGTACTCATGGGCCAGCAGGCCGCGGCAGAGGTCGTGGTAGGGGTCCCAGTTCTAGCGGTCCTCAGAACCGCATCTATTCTATGTCCAGCCGTCAGGACCAGGAGGCGTCACCAGATGTCGTCACAGGTACATTGTTGGTTTCTTGCTGTGATGTATATGCTTTGATAGATCCAGGTTCTACCTTGTCCTATATATCTCCCCATATTGCTGATAGAATAGGGATAGAGCCCGAGTCCATAAGACCTTTTGAGGTGGCTACGCCAGTAGGTGATTCGGTGGTAGCCGAGCGGATATATAGAGCTTGCCCAGTGATCAGCGATGCGTCGGACTCTAGCCGACTTGATAGAGTTGGATATGACGGGCTTTGATGTGATTATGGGCATGGATTGGCTAGCGTTTTGCTATGCCAATGTGGACTGTAGAGAGAGATTAGTTCGATTCCAGTTTCCTGGTGAGCAGGTTATCGAGTGGAAGGAATCTCGCCGCCGTAGGGTAAGTTTATTTCTTACCTCAAGGCTAGGAAGATGGTGCGGAAAGGGTATATCTACCATATGGTTCGTATTCGAAATCGAGGTGAGATACCGACCTTGATCGATTCGGCCGTCGAGAGTTTCTAGGCGTATTCCGCACGAAGCTTGGATATCCCTCCTGAGAGGGAGGTTGAGTTTTGCATTGATTTGGCGCCAGATACTCGACCGATATCTATTCCGCCATACAGGATGGCACCTGCCGAGTTGAAAGAATTGAAAGACCAGCTGAAGGACTTGCTGAAGAAGGGCTTTATCAGGCCAAATGTTTCTCCCTGGGGAGCGCCAGTGTTGTTTGTAAAGAAGAAGGATGGGACGCTGCGCATGTGTATTGATTACAGGCAGCTAAAAAAGGTAACTATCAAGAACAGATATCCCCTCCCCAGGATTGACGATTTGTTTGACCAGTTGCAGGGTGCAAGGTGTTTTTCCAAGATAGACATGCGGTTTGGTTATCATTAGGTGCAAGTTAGAGAGACAGATATCCCAAAGACTGCATTCAGGACCCGGTATGGGCACTATGAGTTCAGGGTGATGTCTTTCAGATTGACCAACGCTCCAGCGGTATTCATGGATCTGATGAACAGGGTGTTCAAGCCATTCTTGGATATGTTCGTTATAGTTTTCATTGATGATATCTTGGTGTATTCACGCACGCAGCGTCTGAATCATTCGGCGACGGTATCGAGTCCTCCGACCGGCATTGTATGCCAAGTTCTCGAAATGCGAGTTTTGGTTAGCAGCGGCTTTCTTAGGGCATGTTATCTGGGCCGATGGTATTCGGGTTGATACTGGCAAGATTGAGGCGATCAAGACTTGGCCGCACCAGCTACACCGACGGAGTGCGAGGCTTTTGGGCCTCAGGTTATTATCGGAGGTTGTGGAGAAGTTTGCTTCTATTTCAAAGACCTTTGACTAAGTCGACTCGAAAACAATATGTTCGGTGGACGGATACTTGTGAGGAAAGTTTCCAGCTAAAGGAGAAATTGACGACCGCCCAGCTTCTTACTCTTCCGGAGGTTTAGATGGATATGGGGTTTTATTGTGACGCCAGCGTGTGTCGGGCTTGGATGCGTCGATGCAAAGACGACAAGGTTATAACTACGATCTCGGCGGCTTAGGAAGCATGAGAAGAACTATCCCACACATGACTTGAGTTGGCGTGATGATTCATGCCTTGAAGATCCGAGACATTATTTATATGGAGTTCATGTGGATATTTACACGCATCACAAGAGTCTCCAGATATCTTCACCGGAGGAGCTGAACTTGCGGCGAGACGGTGGTTGAGCCGCCGAGATTACGATGTTGATATTCTATACCACCGGGGAAGGCCAATGTAGTTGCGGATGCCCTTAGTCGCAGATCGATGGGTAGTCCATCTGATGTAGAACGCAGAAAAGGGATATGGTCCGAGAGTTACATCGCCAGCGAGCCTTGGGGTTCGTTTGGTTGATTCTCGATAGTGATGGAGTTCGGGTTCGAGAGGTTGCCGAGTCTTCCATCGCCGGCGAGGAAGAGGCGACGATGAGGATCCGACATGGTAGTGCGGTATCGAGATGCCGCTTTTGAAAGAGAAGAGTCTATTTGAGGTAGCGCGGATGGGTGCTAAGATTTGAGGCCGATTGTGTGTTCCCGATGTGACAGAATTGCCGCCAGATTGCGGGAGGCACGGTGCTCGTTATTCTATTCATCCGGGTCGACTAAGATGTATCATGACCTCGATGCGTGTATTGGTGGGATGGCTCAAGAGGGCGTTGCGAGTTCGTGGCGCAGCGTCACCGCCGAGTTAAGGTTGAGCACCGTAAGCCGGTGGTCATTGCAGTTATTGATATTCCGACTGGAAGTGGGAGGTGGTAAATATGGATTTTATTACGGGGTTACCTTCCACCGTAGGAAGCATGATTCTATTTGGGTTATCGTCAGTCGATTTAAATCAACCCATTTTCTTCCATCGGATGACTTTTTCGCCGAGGATTATGCTAGATCAGATATCGGGAGATTGTGAGATGCATTTGAGTGCTCAGACGATTATTTCGCATGCAGGAGCCCAGCCACGGCTAATTTCTGAGGTCTTTCCGAAGGATTAGGGACCCAGTGAGTCTCAAGACGCGTTTCACCCTCAGACCGACGGACAAGCCGAGCGCACTATCCAGACACTTGAGGATATGATGCGGGCTTGTGTTATTGATGTCAGGGGTAGCTGGGAGGATCATTTACCTCTTGTGGAGTTTGCTTATAACAACAACTACCACTCTAGTATTCAGATGGCGCCTTATGAGGCCTTATACGGAAGGAAGTGCAGGTCACCGATAGGCTGGTTCGAGGTGGGAGAAGTACAGTTAGTCGGGCCAGACTTGGTTCAGCGGGCAGTGGATAAGGTGAAGCTTATCCAGGAGCGGTTGTTGGCCTTCGAGTCGGCATGTAAGTCGTATGCAGATCATCGGCGTCGACACTTGGAATTTGAGATAGATGATTGGGTTTTCCTTAAGGTATCGCCCATGAAGGGCGTGATGAGATTTGGAAAGAAGGGGAAACTTAGCCCAAGGTACATTGGACCTTATCAGATTGTCCGTAGGGTAGGCAAGGTTTCCTATGAGTTAGATCTGTCGTTCGATTTGGAGGCGGTACATCCGGTTTTCCACGTGTCTATGTTGCGGAAATGTATTGGAGATCCATCTAGGGTGCACCCGATTCATGATGTCCAGGTGACAGAGGAGTTATCGTATGAGGAGAGTCCCATAGCGATACTCGATCGTCAGGTTAGGCGACTTCGGACGAAGGACGTGGCTTCCGTCAAGGTACTATGGCGAAACGAGAACAGGGAGAAGATGACGTGGGAAGCAGAGGATGACATGATGAAGAAGTATCCTCACTTATTTCCTATACCTCCAGGTAACCTACTTTCTTACTTGATAGTTTTTGGAAATTTTGCTTGAGTATTGTTGTGGCTCGTGGAACATCTTTTATTGCAAAGAATAGTTAAGAGGGTCTATGTCGATACTGTGGTTTGAGTAAGCCTAGGAGGAACATTCGGGACGAATGTTTCTAAGGGGGGAGAATGTTATAACTCGTAGCTCTGACCTTACGTGTGAGAGCGTACGAAAGGAGTAAGACTTAAAATTTTCGAAAGATAAGTTGACGGATTGTTTTGGACGGGTTTTAGTCAACTTTGAGGCGGGTTATGACCCGGTACATTGAGAGTTCCTAAGTATTTCAAAGTCCTAGTGCGTAGTTCGTTGAGTCTAGTTTCCAACGCACCAACCGTTCGTCGATAGGACATCGGAGTAGGAAGTTATGGGAGTTACAAGTTCAGTGCGCAGTCGAACATAAATGTGTTTGACAAAGCGGCGCGGCGCGCAGATGCAGGTCGCGCGCGGATATCTTGATGGGTCGGTTACAGAGCTGCGCGCCGGTAGCAGGCGCGCGGAAGTTCCGAAAGTCCGCAGAAGATTCAGCGCCGCGCCGAGGCAGAATTTCGCGAAAACCGAGGAAAATCAGATTTCTTTTAAAAGACCATGGGAGGTGACAAGTGTCCCCATCCGATTTTCTTGATGTTTATATTGACCAAGTCTTGAAGACTTGGTCATCTTTCAAATCTCTCCTCTCTAAACTAAAGCTCTCACTTCTCTCTAAAATTCCAAGAGGAATTCAAAGCCTAAGAAAATCAAAAGTTAAGACAAGGAAGCTTGTGGCTAGCTTGTAGGAGTTATTGTGGTGGTGTTTTTGGAAAAGAGGCTAGCAAAATTGTTGGAATAGTTTTGGCTAAAGCTCTAAAGGTAACATTTCTTCTCTTGTGGTTAGTTATTAATGTTGCATGTGAAGAAGAAGGAACTTGTAGTAGTAAATAATGCTCTTAGAGTCATTGCATGTAAGAAATGTGGTTTGGATATGAAAAGATTGGTTAAGAAGATATTATGAGCATGTTGTAGCCTACAAACTACTTTAGAATTGTTAAGTGAATTATTGTACCTTATGGGGCAGAATTTTACACACCCAAGTTTAGGTGTGTAATCCCCTTTGAAATGTTTGGATTGTTGAGCCTAAGATGTGGAATTTGGATGTTGAATTCGGCCTTGAAAAAGGTGGCAAAGTATGTAGAAACAAAGGAAATGCTGCCCAATTTTCCATAGAAATTGGTAACTTTGAACTTGGATTATTCTACATTGAAATTAGAGGTTAATAAACGTATCATGGTTATTTTAGGTTGACATATTACTTGCGGTAGTTTGGACTTAGCAAGTGGATTGACCAAAGAGGTATGTAGAGATTTCCTATCTCTTGAGCATGAGTAGTTGTATCTATGTAGTACGGTAGATGTACAAGATTTGGTATTCTTACTTGTTTTAAGTATATAAAGACTTGTTTCGTTTTAAGAAGTATAAGTCCCTTGGTTAGGGGGAAAGTATAATTTTACTAATGTAGAGGGTTAATATAACAACTTTATGGGAAGTTGGTTTATTAGCTTTATAAAAGGATAACAAGAAGAGATTTACTCTAAGTAAGATAAGTAAGGACAGGTGACTTGATTTATGAAAGGCAAATTGATTTTAAGGCATCAATTGCCCAAAGGTTTTCTATGAAAAAGAGTCATTTTTAAAAGAATATAAGTATGTGGTACTTTGGGTTAAACTCCCGGATTTTCTTTTATTAAATATGTTAGTGCCTTGATTAAACTAAAATGAGAGGGTATATGAACAAAACTAATAAGAAGTATGAGTTTTTGTAACTTGTATATATATATATGATTATGATATGATGACAGATTGAGCTAGGGTAAGAGTATATCTGAGGGGCCAGCCCCAAGATCGTTATACCACCTTCTCCAGGGTAAGAGTATGAATGAGGGGCAAGCCCCAAGATCGTCATACCATGCTTGAGGTAGAGTATATCCGGAGGTAAATCCCAAGATCGTTATACCACCGCTTTCTCGGGTAAGAGTATGAATGAGGCAAGCCCCAAGATCGCCATACCACCGCTTGTAGGTAGAGTATATCGAGGGTAAATCCCCAGATCGTTATACCACTGTTCGTGGATTTGCTACCTACGATCGAGAAATACCTCACGCGAGTCCTATGGACTTATGCGGGTGAAATAGTCCCGTGCGGTAGTGCGACTATGCGAGGAATACCTCATGCGGGTCCACAAGACCCATGTGGGTGAAATAGTCTCAGGAGTAGGATTACTTATTGATACTACGGGCGAGGGACCCTGTTTTGATCACAAGCCTCCTATTTTACGCAGTAAAGTATATACTTGTTACTCTCATTGTTAGTAAGGCACGATTATCTTTGTATTTTGATTGTCTTTCATGACTCGAACTATTTTTGGACTTATGATATCATTATTACGGTATTTTCCGCTTTACATACTTGGTACATATTGTGTCGACCCCCTTCCCGAAATTGCGTTCATGCCGATGGTAAGGGTAAGCAGGTGGTGGATCCTCGTTCTTAGGATCATTGTTCCGGTGTCAGAAGCTCCATTCCTCCGGAAGCTTGTTTTGTTGGTACAATTTTTCCCTGATGTTATAGACATTGTGTATATTCAGGGGTATGGCGGGGCCCTGTCCCGCCACAGTTGTTATCCTTAAGTGCGTAGTCACGTATGTGTTTTGAAGTAAGGATAAGTTATCTTGCTATACTTTTGATTAAGTATGTTTTATGGAGCGACCTTATCGGTGGCGGTGTTGTTACCTTTTATAAGTTATGTGTTATGTATGTTCATTGCTATTCTCTCGATGTTTACTGACAGGTACCGGTAAGTACGATTCGCGGCCGAGTGGTCGTGACAAAGTCTCTTGGAAACAGAGGCAACTTAGAGGATTACACGATATCTCTCACAAACTACATAATCAACATAGATACCTTTACTTGCACATCGACAAGAAAAAATCTTCAGAGGAAATAATAGACTTACTGCATTGCGTCGCAAAAGCTTTAAAAGTCAAAATGTAATACCTATGTAGAAAAAAAAGCTCTCTCAATATTTGAGCGCACTCAGCTTGCAACAGTGGGTGAGGTCTGGAAAAATCAAGGATGGGATCTAAGTTTCAGAAGATTATTCAATGATTGGGAAATTGTGAGGGTCATAGATTCTTATAACATCCTAGAACAATTCAAAGGTCCGTCAGAAGCGGTAGATTGTTTAGTTTGGCAAGGCAATAAACATGGCAAGTTCACAGTAAAGGGGGCATATAAGGAATTCAGTAGTCCTATCAATCATTCTGGTAGATGGCCTTGGAAGTTAATCTGGAAAGCAAAAATCCCTCTGAAAGTAGCATGTTTTGTTTGGATTTTGGCACAACAAGCAGTGTTGACACATGAAAACCTTTGTAAAAGAGGTTTTCATCTTTGTTCTAGGTGTTACTTGTGTGGGGAAGAGGTGGAGAAAATTAATCATCTTTTCATGCATTGCAAGATCACTGTTCAGTTATGAAGACTATTTATAAACTTGAAAGGAATGTGTTGAGTGATGCTAGGGAGAATTGTTCATGCTTTGGAGATCTGGGATAGCTACAGAAGCCTCTCTAGTCAGAATGAGAGATGGAAAATTATTCATGCTTGTATCTCGTGTGTGTAACGTAAAATATGTTCTACGATCCATCTTTTCTCTACCAATTTACCATATTTTTCTGACCCTTTCAATCAATTTCATATTAGGTCTGAATTGAGCTATAGGATTACCATTGTTATGTCTTGCTTGAGTTTCTCATTCAAGAAAATACTCCTTTGTTATTCTACACGGATTCACTAATAGTTAAATGTATGCAAGTTTGCTATTGTTTTAGGATACTTTGAAGAACCCGCATGAAAGAATTATTATAACACCTGTGTGACACGGACAATGATGGATCCAGGATATAATGGTCCTAGATGCTCACCTTAAAATCAACAAAAAAATATTTCTTTGAGTGGTTTCGAACTCAACTCCTCCATGGCTTAGCCTTAAGCCTACCACCTTTAAGTAGAGCACCAAGATCTTTTATTGATTCTTGGGTGCTATTTATTATTTTATACCAAAATTTCTATGTCTACATAGAGTATTCGTCACGGTTAATGAGTGCTCGAGCACCAAAATTTTACACATGGGTCCGCCCCTGGATACGGACATGTCAAGGAAATAAAGGACCTATGTAGCAACTTTTTCCATAATGAAATTTAGTATTCACAAGGAAATGAACAAACCAAGATTCTTAGATTTGTCCAGTGCATGCAAGGATATTTGGATGCTATAGTTGCTAGATCTTGAATTTTTCAAACTGATTTTCTTGAATCGAGGGTCTATTGTAAACAACCTCTCCACCCCCACAAAGGTAGGGGAAAGGTCTGCGTAGACCACACCCCACTTGTGGGATCACACTGGGCATGTTGTTGTTGTTGTATCTGGTGGGCAGTGTGGAAAGAAAGAAATCATAGATGTTTTTAGGACAACTACAACTCTATTCAGAAACTGAAAATGAATTGTTTGGTGTTGTTCTATTTTTGGTGTAAGCATGAATACATGGAAGATCTAGATTCATTTATTGATGTTTTAGGATCCTTGTAAGTTTTTGATATAGGACTAGAAGATATTCCCTGTAATCCCTTTGTAAGTATGGATCCTTGCAATTTTGAAGCAAGTCTCACTACAAGAAATTTGTCATATACCAACGAACACTTTTAGTGACTGCCAACAAAATCGTTGGTATAGATAGCATATACCTACTGAAGTTTCTGGCCGTTGGTATAGGTAAAACCCAACCCATATTTCCCAAGCCCAAGGACCAGCCCATCTGCATCATTAAGCTGGCAATGCCCTTCACTTCATTCCACTTTGCCCCAAAAAAAAAACCCTAGCCACACTCTCTCCTCCATTTCCATCAAATTTGGGTGTTTACCGTTCGGGTAAGAGAATTAATGGCTCTTACCCACCCTTACCAGCACACAAAGGTAAACTCCCCTCCCCTCTTCTAGATGTTACTCCCTAGTCCATGTTTACAGAGATACAGCAATGCACCATAAAGTACAAACATCACCAAAAGTAACAAAATCTACATGGTTTGATGATAATCTGGGATTTGTACATTTTTGTTGTTGCGATTGTTGCCTCGCCAGAAGATGAAAGGGTATCGGTGGCTCCAAACCCAACTCTAGAAGAAGGGGTGAAAGATTCTACTTCATTTTTTATTTCTTCAATTAAACTAGCAACTATTCCTTAGTTAAGTTATTATGACTTTAGTTTTTTCATTTATAGACGGGTGAGACTGGACAAAAGCCTGGACGAGGACTACTTTATCATCCTACTCAATGAAGATGGGTAACTCTGCTACTGTTGGTTGTTTACTCAAGGGATCCCTTAGTTTTATCAACATCTCTGCAGTTCTTACGTCAGTGTAATAGAACATGTGTATTTGGTGTGTATGTTTGCATGTGACATGAGCCAGTTATTAGATTGGTTTGATAAGGCTGCTTTCACTTTCAGTTGAATTGTTAAATAGTCCCATGAAACTGTAACTTTTGAATTGATATTGGTACTTTAAAATTTTATTATCAGCTTTGATTAGTTGACATGGGTGGTGTCATCAACTCTTGGATTTAGTGCTTATATGAGGGTATAGTGTTGTATAGGGTGATTTATAATTGACAATGCATTTGGTAGAACGTGGTGAAACTTATTTTGCCTCCTAAAGTTTGTTTAAATGGTAAAATCATCAGAATATTTGATTAGTAATTTCTGTAGTGAAGGTACCTGAATTAGAGAATTGAGTAATTTACATGTCATAAGTATTCATATGTA
Source organism: Przewalskia tangutica (assembly GCA_029844215.1). NCBI lineage: Eukaryota > Viridiplantae > Streptophyta > Magnoliopsida > Solanales > Solanaceae > Przewalskia > Przewalskia tangutica. Next base: position 94,841,253 of record CM056724.1, on the reverse strand, counting down.
TTGCTTGTACGCCTTCAAGTTTTGTATTGAAGTGTATGGTGACTAATTTAGTAGTATGATATCCATGATGTGCTCTTTATGTGCAGGTGGGTTAGGGCCGTTGATGAATTTCTGTGTGTTTTGAACTCCAGCTCATTGATCCGTAGAGAAAAGGTAAGCAGATTTTCACACTCACTCGCCTTTAAATTGCTCATAATTTAAACATAAGCTTACCAATGTAGATAATTGGCTATATTGATTGATAGCTACTACTTGTAAGTTATTATGAAGGCTCCATAAAAACAATAGTGAATTCCTCTATATCATTTTGGGAACCTTGAAAGTTATGGCTTATGTCATTGTATTATGCAAATACAAAATACCAAAGTGGACAGTCCCAATGAAGATGGATGAGAGGAAGATTAGAAGTTGCTATTATCTTAAATAGATTTTTGCTCATCTACTGTATTGTGTGTTTAAAAGTTGTTTTGGTGGTTATTATAATTAACATTACTTTGTTAGTTTGATTTGTTTGTAAGACTTGTAAGTTTTACATGTTTGTAAGACTTGTTAGTTTGATAATATAATTGAAATTTTCTTTTATTTTGCTTTAAATTTTATGTGGTGCATATAAACAATATTCTCAAATTTTTATTATTAAAAAAATATTTATTTGAGGCAAAAATATTATTTATAAAAAAAAGCAGACCTATACCAACAGAAACTGCCGTAGGTATAGGCTATACCAACGGCTAATTTGTCGTTGGTATAGCGAATCAAAGTTGACGGAACTAAACTTTCGTTGGTATAGGTTTTATGACCTATACCAACGTTTTTTTGACCTTTACCTACGGATTTCTGCCGTTGGTATATGGCAAATTTCTTGTAGTGCATGTTCTTTGATTAATACAAATGTTACCTTTTCAAAAAAAGAATCAATAGGTCTAATGAGAAATTCTGAAAACCAGAGTAGAATACAGGTAATAAACTGAAGCACCAAAATATCAGTAAGTTAGTATGTTAGGAAGCCTTCTCTCAATTGAAGAAGCATGTTTCGTAGCAAGAATGCTTTTACGTGCATCTAATGTAGCGACTTTGTCTCCTGCAAAGTTACTGAAAGTATTTTAGCCTCATTGGTTGCTTAAACAATATAACTGTAGGTATTTGTTGGGTTCAAAACACATAAGTAAGATACAACAGAAGTTTAAAATTTTGTTTTGCATACTTACCCCAACAATAATTCTGGTATGGTTATATGACAATCATTACCTGTAATGTAAAACATGAATATGAAACTTACATGTTGGAGTCTTTACTAAAGGGTGCACACGCCGCTGTCCCTTCGAAAAGCACTATGTTACGGTGTATTACTCTGTCAAAAAAGCCAGTAAATCTTGGCAGAGGTTCGAGAGAATTATTTTCTAAACTCTAAGTTTAGAAAATGGTTTTGATTAGTGTGATAATAAGGTTTTCAATCACTTTAAGATTAACCTTAAACTTATGGGGTTAGTGTTGTTCGCACTCTAGTCTTTCATTGATCTTTTCTGCCCGGACCATCTATAGATAAGGCAAGAGAGAACCTATGACCTCGCTTGCAAGAGGTGCCGATCGGCAGTGTTCCAAAGTGCCATGATCAAAGCATTGGTTGCTTCCACATGTGCCCCCCCTCCTTTGGACATAGATCTGAACTCCCACTCAGAAGAAAACAGACGACTAACAACTACTAAGAAAGGGTCTTATTCTTATTATGCGCCTTGTGAGCGCGTATTGATTCACACATTGTACCTATGGGATAGGGATCGAGGACAGCAAGGAGCAATATCTCATCTTTCAACATAAGGAAAAAATGCATGGGTCGGCCAGCGGGCGAGACAGAATGGGCCTGCATCTCTCTTCTAAGATCGCCTATGATGGGACCCTTAGGGGGTCTAGGGGTGGTATTACTTTCCAATCCAAAATTAGGTCAAATATAAGATTAGGGTTGGGTTCCAAGCCTGACCCAAATCCTGAGGTGCAGTGGGCTGACTTGGCCTACTGTTGGGTCGACGTCGCGGCTCCTTACCCCGTATATATTCAACACGTTTAATTTTAAATTCAAAATCCAATTTTGATTTAATTAAATAATTTCCAACAAATAGAAATTATCCAATAGTTATTATCATTTTAATAATCTCGATTCCAAATCGAATATTTAATACTTTCTCAATACACGTTTAGACCTAAGACAATCGATATAGTGTGACCCTATAGACCTTCACACATTGACATTAATCCAATTAAGGTCCATACGAAAATCCTAGACTGCGCCGTACGACGAACTCAATATGTGAAGTACATTTACATGAATCCAGCAAACATAACCTTTATGTGAGATGATAAATTTATTTCATTCACAACACACTTGATCAAGCTTAGGATTTGTCATGTATCTATCCAAATGGCTTGATCACTTTATCTCATCTATATTAGTCGACAACTAGACCATATTTTAAATATGTCTCTTTCATTGGCCAATGACTTGGTCGACCTAATATCACTGAGAAGTTGACTGTTCTCTCGAATATCCAATCGAGGAATGAATCTTATTCTTGGCTCAACTACCACCTTAATTTACGTCGTAATGCACCCAACACAAGTCGTATCTTATCCTATAAGGAATTTAAGCTTAGGACAGGGTCAAAGTACATTACTCTGTAAACAAAGTGCATATTGACCTCAAGTCAAAAGACTTTTATCTCCCACACACTGATAAAACTCTAGATATTTATAACAAATAGTCTATCAGCAGGGTATATCAATACTTTCAAAAAGTATCCATGTGTCCATAATTAGTAACCATTACTAGTAGCAGTTGAGACATACTACATTCTCCAAGAAAGTGATGCAGACCACATGTCGACTTATAACATATCATCGATATCACATTCTCGATGATCATCAGTCGAGACTATTTTGAGAGTTACGCTCTATCATTAATATCTCACTATATCAATGACAACGTAAGCTCAATGAATGCACATTAATTAATAATTACAAATAATCAAATAATAATTCAATAATCGCAAATATCATAAATATATTAATCTTATTAATAATACGAATGTGTTCAAGTACATTTGTCCCTAATAATAATTGTATGTAGGACATACATACTTTCAATCTCCCACTTGACCTAGAGCCAATCTCCAATGTATTTAATACCCATGTTTTCAAAATGATCATTATGCTTAACTAAGCTTAATAGTTTAGTAAATGGGTCAACTAGATTATCATATGTGGGAACATAGTCTAATATTATTTCTTCAGTTTCCACCATCTCCTTGAGAATGTGGTTTTTCCTCGGTACATGCTTGTTTCTGTTTGTTGATCTTGGTTCCTTAGCTTGCGCAATCACACCAGTGTTATCACAATAAATCATTATTGGACAAGTGGCACTTGGAACAACCCCTAGTTCCATCAGTAACTCAGATATCGCGAAAACTTCCTTATCAGTTTCCGATCCAGCAATATACTCTACTTCAGTTGTCGAATCAGCAGTTGTTGTTTGCTTGGAACTTTTCTAACTCACTGCTCCACCATTGAAAATGAAGGTATATCCAGACTGATACTTGAAGTCATCAATATCTGTCTGGAAGCTAGTATCATTGTACCCAGTAGCCACTAGTTTATCTTGTCCACCATAGGCTAAGAAATATTCTTTAGTTCGTTTAAGATACTTAAAAATACTCTTGACTGTTTTTCAGTGTTCTTTCAGGATTCTGCTGAAATTTGCAAGTCATACTAAGTGCATAGGCCATATATGGCCTTGTACAGGTCATGGTATACATGATTGATCCTATAGCTGAAGCATTTGAGATTCTCTTCATGCATTCAAGTTCTGCAACAGTAGAATGATTATCCTTCTTTGACAACTTGATGCCTAGACCATAGAAAAAACTTCATTCTTGGAGTTTTCCATAGAGAATCGTCTTAGCACTTTATCTATGTATATGGACGGTGGCAGCCCCAACAATCTATTAGGTCTATCTCTATAGATTCTAATTCTAAGAATGTAGCAGGCTTCACCAAAGTCCTTCATCATGAAGGTGTTGGATAATCATTCCTTGACTGATTGTATAAGAGTCTTATTGTCTCCCATTATTAATATATCATCTACATATATAACAATGAAGACAATACTCCATTCCTTGCGTTTACTATAAACGCATTGATCTTCTTTGCTTCTAACAAAGTCAAACGATTTGACTGATTTGTCAAAGCAAATATTCCAACTCCTTGAGGCTTTCTTAAGTCCATAAATGGACTTTTGTAGCTTCCATACTGCTTTGGGCTTAGTCTTGAATATAAAACCCTCATGTTGTATCATATACACCTCCTCAATTAGGTTATCATTGAGAAAAACAATTTTAACATCCATTTGCCAAATGTCATAATCATAGTATGCGGTTATTGCAAGCAAAATCCGAATGGACTTAATTTTCATAACAGGTGAAAAGATTTCATCATAATCGACCCCAGGCCGTTGATTATAATATTTAGCCACCAATCTTGCCTTATAAGTCTGTACCTTGCCATATGCATCAATTTTTTTCTTGAAAACCCATTTACATCCTATGGGTCTGTCACGCCCCAAATTTTCCTAAGTCTTTACTTAGGGCGTGATGGCACCTGGACAATTATTTTCCACCAGGAGCACCATTTAATTCTCTTTATTTAGAAATTTAAACTTATATTCAAATACGGAGCTATTAATAAAAATAACAATAAAGAAATTTGTTTATGACTTTATTGAAAATATAACGCGAGCCCATACTCGTGTAAATATTGTTTCTACATAGACATACTGACAAATATTATTCTAAGTTGGAAGGGAGACCATTCCACACGGGCATTTCCCGAGACACTAGAATTGACATTCTGAACCTGACGAGTACCAAGCCCGAAGCAATGGACTTGGTATGACAAGAGGCTGCGGGACGATCGCTAGCCTTGGCGTGGAGCCTTGCCTCTATCACGCTTTCCTGAAACATGTTAAATAAAGAGTCACTCTACCGTGGTGAGTGAGAACCTTACCCTGCACTTCAAAGTAACACCACAATCTTCCAAGTGCAATCACATTATAACGTAATACGCATAGTGCAAAAACATATCAGGGTACAACATATTTTAAAGAGGCAACAACTCTCATAGGAAATTCTCGGTTTAACTAACACTTCATTTTATCTCGTATTATACGTTAAGACATTCCCCTGCATTTCCACATGTTTATTACATTTATATATTTGTGAACGCGTATTCACTTTTCATATTTATATATAGGTGAACATGTATTCATCTTTCATATTTGTTGCGGCGTGCAACCCGATCCATTATATTTACGTATTTGTGAACACGTATTCACTTTACGTTTTGTTGCGGCGTGCAACCCGATCCATTATGTTTACGTATTTGTGAACGTGTATTCACTTTACGTTTTGTTGCGGCGTGCAACCCGATCCATTATATTTACGTATTTGTGAACGCGTATTCACTTTACGTTTTGTTGCGGCGTGCGGCCGATCCATTATGTTTACGTATTTGTGAACGCGTATTCACTTTACGTTTTGTTGCGGCGTGCAACCCGACCCATTATATTTACATATTTGTGAACGCGTATTCACTTTACGTTTTGTTGCGGCGTGCAACCCGATCCATTATATTTACGTATTTGTGAACACATATTCACTTTACGTTTTGTTGCGGCGTGCAACCCGATCCATTATGTTTACGTATTTGTGAACACATATTCACTTTACGTTTTGTTGCGGCGTGCAACCCGATCCATTATGTTTACGTATTTGTGAACGCGTATTCACTTTACGTTTTGTTGCGGCGTGCAACCCGATCCATTATATATTTATATATTTATATATTTATGTGAACACGTATTCACTTTTCATATTTTTCAAAAGATCAAATAAATATTATTCTCTTTTCTAACATTCTGTCATAACGATTATAACTTTTTAACCATAACTTCAACTAAGATGTTTCTCAAGCGGAAACTAAGGTAAGACGGGGATCGTTCACTGTACCAAATTTCATTTAAAACTACTTTGGGTAACTAACACAAATTTATCCTCAAAACAGCCACATGAAATTTGTTTCGGCAGAATTTTTATTAAACAACACCCAATCTTATAATAGTCATAACTCCTAATCTGTAAACCCGTTCAAGCCCCATAAATTCTCAAATCGACGAGAACAGAGAGATACACGTCTCCATGTGGACCATTCTTTCATATTCTGTACCATTTGGTACAGTTTTACACTTTTATTCGCTGCCCTTCCTGGATCTCGATAGATCCGAGGCAGAAACTTTAAACAGCGATAACTCTCAATCCGTAAGTCGGATAGATCCCCGTAAGGTCTCAAAATGTCCACAACAAAGAGATATAGAACTTTAATTTAGCAACAATTTTCATATTCCCCACATATTAGTACAGTTTTACGTTTCAACGTCCTGCCCTTCTGGATTCCGACGAATCCGAGGCAGCAACTTCAAACTACAATAACTCTCAGCTCGTAAGTCCGTTTTAATAAATCTTTATATATATCTGTCCGTAACAGAGATATTTACAACCATGTAAATTTTCATATAATTATAACAATTAAAACTCAATAAAAACAGTCCGTAATTATGCCTTTCCGAATTTCGACCAAATCTAAGGCAGGAACTTTGAACTATGATAACTTTCAAACCGTACGTCCATTTTACCTCATTTTTGGTTCTATATGATCATATTAGAGAGGTGTACAATTCTTCCGAATTTCATCAAATTCTAACAATTATAACTCAGTGAGAACAGTTCATAAAGTTCATGACGCAACTAGTTGTCTAAACAATCAAAAGTTCAATATTTCTTTTCAACACTCAATTCTTATTCCAACATGTATTGAACTAAAAATAAAGGATGTTACCAAGAATTTCTGAGTGAGAAAACTCACCTTGTAAGTGTGAAAAAGATTGTGGTTCGGTTGCTACAACCACCCTTGCTCCTTAGTGTTCCCTAATTTTCTTGTTCTCCTTCCTCCCTTGATATTTTCTTGATTTTTTTCCTTCTTGTTCACTTGTTTTTTTTCCGATTTTCTAACCTTTATGTTATGTACTTTGTTTGTGTGTAAATACAATATATAAATGGAGGAGTTTTCTATAACCTATGGGAGGTGAAATGACAAGAGTTGGAGGGGAAATGAAAAGGGGGGAAGGGGTAAAGGGAAGGGTAGACGTATTGCATGCTGCATTTTTTCTTTTTTTTCTTTCTTTTTTTTGTTTTTCTTTTGTTTTTCTTTTGTTTGTTTTTTTTTCTTTTCTTATTTTCATTTCATCTATCTATTTATTCAACTTTAACACTAACTCTATCCCATGCAATTTATTCTTTGTTTTCTTATATATATATATTTTTATTAACCCAACCACAACTATATTTTTTTTTTTCCGGATTTCACATTCTCTCCTCCTTAAGCAACATTCGTCCTCGAATGTGAATAAGGTCGTAACATAATCACATAGACACAATAATGTTTATTGTTATTGTAACACTAATTTGGGGCTTCACATTCTCCCTTCCTTAAGAAGCATTCGTCCTCGAATGAGAATAAGGTTGTAACACATGCATATAGACACGCAAATGACACACATATGAAGTACTATGTAATGCATTTTTTTTATTACCTTAGTCAAATAGGAATGGATATTTGACTTTCATCGCCTCTTCCGCTTCCCAGGTGGCTTCCTCTGTGGAGTGATTCTTCCATAGGACTTTCACGGAAGCAATATCTTTATTTCTAAGGCGTTGAACCTTTCTATCAAGTATTTCTACCGGAGCCTCTTCATATTGAAGCTCTTTATTAAGAACTATCTCCTGGGGAAGGATGACGTGACTTGAATCCTGCAAGTATTTTCGTAACATTAACACATGAAATACCGGATGCACTACTTCCAGCTCTTGTGAAAGTGTTAATTCGTAAGCCACATTCCCCACTCTTCGCAAGATCTCATATGGCCCAATAAACCTTGGCTCAATTTTCCTTTCTTACCAAAACGCATCACTCCCTTCATTGGGGACACTTTTTTTAAAATACTTTCTCCCCCTCTTGGAATTCAAGATCTCTTTTCCGATGATCCGCATGAGACTTATGACGGCTATGAGCTGTTTTGATCCGCTCTCGAATCATCTGTACATTATCATTTGTTTCTTGAATGACTTCAGGTCCGAACAGTTGCGTCTCACCCACCTCGAACCATCCAAGTGGAGACCTACATTTTCGTCCATATAATGCTTCAAACGGGGCCATTTGTATGCTAGAGTGAAAACTATTGTTGTAGGCGAACTCAATTAGACATAGATGGTCCAACCGAACTTCCTGAAAATCTAACACACAAGATCGCAACATGTCCTCAAGTGTTTGGATTGTTCGCTCAGCTTGCCCATCTGTTTGCGGGTGGAAAGCCGTGCTTAACTTAACTTTTGTCCCGAGACCCTGCTGGAAACTTTGCCAAAAGTGTGAGGTGAATTGGGAACACCTATCTGAAATAATTTGTAAGGGAATCCCGTGTAACCGCACAATCTCCTTCAAATAAATTTGTGTGTACTGTGGTGCGCGATACGTAGTCTTGACCGGTAATAAATGAGCTGACTTTGTAAGCCGATCAACAATCACCCAAATAGAATCATACCCTTCTCGAGTTTTCGGTAGACCAGTTACGAAATCCATATGAATCGCCTTCCATTTCCACATGGGGACTCAATGTCTGAAGTAATCCGCCATATTTTTGATGTTGACTTTCACTGGCGACATATAAGACATCTCGACAAACTCCATGACATCTTTCTTCATCCCGTCCACCGTAAATTTACCTTGAGGTCTGATACATTTTGTTGCCCACGGATGAATGGAATATCTTGTGTTGTGACCCTCATCTAAGATCTTCCTCCTTAGATCCTTTACCTTAGGAACACATAACCTACCCTTATACCGAAGGGTTCCGTCATTATCTCCCAATGTAAACTGTGAAGGTTTTCCCTGTTGGATCCTCTCCCGAAATCCAACAAACTCAGTATCCTCAAACTGACTTTCTTTTATTTCTGAAGCTAAGGCAGACTGCGAGGTATCATGTACCACCACCCTACCTTCACCGATCTCAGTTAAGCTAACCCCGAGGTTTCCCAATATTTGTACCTCCCGAACAATACCCCTCATTTGTATTGTCAAATGGGCCAAGCTGCCCATTGATCTCCTATTGAGTGCGTCAGCCACCACGTTGGCTTTCCCAGGATGGTAAAGAATACTACGGTCATAATCCTTAAGCAACTCTAACCATCTTCTTTGTCGGAGATTCAAATCCTTCTGCGTGGTTATGTACTGCCAACTCTTATGATCTGTAAATATGTCCACATGCACACCATACAAATAATGTCTCCATATTCGTAAGGCAAACACCACCGCAGCTAATTCCAAGTCATGAGTTGGGTAATTCTTCTCATGTATCTTCAATTGTCTAGATGCATACGCAATAACCTTTCCAAATCGCATCAAGACACATCCTAACCCAACTCTGAGGCATCGCAATAGGCGTGAATCCTTCATCCCGATGGTAAGGTTAGGGTGATGCGATGAGTCAACAATTCCTTTAGTTTTTGAAACTTGCTTCACATGCTTCTGACCACTGGTACTTAACCTCTTTTTGAGTCAACCGGGTCAAAGGAGCAGGAAGACTAGAAAAAACCTTTTACGAATCTTCTATAATACCCAGCCAAACCCAAGAAACTTCTAATCTCATGCGAGTGGTCGGTTTGGCGCTTCTTCTTCTTCTATCTTACGGGGTCTACCATAATTACATCCCTTGACACAACATGACCCAAAAAGGCTACATTTTCCAACCAAAATTCACACTTTGAAAATTTAGCATATAGTTTCTCCTGTTTCAAGACTTGAAGCACTACCCTCAGATGCTCTTCATGTTCTTCAACACTCTTACTGTAGATTAGGATATCATCTATGAACACAATCACGAACAAATCTAGGAATGGTTTGAAGATTCTTTTCATTAAATCCATAAAAGTTGTTGGGGCATTGGTTAACCCAAAAGACATGACCAAGGACTCATAATGGTCGTATCGGGTTCTAAAGGTTGTTTTGGACATATCATCTGGATTTATTTTCAGCTGGTGATATCCCGAACGGAGATCAATCTTGGAAAAATAGCTAGCTCCCTGAAGTTGGTCAAAAAAATCATCGATTCTTGGTAATGGGTATCGGTTCTTGATCGTGACCTTATTGAGCTGCCGATAATCGATGCACATTCGGAGCGATCCGTCTTTCTTTTTCACAAGCAGATCGTGCACCCGAGAAACACTAGGCCTTATAAAGCCTTTATCCAGAAGATCCTTCAATTGTTCTTTTAACTCCCTCAATTCAGCTGGGGCCATTCGATATGGAGGAATAGAAATGGGTCTTGTACCCGGAATTAACTCTATAGCAAACTCCACTTCTCTATCCGGAGGAAGGCCTGGAAGATCTTCAGAAAAAAACCTCCGGAAAATTTCGAACAATAGGAAAATCATTCAACTTTGAGGATTCCTTTTGGGTATCCACTATATTAGCCGACATCATACTCCACTCTGTGACTTCTCAATAACTTTTGAGCCCCAAGGTAGGAAATAAACTGACCTGAGGATATTCCAATCCTACCCCTTATAACAACTTCTGGTTCTCCGGAAAAAGTTAATCTCACTATCTTTCGCCGACAATCTAACATGGCATAACATGCCGACAACCAATCCATACCCAAAATGACGTCGAAGTCTACCATATCAAGTAGTACTAGGTTCACCATTGTTCCCCTGCCATTCACTTCTAATGGAAATTATTTACCACCCGAGAGGCCCAAATTGAGGCCCCTACTGGTGTCATAACCTCAACAGGTTCACTTAAATAAGAAGGTTCTACATGTAAATTCTTAGCAAAGCCCATTGACACATATGAAAATGTAGAGCCGGGATCGTATAATACAAATGCAGGAATACTCGAGACTAGCAAAATACCTGTGACCACCGCATTAGATGCTTCTGCCTCATTCCTCTGGGCAAAGCGTAGAGCCGATTAGAATTGTTGGGTTGTTGACCTCCCTGACTCTGGCGGGGTTGGTTTCCCTGATTTCCCCTGTAGGCAGCTGTGGTTGCTTCTGACCTCCCCTGAATAGATTGAGTTTGGGTCCTCTTCTTGCAATCCCTGGCATAGTGGCCTGACTCTCCACAGTTATAACATGTCTTCGTTAAGAGCCGACATTCTCCATTGTGTTTCCTTTGACAAATCTTACAAATCGGTTTGTCACCTCCTGTGTTAGGGTTGGTGGCCTTGTCCTTGCTACCTTGGTAATTAGACCAACTGTGCCCCTTAGGCTTGAAATAAGACTGGCCCACAGATTGGTTCGGTCCTGAAGATCCCTTACTAAACTCCTGCTTCTGATTTTGACTCTGATTAAATGATCCTGACGTCCGAAATCTCTTCTGCGAATATTCTCTTTTTGCTTTAGCGAAACCTTCTACCCTCAAAGCCATATCGACAATCTGAAGATAAGTTCGGTCGTTGGCTAACGCCACCACCTTCTCTGCTATGTTCGGGTTTAAACCCTCTACAAATCGCTTGACTCTATCCCTTTCTGTAGGGACGACATGTGTGTTGAAAGAGGTAGTACAAGAATCAAGTCTTGAAAAAGACTCAAGATAGGCACGAGAGGAGTATGAAAGAAGGGAAACTTTAGAATGTTATTCCGTTTACTTATTACTAAGGTGGCGCGCACACCGTCGCAATAAGTAACCGTTCAAACACCCAACTCGAAGAAACTTCCTAGAATCTCCTAACCTGGTTTAGCTTTGATACCAACTTGTCACGCCCCAAATTTTCCTAAGTCTTTACTTAGGGCGTGATGGCACCTGGACAATTATTTTCCACCAGGAGCACCATTTAATTCTCTTTATTTAGAAATTTAAACTTATATTCAAATACGGAGCTATTAATAAAAATAACAATAAAGAAATTTGTTTATGACTTTATTGAAAATATAACGCGAGCCCATACTCGTGTAAATATTGTTTCTACATAGACATACTGACAAATATTATTCTAAGTTGGAAGGGAGACCATTCCACACGGGCATTTCCCGAGACACTGGAACTGACATTCTGAACCTGACGAGTACCAAGCCCGAAGCAATGGACTTGGTATGACAAGAGGCTGCGGGACGATCGCTAGCCTTGGCGTGGAGCCTTGCCTCTATCACGCTTTCCTGAAACATGTTAAATAAAGAGTCAGCCCTACCATCCAAATTTGGTGAGAACCTTACCTGCAATTCTAAGTAACACCACAATATTCCAAGTGCAATCACATTATAACGTAATAAGCATATTGCAAAAACATATCAGGTTACAACATTTTTAAATATGCAACAACTCCTCATAGGAAATTCTCGGTTTAACTAACACTTCATTTTATCTCGTATTATACGTTAAGACATCCCCCTGCATTTCCACATGTTTATTACATTTATATATTTGTGAACGCGTATTCACTTTTCATATTTATATATAGGTTAACATGTATTCATCTTTCATATTTGTTGCGGCGTGCAACCCGATCCATTATATTTACGTATTTGTGAACACGTATTCACTTTACGTTTTGTTGCGGCGTGCAACCCGATCCATTATGTTTACGTATTTGTGAACGTGTATTCACTTTACGTTTTGTTGCGGCATGCAACCCGATCCATTATATTTACGTATTTGTGAACGCGTATTCACTTTACGTTTTGTTGCGGCGTGCAACCCGATCCATTATGTTTACGTATTTGTGAACGCGTATTCACTTTACGTTTTGTTGCGGCGTGCAACCCGACCCATTATATTTACGTATTTGTGAACGCGTATTCACTTTACGTTTTGTTGCGGCGTGCAACCCGATCCATTATATTTACGTATTTGTGAACACATATTCACTTTACGTTTTGTTGCGGCGTGCAACCCGATCCATTATGTTTACGTATTTGTGAACACATATTCACTTTACGTTTTGTTGCGGCGTGCAACCCGATCCATTATGTTTACGTATTTGTGAACGCGTATTCACTTTACGTTTTGTTGCGGCGTGCAACCCGATCCATTATATATTTATATATTTATATATTTATGTGAACACGTATTCACTTTTCATATTTTTCAGAAGATCAAATAAATATTATTCTCTTTTCTAACATTCTGTCATAACGATTATAACTTTTTAACCATAACTCCAACTAAGATGTTTCTCAAGCGGAAACTAAGGTAAGACGGGGATCTTTCACTGTACCAAATTTCATTTAAAACTACTTTGGGTAACTAACACAAATTTATCCTCAAAACAGCCACATGAAATTTGTTTCGGCAGAATTTTTATTAAACAACACCCAATCTTATAATAGTCATAACTCCTAATCTGTAAACCCGTTCAAGCCCCATAAATTCTCAAATCGACGATAACAGAGAGCTACACGTCTCCATGTGGACCATTCTTTTATATTCTGTACCATTTGGTACAATTTTACACTTTTATTCGCTGCCCTTCCTGGATCTCGATAGATCCGAGGCAGAAACTTTAAACAGCGATAACTCTCAATCCGTAAGTCGGATAGATCCCCGTAAGGTCTCAAAATGTCCACAACAAAGAGATCTAGAACTTTAATTTAGCAACAATTTTCATATTCCCCACATATTAGTACAGTTTTACGTTTCAACGTCCTGCCCTTCTGGATTCCGACGAATCCGAGGCAGCAACTTCAAACTACAATAACTCTCAGCTCGTAAGTCCGTTTTAATAAATCTTTATATATATCTGTCTGTAACAGAGATATTTACAACCATGTAAATTTTCATATAATTATAACAAGTAAAACTCAATAAAAACAGTCCGTAATTATGCCTTTCCGAATTTCGACCAAATCTAAGGCAGGAACTTTGAATTATGATAACTTTCAAACCGTACGTCCATTTTACCTCATTTTTGGTTCTATATGATCATATTAGAGAGGTGTACAATTCTTCCGAATTTCATCAAATTCTAACAATTATAACTCAGTGAGAACAGTTCATAAAGTTCATGACGCAACTAGTTGTCTAAACAATCAAAAGTTCAATATTTCTTTTCAACACTCAATTCTTATTCCAACATGTATTGAACTAAAAATAAAGGATGTTACCAAGAATTTCTGAGTGAGAAAACTCACCTTGTAAGTGTGAAAAAGATTGTGGTTCGGTTGCTACAACCACCCTTGCTCCTTAGTGTTCCCTAATTTTCTTGTTCTCCTTCCTCCCTTGATATTTTCTTGATTTTTTTCCTTCTTGTTCACTTGTTTTTTTTTCCGATTTTCTAACCTTTATGTTATGTACTTTGTTTGTGTGTAAATACAATGTATAAATGGAGGAGTTTTCTATAACCTATGGGAGGTGAAATGACAAGAGTTGGAGGGGAAATGAAAAGGGGGGAAGGGGTAAAGGGAAGGGTAGACGTATTGCATGCTGCATTTTTTCTTTTTTTTCTTTCTTTTTTTTGTTTTTCTTTTGTTTTTCTTTTGTTTGTTTTTTTTTTTTTCTTATTTTCATTTCATCTATCTATTTATTCAACTTTAACACTAACTCTATCCCATGCAATTTATTCTTTGTTTTCTTATATATATATATATTTTTATTAACCCAACCACAACTATATATTTTTTTTTCCGGATTTCACAGGGTCTAACCCCTGTTGGCAAATCAACCAAGTTCCAAACTTGATTGACGTACATCGAGTCCATCTTAGATTTTATGGCTTCTTGCCATCTCTACGAATCATTGTCTAACATAGCGTTGTTGTAGGTTGTAGGTTTATCGTCATCAAGAATATCTATATCATTGTGTGTTTCAACAAGGAGATTAAGTCTTTCGGGCGGGCGATGAGTCCTAGTAGTCATACGGAGTTGAATATTCTACGTTTCAGTGTTTGTTGTATTATGATTATGAAAAGGTATTTGTGTGTTGGATAATCCACCACCTTGAGAGCTTTCAGGAATGTCATTTTCATGTGTTTCTTGAATGGTATGATGTACAACTATTATATCATCTTCCATTGGTTGTGTATGAGAGCTTTGCATTTCTGCACTATCTCTCACAGCACTCCCACTGGCTGAAGGGCGTACTCTAAGTACCCAATCTTCACCAAATACTCCTACTGAATCTTGTCTAGGTCATTTGACAAGGGTTCAACTTTCGTGTTATCTTGTGGTTCTTGAATTTCTTCAAGTTCTATCTTATTGCAGCTCTGTTCCTTGTAGACATAGTCTTCTTCAAAGAAAGTTGCATTTCTGGAAACAATGACCTTATGTTCTCCAGGAAGATAGAAATAGTATACCTTAGTTTACTGTTATACCCCGGAATTATAGGACATGTATACGAGAATAGACGTGAGAACACGAGACTTAAAAGTTTGAACGCAAGAAAGAATTGTCTCCCAAAGGAAAAATCTTCCGAACCTCGGGAAGGAAAAATGTTTGTCGATAAGAATTGGGTTTTCAGAATTGTTATTTGAGACTGATGGAATTTATCGGAACTATGGAATTTTATTTTCGGATTTGGACACGTAGGGCCCACCCGGGAATCTTACGTTTTGTGGGGCCCACGAGGTTTCCGATATTTTGACCAATTATGGAAATTTCGAGAAACGAAATTTTATGGACGAATGGGAGGGCGACACGTGTTACCCCCTACATAGGCTTGTTCAAAAATTGTGACCAAGGGTAAGTGGTCAAGTGACCAAGGTTAAGTGGTCAAGTGACCAAGGTTAGTAGTCAAGTGGATGATCAAGTCTTGACAAGCCAAGCTTGATATAATTGACTAAGTCATATAAGGCCACTTGACTAGATATTTAGATTTCTTCATCCAAACCCCACAAGTGTTTTAATCTTGACCCTCCATTATTTTATATATGCACACTAGTAGCAAGACAAGTCTCCACACTTAGAGAAAAATTAGAAAACTTAGAGCAAGACTTGAGGTGCTCTCGGCTTTGAGCCACTTTCCACAAGAATTTTTTTGTTTGTGGTTCATAATTCACCATACTTTAACCCAAGGTTCCTAGGGGTATTATAAGGATATCTCAATAGAAAGATCCCGGAAAAACGACGTTTTCACGTTAGTCGCAAGATGAAAACCTAAGTTGTTTTCATAGTTGTGATTGGAAAGTGAAGGAAAGTTGTTTGTGAACTTCTAAAGGCTTCAAATATCGTATTTGAGCGTGAAGTAAATGAGCTAAGATTTCTAAGGAGCGATTTTGAATCTTGGAGTTATATAAGGGCTTATCAAGGTAACAATCTTGTCGTCTTAGTGATTAAAGATTACTTATTGTTTTAGTTATGGATATAAACAAGCATGAGATATGTAATATGGAGATTGATAAGTGTTATGGATATTGGAATCACTAATCCGAAACTAGCATGTTTAGCCCTTGAAATTGTAATTCAATTTGGTTATTAGTTTAGTCGTCGCATGTTATATAAAAAAGGAATTATAGTTGTTAAAGTTGTTTACGACTATATAACATGTTAGACTTAACAACTTGGATTTAAAAGGAATTAAGGAGAAGGACTTAGGATTGGTGTTGTGGTGGCCGAATGCCCTTATAAATGTTGGACTGTTTTATATGAATTGTGGGGCAGAATTTTACACGTATTGTAAGGCGTGTAATCCCCTTTGATTTGGTTGATGTGTTGAGCCTTAAATGTGGCATATTGGTTATTGATTTCGGGCCTTGAAAAAGGTGGAAAAGTACGTAGAAACAAAGGAAGTGTTGTCCAATTTTCCGTAGAATAAGAGACCGTATACTTAGTATCATTCTACGTTAGAAACTAGAAGTTGATAGTCGTGTTGTGGTCATTATAGGTTGACAATTCTACGTGCGGCGTATTCAAATTAGCGTGTGGATTAAGCCAAAAAGGTATGTGAACCATCTCCTCTTCTTCTAGCATGATTCCTTATGGTAAAGTAAGTAAATCCTACTCCTTAAATGATCTACTCCTTGATTGTACTTGGATGGCCTAGTATAGAAGTTGTTCTATATACTTCCTTAATGGTACTTTGGATGTTTAAATTAGAAGTTGTTATAATCAATTCCCTTGATAATATTTGGATTTTCAAAAGTGAAAGTTGTTTTACTTGAAGTACTTAGAGTCTTAAAAAGGAAGTGGTTTCCTAATCTCTTGGATAGTGCCTTAGTTCCAAAACCTAAAGGTTGTTATAATGACTTTATGGGAAGTTTGTTATAACGGCTTTAGGGGAGTCAAATGAGTGATTTACTTAATTGATTTAAAAGAGGAGAAATGACATGATTTAAAGAGAAGTAACTTGTTTTAAAGGTGTGAGTTACTTGGGATTTAAAAGTATAAGCTACTTAATTTCTAAAGTTAAGAGACTTGATTTCTAAAGTTAAGAAACTTGATTTGAAAGTATATGATACTTGGTTTTAAAAGTATAAGTCTCTTGGTTATAAAAAGAATGAATTTGTCTAATACATAAAGAATTATAACGGCTTTATGGGAAGTTAGTTATAATGGTTTTATGAAAGGTTAAGAGAGTGGTCTATTTGATTGATATGAATGAGTTGCCTAGGTTGTGAAATTAGAAGTTACTTGGTTTCAAAGCCTTGAAATGAATTTCTAAAGGTGTAGTAACTTAATTTGAAAAATAGACATGCCTTGATACTACGGGTGTTAGTATCTTGGGGTTTTATATGAGTCTTTTGAAAAGAATGGACGTACGTAGTACTTTGTCTTGTTTAAATGAGAATTTTTCTATGTGTGCCTTGATAGTACTTTGGCTTGCTTAAAGGAGAATTATTCTATTTTGTGCCTTGATAGTACTTTGGCTTGCTTAAATGAGAATCTCTCTTGGTTTGTGTAAAAAGGAAGGCATGGTAATTGTCTTGGTTTGTGTAAAAAGGAAAGGCATGGTATTGTCTTGGCTTGTGTAAAAAGGAAAGGCATGGTATTGTCTTGGCTTGTGTAAAAAGGAAAGGCATGGTATTGTCTTGGTTTGCTAAAATGATGGTTTATTCATTTTATAAATAAAGGTCAAGAATGGTTTGCTTGCATATGGGTTGCTCATATAGACATTCGTGCAAGTGTCGTATTTACACATCTCCGCGTCCCTCCATAAAGGGTCGGCAACTTGGTTCAAGAGATATCATGGAGTAGCTCCCCATGGTGTGAGTGGTACACACTCACAACGGGTCGGATAGACTCGGGCGGGTTAAATTCCCGGGATATAAGTCATGGATTAGCTATCCGTGATGCGAGTATCGTGTACCGATGACTCATTGCGGGTCCACGTGACCTATGCGGGTGAAATAGTCTCTTGCGGGTGAAATAGTCCTATGATAGGTTGCATTATAATACAGAGGGTGGTTGACCCTGGCACTGGCACGACCTTCATGTTTTGAAACGGTAGTGATTTCATTAATGAAAGGGTGCATTGTGTTTATGACTTAAAGTGGAACAGTTAATCTCATTGTTAAAGGCATAACTTAAAAGGTAAAAATGATTGTATTACTCTCATGTTTGCAAGGTTCAGTGTGCTGTTATTTTGAGTTATCATACTTGCTTCCTGTTATATGTGGACTGTGTGATCTCCTTTACAGCACTTATTGTTTCATATACTTGGTACATTCTTCGTACTGACCCCCTTTCTCCGGGGGGTTGCGTTCATGCCGCAGGTTTAGGTACCAGTTCGGTGATCTGCAAGTGTAGAACCTTGCTCGGAGTTTTTGGATAGCTCCATCTGTTCAGGAGCTTATCATTTTGGTATAGATCCTTCAGTACATGCTTTGTACAGTTATGGGTACGGCGGGGCCTTGTCCCGTCATAGTTCAGTAAAACTCTTAGAGGTCTGTATTCATATGTGGGATTGGACTCGTGTACAGTGTAGTGCTTTTTGATTATGTATATATATGGCAGCCTTGTCGGCTTTGCCTTTGCATGTTCGTTGGTTTTAAAAAGAAAAAAGAAAAAAAATGAGGTGTTATTTAGTTCCGCGGTTTAATTATGGCATTTAGGTAGGAGGGTGCCCAGGTAGGGCACCAGTCACGGGCCCGGGGTTCGGGTCGTGACAGAGTGGTATCAGAGCAGTCAGTCCTCGGAATGTCTACAGACCGTGTCTAGTAGAGTCTTGATTATCGGTGTGTTGCGCGCCACACCCATAAACAGGAGGCTACAGGACATTTAGGAGTTGGTTTCTATTCTTCTCACTCTGAGATCGTGCCATAGAGTTGTGTTATTAAGATAATCCCTCTCTGACGTATTATTGTGTTACAGCTATGCCTCCAAGGAGGGAAACAGTCGCCCAGAAGGGAAAAACAGTAGCAGGAGCTACCAGTCAGACTCAGAGAGTTGATAGGGCTCATGCCCTGTGTTATCTGGATATCAGGCCGCAATGCGAGTTTTTCTGCGCCAGGTTTTGAGGCCCCAGCACCAGAGCCTCCAGTTTCAGTTAGGGGAAGACTATAGGGTCATAAGGGAAGCAGTTATGTTATTGACCAAGATAGCGGTGATACAGTTTCATCAGCAGGAGGTTATTCGGCCAGTACAGACAGGTGTACAGAGGGTAGAGGACCAACGCGGAAATCAGCGTAAGAGGGCTAGACCGGTTGGTTATTCCGGTGAGTTTTTGGACGAGCAAATTTCGAATGAGTGAGATATTCATCCCAGCCTACCCAGGACATACCCCCGCAGCTCACAGGTGGGAGATTGGACCCCACAAGGTATTTAGGAGCCGGTCCGAGCTCCAGGGTTCGAGGTTTTCAGAGGAGCAGAGGATTTTCTCAGTCGAGGCCACTTATTCCTCAGTGTTTCCGATGTAGTAAGCGTCATATGGGGAAATGTCGTTATGGCACAGGTGTTTGTTTTTATTGTGGCCGTCCGGGCCATATGCTGAGGGAATGTCCTTTTAGAAAGAGCACTGGTGATGTGGCTCAGCCTATGAGGTCGATGGTTGGTTCCTTTTCCTCTACAGTTGTGCGCCCCCCAGGGCGGGGTATTCAGATGTCAGCCAGCCGTGGTAGAAGTCAGGGTGAAGTTTATAGTTCTGGCGGTCCTTCAAACCGCATAGATGACGTGACTACTGGGCAGGATCAAGAGGCAACGTCGCATGGGGTTACATGTATATTTCGATTCTTTTGAATCATACATGCATTGATAGATTCAGATTCCACCCTAGCGTATATATTTCCCTTTGTTGCTAGTAGTTGTAAATTGATAGCACCACCAGAGGTAGGGATACTTTGATTAGTAAGGTGAAGAGTGAAGAATGTTGACAAGAATGATAAAGTGAACTGAGACTATAGTTGTGTAGGGTTCACAAGTTGTAATTACCCCATAATAGTGTATGACCGATAGTGGAGTATGTACATTAGAAATACTTCGGCCTAAGTGATGAACCTCTAGTGAATGGGAGGATAGGGTGAGAAGTACCTTGAGATAAGAGAGAGATTTATTTCAGACTAAGAATAAGAGTTAAGTATGACGATGGGTCAGGTTGTGGACCAATTTCGGGTCAACCGGGAGTATGGAATGAGGTAGTGCCAGTTGGAAATGGTCCCGCTATGTGATAGGGTCACGAGGATGCGAGGCCTAAGTCTAGTTAATCGTTGTACGAGTTCGTGGACGTGTTCCACCAGAACCAGGTCGTGAGGGCCGAGAAGAGCCTTAACGGAAATTCAAGCAGCATAATGGCCAAGTTTGGATAGTAACTCCAAGGAGTGGAGAACAGAAATAATATTTGAAAGTTTGTACGTGTGCTCAAATAAGTTAGGGAGTACGAGAAAGGATGACAAGTAAGAAAAGGAAGGAACAAGGGTTAAAAGAACTATAATGGTTATAGTTATGAGTAATGAAGGTGCGCAGAGAGAATCCTTTTTAGGCCATGAGTGGAGGTTAATTGTGATGATACACACGCCTTAGGTTCAGTGTTATAACACTGTCCATAGGTGCTCGTAATTGAGATGCTACTAGTATTAGAGTTTACACCGTTTGGTAAACTAAGCTAGGCAGATTATAGGATCATGCCCCAGATAGTAATTTGACTAAGTGAGACAGAGAAGGGAAGTAACACGAGGGAACACATCAGTTAGCTGAGTGGGAGTCCGACTGAAGGGTTCAGATAGTGTTAGTCCCATGACTTAGAATACAACAGGGCCATCCCTTTTTACGGGAAAAAGAAAGGAACCTCTAAAGATCCCGTTTTGAAAAGACTGTAACCTTCGAGTTTTGTGAGAAGGGACCGCGGATGGAAGGTCCATTGATATGTGTACATATGATATATGGTGGTCGTGTGTGGCATCGTTGGTCTTGTGGAGTATTTATTGATAGGCATGGTAAGGAGACTATGCCAGAGTTTTTATAGCTTGAAGACCGACTAAGAACATTCGGGGACGAATGTTTCTAAGGGGGGAAGAATGTTACACCCCGGGGTTCGGGTCGTGACATTTCCTTTGGATACCCCACAAAATAATATTTCTCACTTTTAGATTTCAACTTGTCAGTAAGCATCTTCTTTACATATGTAGGGCACTTCCAGGGTCGCATGTGTTTAAGTGTTGGTTTTTTGCCGTTCCATACCTCATATGGAGTTTTCTCTACTGACTTTAAAAGAACCCTGTTCAGAATATAAATTGAGGTTTTTAATGCATGTCCTTAAAGGTATGTTGGTAGAGTTGAGAAACTCATCATGGATCTAACCATATCTAATAGGGTTCGATTTCTCCATTCAGCGACACCATTCATTTGTGACGTTCCAACAGGTGTCCATTGTGATTGGACTCCATGAAGCTTCAAGTAATCCAAATATTCTTTACTTAAGTATTCACCTTCTCGATCTGATCGAAGGGTCTTGATACTTGTTTCAAGTTGTTTCTCTACTTCTGACTTGTACTCTTTGAATTTCTCAAAGGCTTCGAACATGTGTTTCATAAGATACACATGCTTAAACCTTGTAGTGATGAAGTAAGGGAAGCATCCCTTAGCTTGAGTTGAAAATGGCCCACATACATCAGTATGGACTAGGCATGGCCAGTGGGCCAGGACGACCCAATCTCGGCCCGGTCCCGCCCCGAACCCCCTACCCCCTTAATATTTATTTTTAACCTCTAAGTTATTATATTTACACTTTAACTCAATTTTTCAACTATAAATACCTCATTTTCTCTTCATATTTCTCACAAATCTTCCTACAATCTCTCTAATCTCTCAATCAATCACTCTACAAGTCTACATTGTCTACTAAATATTCAATTTTATTTATTCATTTGGGAGTGAAGTTGGCAACTAGCTTAAGGATCATCCATCGAGCAAAGTTTCAATTTCATTACACGTCGGCGTTTGGTACATTCGTTCCTTCATTAAATTATTATTGCTTATTTATTTATTTAGCGTACTTAATTTCATTATCTTTAACTAATTATTAGCATAATTAAAATGGAATCAATAAGAGGTATGCTTAAGGGTAAGGGTAAAACTTCTTCTACTAGGGGTAGCAAGGGCCGGGGTACTATTCCTAGACAGGATCATATTACTAGACATGATGATTTTTTTGATACCGAAGATTTTCCTAAAATACCATATGGTTTAGACGAGAAGATATTTTCTGGAACTCAACAAGACTTTAATTTAGAAGATGATGTAGATGACACACCCACTAATGTAGATGACACATCAACTAGTGCGCCTTCAACTGAAATGTCTCATATTCCCCCTAGTATAAGACGAGATCCAGCAAAACGACCATTAAAATCATATGCATGACAATGTTTTATAAGGGACGTAGAGAATCAAGTAGCTATATGTAAAATTTGTAAACAATGTTTTAAATTTAAAACTGAAAAAGGTAGCGATGGGACGGGGGGTTTAATGAGACACATAGCACAAAACACCCAGCTAGGTATGTCCAATATGAGTAGGGATGTCAATAGGACGGGTAAATGCGGGTACCGCTCCGTACCCGTTTCAGTTGGGGTGGGTATGGGGGATGGTTTGGTGGGTGGTGGGGCGGGTATGGGTATCAAAAGTGCTACCCACCATGGGTAGTGGAGCGGGGTGGATTTCATATAAGACCCGCCCCGTACCTGCCCCGCCCCGCTACCTGTCCCGTACATGTTTGTGTTGGATTCTTTAATTATGCTGATTTTCTGGTATTCTTAACTAGACAAGTACTTGAAATCCCTTATTCTTGTCAAGACTCCCTGATTCTTGTCAAGTCATTATTATTATTATTATTATTATTATTATTATTATTATTATTACTATTATTTAAAATAAAGTGTACGGTACCCTTCAATTTTTTTAATGTTTTTGTGTGAAAATGTATGGTACAATGCAATAACTCTACCTGTGCATATGTGACAACTTTGGTAATGACATTGGAGTTTCTCTTTTGCATTTTTTACAATTGTGATCATTTGAAAGGACTAGAAAACTTTTTGTCTTCTTCTATATAAATTTCACGCTTTATTTTAATCTTTTAATATTCCTAATATTTTGATAAAGTTTCAGACTTTGATATTCGATACACCATAGTGAAAAAGATTCATTTTTCCATTTTCTTGGACCTCATTTTTTTTTTCTTATATAACTTTTTTTTACTACTCGTGATGGGTACCCGACGGGTAAGTGGGTACCCGCTGGGGTAAGTGGGGCGGGGGCATTTGGAGGAATTACTACTCGTGATGGGTGGAGGGGTGGGGTTGACGTGGGTTTTAGGTGGCGGGTACGGGTATGGGGTACCCTTCCCCCGCCTCTGCCCCATTGACATCCCTAAATACGAGGCTCAAAAACCGGGTGCGCAAACGCCCTCTCCATCGGGACAAGGTTCATATGCTGTCCCGGACCAAGTATAGGGTCAAATTAACCCTATGACGGAGGGAATTGTAGGCCCTAAATACGATAAACATACAGATGGGAAAGCACTAGCAAAATTAGTTGTTGTGGAGGATTTGCCTTTTTCATTTTCTGAATCTCCTGGTTTTATTCATTACATTAGATAAATGTATAATCATGATTTTAAATGTTTTCCTAGATCAACTGTTAAGAGAGATGTATTTAAATTTGCACATGAATATCAACAATATTTACGTTACTCATTATATCATTTTAATGGCAAAGTGGCTATCACTTCTGATATAAGACGTTGTACTAACGGTCATGATTATTTAACGGTAACATGTCATTGGATAGATTATAAATGGTCTATGCAAAAACGTATTTTAGCGTATAGATATATAGATGATAGAAACACTGGTAATTTTATTGTAGAAAATATTTATTTTGTTTGTCATTATTATGACATAACTAATAAAATTATGACTATTACATTAGATAACACTTCTTCTAATAATTATGTTATTACAATTTTTAAAAATAGTTTAACTCCATCTTTTTCAGATCATTTTCATATAAGATGTGTGTGTCATATATATAATTTAGTTGTAAAGATGGTATTGATAAAATATAATTTGCTATAAACTATATTTTTAAAAATAATATAATACAACGAAAAAGGGAATATAAAAAAAACTTGTCACGATTGCCAACTACCTTATAGAAAAATTCTCAAAGAAGTACCCACAAGGTGGAATTCTTTGTATCAGCAACTACTTGTTGTTTATGACTATAGAAGACCTATAACTTTATTTTTTTAACGCCCGTAATTAAAATCCAGCTTATATGATTGTAGATAGCGATTGAGACAAAATTGTCAAACTTATTGTATTTTTAGAGAAACTTTTTCAAGCAACAAAAGAATTTTTCGGTATATATTATCCTACTATTTCAACTATGTTGTTTTATATAGCTCTCATATTTTTATTACTTAATGAATATATGGCTAGACCAGCTTATAAAACAGCTATTAAAAATGTTTATCAAAATAAAAAATATTTTATTCCTATTCCCACTATTTATTTTATTAGTGTTGTATTAAATCTGACTATTAAAATAGACGGATGTAAATCACTTATTCAAACTATTTATGATTGTATAACAGTACTACCACCTCCAAGTCCCAAAAATATAAATGACTCACCACCTATTGAACAAACTAAAGAAGAAGTGTTGTCTAGCATAGAAAACTAATGCAAAAAAATTATAGGTATTATCACCAAGAAAGTGTCAGCAACCAACCGACTTCCATACCATCATCTTCTTCTTCTTCAACACAACCTCAAAAAGACATGATGTTTCTGCGGCAAGTATTGAAAGCCTCAGAAATAGAATGTGTGGTGCTAACACTACTAACCAAATTAGCGAGTTTGATATTTTTGTTTTGCAGGGTGCTTTACCGTACCAAGCAGTTGTCAATGAAGAAAGAAAGGAAAAGTTGCTGAAATACTGGAGGGGGAATGAGAAGACATTTTTGACACTTTCAATGATGGTCCGAGATGTTTTCAACATTCAAGCGTCATCAACAGCGTCTGAAAGCATTTTTTCTGCAGGCAGATTTCAAATAGGAGAGCACAGACACTCATTAGTTGGAGACATCTTGGAGATTGCAGTATTATTCAGAGATTGGATACGAGCGGAGCGGAGAAGGTGCGGTCAACCGGAGATGAATAAAGAAGAAGACGAAAATTACAACGACATCTTATCTGAAGGTATGAGTAGTGACGTGGAGCATTTTGATCAACAAATACCAATTCCAACCAAAGAACCACATGAGATTATAAGGAAAATAGAATAGGTTTTTTTTGAAAATGTAATTTCTTTAATTGCAATTTTACTATGTCATTTGAAACTTTTGAACGACACTACAAAGTTGTAATTTTGACAATTGTATATGTATACTGTATTAGAAAAAAATTATATTTCTATTAAATAATATAAGAGGCACAAAAATAGTCTTGAGATGTTTTTATTACACTCTCTTGTTCAATTATTGAGTTGTTTATATATATTTTTTTTTTTAATTAAGTGCAAAAAAAAAAAAAACGCCCCAGCCCGAACCCGCCCCGACCCCCGATCCGACGGGACGGGACTTCGGTGAATCCCGCCAAACCCACCCCTCCCCCGTCCCGCCAAACCCGACCCGGCCCACTGGACACCCCTAGTATGGACTAACTCAAGCACCTCTTTGGCTCTCACACCTTTCCCAGAAAGCGGTTTGTTGGTTATCTTTCCTCTCAAGCAAGATTCACAGTTACCATAGGACTCTAAATCAAATGGTTCTAGGTAGTCCAACTTCATTAATCTTGTTATCCTTGATTCATTGATGTGACCAAGTCTACAGTACAATAAGTAGGTAGGGTTTCTTTGATTACTTATCTTAGCTCATTTATTTTGCATATTGAAAATTTCACGACTACAGTTTAGAACATACAAATCATCCACAAACGGAGCATTTTCACAAACAAAACTATCAAAAGACAGTACATATCTGTCATTGGCAATAAATTAGGAAAACCCCTCAATGTCTAACATTGGGATAGGAATAATATTCCTCGTTAACGAGGGAATAAAATAATAATTATTAAGTTCTAAATAAAAGCCAGAAGGTAAATCTAATCTATAAGTTCACACGCGTTCAACATCCACTCGTGCTCCATTTCCAACGCGCAGGTCTACCTCTCATGGTCCAACGTTTCTGATGTCAGTTAGCCCCTGCACATTGTTACAAATGTCTGAGCCACAAGCGGTATCTAATACCCAACAGTGAGAGTTACTTATAGACATATTTATTTCAATGACAAACATACCTTGTCCAGCAGAGCCAGGAGAACCTAGTGATTTGCCTCCTACTGGAGTTGTGCACTCCTTCTTCCAGTGCCCCTTTCATTTGCAGTTGAGGCACAAATCTGCAGCTACCTTTACTTTTTTCTGAACACCTCCTCTAGGTCTCATAACTGTGGGTGCAACAACTATCTTACCCTTCTTCTTATGCAGGTTCTTACCCTTGGGTTTGAACTAGCTAGATGAGCCACCATGAGCACAACTTTACCTTTAGAGGTGGACGATTCAATGTTCTTCAACATGTTGTGAAGCTCTGGAAGACTCGCCTTGGTCCCATTCATATTGAACTTTACAATAAAGTTTTCAAATGAACTACGAAGCGAGTTCAGGATCAGATTGACAGAAACATTTACGGGCAGCTTCGTTCTAATCGAAGACAACCTCTCTATTAAACCAATCATCTTCAAAACATGCGCCAACACCTGACCCCCTTTGTTCAGCTTACACTTGAAAAGGTCCCTCAATAGTTCATACTCCATTTTCTGAGACTGTGAGTCATAGAGACTCTTCAAGTGTTCTAGCATCTCGTTGGGCCCCATATTTTCATGTTGCCTCTATAACTCTGCAGTCATGGAGGACAACATTACGCATTGTGCCGAGGTAGTATCGTCAAGATGTTTCTGATAGGCTGCCTTGTCAAACAGGGTATACTCAGTGTTGACACCCAATTTTGACCCTCTAGTCCAGTCATTAACTATAAAATTACACTAATTTTTCAAAATAATTTTAACAATTTTATAATAATAAAATGCAACAATAAAATATTAATACATTAAAAAATAAGCGATTTAATAATGGCACCGCTTTTTTACGCAGAGTATTAAACATTTTTTGAGTCTCACGTCCGCATTCGTTATTTGCATAAATATTATTCATAATTTAAGCCATATTATATTTTCATTAATTCTAAATAATTTTAATAATAATAATAAATACGTTAATAAATAAATAATTTAATAATGGCGTCGCATCAAGCATTCCTTAAAATTATATTCACATTTATTAATACTTAAAGCAATTTAATAATTATTATTTGCAATTTAACCCCCACCCCCACCCCATTAATTCAATTTTAAGTTAACATCGCAAAGCATGCATAATAAATAAGATTTTAATAACGGTCTCGCATTATAAAACATTAAGCACTAATTGAATAACACGCCCGCATTTATTATTGTAATAATTTTAACCCGAGCTAAAACTAATAAAGCACCTAAAGTCATATTAAAATAATTTAATAATAACTTAAACCCATTTACTAACACTTAAAATAAACCATTACCTAAAACTAACAAGCCCAATACTAATTAATAACCTCTTTATTTTGTAGCCCAAGTCAGCCGGCCCAGTCCCTTATTCATCCCTACCAATACACACAAATTAACCTAAAACCTAAACAAAAGAACCAAAAATCCCTAGCAGTCGACACCCCCTATTTTCGTCCAAATTACCCAAAACACACCCAAATCCTAAACTTACCTTAACAAATCATATAAGATATCAGTACCAAATCATCCTAAAATAGCCCTAAAATTACGTCCATAATCAGTCCAAGAAATCGCAATCAAAATGCCCATAAATACTACATGCATATCAGCCATAAAGGGTTTTAAACTTTGCCTCAATTGGAGGCTATATAAAAGGAGGAAAATCAGCAAGAGGGGAGGGCAGCGAGAACCCCTTTTACCACAAGGAGAAGCCATAAAACAATCCAAGAAAAACCAGTGGAAACCTAATAAAGGGGTAGGCACCGATTCCACAGAGGAAAATATCACGACCACAATGAGGAACCCATCGAAAATCAGCAATAATCGAGGAGGGGGAACAATCGGAAACCAATAGGAAAACATCAGAAAATTAGAAGTCTAAGGCAAGAACATAAATTCGTAACCCTTTCGTCTTCCTCGCAAGAATCAGTCGCGAACCAGTGAGAATTCTCAAAGCAAAAGTTTCATTCCCTTTTAATCGCATCGCAATAAATCTTTCGAGTGGGTCGACGACTTGATACGCCGCCTCGGTTCGCTGTCCGGAGAAGGTAAAATCAATCCCCTTTGCCTTTAAATTTGGCTTATTGCATTGTTGGTTTGAATTGATTTACTTAGTTTCGCTGAGTTTATTGTCCAGATTATTGTTGATGCATATAAATATTTGCGTGTGTTGCTTTAAGATGTCGATGTCTTGCTTCCAAGTGTCTGTCTGAGTCCGATTACCGTATATTCGCATTCACATCCGACTAAAGATATGTGACCTTTGTTAACAACAGATCAGTATCCAAGTTTAGATGAATTCGAATATAAGACTTGTCTTTAATGCAGAATTTATACGATGGTATTAGGTACATCAGCGCTAGAGTTTTGGCTTGCCAGTAATGTTTTGTTATTATTTATTGTTGGGGAGCTAACTTGTGGGTCACTTAAGAACCAATTTGATAGCCAAGTTTAGTTAGATAATGTTTGTTTTCTTTTAAGAGTCCCGACTCATGAATTTGAAGGCTGATTTGCCGATTATAGTCTATCCCCCGCATGCTATCTCAACGAGGTAATTTACAAGGTGATGTGCTTAATTAATTTTGTACCCATGCCGATTATAGTCTATCCCCCGCATGCTATCTCAACGAGGTAATTTACAAGGTGATGTGCTTAATTAATTTTGTACCCATACCTGTTCGTGTTAGATAAATTAGGATATTGGAACATCTAAAGTCTATAAAATGAAGGTCAATCTGTTTACTTGTATGTTTGTTAACAGGATGTTAGTTTCAGAGATTTGATAATAAGGTAGCGGCGCCGCATGAATGTAGATTTGTTTGTATGACTCTCGATGTGCTGGAACCATGTGAAATCGATAATGTTAGATATCATGGCTATTTCCTCCTTTACATATGTATATAGGATCATTAGGGCCTTATGTTTATATGTCGTGTGAAGGTAGTAGAAACACATTGAATGGTCTCTCTGCTAATGTTCCGTCTTGTTACTCTTTTTGTCCTGATGTGTCTACTGCTTGAGTGAAATGTGGCTAGAGTAAAGATTGTGTCCATCGTGTTAAAGTGTCGGATCTCGATTGCAAGGATATAATCTAAACCTGTTTCTGAAAGTGCTTACAGCCCAAGTCTGTTCATCTTGGTTTAATAGTATCATGAGATTGCTTCCCGTTTCATATTACAATCGAAAGTTAGCATTGTATCTATTTTTATTTGACGTAGACATGTGAGCTTAGAAATTGGATGTGAGTAAACACAAAAGGAGAGGCTAAGATTTATTTTTTCCTTGTCTTGATTTAAAACACCCATCTTACATGTTAGTTTAAGAAGTCAGCATATTTTGTCTCCTATGTGAGGTTAATAGTACAATTTATTGTGTCTGTAACTACAGGATGTTTAAAATCTTATGGCAATGTTTGGTTTACCCTTTGATAAAAAAAATCTTGGACATATACTAATCCTTTTCCTTTCTTTATTTTACATGAAACACATCGGATGCAAAAAAAAATGAAGAGTCTCATGGCGAGACTCATCACGAGCTACAACATATGAAGACCCACATCTATGTGCATCTTTCTGTCCGCATTGGAAATTCCAAGCCACAAGCGAAATGACATCGATATTCTCCGAGTCATCCTTACTAATTCCTATCCCGCCCCATTTATTTGTTGTAAATTAATTGTCTAACGCTACATTAATTAGCATAACACTTAGAATATTTAGACCTTGAATCATTAGATTAGTAAGTAGTTTGATATTAGAGATTTACTCCCATCCTTAAGTTAAATATTCTAGCTTGACATACATGGCTTAAATTATAATTAAACCATTTAGTAACTGTCACTCGCATAATTATTTAGGTAGTCAAGACATTATTTGTTACTAAATCCTAACATGAAAAAATCATTTTTTTATAAATTCCTATTAGCACTCACATAGGAAAAATTATTTAAATCGCAAGATTGTTGGCCTTCGCATAATACACATTGTCACATCCTATAAGTATATATTTTGTCATAGTAGATTTTGCATCATTACCTCTATATTATACCTTATAGGATAATTTCGAATGTTTTCTAATTATTTTATAAATGCATGTTTTCAACTAGAACTAACTTTATATATATTTTAAACAAAGTCTTACATTTTATGTTGGTCGAAAATACATTTTTTATACTCGCAACTATCTTTTGCTTAAGTACTTTCAAAACATGTATTCTTTAGCAATAATAATTAACCTAGGTTTGAACGGACAACCGCAAGTTAGCAGATCTTAGAGGATGTCTAACCCCTTCCCTCTAGATTAATAAAGAACTCTTACCCAGAATCTCGCATAGTTTTGCAGATCATTAAATGGAGTTAATGTTGACTTGACTTAGTTAAAATTTAGGTGTCCTAATTCACCCAAACTAATTAGGTGACGACTCTGTGAACCCTTTTAGCATTTTTAGCCCTTTAGCATATTTTTGCACTTTTTATTTCTAACAAGTAGCAGGTTTCGCTGAAATAATGTCGCGGTCGAAAAAGGGCGTGACAGTAATGGCGACTCCACTGGGGAAACCAGGTTCTTAACCATAGCAAGCTTAGAGTTATTATTTGGCATTATTTTTGCATTTAATTTTTGTTGTAATTTGTTTTATTTGTAACTGTTGTAATTGCTATTTGTTACTGCTTTCCTTAAACTGACATTTCGTTCATACTTCTTCCATTCTGGAAAATTCACACAATCACACACTACACGCGTTAGTGTGCTTCGCGTACCCACAAATTTCTTTCAAAATACCCATATTTTAAGAGAGTTGGCGCAGGCGCGGAGTTGATCGGTTCGGCTGATCAGCCACGTGGCCTTCTCACTCGAGTTGTCCGCTCGGGAACCTTGCGTCTAGTAAGCCAAATCTTAGCAAACTTTGAATAGAGCTATACCACCCTTTATTTTTAAGGCATTCATGCATTTACCTTAGGTGGGTCGGTCCTTGGTATCGACACCACAATTAGGAAAACACCAAAACTGGTCAACGGGTTTCATGACCCAAATGACCAAAATCAGCATATTATGTGTTGCACAATTATGATAAATGGATCCAAGCCAAAATGACATGCCAAGTTGGGAAACGCAAATTCATCTTTTCGCACTCGTATTATGACTCTTGTAATATGACTATAAGCACAATTTAGTTTTAGGTTTAGCTTTATTTCCCAAACAAAGCATCTCATTCCAAAGGCTTGGACTTATTTATCATAATTTTGCATATGTGGCGTTTAGACCTACCTCTGACGTAAAGAGGTCCCCGTGCATGTTAGGGCTCGCTTGCAATGTGACAATTTATGTGCAACATATACTTGCTAATTATTATTTACACATTTGCAAAATCAAGTGCTTTACACTAACGCAGTTTGCTGAATTTTGTTTAGAAGGATTTATTATTTCCCCAAAGGTCGGTTCGTAATTGATTCAGCGATGACAGAGCATCATCACTTTACCAGGTCAAAGGCACGAAACAATGACATGACTGACTCAGAGGCATCTGAGCCAAATGGTTTGGGAATTATTCCTGTCGGCGAAACAGAACCTTCAGAGAGGAGGAATGTCACTAGTCAGGAAGAATGCATCGCACAGCTACTACAATAAATTGCCGATATGCAGGTTGAGATGGAAAGACTGCGAAATCTGACAAACTTATCCATCAGCTTGAATACCCCCATACCAGAGCAAAGGGCCACTACCTCACAAACTACCCCGGATCAACCTCCGCCACCGCATATCTCCCAAGCTCCTCACAAAAAATGTCAATCACCGATTCATGTCAAACTATCCCTCGTCCATCCAATCCTCAACCCCATCCCCAAAATGATCCTTTTAGCACATATATATCTCAGCCCCCGCCTACTTACTTCACCCGAATCAGCCCGAATCGCCAAACTACCCAATATCCACGCACCATACCTATTACCAGCCCCAACAAACAACCTTGGCTACCAACATATATGGTAGAAACCCAACCTTTTATCGCACATGTGCTTCCCCAAGAAACAGATCATTACGAAAAAATAGAGAAAGAAGCTCGAGCCAAAATGGACGAGGACGTGGCTAAAGAGATTCATAGCCTAAAAGAAGTTGTTCAGAGCATGCGATCGGACAAGGGTCATGAAGGATTGGATTATGAGGACCTTTGCATGCATCCATATGTAGAACTACCGGTAGGGTACAAGGTGCCCAAGTTTGATTTATTCGACAGGAAGGGGAACCCCCGCACACATTTGAGGTCATACTGTGACAAGCTGATCGGAGTAGGAAAGAACCCAACAGTTATTATGAAGTTATTCATTCGAAGTTTGACCGGCGAAGCATTAGATTGGTATACCAGCCAGGACTGGCATGGTTGGAACACGTTGACCCAGGACTTTGTGGAGCGATTCAGGTTCAATACAGAAACTGCCGTAGACAGATTTTATTTGATGAAGCTAGAGAAGAAGTCTACCGAGACGTTCAGAGAGTATGCCATGAGATGACGTTCAGAAGCAGCAAAGGTACAACCACCCATGGCAGAGAGTGAGATGACCACTCTATTTGTACAATCTTTGAAGGACGCGACCTACTATGAGAGGATGATAAGCATTATTAGACGTAACTTTGCAGAAGTTGTGAAAATGGGTGACTTCGTGTAGGAAGGCATCAAAACAGGCCGAATTACAAACTTAGCAGCTTTGCAGGCGACAAACCAAGCAATCAAATCGGGTTCGATTGGGGGCATCGCTCAGAGAAGGAAAGACTCAGTCTTACCTGCTATGTTCACCCAGGAACATAAGCCAGATCAATTCTCAATGTATCAAAACCCACCCCAGCAGCCCTCGTATTAAAATCCAAGCATCTAAAATGCTATACCTTACTACCCACCTGCTCCATATCCCATCCAGCCCATATACAACGCATCTCAGGCACCCGTACACACCTATGCATATCAACCTACATACCCGTCCAAGCCACAAAACCGAACAACAACCACACCCAAACCAAACACGAACTATGAGAAAAGGCCAAAAAAACATACACCCCTTTAGCCAAACCTTTACCCCAGGTGTACGAAAGGTTGAGAGCTGCAGGGATACTTCAACCAATTCCAGGGAAAGTTGATGACCCCATCCCGAAATGGTATGATGAAACCAAGCATTTCGCGTACCATTCTGGTATCCCTGGGCATGACACCGGGAACTGTTATGCACTCAAGAACAAGATTGAAGCATTGATCAATGATGGAGTCATTCAACTGAAAGAAGCCTCCCCCAATGTGCATGATAACCCTCTGCCAGATCATGGCAATGCTGACATACTCATGACAGCCGTCAATGAAGAACAGGACTTGGAAGGGACCATCAGGCCGGTCCTAAGAGAAGAAAGAGTTGAGTATTCAGCTTCCATCACCCTTGCCGAAGAATTGATGCCCACCGATCTTGCAAAGAAAAGAGACATTCCTTTTGCCAAAGCTTATTCATCCCCTGATTCAGTTCATGTGCCAAAAGAAGACGACACTGACGACGAAGAAGACCCAGCCATCCGGGATGCAGAGCAAGGAGGAGTTTTGAACAATTGGACATGTACCCCTGTTCTGGTCCTTTCGGAATCTTGACAAAATGGCTTAGTGGAGTCCAAACTCACATTCACATTTTTATATGTTTTGCTTCCTTTTGCTTGTAATGTGAACTACGTTTGACCTGATTCCCTTGGTGGGATACGTAGGCGGCTATATCGTCTTCGGTCCCGCTTTTAGAAAAAAAATCACAATCCCTTTTTGCTTGTAATTGGAACTACGTTTGACCTGATTACCTTAGTGGGATACATAGGCGACCATATCGGCTTCGGTCCCACCTTTAGAATTTTCATTTTTACCCTATTCTTTCTTGTAACGAACTATGTTATGACCTGATTCCCTCGTTGGGATACGTAGGCGGCCTAAATCGACTTCGGTCACACCATTAGGAAGCTTCCTCTTTGTTTCAAAAAATAACAAAATACACACTTTTGGTAGGATAGACAAACAACCCCCAAGACTCGTTTTACCAAGCACCCTTGCATGTTTTAAAATTAAAGCTGGGACAATTTTGATAAAATGTTCATTTAGTCAATCCAACAGAAAATTTTATCAAAATACTCACTTTGTCAAAAGCAATAGTTAACAATTAGCCAAGGCAAGAAACCAGACAGGGGTGGCAGAGCCAAACAAGTCAGACGTGCAAATATCAAAGGATCAAAGCTGCAGAGTCAATACAAATCGACCCCCCCCCCCCTCAAACTCACAAGTTTTATTTGAGCGCATGTTCTTCATATTGGCAGAAGCAAAAAATACAGCAACAATCAAAGTTTCAAATTCGGAAACAAAGTCTAGCGTATCAGCTCGGTCACAGAATCACATTGCAACTCATGCGGTTCACAAACACACAAGCAACGACATCATTGCAATCCATGTGGTTCACATCTAGCATGTCCGTGCAAGGACAATATCTCAGCATTCGCATCATCCCACACATCATACAAGGACGACATCTCTACTCACAGAATTGCATTTCTCATATATTTATCATTTTGTTTTAACAGTTATACACTAATTTTTCCTCAAGCTTAGCTTGCAGGAGCATTAATTTATAGGAGCATTTGCAGCACGTCCATACGACGAAATCACATCAACAACAACACGTCCAGACAAATACGTCATCAACACAACACGTCCAGATAACGACATCATCAGCACAACACGCCCGCATAATGACGCTACATCAAGAACACGCCCGCATAATGACGCTACATCAGAAAACGCCCGCATAACGATGTCATTAGCATAACACGTCCAGACAATAACGTCATCGGCACAACACGTCCAGACAACGACGCCATCAGCATTACGTCTACGTAACGACGTCATCTGCATTACGTTTACGCAACAACGCCATCAACATAACGTCTACGCAACGACATCATCAGCATTACGTCTACGCAATGATGTCATCAGCATTACGTCTATGTAATGACGCCATCAGCATAATGTCTACATAATGACGCCATCAGCATTACATCTATGCAACGACGCCATTAGCATTATGTCTACGCAAAGACGTCATCAACATTACGTCTACACAACGATGCCATCAGCATTACGTCTATGCAACGATGTCATTCAACATTACGTCTACGCAACGACACCATCAGCATTACGTCGATGCCATCAGCATTACGTCTACGCAACGACGCCATCCGTATTATGTCTACGCATCGACGCCATCAACATTATATCTATGCAACGACGCCAGCAGCCTTACGTCTATGCAACGACATGCAACGACGACATCAGCATTACGTCTACGCAATGACGCCATCAGCATTATGTCTACGCAATTACGCCTACGCAATGACGTCATCAGCATTATGTGTACGCAACGATACCATCAGTATTACGTCTACGCAACGACGCCAGTAGCCTTGCGTCTACACAATGACGCCAACAGCATTACGTCTACGCAACAACGCCAGCAGCATTACGTCTATGCAACGACGCCAGCATCATTACTTCTACGCAACAATACCATCAGGATTACATCTACGCAATGACGCCAGTAACATTATTTCTACGCAATGACGCTATCAGCAGAACGTTAACCCGCATATCTCAGCATTTACAACATTATATCAATATAATGACGCCATCAACAGCGTCGACGTTGCATTACGCAGGACGATATTTCTACCCACCTGATCACATTTCTTATATTCATGCTTTATTATTTTTGTCTTAGCAGTTACGCACTAACTTTTCTTGAGCTTTAGTCTACAGAGCTTCAATCTAAAGGAGCAGTTGCAGCAAGGACGACATATCCGCATTCGCAGTGGCAGCACGTCCACACAAAGATGACATCTCAGCATTGGCAACACTACATTAACACAAGGACACCGTCAACAGCATCGTCAGCACGTAACCCAGAATAACATCTCTACTCTCAGAATTATATTGCTTATATATTCATGCTTTATCATTTTTGGTCTTGACAGTTATGCACTAACTTTTGCTTAAGTCTTAGCATGCAGGAGCACAACGTGAATTTTCTCTTACAGCGAACCGGGGCAATTTGTTGGGGGGTCAACCTTCCCAATAAATGACAGAAGCGGCCTCGAGCGTCGGTCCACTCATTCCACACCACCAATAAGCCCAGCATCATCATAAGTCGATGTCGGTACACTTCCAAATGCAAGCTAGTTTATTTTATTGTAACATCTCGTCGACCTAGTGTCGTCATAATTCGACACTGTGACAAATTTTGAGTTTGCGTCAGCCTACCTTGGTGTTTGACCATAGTAGCCCAGTGTCGTCATAACTCGACACTGGAATAAATTTTGAGTCCGCGTCAGTCCACCTTGATGTTTGACCACGGTAGCCCAGTGTCGTCGTAACTCTACATTGGGATAAGTTTTGAGTCCGCGTTAGCCTTGCCTCAACTGCCCAACATTTTTTAATTAGGAGGATCGAGACAAAATTGGCTATAAGTCAACGTCTTTGTCTGAAGACTCTTACATCATCTCCATACAAAGAGGGACAAGTTAGTGACACCCAATTTTGACCCTCTCGTCCAGTCATTAACTATAAAATTTGTTACACCCCGTAATTTCAGGACATGTTTATAAGAACGTACGTAAGAACTCAAAAATGTTAAGATTTGAGACTAGTAAAAATTTATCGAAATTATGGAAATGTCGGAAAATGAAATATTGCGACGAATGGGAGGGAGACACGTGTCACCCCCTTAGTGGTCTTGGACGAAATGGACCATTGGCTTAGTGGTCATTTGACCAATGTAAGGATGAGAAAGTCTTGCTAGGCTAAGAGTTTGATAACATTGACCAAGTCAATGAGCCCACATAGCTTGATATTTAAACGAATTCATCCAAGCCACACAAGTGTTCTAATCTAGACCCTTGAATGTAGTATTTATCTACACTAGTAGTGCAAGACTTTGTCATTTCAACACTTAGAGAAATTTAAACCTTGTTCTTGCTCTCTATTGAAGCTCTCGACAATGAGGCCCTTTTGGAGGAGGAAATTTTGCAATTGTTGTTCAAAATTCACAATACTTCAATCCAAGGTTCCTAAGGGTATTGTAAGGATATCTCAATAGAAATATCCCGGAAAAACTACGTTTTCACGTTAGTCGCAAGGCGAAAACCTAAGGAGTTCTTCCACCTTGAAGTTGAAACTTGAAGATGAGTTCTTCATAAGCTTCTAAGGGTTGCTTGGAGTGGATTGGAACGTCGAAAAGCGGAGCTAGAGTTGCTAAGGATCGACTTGTAATCTTGGATTATATTTGGGCAATGAGGTAATAATCTTCGTCTTGCTATTGTAATTGAAGATTCCATGTTATGATAAGTTAGAAATGAGCATGTGATATATGTTATGAAGATTGATAAGTGTTATGAAATTTTAGAAGCTCAAAACCGAAAATGGCATGTTAGCCGTTAAGATTGTAATTCAAGTTAGTTATAAATTACGATCGTCGTATGTTATTGAGAGAAGGGAATATAGTTGTTGTAATTGTTTTTATGTATATAACATGTTGGAATAATAACTTGGATTGAAAAGGAATCGAACGGAAATTGACATTGTTGTAGGCTTGGATTGTAGCCGAGAATTGCACTTATTATTGGACAGTTTTATATTAATTGTGGGGCGGAATTTTACACGTCCTGTTAGGCGTGTAATCCCCTTTGAATTTCTGAATTTGTTGAGCCTTAAATGTGGCGTTTGGTTATTGATTTTCGGACCTTGAAAAAGGTGGAAAAGTATGTAGAAACAAAGGAAGTGATGTCCGATTTTCCGTAGAATTTAGTGACTTTGCACTTAGAATATTCTACGTTTGAAGCTAGAAGTTAATAAACGTATTATGGTCATTATAGGTTGACATACTACGTACGGCGTATTGGACTTAGCAAGTGGATTGAACCGAAAAGGTATGTGGAACTTTCCTATCTCTTGAGCATGAATAGTTGAAAATATATAGTACACTAGACGTACGAGATTTTGACGAATCTAGTCCATTTGATATCCTTGGCTTATCTTAAGAATGTCCAAGTTGGTTGAGTTAGGGAATTAACTCACTTGTTTAAAAATATTAAGGATATCTTGGTTTTTAAAAGTTAAGAGACTTAAAGTATTTTGAAAGTATATAATACTTGTTTTGTTTGGAAAGTTTAAGTCTCTTGGTTATAAAGAAAAAGGTAAGTATCTAAAGTATAAAGCTAGTATAACGGCTTTATGGGAAGTTGGTTATAATAGCTTTATGGAAAGTTAAAAGAGTGGTTTACTCTAAGTAATGTAAGTAATGATAAATGACTTGAAATAATGAAAGACAAATTGATTTAAAGGCATCAATTGCTTAGGATTTTTAAAAGAAAGAAGTCACTTGATTTAGAAGCCTATAAATGTATTTCTAAAAGGTATTGTGACTTGTCTTGAAAAGTAGATATGACTTGATACTACAGTTATTAGTATCTTGAAAGTTTATATGAAAAAGAGTCATTTTAAAAGAGTAAAAGTATGTAGTACTTTGGGTTAAATTTCCCGGATTTTTATAATGACATATTAGTGCCTTAAGTAAACTAAAATGAGAGTGTATATGAATAAGGCTAATAAGAAGTTAGGGGGATTTCTTAACTTGCTTATGTTATGTATGATAAGCCGGTAGTGCTTATGTTATGTATGATAAGCCGGTAGCGCTTATGTTATGTATGATAAGCCGGTAGTGCTTATGTTATGTACGATAGTCGGTTGTGCTAGTTTATGTTATTCTTACGGGGTAAAGCCCCGGGTTACTACTAATTCCATGGATTTGCTACCCATGATGCGAGTGCGGCGTTTGTACTCATTATGGCCCACCGGCCTAAGCGGTGAAATAGTCCTGCGGGTGAAATAGTCCCACGCGGAGCGCATCTCTCCATCGCGGGTTCAGGACCTATGCGCGAAATAGTCCCACGCGAGCGCATCGCCCATCATGGTCCGTAGGACCTATGCGGGTGAAATAGTCCCAGGAGTAGGATTGCTTAATGATACTACGGGCGGGTGACCCTACTTTGATCATGAGCCTCCTATTTTATGCAGTAAAGTATACTCTTGTTTACTCTCATTGTTAGTAAGACACAGTGTACTGTTAATTGAGTTATCATACATGTCTCCAGCTTTATTTTAGACTTATGATTTCATTACAAGATTTCTGGCCACATATTTGGTACATGTTGTACTGACCTCCTTCGGGGGGCTGCGTTCATGCCGCAGATAGAGTATACAGGTTGCTGATCCTCACATTTAGGATCACTGATTCAGCTGTTGAGAAGCTTCATTACTCCGGAGGCCTATCCTTAGTTCAGATCTCTGGTATTGTCGGTTGTTGTACATTCAGGGGTATGGCGGAGCCCTGTCCCGTCACAGTTGTTATTCTTAGA
Organism: Przewalskia tangutica; assembly: GCA_029844215.1. NCBI lineage: Eukaryota > Viridiplantae > Streptophyta > Magnoliopsida > Solanales > Solanaceae > Przewalskia > Przewalskia tangutica. The sequence goes on along the minus strand of CM056724.1, from coordinate 94,800,945 downwards.
GGTATGTAGTCATATCTTGTGGATTTGGGTTGTAAAGAAAAAAAAAGAGTTGTACCGTTTTATTGGTGGATTATGTATACTTTACGGAAGGTGGCCTCATCGGCTAGCCTGTTGTTATTTAATGTCTAAGTATTTTATGTGTTGTGTATGTTCCGCTGCTATTCTCTGATGTATACCTGAAGGGTGCCTGTAGGCACCAAACCGCGTCTTGGTCGTCACATAAAATTACACTAATTTTTCAAAATAATTTTAACAATTTTATAATAATAAAATGCAATAATAAAACATTAATACATGCATAAATAAGCGATTTAATAATGGCACCGCATTTTACGTAGAGTATTAAATATTTTTTGAGTCTCACGTCCGCATTCGTTATTTGCATAAATATTATTCATAATTTAAACTCTATTCTATTTCCATTAATTCTTAATAATTTTAATAATAATAAATACGTAAATAAATAAATAATTTAATAATGGCGTCGCATCAAACATTCCTTAAAATTATATCCACATTTATTAATACTCAAAGCAATTTCATAATTATTATTTGCAATTTAATCCCCCCCCCCCCCCCCATTAATTCAATTTTAATTTAACATCGCAAAGCATGCATAATAAATAAGATTTTAATAACGGTCTCGCATTATAAAACATTAAGCACTAATTGAATAGCACGCCCGCATTTATTATTGTAATAATTTTAACCCAAGCTAAAACTAATAAAGCACCTAAAGTCATATTAAAATAATTTAATAATAACTTAAACCCATTTACTAATACTTAAAATAAACTATTACCTAAAACTAACAAGCCCAATACTAATTAATAACCTACCCTTTATTTTGTAGCCCAAGTCAGTCGGCCCAGTCCCTTATTCATCCCTACCAATACACACAAATTAACCTAAAACCTAAACAAAAGAACCAAAAATCCCTAGCAGCCGACACCCCCTATTTTCGTCCAAATTGCCTAAAACACACCCAAATCCTAAACTTACCTTAACAAATCATATAAGATATCAGTACCAAATCGTCCTAAAATAGCCCAAAAATCGAGTCCATAATCAGTCCAAGAAATCGCAATCAAAATGCCCATAAATACTACACGCAAATCAGCCATAAAGGGTTTTAAACTTTGCCTCAATTGGAGGCTATATAAAAGGAGGAAAATCAGCAAGAGGGGAGGGCAGCGAGAACCCCTTTTACCATAAGGAGAAGCCATAAAACAATCCAAGAAAAACCAGTGGAAAACCCAAAAAAGGCGTAGGCACCGATTTCCACCGAGGAAAATATCACGACCACAGTGAGGAACCCATCGAAAATTAGCAATAATCGAGGAGGGGGAACAATCGGAAACCAATAGGAAAACATCCAAAAATTAGAAGTCTAAGACAAGAACATAAATCTGTAACCCTTTCGTCTTCCTCGCAAGAATCAGTTGCGAACCAGTGAGCATTCTCAAAGCAAAAGTTTCATTCCCTTTTAATCGCATCGCAATAAATCCTCTGAGTGGGTCGACGACTTGATACGCTGCCTCGGTTCGCTGTCCGGAGAAGGTAAAATCAATCCCCTTTGCCTTTAAATTTGGTTTATTGCATTGTTGGTTTGAATTGATTTACTTAGTTTCGCTGAGTTTATTGTCCAGATTATTGTTGAAGCATATAAATATTTGCGTGTGTTGCTTTAAGATGTCGATGTCTTGCTTCCAAGTGTCTGTCTGAGTCCGATTACCATATATTCGCATTCGCATCCGACTAAAGATATGTGACCTTTGTTAACAACAGATCAGTATCCAAGTTTAGATGTATTCAAATATAAGACTTGTCTTTAATGCATAATTTATACGATGGTATTAGGTACATCAGCGCTAGAGTGTTGGCTTGCCAGTAATGTTTGTTATTATTTATTGTTGGGGAGCTAACTTGTGGGTCACTTAAGAACCAATTTGATAGCCAAGTTTAGTTGGATAATGTTTGTTTTCTTTTAAGAGTCCCGACTCATGAATTTGAAGGCTGATTTGCCGACTATAGTCTATCCCCCGCATGCTATCTCAACGAGGTAATTTACAAGGTGATGTGCTTAATTAATTTTGTACCCATACCTGTTCGTGTTAGATAAATTAGGATATTAGAGCATCTAAAGGCTATAAAATGAAGGTCAATCTGTTTACTTGTATGTTTGTTAACAGGATGTTAGTTTCAGAGATTTGATAATAAGGTAGCGGCGCCGCATGAATGTAGATTTATTTGTATGACTCTCGATGTGCTGGAACCATGTGAAATCGATAATGTTAGATATCATGGCTATTTCCTCCTTTACATATGTATATAGGATCAGTAGGGCCTTATGTTTATATGTCGTGTGAAGGTAGTAGAAACACATTGAATGGTCTCTCTGCTAATGTTCCGTCTTGTTACTCTTTTTGTCCTGATGTGTCGACTGCTTGAGTGAAATGTGGCTAGAGTAAAGATTGTGTCCATCGTGTTAAAGTGTCGGATCTCGATTGCAAGGATATAATCTAAACCTGTTTCTGAAAGTGCTTACAGCCCAAGTCTGTTCATCTTGGTTTAATAGTATCATGAGATTGCTTCCCGTTTCATATTACAATCGGAAGTTAGCATTGTATCTATTTTTATTTGACGTAGACAGGTGAACTTAGAAGTTGGCTGTGAGTAAACACAAAAGGAGAGGCTAAGATTTATTTTTTCCTTGTCTTGATTTAAAACACCCATCTTACATGTTAGTTTAAGAAGTCAGCATATTTTGTCTCCTATGTGAAGTTAATAGTACAATTTATTTGTATGCAGAACTCTGAGATGTTTAAAATCTTATGGCAATGTTCGGTTTACCCTTTGATAAAAAAAATCTTGGACATATACTAATCTTTTTCCTTTCTTTATTTTACATGAAACGCATCGGAGGCAAAAAAAATGAAGAGTCTCATGGAGAGACTTATCACGAGCTACAACATATGAAGACACACATCTATGTGCATCTTTCTGTCCGCATTGGAAATTCCAAGCCACAAGAGAAATGACATCGCTATTCTCCGAGTCATCCTTACTAATTCCTATCCCTCCCCATTTACTTGTTGTAAATTAATTGTCTAACGCTACATTAATTAGCATAACACTTAGAATAGTTAGACCTTGAATCATTAGATTAGTAAGTAGTTTGACATTAGAGATTTACCCCCCTCCTTAAGTTAAATATTTTAGCTTGACATACATTGCTTAAATTATAATTAAACCACTTAGTAACTGTCACTCGCATAATTATTTAGGTAGTCAAGACATTATTTGTTACTAAATCCTAACATGAAAAAATATTTTTTTTATAAATTCCTATTAGCACTCACATAGGAAAAATTATTTAAATCGCAAGATTGTTGGCCTTCGCATAATACACATTGTCACATCCTATAAGTATATATTTTGTCATAGTAGATTTTGCATTACTACCTCTATATTATACCTTATAGGATAATTTCGTATGTCTTCTAATTACTTTATAAATGCATGTTTTCAACTAGAACTAACTTTATATATATTTTAAACAAAGTCTTACATTTTATGTTGGTCGAAAATACATTTTTTATACTCGCAAATATCTTTTGCTTAAGTACTTTCAAAACATGCATTCTTTAGCAATAATAATTAACCTAGGTTTGAACGGACAACTGCAAGTTAGCGAATCTTAGAGGATGTCTAACCCCTTCCCTCTAGATTAATAAAGAACTCTTACCCAGAATCTCGCATAGTTTTGCAGATCATTAAATGGAGTTAATGTTGACTTGACTTAGTTAACATTTAGGTGTCCTAATTCACCCAAACTAATTAGGTGGCGACTCCGCGAACCCTTTTAGCACTATTTTAACATACCCTTTAGCATTTTAGCATTTTTAGCCCTTTAGCATATTTTTGCACTTTTTATTTCTATCAAGTAGCAGGTTTCGCTGAAATAATGTTGCGGTCGAAAAAGGGCGTGACACTCAGCAGAATCTTCAGCAGGGACTGTGGGGAACACTTTATCTAATACATAATCAATCCTTTCCAATCTCAACACCAGTTTTGAGCAATAGATTCGACATTTTATACTGAAGAAATAGATAGACTTGAAACTAAACTCTAATATAATTTCTATTGAACACATTCGTTAACTAATTAACATGACCTTTAGTTTAATTAGCTCCCACTATTTTAACATACTCTTCGACCACATGGAATAATACGGACTCATATCAAATATGGTCATAATAGGCCAAGATCCAGGTTCATGTTATCTCCGAGTTCGATGTGGCTGATAACTTCAACAACACAACCTGGTAGGTCTCTAAACTAATTACAAACAATTTGCAACTTTTGTTTGACCGAATGTTCTACACAAACGATATGCGTCCCTCGGCTTGTCCGACACTGTAGTGTCAAGACAGCCTAGCAAGTCAATCCCGTTATACAACTGCAATTATGTATCTAAGTGAGTTTTGTCTTATAGAGCAAACACTGTGGTGTAAATACTCATGAAGGTTTATCATCCACTTCTACATTTAACATGCATCTATGAAAGAGTCTGAGTCCTCGTAAACTTAGAGCAAATTTTGTGGCATAAATACGCATCTCGCTGAAAAGGATTTTGCACTACAATCAATTATAATGGACGACACATTCATTTTAAATGAGACTTGTATTAAATTTTGGAGAACATTTTAATTCAGGGTACTAACCAAGATCAACTCTAACATGATTTATCAAATAAAGCATCTTAAACATCATGCAAAACTGTTTAAGCATATATTAGGTACCGCCCTCTCAAACATGATATTAAGAGGTTAAACATATATTGGGCGCCGCCTACCCAAATAATTTATTTACAGACGCTATTCTAGTAATTTAAATGACAATCATTTAGCACATAAACAATATACTTATAAAATAGTATACTGCATAATAATAATCATGGGTTAAATATTCTGAAATCTAAAAATTTTACTTTCTAGACAGGTGGCACCGGGGCGCCAATCATTAGGGTCGCGGCGCCAGTGAGACAGAAGCCTTTCGGCTTATACAACGAAATAATGCCGTGACGCTCCACCATGGAGCTGTGCCGCCGCCTCGACGCTCCTCCAATGAGCCGCGACGCTGGCATGGCAGAAGCCTTTCGGCTTCTGTTTGCGAATTAGGGTTGTGGCACTCCACCATGGGGCCGCGGCGCCTACGGTCCAGTAAGTCTATAATTTTAAAACGAAGCTTTTAATCGCGATTTCGAACAAGAGTCGCGGCCCCTACCTGTTACTGTGACAGGCGCCGCGACGCTTCACCATAGAGTCGTAGTGGCGCTTCGAAACCCTAGCAGGCATCACAGCGCCCTACAGTAGGGTCGCGGCGTTGTTGTCCTGACATAACGTATCCGTGTTGATTTTCTAAAAATCGTGTAAACCCTAAATCAAATTTAGGGATCAGATCACGGGTCCTTCATTATCACCCACCAATATCAATAACGCACATATCGACCATCATCCATTCCTACCCGTTCTTCGATGTGCACCATGTTCGCAATGAACCGATTTTCTGCACTACGCTTAGTTCAAGTTAGAAAGGAATGACTTTCTCGATTTAGCGTAGTTGATAATTTATGGTGATTACAAAAGGTTGATCGTTCAGTCAGGGTATGTAGGATTTCAAGTAGCCTTGTTTTAATTCAGTTTAAAACCAATTTTATGTTTAACCCATATTATTATGATATTCAATTGTTACATAACCATTGAACCAGTCTGGGCTCTGATACCACTGTAGGTTTTGTTGGGTTCAAAACACATAAGTAAGGTACAACGAAAGTTTAAAATTTTATTTTGCTTACTTACCCCAACAATAATTCTGGTATGGTTATATGACAATCAAACCTGTAATGTAAAACATGAACATGAAACTTACAGGTTGTATTAGCTGAAGTCTTTACTAAAGGGTGCACACGCGGTTGTCCCTTCGACTACAAACATTATGCTACGGTGTATTCCTCTACCAAGAAAGCCAGGAAATCTTGGCAGAGAATTGAAAAAAATTCTTTTCTAAACTCTAAGTTCAGAAAATGACTTTTGATTAGTGTGATAAAAAGGTTTTCAATCACTTCAAGATTAACCTTAAACTTATGGGGTTAGTGATGTTTATATAAGGGGGATTAGGTCAAATATCATATTAGGGTTGGGCTCCAAGCCTGGCCCAAATTCTGAGGTGCAGTGGGCCAGTCTGACTGGGCCTACTGTCAGGTTAGCGTCGCGTCGCGGGTCGGCACAGCGACTCTTAGGCGTCGCGGCTCCTTACCCGTATATTTTCAGCACGTTTAATTTTAAATCCATAATTCAATTTTTATTTAATTAAATAATTTTCATCAAATATAAATTATCTCATAGTTATTATCATTTTAAATATCTCGACTCCAAATTGAATATTTAATACATTCTCAATACATCCTTAGACCGAAAAGACAATCGACATAGTATGACCCTATAGGCCTTCACGCATTGACACTAATCCAATTAAGGTCCATACTGAACTCCTACATTGCGCCGTACGACGAACTCAATATGTGAAATACGTTAACATGAATCCAACTAACATAACATTTATGTGATATGATAAATTCCTTTCATTCGCGACATACCCGATCAAGCTTAGGATTTGTCATGTGTCTATCCAAATGGTTTGATCACTTTATCTCGTCTATATTAGTCGACAACTAGACCATATTTTAAATATGTCTCTTGCATTGGCCAATGACTTGATCGACCTAATATCACTAAGAAGTTGAGTGTTCTCTCGAATATCCAATCGATGAATGAATCATATTCTTGGCTCAATTACCACCTTAGTTTACGTCGTAATGCACCCAACACAAGCTGTATCTTATCCTATAAGGAATTTAAGCTTAGGACATGGTAAAGCATTACTCTGTAAACAAGGTGTGTATTGACCTTAAGTCAAAGGATCTTTATCTCCCACACGCTGATAACACTCTAGACATGTATAACAAATAGTTTATCAGCAGGGTATACCAATACTTTCAAAAGTATTTATGTGACCATCACTAGTAACTATTACCAGTAGCAGGTGGGACATACTACATTCTCCAAGAATGTGATGCAGACCGCATGTCGGCTTATAACATATCATCGATATCCTATTCTCGATAATCATCAGTCGAGGCGATTTTGAGAGTTACGCTCTATCATTAATTTCTTACTATATCAATGACAACGTAAGCTCAAGGAATGCACATTAATGAATAATTACAAACAATCAAATAATAATTCAATAATCGCAAATGTCATAAATATATTAATCTTATTAATAATACGAATGTGTTCAAGTACATTTATCCCTAATAATGATTGTTTCTAGGCATACATACTTTCAATAACATGAAAAAGATCTTCTGTGACTTGACAAAAAGACATTCTGAATTTTGTAAAGGAAGAACCAGCACTACGTTGCCATATTTTTTCATCTCTTTTGTTAATGGGAAACTTATGCAATTAACTCAGAAGCGCCTAAATCCAAAAGAACTTAAAGATGTCTTGAGCAAATATTTTGAAACCGAACAATCAAAAGGCAATGTACACTTGCTTGCTAGTAGAGGAAATCTGTTAAAGCAAAGAAATGTATAGAAAGAAGAGATGCGGAGCATGTTCACTTACAATTCAAAATGGTATCAGTTTTATTTTATCATATAAAATTTTACTTTGAACCAGACTCTAATGCTTTGTTTCTTATCCACTCTCATATCCTTAATTATGGAACCCTAGATCAAATTTACATCTCAAAAACTGCATTTAGAGTTACCAAGTCAAACTCTAATACTTTGTTTCTTATCCACTCTCATATCCTTAATTATGGAACCCTAGATCAAATTTACATCTCAAAAACTGCATTTAGAGTTACCAAGTCAAAACAGAAATAAGTATGTCAATGAAACAACCTTAGAAATGTACATTAGGCAAAACACCAAATTGTCCTGTCAAAACTTGCTAGAGATTCCACTAAATGAACCTAATTGCAAGACATGCATATGTAGGGGTGGCAATGGGGCGGGTTAGGGCAAGACAAGTCTTGACCTGCTAAGATGTTAATCCGTCCTGCCTGCTCCGTTTAGCATTTTTAAAAATTTGTCCTGCCCCGCCGTGCTCTGTTTATGTTATTTTTCACTTTCAACTTGATATTTATTTTGTTAACTTTTTTAAAAAAAATTTAAAAAAAATGAATGAACAATCAGTCTATTGTCATAATTTCTTAATATCAAGTTACTTATGAACTGGGTTTATTTTTTAAATGTTATTCCTTTCTTTCAACCTTTCGTACTTCCCACTTGTAAGGGTTACAACTCTCAAACCGTAACCCCAAATAAAATATTTCTTACGCCGAGCTGCACGGAGCCCTACCACTATCCCAAGTTTACTCTTGAAATACTTAGTGTAACTAGTACAAATTCACGCAAGAACAACCCTATAAAAACTGTCTCGCCATAATTTTTATGAAACAAGACACAATCTTAAAGCAGTCATAACTTCTTATCCGTAAGTCGGATTAATCCTCATAAAGTATCAAACTGTCGAGAACATAGAAAACTAAAACTTTTATTCAGCACAAACTTTCAGATTCTTTACCGATTTGTACAATGTTTACGTTATACATTCTGCACTTCTAGATTTCGGTTGATCAGAGGCAGAAACTTTAAACAGTGATACGTTTCAAAACTTAGTCGAATTTATCCCCGTAAAGTCTCAAACTGTCGATAACGAAGTAATATAGAACTTTTATTCAGCACAAACTTTCAGATTCTTTACATATTTGTACAGTTTTTACGTTATACATTCTGCCCTTTCAGATTTCGGTTGATACGAGACAGAAACTTTAAACATTGATAACTTTCAAATCGTAAGTCGAATTAATCCCCGTAAAGTCTCAATATGACCGTAACAGAAATATGTACGACTCTATAAAAGTTTATCCAATTCTAACAAGTACAACCCAGCGTAACAGAATATAATTGCACAATTCAAACTAGTTAGAATTTTTTTAAAATTATAATCTATTAACTGTCCTGCCCTATTTAGAATTTTCTAAAAATATGTTTTGACCTGTCCCGCTCTGCCTTGTCCCATTTTCCATCCCTGTGCAGATGAAAATAGAATTCTACTAAATTAAAAGATGGATAACTAAACAGATAATGAAATTAAAGAACATACCAAATCAGTAAAAAATGAAACAAAAGCCAAATCAAATGAGGTAAAAAATTACTTTTCGTCCGAATACACAGATGATTCCATGGATAATATAGAAGTTCCATGATATAAAATGTTTTAAACAGAAGACTCTCATCAAGCGAATATAGTAATAGACAAAAGAATGACCGGAAAGTTTGTTGGAAATTTATTAAACGTGAAATAAAGTTTAACCTATTATTTATGACTCGAACAATTGAGGGCCCGCACGTCGGAAACGTCGTTTTCACACACGTGCACTTACCAAGGATCGTAAATTTTCTTAGTGAAAGAGATATTGGTACGTAAACAAAATGATTGAGACATGAAATGATATACGGTTATTGGCCAAATGACGAGGATTTCACGTTGGTAAATGAAGGAAGAAGTATACGATGTGTAAAAGATGAAATGAGTCGAAAATCGCCGTGAAGGGCCGCGGCACTTCGGTGGCAGATTGGTCGACGGATGATGAAAACTTTCTAACTTTTGGGCTGGTTTTGGAGCATTATCTTCCATTACTTGGCACTTGAATTCAACCATTATTTGGCTGAATAACACCTCTCAATAAGTGTCATTACATGGTCATTGATTGTCATTAGTTGGCTAGATGAGAGATCATCTTACACACACTATAAATTGAGGCTCTTGGCTCAATTTGAATAACACACTTGAAAATCAGATTTTCTGAATACTTCTTCCTCTCTTGCTTTCTTTCACACACTCAAAAGGTTCTTTTTTTTAGTAAACTTTTGAGTTTCCTTTGCTCAATTATTTGTTGATGTTTTATCTTAGGAGACAAGTTGTCAATCACCGTAAAAGGATACATACGGGGCAATATTATCTTAAGGATAAGGTGCTAACACCTGACTCATAAAATCCTTTGTATTAGTTTATTTTGTTCTCAATTCCATATTGTACTCTTTGTTGTTGTTACTTACTTCTCATTTCCTTGTATCCACCATTGTAAATCACAATCTTAAGACAATATTGTTGTAAGTAACAAATAAGATGACTGGAGGCGAACAATTTACTGCTGGATATTCCACTGCTGCTCAAGGCACCCTTGGTGCCTTCCCCACTGCTGCCACCACGGCACAAGGCTCATCCAACACCTTTGCCGCTACTCATGGGAACGCTACCGTTCCACCACCCGCTGGATTCCACCATGAACGCCAAGAAAAGTTCATGGGGATAAATTTCAAGAGATGGCAACAAAAGATATTCTTTTTTACGGTTATGGAAATGTCTCGTTTCCTAACCGAAGATCCTCCACAAGCTGGAGATGAATTGAACCCTCAGCCAAATGAAATAGCTGGAGCTGGAGGGGCCAAGGTATCCATGTTGTTAACGACATGAAGATGGTTCTTGATGCATGGAGTCATAGTGATTTCATGTGTAAGAACTATAATTTACTGTTTGTTTGATCCTCTCTACACGGTGTATTGCACCGTTGGCACTGCCAAGGAGTTGTGGGATAAACTGCAAAAAAACGTAAACGCACAAGATGCGGGTACTAAGAAGTTCATCGTTGGAAAATTTCTGAAATTTCAAATAGTGGACAACAAAACTGTGATGTCCCAAGTCCAGGAATTTCAAATGATTTTACATCACCTGGATTTGGAAAGAATGAAGCCCAATGAGCAATTTTTTGTTGCGATTGAAAAGCTACCTTCCTCGTGGAATGAGTGTATGAGTTACTTGAAATTCAAGATAAAGGAGATGACTTTTGAGGAACTTACTATCAAACTCCAGATTCATGAGAATAATAAGAAGGCCATGCCAAAGGGGAAGCAACCCGCTGAGGCTAAGGTAAACCTGGCGGAAGCCAAAGGGAACTTATGTAAGAAGCGAAAGTTCCAGAAGGATGGTAAGGGCCCAAGAACTGAGAAGTTTAAGGGGAATTGACATCACTGTGGTAAACCTGGCCACATGGTCAAAGATTGCCTCAAACTCAAGAATGAGAATAAAGAGAAGGCCAAAGGCAAGGCTAAGGCTAACATTGTCGAAGACACGCTTCTTGACGATATGATTGAGGAGTTATCGGCGGTGGTACTTGAAGCTGATGCGCGATTAGATGCACACACTTTTAAACGCAAGTGCACGTTATCGTATCAAGTAGTATAGTCTTAGATAAGACCGAATATCGTCCTCTGGGATTAGGGTTCAAGTACCAATTGTCTATTTTCTAGTATCTATTTGGTGAATTAATGAGTGATTGGTTGTTTATGACTAAGATTTATAAAAGCTAATTAATTATAAAGATTTAATTCAGATGTGATGAGAATAGGGCTTCTATGTATCCTTACTATCCGCTTATGTTACTTACTAATGCATTACTTATGGTGTTCTTCTTTTGGAGAAAGCAGGTTTACGAAATCGTTTTATACTCCCGTTAGGGTTATATAAACACTCAACCCCAGATTGTTCCTTACCTAACTTTCACGATAAGGGTAACTCTATAGGAGGATTAAGCACAAAACCTAGTTGGCCGTCACGCACAATGAGCAATATTAGGGTTTTTAAGCATCTCATCAACGATACAAATCTATTTGAGGTATTTTCATCCCCAATTCAAGACCGCTCACCCAACTTACAAGATATTCACAATCCTCCTTTCGTAACTGATTAGAAATCATATAGTGATAACTAGTTGTCAATTAGCTACCAAGAATTCAACTCAATTATTGGATAGATCTCTCAATAAGAATAATAACCATAAGCATGCATTACTTTATAACATAAGGTTCAAGAATTCAACATAGAAAGCCTATAAGAGAATTAGTTCCTAGCCATGAATATGACAAGTACTAATTCAAAGTTCATCATGCAAAAACTGAATTAAAGAAAAGAAAAAGGAAAGAAATTACTAATGTTTAGGTCTCAAATCTCCTAGGCAAGAAAACCTTGTGTTTGGCAAGAAAGGGAACCCTTGAAAACTGCCTAGGGTTCTCCTTTTATAGGTTTAAAACGTCTCCCCTCTTTTCCTTGCAGGCCTGGCCCAAAAATCCGTCAAAAGACCTAATTTTTCCGCGTCGGCGCCGCGCCTGCTGTCGGCGCCGCGCTAAGTTCTGCAATACGTCGGGTGTTTTGGCGCCGCGGCCCGATATCTGGCATGCGAGGCGCGCGGCCTGCAACTCTGTGGCTTCTCGGATGTTTAGCGCGCGGCCTTTCAGTCTTCGAGGCGCGCGGCCGCTGAATCTTCTGCAGCTTCTCTGAATAATAGGCGCCGCCCTTCGCTGCGGGGCGCCCTTGCGCAGGTCTGGATTTCAGCCTCGTTTGCCACTTTCTCCGTTTTCAGCTCTAGTACCTCCTCTTTTTCCCTCTTTTCGCTCCTTTTCCGCCATTTGGCCACTTTAGCCACTTTGACTCAAAAGAAAGAAAATCTATCCTAATACGACACTTTGTATGTACAAAATGGGACAAAAGACTAACTAGACTGACTCAAAAGGTGTATATAAAATACACCGATCAAATACTGAACTTAACCTTTGCTCGCCCTCGAGCAAAGATAAAAAGAAAGAAGTAAAATGACCGACTCAATAAATAAGAAAATCAACAAAGAAAATAAACAGACTCCCTGCCATTGATCACTTTTGCTGCATGAATGTTAACTAGAAAAACATGAAGGTTAGCAGAATAATATGCAGGAACATATAGCATGGAATTTCAACACATTGAGCTAGATATTTCGCAAACTCATACTTATCATGCTTAAATGGAAGTCAGTGTACTCGAGTATGCATATAAATTCAAAAATTCCTATGGCATGCTTACTTGCTATTCTCCACTAATTCTGGATATACATAGAAGAGATCTTCAGACTTTGGGGTTGTAATGTAGGCTTAGGTAGGGGTTGGTAAAGATAGGCATTTAGGCTCATTTTACGTACTGAGCTCTTTGGCTTTTAAATTTTTCCCTTTTTCTTTTGATTCTTTCCTTCACTTCAATTCTATCATTCCCCTATTTTGTTTTGGGAGAGTGAAGTGTATTATACAAATAGGCACCCCCAAACTTAGGCTTTGCCTCTTTCTTATTACTTTTCCATTAGGGTGCCTCAAACTTGTTCACTCTTTTTGTTTCTTCTTTTTAACACAATGTACTCCACTATTTCATATTTTCACTTATGGCACAATTTTGTGGGAATATGGGGTGTCAATGAAGAAGTTTCAAATTTAGGCAAATTTAGGCTCAATGGGGCTAACTAGTGATATTTTTAAAGTACGGGATAGAAAAGAGTGGTAAGAATTGGCTATCAAAGAAATGCCTGAGTCATCTCCCTAACATGCATATCCTAACTATTTCGCCTCAAATAGCAAGCAGTCATAACACATAAGCATTTATCATTTAGCATACATAACTCAAGCAAGAGACTCCAAATAGACAGATTCTGTGAGTTTTTGGCATCTCTAACCTAAGTGTTTAGATAGCTGCTTCCATTCCTTTACATTATTCCGCCTTACTTCACTAGGTGTTTCTAGCAACTCTGACGTTCTTTGTGACAATTATGACAAAAAAAAAAAAAAAAAAAAATTTTGGTGACTCAAAATAAACATGAAACAAATAAAAAGACTTAAATAAAACATAACATGACACACAAATAAAACTAAAACACAAAAACACACCCCGAACTTAAATCACATTGCCCCAATGTGTGTAGACTCAAAGAAAAGAAAAGCGACACTTACAAACTTTGGCTAAAATGGTGGTGGTGGCGGTGGATAATCATCGACCATTGGTTGAACAAGGCACTCGGCTCGTCGATTTGTTGCCTTGTTTCTTGCTGTCCTTGTACTTGTTTGCAAGGTCCGCGTCATCTCCTTCCGGTGTTGGTACAATTGCCTATTGTGGGCTCTGAAGGTTACGCTCTTGTGGTTGGCGGTGGCTCGGTCTGCCTCATATTGAGCCCTGTTTGTGCTCATCTTCATCCATGGTTGCCTCTGCTGCTTTGTTGCTTCTTCTTTGCGGGTTGTACTCTTTGCACTTTGGGGGCTAGGAGTGCGGAAAGAGTGCACTATCCCATAGACACCGGCAGTTGGTTTCTTTCATGAGTATCTGTGGGTAGTTGTGGGACTGCACTCATGTGGCATAGACTGGTAATAAGTGAACCGTGTCCCAATCCACCTGTTGTCACCAACCTGCTGATTTCTTCGATGCTCGCACTATCTCTTTTCCACATCAATTATCGGCCCGCCAATTCCATAAATCAACTTAATCTGTCTTACGGCACTCTGGTGAAGTCGTAGATGGAATCATGCGAACGACGAAATACTGACAAGCCTTGGCGCCTTGTAGTGCTTTGCCGGTGCTCAGATCCATTCCTTCCGATCTCAGCGGCCCGGGGTAGCTGTTTGTATGCAATATTATTCCAGTCAATGTTGTTGCTGCTCCTCGACCATGTTCTAAAATGGTTCCAATCGCTACTTTCTTCAATATCAACTGTTTTTAGCGTTGTATTTATTGCTTCTGCAGTCACGGGCATATAATTTCCCCTTACAAAGCACCCTTCATCTTCTCCGAAAGTTTGCATAAAATTCCCGCACTATTGTTGTATTCATCTGGTGTTATCTTCTCGGATTGACAAATCTCTTCCACCCCCTTAGCTCAATCATCGCCGGATGGGCTCATAAACGCGTCTTCATCCCCATAGGATCCCCTTTGGTAATCCATTCCCCTTTCTGGAATTACGGGTCTAGTATCAAGTCTTTTGTATCTTTGGTAGGCCTGGTAACTCACGAACCTATTTTCATCGTATTGGGGTGTTGGGGTGGATGTGGAGCCTCTTCTCTTCCTGGTGGCCATGGTTAAAACAGCTTTGGAGCTTTTAACTTAGTGGCACAACGTCTCCTACACACTCAACAACTAGCAATAAAAACAACACCCCAAACTTCAATCTTTCTACCAATACCCACAACCTTCTTTTCTACTCCTTTCTCCAACTTCACAATCACTTTTCACCCGAACTACTCCAACTACAATACTTCTCCAAACTACTACCTCCTATGACTTTAGTAAAAGGATTCAAGAACAAGGATAAGGATTACCTTTTGATGAGAAGATTCAAGCTTGTTCTTGTTTCAATTGGTGGGTTGAGGCTATGGAATGTAGCTTTGTTGTTTGAGATAGTTGGGGGGTTTTGGGAATTTAAGAGTTTAGGTTGTGGTTGGGTTGGATTTGTGGAGGATTTGTGGGGGAGTTTCTGAAATTTCGTGGGTTTTTGGAGAGGGAAGGTTAGGTTTTTGAAGTTGGAATTGGGAAAGATCTGATTTTTGGGCGTTTTAAGTTCTGGATTTTCCGACGGCGCCAGCCTGCTTTTAGCGCGCCTAATCATCTGCGCTCCTTCGGGATTTTCTGCGCCGCGGCGCCTAAACTCGGCCAACTTTCTGGAATTCTACCGCCGCGGCCCTGCTCCTGGGAGCCGCGGCTCTTAAACTTCCGAGCCTGTTCAGATCTTTTGGCGCCGCGGCCCTGCTCCTGGGCGCCGCGGCGCTTACCCGCTTCTCTGGAAATCCTTGCTTTTCTTCAGTTTATTTCGTCCCCCGGTTTAATTTCTTGTACCTGTCAATCACAAAACAACAAGATCCAATACCGTGAGACTGTTCTTAGACAAACTAAAATAAAATAACGACAGAAATTAAAATAACATAATTAAAAAACGTTGGGTTGCCTCCCAACAAGCGCTGTCTTTAACGTCTTTTAGCCGGACGCAAGTTCCTTAGACTTACTAGCCCTGGGGTGGATTAAGTCCCCAACCAATCCATTTCCGCCACATTTGGCGTTTCCTTTTTCTCCTTTTCTTTTTAGCATTATCGGTAGTAGGGAGTTCCTAACAATTACCTCATTTAGTGTCATTTCAAAGAAACCATGCTTGCTTTGGGCTCATCATTCTTTGGTTGCATTGCAATGGCTCGCGTGGGGTTTGGTGGTGTTGATTGCAAAACACCCACTTACGCTTCTTGGCTCAACGACGTGTTTAAAGACTTTAAACACCATCTCTTCGTTCTCCACTCTTAGCGTTAGCTCTCCTCTTTCAACGCCAATCAAGGCTCTACCGTTGCTAGGAATGGCCTCCCAATATGATCGGATTTCTGCATCTTCTTCCATATCCGTAATGAGGAAGTCCGCAGGAAAGAAAATTTTCCTACCTTCACAATCACATCCTCGATCTTCCTCGTGGATGAACCACCGCATCTGTCGGCTAGTTGCGGACTCACGGTGGTGGGCTTCTCCTAACTCCAATCTTTTGAAAACCGATAGGGGCATCAAATTTATACTCGCCCCTAGATCACACAAGGCTCTGTTGCAAGTCACCCTGCCCACTGTGCATGGTAGTGTAAAGCTTCCAGGGTCCTTTAGCTTTGGTGGCAATTTCTTTTGTAAGATAGCACTACACTCTTCTGTTAGTGCTACTATCTCATATTCGGCCAGTTTCCTCTTTTTCCCCAAGATTTCTTTCATGAACTTGAAGTAAGATGGCATCTGCTCCAAAGCCTCTATAAACGGTATGTTGATGTGCAACTTCCTGAATACCTCCAAGAATTTGGAAAATTGTTTATCGACCGCCTTCCTTTGTAATCTCTGGGGGAAAGGAATCTTTTCTGTATACTCCTTCTCCGGAGTTTTCTCTATCACTGGGCTAGGTTCAGCCACCTTATCTTTTTCTAACTCTGCTTCCCTCTCAACTATTGGCTGAGGCGGCTGTTGCTCCAATTGTTTTCCACTTCTCAACTGCACTGCCTTACATTGCTCCCTCGGATTTACCTCAGTATTGCTTGGCAATGTCCCCTGTGGCCTGATGTTTGCCTGCTTTGCTAGCTGTCCTACCTGTGTTTCCAAGTTTCTGAACGAGGATCTAGATTCTGTTATAAACTGCGTCTGGGCGTTGGCAAGTGCTGTCATGGCTGCTTTAAGCTCATCTGGTTTTTCTTGCTGACCTGGTGCATTGAGTTGTTGAGGCTGGGGGGCTTGAGTGCGGTTGATTCTGCATGGTTCTCGCATCGCCCCTATCTGATTCTCACGCCTCGATATTGGTTTCTTGGCCCAGTACCGATTTTGCCGCCCCGATCTCCTCTCCATGAGAAGTTTGGGTGATTCTTCCACCCTGGATTATAAGTGTTTGAGTAGGGGTTGTTCTGCCTCCGTAGTTACCTACTGCTTGACACTCTGCCTGCTCCATTGGGATGTTGTTGGTATCCGCTGAAGGACACCTATCAAATGTATGTGGGCCGCCACATATCTCACGATTTTTCTAGCGGTTGCACAAAGATTCATCGACACGATATGTTGCCGCAATTGTTTCGCTAGAAGAGCCACTAGTGCGTTCAAAGCAGCAATAGCATCTACTTCATGGACCCCAGCTTCTTCTCCCACTGGTTGCCTCTCTTGATGACATGGTTGTTAGTGGCCATATCTTCTAATAACTCGTGGCGCGTGGGCTGTTTTCTCATGAATGCCCCACCGCGCAGTGCATCTATGATGGTTCGGTTGTCTTGCTTTCACCGTTGTATAAAATATGAACCAAGTTCCACAACTCAATGCAATGGTGTGGACACTTCCTCTGTAGATCCTTGAATCTCTCCCATGCTTCATATAAGGACTCTCCATCAGCTTGATAGAAGTTGCTCAACTCCCCTCTTAATTTTGCTGCTTTACAGGGTGGAAAGAACTTGGCTAGGAATTTACGTGCTACCGTGCCATGTAAATATCGAATCAGCTGGCAGGGAATTCAACCATACTTTTGCTCTATCCCTGAGTGAGAAGGGAAAGAGCCTCAATCTGACGGCATCATCAGTAACGCCGTTATATCTGAAAGTGGCACATAGCTCCAAGAAATTTGCTATGTGCATATGTGGATCCTCCGATGGCAGTCCTCCGAATCGCATCACTGGCCGCATCATGCTCGTAATCGCTGGTTTTATTTCAAATTGTTGGCTCTATTGTAGGGAGCCTAATGCAAGTCTGTGCTCCATTCACTCTTGGTAGCACATAATCTCCCAGACTTCTTTCTGGCTGGATTCGAACCCTGTCCTCCATATCTATTGGCACTTGCTGAGGATTTCCTGGGTTAAGTTGATTTTCACCTAACCCTTCTCTCATCCTGTTATTGTTGGGAGCACCGTCCATTTCTATCAACGCGTTGCAATTGATTCTTTCTCGCTCGCTTGCGTGCTTTCTCAATTTCCGGATTGAAGGGAACAAGAGTGTCAGCTCCTCTTCTCCTTCGCATAAACTGATATCCTGAGAAAGATCAAAAAAAAAAAAATAATCAACTCACCCAGATATTCCTAGAAACTAAAAAAAAAAAAAAATGAAAATTAAATCCAAATTAGAAATTAAAAATAGATAATTTGATATTGAACTATTGCCTAATCCCCGGCAGCGGCGCCAAAAACTTGATGCGCGATTAGATGCACACACTTTTAAACGCAAGTGCACGTTATCGTATCAAGTAGTATAGTCTTAGATAAGACCGAATATCGTCCTCTGGGATTAGGGTTCAAGTACCAATTGTCTATTTTCTAGTATCTATTTGGTGAATTAATGAGTGATTGGTTGTTTATGACTAAGATTTATAAAAGCTAATTAATTATAAAGATTTAATTCGATGTGATGAGAATAGGGCTTCTATGTATCCTTACTATCCGCTTATGTTACTTACTAATGCATTACTTATGGTGTTCTTCTTTTGGAGAAAGCAGGTTTACGAAATCGTTTTATACTCCCGTTAGGGTTATATAAACACTCAACCCCAGTATTGTTCCTTACCTAACTTTCGCTGATAAGGGTAACTCTATAGGAGGATTAAGCACAAACCTAGTTGACCGTCACGCACAATGCGCAAAATTAGGGTTGTTAAGCCTCTCATCAACGCTACAAATCTAATTGAGGTATTTTCATCCCCAATTCAAGACCGTCTACCCAACTTACAAAGATATTCACAATCCTCCTTTCGTAACTGATTAGAAATCATATAGTGATAACTAGTTGTCAATTAGCTACCAAGAATTCAACTCAATTATTGGATAGATCTCTCAATAAGAATAATAACCATAAGCATGCATTACTTTATAACATAAGGTTCAAGAATTCAACATAGAAAGCCTTATAAGAGAATTAGTTCCTAGCCATGAATATGACAAGAACTAATTCAAAGTTCATCATGCAAAACCGAATTAAAGAAAAGAAAAAGAAAAGAAATTACTAATGTTTGGGTCTCCAATCTCTAGGCAAGAAAACCTTGTGTTTGGCAAGAAAGGAACCCTTGAAAGCGCCTAGGGTTCTCCTTTTATAGGTTTAAAGCGTCTCCCTCTTTCCTTGCAGGCTGGCCCAAAAATCCGTCAAAAGACCTAATTTTTCCGCGTCGGCGCCGCTCCTGTCGGCGCGCTAAAGTTCTGCAATACTTCGGGTGTTTTGGCGCGCGGCCGATATTCGCTGTGCGAGCGCGCGGCCTGCAACTCTGTGGCTTCTCGGATGTTTAGCGCGCGCGCTTCCGGTCTCACGAGGCGCGCGTACTGGATCTTCTGCACTTCTGAATAATAGCGCCGCGCCGCTGCGGGGCCGAGCCGCGCAGTCTGAATTTCAGCCTCGTTTGCCACTTTCTCAGACTTCTCTTTTTCGCTCCTTTTCCGCCATTTGGCCACTTTAGCCACTTTGACTCAAAAGAAAGAAAATCTATCCTAATACGACACTTTGTATGTACAAAATGGGACAAAAGACTAACTAGACTGACTCAAAAGGTGTATATAAAATACACCGATCAGAAGCAAACCTCGTCGAGAATTCTATGTAATAGTGGATAGACACGGGTACCTGTCACATCTGTTCCAACAGAGAGGCCTTCTCTACATATACACCAGTCACATATAAGAAGTTGTTCATGGGCAACAACGCTTTGTCTGAGGTGCTGGGGGTAGGAAATGTAACCCTGAAGATGACTTCCGAAAAGGAGCTTACTCAAAAGGAGGCGATGCATGTCCCGAAAATTAGAAGAAATTTAATTTCTGGACCTTTATTGGTGAATGTTGGTTTTAGGCTAGTGTTTGAGTCCAAAAAATTTGTAATCACGAAGAATGGAACATTTGTAGGAAGGGGCTTCGTCTGTGAAGGCCTCTTTAAAGTTAATGTTTTGTCTGTAATGCCTTCTACTATTAATAAAATTGAGTTTTTTTCTTATATGCTTGAGTCATCTAATTTATGGCAACATAAATTAGGACATGTAAACTATCAATCTATCCAAATATTAGTAAAGTTGGAGTTGTTGCCGTCTATCGATGTAAACCCTCAGTGTAAGTGTAAGGTGTACGTAGAGGCAAAACTTTCAAAGAGTCCCTTTAGATTCGTCGAAAGGAAAACCGCTCCTCTAGAACTCATTCACATCGATATATGTGACTTGAAGTTCGCACAAACTAGAGGGGGGAACAAGTACTTTGTGACTTTCATAGATGATAGCACAAGGTATTGTTACATTTACTTATTAAAAAGTAAGGATGAAGTCTTTGAAGCATTCAAACGCTACAAAGCAGAAGTTGAGAACTAACTAAGCGGACGGATTAATCAATCCGTAGCAATAGGAGGAGAATATGTAGCGCCTTTTGAAGAATATTGTGTCAATGGGCATTGTTCATCAAACGACGGCTCTTTACTCACCTCAATCAAACGTGTTGTTGAACGCAAGAACCGTACGTTAAAGGAAATGATGAATGTCTTGCTCATCAATTCAGGTCTTCCCCAAAACATGTGGGGAAAAGATGTCCTTACCGCCAATAAGATTCTTAACATAGTCCCACATAAAGGTAAGGAAAAAACTTCATACGAGCTATGGAAAGGAAAGAAACTCACCTACAAATACTTGAAGGTGTGTGGTTGTTAGGCAAAGATGGAAGTACCTAAGCCAAAGTAGTTCAAGATTGGGCCTAAGACTGTAAATTGCATATTCATCAGATATGCAAATAACAGTAGTTCTTATCGCTACTTAGTGCATAATTCAGATTGAAATCAAGGAACGTCAGTTTCTTTGAAGACTCATTTTCTAGAAAGGAAAGAGACATAACCTCTCGCAAACGAAGTTATGAACAAAACTCTCAAAATCCAGGAGTTGTTGACTGCCCGGATCTAGGCGGTTCAGATCAAGTGAACTCCGAAGTGGCTGATTATCCGGAATCGAGGGTTCCAGATTCTTAGGACTTAGAGGTTCCAGAGATGGAACCGAGACGAAGCAAAAGAGCCAGGAAGGATAAGTCCTTCGATCAGGTTCACGTTCACCGCACAGTAAGTAAGTCTGATGGTATTCTACTATGGAAGGTTCAAAGCTATGGCTACTTATCCAGATGCAATATCGAACCGCCGAAAGATTGCTAGAAAGACACCATGCGAGTGCGCCAAAATCTCTTTCAAGAGGGGATTGTTGGAAATTTATTAAACGTGAAATAAAGTTTAACCTATTATTTATGATTCGAACAATTGGGGCTCCGCACGTCGGAAATGTCGTTTCCACATACGTGCACACGTTCTATCAAGAATCGTAAATTTCCTTAGTGAAAGAGATATTGGTATGTAAACAAAATGTTTAAGACATGAAATGATAGACGGTTATTGGCCAAATGACGTGGGTTTCATGTTGGTAAATGAAGGAATAAGTATACGATGTGTAAAAGATAAAATGAGTCAGAAATAGTCGCGGAGCCGTAAAGGGCCGCGACGCAACTCGTCTTAGCCGCGGTGCCTTGGTGACAGATTGGTCATTGGAAGTTTGGCGCCGCGGCGCTTCGGTGGCAGATTGGTCGACGGATGACGAAAATTTTCTGACTTTTGGGCTGGTTTTGGAGCATTGATCCTCCATTACTTGGAACTTGAATTCAGCCATTATTTGGTTGAATAACACCTCTCAATAAGTGTCATTACATATTCATGGATTGCCATTAATTGACTAGATGAGAGGTCATCTTACACACACTATAAATTGAGGCCCTTGGCTCAATTTGAACAACACAATTGAAAATCAGATTTTCTGAATACTTCTTCCTCTCTTGCTTTCTTTCACACACTCAAAAGGTTCTTTTTTAGTAAACTTTTGAGTTTCCTTTACTCAATTGTTTGTTGTTGTTTTATCTTGAGAAACAAGTTGTCAATCACCGTAAAATGATACATGCGGGGCAATATTATCATAAGGACAGGGCGCTAACACCCGACTCAGCAAATCTTTTATATTAGTTCATTTTGTTCTCAATTTCATATTGTAATCTTTGTTGTTGTTACTTACTTCTCATTTTCTTATAACCACTTAACTCACAAAGTTTACTTCATTGGTGGTTTTGTTGATGTCCATCCACCACTATATTTTAATGATTCAAGCCCTTAAAGTGAAATAATTGTCTTAGTTCGCTTCAATTAAATCAATAAGTTTTTTGACTTGATTGATTCACGACACCACCCGTGTCTTAGATATTAGAACACATTCAGCGGGGCCTCGACCAGAGCAATTATTTGGCTTCAAAAATCTTCTATTAACTTCAAAGCATTGAAGAGTTCGAAATAACCAACCAACACAACAACACCATATAGATAAGCAAAAAAGGCAATCTTTCGGAGGGAAAACATCAAATGAAGAACTCGCATCAATCAAATACGTCACTCACTCAAAATCAGTATGCATAAACAAATGAAGTTTTTCAAAAATCCAGCTTCTCCTAAATAATCCAACGAAATTTCTTCGAGGAAATTGCTTGTATTATTCAAGTTAAACACACAGCATGGAAAACCATTTATAGTTTATTAATGTGAAAACAAAATGCGAAATTACCTCTTAAGTCGCAACAGTGTTCCCCTCTGTCCCCCTGAAGCAACTATCACTTTCACAACTCTGCGCGATCAAATTATTCGACCATTATATGACGACTAAGTAGGTGATTGTATATAATGTCATGGATTAAATAAAATATTAAAATTCACGAAATACACTCCACAACTTGAGTCATAAGACAAGTCAATTTCTCTAGTATTACAAGAATTCAACTTAAGCCTCAAGCTTATAAATGTCTTACTAACCAATAATCTTACGCTCTAAAATGCACATTAGTCTGTTCTAAAAAAGAATAATACATTTTCTTATTTTGCAACATTTTAACATAATTATTAACTTTTACGCTTAAATAATCACACAAATATCTTCGTGTTAAGAGTCCCACAACTAAAATGGAATGAAACGTGAACTCCTTATATGGACTTGGACAATTCTCACCCTACAAGCTAGCTTTTGGGGTTGAGTTAGGCCCAAGATCCATTCTTTACATGGTATCAGAGGTTCATTCCAATTCTTTGTTCACCAATATTGGACCCCAAATTATTGTGAGTTACACAATGAATGTACGAGAATAGTATACAACTACCACTAGTGCTTAGAAAGGATAAACAATTACATTATAATACAATAGGCTTGAAGTCTAACATGAGTTGTGATAACCACAACAAAGTTTGGTTCTTGATCCGTCTTGAATCTGTGTTCTTGAGTAGTTCTTTAGTGTTTGCTCCAATTGCAACAAGCTTCTTGACCTTGATAGCAACAACAAAGTGTTTAGAAATCTGGAAATAGAACAAGGAAAATGGCTTGCTGAGTCGATTGATATTCAATCTTTTCTTAAGATAATATTGCCCCGTATAATCCTTTAACGGTGTGTTGGCAACTTATCTCTCAAGATAAAACATCAATCAAACAAGTGAGCAAAGGAAACTCAAGTGTTCGCTAGAAAATAAGGATCTTTGAGTGTGTGAAGATATGCTAGAGAGGAAGAGCTTTTTCAGAAAATCTAAAATTATACAAGTGTAATGTCTTTTGCGAATGAACCCATGACTTCATTTTTCGAGTCATAAATAATGGGTTAAACTTAATTCCACATTTAGTAAATTTCCAACAATCTCCTCTTGAAAGAGATTTTGGCGCACTCACAGGTGCCTTTCTAGCAATCTTTCGGCGGACGATGTTGCATCTGGATAGGTAGTCGTAGCTTTGAACGTTCCATAGTAAAATACCATCAGACTTATTTTCTGCGCGGTGAACGCGATGTCTTGAACCGTCGGTGTTTAGTATAAGCCAATACAATGATACTCACACAACACATTTCATTACTCTATCATTCTTTATGTTTTATCCATCGTGGGGTCGTTGACACACTTGGATTCTTAAGTGCGCTCATTTGAGGTGGTCTGTCCTCGCACTTAAATAGGTGGTCTCCTACAAGGTATCCTGCAATACTCCACTACACAAGTTTTAGACACCATTAAAAAATGAAAAAATGATGATAAAAATGTGGTGTTCAAAAATATTTAAAATTACAACAAATAACCAAAAGATTGGTCAAAATTAGGTGTCAACAACAGATATGTCCAGACGCCGTCATCTGTGCCCTTACATTGTATAACTGACGAAGGCACGAGTTACTCCCAATAAGGGACATCCTCTAAGATGTCATGAAGTTACTCAACTTCTCATCATGTTTTGTACAAAGCGATAAACTCTGATTTCATCATGAATCGGCTTATGCAAATTTGCTTAGAGGATTTTCCAAATATACACCATGCACATCCACTTGTGGCTCGGGTGTTCTCCAAGTCTGATTTCCAGTTTGCATCACTTCGTTCTCTCAGAACCGCTGGACATCCAAAATATCATACTCCATAGATAAGAGAATAATTCAGATGTCGTCATATCCGATTTAACGCCTTCTATTTATTATCTCCAGTGAATCTTAGTTCAACTGATCTACTTTGTGAGCTGATACCAGTCATTTGTACTGTGTAAGATACATTGAACTACATTTGACTTTCATATCTCTTCTGATATATGGGGCACCATGATTCAAATCACATCTCATGATTCATATCCAATGGTGACTTTAACGAGACTGTCAAAACACTTCACAGATGAGTTTAGAATTAGACCAGTCTGTTAGATATCTTAGAAATCACAGTTTCCTAAGATGAATTTGTACTACTCATATCACTTTATGAAACATTATTTCAACATACTTCTAGGATCAACCTAGGATTACTCTTTGTGATCAACATGTCGTCTACGTAAAAGCATATCATAAACGAGTTAGAATTACCTTTTCATGTAGACACATTTGTCACATTCTTTAATGGAGAAGCCCTTCGATAGTAGAGTACTATCAAGGTTTTTGTGCCATTACTTCGGGACATGTATCAGCCCGCACAGAGATTCGACAAGTCGACAGACTTTCTTCTCTTCCTTGGAACCACATACCCCTCGGGTTGTTCCATAATACTTTATTCTTCCACTTTCGGACCTTTGGTTTTCCAATTGTTGGCTTTCTAGCTTCAGAGTCAATGTCTCTATAATCAGATTCATTGTTTCTGTTTTATCTGAAACCTCCAGGACCAAAATGTAAACATTTCAGGGACCATAATGGAAGTTCAGGAAGAAGCCCAACAGTTCATCAAACCAACATTCTGGTTATGAAGGTTGTCTTAACATTCATGTCACGCAAGACTGCAGTGGCCCTGGATATTAAGCATTCACATAGGAGCACATGTCCCAGTAGCCGAGGCCTTATACTCTTCAATAGATCCATCCATTTTGTAATCAATTTGAGTATCCATTTTTACAACCAAGAGATTCTTTTCTCAGAGGAAGATCAACCATCACACAAGTGTGGTTCTATCTGATGGAGTCTATTTCTCTCTTTAGCTTATTTCCAAAGCAGCGCTTCTGGAGATGACAATTCTCAATTGGTCCATGGTTCATTCTCAACCATGTAAGCTAAAAGGCCTGGAACAAGTCTTTGTCCCCTCTTTTTGCTCGATCTCGGTTCAACATCTAGAATCTCTGAGTTCTGTAGATATGGAGCATTGAGCTCCAGATAGTCAGCAACTTTCGAGTCCTATAAATCTGGAACGTCTAGTTTCGAACAATCAGGCACTCGCGGGTTCTTGTTAACCTTGAGTAATTACTACTTTTTCCTTCTTAAGGAAAGTTATCTTCAAAGAATTCAGCATTCTTCGGCACTAGGATGCGATAAGAACTACTGTTATTTTCAAATCTAGTGGATATGCAATCTACAGTCTTAGGTTCAACTTGACCTATTTTGGCTTAGGTAATTCAACCCTTACCACACTACCCAATATTACAACATCTATATACGGGAACATCGTTTAGACTGAGGTGAGTAAGGAGCAGTCGTTTGATCAACGATGTTTCGCATTCTGCCTCTCTATCACTACAAATTTCTCAATCCGTAGACTTTCAGCTTCTGCTTCCGAAGCGCCGCGATCATGTTTGGGAGGCGTCGCGGCTCTGCTCAGTACCGTCACCGGCACTGCGGCCCTATACCAAGGCACCGCGGCGCCTCGATTCTAGTAACCAAACCCGTGATTAGCGTCGGCGGCTCTTGGTGGAGGCGTCGCGGCTATCCGGCGCTTCGACGGGGTTTCATCTTTGTTTTCCAACAAAGGATGCACCATCGTCGATAAAGATCAAACGTTCTTGTCTTCCCCCTCTATTTGTACAAACGTCAAATCACTTACGTAGGCGTGACTATGTTATAAAGGAGCGGTACTTCTTCCATTATTCCTTTTGACGAAATGGAAATGTGAGTTTGCCTCTTCGCCTACCTCACATTCATTTGAGGGTTTAAGTCGACAGACGGCAACAATCTCAACTTCGTTGGCTTTTGAATGACTTTTTATTTAACGTGTCTTAATCTATGATGGTATAGATGCACGGATTACAAATATATCATCCACTTGGCTACAATTTTACTGTACCATTTTTTGGTTATTATCGACCTGCGGGACATGAGGCAAAAAAATCAAACCATATTGCCCAACAGCGTCCTTAAAACCAAGTTTAGGACATGTATCACCTCTTTTGAGAGTGATCTCATTCCCTTAAGTCATTTTGAGGACAACATCTTCAACTTCTTTTACTTAGAAGGTAGCATTTCTTCGTATGAACAACCTCTTGCCTGTAGCTAGGGCGTAACCGGATCATAAGTGATTTAGACACTCTGGCCCACTCCAGTTGCCTTGGCATACTGAGTGTTCAATTTCTTTTATGCCTTTCTTTTGGCCTTCAAATCATTTAAGATCTGGAAACTCTAGCCCACTCCAGTCGCCCGTAGCCTTTGTATGACTGAGTGTACAATATCATCATGTCATGTGACGGATCTGGCTCACTCCAGTCGCCCTTAGGCTTTGTATAACTGAGTGTCCACTACTATCCTGTCAAAATACGGATCTTCTATCGAAAACGGTGACAGGTTTGTCTCTAGTCCTCTAGTCTTTGTCTTTAATCCTCTAGTCCTCTTCACATGCTTAGGATTGTCCATAAATTCAGTTTATTACAATCTAAGTCCATATCTTTTAGGCCGTTGTTCATAACAGTCCAATATTTAACGGGAAAGAAAGTGAGATTAAACTTCTGATTTTAAAGTGTAGGGAATATATTTTTTAATGAAAAACACTTCATATTTCTAGCCTTGCTTTATTCACTTTTATTCAGAAATTATCTTTTAATCTCATTTTAGACAAGGAAGAATAATTGATTCATACCTTTGGAATCTGGCCCACGTCAGTCACGTGTCCAAATCCTCCTTACCATAAGATGGAGGCTTCTTCTTAGAAGATGAAACATCACCTTCAGCATTCTCCTCGTGTTTTAGTTGACATCTTCAACCTCTCGTGGAAGCTTGTTTCCACCACTCTCGGGAGCGGTGACAACAACTCTTCCTTGATCCTTACAAGCATAACTATCACCAATATCTTCAAGTTCATGATCATTCAACATAGATCTCACTTTTGACGAAAACATATTTGTAACTTTCGTCAATGAGAGACCTAAAACTAGGACCAAATTTATTGGCACACATCTTTCTAGTGTTGACACCCAATTTTGACCCTCTCATCTCATCATTAACTATAAAGTTACACTAATTTTCCAAAAATAATGTTAACAATTTTATAATAATAAAATGCAACAATAATACATGCATAAATAAGCGATTTAATAAGGTCTTGGATCCGGTATGAAGGGGATCACAGAGTTGATCCAGCTGTCTGGGAAGAAGGACACTTTTGGTTTGGGGTACCAGCCCACCTCGAAGGATTTGGTGACTGCGAGCTTCCAGAAAAAAAAAAGACATTCCCTTGCCTAGGCCCATTCCGCCCCTGAGTCAGTCGTTCGTCAAAGCCTGCACCATCTAGATGCTGAAAGAAGATGATCCAAAGGATCTTGCAGCAGGGTTCCAGAATATGTTCATAGATGAAGATGAAGCAGAATGTTGTGTGATTCCAGAGGATCACGATGAAGACCCCACCATTTGGGACGCAGAGCATGGATACAGCCTGAATAATTGGACTTGCACCCCTGTCCTGACCTTCTGAAGAGCTTGGTAGAGTTTATGATAGTTCTAGCGATGTGACTCTAAACTAAAAATAGACTTGCCTATGCTTTCTTTAATATGTTTTCGATCCCGTATTTTGCTTTCATCATAAATTCCAAGACATTTTTGCAGCTTTAAATTTGCTTGTGTTAAATTAAATTTTCATGCACTTTTCTTTCAGCGATCATATTAATAAACTTGTCGATAATGCGAATATGACATGTAATGAAACCAGCGAACAAAGCTCAAATGGCGAGCATGACCCCGAGGAACAGGAAGAAGGTCCACAATCAGAGCTTGGTCAAGAGTTGGAAAATTTTGAGAATAGGCCTAAACCGAATTTAGAAGAAACTGAGTTGATAAACTTAGGCGATGAGGAAATTGTAAAAGAGACTAGGGTCAGCGTCCACCTAAGTGTCATACAGAAGAAAGAGTTAATAGAGCTCCTGAAGCACTACACCGACGTATTTGATTGGTCGTATGACGACATGCCAGGGTTGAGTACGGATATCGTCGCACACAGGCTGCCTATCGAGCCGTCTTACCTTCCTGTAAAACAAAGGCCAAGAAATATCAAATCGGACATGAGTTTGAAAGTCAAAGAGGAAGTGTCTAAGCAGTTCGATGCAAAGGTAATTCGAGTCGCAAGGTATCCTACTTGGTTAGAAAATATTGTGCCGGTAAAGAAAAAAGACGGAAAGGTCCGAGTATGTGTGGATTATAGAGACCTCAACAGAGCTAGCCCGAAGGATGACTTTCCTCTTCCAAACATTCATATACTTATCGACAATTATGCAAAATATGAACTACAGTCGTTCATCGACTGCTTTGCTGGTTATCATCAGATCTTTATGGCAGGGAAGGACGCAGAAAAGACAGCATTCACTACCCCGTGGGGTGTGTATTATTATCGAGTAATGTCGTTCGGTCTCAAGAATGCAGGCGCTACATACATGAGAGTCATGACTACCATCTTTCATGACATGATCCATAAGGAAATTGAAATCTATGTGGATGATGTTATCATCAAGTCACGAAGAGCTGAAGGTTATTTGGCAAACTTGAAGAAGTTCTTTGAGCGGCTAAGACAGTATAATCTGAAACTGAATGCTGCTAAGTGTGCATTCAGTGTCCCTGCTGGGAAGTTGTTGGGTTTTATAGTGAGTAGAAGAGGAATTGAGTTGGACCCTTCAAAAATAAAGGCCATCCAAGATTTACTTCCTCCGAAAAGCAGAAAAGACGTGATGAGCTTCTTTGGTCGTCTCAACTACATCAGCAGGTTCATAGCTCAGTCCACCATTATATGCGAACCGATATTCAGATTGTTGAGGAAGGATGCCGCTACTAAATGGACAACGGATTGTCAGCAGGCTTTTGATAAAATAAAAGAGTACTTGTCTAATCCGACAGTTCTAGTACCACCAAAACCTGGGAGGCCTTTGTTACTCTATTTGTCCGTATTAGAAAATGCTTTTGGATACGTGTTGGGGCAACACGATGAAACAGGAAAAAAGGAGTAGGCCATATATTATCTAAGTAAGAAGTTCACAGTGTATGAAGCTCGCTACACTCTACTGGAACGTACTTGTTGCGCATTAAGTTGGGTTGCCCAGAAATTCAGGCATTATCTATCACCATACACCACTTATCTTATTTCAAGGATGGACCCGCTTAAGTATATCCTTCAGAAGCCCATGCCCACTGGAAAACTAGCAAAATCGCAAATTCTGCTGAGCGAGTTTGATATTGTATACGTCACACAGAAGGCCGTAAAAGGACAGGCATTAGCTGACCATCTTGCTGAGAATCCAGTCGATGAGGAATATGAGCCCCCTCCGAACCTATTTCCCTGATGATGAGGTATTATTTGTCGGAGAAGATATCTCGGGGGATTACCCAGGTTGGAGAATGTTCTTCGATAGCGCGACAAACTTTAAGGGAGTTGGCATTGGAGCAGTTTTGGTTTCAGAATCAGGTCAGCATTACCCGATCTCCGCGAAGCTCAGATTTTCATGCACCAACAATATGGCAGAATATGAAGCTTGCATATTGGGACTCTGAATGGCAGTAGATATGAATATACAAGAGTTACTGGTCATAGGTGATTGCACTTGGCGATCCATCAAGTCTGAGGCGAATGGGCAACCAAGAATATGAAGATACTCTCCTACCTGCATTGCATGAAGGAATTGCAGAAGAAGTTCAGTAATATAGAATTTAAGAATGTCCCAAGGATCCAGAATGAATTCGCTAATGCGTTGGCAACCTTGTCCTCCATGATTCAACATCCGGACAAGAATTACATTGATCCGATCACAGTGTGTGTGCTAGAACAGCTTGTTTATTGCTCTCATGTAGATGAAGAAATAGATGGGAACCCTTTGTACCATGACATCAAAAGATACCTCAAGGCAGAAGAATATCCAGAAGGCATAACCAACATTCAAAAGAAGACACTTCGAAGATTAGCAAACCATTTCTTTTTGAATGGGGAGGTTTTATATCGAAGGACTCCAGATCTGGGTTTATTGAGATGTGTCGACGCTCAAAAGGAAAGCAATCTAGTAGAAGAGATACACGGAGGGACATGTGGACCTCATATGAATGGCTTCACTTTGACGAAGAAGATTCTGCGAGCAGGTTACTTTTGGATGACGATGGAAACAGATTGTATCCGCTTTGTGCAGAAATGCCACCAGTGCCAGATTCATGGGGATTTGATTCGAGTACCTCCGAACGAACTTAATTGTTACACCCCGGAATTCCAGGATATATTTATAAGAACGTACGTAAGAACTAAAAAATGTTAAGATTTGAGACGAGTAAAAATTTATCGAAATTATGAAATTGTCGGAAAACGAAGTATTGCAACGAACGGGAGGGCGACATGTGTCACCCCCCTTAGTTGGTTGGACGAAATAGACCATGGGTGTTATGGTCATTTGACCCAAGTTAAGATAACCAAGTCTTGCTAAAAGCTAGAGCTTGATAAGTTTGACTAAGTCAAGAGGTCAATGGCTTGAGATAATTGACCACATCTTGACCTTTCATTTGGATGAATCCTAGCCCTTGTTTTATTTATATATACTACTACTAGTTCAAGACTAGTCTCCATACTTAGAAAAAATTTCAAGAATTTAGAGAATGAAAAGAGAGGCTCTCGGCTTTAGCAAGAAATGGGGAAGAAAAATTTTGCAATCTTGCTTCAATAATCCCAATACTTTAAACCAAGTTTCCTAAGAGTATTGTAAGGTTATCTCAATAGAAATATTCCGGAAAAACTACGTTTTCACGTTAGTCGCAAGGCGAAAACCTAAGGAGTTCTTCAACTTTGAAGTTGGAACTCGAAGGAGAGTTCTTCATAAGCTTCTAAGGGTTGCTTGGAGTGGATTGGAACGTCGAAAAGAGGAGCTAAAGTTTCTAAGGATCGACTTGTAATCTTGGGACATATTTGGGCTAAATGAGGTAATAATCTTCG
Organism: Przewalskia tangutica; assembly: GCA_029844215.1. Taxonomy (NCBI): domain Eukaryota; kingdom Viridiplantae; phylum Streptophyta; class Magnoliopsida; order Solanales; family Solanaceae; genus Przewalskia; species Przewalskia tangutica. The sequence continues at coordinate 94,768,816 of CM056724.1, read as the reverse complement.
TCTTACTATTGTAATTGAAGATTCCATGTTATGATAAGTTAGAAATGATCATGTGATATGTGTTATGAAGATTGATTAGTGTTATGGAATTTTAGAAGCTCAAATCCGAAATGACATTGATTAGCCATTTGAAATTGAAATACAATTTGGTCGATAACTAAAATCGTCGCATGTTATCTACTTGAAGATTATTGTTGTTATAATCGATTGCGGCTTTATAACATGTTATACTAAACAACTTGTATTGAAAAGGAATTGGAAAGGAAGATATGTTGTGACACCTTTTGGCCGAGAATGGCATTGTCATTTGGACTAGTTTGATATCAATTGTAGGGCAGAATTTTACACGTCATGTTAATGCGTGTAATCCCTTTTTTTATTGCTGAATTGTTGAGCCTTAAATGTGGCGTGTTTGGTTATTGAATTTGGGCCTTGAAAAAGGTGGAAAAGTATGTAGAAACAAAGGAAGTGTCATCCGATTTTCCGTAGAATTTAGTTACTTTGCACTTAGAATATTCTACGTTTGAAGTTAGAAGTTAATAAACGTATTATGGTCAGTATAGGTTGACATACTACGTACGACATATTGGACTTAGCAAGTGGATTGAACCGAAGAGGTATGTGGAACTTTCTTATCTCTTGAGCATGAATAGTTGTAAACATATAGTACGGTAGACGTACGAGATTTTGACAATCTAGTCCATTTGATATCCTTGGCTTATTTTAAGAATGTCCAAGTTGGTTGAGTTAGGGAATTAACTCACTTGTTTAAAAATATTAAGGATATCTTGGTTTCTAAAAGTTAAGGGACTTGAAGTATTTAACAAGTATATGATATTTGTTTCGTTTTAAAAGTATAAGTCCCTTGGATATAAGGAAGAATGTAATTGTCTAAAGTATAAGACTAGTATAACGACTTTATGGGAAGTTGGTTATAATAGCTTTATGGAAAGTTAAAAAGAGTGGTTTACTCTAAGTAATGTAAGTATGATAAATGACTTGAAATAATGAAAGGCAAATTGATTTTAAGGCATCAAATGCTTAAGGTTTTAAAAAAATGAAGTCACTTGAGTTAGAAGCCTAAATGTATTTCTAAAAGGTATTGTGACTTGTCTTGAAAAGTAGATATGATTTTATACTACGGCTATTAGTATCTTGGAAGTTTTATATGAAAAAGAGTCATTTTAAAAGAATAGAAGTACGTAGTACTTTGGGTTAAATTTCCGGATTTTATAATGACATGTTAGTGCCTTAAGTAAACTAAAATGAGAGTGTATATGAATAAGACTAATAAGAAGTTAGGGGGGATTTCTTAACTTGCTTATGTTATGTATGATAAGCCGGTAGTGCTTATGTTATGTATGATAAGCCGGTAGTGCTTATGTTATGTATGATAAGCCGGTAGTGCTTATGTTATGTTATGGTAAGCCGGTAGTGCTTATGTTACGTATGATATCCGGTTGTGCTAGTTTATGTTATTCTTATGGGGTAAAGCCCCGGGTTACTACTAATTCCATGGATTTGCTACCCATGATGCGAGTGCGACGTTTGTACTCATTGCGGGCCCACCGGGCCTAAGCGGGTGAAATAGTCCTGTGCGGGTGAAATAGTCATATGCGAGGAATACCTCATGCGGGTCCACATGACCTATGCGGGTGAAATAGTCCCAGGAGTAGGATTGCTTAATGACATACGGGCGGGTGGCCCTACTTTGATCATGAGCCTCCTATTTTTATGCAGTAAAGTATACTCTTATTTACTCTCATTGTTAGTAAGGCACAGTTTACTGCTATTTGAGTTATCATACATGTCTTCAGCTTTATTTTAGACTTATGATTTCACTACAGTACTTTCAGTTTCACATATTTGGTACATGTTGTACTGACCTCCTTCGGGGGGTTGCGTTAAATGCATGAGTAGAGTATCTGAGTTGTTGATCCTCACTCTTAGGATCATTGTTCAGCTGTTGGGAAACTCCTTTACTCCGGAGGCTTATCCCTGGTTCAGATCCCTGGTATGGTCGGTTGTTGTATATTCAGGGGTATGGTGGGGCCCTGTCCCGTCACAGTTGTTATTCTTAGAGGTCTGTAGTCACATTGTGGATTAGGTTTTTAAGAACAAAAATGTACTGGTTTATTTTATTTTGGTTCATGTATATTTTACGGAAGGTGGCCTTATCGGCTAACCTGTTGATATTTACTGTTTTAGTATTTATGAGTTTTATATGTTCCGCTGTTATTCTCTGATGTATACCTGTAAGGGGTGCCCAGGTAGGGCACCAGTCGCGGGCCCGGGGTTGGGTCGTGACATTAATGTGATAATTTATCCTTGGTCATTCGCAGCTTAGGGCATGGATGTCATCGGCCCTATTGAACTCGCTGCCTCAAATGGGCACAGATTGATCCTCGTAGCAATTGACTATTTCACTAAGTGGGTAGAAGCATCATCACACAAATCAGTGACGAAGAAAGTAGTAGTCGATTTTGTTCGCAACAACATCGTCTGCCGATTTGGCATTCCTGAGTCTATCATCACAGACAACAGAGCCAACCTCAACAGTTGCCTAATGCAATACATATGCGAGAAGTTCAAGATTATCCACCGCAATTCCATCCCATATCGCCCGCAAATGAATGGCGCAGTCGAAGCAGCTAATAAGAATATCAAGAGGATCTTGCGCAAGATGATTAGCAACTACAAACATTGGCATGAGCACCTACCTTTCGCACTTCTGGGTTACCGCACTACTATTAGGACCTCTACCGGTGCGACGCCGTATCTTTTGGTATATGGAACAGAGGCAGTACTACCAGCAAAAGTGGAGATACCATCTTTGAGAATTATTCAAGAGGCTGAGTTAAGCGAAGCTAAATGGATGCAAAGTCGATACGAGCAGTTGATGTTGATTGATGAAAAATGGATGAATGCAGTTTGTCAAAGGCAGCTTTACCAGAACATGATGGCCAGGGCTTTCAACAAAAAAGTAAGACCAAGGACGTTCAAGTCAGGGCAATTGGTGTTGAAATGCATATTCCCTCATCAGAATGAGGCTAAAGGGAAATTCGCACCTAATTGGAAAAGGTCCTACATGGATCATCGAGTGTTGAGTGGAGGAGATTTAATCTTAGCTGAGATGGATGGAGAATTATGGCCTAAAGCTATCAACACAGATGCGGTAAAGAAATACTACGTTTAGGAGCATTTTTTTTCATGTAATTCCTTTTGCATTGTAAACAAAGTTGCGTTCCCTCAGTGGGATATGCATAGAGCCCATATAGGGTCTCGCCGCTTCAAATTAGAAAGCCCTTTTACTTGTAATTTGAACTACATTTGACCTGATTCCCTTGAAGGGATACGTAGGCGGCCATATCGGCTTCGGTCCCATTTTTAGAAAAAAATCACAATCCCTTTTGCTTGTAATGGAACTACGTTTGACCTGATTCCCTTGGTGGATACGTAAGCGGCCATATCGGCTTCGGTCCCACCTTTAGAAATTTTAGCTTTACCCAATTTCGTTTGTAATGAACTACATCATGACCTGATTCCCTCATGGGGACACGTAGGCGGCCTAAATCGGCTTCGGTCACATCATTAGAAATCTCCTCATTGGCTCGCGTGCAACAAAATGCGTTTGGTTATTCTGAAAAGAGATATGAGCGATTCCCGCCAGAGTCAAGTCTTGCCCACACGCCCCGCATAACGAAAATTGGGACAATTTTGGGAAACGCACCGTGAAGTGATCATAATAAGGATTCCAGATAAGGTGTTCGCTTGGTCAGATCACATGTCATATTAGGCAAATTCGACAAGGCGTTTATACTTTATACGCATTTCATATAAATATTTTATTTTAAAAGATGCTTTTGTGCATACCTCATGAAAATGTTTTGTTTTGAAAATACTTTTGGGACACGCTACGTCAAAATGCTTTGCTTTGCCACCAAATATCTCAACAAGACTAGGCAGGGGTTACAGGTCCAAACAAATTAGGCGCACGAGCAGAAACGATCAAGGTCGCAAATCAATACGAACCGACCCCCCCCCCCCCCCCAACTCACAAGTTTTCTTTGAGTGCAGATTTTCTCCCATTAGTAGAATCAGAAAATGAAAAAATAAGGCAGAGAGTGGGGAAACAACAACAATACAACTTGGCAGTAATAAAGAAGGAAAAACAACAGCAAAATCTGGCTGAAACGACAACCGCATTCGCAACATCCAGCAAGTCTGTGCAGAGACTACATCAGCAGTCAGCAATCGCAGCATTCGTCAAGCATTCGCAACATTCAGCAAGTCCGTGTAGAGACTACATCAGCAATCAACAATCGCAGCATTCAGCAAGCATTCGCAGATCCAAAGAATCCGCGCGAGACTACATCAAGAATCAAAGAATTGCAAGATTCAGAAGCATTCACAACATTCAGCAAGTTCGCAGCAGACTACATCAAGAATCAAGAATCGTGATCATTCAAAGAAGCGTTCGCAGATCCAGCAAGTCCGCAGACTACATCAAGAATCGAATCGCAGCATTCATCAAGCATTCGCAAAGATCCAAAGAAATCCGCGCGCAGACTACAAAGATTCAGAAACATTCGCAGATCCAAAGAAGTCCGTGCAGAGACTACATCAGCACTCGCAGCATTCAGCAAGCATTCGCAAGCCTTCAACACGTCCGTGCAAGGATGAAATCTCAGTATTTGCAGCATCACATCAACACAACCGCCATCACATTTTACAGAATAACATTTCTACTCATACAATTACATTGCTTATAAATTCATGCGTTATCATTTTGCCTTAGCAGTTATGCCCTAACCGTTTGCTTAAGTCTTAGCATGCAGGAGCACAACGTAGATTTTCTCTTACAGCGAACTGGGCAATTTGTTGGGGGGTCAACCTTCCCAACAAATGACAGAAATGGCCTCGAGCGTCGGTCCACTCATCCCACATCACCAAATAGTTCAGCATCATTATAAGTCAATATCGATACACCCTAAGTTCAAGCCAGTTTATTCTTTATTTTTTTATTTTAACATCACGTCGACCCAGTGTCGTCATAACTTGACACTGGGACAAATTTTGAGTTCGCGTCAGCCCGCCTTGATGTTTGACTATGGTAGCCCAGTGTCATCATAACTCGACACTGGGACAACCTTTTATCTCTCATACCCGTCGCCCAAGCCCAAGAGCCAATGGCCCAAATCATTTTATTCATCTTATTACCCATCTCCCTTACACAACCAAATATACCCTAAAAAAGAAACACCCTTAAGCCTTAAAGAAGACTCATCCGCAGCCCTTCCCCACTTTTGATTCTCCAACTTACCATAAAAATCTCTTGATTTCTTGCCTTAGATTGTAACGGATTGCCCAAAGTTAGCACCAAGAATCCTTATCATAAACCATCAAGTACAGCTCTCACCTCTTTTATGGTAAAAATAAAGAAAAATCTCACAAGATCAGTACCAAAACGTTACCCAAATCAGTCCATAAAATCGATCCAAAGTTGTAAAGAATGATACCAAAAAATTAGTCCCAAATTCGCATTAAAGGCTTACCAAAATTGAAACCCAAAATCGTTACTATATAAATGAAGGAATGATACATGTAAAAGGCATCAAAAGATGGGGGAATCAAGCAGCAAGAGAAAAAAAAATCCTTCAACAATCGGGAAATCAGCAGTCTAAGAGGAACAAGAAATAGCAAGAACCAAAATTCAAATCCTTTCTTCTTCGCAATATCCGTCGCGAACCAGCAAGCCTTTCTCGCGGCAAAGCTTCGCCATTTCTTTCTATAGCATAAAAGACAAATCCTTTGAGTGGATCGACGACTTGATACGCTGTCTCGGTTCGCTGACCAGAGAAGGTAAACTCGGATTTCCCTCCTCAATTTTTTTTATATTAGTTCTATGTTCATATGTCGTGTGAGCCATTAGCTTAATCTCTGATTACAGAAATGCCTAAGCTCAAGTAAATTTGGCAAGTTTTAACTTGAATCGGTGATATTTAGGTGTTGCATTCTAAATCGATATATGGTCTGGTATGAACTAAGTTAAGTGGTATTAGAATCTTTATGGCTTGATGTGAATAAGTTGTCGGGTTATCCATGTTAAATATGTGATATATTAAGATGTTCGTTAAACTGCAACTATGACCATTGATTAAATTAATGTGTGGTTGCTTAATACTATATCTGGGATGCTTAGTACTAGTTGAACTGTTCAAGAAAGGGTGGGTTATTGATGATTTTTGTTGAACTATTGGGAGAGATCTAGGGCCATTGAATGAAATGATAGACGGCATGTTCAAAAAATGTGAATGATGAATACTAGTAAATGTCCTGAATAGGCCTTGTTTAAGAACAAAGAGTATATTGATCTCATGTTAAGTTATGAATATTTGCCTAAGCTGCTATGTTTTCTTTTGGCGTCTCATTCTCATTTCGTATGTTGCGGCCTTAAAGGTACAGTGCCTCTGTTTTATTTCCCATCTCTGTATGTTATCTTTAATGGTGTGTTGGCAACTTATCTCCCAAGATAAAACATCAATCAAATAAGTGATCAAATGAGACTCAAGTGTTCGCTAGGAAAGAAGGATCTTTGAGTGTGTGATGATATGCTAGAGAGGAAGAGCTTTTTCAGAAAATCTGAAATTATACAAGTGTAATGTCTTTTGCAAATGAACTCCTGGCTTCATTTTATAGTGTGGAGAAGATGACCTTCCACATGGCCAAGTAAAGGCCTTGAATGACTATGTAATGGCCTTGAATGTGGAGTTGTAATTCAGCCAAATAATGGCTGAATTCATGTGGGAAATAATGGAGGTTAATGCTCCAAAACCAGCCCAAAAGTCATGTATTTTCGTCTCTCATCGCGTTCGTCGAAGCTGCCGCCGCGTCTCATCAGCCGCGGCGCTTTACGTCTAGTAAGTCACTGGACACAAAACCTATTCAGCGCCGTGGCTCAAGGGAGGAGGCGTCGCGGCCCTTCTTGGCTCCACGGCGATTCATGACTCGTTTCATCTTTTAAACATTGTACACTTCTTCCTTCATTTACCAACATGGAACACATATCATTTGGCCAATAACCGTCCATCATTCTATGTCTCAAACGTTTCACTTACGTACCAATATCTCTTTCACTTAATGAAATTTACGATACTTGCTACTCCGTGTGCACGTGTGTGAAAACGACATTTCCGACGTGCGAGGCGTCAGTTGTTCGAGTCATAAATAATGGGTTAAACTTAATTCCACATTTAGTAAATTTCCAACAATTATATTATTCACGCTCCAGTTAACAAGATCTGGGCGTGCAGAGAGTGTTAAGAGTCCACATCGGAAATGGAATGGAACATGGACTCACTTATATGGACTTAGACAATCATCACCCTACAAGCTACTTTTTAGGGTTGAGTTAGGTCCAAGATCCATTTTTTACACTTTGACTTGTTTTAGACCATTATTTTAAACTCCGTGTCGAGTAAAATTTTAGTGTTGAGTTAGGTCCAAGATCCATTCTTTATACTTTGACTTGTTTTAGATCATTACTTTAAACTCCGTGTCGAGTAAAACGATATCACCTCAATTGGGACTGAGGGAGTATTATTCATTCAATTTTATTTAGGTTCACCAAAGTCCAAACAATAACCAGGTAGAGAAATACACAAGAACAACTATAGAAAAGGTAATTCCCAGAAGCTTAATACAAAAATTAGAGGAAAACGCAGAGAACATATCAAGGATTGCATGTCGAAAGGAACTATTTTCTCGATAGTTGTCTTAGGAGATAACACAAAAGTAAAAGCTAAAATAAAAGAAACCCAGAGATTCAAAAGAACAAAAATGAAAAAGAAGCAGAGATGAGTGAAAATAGACAATCCTGAAAAGAGAGGTTAAGAGATGTATTGGGAACATTGACTTTTTGTATGACTTAGACCATCGTAGGAAGAAGAAATGTTAAAATATCACATAGGATATGGAATAGGAACTTAGACTCACTTGTACAATCATTATTTTATAATTATTTTTTGGAGTTGAGGTAGGCCCAAATGACATATAGACTCATTTCAATTTTTTGTTCACCGATATTGGGCCCCAAATTATATTATACGTGCTCCAGTTAATAAGATTTGAGCGTGCGGGAGTGTTAATTATGAAATAGGAATATAAACAATCCTCACCCTACAAACTAGTTTTGGGGTTGAGTTAGGCCCAAGATACATTTTTTACATGGTATCAGAGTCAGACTCATTTCAACTCTTTATCCACTAAAGTTGGACCTTAAATTATATTATCAACGCTCCAATTAACAAGGTATGGACGTGTTAAGAGTCCTACATCGAATATGAAATGAGAACATGAACTTTTTATATGAAATTGGACAATCTTTCCCTTACATGCTAGTTTTTGAGTTGAATTAGGCCCATGGGGTGAAAAGAGACAATCGTAGAAAGAGAGACACTGTGAGAGAAAGGAGACAAATTTTCATATATGGGTTAAATCAACCTCACTTTCAATTTTATTTACGCATATACCTTCGTCGTACCAGGCTGGGCAACTTTTTTTTTTTTTTTGATAATCGAGGCATAGCGCCATACCGACTACTTCACCTGAGATACTCGGGACGTCCCGAGGTAAAGACCTGGCCTCAACACTATCACCGCAGAATTGCGATGACGCTGTAAACAAGTTTCGGAAAGATACAACCGATCAACGATAGCGCCTAATTCCAATATGCAGAATTTTTTCGTGCTTGCGGGGAATCGAACTCACGCTGTTCATGTCATAGCGCGACCTTCCCTTATTAAATAAGGTAGTGGAGTGGAGTAATCTACACAAAACGAAAAGATTAGTAACTTCTCCCAGTATTCATATATCAAAAACTTCTCTTCTTTGATCCTTCATTACGTTGTTTTGCTTGTTAACATTGATGATTTTTTTTTAATGCGATTAGGTTTTGATTAAGTGATGTTTCATTCTTTTATTTTTGATTGCTGAAAATTTTAGTTTTCTTAATGTGTTTTGTACGTGGTTTCCCTACTATTTAGAAATAATTATTTTCCTAATATTTATGACTTTAATTTTTCAATTGTCTAAGTTTTAGAATTCTGCACTTCCCAATTCAGGTAGAATTTCTTTTTTCAGTTTATGAATTTGTGTGTGTTATGCACACGTAAGTTTACCTTCTTCTTTTTTTTTAATTTCATTATTTTCTATCATCAAATCTTATTTTCTTGACACGTGTACGCACGCTAAAACTAGTATATTAAAATTATGCTTAGGAGTGTTGTACATTGTTAATTGAAAGTTGGCCTCTTTTGCTGAGTTGACTCTAATACAGATTATGACACACCCGTCTTCTTAAGTTTGTCCCTGCAAAAGCCTCTTGAGTTGCGTCATCTGCCATTCCAAATAATTCCCTAAAGAGAAAATATTACGCTAAATTACGTAAAAACTTTTAGATTTGTCATTCTTCTCAAAATAACTTTTATAAAATAAAAATTAACTACATTAGATATTTGTTGTGGTTGTGAATCACCAAATTTAAGAAAAAAATAAGAATTTTTCAAACTTGTGTTTTAAAATAAATTATAGATATTTATTGTGGTTGAGAATCATTTCATTACGATTAAAATGAAAAATTTTAAATTAAATTATTTTTAAATATAGAAAAGTATCATTCTTTTAGGACAAACTATAAAAGTGTATCACATGAATTGAGACAGAGAATACTTAAATTTCTTGATCTTACACTTACACCCCTATGATATTATTATTATTCTTTAAAAAATATTTAAACCCTCAGGAGAGTGATAATCACTTTCCAACCCACATAAACTCCAAAGTGTAGGAGTTTACGTCGGGTTCGTACACGCAGCGAAATTTGAAAATTCATGTTTCAAATCCGACATAAGCGGTCAAACTGTAGTATGATATATAATGTAAACAAAGCACAAGATAAATGTAACACTTTGATAGAAGACTTACATTTGTAGATAGCAATCTAAGCTGTTGAGACTTTGTGTAGTCCGAGGGTGCACACGCAAACGTCCCTCGATTTGCAATTTTCTGGAAACTATGATGTAATTGCTAAGTCTAGAATGCTAGGGATTCCGACAGAGCTTTAGAAGAGATTTGTCTCTTGCAATTAGTGTATTGAAATGGGAGGAGGAAGCCCTTTATTTATAATTAAGAATAGAGGCGTCTAGGGTTTCCATAGGGCCAGGCCCAGCAGAAACGAATTGGCTAAAATTCGGACTGCCCGGAAACGCTCAGGCACCGCGGCCCAAAGTAAGTGGCATCGCGGTGCCTACGCGCGTTTCGGCACCGCAGTCCTGTCCCAATTTTCAGCCTTATTCTCATTTCTAATGTCCCGGTCATCAACCGAACATATATTTAATCTCCTTCTAATTACATCCTTCAATCGACCGAATATTTGACTTAGTGTTACTTTTCAGGCCTTTACATATCGTCACCAATTACATTAGGATCTTCACGGAAGTCCTAGACTGCGCCGGAAGACGAACTCAATATGTAAAGTTTAGCTACACAAAACATGTGAACTGAACCTCTATGTGGGAAGATAAAATTCTTTCTTTCATGACACACTCAATCAAGCTTAGGATCTTTCAAGTGTCTATCCAAATGGCTTGATCATTATAACTCATCTATATTAGTTGACAACGGCATCATATCACAGACATGTCCATTGCATTAGTCAATGAATTAGTCAACCTAATATCATATGAGTACCTGAGTGTTCACTCAAATATATATTCAAGGAATGAATCCTAATCTTGGCTCACATATCACCTTTAACCTACTTCGTAATGCACCCAAAACAAGTCGCGTCTCAACCTATAAGGCATTTGAGCTTAGGACAGGATCAAAGTATATTACTCCGTAAACAAGGTGATATTGACCTCAAGTCTAAGGACTTTTATCTCCCACATTCCGATGACATTATAGACATATAACGAAACAGTACATCAGCAGTGCATACCAATACTTCAACAAGTATTCGTGTGTCCATCATGAGTTGCCATAACTCGTAGCAAGTGATATATACTACATCCCCTAAGGATATGATGCATATCATATGTCGACGTATCGTATATTCGCATATCATCGATATCCCAATTTCGATGATCATTAGTCGAGGTAATTTAAGAATTACGTTATAACATTAATTCTCACATCATTAATAAACACGTAAACTCTAGGGATGCATTTATAGAATATTATAAACAATCAACTAATAATTCAACAAATGAAAATGTCATAATATTAATCATCATTAATAAAATACGAAAGTGTATAAAGCACATTGTGTCCTAATACAGATTGTCTCTAGGACATACATATACTTTCAATCTCCCACTTGGCCTAGAGCCAATCACCAACATATCTAATGCCCATGTTCTCAAAATGACCATTATGCTTTACCAAGCTTAATGGTTTAGTAAACGGGTCTGCTAGATTATTGTCTATGGGAATATAGTCTATCTTGCTATCTTCAGCTTCCACAATCTCTCTCAGGATGTGGTACTTTCTCGGTACATGTTTGTTTCTGTTTGTTGATCTTGGTTCCTTTGCCTGTGAAATCGCACCAGTGTTGTCACAATAAATGGTTATTGAACAACTAGCACTCGGAACAACCCCTAGTTCCTTCAGAAACTCATAAATCGCGACAGCTTCCTTAGCAGTTTACGATCCAGCAATGTACTCTGCTTCAGTAGTCGAGTCTGCAGTAGTAGCATATTTGGAACTCTTCCAGCTCACTGCTCCTCCGTTGAAAATGAACGTGTAACCAGACTGATCTCATCAACATCTGTCTGGAAACTAGCATCGGTATACCCAGTGACAACCAGCTCATTACTTCCACCATAGACTAGAAAGTAATCTTTAGTACGTATGAGGTACTTGAGAATACTCTTGACTGCTTTTCAGTGTTCCTCGCCAGAATTCTGCTAGAACTTGCAAGTCATACTAAGTTCAAAGACCACATCTGGCCTAGTACATGTCATGGCATACATGATCGATCTTATAGCCGAAGCATACGGGATCCTCTTCATGAGCTCAAGTTCTATAGCATTAGAAGAGTTGCCATTCTTTGATAACTTGATGCCTTGACCCATCGGAAGACCGCCTTTCTTGGAATTCTCCATCGAAAAATGTCTAAGCACTTTGTCTATGTAGACTGACTGTGACAACCCCAACAATCCATTAGGTCTATCTCTATAGATCCTAATTCCCAGAATGTAGCAGGCTTCACCTAAATCATTCATCATGAAGGTCTTGGACAACCAATACTTAACTGACTGCATAAGGGCCCTATTGTCTCTCATTATTAATATGTCATCAACATATATAATAATGAAGACAATGTCTTCATCCTTGCGTTTGAAATAACCACAAAGATCCTCTTTGCTTCTGACAAAATCAAAAGATTTGATAGCATTGTCAAAACAAATGTTTCAACTCCTAGAGGTTTGCTTAAGCCCATAAATGAACTTCTGTAGCCTGCACACAACATTTGGTCTGGACTCACATGAAAAACCCTCGGGTTGTTTCATATACACTTCCTCAATTAGATTACCATTAAGGAATGCAGTTTTGACGTCCATCTGCCAAATGTCATAATCATAATGTGCAGTTATCGCAAGCAAAATCCGAATAGACTTTATCTTAGCCACCGGTGAAAAGGTTTCATCATAATCCACACCAGGACACTGAGTAAAACCTTTAGCCACTAGTCTAGCTTTATAAGTCTGAACCTTGTCAGATGTATCAATCTTCTTCTTGAAGACCCATTTGCATCCTATGGGTTTGACCCCATTTGGCAAATCAACCAAGTTTCACACTTGATTGATATACATAGATTCCATTTCGGATTTCATAGCTTATTGCCATCTCTTCGAATCAATGTCTAGCATTGCTTCGGTATAGGTTCTAGGTTCGTCATCATCTGGAATATCTAGCTCATTTTGTGTTTCCACAAGTAGATTTAGTCTTTCCGGAGGACGATGAGATCTAGTAGACCTACGGAGTTGATTGTCTTGCAGTTCAGTTACAGGTATGCTCTGACTGTGAGTAGGTTATTGTGCGTCGGTCAATCCACCAACATTGGAGCTTTCAGGAATATCATTTTCATGTCTTTCCTGAAAGGGAGGAAATGCAACTGGTGCACTTGCTCCCAAGGTCTGTGCCGGAAGATCTTGCATTTCTGCATTACTCCTCGTAGCACTCCCACTGGCCGAAGGGGGTACCCTAAATACCCAATCTTCGCCTAAAGCTCCCACTGAATTCTTGTATTCATCATCGGGCAAGGATTCAACCTCTTTGTTACCTTGTTCTTGAATTTCTTTAAGTTCTATCTTCGTGCAACTTTCATCCTTGTAGACATATTCATCTTCAAGGAAAGTTGTGTTCCTAGAAACAAATATCTTATGTTCTCCAGGAAGATAGAAATAGTATTCCTTAATTTCCTTTGGATACCCAACAAAGTAACATTTCTCACTTTTAGATTTCAACTTATCAGTGATCAACTTCTTGACATATGCAGGACACCCTCAGGGCCTCATGTGTCTAAGTGATGGCTTCTTACCATACCATACCTCATATGGTGTCTTTTCGACTGATTTAGATGGAACTCTGTTCAGAACATATGTTGAGGTTAAAATAGAGTATCCCCAAAGGTATGTAGAAAGATCTGAAAAGCTCATCATGGAACAAACCATGTCAATCAAGGTTCGGTTTCTCCTCTCAGCAACATCATTCATCTGTGGTGTTCTAGGAGGTGTCCATTCGGAATGAACTTCATGAAGCTTTAAGTAGTCAAGAAATTCTTTACTTAAGTATTCACCCCCATGATCAGATCGGAGAGTCTTGATAATCTTTGAGAGTTGTTTCTCAACTTCACACTTAAACTCCTTAAACTTCTCAAAAGCCTCGGATTTATGTCTCATAAGATACACATATCCAAACCTTAATAAGTAAAAGTGATGAGGTACGAGAAACCTTCTCTAGCTTGAGTCAAAAATGGTCCACATACGTCCGTATGTACCAACTCAAACACCTCCTTGGCACAGATTCCCTTTCCGGAAAGAGGTTTAATGGTCATCGTACCTTTCAAACAGGATTCACAGTTACCATAATATTGTAAGTCAAATGGTTCGAGGTAATTTAATTTCCTCAACCGTTCTATCCTCGTTTGATTGATATGACCAAGTCTCCAATGCCACAAGTATGTAGAATTTCTTTCATTTAACTTAGCCCTTTTATTTTGTACATTGAAAATTTTCCTGTGGCAATTTAATTTATACAATCCATTCACAAGAGGCGCAATTCCATACACAACATTATCTAAAGTCAAAACCATATTGTCATTAGACGTGTTTGAGGAAAAACCCTCTGAATCAAGTACAGGAATGAAAATAATATTCCTTGTTAAAGAAGGAACATAATAACAATCGTTCAACATTAAAACTTTGCCGGAAGGTAAATCTATCCTATAAGTTCCCACGCGCTCAGCAGCAACTCGTGCTCCATTTTCAATGCGCAGGTCCACCTCGCGAGGCCCGACCTTCCTGCTATCAGTTAGCCTCTGCACATTTATACAAATGTGTGAGCCACAAGCGGTATCAAGTACCCATGAGTGAGAATCATTTATAGCTAGATTAATTCCAATTACAAACACACCTTGCCCATTAGAGGCTGTAGCACCTGGTGTCATTCCTCCGCCTGGAGCAGTACAATATTTTCTCCAATGCCCCTTCCTGTTGCAATTCATGCAAACATCTGATGCCGGCAGTTTCTTCTTCTTCTTCTTCGCCCCTCCCTTGGGCTTCATTGCTGCTGCCGGAGCAACAGGTTTGCCCTTCCCCTTTTGTTGTCCCTTACCTTTTGATTTGGGGCGACTAGAGGAGCCAACCATCAAAATAGATTTGGTCTTAGAGGTCGAAGATTCAAAAGTTTTCAACATATTATGTAACTCCGACAATGTCGCTTTAGTGTCATTCATATTATAATTGACAATGAAACTCTCAAACGATCTAGGAAGTGAGTGCAGGATGAGGGTGGTGGAGACTCTGTCATGAAACTTTATGTCAATGGTGGCCAACCTCTCAACAACTCAATCATCCTCAACACATGAGGTGAAACTTGGCCCCCTTCATTTAGCGTACACTTGAAGAGTTCTATTAGCAGGTCATACTTCATTGTCTGAGACTGCGAATCATAGAGACTCCTCAAATGGGCTAACATTTCGTTGGGACCTATAGTTTCATGCTGTCTTTGCAATGGTGGTGACATAGAAGACAACATTAGGCATTGAGCTGAGGTGGCATCCTTATAATTTTTCTGGTAAGCAGCCTTGTCGAAGGTTGCATACTCAGCAGAATCCTCCTCCGGAGCGGTGGGGAATACGTTGTCCAATGTATACTCATTTTTTCTTGTCTCAGGACAATTCTGACATTCCTGAGTCATTCTATGAAGTTGGGTCCAGTAAGTCTGTTGGACTCCATAAGCATTTTCAACGAAAAGTTTGACATTTCTGAAGATCTGAAGATATAGATAGAATAGAAAAAATGCAATCAACAATTCATTCTTCCAATAATACACATTCATTATAGACTAATTTAACATGGCCTTTTGTTTAATTAGCTCCCACTATTTTTACATACTTCTACGACCCCAAGGTAGAATACGGACCTAAATGAATATAAAGGTCATAATGGGCCAAGATCCAAATATATGCTATATTCGTGTTTGCTTTAGACGATAACTTCAATAGCACACTTTGGTAGGTCCTCAACCAATTGTAAAGCAACTCTACAACTCTTGGTTTAATTAAATATCGTTTAGTTTAATCTTACGTCTTTAGACTAGTCCGACACTTTGGCGCCAAGATTCATCTAATCAAGCCAACCCCATTACACGACTGCGTTTAAATGCCTAAGTAAATTTAGTCTTTGCAAGCAAACACTTTGGTGTAAATACCTATAAAAATTTATTATCTACTTTCATTTTAACACATCTATGAAAGGGTCTCGGTCCTCTTAAACTTAGAGCAAATGTTTTGGCATAAATACTCGTATCACCGAAAAAGATTTAGCACCCTAACAATTATAATGGACGACGCGTTATAATTAGACTTGTATTTAATGTTTGGGGAACATTTTAGTTTTCGGAGATTCATTCAAGATCAACAATCAAGTCATACATCATATGACATCCTATCATACAATTTCTAAACACAATTAGATGGGAAATCATCAAACCCAACAGGCATGATAAAGATGGTTTTAGTCACATACTGGGCGCCGTCTACCCAGACAGTTATAGCGGTCATTTGAAATTAAACAATCACTGGGCACATTTGTATATTATTCAATAATATACTATTAATGATAAATATGAGTCTATTTGTCTAAACTCTATAATCTATGTAAATACCAAACAGTCCATAAACATTTTCTAATTTCAAAATTCTAATTTTCAGAAATTCTGCAAACTTTAAATATTACAGTTTAGTCCCTAAAAATTTTAAAAGTTCAATCTGAATCCCTATAAACTCAGAAAATGCAATTCTAAACCTCAGAAAATATTTTCAAGTTTCTGGGACCTGTTTGTAATTTCCAGAACTTAAAATCAATTTTCAGAAAACTTTTATTAATTACAGATTATTTTCAAAAACTAAAACTTTTAAAACTTCAGATTCAGAATCTGAAACTTTTAAGTCTCTGTTTCTGTTTTTGAAATTTTTTTAAAACTGTCGTCGGCACCGCGGTGCCTCTGAGGCAGTAAGCTATTGGAATCTGCAAATTAATTAGCACCGCGGTTGTTAGGCGTATTTTGTATACACCTTTTGAGCCATTTTTAGTTAGTATTTTACTCATTTCGTTTGTGTTTAGTATAGTATTATGGTCGTTTTTCTTTCTTTTGAGTCACAGCGGTCCAAAATGGAGAAATGGCAAAAAGAAGATGAGATGAGCTTAATTGAGGTGTAAATTGCACAAGAAAAGGCCAAGAAAATAAGCCTAAGAAGTCCCGGGAAGTATAGAAGACATCAGAAGAAGTTCGGACGAGAAAAGGACAAGGTTTCAAAAAATATTTGTTGCAGTACTTTCGGCACCGCGGTGTCAAAAGATCCGCGAGTTCAGGTTGGCTACAGGACTTCCGGTACCGCGGTGCCATTCTGCAGGACCGCGGTGCCGACGCGGAATTTCGCAGATCCGAGCCGAAATTTGACAGGGGTATAAGGGTCCAAAGCAATATAGTTTATAATTATAAAACTTTATACTCTAGGTCATATTATTCAGGCTAGCTTGGAATCCTTGTACATATTCCACAACACAACTCTTGGAGGCATCAAGATTGGAGACCTAGTTCAAGTTATTTTCTTTTCTCTTTTCTATGTTTTATTTCAGTTCATGTTGGATTATGTATTAGTTCTTAGCGTGACTATGGCTAGGAGCTAAACACTCTATTATGTTTTCCTTATGAATCGCTTGAAACTGTTATTCATGAATTAATGTCGTAGTTTGATTTTTTCTTCGCTTGATTAAGATTTAGTCAATATTTGGTATGAATGTTTGATAATTAATTGATCACTAATTATCATAACATATATGATTTCGAATCAAAACCGAGAGGAGAGATTTGGATATGCTGTAATTGACTAAACATAGGTTAAAATCGCGGACGAAAGTACCCCGATACTTGTGTAGCATTATAGGTTACTGTTCTTAATCCTCTTATGTGGTAAATTCTATCATAGAAATATAGAAGGGTTCTGCACTGGGTTGAGTGATTATATGTCCTAACCGGAATATAAGACAGTCTAGTTAAACGCTATCTTAACGTAGAAGAAGAAGTCATTCTAGTTGCATTAAGGATTGAATAAAGTGGATAGTCGAGGATTTTGGAAGCCTTATCTCCATCATAACTGATTAAACCTAAGTAATTTAGTTTAATTTTTGCACGTAGTCTTAGCTATTAGATAAAAATACAAACAAATTAACGTTCACCAAATAGAAACCATAGCTTAGATAATCGATATTTGATAACCAGTCTCTGAGGACGACATTCGGTCTTACCAGACTATATTACTTGTGAATGATACGTACGCTTGCGTGAGCAGTCGAAATATCGCTAACAGCGGTCCTAACAGGTGGCACCGCGACGCCTCATAAATTACCATCACAGGCACCGCAGTCCCAACATGTGGAACCGCGGTGCCTCGAAGGCATATTGTTCGAAAAATTAATTTTAAGCTTCTGGATGAACAACACCGTGGCTCCCATGAACAGGACCGCGGTGCCTCTGACTTCATTTGGGCAGCACCGCCGTGTTCCATCGTGGAATCGCGGCGCCGCCACAAAACCCTAGCAGCACCGCTGTGCTCCATCGTGAAACCGCGGTGCCTTCTCCCCAGAAACACAAAATCTAAAATTTCTGAACCCTAAAACTGAATTAGGGCCAGATCTTTTAGATATATCACTTGTATTAGCATCACCATTAAAACAACATGTTCATCGACCATCAAATCCAATTTTCTTCTCGTTCTTCGTTTCAATGCACCATGCTTTAAGTCGGATAACGCATTTCAACTTAGAAGAGTTATTTATTGGATTGACTTGTTCGAATACATAATTGCATTAACAGATTTAGGCACAAGGACCATGTGTTCTAAAGATTTAGGATTTTAAAGCTTTTAACAACGTAACATATAGATCTAAACAAATCCTAACACATATTATCATTAATATACATTACATATCACACAAAACAGCTTAGGCT
Organism: Przewalskia tangutica; assembly: GCA_029844215.1. Lineage (NCBI taxonomy): Eukaryota > Viridiplantae > Streptophyta > Magnoliopsida > Solanales > Solanaceae > Przewalskia > Przewalskia tangutica. The sequence continues at coordinate 94,750,018 of CM056724.1, read as the reverse complement.
CTGATACCAATGTACGAGTTTACGTCGGGTTCGTACACGCAGTGAAATTTGAAAATTTATATTTCAAACCCGACATAGACGGTCAAACTGTAGTATGATATATAATGTAAACAAAGCACAAGGTAAATGTAACACTTCGATAGAAGACTTACATTTGTAGATAGCAATCCAAGCTGTTGAGATTTTGTGTAGTCCGATGGTGCACACGCAAACGTCCCTCGATTTGCAAGTTTCTGAAAACTATGATGTAATTGCTAAGTCTAGAATGCTAGGTATTCCGACAGAGCTTTAGAATAGATTTGTCTCTTGCAATTAGTGTATTGAAATGGGAGGAGGAAACCCTCTATTTATAGAGGCTTCAAGGGTTTCCATGGGGTCAGGCCCAGCAGAAACGAACTGGCTAAAATTCGGACTGCCCGAAAATGCCCAGGCACCGCGGCCCAAAGTAAATGGCATCGCGGTTTCTATGCGGCTTTGCGCATGATCTGTCCCCAATTTTCACTTATTCTATTTCTAATGTCCGGTCATCAACCGAACATATATTTAATCTCCTTCTAATTACATCCTTCAATCGACGGAACATTTGACTTAGTATTACTTTTCAGGCCTTTACATATCGTCACTAATTACACTAGGATCTTCACGGAACTTCTAGACTGCGCCGAAAGACGAACCCAATATGTAAGTTTAGCTACACAAAACATGTGAACTGAACCTCTATGTGAGAAGATAAAATCTTTTCATTCATGACACAGTCAATCAAGCTTAGGATCTGTCAAGTGTCTATCCAACTGGTTTGATCATTATAACTCATCTATATTAGTTGACAACAGGACCATATCACGCATCCATCGTGACGTCAATGACTTAGTCAACCTAATACCATATGAGTACTTGAGTGTTCACTCGAATATATATTCAAGGAATGAATCCTAATCTTGGCTCACATATCACCTTTAACCTACTTCGTAATACACCCAAAACAAGTCGCGTCTCAACCTATAAGGCATTTGAGCTTAGGACAGGATCAAAGTATATTACTCCGGAAACAAGGTGATATTGACCTCAAGTCTAAGGACTTTTATCTCCCACATGCCGATAACATTATAGACATATAACAAAACAGTACATCAGCAGGGCATACTAATACTTCAACAAGTATCCATGTGTCCATCACGAGTTGTCATAACTCATAGCAAGTGAGATATACTACATCCCCTAAGGATATGATGCAGACCACATGTCGACATATCACATATCATCGATATCCCAATTTCGATAATCGAGGTATTTAAGAGTTACGTTATAACATTAATTCTCACATCATTAATAAACATGTAAACTCTAGGGATGCATTTATAGAATATTATAAACAATTAACTAATAATTTAATAAATGCAAATGTCATAATATTAATCATATTTAATAAAATACGAAAGTGTATAAAGTATATTGTGTTCTAATACAAATTATTTTTAGGATATGCATATACTTTGACAGAGGTCGTATTTATTGCACTTCCAATTTCAATACAAATAGGATATATATTTTTTCTCTTTAAAATAAAAATTGATGTACTATTATCCTTTTTTCTTTGTGTTGTAAGTGAAAAGTGAAAAAGAAAAAGAAGTTAAAAATGTAAAAGAAAAAGTAAATAAGTAAAATGATGGGCTCCCCAAGATTTACGGCCCAATCAGATAAGGAGTGAAGCAGGCTAAACACGCAAGTAGAGCCCAAGTTGTATCTGGATTCTTCACTGAAGATGGAATCGGGTCCCACACATCATGCTGACCCAATTCACGTGTGGACCCCACATAATGAACTTGCCGTATTCCTAAGCTATAATACTATAATGTCTTCCTGAGCTGAATAAACGCGTCTTTTAAATCCTTAATCCTCGAAATATTGATTAAATTCGGAGCTACAACAAATCACAGCCGTCCATGTATACCTCTATGTGGCTGAGAATATTATGACCCCACTAACACCGCCACATTTTTTAGTTTCTTGTCTATAAATAACCATCTTATTTTCTCTTCTAACATCATCCAGTGTTTGATTTATTTGATCAACTTTAAAGGTTAGTTATTTCCTAATAATAATAATCTTTTAGCTTTGTGATTATTGCCTTAATTTAGATTCAGCTGAAATTTTGGATATTTAGTTGGGTTTTTGGGCTGACTTTGTCAAACTTGAATTGCAGCTGGATTATTTCCATCAATAAAGTTAGGAACTTTGATCTTTGAATCTATCTTTAAAGCCTAATGATGAATTGCAATTTAACCTCTAGGATATTTGATTAGTAGATATGTAGTTATATTTTTTGATATGCAAATCATCATCAATTGCTTAATAGTTATGTAGTTGTAATTTTTATATGTTGATCATCTCATATTGCTTGGTATTTATTGGTGGCCGAGCCAGGAATTCAACAAGGGGATTAATAAAAATAAAAATAAACTTTCAACAACATATACATAGTAAAAAAATCATTTTTACTATGAATCTCTTGATTGCTAAATAGTTATGTAGTTGTATTTGGTAGAGTATACACAGACTTTACCTCTACCTGATCATCTCATGTTGGTTAATATTTTGTAGTTGGATGATGATTTCGATATTAAAGATGTGTTGTTGTTGCAGGTCTTGTGTGAACAATTTACAAGCTTCAGTTTCGGAGCGTGAGAAGTTCTGTTGCAGCTAGTTACATGGTTGATATCGACGTCCAGATCCCATCTGCTTTCGATCCATTTGCTGAGGCTAAGGACTCAGGTGCACCTGGAGCCAAGGAGTATGTTCATATTCGCATACAACAAAGGAATGGAAAAAAAAGCTTGACGACTGTTCAAGGTTTGAGGAAAGAATTCAGTTACGAAAAAATCCTCAAAGATTTGAAAAAAGAGTTCTGTTGCAACGGGAATGTTGTGCAGGATAAGGAGCTTGGTAAAGTGATACAACTTCAAGGTGATCAAAGGAAGAATGTTTCTCATTTCCTTGTGACTGCTGGTGTTGTCAAAAAGGATCAGATCAAGATTCATGGTTTCTAAGTTGTGGTGTTATTGAAGCATACTATTATATCAGTTGTTGTTTGTTTGGATTTGTTTTGGTTAATGCCCATGATCTTTTGACATGGGTTTCTTTCTGAATAAATTTGGTTTTCTAGAGCAATCATGTATGTCTGGGCTTATTCTGCCTGCTGCAATCCACATTTCTATTTCTATGCCCTTTATACTAGTCCCTTGCACTAAAAATAAATTGTTTCTGTTCTTATCAGTTTTAGATTTAAAGCATAATTAATATGTGTAATTTGGTAAAATAATTGTTTAAAGGGAGTGCCAGCCAAGTCAATAAAAGGGGAAAAGTAAAAAAGAAGAGAGTTGGTGTAAAAAGAGTAAAACCAGATGAACAGAAATAATTGGAAGTTGCTTGATCTTGAGAAATAATCCCCTAGAATTAGGTAGGATGTGGAATAAGCTTCTTCGGTTCTTTAGTTTCTTAACCATGATAATACTTTATTCAACTGCTTCTTTAACAAGCCGGCAATAATTGGATTTAGCAAAGATTCAACTGCTTCTTTAACAAGCCGGCAATTGGATTTAGCAAAGATTCTTTGCTAAATCCAATTGTCGGCTTGTTAAAGAAGCAGTTGAATAAAGTATTATCATGGTTAAGAAACTAAAGAACGTACTTAAAAGAATAATTTCTCGTCAATTATCTGGAAATCGTGGCATACTCCCATTGCCTCCGCACAGGTATGTCACGTCTAAGTTAATGACAAATATTGTTCCCTTGGGGCTTAATTAATTTCATGGTTTTGTCTCTTGTGCTCTATGTTAGTATGTGATGTTGCACTTTTTCCCCCGGAAGCTTGCATTATCTATAAGAACCTGCCAGTTTTTCACCTTGAACTGTCCATGTCATTTGCCTACATCAGGGGCACATGGTAACTTAGTTTATATAGTATTACTCCATCAAAACAACAGTAAGAAAGAACAAGTTAATTTGAGACGAAGGGAATAAAAGAGAGGTTTCCCAACTTATCTAAACAACAGTAGGAAAGAACAAGTTAAAACCCCAACTCCTGACAAAAGTCGCTCTAGTTGGTTCTATCTATGTTCATCAAGAACCAAAGAGTATGTAAACAGATACGTTGCAGTTACTGTACGTCCAAGGACGATAGTCTCTCTTGAATTTGCTAGTTCATTAGGAAAACTGATCTTCATTAAAAGGGACCTCAATGAATGACATAACTCATTAACATAAAATGTGGTGAAATCTTACAATTGAAAGATCATTTCGTTCGCTAGTAGTATAAATCAACGCATTTCAAGTTCCAAACTGATGCAGTTTACAAAAGGGAGGAAAAATCACGCAGAAGAAAAATAGAAATGCTCAGCGCAGACTATTTTGAACAGAGAAGAATACAAATATACATTTTTCTACTGGTAAAACGATAAAACAACATCTCAACTAGCAATAGCTGGTTATGCATGCCCGACAGTCTTAAGGGAAGCAACACAAGAGCTTGTCGTGCACAATTTCAAGAATAGCTCTTCTGCAACTTACCCACTAGAAGATGACTCGTGCAGCTAGAAGAGCTTGCCTGGCTGTTTGGCTCCACTTCTCATCATTGTACAGAATTCCTCATAGTTAATTCTTCCATCCTGAAAATTTGACAGAATTAGCATATATGTGACAAGATAAACGTTCAACTATTTCAGCGAAAAGCAGTGAAAACTCACATTATCCGTGTCCACTTCAGATATGATTTCCCTTATACAGGATGGATCGCCTATTCCATGCTCTTGCATAGCTGTTTCAAGTTCGTCTCTTGTGATGAACCTACAATTATAACATGGAAAAAAAACAATCGTGAGCAACTGATCTCAAGATTTCATTGGGTCGATCATGTTTTTACACTAGACATGCAGTACATAGAACGTACCCGCTGCCATCTTTATCGAAATACTGAAATGCAGTATATAGATTTTCGTCTCTTTCTAGCCTGTGCTTATGCATGGTGGCGGTGATGAACTCAGTGTAGTCAATTGATCCATTTCCATCCACATCGGCCTGAAGTGACGCAATTAACGGGATATTATTGGGCACATCAATTCAGTAATTTTGTAAAGGAAAAATGGTTAATAATTTAAGGAGTTCTGACTTACAGCTTCCATTAATTGCTTCACTTCAGCCTCTGTGAGCTTTGACCCAAGTTTAGCCAATCCGCTCTTCAGTTCTTCGTAAGTGATAGTGCCACTATTATCAGTGTCAATATTATGGAACATTGCTTTGAGCCCGTGAATTTCTTCTGCAGAGAGATTCTCGGCAATGACCTGATTCCAATGACAGACAATGAAATGTGTTATTACTTACAGAAGGAAGAAGACAGCTAATACGCAAGCACAGGATCCCAAATAGGGAAGAAACATGGGCCCGCAGATAGAGTAAAATGTCAAAAGATAACTAAGGTGTACTATGTTTATCCTTTCAAACAAATGATCATGCACACAACTATGAGTCAAAAAGTAAGAAAGCATGTGAACCAAAAAGTAAGAAAGCCTATGAGCCAGAAAGTAAGAAAGCCGACTTACCAAATTTACAAAAACAATTGGTGGCTCATGCTAAATCTAATCATGTTCTTCACATCTTGTTTTCTTGAAAGGAATGGAAGGAAGTGAGATTAAAGCAGATAAAGTGGAAAAACGTACTACCTCCATTTCAATTTGTTTGTCTTACTTCCTTTTTGGTTGTTTAGAAAAGAATGCTACTTTCTATATTTAGTAACTCTTTACACACAACAACATATATCGCATATTAAGACCACGAGATTCAAAGGACATTTTGGTATATTACACACCTTTAGTTTAAGACCGTAAGATTCAACAATCTTCTTTATTTTCTTAAACTCCGGCCGAGTCAAACTAAGACAGGGCAGCCCGGTGCACTAAGCTCCCGCTATGCGCGGGGTCCGGAGAAGGGCCGGACCACAAGGGTCTATTGTACGTCGCCTTACCTCACATTTCTGTAAGAGACTGTTTTTACGGATTGAATCCATGACCTCCCGGTCACATGGCAACAACTTTACCCGTTACTCCAAGGCTCCATTTCAAACTAAGACAAACAAATTGAAACTGAGAGTAATTTTCTTGCATGTAAAGGACATGACCATCATATGAGGAATGATGTACATGCAAAAAGGTGGTCCTTTTGTCTTCTTTAGATAAATAAAGCCAACGAAAGAAATTTTGAAAATACACCTTATACTCACTCCGGAGCAAAAAGAGAGTCCAAAATAGGTAATTTGACTAAAATGCCTTCTACTTAAATAAGTATTGAAATTCGGTCACTCAACACTTAATAAGGGCTAATCTAGAAAAGTAAGGTTAAGTCTTTCTTGATTTGATAAGTGGACACTTTTTTTTACCTAAAAATAAAGACTAAGTGGACACTCTTTTTTATCCGGTTTTTTATCCGGAGGGAGTAGTTCCCTTTCCTTCTACCTAAATTCAGTTGCAGCAGAGTTAACAAATTCTAAGTTTACCTTCAAAGCGAGTTTCTTGAGCTTGTTCATAGCTCTAAATTGCTTCATTCTTGAAAGAACAGCACCCTCTAATGGTTTGTCCGATGCAACACCACCTTCCTTCAGCCAAGGATGCTCTATCAATAAGACACATCAACAGAATGGTTAGAATAAGATATAGCAAACCAGCAACACACGTATATATATCTGATGTTCTCAATTTAGTACATTCGCGCATCAATGGCCTAAGTTGTGAGTTCTGATCTTTGAATTCAATAGAAAACATATTTGTTCTGCACAAAACAATTAGAAGTCTTTGTCGTAGAAATGATTGAAGCTAAGAAACAGGATTTAGAAAAGACTCACCTTCAAAGCATATTTTTCAATCACAGTCGGTCCGTCTCAAATAAATGCCAGAAATTTTCATGACTCCATGTTTCTTCAAGGTTAAGGCTTTCTCACCATTCTATCTTTTTAGTTTCAAATTCTTTGACAGACGGAGACTACAACTTCTCCCCTCCCCCCACCCACAAAGAGATTGGGAATTCGTGTCACCAAGGGAGTTTGATAAACCACTTTGACCCCTCAGAAAGGAAATCAGGAAGGTCGAAATTACAATATTATTAAGGGTGTGTTTGGATTAGCGGTGGGCAGAATTGATTCTGGCAGAAGTGATTTATGTTTGGATGCAACAATGTAAAAGTGATTCTTATAATTGATTTATGTTTGGATAGTTTTGATCAAAATTGTTTTTGAATGTAGAATTACCAAAATGGACATACATATAAATAAAAATATACATATAAATAAATAGAAGTATGTAAATAAAAATTACAAATAGATAATAGAATTTAAAGTGCAATATAGTACTTAAATATTAGTAGAATATTATTACAATACTAATTTTGCATGTACTCTATAATGTATTATTAAAAAGGAATAATATTATACTTAATAGTTATTTTAAAAAGTATCTTGAAATCGGTTTTCAGTTAAAATTGTAGAGCACATTTTGCCGCATTTCTCGGGACTGGCTTCATTTAAAATTCTTGGACTAGCTTCATTTATATTAATAATACATTATAGAAAAAGGAATAATATTATACTTAATAGTTATTTAAAAAGTATCTTGGAATCGGTTTTCAGTTAAAATTGTAGAGCACATTTTGACGCATTTAAAATATTAATAATATTCGGAGTATTTGAAAGAAGACAATAGAAAAAGGAGAAGGATAATCCAAATGAGTTGCACTATTCTCATTCCTAAGTACGAGAAAGGTCCTAAAATTAACAATAGCATACTCAAAACAGAACATGAGTAGTATATTTGATTTTTTTTAGTAATTATTTCTAGATATTTAAAGAGGGTAATGAAAGTTGTATATTTGAATATTTTTTATTAATTATTTCCATATATTTAAAGAGGATAATGAAAGTTGTATATTTGAAATTTTTTTATTAATTATTTCTAGATATTTAAAGAGAGTAATGAAAGTGGATAGAGTTGTTGATGAAAATTAAAGAGGGTAATAAAGGAAAGGGAAAAATTCAAATTGATTCTGGCATAATTGATTTTGGCCAGCCAAACATGTTAATTTTCTGATTTTCACGAAAGTAGGTACCCAGAATCACCCAAAAACTAATCCAAACATGCACTAAACAATGAAGTACTCACTAACATGAAAATGATTCAGTCGGTACTTGATTTGATCAAAATGAATTATTTTCTCATTGAAACGAAATTCTCCTAGGTTACATTTGGTTTTGAAGTGACTTGACACTAGTAGATTTACACAGGAAAATTAGTAATTTCCAAGCAAATTTCCTAGCCGTTTGCCACGGATATTGAGTCTCTCAATTTTGATGTAATCCTTCCTGTCGTTTTGACTAATAAATACAACTGCTAACAACCTTATCCGAAAAAATATAACTGGTAACTAAAGGATTTTGAAAACAATTTAATGATCAAGTTTATATATAAGTAATAGAGTACTCTGGTTATTATCCGAAGTCTCCAATGGCATAGGCGAGTCGTTGAGGCATAGGAGAAAAACATGAATCTAACCCCGGTACAACACCCAGTGGGAGCCCAACTGCCCCAACCTTGGGGAGCAAGCTTATCTGATACCAATACTTGTGGGTTATAGTAGGTTGCTAGTGGATTAGTCGAGGGGCCCACAAGTTGACCCGGACACCGTATTATAAAAAGTAAATACATAAAGTACTTCAAATGAGTCTAAAAAGTAGCAGCTACGGACAGTATTATCACCAGTCCCAAACATAAATCATGATATTCAGATATATAAGCACGGAAAGCATCCAGCCAGGTTATTGTACATGCAAATTCCTTTTTTCCTAAAAGAAACAAATATGTGCATTAATGTTTGCACCCAAGGTTGTGGTCTAGTTGTCAATGAAGTGGGTTAAGAGCCATGACATCTCAGATTCAAATCCCAGTGGAGGAACAAATACTAGGTGATTTCTTTCCATCTGTTCAAGTCTTGATAGACAAAGTTACCTGGTACCTATACTGGCGAGAGGTAGTAGATATCTCGTGGAGTTAGTCGAGGTGTGCGAAAGCTGAAAAAAATGTGCAGTAATAAAAGAAAGAAAATTTATAAGCTATAGTTTGAAGGCCACATACCAAGAACCTGTGCAGCTGTAATCCGTTTCTTTGGATCTTTAGTCAGCATCTTCTGTACTAGGTCCTTGGCACTACTTGATACAGAGGGCCAAGGCTCGCTTTCAAAGTCAATGTGCCCTTTAAGTATGGCATCAAATATACCCTTTTCGGTTTCTGAATATCAAACAAATAGATACAGTAAGTCCTCAAATCCTAGATAGTGACAAAAATTATCATCTGTGTATTATCTCAGACAATGAGAAGCGAGTAGATGAAATTACCTGCCCAAAAGGGAGGAACACCACTGAGTAGTATATAAAGAATAACACCTGCACTCCAAATGTCTATTTCCTTGCCATAACTCCTCCGTAAGACCTCAGGGGCAACATAGTAAGCACTACCAACTATATCCTTGTACAACTTACCTGTGTGCGATTTCATATCCATTTACAAAAGAAGAAAATTAGCAGATAGCAGCATGGCTAGTACAAGTAAGGAGAATAAGAAAATCAAGAAACTGGGCAAGGTTAGTATTACTCCCTCCGTCCCCATTTATGTGAAGGTGTTTGACTGGGTACGGATTTTAAGAGAAAATAGAAGACTTTTGAAACTTGTGGTCTAAAATAAGCTATAGATATTTGTGTGGCTATAAATCATTTCATTAAAGTAAAATAGGAAGTTAAAAGATAAATTGACGAAAAAAGAATGGGTGTTACATAAATTGGGCCTGAAGGAATACAAGACGAACATAGGTGTAAGTAGTAAGTACACGTATGACTGCGATCACCTCTAAAGTTGACCATTTTTAGCTAAAAAATATTTAATCCTATCCCTGAACTTAAAGATCAAATTTTTAGCCTTTACGCATTCACTAGCTTCGGCTATGTGGGGGGACAGGAGACATTAATCTGTAAAACATGGGAAGTCACAGCTGGATGGAATGGTCGTTACCTATTGTAATATATAGTATCGTTACGTTAAATTCAATGTTTGTTTTAATTGTCATAAATTTTATTGTATCGTATTGTTAAATACTTAAATCTGTTGTTATGTAACGATGAAAAAGTATCATTGTTACCTTATTTTTCTTTCTCATCTTGCCCTAACTTTTTATTTAATAATCCTATTTTACCATTTACCCTACTGTTTTTATAATAACTCTACTCATACCCTACTTTTTCTTTGTAATATTGTAAGCTTATTCTTCAGACGGTTGGTGCTTTGCATTATAAAACGACGGGAAACGATAATCTATCCAAGCATTATACTTAATCAAAACTATACAATACATTATGATATATTATGAAATGACGGAAAACCATACAATATATCAAAATGGCAATATTAAGAAAAATTTACCTTCTTGAATGAATACTGAGAGCCCAAAATCAGTAATCTTTAGGGCAGCATTTTCGCTCTTATCAGACAGCAAAAAGTTTTCGGGCTTGAGATCACGATGCAACACGCCCATAAAATTACAAACGTGCACAACATTAACAATAGCCCTACACATTGTTGCAGCAGCTCTTTCACTATAATGTCCCTTAGCTATAATCCGATCGAATAGCTCTCCACCTCCACATAACTCCATAACAAGATAAACAGAACCTTTATCCTCATAAGCACCTTTAAATTCAACAATATTAGGCTGTCCACTTAAATGTTGCATAATCTTAATTTCCCTCCTCATATCATCCTTATCAGCCTTAGTAACAAGCTTCTTTTTCGATATCGATTTACAAGCATATTGTTGACCAGTTGATATTTCAGTACAAAGATATGTAACACCAAATTGACCCCTACCCAATTCTTTACCAAGTGTATAATGAACCCTAACATCTTCATAAGGTTTACCAAGAATTGTGTCATACCTAACAGCTGGTTTTGGGCCTGCTGGGGGCCTTACAGGTAAATGAGCTTCAGGGCCTGGAGATTTGGTGTACTGAATTTCAGCTCTGTGGGGTCCACCATTATTGTTAGCATTGGAGTTTTCAGGTTTACTTTTGCTTGCACAAATACCCATCTTTTCCCAGATCTAGCCAAAATGGTAGCTGATGAACTGAAACTAAAGTTGATAAAAACTAAAAGGGGCCAAAAGTCAAGAACCCCAGATGGGTATTCAGCAAGATTGGATTTTGTATTCGACCAAAATGTTAAAGATTGGAAATGGGAGAGAAGATTGACTAAACTTGGTCAACAGAAATTGTCAGTTGAAACGTTAAATCTCTAAGACGATGAGAAAGTGGGAAGAAGAACCTACGATGGCTTTTTCTATTTTTATTTTATTTATTAAGGAAAAGATAATTGGTGGATCTTAGTGCCAATATGGCAATAAAATTTGTAAATTATACTATGTTGCTATCAGTCTTAAAAGATTTTTTTACGCGGTTAGATTATTCGTTATCATTTTTATCATAAATTTAAATTTTATGCATTGGCAATATAAAAGACACTCCATTTGTGTTCCACAGTAAATGGTATTTTAGGCTTTTCATTTTATTTCAAAACAAGTGGTATTTTAAGATTTCAAAAATAAATTGGTCATATTCTTCCAAAATTATCATATTTACATAATCAAGAATCATTAAGTAGCTTTTTTAAAGCATTAATTAGTGGTAAGTTAGTAAAAAGATTTATAATTTTCTTTGAGTGAACAATTTCTTAACGGGTGTGCATAAACTAAAAACACAATTTATTAATGAAACGGAAGAAGCACATAGAGTTTTAGAGCACAAGAAAAAAAAATTGTTCGGACAACCACGTATAAGTATTCGACGCCTCCTTCAATTGCTCATTTGCTTGAAGATAGGCTTGTGATGTAATAGAAGTCCTCAGAAAAAATCAATAAAAAGTTATGGTAGAGCCTCGGAGCCGGCACAAGTGAAAATTGGCACTCAAATGCTTGAGGAGCAGCCCGAGAAAGGAAAAGTCACGGAGGTGGTAGACTCGCCAGTCAGACACATCGTGACGCTGATTGTAATAAATCGAGAGGTTACAATTCATGTTTTAATTTTCAAGAATGAATATAATAAGTGCAATATGAAAGTATGTATGTCCAAGACACAATCTTTATTAGGGACAAAAATGTATTTGAACACATTCGCATTATTAATGAGATTAATATTTATGACATTTGCAATTATTTAATTATTATTTGATTGTTTGCAATTGTTCATATATGTGCATCTCTTGAGCTTACGTTGTCACTAATAGAGTGAGATATTAATGATAGAACGTAACTATCAAAATGGTCTCGACTGATAATCATAGAGAATGAGATATCGATGATATGCTATAAGTCGACATGTGGTCTGCATCACATTCTTAGAGAATGTAGTATGTCTCACAGCTACGAGGTATACCAATACTTCTCCAAAGTATTCATGTGTCCATCACGAGTAATGGTTACTCGTGATGGACACATGGATACTTTGGAGAAGTATTGGTATACCCTGCCGATAAACTATTTGTTATACATGTCTATAGTGTTATTGGCGTGTGAAATATAAAGGTCCTTTGACTTGACGTCAATACGCACCTTGTTTACAGAATGATGTACTTTGACCAAGCTCTAAGCTTAAACTCCTTCTGGATAAGATACGACTTGTGTTTGGGTGCATCAGGATGTAAATCAAGGTGGTAGTTGAGCCAAGAATAGGATTCAGTCCCCGATTAGAAATTCGAGAGAGCACTCAACTTCTCAATGTTATTAGGTTGACTAAAGTCACTGGCCAGTGCGAGAGACATATTTAGAATATGGTCTAGTTGTCAACTAATAAATGTGAGATAAATTGATTAAGCCATTTGGATAGACATTTGGCAAATTCTAAGCTTAATCGAGTGTGTTGTGAATGAAAGGAGTTTATAGTTCCGCATAAAGGTTAAGTTTGCTGAATTCATGTAAACGTACTTCACATATTGAGTTCGTCATACGACGCAGTCTAGGAGTTTCGTGTGGATTTTAATTAGATTAATGTTGATATGTGAAGGCCTATAGGGTCACACTATATGCGATTGTTTCTTCGATCTAAGAGTGTATTGAGAAAGTATTAAATATTCGATTGAAAATCAAGATATTTAATTTATAATAATTATGAAATATTTCTATTTGATAGAAATTATTTAATTAATTCGAATTGAATTTCGAATTTAATTAAATGTGTTGGATATATTATATGGGTACTCGGACAAATACAGGGAAGCAGTTGGGCCAGAAATTACTGGCCCAAATGGGAGCTTGCCCGTCCACTTTGGGCGTGTGAAGTGGACCAGCTGGGCTGGTCCACTAAACATTAACATGGGCCCAAGTTTTTCTGTTTTATATTTGTTTAGATTTTGTCCTGAACTCATATATATACAACACATATCTCATAATTATAAGGTTATAGAAAATAACTTCTCAGTTCCTAAAGCAAGATTTCCTAGCTTTCTTGATTAGGAAATACACCGGAGTTAGATCTTACAATCGAGAAAACTAATCGTGTGGATACCTTAGTGTTGAATCTCGCGCTCGAAAACCTGCAAGTTTTCTTTTATTATGTTTTGAACATAAACATGATTATCGTATAAGCCATGCTAGGATTGTTGTTGGGTAAGAAAATTTTGAACTTCTGGTGTGCTTACTACTTGTTTACGAACCAAACAAATCCCTACACAATACAATTAGATTAATTATTGATACTTATACGTAAATTTCTTGATAGACATTAATTGATATTGTAGGGATTTTGTTTGGTTCGTATACGCAACGGAATTTCAAAATTTGTGTTTCAAACCCAACGAGCGACGAACTGTAGGATGATTACGCAGTAATATAAAATACATGTAAATCATATAACATGTAAATAACCGTAACACGTCGAAAGAACACTTAAAGTTTGAACAAATCTTGAGTCTTTTAGTATTATCTGAGCGCACACAATTGATCATCGATTGCAAGTTCCTAGAATTCTGATGTATACCTCTTTCGAACAGCTAGGAAATTCGACAGAGGTTCGAGAGAATTTTGATTCTAGATCTCTAAGATTTAGAATAATATAAAAATGATGTGTGTATAGAATAATGAATAAGTCCCTCTATTTATAGTTGCGTTTTAGGTTTAAAATGCAACTAGGGTTACACATGAGATAGGCCCAGAAAATGAAGCGCATTGCGTCAGTCAGACTGTCCCACTTCCTTGGCGGCAGCGCGACTCAAATAGGAAGTGTCGCGGCGCCATAGCGCTGCGGCCCTCGTCCAGTGTTGGACGTCGTCTCATTTTCCTTTTAATTAAATCTGAAATCCAATCTCGACTTAATTAAATAATCATTATTCATTCAAATGTCTCGATCATAAATCAAACATTTATATTCTCTCATTACATCCTTAGATCGAAGGAACAATTGACATAATGTTACCCTACAAGCTTTCACATATTGACACTAATCATATTAAGGCCTGCACGGAACTCCTAGAAGGCGCCGGAAGACGAACTCAATATGTGAAGTACATTTACACGAATCTGGTAAACTAACCTCTATGTGGGAAGATAAAATCCTTTCATTCACGCCGCACTCGATCAAGCTTAGGATTTGCCAAGTGTCTATCCAAATGGCTTGATGATTATATCTCATTTATATTAGTTGACAACAAGACTATATCCTAGATATGTCTATCGCGTTGGCCAACGACTTAGTCAACCTAATATCACTGAGAAACTGAGTGCTCTCTCGAATATACATTCGAGAAATGAAAGCTAATCTTGGCTCAACTATCACCTTTAATCCACATCTTAATGTACCCAATACAAGTCGTATCTCAACCTATAAGGCATTTGACCTTAGGATGAGATCAAAGTACATTACTCTGTAGACAAGGTGCGTATCGACCTCAAGTCTAAGGACTTCTATCTCCCACACGCTAATCATACTTCAGACATGTATAACAAACAATATATCAGCAGGGTATACCAATACTTATAAAGTATCCATGTGTCCAGCATGAGTATCTATAACTCGTAGCAGGTGAGACATACTACATTCTCTAAGGATATGATGCAGACCACATGTCGACTTATCACATATCATCAATATTTCATTCTCAATTATCATTAGTCAAGGTTATTTTAAGAGTTATGTTATAATATTAATATCTCACATTATTAATAACAACATAACCTGTAGGGATGCACATTATAGAATATCATAAACAATCAACTAATAATTCAATAATTGCAAATGCCAAAGTATTAATCTCCATTAATAATAATACGAATGTGTGTAAATTACATTTGTCCTAATATAAAGTGTCTCTATTTCAATGAGGTACATACCTTGTCCACTAGAGGTAGGAGCACTTGATGCTTTCCCTCCTCCTGGTGCAGTGCAGTCCTTCTTCCAATGCCCCTTCTTGTTACAGTTGAGGCATACATCCGTAGTCGGAACCACATTCTTCTTCTTCACACCTCCTTTAGGCTTCATAGCTGAAGTTGCATCGACTGCTTTGCCCTTTTTCTGTCATTCCTTACCTTTCGGTTTGGGCCGGCTAAAAGAGCTCACCATGAGCACATTTTTGCCTTTGGCAGTTGAAGATTCAAAAGTCTGAGCATGTTGTGTAGTTCCGGCAGACTTGTCTTCGTTCCGTTCATATTGTAGCTAACAATAAAACCCTCGAACGAACGAGGGAGTGAGTTCAAGATGAGGGTGGAAGCGACATTACTCTGCATTTTTATACCAATCGAGGTCATCCTTTATATCAGCCCTATCATCTTCAACACATGCTGAGACACTTGGCCCTCTTTCAATTAGCTTACACTTGAAGATTTCTATTACAACTCATATTCCATAGTTTGGGACTGAGAGTCATAGAGACTCTTCAAATGTTCGAGCATCTCGTTAGCGCCCATGTTATCGTGTTGTCTCTGAAGATCCACTGACATGGAAGACAACATCACACATTGTGCTGAAGTGATGACATCTAGGTGTAGGTTGCCTTATCAAATAAGACATATTCCGCAAAATTCACGGCAGAGACTGTGGGGAATACTGTCACGACCCGACCCCTGGGCCGCGACTGGTGCCCTACCTGGGCACCCCGTTCAGGTATACATCAGAGAATATCAGCGGAACATACATGAAACTTATAAATTAAAATAACAGAAGTAAAATAACAGGTTAGCCGATAGGGCTACCTTCCTGGACATATATATATACAACCGAAGCAGTTGCCTCCTTTCCTTTACAAACTGACCCACAATATGTGACTACAGACCTCTAAGAGTTTTAACATAACAACAGTGGCGGGACAGGGCCCACATACCCTCAATATACATGAATCTACAATCTCGGGAAAACTGTACAAGAGATAAGCCTCCGAGCAAATGGAGCTTTTTCCCAAAATCAACGAGATCCTAAGAGCGAGGATCACCAACTGTGCACCTAATACTGCGGGCATTTAACGCAGCCCGAAGGGGTCGCATAACAGTGCCGAATATGGAACGGAAAAATAAGTCTGAGAACCAAATCATAATCGTATAAAAGAATGACAGGCAAGTATAAAAGTGGTACATACGGATCCTACCGTGTCATTACCATCGTGAACTTAATCGTACCTTATTATATTTTCCCATTTTTCAATAATAGTAATAGTCACTTCTTACGTACATAGTTAGGAAAATCATCAAGTTCATTACCATACAACTTACTTACCTTACATAACATAATCCGGCCCTTTTTGGAGGGACGCCATCTTACCGCCAACACTGGGACGCGATAAAGTCACATAGTCGCCCATAAAGGTATCGCCCGCCCAATCTGGGACGCGTAGATCACATAGTCTGCCCATAAAGGTATCTTTGTCGCCCAATCGGGACGCAGAAAGTCATGTAGTCCGCCCATAAAGGTATCTTGCCGGCCCAATCTGGGACGCGATAAAGTCATATAGTCTACCATAAGGTATCGTCCGCCCAACTGGGGCGTAAAGTCATGTAGTCTGCCCGTAAAGGTATACCGCCGGCCCAATCTGGGGCCGTAAAGTCATGTAGTCTGCCCATAAGGTATCTTGCCCGACCAATCTGGGGCGTAAAGTCATGTAGTCTGCCATAAAGGTATCGCCCGGCCCAATCAGGGACGCGTAAAAATCGTAGTCTGCCATAAAGGTATCGCTCGCCCAATCTGGGACAGGTAAAGTCATGTATCGCCCATAAAGGTATATTGTCCGCCAATCTGGGCCTTGGTAAAGTCATGTTGTTCGCCCATAAAGGTATACTTCCTACCAATCGAGAAGCGGTAAAGTCATGTAGTCGCCCATAAAGCTATACCGCCTACCAATCTGGGACGCGGTAAAGTCATGTAGTCTGCCCATAAAGGTATACTGCCCGACCCAATCTGGGACGCGGTAAAGTCATGTAAAATCCGGGAATTTAACCCAACGTACTACGCACCTCTACTCCTTTAGAAAGACTCTTTTTCAAATAAAACTTCCCCAGATACTAACTACCGTAGTATCAAGTCATATCTACTTTTCAAGACAAGTCACAATACCTTTTAGAAATACATTTACCGGTTTCTAAATCAAGTGACTTCTTTCTTAAAAACTTTAAGCAATTGGTACCTTTAAAACAGTTTGCCCTTCTTTA
The DNA here is from genome assembly GCA_029844215.1 of Przewalskia tangutica. Classification (NCBI taxonomy): domain Eukaryota; kingdom Viridiplantae; phylum Streptophyta; class Magnoliopsida; order Solanales; family Solanaceae; genus Przewalskia; species Przewalskia tangutica. Next base: position 94,732,258 of record CM056724.1, on the reverse strand, counting down.
TTTCAAATCATTTCTTTGCTTACATTACTGAAGAAAACCATTCTTTTAATCTTCCATAAAGTTGTTATAACCAACTTCCCATAAAGCCGTTATAACTCTTTATGTTTTGGACAAATTCATTCCTTTTATAACCAAGAGACTCATATTTTCAAAATACTTCAAGTCTCTTAACTTTTAAGAAAACAAGTTTCTTAACTTTAGAAATCAAGTCTTTCCAAATCGAGTATTCTATACTTGTAAATCAATTCATTTCTTCCTTTAAGAATCAAGTCTTTCCAAATCGAGTATTCTATACTTGTAAATCAATTCATTTCTTCCTTTAAGAATCAAGTCTCCTAACTTGAAAAATAAAGTCTCTTAACCTTTAAGAATTTGAGTATCCATAGCCTTAAAACTTCATACGTAAATTCTTATAAGTTAAGTAACATATACTTTGGTGCGTTGTGAATAAGTTATACTTATTTATAACGATCTTAATCAAGTAGCCATGATCTAGAAAATGTAATACAATTTTGTCTTATCTTAGCTTCAATGCAGATGGAGAATTCTACTCATTTTAACTTAATTGATTGTCATTACATTTTCCTTTATTAACGCTGCAATGGCTTGCTCGATACTTATTCTCATTTGTGCCGTAAAATTAGTCAAGTCAACTTGGCTCCAAATACCTCCTAACGACTCTTACCAACATCCCCTATAAGACTTGGTAAGAACTTAGGATAACCTAGACATAACCTTTTCATAGAGTAAATCACATACATACCTCTTAACTTCTAAGAGTAGAAGGGAACATGAAATATTACTACATGTATATTCCATACATAGAATCATGCCAAAAGAAGGAAGAGGTTCACATACCTCGCGACGATTATCGACTAGTAGCAAAGTGCTCCAAAGTACTTCCACCTTGATAGCTATTCCATCCTTCAAGTAGAATACGCTATACTTAGTACTTCAACCTATAATGGCCATAATACGTCCATTAACTTCTTACTTCAAACGTAGAATATTCTAGGTGCTAAGTCACTAAATTCTACTAAAATCTGACAAAGACCTCCTTTGTTTCTACATACTTTGCCACCTTTTTCAAGGCCGAATTCAATAACCAAACACGCCACATTTAAGGCCCAATCAATGTAATTAACAATATGGGATTACACGCCTACTAGACGTGTAAAATTCCGCCCCACAAACGATATCAAACTAATACAAACTACTAGTCCAATTCGGCCACATTGAGAACAATAACACCAATTCTTATCCAATTCTATTTCAATCCAAGTTGTTAGCATAACATGATATCAAGTCGCAATCGATTATAACTACTATAATCTTCAAGTAAGCAATATGCGATTATTCTAATAAACGACCAAATTGTAATCCAACTTCACACGGCTTAAATGACATTTCGGATTTAAGGCTACAATCAATCCATAATACTTATAAAACTTCAACACATAAACTTCATGCTAGCAAACATGTAAGGCTAATGAACCGTATATAATCTTGTAACACTTAAGAGACAAGATTATTACCTCAACGATTCTTAGTCCAACTCCAATTCCGAAGTCGCTCCTTAGCAACTTAGAGCCCCTCCTTGACACTCCAATCCGCTACTTGAGACCCTTAGAACAACACCAACAATTTTCCTTCAATCTTCCAACCAAAACCTAGAAAGGCAACTAGGTTTCCATCTTGTGACTAATACGAAAACTATCTTTTTCCGGGATTTTTCTATTGAGATACACTTACAATACACTCATGAACCTTGGTTTAAAGTGTGGAGCTTAAAGAACAAGAAACAAAAAAATTATTTTCTCCCTTTAGTGAACCCGAGAGCTAGCATAGTGAGCTCTTCAATTTCTTGAAAATTTGGCTAAGTGTTGAGCTTGACTTGCTACTAGTAGTATTATATAGCACAATGGAGGGTCAAGATGTAAACAAATGGGTGGCTTGGATGAGGTCTTATTAAATATCAAGACTAGTGGTCCCATTGACCAAGTCAACATTGTCAAGCTCTCTACTTGCAAGACTTGGTCTTCTAAACAATGGTCAAATGACCATTTTGCCCATGAAATTTCGTCCAAGGAAACCATAAGGGGGGTGACACGTGTCGCCCTCCCATTCGTCACAATATTTCGTTTCCGAAAATTCCAAAATTCCGATAAATTTTTACAAGTCTCTAATCTTAACATTTGGGATTCTCACGTACGTTCTTAAAACATGTCCTGTATATACGGGGTGTAACATTATTCCCCCCTTAGAAACATTCGTCCTCGAATGTTCTTTCGGAGTTCACTTTATCATTTCTCGGCATAATCTCATACAACTACACTCAATGAAACCTAATTATGCCACTTATGGCCCTAATACTTTGCACACACCTATCCATCCATCATAAGCCCAAAAAGGGATTATCTTTTCGTACTTCCCACCCCGTCTAGCATATACATAGTCTCAATATAATCTATTCATGACACTTAAACATACCACAGCTTCATCATGCATACTAGTCTCTAAAGGGTCAAAGACATACCTGAAATCATATAGGCTCAAAGGATCGCTAAAATCGAACTTCCACCACGACCGCCACTACCGCCACGGCATGAACATCCCGCCTAGCTTGAAGCGAAGAACCCGCAATCGATCCAAGAGATCGTGTTGTCCCACCAGACCTCTATAAGGACACTCTCTTAACATATGGCCTAGACGACCACAAGAAAAACAAGCACCTGCACGCGCGACATACCCCGTAATGGAACCTACCACATCGCGACGAGGCAAAGCGTGGCCTCGATCGATGGAACCCCATCTCCCGAGACTCTGAGACTCGACGCCTCGCATTCCCGGTTGTAAAAACCCCGCGGAAAATCGTAGAGGAGCACTCCGCCGCCGCAATGTAGACCTAGTTCACGCCGAGGCCGCCCGCTAAATCGCCCGAGACTCGCTGCCCCGCCTCGGCCGGCTGAGCCAACTGATCCTCTCTCTCTATCTCTATCCTCGCATACGCCGCATCTCCGGCAATATCCATACCGGGTCGGGCGGCCACCCCAAGCATGCAGAATTGCATATGATGGTCCAGCCCCATCACATAACGATGAACTCTATCCGCCATGTCGCCTACAATGGTGTGCGATACCGCCAAGGAGTCAAACTATAGGTTGTACTTCTCGATAGTCCTCCCACTGCCTCAATGACAAGAACCTATCAACACGGGCTCTCCTCATTTCAGGAGGCAAAAAGTGATCAAGAAAGGCCTCCGTGAACTCACCCCAAACTGCTGGACGAGCACCCACACCTCTCGACAGCTCCCAAGATTCAAACCGCTCAACGCAATATCGCAGAACCCAGAAGAAGCTAACACCACCGACTGTCTCCGAGGCCCTAAGCACTGCATAGTCCAGTAATTGCCGAATAAACTCCTCGCGATCCTCCTCGGACTCGAACCATAGAACTCGGGTGGACTACAACCCGTAAAATCCCAATCCTCAAACTGGCTTGGGTTAGCCGATGTTCTTTGCCGCTCGCTACTATATATCGTCAATAACCGGATCCGCTCCTCATAGTCTCTATACTCGCCTCGGGCCGCGATGGCGCTCGTACCGAACCTTCGAGCTACCGCCGCTCGCCTCTAATATCGCTGTCGGCGTGGTGAACTCGCCGACCGCTTACTACCTCGTGCATAGTCTGCGCTCGAGTCCGTAACCTTCGAGTACCGCTAGCGCCTCCGCCGCCGCTTTGCCCTTCGCCCCGGTCGCCTCCGCGAGGCATAATCGTTTCATAAGAATAGGTCATAGAGGATTCAACCTAATAAGACAGCTCTACTGCACGATCTCAGAGGGAGAAGAATGGAAACCAATCCTAAAGGTCCTGCAGCCTCCTGATTATAGATGTGGTGTACAACACACCGATAATCAAGACTCTACTAGACACGGTCAGACACTTTCCGAGGACTAATCGCTCGATACCACTTTTGTCACGACCCCACTGGCCGCGATCGTGCCCTACCGCACCCTGCTCGTATACATCGAGAATATCACGAACATACATGAAACTTATAAATTAAAATAATGTATAAAATAACAGTTAGCCGATGTGGCTACCTTCCCGACATATATATATACAACCAAGCGATTTTCCTTCTTTCCTTTACCGACCCACATGTGACTACGCACTCTAAGAGTTTTAACATAACAACAGTATGGACAGGCCCCGCCATACCCCGAATATACTGAATCTACAATCTCGTGGAAAACTGCATCAAGAGATAAGCCTCCGAGCAAATGGAGCTTTTTCCCAAAATCGAACTGAGATCCTAAGAGCAAGGATCACCAACTCTGCACCTAATACTGCGGCATTTAACGCAGCTTCGGGCGGGGTCGCATAACAAAAATTTAATATGGAACTAAAAATAAGGTACAAGAACTAAATCATAATCAGAAAAGAATGACATGGGCAAGTATAAAAAGGGTACATACCAGATCCTACCGTGTCATTACCATCTCGTGAACTTAATCGTACCTTATTATATTTTCCCATTTTTCAATAGTAGTAATAGTCACTTCTTACGTACATAGTTAGGGAAATCATCAAGTTCATTACCATACAACTTACTTACCTTACATAACATAATCCGGCCCTTTTTGGAGGGACGCCTATACTGCCCGGCCCAACCTGGGACGCGATAAAGTCACATAGTCTGCCCATAAAGGTATACTGCCCGCCAATTGACGCGGTAAGGTCACATAGTTCGCCCATAAAGGTATACCGTCCGCCCAACTGGGACGCGGTAAAGTCATGTAGTCGCCATAAAGGTATCTTGCCTACCCAACTGGGACGCGTAAAGCCATGTAGTCTACCCATAAGGTATCGTCCGCCCAATCTGGGACGCGGTAAGGTCACATAGTCTGCCCATAAAGGTATACTGCCCGGCCCAATCTGGGACGCGGTAAAGTCATGTAGTCTGCCCATAAAGGTATACTGCCCGACCCAATCTGGGACGCGGTAAAGTCATGTAGTTCGCCATAAGGTATACCGCCCACAACTGGGACGCGTAAAGTCATGTAGTTCGCCATAGCGTATATCGCTCGCCCAATTGGGACAGGTAAAGTCACGTAGTCGCCCATAAAGGTATATTGTCCGCCAACTGGGACGCGCAGAAAGTCATGTTGTCGCCATAAAGGTATACTTCCTACCAACTGAGAAGCGGTAAAGTCATGTAGTCGCCCATAAGCTATCGCCGCCAACTGGGACGCGGTAAAGCCATGTAGTCGCCCATAAAGGTATAACGCCGCCCAACTGGGACGCGGTAAAGTCATGTAAAATCCGAATTTAACCCAACGTACTCACGACCTCTACTCCTTTAGAAAGACTCTTTTCAAATAAAACTTCCCGCATACTAACTACCGTAGTATCAAGTCATATCTACTTTTCAAGACAAGTCACAATACCTTTTAGAAATACATTTACCTGGCTTCTAAATCAAGTGACTTCTTTCTTAAAAACTTTAAGCAATTGGTACCTTTAAAACGCTTTGCCCTTCTTTATTTCAAATCATTTCTTTGCTTACATTCTTCAAGAAAACCATTCTTTAATCTTCCATAAAGTTGTTATAACCAACTTCCCATAAAGCCGTTATAACTCTTTATGTTTTGGACAAATTCATTCCTTTTATAACCAAGAGACTCATATTTTCAAAATACTTCAAGTCTCTTTAACTTTTAAGAAAACAAGTTTCTTAACTTTAGAAATCAAGTCTTTCCAAATCGAGTATTCTATACTTGTAAATCAATTCATTTCTTCCTTTAAGAATCAAGTCTTTCCAAATCGAGTATTCTATACTTGTAAATCAATTCATTTCTTCCTTTAAGAATCAAGTCTCCTAACTTGAAAAATAAAGTCTCTTAACCTTTAAGAATTTGAGTATCCATAAATTAAAACTTCATACGTAAATTCTTATAAGTTAAGTAACATATACTTTGGTGCGTTGTGAATAAGTTATACTTATTTATAACGATCTTAATCAAGTAGCCATGATCTAGAAAATGTAATACAATTTTGTCTTATCTTAGCTTCAATGCAGATGGAGAATTCTACTCATTTTAACTTAATTGATTGTCATTACATTTTCCTTTATTAACGTTGCAATGGCTTGCTCGATACTTATTCTCATTTGTGCCGTAAAATTAGTCAAGTCAACTTGGCTCCAAATACCTCCTAACGACTCTTACCAACATCCCCCATAAGACTTGGTAAGAACTTAGGATAACCTAGACATAACCTTTTCATAGAGTAAATCACATACATACCTCTTAACTTCTAAGAGTAGAAGGGAACATGAAATATTACTACATGTATATTCCATACATAGAATCATGCCAAAAGAAGGAAGAGGTTCACATACCTCGCGACGATTATCGACTAGTAGCAAAGTGCTCCAAAGTACTTCCACCTTGATAGCTATTCCATCCTTCAAGTAGAATACGCTATACTTAGTACTTCAACCTATAATGGCCATAATACGTCCATTAACTTCTTACTTCAAACGTAGAATATTCTAGGTGCTAAGTCACTAAATTCTACGGAAAATCGGACAGCACCTCCTTTGTTTCTACATACTTTGCCACCTTTTTCAAGGCCGAATTCAATAACCAAACACGCCACATTTAAGGCTCAATCAATGTAATTAACAATATGGGATTACACGCCTACTAGACGTGTAAAATTCCGCCCCACAAACGATATCAAACTAATACAAACTACTAGTCCAATTCGGCCACATTGAGTACAATAACACCAATTCTTATCCAATTCTATTTCAATCCAAGTTGTTAGCATAACATGATATCAAGTCGCAATCGATTATAACTACTATAATCTTCAAGTAAGCAATATGCGACGATTCTAATAAACGACCAAATTGTAATCCAACTTCACATGGCTTAAATGACATTTCGGATTTTAGGCTACAATCAATCCATAATACTTATAAAACTTCAACACATAAACTTCATGCTAGCAAACATGTAAGGCTAACAACCATATATAATCTTGTAACACTTAAGAGACAAGATTATTACCTCAACGATTCTTAGTCCAACTCCAATTCCGAAGTCGCTCCTTAGCAACTTAGAGCCCCTCCTTGACACTCCAATCCGCTACTTGAGACCCTTAGAACAACACCAACAATTTTCCTTCAATCTTCCAACCAAAACCTAGAAAGGCAACTAGGTTTCCATCTTGCGACTAATACGAAAACTATCTTTTTCCGGGATTTTTCTATTGAGATACACTTACAATACACTCATGAACCTTGGTTTAAAGTGTGGAGCTTAAAGAACAAGAAACAAAAAAAATTATTTTCTCCCTTTAGTGAACCCGAGAGCTAGCATAGTGAGCTCTTCAATTTCTTGAAAATTTGGCTAAGTGTTGAGCTTGACTTGCTACTAGTAGTATTATATAGCACAATGGAGGGTCAAGATGTAAACAAATGGGTGGCTTGGATGAGGTCTTATTAAATATCAAGACTAGTGGTCCCATTGACCAAGTCAACATTGTCAAGCTCTCTACTTGCAAGACTTGGTCTTCTAAACAATGGTCAAATGACCATTTTGCCCATGAAATTTCGTCCAAGGAAACCATAAGGGGGGTGACACGTGTCGCCCTCCCATTCGTCACAATATTTCGTTTCCGAAAATTCCAAAATTCCGATAAATTTTTACAAGTCTCTAATCTTAACATTTGGGATTCTCACGTACGTTCTTAAAACATGTCCTGTAAATACGGGGTGTAACAAATACATTGTCCAACACATATTTTATCCTTTCTTGCCTTAGGAGAATTCTCAGATTCTTCAGCTTGTCTAGATAGTTGGGTCCAGTAAGTTTGTTCATTTCCATCAACAATTTTAATGATAGGCTCGACATTTTAATAATCTGAAGAGTTAAATAGACAGGAAATTAAACTTAAATTTATTTTCTATTACACACATTCACTTAGGCTAATCAACATGGTCTTTTATTTAATTAGCTCCCACTATTTTAACATACTTCTACGACCCCATGGTAGAATACGCACCTATACTAATTTAAGGTCATAATGGGCAAGATCCAAGCCTGTGATATCTCCGTGTTTGTTTTGGTTGATAACTTCAATAACACATCTTGGTAGGTTCTAAACCAATTGCAAAACTTATTTGCAACTCTTGGTTGATCAAATATTATATTTAATCTTGCGTCATTAGATTAGTCCGACACTTTGGCGCCAAGATTTGTCTAAGCAAGTCAACCTCATTACACGACTGCGCTTATGTATCTAAGTAAATTTGGCCTTTGTGAGCAAACACTTTGGTGTAAATACCCATAAAATTTTATCATTTACCTTTACACTTAAACACATCTATAAGAGAGTCTGAGTCCTCGTAGACTTAGAGCAAATGTTTTGGTATAAATACTCGTAGCGCCGAAAATGATTTTGCACTCTAACAATTATAATGGACGACGCGTTTTAATTTAGACTTGTATTTAAAATTTAGGGAACATTTCGATTTCCGGGATTTTAACCAAGATCAACAATTTTGTGTCATATCCAATACGACATCTAATCATGCAATTTTTAAAACACATTTAGTTGAGAACCATCAACTCAATAGGCATGATATAAGACGGTTAGATCAATTATTGGATGTCACATACCCATAGAGTTATAGCTGACACTATGCTGATAATTAAATGTACTCATTAAAACACTTAGCATATAGTTCGTATATTATCCAATAATATACAATTAATAACAATAATCATGGGTTAATTTGTCTAAACTCTAAAATCTAAGTCTAATCCAAACAGTCCTTTAAATATTTTCTGAATTTAAAAATCGATTTCAGGGAATTTCTGTAAATTTCAAATTTTTAGAATTTACGGTTTAGTCCCTCAATAATTTAAAATTTCAATTTTGAACCCTTTTAAATTCAGAAAATCCAATTTTAATTTTCAGAAAATATTTTCAGATTTTAGGGACCTGACATTAATTTCTAGAATTCAAATTAATTTCATATTTGGCCCCAAGGACCAAACTGTCTTCATAAACTTATTTTAATTACATATTTGCCCCAAAGGACAAAATCTGCCTATTTTAAAAAGTTTTAATTTCATATTCTGAAACTTTTAAACTTCAGAATCAGAATCTAAAACCTTTTAAAACTTCAGTTTCTGATTCCGATTTTTTTTATTCTGGAGCTTCAGTACCGCGGCTCTAATTGGGTGGTGTCGCGACGCTCCACCATGGAGTCGCGACGCCGCGTCAAACCCTAGGTGGTGCCACGACTCTCTATCGTGGAGTTGCGACGCCGCCACCAAAACCCTAGCAGGCATCGCGGCGCTCCATCATGGAGACGCAACACCTCTGTCTCAGAAACATAAAATCTACATTTCCGAAATCCTAAAACTGGTTCAGGTTCAGATTTGCAGATTCATCTTCGTTTCCTTTCACTATTAAACATCACGTTCATCGACCATCATCAAATCCCTTCTCGTTCTTCGCTTCAGTGCACCATGTTCGTAATGAACCAGTTACGCACATCGACTAAGAAGAGTTAGATCAGAATGATTTCCTCGATTACATAATTATTCAATAGTATGGGGGACAAGGATGATTCATTCTTAAGATATTAGGTTTTAAGATTTAAACAACATAAAATTCATATTTAAACAAATTCTAACTCATATTATTATTAACGATTACTACATAATCACACAAAACAGTCCAGACTCTGATACCACTGTAGGGGTTTTGTTGGATTCGTGTACGCAGCGGAATTTGAAAATTTGTGTTTCAAACCCGACAAACGACGAACTGTAGGATGATTTTATAGTAATGTAAACATGCAGTAAATCATATAACATGTAAATAACTGTAACGCATCGAAAGAACACTTACGATTTGAATAAATTTGGAGTCTTTTAGTATTATCCGAGGGTGCGCAGACAATTGATTCTCGATTGCAAGTTTCTAGGACTCCGATGTATACCTCTTTCGAACAACTAGAAAATTCGACAGAGGTTCGGGAGAATTTTGATTCTAGGTCTCTAAGAGAAATAGAATAATACAAAATAATGTGTGTATAGAATAATGAATAAGCCTATCTATTTATAGCTGTATTTTAGGTTTGAAATGTAGCTAGGGTTACATGTAGGCCAGACCTAGAAAATGAGGCGCAGCGGGTCAGTCAGACTGGCCCACTGCCTTAGCGGCGCCGCGACCCTCGTCCAGTATTGGACGTCGTCTTATTTTCATTTTAATTAAACTCGAAATCCAATCTCGACTTAATTGAATAATCATTATTCATTCAAATGTCTCGATCATAAAAAGAACATTTATATTCTCGCATTACATCCTTAGATCGAAGGAACAATTAACATAGTGTTACCCTACAAAACTTCACATATTGACACTAATCATATTAGGGTCTACACGGAACTCCTAGACGGCGCCAGAAGATGAACTCAATATGTGAAGTACGTTTACACGAATCTGGTAAACTAAACCTCTATGTGGGAAGATAAAATCCTTTCATTCACGCTGCACTCGATCAAACTTAGGATTTGCCAAGTGTCTATCCAAATGGATTGATCATTATATATCATCTATATTAGTTGACAACAAGACCATATCCTAGATATGTCTATTGCGTTGGCCAACGACTTAGTCAACCTAATATCACTGAGAAACTGAGTGCTCTCTTAAATATACATTCGAGGAATGAATCCTAATCTTGGCTCAATTACCACCTTTAATCCACATCGTAATGTACCCAATATAAGTTGTATCTCAACCTATAAGACATTTGACCTTAGGACGGGATCAAAGTACATTACTCTGTAGATAAGGTGCGTATCGACCTCAAGTCTAAGGACTTCTATCTCCCACACGCTAATCACAATTCAGACATGTATAACAAATAATATATCAGTAGGGTATACCAATACGTCTAAAGTATCCATGTGTCCATCACGAGTATCCGTAACTCGTAGCAGGTGAGACATATTACATCCTCTAAGGATATGATGGAGATCACATGTCGACTTATCACATATCATCGATATCCCATTCTCGATGATCATTAGTCGAGGCTATTTTAAGAGTTACATTATAATATTAATATCTCACACTATTAATAACAACATAACCTCTAGGGATGCACATTATAGAATATCATAAACAATCAACTAATAATTCAATAATTGCAAATGTCAAAATATTAATCTCCATTAATAATAATACGAATATGTGTAAATTACATTTGTCCTAATACAGATTGTCTCTAGGACATAAATATACTTTCAGATATGTCTATGAAAAAAACAAGTAGGATGCTATCACAAATTAAAATTTGCTAACAATATAAATAAATATTTTGCATTATCAATGTATATAATGTAAATTCTTATTAATTACTCCTAATAATATTTATCATAGAAATTTATCAATAATTACGGGATTTTATATAGTTTTACTCGACCAGTACTTAGAAATTAAACTCCAACCTGCAAGACTGAAATCTGTAGAAATATCGAGTAATGTTGGTATGAAACAGATGACGTACAAACCAGTGGAAGAGAAGGAAATCCATTACTAATTGTAAACATGTATATTATAGAAACAATTGTACCCCCTACCCATAATTAGAATATTTCCATATATTGTGTAAATATAATTATGGTAAGACTAGGATTCCTCTTTTGTATAGGCTTAGGATTCCTATTGTATAAAAGATGAATATTGTACTCTATATATACTTTGATATTAATGAGAAGACTCCCTAAGAGAGATTAATATCATCTTACATGGTATCAAGAGCCTAAACTCCAAAAACCTTAGAAATTTTATTCCCAGCGTGCACCTTTCCCACGTCCAACGCGCGGCTCAGTTCTCTTCAAGAAATTTCTTGGTTTTTCTTTTCTTCCTCTCTTCTCTAAATGGATACTCAGGATTCTCCCACTGTAGTTGAAGCTTCTACCTCCACAAATCCCACCACCAAGTCGTCACCCTCTTTTCATCATGCTCTCACTGTTTCCAATATCAAGAATCATATCCCCATCCGTCTTAATCAAGAAAGCAGTCAGTATTATCCATAGGTTGAACTATTTAACAATCATGTATGTCTCTATAACATGCTTGATCATATTGATAACACTATTCCGCGTCATTCGGAGGTTGATGATTCTACTTGGCGTCTAGACGCCGGCGTCAAAAAATGGATATATGGTAGTATTTCTCAGGATCTACTTCTTACTATCATGAAATCTGACTCCACAACCCGTGACTTGTGGAATCGTTTGGAGGAAATTTTTCAGGACAACAAGCACACTCGTGCTGTGTATTTAGAGGAGCAATTTAACAATACACGTCTTGAATTTTTTTCCAATGTGACTGAGTACTGCAAATAGTTAAAGCTCCCGACGGATCAACTTGATGATGTCGACTCGTCTGTTACTGACACCAAAATGGTGTTACAATTGATTGCTGGCCTTCCCAGCATCAGTACAGCGTCTCGGTGCCTCAGTACAGAGCCGCGGCGTCTGCCCCATTCCAGTACCAGCAGTCCTTCAACCCTTATTCCCACTATGGGTTGCTAGGTCCAGCTCCAGCACCACATCAAGCCCACTTCATGCAGGGACAGTTCCAGCAGCCCTCCTCCGCCATGACACCCACTGAGTTGGGTCAGCCAAAGACCTCAACATGCAACAGCCTGACAACAATTGGTACATGGACTCCGGATTCACATCTCACATCACCCAGTCTGCAGGTACTATTCCCAAACTGTGCAGTTTAAAGCATCTTCAATATTTTACAGTTGGTAGTGGACAATGCATTACCGTAAAGGGTTATGGTACATCATACACACAACCTCCCCATCCACCATTCTCCCTTAAAATACCTTATATACCCCACACATGATTAAGAACCTAATCTCTGTCCGCCAATTTACTCGTAATAATTCTGTCTCTGTTGACTTTGACCCTTTTGGTTTCACTATAAAAGATCTTCGTACGGGGACACCTCTTACGAGATGCAATAGCACGAGGGATCTCTATCCATTCACATCTACCTCCGCGGCCAGATCTTGCTCTCTCGTCTCTCTAGCGGCTATTTCTTCTTCGATATGGCATAATAGGCTTGGTCACCCAGAACTCTCAGTCTTTAATTGTCTTAGAGGCAATGATTTCATTACTTGTAATGGGAAGGTTGCCCAAAATTGTGTTTTTTGTTCTTTAGGCAAACATACTCATCTTCCGTTTAAATCATCTACTAGTGTTACCTTTGCACCATTTGATATAATACATGTCGATTTATGGACATCATCTGTTGCTAGTTCTCTCGGTCATAAATATTATCTTGTCTTGCTAGATGATTTTTCTCACTATACCTGGTTGTATCCTCTCAAATATAAATCGAAAATGTTTACCAAATTTCTTGAGTTTCGACAATTCATCCAAACACAATTTGAAAAAGGTATCAAATCATTTCAGTGCGATAATGGTCGTGAATTCAATAACTCTATGTTTCACCGTTTTTGTATCAATAATGACATGGTTTTTCGCTTCTTCTGCCCTCACACATCTCCACACAATGGTAAAGCTGAAAGAATCATCTGTATCATTAACAATATAATTCGCACCCTATTGATTCATGTCTCCCTCCCTCCATCCTTCTGGGTATATGCTGCTAAAATGTCAGAATACATTCTTAATATTCTCCCTACTAGCACTCTTCACAACATGACCCCTACTGAAATCCTTTACCATAGAGTCCCCTCCTATGATCATCTACAGATTTTCGGTTGTCTGTGCAATCTCAACCTTAGCTCTACCGCCCCTCACAAGTTCGCTCCTAGGTCCACTCCATGTGTGTCACGACCCAAACCCCGGGCCTGTGACTGGTGCCCTACCTGGGCACCCTTCTACCTAAATGACACAATTAAACCGCGGAACTAAATAACACCTCATTTTTTTAAAAAAACCAACGAACATGCAAAGGCAAAGCCGACAAGGATGTCATATATATAAATAATCAAAAAGCACTATACTGTACACGAGTCCAATCACACATATGAATACAGACCTCTAAGAGTTTTTACTGAACTATGACGGACGTGGCCCGCCAGATCCATAAGCATACAAAAGCACATCAAGGATCTATACCAAAATGATAAGCTCCCGAACAAACGGAGCTGTCCAAAAACTCTGAGCAAGGGTCCTACACTTGCAGATCACCGAACTGTGTACCTAAACCTGCGGCATGAACGCAGCCCCCCGGAGAAAGGGGGTCAGTACGAAGAATGTACCAAGTATATGAAACAATAAGTACTGTAAAGGAGATCACACAGTCCACATATAACAGGAAGCAAGTATGATAACTCAAAATAATAGCACACTGAACCTTGCAAACATGAGAGTAATGCAATCATCTTTACCTTTTAAGTTATGTTTTTAACAATGAGACCAACTGTTCCACTTTTAAGTCATGAACACACTGCACCCTTTCATTAATGAAATCACTACCGTTTCAAAACATGAATGTCGTGTCAGTGCCAGGGTCATCCACCCTCTGAAATATAATGTAACCTATCATAGGACTATTTCACCCGCATAGGTCATGTGGACCCGCAATGAGTCATCGGTACACGATACTCGCATCACGGATAGCTAATCCACGGCTTATATTCCGGGAATTTAACCCGCCAGAGTCTTTCCGGCCGCCGTGAGTGTGTACTGATCGGTGAATTTTATATACACTTTTTGAGTCATTTTTAGTTAGTCTTTTGCCAATTTTTGTACAAATATGTGTCGTCTTAGGATAGATTTTATTTCTTTTGAGTCATAATGGTTTAAAGTGGCACATTGGCGAAAAGGAGCGAAAAAAGGGCAGAAACAGAGGTTCCAGAGCTCAAAAATCTAAAACGTTGGCATCCCGGGCGAGAAACAGGGTGGCGCCGCGGCACCACCAACCAGCAGCATCAGAGCGCCACAGCGCCCAAAGAACAGAGAGCCGCAGAAGTTTCGGCGCCACGACGCCAGTTGTAGGGCCGCGGCGGAAAATCAGCCAAATCCGAATGAGAATGGGCCAAGGCCAAGAAGGAAAAGTTGTTGGACGTTTTTTAGGCTATAAAAATGACCTGTTTAGGTCAGATTTAGGGGATCCCACTTTGGAGAATTCATCACAACTTGGAGATCAAGATTAGAGACTTTCTTTTATGTAATTTCTTGTTCTTTATTTTATTTCTTTTTAGTTTATGTTGGATATTAGTTTAGTTCTTGGCATGTCTATGGCTAGGAACTAACTTAATTTAGGGATTTCCATGTCGAATCGCTTGAAACTCGTTCTTACGAATTAATGCATGTTTTGGTTTCTTCTTATTATTGTTGAGATTTATTCAATATTTGTTGTGATTGCTTGGTAATTAATTGATCACTAATTATCATATTTTATATGATTTCTAATCGAAATCCGAAAGGGGAGATTGTGAATATGTTATAGTTGAATAAACATAGGTTAAATCGTGGACGAAAGTACCCCGATACTTGTGTAGCTTAATAGGTTATTGCTCTTAATCCTCCTTTATAGTCAATCTTGTCATCGAAAGATAGAAGGGTTCTATATTGGGGTTGAGTGTTTATATTACCTTAACAGGAATATAAAACGACTTAGTTAACCTGCTATCTCAAAATAGAAGAAGAATCATAATTATTTGCATTAACAAGTAAGACGAGCGGATAGTTGAGGAGATTTGGAAGCCCTATTTCCACCATAACTGAAGTAAAATAAAGTAATTTAGTTAGCATCTATAATCATAGTTATAAACAATTCATCAAATTATCGGTTACCAAATAGATACCATAGAATAGAGGTTGATAATTGGACACTAATCTCTGAGGACGATAACTCGGTCTTCTAGACTATATTACTTGTCACGACACGTGCACTTGCGTTTAGCGTATGCATAAATCGCGCATCAAGTTTTTGGCGCCGTTGCCGGGAACTGGCGTACTTTCAATATCGATTTATTTATTCTTATTTCTAATTTGGTTGCTCCAAGAACAATTTTCAAACTTGTTCTGAAAGCATCTTTTTATCATATTTTGTTGTTTTCTTATTTTGCAGGTAAAGTTCGTGTGTTTTATCATAAAAAAAAAAACGAAAAAAAAAACGAAAAAATCAGGACACATGGACTACTACTTCAATCAGGGGCAGCAAATTCATCAACAGCAGCCTAACCCACAGGTTCTAGAGGAAGATCTAGATGAGTTGCAGGCAGACATACTCAGGCTCACCAAGTGCCAGACTTAGTTTATGGCTGAGACAAGAGTGTCCCTCAGAAATTTGGAGACACAAATAGGGCAACTAATGGAAAGGATGAGCAATACACCTCAAGCAAATTTGTCTAGCGACACCATTGTGGGAAGTGATAAGCAAACTGAGGAACCTGAACCACACCCAGCTGTTGAGGAATCTGGCGAGATAGTTGGTGTAGAGAAGGAAAAGATTACTGAGATCCAATTATTCACCTTTTTGGATTCTTTGGAAATTCTTTTTCCTGTACCTATTGCAGAAGAAACACCATCATCTGTCACTGTTGATCCCCAAATAGGAGGTTCATACCATCAAGGGCACCCCTAGAGTTAAGAGATGTTGGAAATCTCATTGATCCCTACATTATAGAGAGCTTGGAAGACAAGCATGTCTCGTGTACTCGGGGGATAATATTATATCTGAAGCCCTTAGTTGAAAATATTGTTGTAGGAAAAGTGAGACCTGCAACAATAACTATGCGGATTGCAAGCAGTTCGCAGAAGGATCCAAAGGGCACTCGTAAAGGTTAATTGCGTCCGGCTAAAAGACCTTAAAGACATCGCTTGTTGAGAGACAACCCAAGGTTATTTTATTTTATTTTATTTTATGCAATTTAGTTTTAGTTAGAACAGTCTCACGGGAGGTATTGTCTACATGTTGTGATGACATGTACAGGGCTGAAAATGGAAGACGAAAAACGCGGAAAGGTCTCTGAAGTTTGGGCGCCGCGATGCCAAATCAGAGCGCCACGGCGCCGGAAGTTCAGAGGGTCGCAGATGTTTGAGCGCCGCGGCGCCGATTGCAGGGCCGTGGCACCGCAACGAAAAATCTGAAAAATAAAAGAGCCCTAGAAACGATTTCTCTCTTCCATTCTGACGGGATTTCTGACGTTATCTGTCGTGCATTATCCGCCGCCACCACCACCATTTTAAACCAAGTTTGTAAGTTGTCCCGTTTTTCTTTTATTTTGAGTCTTGCACACATTAGGGACAATGTGTGATTTAAGTTTGGGGGGGGGGTTATTGTTTTAAGTCTTTGTGATTTGTTTTGTGTGTTTTTGAGTATTTTTGAGTCATATTTTTTTTTAAGATCATGCATGCTGTAGTTACTGAAAACGCTTAATGAAGTAAAGTGGGATAATGTAATGGAATTAGAAGCAGAAAATCTGAACACTTAGGATAGATATGCCAAAAATTCATGAAATCGAACTATTTGGGGTATCTTGCTTGATTTATGGACTGTTAATGATTAAGCCTATGTGTCTACTTGCTTGCTATTTGAGGCGAAATAGTTAGTATATGCATATTAGGAAGATGATTCAGACATTTCTTTGTTAACCCTTTCTTACCATTATTTGCCTATCCCTGACATCACAATTATATCCATAGTCAGCCCCATTGAGCCAAAAATATGACCTTTCTTTGACACCCTATAGTTCCATATTTGTGCCATAAGTGAAAAATTGAGATGATTGGAATATAAAGTGTTGAAAAGGAGACAAAAGAGAGTGAACAATTTTGATGCACCCCAATGAAAAAAAATGTGTAATAATAAATAGGCAAAAGTCTAAGTTTGGTGGTGCCTACTATTCATCAGACACTTCATTCTCTCAAAACAAAAGAGGGAAAGATAGGTATGAAGTGAAAAAAAATTAAAAGAAAAGGGAAGAATCGAAAGCGAAAGAGCTTATGGTACGTAAATTGAACCTAAATGTCTATTTTTACCTACCCCTGCCTAAGCCTACGTTACAACCCTGAAAAGCCCTGAAGATCTCTTATATGTGTATCCATGATTAGTGGAGAATAGCAAGTAAACATGTCATAGGATTTTGAAATTAACATGCATAGTTAGGTATTCTCACTTCCATTGAGCATGATTAAAGTGAATTTGCGAAATATCTAACTTGATGTGTTTAGAATGCTAAAAATCCATGTTATATGTTCCTGCATATTATTCTGCTAACCTTCATGTTTTTCTAAGTAACAATGATGCAGCAAAGTGATCAATGTCTTTGAGTCATTCTATTTTCTTTTCCTTCGTGTCTTTATTTTTTCTTTTGATCTTTGCTCGAAGACGAGCAAATGTTAAGTTTGGGGGTATTTGATCGGTGTATTTTATATACACTTTTTGAGTCATTTTTAGTTAGTCTTTTGCCAATTTTTGTACAAATATGTGTCGTCTTAGGATAGATTTTATTTCTTTTGAGTCATAATGGTTTAAAGTGGCACATTGGCGAAAAGGAGCGAAAAAAGGGCAGAAACAGAGGTTCCAGAGCTCAAAAATCTAAAACGTTGGCATCCCGGGCGAGAAACAGGGTGGCGCCGCGGCACCACCAACCAGCAGCATCAGAGCGCCACGGCGCCCAAAGAACAGAGAGCCGCAGAAGTTTCGGCGCCACGACGCCAGTTGTAGGGCCGCGGCGGAAAATCAGCCAAATCCGAATGAGAATGGGCCAAGGCCAAGAAGGAAAAGTTGTTGGACGTTTTTTAGGCTATAAAAATGACCTGTTTAGGTCAGATTTAGGGGATCCCACTTTGGAGAATTCATCACAACTTGGAGATCAAGATTAGAGACTTTATTTTAAGTAATTTCTTGTTCTTTATTTTATTTCTTTTTAGTTTATGTTAGATATTAGTTTAGTTCTTGACATGTCTATGGCTAGGAACTAACTTAATTTAGGGCTTTCCATGTCGAATCGCTTGAAACTCGTTCTTACGAATTAATGCATGTTTTGGTTTCTTCTTATTATTGTTGAGATTTATTCAATATTTGTTGTGATTGCTTGGTAATTAATTGATCACTAATTATCATATTTTATATGATTTCTAATCAAAATCCGAAAGGGGAGATTGTGAATATGCTATAGTTGAATAAACATAGGTTAAATCATGGACGAAAGTACCCCGATACTTGTGTAGCTTAATAGGTTATTGCTCTTAATCCTCCTTTATAGTCAATCTTGTCATCGAAAGATAGAAGGGTTCTATATTGGAATTGAATGTTTATATTACTTTAACAGGAATATAAAACGACTTAGTTAACCTGCTATCTCAAAATAGAAGAAGAATCATAATTATTTGCATTAACAAGTAAGACGAGCGAATAGTTGAGGAGATTTGGAAGCCCTATTTCCACCATATCTGAAGTAAAATAAAGTAATTTAGTTAGCATCTATAATCATAGTTATAAACAATTCATCAAATTATCGGTTACCAAATAGATACCATAGAATAGAGGTTGATAATTGGACACTAATCCCTGAGGACGATAACTCGGTCTTCTAGACTATATTACTTGTCACGACACGTGCACTTGCGTTTAGCGTATGCATAAATCGCGCATCAAGTACCACTCACACCATGGGAGCTACTCCATGATATCTCTTGAACCAAGTTGCCGAACCTTTATGGAGGGACGCGAAGATGTGGAAATACGACACTTGCACGAATGTCTATATGAGCAACCCATATGCAAGCAAACCATCTTTGACCCTTCTTTATAAAATGAATAAACCATCATTTTAGCAAACCAAGACAATACCATGTCTTTCCTTTTTACACAAACCAAGACAATACCATGCATTTCCTTGTTACACAAACCAAGACAATACCATGCCTTTTTTTTTACACAAACCAAGATGATTACCATTTAAGCAAGCCAAAGTACTATCAAGGCACAAAATAGAATAATTCTCATTTAAACAAGCCAAAGTACTATCAAGGCACAAATAGAATAATTCTCATTTAAACAAGCCAAAGTACTACGTACGTCCGCCGCACGTTCTTTACATTTTCATAAAATCCCAAGGCCCTAGCCTTGCAACATCAAGTTACATATTCTTCAAATTAAGTGGCTTACACTCTTTACACTCTAGTCACTTCTTTTATGTACTACAATGAAGCCAAATTCATTTATGACCCCTAATACACTAACACTCATAGTATCAAGCCACTTCTATTTTTCAAATCAAACTACACTTTTAAAACTTCAATTCAAGGTTTTGAAATCAAGTAGCTTCTACTTTTAAATCTCAAGTAACTCATACCTTTAAAACAAGTTACTTCTCTTTAAATCATGTCATTTCTCCTATTTTAAATCAATTAAGTAAATCACTCCTTTGACTCTCCTAAAGCCGTTATAACTAACTTCCCATAAAACCATTATAACAACCTTTAGGTTTTGGAACTAAGATACTATCTAAGAGATTAGGAACCACTTCCTTTTTAAGACAAGTACTTCAAGTAAAACAACTTTCACTTTTGAAAATCCAAATATTATCAAGGGAATGGATTATAACAACTTCTCATTTAAACATCCAAAGTACAATCAAGGAAGTATATAGAACAAATTCTATATTAGGCAATCCAAGTACAATCAAGGAAGTATATAGAACAACTTCTATATTAGGCAATCCAAGTACAATCACGTGATAGATCATTTAAGGAGTAGGATTTACTTACTTTATAATAAGGAATCATGCTAGAAGAAGAGGAGATGGTTCACATACCTTTTCGGCTTAATCCACACGCTAAGTCGAATACGCCGCACGTAGAATTGTCAACCTATAATGACCACAACACGACTATCAACTTCTAGTTTCTAACGTAGAATGATACTAAGTATAAGGTCTCTTGTTCTACGGAAAATTGGGCAGCACTTCCTTTGTTTCTACGTACTTTTCCACCTTTTTCCAAGGCCCAAAATCAACAACCAAATCGCCACATTTGAGGCACAACCAACAGCTAACCAAAGGGGATTACACGCCTAACAGGACGTGTAAAATTTTGCCCCACAATTCATATAAAACAGTCCAATATTATTAAGGGCATTCAGCCACAACAACAACAAATCTTAAGTCCTTCTCCTTAATTCCTTTTCAATCCAAGTTGTTAAGTCTAACATGTCATATAGTCACAACTAGTTGTAACAATTATAATCCCTTATTTAACTAGCATGCGACGATTGTAACTATCGACCAATTTGAATTACAATTTCAAGGGCTAAACATGCTAGTTTCGGATTTGCTTTCAAATATTCCATAACACTTATCAATCTCCATTATATATCTCATGCTTGCTAATATATATAACTACACAACATGTAATCTTTAATCACTAAGACGACAAGATTGTTACCTTGATAAGCCCAAAATAACTCCAAGATTTAAAGTCGCTCCTTAGCAACTTAGCTCCTTTCCTTCACGCTCCAATCCGCTATTTGAAGCCCTTAGAAGTTCAAAAACAACTTCCCTTCCATTTCCAATCAAAACTTATGAAAACAACTTAGGTTTTCATCTTGCGACTCATGTAAAAACGTAGCTTTTCCGGGATCTTTGTATTGAGATATCCTTATAATACCCCTAGAAACCTTGGGTTTAAGTATTGTGAATTATGATCCACAATTGCAAAAAAATTGTGAGAAAAGGGAGGCTTAGCCGAGAGCCCTCAAACAAGAACAAGAAAATGAAATATTTCTCTAAGTGTGGAGAGCTTGTCTTGCTACTAGTGTGTATATATAATACAATGGAGGGTCAAGATTAAAACACTTGTGGGGTTTGGATGAAGAAGATTAAATATCTAGTCAAGTGGGCTCATTGACTTAGTAAATTATATCAAGCTTTGGCTTTGTCAAGACTTGATCATCTTTCCTTGGTCATTTGACCATTTTACCCTTGGCTAAAATCGATCAAGCCCATGTGTGTGGGGGTGACACGTGTCGCCCTCCCATTCATCCATAAAATTTCATTTCCCGAAATTTCCATAATTGGTCAAAATATCGGAAACCTTGTGGGCCCCACAAAACGTAAGATTCCTCGGGTGGGCCCTACGTGTCCAAATCCGAAAATAAAATTCCATAGTTTCGATAAATTCCATCAGTCTCAAATAACAATTCTGAGAACCCAATTCTTACTGACAAATAATTTTCCTTCCCGAGGTTCGGAAGATTTTTCCCTTAGAATTAACAACTCTTTCTTTCGTTCAAATTTTAAGTCCTGATTTCTTATGTACATTCTCTTAAACATGTCCTGGAATTACGGGGTGTAACAATGTGTTGTCGCGCCCGTTTTCGGCCGCGACATTTTCTAGCGAACCCTGCTTAATAAAATGTTAGAAAATAATATAATAAAATACTAAAATGTTAAAAAGGGGTGCTAAAAGGTTAAAGTACTTTAAAGGGGCTAGAAATGCTAAAGGGTTCGCGGAGTCGCCACCTAATTTATTTGGGTGAATTAGGACACCTTAATGTTAACTAGTTTAAAGTAAACATTAACTCCATTTAATGGTCTGCTAAACTTAATGAGATTCTGGGTAAGGGTTCTTTATTATCCTAAAGGGAAGGGGTTAGTCACCCTAAAGGATCCGCTAACTTGCGGTTGTCCGTTCAAATCTAGGGTTAATTATTTATGCTAACAATGCGTGTTTTGAAAAGTATTTAAGTAAAAATATAGGAAGTATTTTGCTAGTATAAAAATGTGAGATTTATTTTAAAATATATAAAGCTAGTTCTAGCTAAAAGATGATTTATGCATTTTATGACGTATTAGATAAGATACATGTGTTGTAATAATGCAAAATCTTATTATGATGAAATGTGTACTTATAAAATAAGACGTAAAATATCTATCATGCAAAGGCTAACAAAATAATTTTTTAATTATGAATGTTAGTAAGAGTTTATGAAGAAATTAATTTATTATGCTAAAATTTAATAGCGAGTGACGCTTTAGCTACGTGAATATTTATGTCATCTTGGTATGGCTTAGGCGACTAGTCATAAAAATAACTAATTTAAGGAGAATGAATTTCTAGCGTCAAACTATTTTTTAATGACAGCCCAAAGTTTAGCTATTCTAAGTGTACTACTAGTAGTGTAATGTTAGACAAATAATTACAATAATAGGGTGAGGATATGAATTAATAAGGACTCGAAGAAACGGCGATGTCCTTTCGCGCTGATTTGGAATTTTCCTATGCGAGGTGGATGCGTAAATGCGGGCCTTCATTTGAAGTAGCTCAAGATGAGTCTCACAATGAGACTCTTCGTTTAGCTCCGGTGCGTGCCATGCAAAGAAAAGAAGATAAGGATTAGTATATATCCTAATTACTTGAATCATAAAAATCTATACACACATAATCTATATTTATACGTAATCAACACATAAAGATGTGTAAATCAAGAATAGAATGGCGCAATTGTTCAACCAACAAACAAGAAGATACAAGAAGGCAAACAATATGCGTGATAGAAAACAAATATGTCGCCCATTATCAGAATTTGAATTAAACATGCAACCATTCTTGTGCAAAGCCCACATTTAATGTTCTCTAAATTCAAAGGAAGGCAATATTTAGTCTTACTGATAAGAAGCCCAATCGAACAAGTACCAACCATTAGACATCAAGTTTACCAGGCACCACATTAATCCATTCAGGTTTCTTTTACGGGAGGGCTTAACGTGATCATACAGGCAGGTTACTGATACATAAAGATCCAGCAACACACCGGGCATGGTCAAACTACTTTCATGATTTCCGGGACTAGAAAAACAAGGTTCAGTTTGCACATATTTAGCAGATACTAACAAACCAAGTTCACATATCATTTTTATAATTGAAGATGGATAAGGCTGCCTTTGTAGGACCAACATAACAGTTATACATACACATTAACCTTAACCCAATGATTTCCTAATTCAAACTAATGTCAACTATCATAATAGATAAAGAAGGCAGGGGTGATCAATTATAGTCTCAAAGGGGTTAGCATGTTTCTTAGACTACTACAAAAGCCTTGAATCTGCTTATCCAATTAGACAGACCTCAAACCAACATCATATGAACTTAATAGCCAAAAAAAAAACAGTTAATACATACCAAAATTAGCATGCTGATCATTCACAATTACTCGGGAAAATCACACAGGACACAGTAACTCTTAACCTAGCATATTAGGTATATGTGGGCCTGATTATACACAAACAGCCATCAAACAACATGGACCTAACTAACACAACCTTAAAATCAGCATGATAAACACTTAAACCCCTAAATATGCATAGTGAACAACTAGCCATGATCTTAGTTTACTCAAATATTATTAATACGCAGTTCAAATGAACATACAAGTTAACATGCCAACTAATAACCTAATAAACACAAACAACAACTAGGTTCATAGTGTCACAATAAGAGTCTAACAATGGTCTAACATGATTACACTCTTTATTACTAGTACTGCAATGATTACACTTAGCTGAAAATATTAGAACGTAGGCAGGTTGTACGTGCGTAATGCTGGACTGACATATATGAGACGCCATACACAGACATAGTCAAAGTAGTATTTTCAAGCAGTTTCATACACCATGTCTGTAATTTAATGACTCAGAAATAAACAGGTTCGTCACCACCAACATTTCAGGATTTAATCTGGACATCTCATAAGATCTTAATCTTGCCCACATGTACCAAACAAACTCACAGAGGATACAGAGTACATGACACAGTGAATTTAGGCATCAATAGTCCAGCGAACATGTTAACAAACAGTTTTTAACAACGCGTATCAGTGGACACAAATACGAACAAACTTGACGCAAAAACACACAACAAAACAGAATAAGACTGAGAAGATTTTGAGTCTACCTTCTCCGGGAAGCGAATCGAGGCAGCGTATCAAGCGTCGACCCACTGGGAGGATTAATTGCAATGCGATTTAAAAGGGGGTGAAGCTCTTGTTCTTGCTTTGAGAATGCTTACCCATTTTCTGAAATTTCATTCTCGATGCTTCTTCTTGGTGTTTTTACTCCATTCGAATATGTAGATTCGGGCTGATTTTGGATCGATTTCTCACTGATTTTTCGATCGATGAAGGCTTGTTTTTTTATTCTGTTTTTTTTCCTGATTTCTTGCTCTCTATCTCCCTATCTGTCCTATGCGAATCTGCTGGGTTCCCCCCTCTAGTCCTGTCTCTTCGTCGATGCCCTTGCATGTATAGATTAGTTACCTTTATAACTTTTTCCCTGGGTTTTAATTTTGGTTGAGCTTAAAGGCTGATTTGGTCAATATTTCGTACCCATTTGGTATTGATCTTGGACGATTTTATGGGCTGATTCATGCTATTAATGGGACTATTTGGGCAAGATTTGGGGTGTGTCTTATGGTAAGAAATCGTTGGAGAAGGAGAAGGAAAGGGAGCCGGATTTTCAGCCGAAAATCCAGCGAGAATATCGGGTTTTTGACGAAGGCGGCGATGTAATTTTAGGGTTCTTCTCGTTTTTTCGTTTGGCTAAGCTTAGGTTACGTTTTTTTTTCTTTTCTTTTGGGTTATGGGCGACGAGGAAAGGATAAAAGGTAAAAGTGATCAAATGGGTAGGTAGTGTGAAATTTATTTGTAGTTATTTAAGTGTATTAGTGTAGGTGTATTATTAATTAATTAATGGTAAATTAAATTATTTAAATTGTAATTAGATTATTTAGGTGCTTTATTAGTCTGTGTTTTAAAATTATTACAATAATAAATGCGGGTGTGCTATTTAATTAGTGTTTAATGTTTATAATGCGATGCCGTTATTAAAACTTATTAAATAAAAATTGAGTTATTTAAATGTTACATGCAGATAGGACTTCTTAATTCTTTTATGAATGCTATTATTAAAACACGTGTGTTAGATTATTATTTTATGTATTTATTATTTATTATTAAGAATTATGACAGGGCTTAATAAATATGGGTGCGAGACTCTAAGTGCGTAATTTTCTACGTAAGACGCGGTGTCATTATTAAACTGTTTATTTATGTCTGTATTAATGTTTTATCGCTGCATTTTATTATAAGAAATCATAAAAATTATTTTGCAAAATTAGTGTAATTTTATAGCTACTGTATGGACGGGAGGGTCAAAATTGGGTGTCAACAGTTGTCCCTCTTTGTATGGAGATGATGGAAGAATCTTTGGACAAAGACATTGACTCATAGCCAATTTTGTCTCGATCCTCAGAATTAAAATGTTGGGCAATTAGGCAAGGCTGACGCGACTAAAGCGCCCCGATGTCGAGTTATGGCGACCTTTGGGCTACATCAGTCAAACACTGGCGGGCTAACGCGAACTCAAAATTTGTCCCAGTGTCGAGTTATGACGACACTGGGCTACCATGGTCAAAACACCAAGGCGGGCTAATGCGGACTCAAAAAAAACTGTCCCAGTGTCGAGTTATGACGACACTGGGCTACCATGGTCAAACACCAAGGCGGGCTAACGCGAACTCAAAATTTGTCCCAGTGTCGAGTTATGACGACACTGGGCTGCCATGGTCAAAACACCAAGGCGGGCTAATGCGGACTCAAAATTTGTCCCAGTGTCGAGTTATGACGACCTTTGGGTTGCGGCTAAAAATAAAAATAAAGCGGCTTGAACACAGGGTGTCTGCATCGACTTATGTTGTTGGGTGTATGGTGATGTGGAGCGAGTGGACCGGCGGCAGGCGCTACGCCATTTGTTGGGAAGGTTGGCCCCCCAACAAATTGCCCCGATTCACTGTAAGAGAAAATCCACGTTGTGCTCCTGCTCCTGCATGCTAAGACTTAAGCAAACAGTTAGTGCATAACTGTTAAGGCAAAATGATGATGCATAATTTTAAAAGCAATGTAACTGTGTGTAGGAAGTGTTATCCTGCAAAAATGTGATGACTGTTGTGTTGATGCGATGCTGTGATTTCGCCCTTGCATGGACGTGTTGCGATTGTGAATGCGGATATGTTATCCTTGCTGCGACTGCCCTTTAGATTGAAGCCCTGTAGACTAAAGCTCATAGAAAAGGTTAGTGCATAATTGCTAAGACAGAATAATAAAGCATGAATAAGAAATGCAAATTTGAGAGTAGAGAAATTGTCCTTGCGTAGATGTGGTGTGTTGATGACGTCGTTTTGGACGTGGCATCGTGTACGGACGTCGTTTCGGACTCTGCGTCATTTTCGGACTCAACGTCGTTTTCGGACTCGGCGTTGTTTTCGGACTTGGCGTCCTTAACATTAACTTTGGCGTCGTTTTCGGACTTTGGCGTCGTTTTCGGTCGTGGCGTCGTGGCGTCATTTTCGGATGTGGCGTCGTTTTCGGACGTGGCGTCGTTTTCGGACCTGGCATCATTTTCTCGTTTTCGGACGTGGCGTCGTTTTCGGACTTGGCGTCGTTTTCGGACGTGGCGTCGTTTTCGGACGTGGCGTCGTTTTCGGACGTGGCGTCGTTTTCGGACGTGGAGTCGTTTTCGGACGTGACGTCGTTTTCGGACGTGGCGTCGTTTTCGGACGTGGCGTCGTTTGGACTTCGGCGTCGTTTGGACTCAGCGTCGTTTCGGACTCAGCGTCGTTTTTGGACTAGGCGTCGTTTTGGACTGGCGTCGTTTTGAACTGGCGTCGTTTTGGACTGGCGTCGTTTGGACTTCAGCGTCGTTTGGACTTCAGCGTCGTTTTGGACTTCAGCGTCGTTTTGGACTGGCGTCGTTTTGACTGGCGTCGTTTTGGACTTGGGTCGCACCGGACTTGGGGTCGTCTTCGGACTTGGTCGTCTTGGTGGAGTCGTTTTGGGCGAGTCGTTTTGGGCCGGCGTCGTTTTGACGCGGCGTCGTTTGAACGGCGTCGTTTTGACGGCGTCGTTTTGGACGTGTTCTTCTTTGCTCGCCTTAGAATAAATGCTCCTGCAAGCTAAGCTTGAGAAAAAGTTAGTGTATAACTTGTTAAAACAGAATGATAAATATATGAGAAATGCAATTCTGTGAGTAAGGATGTCGTCCCTGTATGATACGTGGGGTACTGCGAATGTCGAGATGTTGTTGTAATGCATTTTGTGAACCGTATGAATTGTCATGATGTCTTTGTT
Organism: Przewalskia tangutica; assembly: GCA_029844215.1. Lineage (NCBI taxonomy): Eukaryota > Viridiplantae > Streptophyta > Magnoliopsida > Solanales > Solanaceae > Przewalskia > Przewalskia tangutica. The sequence continues at coordinate 94,704,034 of CM056724.1, read as the reverse complement.
GCGCATTTGTGCACTGCATGGATTGCAATTTGACTCTAGGCCCGAGCTGATGTGCTAGACTTTGTTGCGGGATTCGATTGTTGATGTCTGTCTGCTTCTGCTGCTTCTGCTAACATGAAAAACCTGCGCTCAAAGAAAATTTGTGAGTTTGAGGGGGTTGGTTGATTCGCATTGACTTTTTAGTTTTGAATCTTGATGCTCGGACGTCTGCCTTGTTTTGGACTCATAACCCCTGCCTGGTTTCGTACCTTGTCCCAGTTTTGAATATGCAAAGGGCGTTTCTGTTACACCCCGTAGTTCAGGTCATGCGGTTGAGAGCGTACGAAAGGGGGTAAGACTTAAAATTTCCTAAGGATAGGTTGACGGATTGTTCCGGACGGGTTTTAGTCAACTTTGAGGCGGGTTATGACCCGATACATTGAGAGTTATTAAGTGTTTCAAAGGCCTGGGGCGTAGTTCGTTGAGTCTAGATTCCAACGCAACCAACCGTTCGTCGATAGGACATCAGAGTAGGAAGTTATGAGAGTTACAAGTCAGTGCGCAGACGGACATAAATGCGTTTCAGGCAAAGGCAACAGGGCCGCGGCGCCGGATGCATGGCCGTGGTGCCGAAATCGAGGGCCTGAAGTTGCAGCCAGCGACGCCGAAGCAGGCCGGCCGGAAGTTCAGAGAAGCTGCGGAGGTTTCAGCGCCGCGGCGCCGGGAAGCAGGGCCGCGGCGCCGAGACGGGATTCTGGGCGGAAAAACTTAGGAAAAGGCAGATTTTTCTTTTAAAAGACCTTGGGAGAGTGACAAGTGTTCCCCCCATCTGATTTTGCATGCACTATATTGACCAAGTCTTCAAGACTTGGTCATACTTCATCTCTCTCTCTTAGACAAAAGCTCTTCCTTCTCTCTTAAAAGTTCAAGCTTCTCCTTCTTTCTAAAATCCCAAGAGACATTCTAGCCTTAGGAAAAATCTGAAAAAAGTAAAAGCAAGAGGGAAGCTTGTGGCTAGCTTGTAAAGGTTGTTGTGGTGGTGTTCTTGAAAAGGAAGCTAGCAAGTGGTTGGAAAGATTTGGCTAAAGCTCTAAGGTAATGATTCTTCCTTTAGAATTAGTTTTTAGTGTTGCATGTTAAGAAGAAAGAACTTGTGATAGTGAATAATGCTCTTAGAGTCATTGCATGCAAGAAATGTGGTTTGGATATGGAAGAATTGGTTAAGAAGACAAAATGAGCATGTTGTAGCCTAAAAACTACCTTAAAATTGTTAAGTGAATTGTTGTACCTTATGGGGCAGAATTTTACACACCCAAGTTTAGGTGTGTAATCCCCTTTGAAATGTTGGATTGTTGAGCCTTAAATGTGGCATTTGGATGATAAATTCGGCCTTGTGAAAGGTGGCAAAGTATGTAGAAACAAAGGAAATGCTGCCCAATTTTCCATAGAATTTAGTGGCTTTGAGTTTAGATTATTCTACATTGAAATTAGAGGTTAATAAACGTATCATGGTTATTTTAGGTTGACATATTACTCATGTAGTTTAGACTTAGCAAGTGGATTGATCAAAAGGTATGTGAAGCTTTCCTATCCTTTGAGCATGAGTATTTGTATCTATGTAGTACGAGACGTCTGAGGTTTAGTATTCTTACTTGTTTAAGTATAAATAAAGACTTGTTTTGTTTTAAGAAGTATAAGTCCCTTGGTTAAGGGAAAAGTATGATTTTACAAAAGTATAGAGTACTTGGTGTGAAAGTATTGAGTATTGAATTATTCTAAAGATAAGAGGCTTGAAGTATTTTTGAAAGTTGTGTAGATTTGTTTGAAGTCTAAGTCTCTTGGTTAGTAAAAGAACAAAATGGTTTATAAGGAGTTATAACGGCTTTATGGGAAGTTAGTTATAACGGCCTTATGAAAAGATAAGAAGGTCTTATTTTCTAAAAGTATAAAGATAGTATAACGGCTTTATGGGAGGTTAGTTATATTAGCTTTATGAAAGGTCAACACGAAGAGATTTACTCTAAGTAAGATAAGCAAGGACAAATGATTTGATTTATGAAAGGCAAATTGATTTTTAAGGCATCAATTGCCCAAGGGTTTTATGTATGAAAAAGAGTCACTTTTAAAAGAATTGAAGTATGTAGTACTTGGGTTAAATTCCCGGTTTTTTTTTATTAAAGATATGATTAAGTGCCTTAGATAAAGATTAATGAGAGGGTATATGGAAAAAGCTAATAAGAAGTTATAAGTTTTCTTAACTTATTTATGATTATGATATGATGACAGTTTGAGCTAGGGTAAGAGTATATCTGAGGGGCAAGCCCCAAGATCGTTATACCACCTTCTCCAGGGTAAGAGTATGTCTGAGGGGCAAGCCCCAAGATCATCATACCACCTTCTCCAGTGTAAGAGTATATCTGAGGGGCAGACCCAAGATCGTTATACCATCTGCACCAGTGTAAGAGTATATCTGAGGGGCAAGCCCCAAGATCGTTATACCATCTGCTCCAGTATAAGAGTATATCTGAGGAGTACAGCCCCAAGATCGTTATACCATCTGCTCCAGTGTAAGAGTATATCTGAGGGGTAAGTCCCCAAGATCGTTATACCATCTGTTTCAGGGTAAGAGTATATCTGAGGGGTAAGTCCCCAAGATCGTTATACCACCTGTTCCGTGGACTTGCTACCCACGATGCGAGGAATACCTCATGCGAGTCCTTATGGGCTTATGCGGGTGAAATAGTCCCATGCGGACGGCACGACTATCACGAGAATACCTCATGCGGGTCCACAGGACCCATGCGGGTGAAATAGTCCCAGGAGTAGGATTGTTTATTGATACTACGGGCGAGGGACCCTGTTTTGATCACGAGCCTCCTATTTTATGCAGTATTATATATATGTTTGTTACTCCCATTGTTAGTAAGGCACAGTAAAAGGTAAGTTGATTTCATCCACGACCACTTATTTTCGCACTTATGATTTCATTACGATTTTCGCCACATACTTGGTACTGTCGACCTCCTGGCCGCTGCGTTCATGCCGCAGTCGAGATCGTAACTTCTTGGTCCGCACTCTTAGACCACTGTTCATTTCTGAAAGCTCCATCCTCCGAGGCTTTGTCTTTGGTATGATTCCCACGAGGTTATAGACTTTTGTACATTCGGGGTATGGCGGGGCCCTGTCCTCCACGTTGTTATTCCTAAGTGCGTAGTCACGTTTGTGGTTGGGTTGTAAGAACCGGTTATCTTATTTCACATTCGATTAAGTTATTTTATGAAAGCGGCCTTGTCACTTGCTAGTGATGTTTACCTTATACGATTTTGTATTATGTATGTTCATGCTATTCTCTCGATGTACTGAAAGGTGCCCGATAGGGCACCCGATTAACCGGCCTGGTCGCGTGATGATTTCGGCCTAAAGTGGGTCTTAATGGGGCTGCTTGTATATTATGTGTATTTTTGTTATTTTCAAAACGAAGGGAGAGTTTCCTAATGGTGTGACCGAAGCCGATTTAGGCCGCCTACGTATCCCCATGAGGGAATCAGGTCATGACGTAGTTCATTACAAGCGAATATTGGGTAAAATTTCTAGAGTTGGGACCGAAGCCGAACGGCCGCCTACGTATCCACCAAGGGAATCGGGTTAAACGTAGTTCCTTTTATTACATATAAAGGGCAAAATATATTAAACTAACTATTTCAGGACTTGGCGGGCCAAGGCAGGGGCATGAGTCCATTTCTTCTTGCTTTGTGTCTTCAACGGCTGGGTCTTCAGCAGGATCATCTCTTGCAGCACACAACTAGACGAATGACTTATTCAATGGTTAAACAATCTCCGGCAAGGAGCACCTCCTTTTCTCTGGCGGTTGGTTGATGATTCAACTTTCTTCCCTTTACGGGCTGGCGTAATAGTCCCTTCCAGATTGTCTTCTTCATTTTCAGCTATCATGTTCACATGGGCATCTTCATAACCCGGAAGAAGGTTATTGTTTGCATTGAGAGGAGCATCTTTCAGCCGAATGACTCCTCCTTCGATTAACTCCTCTATTCTGTCCTTGAGTGTATAGCAATTTTCGATGTCGTGTCCCTCTGCACCGGAGTGGTATGCACAATGTTTAGTTTTATCGTGCCCTCGGGAGGTAGGCCTGGGGGTATTTCTGGGAATTGGGTGGAGTATTCCTGCGGCTTTCAGCTTTTCATACACTTGGGCTATGGGTTCGACTAAAGGTGTATAGGTTTTTGTTGGTCTTCTTTCGGCATCTATGCGGGGTTTGGGTCCGTTTGGTGTGCGGGTTCGTGATTGTGGTGAGTATTTTGGATATGCTGGTTGGGTATGGTAAACAGGATATGGGGTGGCGCAGTGCTGATAATGTGGATTTTGAGTGTTTTGGTTATAGTAAGGAGGCGGTGGACTTTGATACACTGGATGTTGTTCTGGCCTATGCTCCTGAATGACCATGATAGAGGGTGATGCATCTCTTCTCCTCTGTGAGGTACCTCCTATGGAATCTGACTGCATTGCTCTGCTAGTTGCTTGTAGGGCTGTCAAGTTTGTAATTCTGCCTGTCTTAATGCCTTCTTCCACGAAGTCGCCCATTCTTACGACTTCTGCAAAACTTCGCCCAATTACACTGATCATCCTTTCATAATATGTCGCGTCTTTCAACGACTGCACGAACAAAGTGGTCATTTCGCTCTCTGCCATTGGAGGTTGGACCTTCGCTGCTTCTGACCGCCACCTCAGGGCGTATTCCCTGAAAGTTTCTGCGGATTTCTTTTCAAGTTTCATAAGATAAAATCTGTCCAGGACAGTGTCAGTGTTGAACATGAATCTATCCATGAAATCTTGTGCCATGGCATTCCAACCGTCCCATTTTCGAGGGTCTTGGCATGTGTACCCAGGCGCCACGGTTAGACTCCTGATGAATAGCTTCATGATGATTGCTTGATTTTTACCAACTCCAATCAATTTATCGCAATATGACCTTAGATGAGCTCGAGGATTCCCCTTTCCATCGAACATGTCAAATTTGGGCACCTTGTACCCCACAGACAATTCAACGTCGGGGTGCATACATAAGTTTTCATATTCTAAACCTTCCTCCCCTTTGTTCATTTGAATGCTTTTGAATGCCTCTTTCAAGCTACGAATTTCTTTTTCCATATTTTCATCAGCCCTAGCTCGAGTCTGCCGCTCCACTTCCCCATCGACCGTCTCTTGAGAGGATGCATGCATAATAAATGGTTGGCTTTCGGTCGGATGTGTTAATCCCCCATATTGTTTGTTAGGACTAGTGATGCGTGTCCTCTGCTCGTATTGAGTGACTTGGCAATTTGGACTGAGTGGGGAGATATAAGTAGGTGGAGGTTGAGATATGTATGTAGTAAACGGATCATTTTGGAGGTCGGCTTGCAAATTGACCGGGCGAGTGACGTTTTGGTGTGAGCTGGTATGTTGCGGCCTTTGCGGGGAGCTTTGGGGAAGTGGAGGCTCAAGGGCTTGTGACACGATTGCATTTGTCCCTTGCTCTGGGAGTGGTGCATTCAAGCTAATAGACAAGTTTGTGATATTTCGGAGCCTTTCTATTTCGGCTTGCATGACTTCCATTTGCTGCAATAGTTTGGCGAGGTGTTGATCATTGGTGTTTCTCATTTCTAACGCCTCTGCATCCTCTACAGGAACGGGGACGAGTCCTAAGTTGTTTCGTTCCGGTGACTCTGGATTAGTCATTTATTGGATGATTGTGCTTCTACCAGTCAACGCGAATCAACCTTTTGGGGATAAGCTAGGAAAAAATAACCCTTTAACAAATGAAGCAAACCAAGTTAGTATAATATGCAAAAAGTTGCAGCCAATATATAATAATAAGCAAATTGCAAATCAAGTGTGTGTTCTAACATGTTTGGGACCTCTTTATGCCAGAGGTAGGCCTAAACGTCACATATGCGAGGTTGTGATAGATTTGTCCAAGCCGCCCAACTGTAATGCTTTCGTTGGAAATGGCGACCAAATGACGGTGCACTTTTCCCAATTTTGGCATGTCATGATTAGGTTTGGATTTGTCTATCATTGTCACGCTACACATAGTATGCTGGTTGGTCGTTGGGTTGAGAAACCCGTCGACAGGTTTGGTGTCTTCCTAATTGTGGTGTCGATGCCAGGGACCGACCCACCTAAGGTAAATGCATGCATGACTTAGTATAAAGGGTGGTATAGCTCTATCTTAAGTTTGCTAAGATTTGGCTTACTAGACGCAAGGTTCCCGAGCGGACTACTCGAGTGAGAAGGCTACGCGACCACCGGTTGGACCGGATTCTCCGCGCAAAACACCAACTCTCTTAAATTTGGCTGTTTGAAAGAAATTTGCAGGTGCGCGAAGCACACCAGCGTGTTGTGTGTGATAGTGTGAATTTTCCATAAGGAAGGAAGTATGAGCGGAATGCCAGTTTAAGGAAAGCAGTAAAGCAAATAGCAATTAAAGCAAATAAACAAAATACAATATATAAAATTAAATGCAAAAAATAATGCCAAATAATAACCCTAGGTCTGTTGTGGTTAAGAGCCTTAAATCCCCAGTGAAGTCGCCATTCTGTCGCGCCCGTTTTCGGCCGCGACATTTTCTAGCGAACCCTGCTTAATAAAATGTTAGAAAATAATATAATAAAATGCTAAAATGTTAAAAAGGGGTGCTAAAAGGTTAAAGTACTTTAAAGGGGCTAGAAATGCTAAAGGGTTCGCGGAGTCGCCACCTAATTAATTTGGGTGAATTAGGACACCTTAATGTTAACTAGTTTAAAGTAAACATTAACTCCATTTAATGGTCTGCTAAACTTAATGAGACTCTGGGTAAGAGTTCTTTATTATCCTAAAGGGAAGGGGTTAGGCACCCTAAAGGATCCGCTAACTTGCGGTTGTCCGTTCAAATCTAGGGTTAATTATTTATGCTAACAATGCGTGTTTTGAAAAGTATTTAAGTAAAAATATAGGAAGTATTTTGCTAGTATAAAAATGTGAGATTTATTTTAAAATATATAAAGCTAGTTCTAGCTAAAAGATGATTTATGCATTTTATGACGTATAAGATAAGATACATGTGTTGTAATAATGCAAAATCTTATTATGATGAAATGTGTACTTATAAAATAAGACGTAAAATATCTATCATGCAAAGGCTAACAAAATAATTTTTTAATTATGAATGTTAGTAAGAGTTTATGAAGAAATTAATTTATTATGCTAAAATTTAATAGCGAGTGACGCTTTAGCTACGTGAATATTTATGTCATCTTAGTATGGCTTAGGCGACTAGTCATAAAAATAACTAATTTAAGGAGAATGAATTTCTAGCGTCAAACTATTTTTTAATGACAGCCCAAAGTTTAGCTATTCTAAGTGTACTACTAGTAGTGTAATGTTAGACAAATAATTACAATAATAGGGTGAGGATATGAATTAATAAGGACTCGAAGAAACGGCGATGTCCTTTCGCCGCGGTTTGGAATTTTCCTATGCGAGGTGGATGCACATAAATGCGGGCCTTCATTTGAAGTAGCTCAAGATGAGTCTCGCAATGAGACTCTTCGTTTAGCTCCGGTGCGTGCCATGCAAAGAAAAGAAGATAAGGATTAGTATATATCCTAATTACTTGAATCATAAAAATCTATACACACATAATCTATATTTATACGTAATCAGCACATAAAGATGTGTAAATCAGTAAATAGAATGGCGCAGCTGTTGCAACAACCAGCAAACAGTAAGATACAGTAAGGCAAACAATATGCAGCAATAGAGAAAACAAATATGCCGGCCCATTACTGTAAATTTGAATTAAACATGCAACCATTCTTGTGCAAAGCCCACATTTAATGTTCTCTAAATTCAAAGGAAGGCAATATTTAGTCTTACTGATAAGAAGCCCAATCGAACAAGTACCAACCATTAGACATCAAGTTTACCAGGCACCACATTAATCCATTCAGGTTTCTTTTACGGGAGGGCTTAACGTGATCATACAGGCAGGTTACTGATACATAAAGAGCCAGCAACACACCGGGCATGGTCAAACTACTTTCATGATTTCCGGGACTAGAAAAACAAGGTTCAGTTTGCACATATTTAGCAGATACTAACAAACCAAGTTCACATATCATTTTTATAATTGAAGATGGATAAGGCTGCCTTTGTAGGACCAACATAACAGTTATACATACACATTAACCTTAACCCAATGATTTCCTAATTCAAACTAATGTCAACTATCATAATAGATAAAGAAGGCAGGGGTGATCAATTATAGTCTCAAAGGGGTTAGCATGTTTCTTAGACTACTACAAAAGCCTTGAATCTGCTTATCCAATTAGACAGACCTCAAACCAACATCATATGAACTTAATAGCAAAAAAAAACAGTTAATACATACCAAAATTAGCATGCTGATCATTCACAATTACTCGGGAAAATCACACAGGACACAGTAACTCTTAACCTAGCATATTAGGTATATGTGGGCCTGATTATACACAAACATCCATCAAACAACATGGACCTAACTAACACAACCTTAAAATCAGCATGATAAACACTTAAACCCATAGATATGCATAGTGAACAACTAGCCATGATCTTAGTTTACTCAAATATTATTAATACGCAGTTCAAATGAACATACAAGTTAACATGCCAACTAATAACCTAATAAACACAAACAACAACTAGGTCCATAGTGTCACAATAAGAGTCTAACAATGGTCTAACATGATTACACTCTTTATTACTAGTACTGCAATGATTACACTTAGCTGAAAATATTAGAACGTAGGCAGGTTGTACGTGCGTAATGCTGGACTGGCATATATGAGACGCCATACACAGACATAGTCAAAGTAGTATTTTCAAGCGATTTCACGCACTATACGTAATTTAATGACTCAGAAATAAACAGGTTCGTCACCACCAACATTTCAGGATTTAATCTGGACATCTCATAAGATCTTAATCTTGCCCACATGTACCAAACAAACTCACAGAGGATACAGAGTACATGACACAGTGAATTTAGGCATCAATAGTCCAGCGAACATGTTAACAAACAGTTTTTAACAACGCGTATCAGTGGACACAAATACGAACAAACTTGACGCAAAAACACACAACAAGACATAATAAGACTGAGAAGATTTTGAGTCTACCTTCTCCGGGCAGCGAATCGAGGCAGCGTATCAAGCGTCGACCCACTGGGAGGATTAATTGCAATGCGATTTAAAAGGGGGTGAAGCTCTTGTTCTTGCTTTGAGAATGCTTACCCATTTTCTGAAATTTCATTCTCGATGCTTCTTCTTGGTGTTTTTACTCCATTCGAATATGTAGATTCGGGCTGATTTTGGATCGATTTCTCACTGATTTTTCGATCGATGAAGGCTTGTTTTTTATTCTGTTTTTTTTCCTGATTTCTTGCTCTCTATCTCCCTATCTGTCCTATGCGAATCTGCTGGGTTTCCCCCTCTAGTCCTGTCTCTTCGTCGATGCCCTTGCATGTATAGATTAGTTCCCTTTATAGCTTTTTCCCTGGGTTCTAATTTTGGTTGAGCTTAAAGGCTGATTTGGTCAATATTTCGTACCCATTTGGTATTGATCTTGGACGATTTTATGGGCTGATTCATGCTATTAATGGGACCATTTGGGCAAGATTTGGGGTGTGTCTTATGGTAAGAAATCGTTGGAGAAGGAGAAGGAAAGGGAGCCGGATTTTCAGCCGAAAATCCGGCGAGAATATCGGGTTTTTGACGAAGGCGGCGATGGAATTTTAGGGTTCTTCTCGTTTTTTCGTTTGGCTAAGCTTAGGTTACGTTTTTTTTCTTTTCTTTTGGGTTATGGGCGACGAGGAAAGGATAAAAGGTAAAGGGCTGATGGGCTGGGTAGGTAGTGTGGGCTGCTGTAGTTATTTGGGCTGCCAATTTAAGTGTATTATTAATTAATTAATGGTAAATTAAATTATTTAAATTGTAATTAGATTATTTAGGTGCTTTATTAGTCTGTGTTTTAAAATTATTACAGTAATAAATGCGGGTGTGCTATTTAATTAGTGCTTAATGTTTATAATGCGATGCCGTTATTAAAACTTATTAAATAAAAATTGAGTTATTTAAATGTTACATGCAGATAGGACTTCTTAATTCTTTTATGAATGCTATTATTAAAACACGTGTGTTAGATTATTATTTTATGTATTTATTATTTATTATTAAGAATTATGACAAGGCTTAATAAATATGGGCGCGAAACTCTAAGTGCGTAATTTTCTACGTAAGACGCGGTGTCATTATTAAACAGTTTATTTATGTCTGTATTAATGTTTTATCGCTGTATTTTATTATAAGAAATCATAAAAATTATTTTGCAAAATTAGTGTAATTTTATAGCTACTGTATGGACGGGAGGGTCAAAATTGGGTGTCAACATGTGTCTTACTAGGCTTCCCACCGAACCATAGGGGCTATCTATGCTACGACTTGTCCATTCGTCAAATCCACATCTCTCGTCACGTCACATTTGACGAGACCACATTCTCGTTTTCGAATCTTCATAAACTCCAAAAACCGGATTACTCATTCCTTGATGAGCCTGTTATCTCTCCCATCATCCTTGATCAACTTATCTCTTCTGACTCGTCGACAGCGCCGCGACCCAGTGATGAGGCGCCGCGGCGCCATAGTTCTAGAGAGGCCTGTCACTCAGACAGCGCCTCGGCATTAGATCCAGACGCCGTGGCGCCTCCGACGGCTTCACCCCCACCTTCTTCTTTTCCGACCCTACCATCAGTCTCAGACCTCCCTACTCAGCCAGCACCGTCTCCCACTGTCCCCACTCACCAAATGGAAACTCGTGCCAAGCATGTAATCTTCAAACCCAAAGTCCAATTTAACTTGTCTGCCCAAACCATTTCTCCAATTCCCAAAAACCCTATATTGGCTAAACAAGACCTTAATTGGAATGCGGCTATGTTTGAGGTTCAATGTTTTAACTAAGCAACACACATGGGATCTAGTACCTAGACCTGAGGAGGTGAATGTGATTCGTTGTCTGTGGCTTTTTTGTCATAAAATTTTAGAGACAATGGAGATCTTGAAAGGTATAAGGCACGACTTGTGGCTAATGACACAAATCAGCAGGAGGGCATTGATTGTGGTGAGACCTTCAGCCCGGTTGTCAAATCGGCTACCATTCGCACAGTTTTGAGCATTGCCATGGATAAACACTGGCCGATCCATCAGTTTGATGTGAAGAATGCATTCTTACATGGGTATCTGAGAGAAATAATCTACATGCATCAGCCGTCAGGGTTCACCCATCTAGCAGTTTCTCACTATGTGTGTCGTCTCCGTAAGTCACTAAATGGCCTGAAACAGGGCCCCCATGCATGGAATGATCGCTTTACTAGGTATATATTGCAGATTGGATTTGTATGCAGCAAGAGTGATACACCACTATTCATTTTTCATCGAGGTAGTAGCATTTCTTACTTATTACTTTACGTGGATGTTATTGTTCTTACTGCCTCCTCAGACGGATTGAAAAATGATATTATTGCCTTGCTTAAGTCTGAATTTGCAATGACTGATTTGGAGAAGCTGAGTTACTTTTTGGGGATATCAGTGATCAGGTTTGTCAATCATATGTTCTTGTGTCAGCGTAAGTATGCAGAGGAGATTGTGTACAGGGCTAAGATGACGAACTGCAAAGAGGTGCCTACTCCAGTTGATTCTAAATCTAAGCTCAGTGTCATGGATGGTGCTCCAGTCTCTGATCCTACTATGTATAGGAGCCTTGCAGGTGCACTTCAGTATCTCACCTTCACCAGGCCAGACATAGCTTATGTTGTTCAGCAGGTGTGCTTATTCATGCATGCCCCCAGGGAGTCTCATTTCACTGCTCTTAAGCGTATCATTCGATACATTAAGGGCACTCTTGATTATGATTTGCACATATACCCCTCTACACCAAACAAGTTGCTTTCATATACGGATGCAGATTGGGCAGGGTGTCCGGACACGCGACGCTCCACCTCCGACTTTTGTGTTTTTTTAGGGGATAATCTGATTTCTTGGTCTGCCAAGCGACATGCTACCCTATCTCGATCCAGTGTCGAGGCTGAGTACAGAGGCGTTGCAAATATGGTAGCTGAGATTTGTTGGCTCAGAAATTTACTGTTAGAACTTCAGTGTCCTTTGCGTCAGGCATCTATTGTGTATTGTGATAACATCTCTGCCATCTATCTTTCTCATAATCCGGTTCAACATCAGCGAACCAAGCATATTGAGATAGACCTACACTTCGTTCGTGAGAAAGTTGCGTTAGGCCATGTCAGAGTGTTACATGTTCCATCATCCTATCAGTATGCAGACATATTTACCAAAGAACTTTCCAGACAGTTATTTCTTGACTTCAAATCCAGTCTCAGCATCCGGCCTCCTCCCGCTCCGACTGAGGGGGTGTGTAAACATGTATATTATAGAAACAATTGTATCCCTACCCATAATTAGAATATTTCCATATATTGTGTAAATATAATTATGGTAAGACTAAGATTCCTCTTTTGTATAGGCTTAGGATTCCTCTTTTGTATAGGGGATGAATAATGTACTTTATATATACTTTGATATTAATGAGAAGACTCGCTAAGGGAGATTAATATCATCTTACACTAATATAAATAGAATTGACGAAATAGGTAGGGGTGGTTTTTGTTCACATACTAGTTATTCGAGCATTTTAATGCATAAACTATTTATTTGGATACTAATAATGAAGAAATATTTATGTAGTCTTGTCACGCCCTTTTTCGACCGCGACATTTTATAGCGAAGACTTCTGCTTATAAAAAATGTTAGAAGATAAATAAAAGTGCTAAATGTTAAAAAGGTGCTAAAATGTTAAAGGATGCTTAAAAGGTGCTAGCATATGAAAAATGCTAAAAGATGCTAGAAGTGCTAAGGGTTGCTAAAATGCTAAAGGGTTCGCGGAGTCGCCACCTCATTAATTTGGGTGAATTAGAACACCTAAATGTTAACTATTTTAAAGTAAACATTAACTCCATTCTTTATGGTCTGCTAAACTTAATGAGATTCTGAGCAAGGGTCCTTTATTATCCTAAAGGGAAGGGGTTAGGCACCCTAAATGATCCGCTAACTTGCGGCTGTCCGTTCAAACCTAGGGTTAATTGTTATTGCTAAGAATGCATGTTTGAAAGATACTTAATAGAAAGTATTTTTGGCAAAAGATTAATAAGATTAGTGCTATAAAACACATGTAAAGTTTAAAGCATGCCCTATATTATTTGTATAAAAATATATGATGCAAAATGGGTTTATTGACTAAATGTATACATTTGCCTGCCTTGATTAGTTTACCACATGCTTAAGGAGGTTTCTTAGTATATAAAAAAATAAGATTTTCTATATGGATGTTATAGTAAGTGGGTTAGGAATCTTGAAAATAATATCATAGTTATGCAAATTAAGATTTAATGACAAAATAATGTCTAGACTACATGAATAATTATGCGACTAAATGATTTAGTTATAACTTGAGTTAAAATGGTTTACTTAGAGGGGCAAGTAAATTTCTAATGTTAAAATCCTTACTAAGGATGACCCAAGCTCAAACTATTCTAAATATATTAATGTTAGAGTAGATGTTGGACAAATAATTACAACAAATGAATAGGGAAAGGATATGAATCAATAATGGTGACTCGAAGAATAGCGATATCCTTTCGCCGCGGTTTGGAAGTTCCTATGCGAGATGGATGCACATAAATGCGGGCCTTCATTTGAAGTAGCTCAAGATGAGTCTCGCCGTGAGACTCTTTATTTTGCTCCGGTGCGTGCCATGTAAAAAAGAAAAAGATAAGGATTAGTATATGCCCAAAATATAGAATCAGAGTCTAAAGCATATAATTCAACTTAGACAGCCAGCAAATATAGTAGTGCAAATCCATAAATACAATGATGCAGTTACATGAGAACGTAATATTCAGCAAGTAAACAGAATGGGCCTAGCCCACACATGCAAAAATCGAGATTTATGGATCCTAGACAGCTTATGTGTGATTTCAAACGGAGCAGTGGGCTTTAACAAGCTCAAAAGTTGAAGCCAATGCATCAGCACATACACATATAGTAATTGCTAAGCAGAAACAGTCAGAATATATTCAAAATACACACAGCATACCCTGCGGCAGTGTATGGGTTCTCAAATATGCTGTAGGTATGCTAAAGTTATATGCCTACTCTGGCAGGTGACGGTTAAGTGCAGAAGGCTTAAAATGCTACATGTTGTCATTAATGCATTACACTTTAGGCAGGCAAAGGGAAATGTATGACCAATTTGAATACACACAGAAAATCAACACAGGAAAACAGATGACGAACCATTTACGGTTCCAGGCAACAAATAGAGGGCGGGTAGAAGGAAGACTGACAACATTTATATAGGATCAGTAAAGTAGGCATACACATAAGTAAACAAATTCAATTACCGCAGGGGAAGAACCAGACAATACATATTTTTCAAGAATCAAGCATTGAATCAAAACTGGCACCGAGGACGGTCGTCTCCAGGAGGTGATGTTCACATATCTTTATGCTATACCAAGCTAGTTTTTTCAACAAATTCATATGCAAGGTTCAGGTAGGATGCAAAGAGGCCATATCTGTCTTTCAAACCAATCACTGTTTCAATGCCACATTATATTATACCCACTGCTGCGTGATATGACCATAAACGACATGTAACGAGGAAGGAGTTTGGTAAATGTGAGATGTCGATGCAAATGTCCCTTAGATCTCTTAATTGGTTAACATGACACACACAAAAATACACCGAATTTCACATCGCCAAAGGGTAACAGGATACCAAAATACAGTCATATATTGTGTTTTGATCGACAAGAGGTTATAATCTAAAGGAAACCACATCACTTTAAATAGATGATTGATCCTGATCTCTGTTATGCATACCTTAAGATAGAATATTCGTATCATGGTTCTAACTATGACCCAAATGCTACATATTTGACAGCGACAGATCGAGTAAACAGGAAAATGCTAAAAGGCTCTAACTACTCGACATCACAGTCGCAAATATTAATAACAATTGATACAAACCAGAACATGTCCAACAATTGATCTAATACGCATAAACAACTATTAATATGGTATTAACACATACACATCAAGACACATCGCACACATTGTTATCAAACGAGTCCAAGCTGAAAGGGAAATAATTTTACCTTCTCCGGGCAGCGAACCGGGGCAGCGTATCAAGTCGTCGGTCCACTCGACGGGTTATTGCGATGCGATTGAAAGCGATGCGGTTTAGGGTCAATTCTAGGCTATTATTGAAGAAAGGTTTCAGCTTTGTATTTTGGATTCCTGATTTTGCCGGTAAGAAACCTCACTGTTGGATTCTCGATCGATTCCAGGAATTAATCGACGCTGCCTCTTCTTCTGTCTCGCATATCCTTGCTCTTCCCCCCGATCTTCTGCTGCTCTTGTTTTGCTATTTGACTGCTCTCCCCACTGAGCACTGCCTATGATGTTCTACTGTTCTGCTCGCATGTGTAAAACGATTGCTACCTCACTGAGCTCTGCCCCTCCGAATGCCTATTGCATGCCTAAACGTTCTGTATTTATAGCTAATAATCTGGGCCCCAAGTTTGGTAGGTTTTGATATAGCTTTGGGTCGAATATGCTGACTGATTTGGTGCGATTCGCGTGTAAAATCGACTAAGGTAAGTGTATATTACGCGGCGATTTGGTCAGATTTGTGGGCGATTGTGGTGAAGATCTTCGACGATTTCTTTGTTATGGCAAGGGTGAGCTGTCTGCGTTTGCATGGGTAAGAAAGGTCCCCGGATTCTCCGGCGAGAATCTCGGGATGTGCTGGTGTCTTGGCGGCGATGGGGTGCGAGGGTGAGGGAGGTTGTCACGCCCCATTTTCAACCGTAGTCGGAAACGGGATTACTGCGCATGGTTGGATTCCTGAATTGCATTTTAAGGAGTCGCCACCTAATTATTATAGTGAATTAGGACACTAAAAATGTAGCATGAAATACTACAAATGATCTTCATTTGAAGGTCTGCAAAAGCTATGTGAGATTCTAGGTAAGAGTTCTTTATTATCCTAAAGGGAAGGGGTTAGACACCCTAAAGGATCCGCTAACTTGCGGTTGTCCGTTCAAACCTAGGTTTTAAAATTATTGTGCTAACATGCAATGCTTTTATAAATGTTAAATAAAAGACGTTGCAAGTATTTAATAACAAAAGATGCATTTTTGACAACATAAAAGAATTGTAAGACTTGTTTATACAATACATATATAGGTAAAAATATTTATTTTTATTTGTAAAATACTTATGTTTTGGCAATTGACAGTAAGAGAAAACAATTTTATTTATAATACCAAGAGACGATTTTTTGTGAAAAGTTTATTTTTTAGCAAATTAGGTAAAGGTAAAACCTTATTTTTTTATGATTAATCATGCAAATAAAAAGGTGACCAATTTGTTTTTGAAAGCTTAGACATGTATAACGAGCCTAAAATAATCTAGCGTTGGGTTTCCGATTTTAGAACTACCCCCTTTTTAATCTATTAATTCTAATCTACCTATTCTAAGCAATTCAATAATTATACGAGTGCAATAAGTCAAATTTCAACAACATAAGATAAGCATAATTAAAGAATCAAAAGGTAGTGAATCCAGAACGGGTGACGATATCATCCCGCCCTATTTGTTTCGAAAATCCTGAGGCGAAAGAATGCAAGGAACACGGAAGCGGGTCTTCGTTTGACTAGAAACGTGATGAGTCTCATCGCGAGACTCTTGTTGCTCTCCAATGTATTCCATGTAAAAATAAAAGAAAGAAAAGGATCAGCAAACTATCCAAATCTTATTAGGAAGCAAATAGATAAAAAATGCTTATGATGACATCAAAGCAAATCGGTCACCTGTGCAAATATGTATAAAAAAAGCCAAAATTGTTCAACCTCACTTGGGACTTAAATATAAACAACAAAAAAATAAAAGGGGCCAATCCAACCCTATTTCAAATTTTGAAGAGGGAGACAGACATGCCAAGATGCAAAATAAAGCCAAAATCATTATATATCACCGGCGTGCACTGGAAGTATATCACAACAATCTTATCCAGATTTTAAGGAGAATACTGCCCAATTATGGGCCAAATATTAATTGTTGCAGAACAAGCAACCAGTACAGAGAAATATAAACACATAGATGAGGCCTATGAATTTGTTCCGAAATTATTTGATTCATAGCAAGCAATTCTGGGAGAAGGAAGAGAACTATATAAAAACATACATGAATTTCAATGGGTTTCCTAAGACA
Source organism: Przewalskia tangutica (assembly GCA_029844215.1). NCBI lineage: Eukaryota > Viridiplantae > Streptophyta > Magnoliopsida > Solanales > Solanaceae > Przewalskia > Przewalskia tangutica. The sequence goes on along the minus strand of CM056724.1, from coordinate 94,686,638 downwards.
ATGCGAGGATATCCTTAAAATTAAACACACCCACAATGAAGAGATAGTAAAAATGAGGCCGCATAAATATTCCAAACTAAACAATGATCAACCTAGTTATGAATTTTATCACTTTAAAACATGCATATAAGGCAAATATGACCTTAGAATGATACTGTAACATTGTGCTCAAAGTCAACAATAAAAATAGTCATTCATTATGCTTGAACCATGGTTTAAACGAACATAAATGACATATAACCTGACTAATCATGCTTAATAACAACTTAATAGACCAACAATCCCTTCAAACATGTTAACATTCAACCCAATAAATCCAAACAGTGAGTAACAACTTGATAACTACGCCTAATGACTCAAAGTAGTCATAATGTAGTCAACATACATAACAGTTAACCTAACGGGCTCAAAGAACACTTAACATTCATTTAAACACACTTCAAACGAAACTAAACAGATCTAAATGATAGCTAAATTAAGATAAAACATTCAAACACATAATCAAATCAGGACGATCACATGATGCGAATTAAACAGCAAAACTTTAAGGGAAGTAGGTTACCTTCTTCGGGCAGCGAACCGAGGCGCGTTTCGACTCGCCGATTCCACTCGGATGTGTTTTTGTTTTATGCGACTAAGAAAGGGTAAAGCTTAGGATGCTGTGGCTATTCTAATTCGGACTAAGAGAGAAAAAACAAAGCTTTCTTTCTGAGTTTCGATATCTTTCAAAGTAGTAAAATCGAGTTATGTTCTTGATTCCGGAAAACAGTGAATCGATAGAGAACGAACTGGATATTGGTTTTTTTTTTTTTTTGAATTCGAAACTTGAGGGCAATTTTGCGACGATTTCACAGTAATGAGAATTTGGTTTTTTCTTGTTTTGTTCTTGGCCTTTTTGAACCCAGAATCCGATGCTCTTTTTAAATAACGAACCAAGAGATGATTTTTTAAGACTAATTCTCCAATTCCGACCCCCTTTTCAATGAAGAATGAAGGGGTTTTTTATAGGCAAAAACTGAGTTTGAATTCGAAAAATAGTTGTTAGAGGTCTGATTTCTTGGACGATTTTTTGGTTCAAATCGCGGATTTTAGGGAGATGCAGGGTATGGGCGTGTGACAGAGGGGAGTTGGTTGGGACAGAGGTATGGGTATGGCAGCGGATTTGGGGGTGATGGGAGGGTGCGCGGTTCTTTGGAAGCAGGTAGGGTTTCTAGGTTTTTTTGTTTTGTTTTTAATGAAGCTGGTCGATGGGGAAGGGAAGCAAAGGGGTTATGGGCTGGGCGACGGGTAATTGGGTCGGGCGACGTGGGTTGCGGGCGGCGACGTAAGGTATGGGTGCAGGGGCCGCGGGTCGTGGGCTGGGTAGTTGGGCTGGTTTTTTAGGTGTTTTAAAGTTGGGAGATTAATAGATAATTAGTCCAATCTTCCAATTAATTAAAATATGCTTCCTTCAACTTAATTAATTTAAAAATGCACACGCATAAAACACGATACAAAAGATTTAATACATGTGTTTAATTTTGAATATAATATTCATAAAAAATGATTTAGTAATTGAAGAACATATTAAGAGAAAATCGATCATCAATACTGACGACGAGATATTAAAATTGTTTTGCTTAAAAAAAATGTAATACTCGATATTGTAAAATTATGCGATAATTAGTGAAGAATATTAAAACTACTTATTTTTTGATGATTTTCAAGACTGAGAAGCATAGTAAAATTAATTAGGGATAAAAGGACGATCTAAATGAAATGTTCAGTAAAGATGAGACAAAATTGGGTGTCAACAGCTTGTCCCTCTTTGTATGGAGATGATGGAAGAATCTTCGGACAAAGACGTTGACTTAAAGCCAATTTTGTCTCGATTCTTAGAATTAAAAAGTTGGGCGATTAAGACGAGGCTGACGCAAAATTCAAAATTTTGTCCCAGTGTCGAGTTATGACGACACTGGGCTACCATGGTAAAACACCAAGGCGGGCTGATGCGGACTCAAAATTTGTCCCAGTGTCGAGTTATGATGACACTGGGTTTTGTGACGCTAGAAAATTAAAACCAAAGCGGAAGCAGATTTAAAATTTGTCCTAGTGTCGAATTATGATGACACAGGGGTCATTGGCGTTGCAGGAAGCTGGAGGAGAGTGGATCGACATTCGAGGTACAAATTGCTTCGGTTCGCCGTAAGAGGTAGTTCCACGTTGTGCTCCTGTTCCGGTATGCTAAGACTTAAACAAACGGTTAGTGCATAACTGTTAAGGCAAATGATAACGCATGAATTTATAAGCAATGTAACTGTTTGAGTATAAAAATGCTATCCTGCGAAAATGTGATGTCTGCCGCAAATGCTGTGATTTCGCCGCAGCACGCTGCGTTGCGGTTGTGAATGCGGATATGTTGTCACTACTACCAGCGCCCGTAGACTAAAGCTCAAGAAAGAGTTAGTGCATAACTGCTAAGACAGAGTAATAAAGCATGAATAAGAAATGCAATTTTTGAGAGTAGATGAATTGTCCTTGCGTAGATGTGATATGCTGATGACGTTGTCTTTGGGCGGGGCGTCTTTTCGGACTTGGCGTCGTTTTCGGACTTGTCGTTGTTTTTGGACTTGGCGTCATTTTCAGACTCAACGTCGTCTTTGGGCTTGGCGTCGTTTTCGGACTCGGCGTCGTTTTCGGACGTGGCGTCGTTTTCGGACTCGGCGTCGTTTTCGGACGTGGCGTCGTTTTTGGACGTGGCGCCGTTTTCGGACTTGGCGTCGTTTTCTGACATGGCGTCGTTTTCTGACTTGGCGTTGTTTTCGGACATGGCGTCGTTTTCGGACTTGGTGTCATTTTCGGACTTGGCGTCGTTTTCGGACTTGGCGTCGTTTTCGGACATGGCGTCGTTTTCGGACTTGGCGTCGTTTTCGGACTTGGCATCGTTTTCGGACTTGGAGTCGTTTTCGAACTTGGCGTCGTTTTCGAACGTGGCGTCGTTTTCGGACTTGGCGTCGTTTTCGGACGTGGCGTCGTTTTCGGACGTGGCGTCGTTTTCGGACTCGACGTCGTTTTCAGTCTTGGCGTCATTGCGTGGACGTGATGCCGATGACGTCGTTGCCTGGACGTGTTGTTGCTGCTCCTGTAGAATAAATGCTCATGCAAGCTAAGCTTGAGAAAAATTAGTGTATAACTGTTAAAACAAAATGATAAATATATGAGAAATGCAATTATGTGAATAGGGATGTCATCCCTGTATGATATGTAGGGTGTTGTGAATGCTGAGATGTTGTCCTTGGGCGGACATGCTAGATGTTGCAACTGCTGAGATGTTGTTGTGATGCATTTGTGAACCATATGGATTGCCATGATGTCTTTGTTGTGCGTTTGTGCACTGCATGGGTTGCAATTTGACTCTAGGCCTGAGCTGATGCGCTAGACTTTGTTGCGGGATTTGAACTCTGATTGTTGATGTCTGCCTGCTTCTGCTGATTCTTTCTGCTTCTGAAGAATTTTGTTGTATTTTCTGCTTATGCTAGTATGAAGAACTTTGTTGTATCTTCTGCTAATATGAAGGACCTGCGCTCAAAGAAAAATTTGTGAGTTTGAGGGGGGGCGGTTGATTCGCGTTGACTTTGTAGTTTTGACTCTTGATGCTCGGACGTCTGCCTTGTTTGGACTCATAACCCCTGCCTGGCCTCCTATCTTGTCCCAGTTTTGAATATGCAAAGGGCGTTTGGCCTAAAGTGGGTCTCCCTGGGGTTGCTCGTATATTATGTGTGTTTTCGTTATTTTCAAAAATAAGGGAAGGTTTCCTAAAGGTGTGACCGAAGCCGATTTAGGCCGCCTACGTATCCCCATGAGGGAATCAGGTCATGATGTAGTTCATTACAAGCGAAATTGGGTGAAATTAAAATTTCTAGAGCTGGGACCGAAGCCGAAACGACCGCCTACGTATCCGCCAAGGGAATCAGGTCAAACGTAGTTCCATTTCTATTTCGGCTTGCATGACTTCCATTTGCTGCAATAGTTTGGCGAGGTGTTGATCATTGATGTTTCTCCTTTCTAACGCCTCTGCATCCTCTACAGGAACGGGGATGCGTCCTAAGTTGTTTCGTTCTGGTGCCTCTGGATTAGTCATTTATTGGATGATTGTGCTTCTACCAGTCAACGCGAATCAACCTTTTGGAGATAAGCTAGACAAAAATAACCCTTTAACAAATGAAGCAAACCAAGTTAGTATAATATGCAAAAAGTTGCAGGCAATATATAATAATAAGCAAATTGTAAATCAAGTGCGTGTTCTAACATGTTTGGGACCTCTTTATGCCAGAGGTAGGCCTAAACGTCACATATGCGAGGTTGTGATAGATTTGTCCAAGCCGCCCAACTGTAATGCTTTCGTTGGAAATGACGACCAAATGACGGTGCACTTTTCCCAATTTTGGCATGTCATGATTAGGTTTGGATTTGTCTATCATTGTCACGCTACACATAGTATGCTGGTTGGTCATTGGGTTGAGAAGCCCGTTGACAAGTTTGGTGTCTTCCTAATTGTGGTGTCGATGCCAGGGACCGACCCACCTAAGATAAATGCATGCATGCCCTAAAATAAAGGGTGGTATAGCTCTATCTTAGGTTTCTAAGATTTGGCTTTTCTAGACGCAAGGTTCCCGAGCGGACTACTCGAGTGAGAAGGCTACGCGACCACTGGTTGGACCGGATTCTCCGCGCAAAACACCAACTCTCTTAAATTTGGGTGTTTGAAAGAAATTTGCAGGTGCGCGAAGCACACCCGCGCGTTGTGTGTGATAGTGTGAATTTTCCAGAGTGGAAGAAATATGAGCGGAATGCCAGTTTAAGGAAAGCGGTAACAAATAGCAGTTAAGACAATATGCAAATATTTATATGTAAAGTAGAATAATTTAGACAAAACATAAAAGCGAATGAATGTAAAACACAGAAGAAGCAATTTTAAACAGATAAGAAAAATAAAGCACAGTAATTAACTTATGTTTGTTATGGTTAAGAACCTAAATATCCCCAGAAGAGTCGCCATGCTGTCACGCCCCATTTTCAACCGTAGTCGGAAACGGGATTACTGCGCATGGTTGGATTCCTGAATTGCATTTTAAGGAGTCGCCACCTAATTATTATAGTGAATTAGGACACTAAAAATGTAGCATGAAATACTACAAATGATCTCCATTTGAAGGTCTGCAAAAGCTATGTGAGATTCTAGGTAAGGGTTCTTTATTATCCTAAAGGGAAGGGGTTAGGCACCCTAAAGGATCCGCTAACTTGCGGTTGTCCGTTCAAACCTAGGTTTTAAAATTATTGTGCTAACATGCAATGCTTTTATAAATGTTAAATAAAAGACGTTGCAAGTATTTAATAACAAAAGATGCATTTTTGACAACATAAAAGAATTGTAAGACTTGTTTATACAATACATATATAGGTAAAAATATTTATTTTTATTTGTAAAATACTTATGTTTTGGCAATTGACAGTAAAGAGAAAACAATTTTATTTATAATACCAAGAGACGATTTTTTGTGAAAAGTTTATTTTTTAGCAAATTAGGTAAAAGTAAAACCTTATTTTTTATGATTAATCATACAAATAAAAAGGTGACCAATTTGTTTTTGAAAGCTTAGACATGTATAACGAGCCTAAAATAATCTAGCGTTGGGTTTCCGATTTTAGAACTACCCCCTTTTTAATCTATTAATTCTAATCTACCTATTCTAAGCAATTCAATAATTATACGAGTGCAATAAGTCAAATTTCAACAACATAAGATAAGCATAATTAAAGAATCAAAAGGTAGTGAATCCAGAACGGGTGACGATATCATCCCGCCCTATTTGTTTCGAAAATCCTGAGGCGAAAGAATGCAAGGAACACGGAAGCGGGTCTTCGTTTGACTAGAAACGTGATGAGTCTCATCGCGAGACTCTTGTTGCTCTCCAATGTATTCCATGTAAAAATAAAAGAAAGAAAAGGATCAGCAAACTATCCAAATCTTATTAGGAGGCAAATAGATAAAAAATGCTTATGATGACATCAAAGCAAATCGGTCACTCCAGGCAAATATGTATAAAAAAAAAAGCCAAAATTGTTCAACCCCAGCTTGGGGACTTAAATATAAACAGCGCAAAAATAAACAGGGGGGCCAATCCAACCCTATTTCAAATTTTGAAGAGGGGAGACAGACATGCCAAGATGCAAAATAAAGACAAAATCATTATACATCACCAGACGTGCACTTGGAAGTATATCACAACAATCTTATCCAGATTTTAAGGAGAATACTGCCCAATTATGGGCCAAATATTAATTGTTGCAGAACAAGCAACCAGTACAGAGAAATATAAACACATAGATGAGGCCTATGAATTTGTTCCGAAATTATTTGATTCATAGCAAGCAATTCTGGGAGAAGGAAGAAGAGAACTATATAAAAACATACATGAATTTCAATGGGTTTCCTAATACAATGCGGAGGATATCCTTAAAATTAAACACACCCACAACAGTAGATAGTAAAAATGAGGCCGCATAAATATTCCAAACTAAACAATGATCAACCTAGTTATGAATTTTATCACTTTAAAACATGCATATAAGGCAAATATGACCTTAGAATGATACTGTAACATTGTGCTCAAAGTCAACAATAAAAATAGTCATTCATTATGCTTGAACCATGGTTTAAACGAACATAAATGGCATATAACCTGACTAATCATGCTTAATAACAACTTAATAGACCAACAATCCCTTCAAACATGTTAACATTCAACCCAATAAATCCAAACAGTGAGTAACAACTTGATAACTACGCCTAATGACTCAAAGTAGTCATAATGTAGTCAACCTACATAACAGTTAACCTAACGGGCTCAAAGAACACTTAACATTCATTTAAACACACTTCAAACGAAACTAAACAGATCTAAATGATAGCTAAATTAAGATAAAACATTCAAACACATAATCAAATCAGGCCGATCACATGATGCAAATTAAACAGCAAAACTTTAAGGGAAGTAGGTTACCTTCTTCGGGCAGCGAACCGAGGCGCGTTTCGACTCGCCGATTCCACTCGGATGTATTTTTGTTTTATGCGACTAAGAAAGGGTAAAGCTTAGGATGCTGTGGCTATTCTAATTCAGACTAAGAGAGAAAAAACAAAGCTTTCTTTCTGAGTTTCGATAGCTTTCAAAGTAGTAAAATCGAGTTTTGTTCTTGATTAGGAAAGCGATGAATCGATGAAACGAACTGGATATTGGTTTTCTCTTTTTTTTTTTGAATTCGAAACTTGAGCGCAATTTTGCGACGATTTCACAGTAGTGAGAATTTGGTTTTTTCTTGTTTTGTTCTTGGCCTTTTTGAACCCAGAATCCGATGCTCTTTTTAAATAACGAACCAAGAAATGATTTTTTAAGACTAATTCTCCAATTCCGACCCCCTTTTCAATGAAGAATGAAGGGGTTTTTATAGACAAAAACTGAGTTTGAATTCGAAAAATAGTTGTTAGAGGTCTGATTTCTTGGACGATTTTTTGGTTCAAATCGCGGATTTTAGGGAGATGCAGGGTATGAGCGTGTGTCGTGTGACAGAGGGTAGTTGGTTGGGACAGAGGTATGGGTATGGCAGCGGATTTGGGGGTGATGGGAGGGTGCGGCGGTTGCTGGAAGCAGAGGGTAGGGGTTTCTAGGTTTTTTTTTGTTTTGTTTTTTAATGAAATTTCTGGCAGTCGATGGGGAAGGGAAGAAAAGAGGTTATGGGTTGGCGACGTAATTGGGTAGGCGACGTGGAGTTCTGAGGCGGGTAAGGTATGAGTGCAGGGAGTTGGGCGCGGTCGGGTAGTTGAAATGGTTTTTTAGGTGTTTTAAAGTTGGGAGATTAATAGATAATTAGTCCAATCTTCCAATTAATTAAAATATGCTTCCTTCAACTTAATTAATTTAAAAATGCACACGCATAAAACACGATACAAAAGATTTAATACATGTGTTTAATTTTGAATATAATATTCATAAAAAATGATTTAGTAATTGAAGAACATATTAAGAGAAAATCGATCATCAATACTGACGACGAGATATTAAAATTGTTTTGCTTAAAAAAAATGTAATACTCGATATTGTAAAATTATGCGATAATTAGTGAAGAATATTAAAACTACTTATTTTTTGACGATTTTCAAGACTGAGAAGCATAGTAAAATTAATTAGGGATAAAAGGACGATCTAAATGAAATGTTCAGTAAAGATGAGACAAAATTGGGTGTCAACAGAGGTGCGACGGTTTTGTTTTTCTTTTCTTTTAGGTTTAGGGAGACGAGGGAGATGGGTTTGGGCGATATAAGGGTTGTGGGGAATTGGGCCTGCGGGTCGCGGGTGTTGGGCTGGGGAATGGGCTGGGTGAGTGGGCTGGTTTTAATTAATTAGGGTATTAGTTTTAGGAGTTAATTTTAGGTATTAGTTTTAGATATTTAATTAAATTAATAAATTGTGATTAAATTATCTAAGTGCTTTATTAGTCTATGTTTGAGATTAAAAATAAATACGGGCGTGCTATTTAATTAGTGCTTAATTTTTATAATGCGATGCCGTTATTAAAATCTTATTTATTGTGCATTATTATTTAATTATTTAAAATAAGTTATGAGATTGCTTTGCGTATTAATAAATGCGACTATGCTACTTGACATGACGTCATTGCTAAATTATTTATTTATTTACATATTTATTATTAATTATCATTTAAGAATTATGACAGGGCTTAAAATTAATAAATGCGTGCGCGGGACTCTAAGTGCTTAATATTCTACGTAAGACGCGGTGCCATTATTAAATTGCTTATTTATGCCTGTATTAATGTTTTATTGCTGCATTTTATTATAAAAATCATAAAAATTACTTTGCAAAATTAGTGTAATTTTATAGCTAATGACTGGACGGGAGGGTCAAAATTGGGTGTCAACAACTTGTCCCTCTTTGTATGGAGATGATGGAAGAATCTTCGGACAAAGACGTTGACTCATAGCCAATTTTGTCTCGATCCTCAGAATTGCAAAAAATGTTGGGCAATTACGACAAGGCTGACGCGGACTCAAAATTGTCCCAGTGTCGAGTTATGACGACACTGGGCTACCAAGGTCAAACACCCAGACGGGCTAATGCGGACTCAAAACTGTCCCAGAGTCGAGTTATGACGACACTGGGCTACCATGGTCCAAACACCAAGGCGGTCTAACGCGGACTCAAAATTTGTCCCAGTGTCGAGTTATGACGACAACTGGGCGTGTCAAAAAGTAAAAATAAAAATAACTGGCTTGAACCTGGGGTGTACCGCTATGGCTTATGGTGCTGGGTTTTATGGTGATGTGGAATGAGTGGACCGATGCTTGAGGCCGCTTCTGCCATTCATTGGGAAGGTTGGCCCCCCAACAAATTGCCCCGGTTCGCTGTAAGAGAAAATCCACGTTGTGCTCCTGCTCCTGCATGCTAAGACTTAAACAAACGGTTAGTGCATAACTGTTAAGGCAAAATGATGATGCATAATTTTTAAAGCAATGCCACTGTGAGTAGAAAATGTTATCTGCGTGTTGATGCGGCCGCAAATGTTGTGATTTCGCCCTTGCACGGACGTGTTACGATTGTGAATGCGGATATGTTGTCCTTGCTGCAGTTGCCCCTGTAGACTAAAGCTCAAGAAAGAGTTAGTGCATAACTGCTAAGACAGAATAATAAAGCACAAATAAGAAACGCAATTTTGAGAGTAGAGAAATCGTCCCTGCGTGGATGTGATATGCTGATGATGGCGTCGTTTTCGGGCTTGTTGTTCTGATAATGTTGTTGTCTGGACGTGTTGCTGCTGGCGTCGTTGCGTAGACATAATGATGATCACGTCGTTATGCGGGCGTGTTCTTCTTTGGCGTCGTTTCGGACTTCTTTGTCGCGATAACGTCGTTCTTGGGATACGTGTTCTTTGCCGTCGTTGCGTAGTCATAATGATGATCACTTCGTTGTCTGGACGTGTTGCTGCTGGCGTCGTTTTCGGACTTGCTGTGTTGATAACGCCGCTGCCGACATGTTCGCCGACGCCGCCGTAGACATACGCCGATCACGCCGTTGTCTTGATGTGTTCGCCGGGCGCCGTTTTGGACTTCTTGCGGTCGATAACGCCATTGCCGGGACGTGTTCACGGGCGCCGTTGCGTAGACATAACGCCGATCACGCCGTTGTCTTGACGCGTGTTGCCGGGCATCGTTTTGGACTTCGTCCGATAACGCCGCTTCGGGACGTGTTGCCGGGCGCCGTTGCGTAGACATAACGCCGATCACGCCGTTGTCCGGACGTCTTTTGCCGGGCGTCGTTTCGGACTTGTCAGGCCGATAACGCCGTTGCGGATGTGTTGCCGGGCGCCGTTGCGTAGACATAACGCCGATCACGCCGTTGTTCAGACGCGTCTTGCCGGGCGTCGTTTCTGACTTCTTTGTGCTAATAACGCCGTCGTTACGGACGTGTTGCTGCTGCTCCTGTAGAATAAATGCTCCTGCAAGCTAAGCTTGAGAAAACGTTAGTGTATACCTGTTTAAACGAAATGATAAATACATATGAGAAGTGCAATTTTATGGGTAGAGATGTCGTCCCTGATACGCCAGATGAATACTGAGATGTTGTCCTTGCACGGACATGCTAAATGCTGCAATCGAAATTGCCATGATGCCTTTGTTGCGCGCGCGTTGGTTGCAAATTTGACTTTATGCCCGAGCTGATGCGCTAGCCCTTGTTGCGGAATTCAGAATTCTGACTGTTGATTGTCGATGCCTTTTTCTGCTTCTGCTGCTTCTGATGCGGACTTTGAATTTTGGATTGTTGTCATATCCTCTGCCTCTGCTGCTTCTTTCTGCTTTTGCGAAGAAACTTTTTGCCGTATTTTCTGCTTCGGCTATTGCACTTTCTGCTTCTGTTAATATGAAAAGACCTGCGCTCAAAGAAAATTTGTGAGTTTGGGGGGGGGTCGATTCGCATTTGACTTCGCCGCCTTGTTCCTTGACATCGCGCGTTCGCACGCTGGACTGCAACCCCGCCCTGCAGTTTCCTACCTTGTCCCGCTTTGAATACGCAGCGGCGTTTGGCCTAAAGTGGGTCTCAATGGAGTTGCTTGTATGTTATGTGTATTCTCGTTATTTTCAGAACGAAGGGAAAGTTTCCTAATGGTGTGACCGAAGCCGATTTAGGCCGCCTACGTATCCTCATGAGGGAATCAGGTCATGACGTAGTTCATTACAAGCGAATATTGGGTAAAATTCTAAAGGTGGGACCGAAGCCGATATGGCCGCCTACGTATCCGCCAAGGGAATCAGGTCGAACGTAGTTCCAATGGTGCAAAAGAGAAATTGGGATTTTTCTAAAAGGTGGGACCGAAGCCGATGTGGCCGCCTACGTATCCGCCAAGGGAATCAGGTCACACGTAGTTCCAATTTATTACATATAAAGGGCAAAATATATTAAACTAACTATTTCAGGACTCGGCGGGCCAAGGCAGGGGCATGAGTCCATTTCTTCTTGCTTTGTGTCTTCAACGGCTGGGTCTTCAGCAGGATCATCTCTTGCAGCACACAACTAGACGAATGACTTATTCAATGGTTAAACAATCTCCGGCAAGGAGCACCTCCTTTTCTCTGACGGTTGGTCGATGACTCAACTTTCTTCCCTTTTCGGGCTGGCGTAATAGTCCCTTCCAGACTGTCTTCTTCATTTTCAGCTATCATGTTCACATGGGCATCTTCATAACCCGGAAGAAGGTTATTGTTTGCATTGAGAGGAGCATCTTTCAGCCGAATGACTCCCTCCTCGATCAACTCCTCTATTCTGTCCTTGAGTGTATAGCAATTTTCGATGTCGTGTCCCTCTGCACCGGAGTGGTATGTACAATGTTTGGTTCTATCGTGCCCTCGGGAAGTAGGCCTGGGGGTATTTCTGGGAATTGGCTGGAGTATTCCTGCGGCTTTCAGCTTCTCATACACTTGGGCTATGGGTTCAGCTAAAGGTGTATAGGTTCTGGTTGGCTTTCTCTCAGCATCTATGCGGGGTTTGGGTCCGTTTGGGGTGCGAGTTCGTGATTGTGGTGAGTATTTTGGGTATGCTGGTTGGGTATGGTAAACAGGATATGGGGTGGCGCAGTGCTGATAATATGACTGTGGATTTTGAGTGTTTTGGTTATTTGCAGTGACGAGTGCTTTAGTGATGTTTCTGAGCCTTTTGATTTCGGCCTGCAGTGTTGCCATTTGCTGTGGTAATTGGGCGAGGTGTTCAATCGGATCTATGCTGCTTCTCATTTCTGAGACCCCTGCTTTGCCTATAGGAACCAAGACAGGTTCCGACTCGTTCTGCTCAAATGCCCTTGAATCAGTCATGTCGATGAACCGTGCCTTTGATCTTATGAGATATCGATGCTCTGCCATTGCTTAGTCAAATATAAATCGACCTTTGGGGAAGATGATAAATCCTTTTAGACAAAATGCAGCAAACTGCGTTAGTGTAAAGCACGTGATTTTGCAGAAGTGTAAAAACATTTAGCAAGTACATGTTGCACATAAATTGTCACATTGCAAGCGAGTCCTAACATGCATGAGGACCCCTTTATGCCAGAGGTAGGCCTAAATGTCACATATGCGAGGTCATGATGGATTTGTTCAAGCCGTCCAACTGTAATGCTTTTGTTGGAAATGGCGACCAAATGACGGTGCACTTTTTTCAATTTCAGCATGTCATGATTAGATTTGGATTTGTCTATCATTGTCACGCTACACATAATATGCTGGTTGGTCGTTGGGTTGAGAAACCCGTCGACAAGTTTGGTGTCTTCCTAATTGTGGTGTCAATGCCAAGGACCGACCCACCTAAGGTAAATGCATGCATTCCTTAAAATATAAGGTGGGATAGCTCTATCCTGAGTTGCTAAGATTTGGATTTACTAGACACAAGGTTCCCGAGCGGACAACTCGAGTGAGAAGGCTACGCGGCTGATCAGACGAACCGATCTAACTCCGCGCAGGCGCCAACTCTCCTAAAATTTGGATATTTTGAAAGAAATTTGCGAGTGCGCGAAGCACACCAACGCGTGAGTGTGTGATAGTGTGAATTTTCCAGAATGGAAGAAATATGAGTGGAATGCCAGTTTAAGGAAAGCAGTAAAGCAAATAGCAATTAAAGCAAATAAACAAAATACAATACATAAAAATTAAATGCAAAAATAGTGCCAAATAATAACCCTAGGTCTGTTGTGGTTAAGAGCCTTAAATCCCCAGTGGAGTCGCCATTTCTGTCACGCCCTTTTTCGACCGCGACATTTTATAGCGAAGACTCCTGCTTAGAAAAAATGTTAGAAGATAAATAAAAGTGCTAAATGTTAAAAAGGTGCTAAAATGTTAAAGGATGCTTAAAAGGTGCTAGCATATAAAAAATGCTAAAAGATGCTAGAAGTGCTAAGGGTTGCTAAAATGCTAAAGGGTTCGCGAAGTCGCCACCTAATTAATTTGGGTGAATTAGGACACCTAAATGTTAACTAGTTTAAAGTAAACATTAACTCCATTCTTTATGGTCTGCTAAACTTAATGAGATTCTGGGCAAGGGTCATTTATTATCCTAAAGGGAAGGGGTTAGGCACCCTAAAGGATCCGCTAACTTGTGGCTGTCCGTTCAAACCTAGGGTTAATTGTTATTGCTAAGAATGCATGTTTGAAAGATACTTAATAGAAAGTATTTTTGGCAAAAGATTAATAAGATTAGTGCTATAAAACACGTGTAAAGTTTAAAGCATGCCCTATATTATTTGTATAAAAATATATGATGCAAAATGGGTTTATTGACTAAATGTATACATTTGCCTGCCTTGATTAGTTTACCACATGCTTAAGGAGGTTTCTTAGTATATAAAAAAATAAGATTTTCTATATGGATGTTATAGTAAGTGGGTTAGGAATCTTGAAAATAATATTATAGTTATGCAAATTAAGATTTAATGACAAAATAATGTCTAGACTACATGAATAATTATGCGACTAAATGATTTAGTTATAACTTGAGTTAAAATGGTTTACTTAGAGGGGCAAGTAAATTTCTAATGTTAAACTCCTTACTAAGGATGACCCAAGCTCAAACTATTCCAAATATATTAATGTTAGAGTAGATGTTGGACAAATAATTACAATAAATGAATAGGGAAAGGATATGAATCAATAATGGTGACTCGAAGAATGGCGATATCCTTTCGCCGCGGTTTGGAAGTTCCTATGTGAGATGGATGCACATAAATGCGGGCCTTCATTTGAAGTAGCTCAAGATGAGTCTCGCCGTGAGACTCTTTATTTTGCTCCGGTGCGTGCCATGTAAAAAAGAAAAAGATAAGGATTAGTATATGCCAAAAATATAGAATCAGAGTCTAAAGCATATAATTCAACTTAGACAGCCAGCAAATATAGTAGTGCAAATCCATAAATACAATGATGCAGTTACATGAGAACGTAATATTCAGCAAGTAAACAGAATGGGCCTAGCCCACACATGCAAAAATCGAGATTTATGGATCCTGGACAGCTTATGTGTGATTTCAAACGGAGCAGTGGGCTTTAACAAGCTCAAAAGTTGAAGCCAATGCATCAGCACATACACATATAGTAATTGTTAAGCAGAAACAGTCAGAATATATTCAAAATACACACAGCATACCCTGCGGCAGTGTATGGGTTCTCAAATATGTTGTAGGTATGCTAAAGTTATATGCCTACTCCGGCAGGTGGTGGTTAAGTGCAGAAGGCTTAAAATGCTACATGTTGTCATTAAGGCATTACACTTTAGGCAGGCAAAGGGAAATGTAAGACCAATTTGAATACACACAGAAAATCAACACAGGAAAACAGATGACGAACCATTTACGGTTCCAGGCAACAAATAGAGGGCGGGTAGAAGGAAGACTGACAACATTTATGTAGGATCAGTAAAGTAGGCATACACATAAGTAAACAAATTCAATTACCGCAGGGGAAGAACCAGACAATACATATTTTTCAAGAATCAAGCATTGAATCAATACTGGCACCGAGGACGGTCGTCTCCAGGAGGTGATGTTCACATATCTTTATGCTATACCAAGTGTTACACCCCGTAATTACAGGACATGTTTTAAGAACGTACGTAAGAACTCAGAGGTATCAAGATATGAGACTTGTAAAATTTTATCGGAATTATGAAATTGTCGGAAAAACGTGATTGCTATGACGGGAGGGCGACACGTGTCACCCCTTATGTGATGCCTTGGTCGAAATGTGCAAGGGCAAGGAGTCATCGACCTTTGTTGCAAGACAAGTCTTGCAACTTGTGTAGCATGAGAATGTTGACTTGGTCAAGGGCCCACAAGGCTTGATATTTAATGAGAGATCATCCAAACCACCCAATTGTTCCTATCTTAACCCTCCATTATGTTATATATGTATACTAGTAGTGAAACTAGTCCCACACTTAGCCAAAATTTGCAAGAAATTGGATGAGCAAACTAGTGAGCTCTCGGCTTCACCAACAAGAAATAAGAAAAATCTTTGTTCCTTGTTCTTTTAGATCCCCATTTTAAACCAAGGTTCATGAGTGTTATGTAAGTGTATCTCAATAGAAAAATCCCGGAAAAAGAGAGTTTTCGTATTAGTCGCAAAGTGAAAACCTAGTGGCTTTCTAGGTTTTGGATTGTAAGTTGAAGGAAAGTTGTTGGTGTGGTTCTAAGGGTCTCAAGTAGCGGATTGAAGTATCTTGGAGAGTCTCTGTTGCTAAGGAACGACTTGGATTGAAGATTGGATTGAGAATCGTTAAGGTATAATCTTGTCCTTTAAGATGTTATGCTTATATATTTATTTTGTGTTGTTAGCTTTATACATGTTGATAGCATGAAGTTGATATGTAGAAGTTTATAAGTATTATGGAGTGCTTGTAGCTAAATTCGAAATGTTATATAAGCCACTTGAAAATTGGATTACTAATTGGTCGTTTATTAGAAATCGTCGCATGTTACCTACTTAGAGATTATGGATTGTTATAATCAAATGCGACTTGATATCATGTTATGCTACCAATTTGGGTTGAAATGGAAATTTGATAAGAATTGGTATGGTTGAACTCAAGGTGGCCGAATTTGGACTTTTAGTTTGTTATTCATTTGTATTGGACTACTTTCTAAATTGTGAGCCAATTGGGGCTGTTTAGTTATTCATTGTATTGGAATACCTTCTATATTGTCGCGAGCCAATTGGGGCTGTTTGGTTATTGTATTCGGCCTTGAAAAAGGTGGCAAAGTGAGTAGAAACAAAGGAGGTGCTGTCCGATTTTCCGTAGAATTTAGCGACTTAGCACCTAAAATATTCTACGTTAGAAGTGAAAGGTTAATGGACATATTGTGACCATTATAGGTTGAAGTACTAAGTATAGCGTATCCTACTTGGAGAGTGGAATAGCTATCAAGGTTGGAGTACTTTGGAGCATTTTGCTATTTGTTGACAATCGTCGCGAGGTATGTGAACCTCTTCCTTCCTTTGGCATGATTCTATGTATGGAATATACCGGTGGTATCATTTCATGTTTCCTGTTACTCTTAGAAGTTAAGAGGTAGTTGTGTGATCTACTCTATGTAGAACTTTTCCTATCTTTGAGCATGACTAGTTGCACGTATGTAGTACGGTAGACGTACAACACCTTGATATCCTTTACTAGTTTGTAAGTAGCCAAGTCGGGTGAGTTGAGAGATTAACTCACTTCTTTGAAAGTATAAAGGATGTCTTAAGTGTTATTAAAGTTAAGGGACTTGAAGAGTTTTAAAGTATGTGATACTTGTTCCGTTTTAAACGTATAAGTCCCTTGGATAGGAAATTGTTTTTGGGCTAAGGTATAAAGTGAATATAACGGCTTTATGGGAAGTTAGTTATATTTGCTTTATGGAAAGATAAGTGATTTGATTTTAGTGAAAAGGCCACTTGTTTTAAGGCATTAATTGCCTAAGGTTTTATAATAAAAGGAGTCACTTGTTTTCTAAGGGTTAAGAGACTATTTGTATTTTTGAAAGTTATGAGAATTTATTTGAAAGTATTTAATACTTGGTTTCAAAAAGTAGAAGTCTCTTGGTTATAAAATGAACGTGTTGGTCTAAACCATAAAGGGTTATAACGGCTTTATGGGAAGTCGGTTATAACGGCTTTATGGAAGGTTAAGAGAATGGTTTTCTCTAATAGAGTAAGCAAAGAAATAACTTGTGTTAAGGAAGGGCAAATTGTTTTAAAGGTACCAATTGCTTAAGGTTTTAAATAAGGAAGTCACTTGATTTAGAAGCCGGTAATTGTATTTTCTAAAAAGGTATTGTGACGTGTCTTGAAAGGTGAATAGGACTTGATACTACGGTTGTTAGTATCGGGGAAGTTTTATTTGGAAAGGAGTCTTTTGAAAAGAATGTACGTACGTAGTACTTTGGCCTGTTTAATTGAGAATAATTCTATGTGATGCCTTGATTAGTACTTTGGCTTGTTAAATGAGAATTATTCTATTTGTGTCCCGATAAGTACTTTGGCTTGTTAAATGAGAATTATTCTATTTGTGCCGATAAGTACTTTGGCTTGTTAAATGAGAATTATTCTATTTGTGCCCCGATAAGTACTTTGGCTTGTTAAATGAGAATTATTCTATTTGTGCCCCGATAAGTACTTTGGCTTGTTAAATGAGAATTATTCTATTTGTGCCCCGATAAGTACTTTGGCTTGTTAAATGAGAATTATTCTATTTGTGACCCGATAAGTACTTTGGCTTGTTAAATGAGAATTATACTATATGTGCCCGATAAGTACTTTGGCTTGTTAAATGAGAATTATTCTATCTGTGCCCCGATAAGTACTTTGGCTTGTTAAATGAAAATTATTCTATTTGTGCCCTGATAAGTACTTTGGCTTGTTAATTGAGAATTAGCCTATGTGTGATGGTGATAGCCTTTGAGTGCAAGTATTATGTTTTATTACGATGCCGCGACTCTCGGTTGGAGGCCACTGTTTTGTTATAAGTTACTCGACGCACGACGGTGATGCTGGATTCCACTGTATGCTCGCTATTTGTAGCACTTGGGTTAAATTCCCGATTTTATAAAAGACATGGTAGTGCTTATGTCTTGTTTGATGGTCGGTCGAGATAGGGTAAGAGTATAAACGGCGGCAAGCCCCAAGACGTTATACCACCTCCTCCGTGGTAAGAGTATAAGTGAGGGTAAACCCCAAGACGCTGTACCACCCGCTTTATGTGTTGTTTGACGACCGGTCGAGATAGGTAAGAGTATAAATGGCGGGCAAGCCCCAAGACGTTATACCACCTTCTCCGGTAAGAGTATAAGTGAGGGTAGACCCCAAGACGCTATACCACCGCTTACCACCTTCTCCGAGGTAAGAGTATAAGTGAGGGTAGACCCTCAAGACGCTATACCACCGGTGGGACTTGGTGTTCATGTATGCCTATTGGTGTATTATTATACCGGATCGCTTGGTGATGTGGGATTCCACGCGTGATATATATATATGTATTGTGTATGTACGCCGGCGGAGGTGGGATGCCACGCGCGTCACATGGTTATATTTTACACTAATAGTCGGCGGTGATTGGGGATTCCACGCATGCTTTGATATTAGTGTGATTTGATCGCGCCCCGCATTGGGTCGTAGTATATGTGTCCTCTCAGAAGTGGGCGGACTATGTTATGAAAGATAAGTAAGTTATATGGTAATGAACTTAATGATTCTTTTCTAATAATGCACGTAAGAACGTGACTATAACTTTTATCGGAATGGAAAGGATAATAAGGTACGATTAAGTTCATAAGTGGTAATGACACTACAGATCCGTATGTATTTTTATACTTGTCCTTGTCATTCTTTTGTACGCTTATGATTTGTTTATCAGACGTTATATTCTGCTCCACATTCTGCACTGTTGTATCGAATTTTCTGGGCCGCGCTCATGCCCGCAGTTTAGGTACACGATTGTGATCCGCGAGCTTAGGATCCCGCTCAGAGTTGAGATGGCTCCAGTTCCGAGTTGTCACGCTTATGTTCATTCGTGGTATGGCGGGCCCCGTCCCGCCACGATGGTTGTTAAAACTCTTAGAGGTCCGTAGTCACATATCAGGTCGGTTTGTAAAAAGAAAGCGAGGCAATCGCCGGTTGTTTTTATATATGTTCGTGAAGGTAATACTTCCGGCTAACCTGTTGTTTTACTTACGATGTTTTATTTTTAAGTTTCGTATGTTCCGCTGATTTTCTCCGATGTTTACTGTAAGGTGCCTGTGTAGGGCACGATCGCCCCGGTCGGGTCGTGACAAAAGTGGTATCGAAACGCTTAGTCCTCTGAAAGTGTCTACAGACCGTGTCTAGTAGAGTCTTGATTATCGGTGTGTTGTGCACCACATCTATAATCAGGAGGCTGCAGGACATTTAGGATTGGTTTCCATTCTTCTCACTCTGAGATCGTGCGATAGAGCTGTGTTGTTAGGGTCGTTCCTCCCTAACGAGTTATGCTGATTGCAGCTACGAGAAAGGCAGCAGTGACCCAAGAAGGACTATGTGGATTGCGTATCCATGTTGGTAATGATTGTAGTATAGTTGGTATGGTGATATACATCTATACGGAGTTATGTACGAGTATCAGACGCGTGTTGCCTAGAATGATTTTAGATTACCAGAAATTGGTAAAGACTAACTAGATACCGGGAAGGTATGGAATAGTTAATGAATTTTCGCCAAGGTCTTATGTTTTATTTAAGGTAATTGGGAAAGGATGATCTGTCTGATAGGGTAGTGAACCCTTAAGAAGCCATGTTAAGGAACCTAACGGAATGTCATGTTAATAGATTGAGCTGCGTAGTAAGCTTAAGAGAATTATACGGACGCAGGTCCGATAGAGTAAGTAATGGTTGTTGTGATCGAGACAACATGGTTATGGTTTTATGAGATGTTTTTGTACCTTGCCATCGGGACCGTAAGGTAGGCGTGGAGCATAGAAATTGCGAGCCTAAGAATATTGATTATCGCCGACCTTCGTATATAAGGTTTTCTCCGCAATAAGATTTTAAGTCGGACCAAGGATAAGAGTTAAGTGCGACACCGAGTCGGGTTGAGGACTGTTACGGGTCTCCCATGGCCTGGAATGGAGTGGATCTTGGTAGTAGTTCCGCCACGCGATAGTCACGCAGCGCAAGGCCCAAGTTTAGTTAAATGTTTTACGGGTTCGTGGACGCATTCCACCGAACCAGTCATGAAAGTTTAAATGACCTTATATTGTTTCAGAGTGACTCAAAGATTAGAGGCCAGAATAGGTATGGAAGTTATGTATGTATGTTAGAAGGAGTTGGAAGCACGAAAGGTAACCTCTTTTGGGCTTGTGATGGGCGGGTATGCGTGTACAAGGTATTAGGACCATGTGTGGCATTGTTGGTATGTCGGGGTTGTGAAAGGGAACTATGTCGCTAATTATAAGTTTGACTCAAAAGAACATTCGAGGACGAATGTTTCTAAGGGGAAGAATGTTACACCAGTAATTACAGACATGTTTTAAGAACGCACGTAAGAACTCGCAGGTATCAAGATATGAGACTTGTAAAATTTTATCTAATTATGAAATTGTCGGAAAACGATTATGATTTAACGGGAGGCGACACGTGTCACCCCCTTATGTGATGCCTTGGTCGAAATGTGCAAGGGCAAGGAGTCATTGGACCTTTGTTGCAAGACAAGTCTTGCAACTTGTGTAGCATGAGAATGTTGACTTGGTCAAGGGCCCACAAGGCTTGATATTTAATGAGAGATCATCCAAACCACCCAATTGTTCCTATCTTAACCTCCATTATGTTATATATGTATACTAGTAGTGAAACTAGTCCCACACTTAGCCAAAATTTGCAAGAAATTGGATGAGCAAACTAGTGAGCTCTCGCTTCACCAACAAGAAATAAGAAAAATCTTTGTTCCTTGTTCTTTTAGATCCCCATTTTAAACCAAGGTTCATGAGTGTTATGTAAGTGTATCTCAAGAAAAATCCGGAAAAAGAGAGTTTTCGTATTAGTCGCAAAGTGAAAACCTAGTGGCTTTCTAGGTTTTGGATTGTAAGTTGAAGGAAAGTTGTTGGTGTGGTTCTAAGGGTCTCAAGCGGATTGAAGTATCTTGGAGAGTCTCTAAGTTGCTAAGGAACGACTTCGGTTGAAGATGGATTGAGAATCGTTAAGGTATAATCTTGTCCTTTAAGATGTTACTGCTTATATATTTATTTTGTGTTGTTAGCTTTACATGTTGATAGCATGAAGTTGATATGTAGAAGTTTATAAGTATTATGGAGTGCTTGTAGCTAAATTGAAATGTTATATAAGCCACTTAAAAATTGGATTACTAATTGGTCGTTTATTAGAAATCGTCGCATGTTACCTACTTAGAGATTATGGATTGTTATAATCAAATGCGACTTGATATCATGTTATGCTACCAATTTGGGTTGAAATGGAAATTTGATAAGAATTGGTATGGTTGAACTCAAGGTGGCCGAATTTGGACTTTTAGTTCATATTCATTTGTATTGGACTACTTTCTAAATTGTGAGCCAATTGGGGTTGTTTAGTTATTCATTGTATTGGAATACCTTCTATATTGTTGTGAGCCAATTGGGGCTGTTTGGTTATTGTATTCGGCCTTGAAAAAGGTGGCAAAGTGAGTAGAAACAAAGGAGGTGCTGTCCGATTTTCCGTAGAATTTAGCGACTTAGCACCTAAAATATTCTACGTTAGAAGTGAAAGGTTAATGGACATATTGTGACCATTATAGGTTGAAGTACTAAGTATAGTGTATCCTACTTGGAGAGTGGAATAGCTATCAAGGTTGGAGTACTTTGGAGCATTTTGCTATTTGTCGACAATCGTCGCGAGGTATGTGAACCTCTTCCTTCCTTTGGCATGATTCTATGTATGGAATATACCGGTGGTATCATTTCATGTTTCCTGTTACTCTTAGAAGTTAAGAGGTAGTTGTGTGATCTACTCTATGTAGAACTTTTCCTATCTTTGAGCATGACTAGTTGCACGTACGTAGTACGGTAGACGTACAACACCTTGATATCCTTTACTAGTTTGTGAATAGCCAAGTCGGGTGAGTTGAGAGATTAACTCACTTCTTTGAAAGTATAAAGGATGTCTTAAGTGTTATTAAATTTAAGGGACTTGAAGAGTTTTAAAGTATGTGATACTTGTTCCGTTTTAAACGTATAAGTCCCTTGGATAGGAAATTGTTTTTGGGCTAAGGTATAAAGTGAATATAACGGCTTTATGGGAAGTTAGTTATATTTGCTTTATGGAAAGATAAGTGATTTGATTTTAGTGAAAAGGCCACTTGTTTTAAGGCATTAATTGCCTAAGGCTTTATAATAAAAGGAGTCACTTGTTTTCTAAGGGTTAAGAGACTATTTGTATTTTTGAAAGTTATGAGAATTTATTTGAAAGTATTTAATACTTGGTTTCAAAAAGTAGAAGTCTCTTGGTTATAAAATGAACGTGTTGGTCTAAACCATAAAGGGTTATAACGGCTTTATGGGAAGTCGGTTATAACGGCTTTATGGAAGGTTAAGAGAATGGTTTTCTAATAGAGTAAGCAAAGAAATAACTTGTGTTAAGGAAGGGCAAATTGTTTTAAAGGTACCAATTGCTTAAGGTTTTAAATAAGGAAGTCACTTGATTTAGAAGCGGTAATTGTATTTTCTAAAAAGGTATTGTGACGTGTCTTGAAAGGTGAATAGGACTTGATACTACGGTTGTTAGTATCGGGGAAGTTTTATTTGGAAAGGAGTCTTTTGAAAAGAATGTACGTACGTAGTACTTTGGCCTGTTTAATTGAGAATAATTCTATGTGATGCCTTGATTAGTACTTTGGCTTGTTAAATGAGAATTATTCTATTTGTGCCCCGATAAGTACTTTGGCTTGTTAAATGAGAATTATTCTATTTGTGCCCCGATAAGTACTTTGGCTTGTTAAATGAGAATTATTCTATTTCAGGCCCGATAAGTACTTTGGCTTGTTAAATGAGAATTATTCTATTTGTGCCCCGATAAGTACTTTGGCTTGTTAAATGAGAATTATTCTATTTGTGCCCCGATAAGTACTTTGGCTTGTTAAATGAGAATTATTCTATCTGTGCCCCGATAAGTACTTTGGCTTGTTAAATGAAAATTATTCTATTTGTGCCCTGATAAGTACTTTGGCTTGTTAATTGAGAATTAGCCTATGTATGATGGTGATAGCCTTTGAGTGCAAGTATTATGTTTTATTACGATGCCGCGACTCTCGGTTGGAGGGCCGGCTGTTTTGTTATAAGTTACTTGACGCATCGACAGCGTGATGGGATTCCACGTATCTTCCGTTATTTGTAGCACTTGGGTTAAATTCCCGGATTTTATAAAAGACATGGTAGTGCTTATGTCTTGTTTGATGGTCGGTCGAGATAGGGTAAGAGTATAAATGAAGGGCAAGCCCCAAGACGTTATACCACCTCCTCCAGGGTAAGAGTATAAGTGAGGGGTAAACCCCCAAGACGATGTACCACCTGCTTTATGTGTTGTTTGACGACCAAGCCGAGATAGGGTAAGAGTATAAATGAGGCAAGCCCCAAGACGTTATACCACCTTCTCCGTGGTAAGAGTATAAGTGAGGGTAGACCCCAAGATGCTATACCACCGCTTTACCACCTTCTCCGGTAAGAGTATAAGTGAGGGTAGACCCCAAGACGCTATACCACCGGTGGGACTTGGTGTTCATGTATGCCTATTGGTGTATTATTATACCGGATCGTCGGCAGTGATGTGGGATTCCACGCGGATATATATATATGTATTGTGTATGTACGCCGACAATGAGGTGGGATGCCACGCGCGTCACATGGTTATATTTTACACTAATAGTCAGCGGATGATGGGGATTCCACGGGCATGCTTTGATATTAGTGTGATTTGATCGCGCCCCCATCGGGTCGTAGTATATGTGTCCTCCTCAGAAGTGGCCGGACTATGTTATGAAAGATAAGTAAGTTATATGGTAATGAACTTAATGATTCTTTTCTAATAATGTGCGTAAGAATGTGACTATAACTTTTATTGGGAATGGAAAGGATAATAAGGTACGATTAAGTTCATAAGTGGTAATGACACTACAGATCCGTATGTATTTTTATACTTGTCCTTGTCATTCTTTGTACTGATTATGATTTGTTTATCAGACGTTATATTCTGCTCCACATTCGTACTGTTAAATCGACTTCTTTCGGGCCGCTCATGCCCGCAGTTTAGGTACACATTGGATCCGCGAGCTTAGGATCCCGGTCAAAGAGTTGAGATGGCTCGGTGTTCCGAGTTGTCACGTTTATGTTCATTCAGGGGTATGGCGGGGCCCTGTCCCGCCACAGTGGTTGTTAAAACTCTTAGAGGTCTGTAGTCACATATTGTGGGTCAGTTTGTAAAAAGAAAGGAGGCAACTGCTTCGGTTGTTTTTATATATGTTCAGGAAGGTAGCCCTATCGGCTAACCTGTTGTTTTACTTACGATGTTTTATTTTTAAGTTTCGTGTATGTTCCGCTGATTTTCTCTGATGTTTACCTGTAAGGGTGCCCAGGTAGGGCATCAGTCGCGGTCCCGGGGTCGGGTCGTGACACCAAGCTAGTTTTTTCAACAAATTCATATGCAAGGTTCAGGTAGGATGCAAAGAGGCCATATCTGTCTTTCAAACCAATCACAGTTTCAATGCCACATTATATTATACCCACTGCTGCGTGATATGACCATAAACGACATGTAACGAGGAAGGAGTTTGGTAAATGTGAGATGTCGATGCAAATGTCCCTTAGATCTCTTAATTGGTTAACATGACACACACAAAAATACACTGGAATTCTGTCACTGCCAAAGGGTAACAGGATACCAAAATACAGTCATATATTGTGTTTTGATCGACAAGAGGTTATAATCTAAAGGAAACCACATCACTTTAAACAGATGATTGATCCTGATCTCTGTTATGCATACCTTAAGATAGAATATTCGTATCATGGTTCTAACTATGACCCAAATGCTACATATTTGACAGCGACAGATCGAGTAAACAGGAAAATGCTAAAAGGCTCTAACTACTCGACATCACAGTCGCAAATATTAATAACAATTGATACAAACCAGAACATGTCCAACAATTGATCTAATACGCATAAACAACTATTAATATGGTATTAACACATACACAGCAAGACACATCGCACACATTGTTATCAAACGAGTCCAAGCTGAAAGGGAAATAATTTTACCTTCTCCGCAATAATCGGGCAATAGATCAAGTCGTCGGTCCACTCGACGGGTTATTGCGATGCGATTGAAAGCGATGCGGTTTAGGGTCAATTCTAGGCTATTATTGAAGAAAGGTTTCAGCTTTGTATTTTGGATTCCTGATTTTGCCGGTAAGAAACCTCACTGTTGGATTCTCGATCGATTCCAGGAATTAATCGACGCTGCCTCTTCTTCTGTCTCGCATATCCTTGCTCTTCCCCCCGATCTTCTGCTGCTCTTGTTTTGCTATTTGATTGCTCTCCCCACTGAGCACTGCCTATGATGTTCTACTACTCTGCTCGCATGTGTAAAACGATTGCTACCTCACTGAGCTCGCCTCCGAACGCCTATCAGACGCCTAAACGCTCAGATTTATAGCTAATAATCTGGGGCCCAAGTTTGGTAGGTTTTGATATAGCTTTGGGTCGAATATCTTGATCGATTTGGTGCGATTCTGTTCGACGTAAAATCGACTAAGGTGTATATTACGCGCGATTTGGTGGTCGATTGTGGTGAAGATCTTCGACGATTTCTTTGTTATGGGTGGTGAGCTGGTCGCGTTTGCATGGGTAGGAAGGTCCCAGTTCTCGGCGAGAATCTCGGGACGTCTTTGGTGTCTTCGCGATGGGTGCGAGGTGAGGAGGCGACGCTTTGTTTTTCTTTTCTTTTAGGTTTGCGAGACGGCGAGATGGGTTCGCGATATAAGTGTGGAATTGGGCTGCGTCGCAGTGTCATGGGCAAGCAATGGGTCAAGAATGGGTTTTAATTAATTAGGGTATTAGTTTTAGGAGTTAATTTTAGGTATTAGTTTTAGGTATTTAATTAAATTAATAAATTGTGATTAAATTATCTAGGTGCTTTATTAGTCTATGTTTGAGATTAAAAATAAATACGGGCGTGCTATTTAATTAGTGCTTAATTTTATAATGCGATGCCGTTATTAAAATCTCATTTATTGTGCATTATTATTTAGTTATTTAAAATAAGTTATGAGATTGCTTTGCGTATTAATAAATGCGACTATGCTACTTGACATGACGTCATTGCTAAATTATTTATTTATTTACATATTTATTATTAATTATCATTTAAGAATTATGACAGGGCTTAAAATTAATAAATGCGGGCGCGAGACTCTAAGTGCTTAATATTCTACGTAAGACGCGGTGCCATTATTAAATTGCTTATTTATGTCTGTATTAATGTTTTATTGCTGCATTTTATTATAAAAATCATAAAAATTACTTTGCAAAATTAGTGTAATTTTATAAATAGTGAGCAGGAGGCCAAAATCACACAATGTCTAATCTAGAGCCGTTTGGATGGGCTTATAAGTTGGTCAAATCAATTTATAAGCCCTTTTTAGCTTATTTTACTTAGATTATATATATATATATATATATATATATATATATATATATATATATATATATATATATATATTTATATATATGTTCCCGTGACTTTAATACTTTTTACTTATCTCATATATATATATATATATATATATATATCTATATATAGAGGTATATTAAATATTTAATTATGAAACCACACACGTGTATATATAAGAGATAACATTTGATAAGAAAAAGCAGATTACTTGTGATTTGTGAACACGCACAAGAAACATAAAGCTTTGGTTCACCAACAAACACACGCTATTATTGATATTTCGTGAAAACGAAATTGAGCTGCTCAACGCGTTCCCACGCTATTTTATCCACACTGTAACGTAATTAGCACTGCAATTAGTTGCTACTACATTAATTTAGTTTCTTCATCTCCTTCTAAAAATAAATTAGAAATCCGTGACTTTAGTTTTCACCCAACCCCCACACACACCCCGAACCTAATTGGAAGTTCTAGATTAAGTAGAGATACTATGAATTTAAAATATTTATTAGAGTATATATAAAAAGAAAAGGTCAGAATTTAATTTTTTTGGGTTCCTAAAATAATCTCAAGTTAATATGAAATAACAATTGAATTCACAATCAAATTATAGATAATTAGTGAATTTCTTAATAAATATACTAGATCTAGGCAAAAAATATTAAGTTCACCTCAACTCACTAACTACACTCTAGAGCAGTCCATAAGTATAGCGCAAATTGCAAAATCATCTAAAATATAAAGTAACAAAGGCGGAATTGGCATTTTGAGTTTACGAATTTTAGATTTTAAATAATGAAAGTTATTGAGTTGATGATAAATTATTTATACATATTAAGAGAATCTTTTAACACAAACACAAAAAATGCGTCAAAACTATTGATTTTTCTGTCACGCCCCGAACTATGGCCTGGGCGAGACACATCACTCGATGTCTGACTGCATGTGATCGAGTGAACCACGTGACTTGTTGATCATCATGGGCATTAAAACATGTACTAATAATGATTTAAAACATATGCTGGAAAATTAGTCTGAAATATAATAGCAAAAATATCTTAGTAAAATATGATAAGTCTGAAAATAATGCTAACATGACTGACATGCTAAACTAGTATAGTCAATAAAACCTCTAAAATATGAGTCTTCAAAATTGTT
Source organism: Przewalskia tangutica (assembly GCA_029844215.1). NCBI lineage: Eukaryota > Viridiplantae > Streptophyta > Magnoliopsida > Solanales > Solanaceae > Przewalskia > Przewalskia tangutica. The sequence goes on along the minus strand of CM056724.1, from coordinate 94,658,672 downwards.
TACCAGGACAATGCCCTGACATATCTCTATCATAAAATCATAACCATGAAATAAACAGACTGACACCCCGGATGGAATGGGGCTCACCAAATAGCTGATATGGGTGAAGTCCTAACGTGTAGCTCCGTCGTCTCGAAACTCAGCATTTGCACCGTGAAGTGCATGTCCCATGCAAAGGGATGTTAGTACATTTGAATTGTACTGTATGTAAAACAACTGAACGAATAAGCTTGCACATAAAATAATAAGAACATGAAACTGGAACTGAACATGAACATGATCTGACATGCGTGTAAAAACATGTATAAAATATGTAAGGCTACATGTCTGTAAAACGGTATATTTGTATCTATGTGGGGAGAGCATTAACGAAATCGGCATGAACCACCACGAGTGAATGTAGAGTCTGCTCTCTGCCCGATCAGCTAAGTCAATTCATACCTTGCCGGAGTACGAGACATGAACATGATTGATATAATAATCCCACAAGGGGTAATAAGAAGGTATCATCCTTTGGCGTAGCGACCCTTATCCTACGTTGGCATATATAATTCCAGGCTATCTGAGTCTTCTCTGTAATATGTGCAACTCTCAAAACATGTACTTGAAAATAATTGGCTTGAAAGCCCATGAATTTCATGAAATAGTTTGTAAACATAACTTGTAAATTTATAATTTAGCATGTGGAGAAATCAAGAATATAACTTGTATAAATCATGAGAAATATATATGACTTCATGAAACTGAGTGATAATGATCATAACTTGTATTAAGAACTCATGGAAATTAAATCATACGTTCATGAAATACGGACAAGTTCATGACAGTAAAAATAACATATCATGAATGTAAGTAGCGAAGTCAAGTTATAACATAGAATATAATGTACTTGTATATAGGGTTATCATGAACTTGAGTGAAAAATCCTATGTTATGGAAATTCGTGTTTTTATGGATAATTGTGGCATGGGGAAGAACAAAGATGTTCCTAAAGTAGATAGAAGTTCTACATACCTTGAGTGCTCCTAAACTTATAGTAAAGTCTGAATCTTGAAGGAGAAATCCAAAAGCTTGAACCTTGAGATGAGTTTTCTTGAAAATCCTAGGTTAGAGACAAATAGTTTCACTTAGAATCCATGTATAATCGTTAGTAGGCAGATTGGAATACATGGGAATGACATACCTTGAGATATTTGGATGTCGAGAGGAGGACAACTTCATGCTATATCTTTGGAGAATGAAGAATGACTTAAAAAGACTAAAAAATGTGACTTTAAATAAGTTTTCGGGACCATTATGCGGACCATTTTGCGGGCAGCAGAACGGGAATGATGGTCGCACTTTTGGTGGTAAAAATGAACAGTAACTCAATCAGATTTTGGCCATTCTGCTCTCCACCGATCGGTTATGCGGACCGTAAAATGTCCTGCTTTGGAAGCACTTTTTTCCAGCACTGTGACCCTTTAGTAAAATAATCATAACTTTTTGTACATATATCTGTTTGACCTCCACCATATACTTTTGAAAAGTTATTTTTTCTACAACTTTCATTAAGGAAGTTTTCTCAAATTCCTTATAAAAGTTTCTATATACTCGCTTGAAGTGAGACCTTCTGCAAACTCACTTGAAAACATGTCACATAGAGTAGCTTCCGACTATACATTGCCCAAAGAATCATCTTATAACTTGATTATCTTTCAAAACACTTCCTACACACTTCATCTTGGTTCCATTATATTTCTATTATACGGATCAAACTTTAGCCCGAAGGTACGAGGTGTTACATTTTCCCAACTCGTAATCGAAATGTTAGCTCGTCCCATAAGTAAGATATACTAGGAAGAAGTCAAAGAATTAAATAGCTACTGACATATGCATAAAATTAAGTAGTTTTTACCATGTATATACTTCAACAACAACAACAACAACAACAACATACCCAATATAATTCCACACCGTGTGGTCTGAGGAGGGTAGAGTGTACACAGACCTTACCTCCACCTTAGTAGGTAGAGAGGTTGTTTCTAGGAGACCATCGGCTCAATACAAAGCATAATTACAAGCATGACAATCAAAATAAAGCAAGAGTAAAGAGTAAAAAGAGAAACAGTCAGACTCAAATAAGGAATTAAAGTTGTATAAAGTACATTCGAACAAAAGGGAGCAGTAGCTAACATAACTAAATAAGCTAAATAAAATACAGTAAAAAACATATAACAACAGAAATCAGACTACAATGAATTATAAAGCAATAATGTGCCTATAAGTGTGATACACTAATCGGGCCTACAATAACAACACTACAACTATCAATTTGTAAGCATAAGTAGGACTACGCTTGAATACCTACTACTATTCTACCCTAATATGTGTCCTCCACAACCCTCTATCTAAGGTCATGTCCTCAGTAAGTTGCACATGCGACATATACCGTCTAATCATATCTCCCCAATACTTCTTCGGCCTACCTCTACCCCTCCTGAAACTGTCCATAGCCAACCTCTCACACCTCCACACTGGGGCATCTGTGTCTCTCCTCTACACATGTCTGAACTATCTCAACCTCACTTTCCGCATCTTATCATCCACAGAGGGCACTCTCACTTTCTTAAATATCAGCATTTCTAATTCTATCTCTCCTTGTATGCCTACACATCCATCTCTGCATCCTCATCTCCGTAACTTTCATCTTTTATATGTGTGAAGTCTTGACTGGCTAACACTCCGCCTCATACAACATAGTCGGTCTAACCAACATCCTATAGAACTTGCCTTTAAGTTTTGGTGGCACCTTTTTGTCGCAGAAGACTCTAGATGTGAGCCTCAATTTCATCCACCATGTCCCAATATGATGTGTGACATCGTCATCGATCTCCCAATTGCTTTGGATAATAGATCCTAGGTACTTGAAGCTTCCTTTCATTGAAATGACATGTGTACCAAGAATTACCTCTATGCTGTCTCGGGGTCGCTCCCGTTGCTGAATTTGCACTCCAAATATTCTATCTTGGTCCTACTCAACCTGAACCCTTTAGACTCCAGAGTCTGTCTACAAACCTTCAGTTTGACGTTCACTCCGTTGCGAGTCTCATTAATCAGGACTATGTCGTCTGCGAATAACATACACCATTGTACCTCCCATTGGAATTGTCATGTCAGCCCGTCCATCACCAAGGCAAACAGGAATGGGCTAAGAGTTGATTTTTGGTGCAGCCCCATCATCACTGAAAAGTGCTCCGAGTCTCATACTAGTGTATGTACTCTTGTCTTGGCTCCATCATACATATCTTTTATCGCCCTAGTGTACGCCACATATACCCCTCTAACCTCCAAACATCTCCATAGAACCTCCCTAGGGACATTGTCGTATGCCTTTTCGATGTCGATGAAAACCATATATAAGCCTTTCTTTCTCTCTCTATACTGCTCCGCCAACCTCCTAATAAATGGATGGCTTTTGTAGTCGAACGCCCGGCATGAAACCAAACTGGTTCTCGGAAATAGGCGCGTCTCTTCTCACCCTCATCTCTAGGATCATTTTCCACACTTTCATTGTGTGACTTAACAACATGATACCCATGTAGTTATTGCAACTCTGTTAGCATTTTTGTTCTTGTACAAAGGGATCATTGTACTCCACATCCATTCTTCAGGCCTTCTCGCCATCTTAAAAATGACGTTAAACAACTCAGTCAACCACTCCAAACCTTTCATATCTGCGCTCTTCCAAAATCTCATTGGGATCTCATCAGGCCCAGTCGCTCGTCCCCTTCGCATCCTGCGAATAACACCCTTAACCTCAATGCTTCTACAATACCCAAAATACCCGTGCCTACCAGAATTCTCTATATCTTCAATACAATGTCTCTATCTCCTTTTTCGTTCAAGAATTTGTGGAAGTAAGACTGCCACATCCGCCTAATATGTGCTTCTTCCACCAGTACTTTGATGTCATCGTCCTTGATGCACCTTACTTGATCCAAGTCACGAGCCCTCATCTCCCCTGTCTTGGTTAGTCTGTACAACTTTATATTCCCACATTTCTCCTCTAATTCCACATACATGCATTCAAAAGCCGTCATTTTTGTCGTCGTAATCGCTAGTTTTGCCTCCTTCCTCGCCATCTTATACAATTTCCTATTCGTCCACTTCTCCACCTCGTCTTTCTTTCTACCAATTTTGCATACGTTACTTTTTTTGCTTCTACCTTCTTTTGAACTTCACCATTCCACCACCAGTCCCCTCGATGTCCACCACGATAACACCACGAGACTCTTAGCACTTCTATGACTACCTCATGAATGCTACTGGCCGTTCTGTCCCACATACCGATCGTATCCCAACTACTCCCCCAAGCCCCATTGGCCATCAACCTCTCCCCCGTCTCCTTTGCACTAACCATTGTCAAACTCCTCCATTTGATTCTTAACCTATCATCCACAACCCTCTTCTTCTTCTTCTTCTCTAACTTGATCTCCAAATCCATCACCAAAAGCTTATCTCGGGTTGTAAGATCCTCATTCGAAATAACCTTACAGTCTTTACAAAGACCTTTGTCAACCTTCCTAAGGAGCAAAAAGTCTATCTGAGTCTTAGTTACCGAACTACGAAAAGTCACCTAGTGTTCCTCTTTCTTCAGGAATCTAGAATTGGCTATCACCATCCCATAAGCTCTAGCGAACTCCAGAAGTGAGACGTCTCCCCCATTCCTGACCCCGAGTCCAAATCCTCCATGCACGTCGTCATAACCCCTTGAAAGTGACCCAATATGTCAATTGAAATTCCCTCCTACAAATAACTTTTCAGTGGGTGGCATACCTCCCACCACTCCGTCTAAATCCTCCCAAAACGTCTCTTCTTCTCCTCGTCCAAGCCCGCTTGTGGCGCATAAGTAATAATAATGTTCGTAGTGACCCCTCCAACTACCAACTTAATCTCCATCATCCTGTCATTGACCCTCGTCACCTCTACCACATGATCCCTTAGTTCGTTGTCTACTAAAATGCCTACCCAATTCATATACTTTGACCTACCGGAGAACCATAACTTATACTCATCTACATCTTTAGCCTTAAGTCCTACTCATTTGGTCTCCTAGACATATGCTATATTAATCTTTCTCTTCTTAAGGATCTTAACTAGCTCTATGGCGTTCCCCGTTAAAGTCTCAATAGTCCAAAACCTTATCGTCTCAAATTATTTCTCGTGATTATTAAAAGTTGTTGTCTCAAATTATTTCTCGTTTTAGAAGTTTAAGGTACAACTAATTATTTTTTCTCCATATTTTCCTGTAAGTCTCGTTGCTTCACAGTTCTAAGTAAATTAAAGAGATACTAGCTGGTCTGAATTGTACCTTTCGTTCACTGAGAAAATGGGTCAAATTATTTTATCCTTGGTATAATTTTGTCATTAATGCAGATGACACATAAATAGAGTAAACTATTTACTATAGAGATATTATAACTTAGACATAAATAAAGGTAGAGTTAGTAATCCCTCATAATTAATATTTTTTAAGGGGCGTGTAAAACCAAAAAGTACAAATAATTTGAGACGGGAGGAGTACACTCTAAGCGGTCATTTGATAGAATGTATTATAAAAAAATGAGGCAAGCAGGTAACATTTTTTGGAATTATTTGAGCAACGTGTTCGGACGGAAAATATTGTTTCTTTGATTAGTTTTAATTAAATCAGTCAACCAAACAACTAGAGTACTAATTACTTTTAATTTTGTTCTGAAATTATTTAGAGGCAATTGTCACTAAATAATTGCCATTAAAAACTTCTTTTGTGTAGTAAAATCTTAATTGGAGGGTATTTTGCAAACAATTTTAAAAATAAATAAATTATACAATGCATGTTATTTTTAATACGTGCATTACTAATCATATTCATTAGTATTCTTATACACTTTACCAAACTACTCCTAAGTTTTAGGCGATGCAAGTAAGCATGTTCGAACCCTGACAATCAGTAGCGGAGCTTTCATTCCTCCTGTGGGATAACTCGCGCAAGACTATCGTGTCCCATCTAGTGGTACGAATACCATGATTTACCTTCTCCATCAATCTCTGTCGGGCTGAGGATAGGCCCTGTGGGCGATAGATTTCTCCTTTTTGTCCCAACAGCTCCCTAGCTTCGCCCACGTGGAAGTAGCTTATTAACTACGAATTCAGCCTTAGCAGAGCATTAAAAATATGAAAAATGACAAAAACAGGACACTGAATAATTGATAACTGAAGAACAGTACTACGTACCAAAGTGTTGGAAACATCAACATTAAAACATTAGAAAAAAGTGGAAGGAACAATATCACTACTATAAAAACAAATGTAGATCGATCTTACATTGGAAATAAAGAGTAGTAGTTACGGATATTAAACAAGTTTAATATTACAAATGTAGATCGATCTTACATGGTATTCGACATAGTTTGAGACCACAAGCGATAGCTAAAATTACAATGCTTGTTAAAAATAAATTAGAGAGCTTGAGAAGTTGAGACAAAAGTATAATTGTACGTGCTTTTTCTCACTTCGTTTGCTCCTGTTTTATACTCGTACTTTGGCTAGGACTTCTTTGTTTGATTGGGAGAGATCTTTATTTAAGAAATGATTAAATACTCATTCTTTTAATAACTTAGTACCACGCTGCATTTCTCATCTTTGATTGCCTTTGTAGAATATTTTACGTACTTGAAATACCACACTTTCATTTTGGTCCACTTTTCCTTAAATAGGTGCCAACAATATTTTCTTTCTTTCACCCGCAAGGGTAGTCAGAAGAATAGATGATAGGCGCGGGGCAAGAATCACAAGTTAATCTCTGCATAAACTTTCTTGGTTAGTCATCGCGCGTGGGTTAATTGGTGGCGTGGTTTATTTATTCGTCAATCCGAGATTTACCATACGCGTATTTCGAAGAAGTAGCGAGTGCCTTCGCCGTCAACAAAAAAAAAAAAAAAAACTTTCTGTTTGCCTCTATATATCTTGAGCTACAACTCTTGTTTAACTTTCATAAAAGCGTGTATCTTCCAAATATGATTTAATATTCTTTTAAGCATTTCTTGAAATCTTTAATCAAAATTATGACTTAAAAACATTATTGCTTTTGTCAAATTTTGCTTCGTCTACGCCACATATTTTCCTCCTTATTCTTGGATAATATCTTCTTTTCCATATCTTTCTTCATCAAATAAATCTGTACCAAAAATAGATTTACCACAAGTAAATATTCTTTTGTTAAATATTGTGTTAGTTAAATTTACTACAAGCAAATATTCTTTTATTAAAGATTGTATACAATTACAAATTGAAGTTTGAATCGAAATATGTACTAACATGGGTGTATACATATTGCAGATTTTCCAGCTCCTGAACCAACACGTTCAACTTTTCAGGCAGCTGCACTACCCCTGGATGCAAAAATTGAAATTGACTGCATAGCAGACTAAAATCTTCAACTTCCATGGGTGTGATTTTAGATTTAATAAATCCTTGAGAGGTTCGGTAAAAAGGGTTTTTTAAGTCCCTATAATAAGAAATCTGTCGTGTATAAACCATGTTCAAATTACTTGCATTATTATTACTTATCGACGAATTAACACTATTTAAAAGGAACGTGTGCTGTGACTGCATATATAGCCATGGATATTACATATTGTGCTAAACTGAGTTCAGACGTAAAACACAGCAAAACGTTGGCCTAAGCACAATGATGCTTAATTATCAGAAAATAAAACGAGAATAGCAGCTAAAATAATACAAAGCCCCAAAGTCAAATGACACATTAGATGGCATATAGTTAGTACTTGTCACAAATACTTCTACAAGAATGCACGGAAAAGCTTTATTTCTTCCAGTAATACACCCTTTAGTATCGCTATTTCTCTTCGTCTTTGTGTAAAATGCATACAACATTCTATTGCCCAACACTTAACCAAAGAAACTGAGACCACACCTTCATAATAAATATGAAAGACTTTCTAGTAAACAATCTCATGAAATTGGTTCACTTGTACAAAGAAATAATCAATTATGTTTTGTGTGGTTTCTTGTTTCCTTCATTGGGTTTCTTTCATTTGTATTCCTGGAAGTTCACATGTCCAGTTGCTTGTGCATGTTCTACAGCTTCCTGCATAGGAATGCAACTTTTAGCAAAAGAAAGGCAAGTAAGAAAGTAGGCAGAATAATTAAAAGCAAGACACGAACCTTTTGGCCGATGACCCCAATTTGGCAAACTCCACATCGCAACGTGAAGTTGGCTGTGTCAGTGTAGCTCCTTTTCCTGCAATGTGGCAATAATAAATAAACGGTATAGTAATTAGTAGATTTAAGTAGTTTCTCTTCTTTTCCTACGCAGCAAATACTCAGAGTTCAACACACAAAAAAGGAAGACATATAAAGTCAAATAAAGCCCTGAAAACCACATTCTTATCATGCCAATAACCTCAAAATGCACATAATCTAGAACTCTAATCCACAAATCCCTCTCAAATAAAAAATAATTGGGTGGGGGTGGGAGGATAACTTCCTCCTAAATTCTCAAACTTCAGATCTTTGTCGTTTTGACCCAATCATAAACCCAAAGCAGCATGAACAAGGGCATGAAGAGCTGAAGGATGCACAAACGTGCAGAGGGGGTGATATCAAGTGTTGAGGGGTATAGAAAGGTTGTCAAGATAAACAAAACTCTGCATGCTAAGTCCTTGATATGTTGTTTTTATCGAATAAATAAATCCTTGCTTGAAATCTTCTATCTCCAAAAAAAGGAATAAAAAGTCGCAAAAGAATTTTAGATCCAAAGATTTTTTAATAATAAGGATTCTATATCTGGTGGTGCTTGGGGTCTCGAGGTAGCTAGAGAAGTGCTTGGGGTCTCGAGGGGTAGCCGTGGTGGCATTGAGGGGACTGGTGGTGGAATGGTAAAGTTCAAGAGAAGGTGAAAGCGAAAAAAGCAGCATATGCGAAATTGGTAGAAAGCAAGGATGAGATGGAGAAGTGGACGAAGAGGGAACTGTATAAGATGGCGAGGAAGGAGACAAAGCTTGCGGTTACGGCGGCGAAAACGACGGCTTTTGAACACATGTATGTGAAATTAGAGGAGCAAGGCGGGTATAGGAAGTTGTACTTGACTAGCGAGGGAAAGGAGGGCACGTGACTTGGATCACGTGAGGTGCATCAAGGACGAGGACGGCAAAGTACTGGTGGAGGATGCGCATATTAGGCGGAGGTGACATTCTTACTTCCATAAACTCTTGAACGAAAAAGGAGATAAGAGACATTGTGCTGAGAGATTTGGAGCAATCTGGTGGGTACCGAAATTTTGGATATTGTAGAAGTATTAAGGTTGAGGAGGTTAAGGGTGTTGTTCGCAGGATGCGCAGGAGCAATGGCCAGGGCACGATGTGATGAATTTTGGAAGAGCGCAGCAGGCGGTTGGAGTGGTATCGAGTTGTTTAACGTCATTTTTAAGACGGCGAGAATGCCCGAAGAATAGAGGTGGAGTACAATGATCCCTTTGTACAAGAACAAATGTGATATCCAGAGTTACAACAACTATAGGGGTATCAAGCTACTAAGTCACACTATGAAAGTTTGGAAAAGGGTCGTGGAGATGAGGGTGAGAAGATTCGTGTCTATTTTCGAAAACCAGTTTGGATTCATGTCGGGACGTTCGACCACAAAAGTCATTCATCTTATTAGGAGGTTGGTGGAGCAGTATAGGGAGAGGAAGAGAGACTTACATATGGTTTTCATCGACCTCGAGAAGGCATACAACAAAGTTCCTGGAGAGGTTCTATGGAGATTTTTGGAGATTAGAGGTGTACCTGTGGTGTACACCAGGGCGATCAATGATATATATGATGGAGCCAAGACCAGGGTACGAACAGTAGGAGACTGGAAGCACTTTTCTGTGATGATGGGGCTGCACCAGGAATCAACTCTTAGCCCATTCTTATTTGTCTTGGTGATGGATGGATTGACGCGTCAAATTCAAGGAGAGGTGTCATGGTGTATGTTATTCGCAGACGATATAGTCCTGATTGATGAGACTCGCAGCGGAGTGAACGCTAAGCTGGAATTTGGAGACAGACTCTGGAATCTAAAGGGTTCAGGTTGAGTAGGACCAAGACAAAATACTTGGAGTGCAAGTTCAGTAACGAGAACGACCTTGAGACAAGCGTGGAGGTGAGGCTTGGTACTCAGGTCATTCCAAAGAAAGAAAGCTTCAAGTACCTCGGATCTATTATCCAAGAAGATGGAGAGATTGATGACGATGTCACACATCGTATTGGGGTATGGTGGATGAAATGGAGGCTCGTATATGGAGTCTTATGCAAATGTGCCACCAAAACTTAAAAACAAGTTCTATAAGGCGGTGGTTAGACCGACTATGTTGTATGGGGCGGAGTGTTGGTCAGTCAAGACTTCGCACATTCAAAAAATGAAAGTTGCGGAGATGAGGATGTTGAGATGGATGTGCGGGCATACAAGGAGGGATAGGATTAGAAATAATGATATTCGGGGACAGAGTGAGAGTGACCTCAGTGGATGATAAGATGCGGGAAGCGAGACTGAGATGATTTGGGCATGTGAAGAGGAGAGAAATGCCCCAGTGCGGAGGTTGGCTGGCCATGGACGGGTTCATGAGGGATAGAGGTAGGCCGAAGAAGTATTAGGGAGAGGTGATTAGACGGGATATGACACAGGTGCAACTTACTGAGGACATGACCTTAGATACGGGGTTGTAGATGACACAAATTAGAGTAGAGGGTAGTAGGTAGTCGATCATAGTCCTACTTACGCTTGCAAATTGGTAGTTGTAGTGTTATTATTGTAGGTCCGCTTAGTCTATCATACTAATAGGTGTGTCCTTTAGTGTACTTTGTTTAACTTATTTACATGCGCTAGTTACTGCTTACTTTTTAGGAATGCGCTATCATGACTTATTCGTTTTTGATACTAGCATTCATATAATGCTTTAAAAAAAATTCTGACCGGGTTTGACCGTTTCTCTTGCTTTGCTTTTGCTTTTGTTTTGCTTGTGCTTATGCTCTGTCTTGAGACGAGGGTCTCTCGAAAACAACCGTTGTACCTACCAAAATAGAGATAAGGTCTGCGTACACTCTGCCCTCCCCAGACTCCACGTTGTGGGATTTTACTGGGTATGTTGTTGTTGTTGTAAGGATTCTATATCTGATAGATGGCTTGAAACCCTGATCCACAAACCCAGAGGCGACAACAGCCAGGTTCTGAATGGCACTGATTGAATAGCTTCATCCAGTTTTGGCTTTGCACATTATTATCTGTTGTTTACCAAAAAGCTTGAGGACCAAGTCCTGTCTACTTACTACAACCTTAGGGTGATGAAGAAAACATAGTGTTAATGATTATAACTTTTCCTGTAAGCAACAATACAAAATACTTAAAACTTGCGACACCCACAATTATAAACAGAGGCATGTGTAACAATACATGGACACGAAAAACTCAACTTCATAAAAATATAGCAGAGAAATGGAGATAGATCAGCCTTGCAAAGACTTCTCACTGAGAGCTGTCTGGAAATAGGGTATATAAAGCACCAATTTAATTGGGAAACATATATACACCAATTAACTATGCCTCAACTCCAAACTAAGTGGGAGTTGGGTGATGAATTTTTGTATCCATTCCGCTTTGTCAAGACTATCCATTCCAATCTAGAACTAGAGTTCACCAAATCTCACACTTATCATAACTCCTAAAAAACGGACCTAATGTAAGAATAACAACTATTATACCTCAATCCAAATGAGCCAAAAAGGCCAATATAGATTCTTTGCTTCAACTGTTTTCAGCTCCTAGTTGAGTTTGATTTGATTTCACCAGATCGTCAGTCTTCTCAGACAACTTCCTCCATGTGATTTGAGCTTTACCTCGTTTTTGCTAGCTTCAACCACAATAGCGTTGCACCTAAAGACCGGAGTATATGGAGGTCTACATAGCACATAACTAAATCATCTCAAGCGGTTTTCTCTTTATTTTATCCTCTACCTATGCTATTTACACCCTCTATCCCATATGAACATTTCACATACGTTGTATAGGATATGTTCGACCATATAAGCTCAAACTTAGCACCCATATAACATTTTGTCTCACAACCATTTTATAGACATATCTTTCACTTTGTTAGATATCTCTCCATTGCATAACAATAATCCTATAACACTCCATCTTAACCAACCTATTTTACTTAAATGTCATCTTTGTCTAACATGTCATTCTCCTCCTGGAAGACTGAGCCTAAAAATCTGAATTATTTGCATTTGACATCATAATCCTATCTAATGTCACTCCATATTCATTTTTCTTATAGGGGTTAAATTTGCAAGGATATATTCCGTGTTACTTCTACTTATTCTAAAACTCATACTCTCTAAAGTGGTTATTCCTGGTTCCAACTTTTGGTTAACTCCCTAGCTAAGTCAATTAATATAACAAGGCATATTACTTTGTAGAGAAAATTAAACCAAATACATACTTGTTTCGGCACCCGGAGAGCATAAAAATAATTATTCACAAGAAAATTAAAATATCAAATCAAAGTAGAGAGAGTTGAGATCTCCTGCACACTAAACAAAATACACACACTGGTTTCTCTACCAAACGATGAGAAAGCATTTTACCCAAGAAAAATAAAGAGAACAGTTAAAAGTATAGAATCTTGAGCTCATTATCATCTGGCTGTTATAAAACCCTCCCCCAACTCAAAACTCAAGCTATTCTCTTTGTTACTTGAGGGGCGTGTCAAGACATAGTGTGCTCCAAATTTTCTGCTTAAAAGGATGCTTACCTTTGTTGGTCCTTAACCAGATTAAGAGCAAGCCTCTCAGCCGGTCCTACAGTCCCTTCTCTCTGTACAGTAAAGATTGTCTGATCAAACTCCTCCGGAGCTCCTTCAGCAGGGGACATCTGTTGATTGTACACATTAAACTAGGCGTAAGTGGGATAATATAAACTTAAAAAGGGAAATCTAACTTCATGCTGATTTGTCAAAACATAGGAAATTCTTCATACGAATGTTAGCTTAATGATTTCACACTATTAACCAGCATGACAGTGCCTAATAGTTTGACCTTTCTTTTGATAGGTAAATGCAAAAAATCATTGGAATGGCACCAGACGGGAAGATACCCAGGATCGAGGATATAAAAAGAACCTATCCGTTGTATAAGCTAACTATTTTTCAAAATAACTCAACAAAATTAAATAGGGTAGGACTAAAATCAAAATGACACAAAAGCAGTTAAACCCCAACAGATTAACCCAGTACATCAATCAGCTGTCCTTTTTCAACGATTGTTGGTATCAAATTCAGATCATTAATCCTATCTAATATTCTACTCATTTAATTCATTCATTAATTTGATAAGATTCCAAATAAAGACCAACATAGGACCTTAACTGTGCCTACAGTCCAACTATTCGCAGGATCTAAAAATCTTCACAAAATTGAATCTCTCCTTTTGTTCCTCCTGAACGGTAACAGAATGATCAAGAAGGTGCATGAGAGAGAGAGACCATACAGCCAAAGCATCATAATGAAGCCCATCATAAATCAGCATTACTCTTTCCTGATAATTCTTTCCCTGTTTAACATTAGCCATATAAAGGTGGTTCAGGAGACTCAGGAATTGTTGAATTACTCATGTAGAAATAGGTGATTAGACATCCTACTACCTAAATGCTAACCTGTCCATACAGATCACAGCGTGTTGTTTGGATATCATAGGCCGCAATTTCTCGTCCGTAGTAGTCAGCCAATATTGAAAGCTCTATGGAACCTTAAGAGAGAGAGTGTTTCAAAGGTAAGAAACTTCGATCCAGCAGAACACAAAACAAATAACACGAATTACAATGAAATAAGACAGGGAAACTCCTAAGCAGCAGAAACTAGAGTCCATCCAGCTAATCATAATGCCGAAAAATAGACTTCGCTAACAAAAGGCAAAAAAATAAAATATAAAAGCAGCATATAGCTATATACAGCACATTTGTCGATGATGCACCTTTTGCTTTTTCTTTTTCTGATACGACAAATGGGAACAATTACACCTCAATTCTTAGATACTTGGGAGATTCATAAGTAAACTTTTATTGCATCATGAAGGGGATTCCCTGGTATACAACAAGTATACAGATAAAAAAAGAGCTTTAGGAAGATGTCACTTTCTAAACTGGATTCCTATCCTCCATTGGTATAAGGATCCCACAGATGCTCCCATATACCAAGAAGCATTGATATTTGCAAGTTGGGAAAATAAAAGCTCTTTGCTTCTTTTTCCAAATTGTCCACATCACTGCAAGTGAAGTTACTTTCTGACCCCAATCCGTCTTTCTTCTCTTGAAGCCGCTTCCATACCATTTGAGCATTTTGATAGCTAGTAATGAAGACATAGGTAAAATATTTATGGCATGTTGAGAAGCATTATCATGAGCAAAACCACCATGAGGACCAAATCACCAAGCCCACAATATCACAGAATAATGTAAGGAATAATAGTGTCCTTAAATATTAGGAGGCATAGATCACTCAGGGCAAAAGGCATCCTCTTCTGCGGTAAATTTACATGTTAAGGCTCTGGACAACTACTTCAGCACACAGTGGTACAGATTTTAAGCAGATCAGCAACCAAAGAAGACATGGAACTAATTGTAAGCTTTGATCACCTAATTCTACAGCCAAACTATCTGCGGAAGAGACCAAAAGCATGTCTAGTGTAGTCACTGCTTTTATCCTGACAGGACTCCAGTAGTTGAAATAATGCCAGAACAAGATAACTTTAAAACAGATAATAAGTATAGACCTACCTCCCCATTTCTCTGGGTTAAGAATCCAATCACAGTACTCTTTGTTGGACTTCCCAAGAAAGGCATCAGAATATTTTGCTGGATCACTGGCCACTGTTGCAGCAATAACCTTCAAATTTTGAAATGTAGAAAGTGTCATGGATGAGGAGTTGTTGGCTTCATGCAATATTCCAAGAATTAAACCATATCAACCTATTAACTTGAGCCATATTTCCATCATAGAACTAAATAATCAGGAAATCAGAAACGGGTAGCTTTTCTATCGAGTAGCTTCCTGAATTGAATTTCCCCTACGGCGAACAAATTGTTACAGAACTACTATAATCCTAGATTCTTGTTCAACCATTGATGTCTAAGAAGGTATCCGGTTCCCAAAAACCTCAGGCATATCTTTTCACTAAATGAAACTTCTTTTCTTGTGTAATAAAACCTCAGGCATATCTTTTCACTAAATGAAACTTCTTTTCTTGTGTAAGTTAGTTCCCTGGGCATGAGATTAGAACAACAACAACATACCCAGTATAGTCCCACAAGTGGGATCTGGGAGGATGGGGTGTACGCAGACCTTACCCCTACTCGGGCATGAGATTGAAATTAAAAATTATTTTTGGGTCAGATGCTTGATATGTTTCACCACCTCTCGAGATTTATAAGTAACAATGATCCATACGAAAAAAATCATATTTTCTTATTAACAAGTAAAGAGAAATCATCCCACTGATGGGCGGGATCACCAGAAACTACATCCTTAATCCTAAGTGTAGTCAATGCATTAGATATACTTTTCTTGACACATCAATACATGGGCACTCAGGTTAGTCCTAAATGGGAAAGTTGTTCTGTCTTATTATGGATAAATGTGAATACTAGAAAACTTCTAGTTCTACAGATCCCTTAATTTGGCTTAAAAGACATAATTGACTAACAGAATCAAATGGGTGTGAATAGAGCGCAGTTGATGAGTATTATATAGTTCACGACAAAGTTTTACATCTAAGTCCAACAGCTCAAATAAGGTTATGGGTAGTAATCATTTATCTATAATTTTTCTTTAGTTCCTCCCTCCTGACTGTAAAATACTCTTTCTTTCCTTTAATTTTTGCTCTATTGGATAAGATTCTCTAGACAGCCATGGGAAGGACATCGACTATTTAGAAAAGTTCAGCCACAAAACAGTTTGTGTATTGGTGTCTAAACGCAGAAGTTGGCGTTCGCCTCATCTCATTTCATAGAAAGTATTATCCACCAAGGCTGAATCCACTAAACCTATCAAACTATGATACTATTGTATCCACATGAAACTTTTTAAAGCAATAAAAAACACATACTGGTTTCATCCCCCAAAGTTCTAAACCAGTACATGTCAATTCCATAACAAGCTTTTATTTAATCCACATCTTATCCACAAACACTGTACACACATTTACTCACTCACCTGCACCCACACACAATTCACAATTCACTAATTTTTTTCCTTCTTTTTCTCGCATTTATAAAAACACCACATTTACACTCACAATACAATCCCACTTGCACAATTGATTTTTATACAATCTCTTCACCAAAAAGTTCACATACAGAGACAGTTCTATCTCTCGACTATACCACTAGCAGTTTCTCTCCCCGAAAAGTCTCCAATATTCCACAAATGAATAACAGCATCTAACCTTATATAACCATCTTTGAACAGCATCATATAAATAAGTGTTTTAACGGAGTAATTTCGAAGGCAAAATTAGAACCTGTCTTAGCTCAGGGGCTTTGTTTCTGTCATGGTCCATCACATAACTGCATAAACAAATGAAAAACAAGACCTTGATTCGAATTTCAAACACATGACACTCAATTCCAATTGGGAAATAAAGTTTACCCAACAGCATTGAAAAGGCAACTGTTATCAGAAGGAATAACCCTTCGTACTATAGAACCTTCCATCTTCAACTACACACCTACAAAAACAACAACAACAACAACAACAAAAACTGAACTTGCTGATTTTTTATATAATACTCCCTCTGTCCTTTTTTTTAGTCCGTAAAAAAAAAAAAAATCATCTTTTATATTTAGAAACAACGTAACCTTAAAAACTCTATTACCCATTTATCCTTAATGAGATGACTTGCAACAAATACAAAATTCAATAGTTTTCATTGGTTTCTTAAACTTGGTGTCTGATCAAAGGTACTATATAAATTAAGACGGAGGAAGTAAATATTTCTTTTTATATTTAGAAACAATTTAACCTTAAAATTCCTCTTTTACCCTTAATGCGATGACTTGCAATAACACAAATTTCAAAAATCTTACTTTGTTTCTTAAATTAATACGGAGGAAGTAAGTTATTCTCTGCAACAATATGAAATGTAAATAACTCAAATTTTCCAGCTATTTTTTCATATAACAAGACCAATTCCATTAACAAAATCAAGCCGTGGAAACAGATTCGGGCATAAATGCAAGGTACGGTTGCGTACAACATACCCTTTTGGTCCGGCCCTTCACTAGAATAAATTAGTGGGCGCTGTCCAAACCTTTATCTGGATGAACAACGTTGCAACAAATGGAACCCAATATTTGCAAAAAAAAAAATTGTAACTGAAGAAAGAAGATAGTTGCAGATCTATATATGAACTTACCAAAAAAATAGGAAATTGATTTCGTGTTTTTTTCTGTAATATAGGAAGAATTGATTTAACTTGACAGACAATTGAAAATGGAAAGACAAGTTACGAATCTGAAAAAGCACTATTATAATACCTATAAGAGAAGAAACAACAAATAAAAACAAAAACAAGTGTAATATTTATAGGAGACTAGTTTTTTCAATTACAGATTTTATCAAAAAGTTGTTACATGTTTGATTGTCAATTAAAAAAATAATTTTATATAAAAAAACAAAAAATATTTAAAGCCAAAAGAATTTCTACTCCAAAAAGCTTAAATTTTAAGCTTTTGGAATAAGTGCTTATTTTAAAATAAGTTCTCCTATTTTAAAATAAGTTTAATCAAACACTTCTCAATATTTTAATAAGTGATTATTTTAAATAAAAAAACACTTATGAAATTAAAATAAGCCCAATCAAACGGACACTTATATTGTTTGTTTGCTACTGTACTATTTTATACTCCATTTATCTCAATATACTTGTCGTATTACGTTTTTCAATACTCAAACTACATAAATTTTGACTAACATTTTAAATTATATTTTTTCATCATATTAATATGAGAAGAATTACAGCTTATAATATTTTCCTATTATTTCCGAATATCTAAATTTTAATTTTAAAATATTAAATTAATATAATCTAATTTAACTTTGAAATTTAGTCAAATTAACTTTTAAAATGAGAAACATGACAAATATTTTGAGACTGAGGGAGTACATCTCTCACAAATTATTTATCGTTGTTACTAAAAATAATTATCTCAAATTATTTATCGTTTTAAAAATTCAAAACATAATTAATTATTTTTCTCAATTTTACCACTTGTCATTAACAAAGATGACATAAATAAAATACACATTTAATAAAGATAGATTGTAACTTATAATTTGGTGTAGTAGTAGAGCGCGGGACCGCAAGGTCACGAGTTCGATCCCCTGCATAAACCTTCTTTGGTTGAAATTGGCACACACATTGGTTGTTGCAGTGTGTTAATCGGTGACATGATTTGCGCTATCATACTACCGAGAGCCACTGTCGCAAGACTGAAGAGTAGCGATCATGCCTTCGTTAAAAAAAAAGATTGTAACTTATAAAGAGGAAGTAGTTTGTTGGCCAAATTTTTGAAAAATAAAAATGTTTTATATTAGAATATGTTGAAGCATCGTGTCAAGCTTTTAGTAAACTCATAAGTATTTTTGAATAGTATCAAAACATAAAGAACACAGGCTACAAACATAGACTTCACAAACTATTTTCCTTCCATGTTGTCTTTGTACAAGCATGAACAATATATATATTCTACACATGACAGAGAAATTGTAGTTACATTAGAATACAATAGAAGAATTACTATCCTGATATATCCCTTTTCCTTAGATTTCTCACGTGAACTTGATGTGGTCGGATATGCTTCAATACTCCTCTTGCAAGCGGAAGGTGGAGAAGACACATTCAGTTTGGAACGTAGGGATTCAAATCGGGAAGATGATAGATGTTTGATAAACACATATGCTATTCGGTCTTTGGAGGATAAATATTGAACTATCAAATCCTTCTTAGCCACATTGTCTCGGGCGAAGTAAAAATTAATCTCAATATGCTTTGTGCGGGCATGAAACACTGGATTGACAGATAAGCTGCACCAATGTTGTCGCACCACAAAATAGGAGCACGAGGAAGAGCTACGCCAAGTTAAAATAGCAAAGATTGCACCCCAAGTTAATTCAGCTGCGGCATCTGCTAAAGCTTTATATTCCGATTCAGTTGACGACCTTGCAACAACAGTGCGTTGTTTCTTTTAAGACCACGAAATGAGAGAAGCGCCAAGATAAATGGCAAATCCACCCGTCGACTTGCGTCGTCCAAGGACCCAGCCCAATCCGAGTCAGTGAAGGCTTGCAGACATAAATTAGATGATCGAGGGATATGAAAGGTGTGGTGTTGAGTCTGCTTCAAGTAGCGAAGTATTCGCTTGACCACTGCCCAATGATTTATCGTAGAAGTATGCATGAACTGACAAATTTTGTTCACAACAAAGGCAAGATCAGGTCGTGTAAGTATGACATACTGTAGAGCCCCGACGATATGGCGATATAATGTAACATAATGAAAGAATGGACTGTCACCATTATACAATTTGGCATTTACTGCCATATGTATAGCCAAAGGCTTGCATTGGAGCATGTTTGCCTTTAAGAGAAGCCGATGAATATATTGACCTTGAGATAAATAAATGCCATCAGAAGTGTGACAAAGTTGAATTCCAAGAAAGAAGCTTAAGATCCCCAAGTCACGGATAGAAAATTCAGAGTCGAGTCTAGAGATAATTGTAAGAGTATAAGAAATATTTAGAATTGGAAAATCTTCCTTAATCTCCTTCATCCCAAATGGTTACAATATATACACTAAGTAGCAATTAATAGGAAGATTAAGTCTTCCTTAAAATCTTCCTACCTATCCCATAATATATTCTTATTCCCTATTTAATACTATTCTATTTAATACATAGTACTACTTACCATTTACAAATGATTCTACATAATTATATTATTAATAGTAATTAATAATATTCTAACACTCCCCCGCAGTCGAAGCCGGAGGAAGGCGAATGCTGAGACTGTCCCGAAATTCTTCGAATAAAATCAGCGGAAGCCCTTTTGTGAATATATCTGCAATCTGATGTCGCGTCGGGACATGTAACACTCGCACCTGTCCGCGAGCCACCTTTTCACGGACAAAATGAATATCTAACTCAATATGCTTAGTGCGTTGATGATGGATTGGATTTCCGGAGAGATAAATTGCACTAATGTTATCACAAGATACCACGCGTGGTGTCGAATAGAATGATGAAGCTCAAGTAAAAGATTCGAATCCAAAGATAGTCGACAACATATCGCTACGCGGTATTCAAGACCTTCGAACGTGATACGGTGGGTTGCCTTTTGGAGGACCGTGAGATTAAATTATCACCGGAAGACGCATAGCGGTGGGCGTGCGGTGTCGGACATCCCGCCTACCGATCTGCGTGTAGGTGACAAGCTTGGTCATGGAAGACGGCATGATGCAATCCATACTTCGAGTGCCACGAATATATCGTGCAATACGCTGAGTGCGTGCGTATGTTCTTCCATCGATTGTGCGTGAACAAACACACTTGTTGTCTTGCATATGTAATATCCGCCCGTGAATGTGAGATATTGTAAAGCTCCCCAGCCGCGATACAGTGTCGGATTGGCAAAAGGACTACTGGATGTGGCACTCAATTTTGACTTGGTATCTACTGGAGTTGCAGAAGGTTTGCAAGATGACATTCCAGCCCGTTCTACGATTTCTGATGCATACTTCTTCTGGGAAAGAAATAAACCACCTGCATGACGTGTCACCGCAATTCCTAGAAAGTAGTGAAGTGGACCAAGATCCTTCATAGCAAATTCGGAACTCAGCTGGGTCATGATATTCTTGCGAAGAGAGTCTGAAGAGGCTGTTAGGATAATATCATCTACATATAAGAGAATATAAGCAGTATGATTTCCCTGTTGATAAATAAATAGTGAATTATCCGAACGGCTGTTTGAGAAACCCATGTTGAACACAAAATCTGCAAACCGCTTGTACCAAGTCCTGGGAGCCTGTTTGAGTCCATATAATGATTTTTTAAGTAAGCACACATGATTGGGATAACGAGAATCTCTGTACCCCAATGGTTGGTGCATGTATACAGTTTCACTCAAATGTCCATGTAAGAAGGCATTCTTGACATCCAATTGATGAAGTAACCATCCTTTTGAGAGGGCTAAACTGAGAACGATTCTGATAGTTGCTGGTTTAACCACTGGACTGAATGTCTCGCCGCAATCTAATCCCACCTGTTGAGTCTTGCCATCACCTACAAGTCGGGCCTTATGCCGCTCAAAAGAACCATCAGATTTTTCTTTATGGCTAAAAATCCACATAGAACGAATTATATTAGCATTAGATGGACGAGGTACTAACTCCCATGTCCTATTTTTAATTAGAGCATGATATTCATCATCCATGACCATTTTCCAATTAAGATCTTTTAGAGCGCATACGGGGTTACGCGCAGCGTGATTTGGAGACTTGAGTGTGGAGACTGTATTTGGCATTGGGTTTTGTAATTCCATGTTGACTACGAGTGACCGGCCGGTTTAGTGGGCCAGTGGACTGGATGCCATCGTCGGGAGTGAGGCAGTATGAACGCCATGCCAGATTATTGCTAATTTCTCCACCGGTTCAGATTTGGCCGCCGTATTTTGTGTGTAGTTGGGCCTGGAGTTGGAGATTGGCCCAACTGAAGGGGTAGCTGGTTTAAAGTAGGGGGTTCTCGTTCACTGGGCCTTGGAACTGATGGCCCAGTTTGCTGGACTGTATATTTTGTGGGTCCCGGGCTGTGGAGGAAATGAGTTAGATACGGGGGCCTATCATCATCCAAAAAATCATAAGTATTTGTCCCTGTGTCATGTATCTTGGCAAAGGGAAATTGTGACTCATCAAAATTACATGACGACATATAAACATACGTTTGGAAGAAATGTCATAACACATGTAACCACGGTGATTCGTAGGATATCCCAAGAAGACACATGGAGTAGACCGGGGTTGAAGTTTTGTGATTGTGGTGGATGGAAATAGGGGGTAGCAAAGACATCCAAATACTCTCAAATGATGATATGAGGGCTCTCGTAAATAAAGTATTTTTAGCGGAGCTCGGTAAGACATGTTTTTGTGGGGAAGGATATTTAACAAGTAGGTTGCCATTTGAAGTGCATGATGCCAAAAAATGGGGTATAGAAGCATGAGCGAGGATGTTCTCACAATATTGTTAATGGTTCTAATTTTATGCCCGCCTTCCCATTCTGTGAAGATGTGTGAGGACAAGATAAACGAAATTGTAAACCATTTGTTTTGAAAAATCCCAAACCGATTATTGTCAAATTCCTCCCATTGTCACATTGAATACTTTTAATCTCCTGCTCAAACCGAGTTCGGATAAATGCTCTAAAGTTTAGGAAAGTGGAAAACACTTGTGATTTTTTTCGACAAAGGAATGTCCACAAATAATTAGAGTAATCATCTAGAAACAAGAAATAGTATCTATGACTGAGGAACTCAAACAGTGATGTCCAAATATCACAATGTAAAATATCAAATGGCATAGCGGTCGTGAAGTAGAAGAAGTAAATGGCAACCTAACATGTTTACCAAGAACACAAGCTCGACACTTATTCAAAACATGAGTTTGAGTACAAGAAATAAAATTGTTTTGTTTAAGAGAGGCCAAAGCAGACTCCGGATGTCCCAATCGCTCATGCCATAGTGATGGAGCCAAGGCGCAAAGTGGAAGGAACTTTTACCGTGGATTTGGTAAACTTATTGGATAGAGCTCCCTCTATCACATCTCATGAAGCTTCCCGTCTGAAAGTCATGTACGGAAAAACCAAATGGGTCAAATTTAACAGAAACCCAATTATCACTAGTAAACTTCCTAACAGACACTAAATTTTTTATTAATTTTGGAGCATGCAGGACATTTTTTAAAACTAGTGGCGGGTGTGGAGGTGACAGTGTGTTCGACCCATAACCTTTGATTGGAATTGTATGGCCATTTCCGACAATAATATACCATTTTCTTTGCTCAAATTATAATAGGGTGAGAGTGTACCTTGGGACGCCGTCATATGTGACGTAGCCCCGGAGTCCATATACCAATTAGAATCCGGTGGATTGAGTCCAAGAGTGTGCATAGCTCGCCAATATCCGTAGGATGGGTCATGGTTGAATGGGCCTCTGCCATCGTTGGGCGGAGGAGGCCCAATCGCTCTTGCTGCACTGCTGCCCGGCTGGGCTGCCGCCGCCCATTGTTTACGCTGCCATCGGGCTGTCTTGAACTCGCGAACGGGCACATTCTGTTGGCTGGCTGCCCAAAAGTTCTTCTTCCGCTGGATCATCTTTGGGGCGGGTTGCCATCGCCATCGGGCGATTGGTTTGCTGGCCCGATGCCCATCTGAACCATTGTTTGACGGCCAGCTTGCGCTGGCTGCTGCTGCCACCGCCGATGGCCGCCGCCTTCTTCTTGCCGCGCCGCGCCGCGGAGTTGTTTGCCGCGCCATTTCCGCCGCGCCCCGGACCCGCCACCTTTATTATTTCCGCGATTTCCACCTTCTTATTATTATTACCACGCCTTTTTACTCTTATTTTGTGAAGAATGGTCAAAATAATTACCTTCATTTGAATACGTGGCAACCATGGCGGAATTTGTTGAAACCTTCTTAATCAAACCCGATTCTTCAAGAACAAGCATGTATCTTGCTTGATAAAACTTTGGTAAGGAATTACTTTGACGGATTAGAGTCCCCACGCCACTATAAGCATCCGTGAGACCGTGACTAATCGTAAAACTAAGCAGGTTGTCGAACCGGTGAACTACGTTCTCAATTGATCCGCCACCACTTCAGACGCGTTGGCGATGGGTTGAAACATTAGGAAGTCTGCCGTGACAATGGTTGAAAATTCTTGTTCTAACGCAACGGCGCAGAGTTTTGATTATCTTGAAAAATGTCTCTCAATCGTTCCGTACGCCACGTGGCGATGAATCTGGTTCCGTTATTGTATCAGATGCAATGCGTGGATATTGTTGCATAAATCCAACCAAGAATCGTGGCATCAAGGTATCCTACAATTCTTTTGTCCGCTTGACGATTGTTCCGTTGTTGTACCATTTTTTGGTGGAATTATATGATGAAGAACTTTGTGAGCCCTACAACATATTTTGAACAACTCCGCCCATGTTGCGTAGTGAACAGTTTCCATCTCTAGTTTGACAGAAATATGTGTTTTGATGTTGGAAATAGTAAGGGCTGAGTGAAACGAAGATTTTGATTCAGACATGGTTGACAACAATAATGGAGAAAAAATAAAATAAAATAAAGTATAACAATGGAGAAGACAAATTCGGTTGGAAGGATGGGGAAGATGACCGAATTTGGAAGGAAAATTTTATTTAGAATAGGATCTTTGAATTACCTTCTGATACCATGTAAGAGTGTAAGAAATATTTAGAATTGGAAAATCTTCCTTAATCTCCTTCATCCCAAATGGTTACAATATATACACTAAGTAGCAATTAATAGGAAGATTAAGTCTTCCTTAAAATCTTCCTACCTATCCCATAATATATTCTTATTCCCTATTTAATACTATTCTATTTAATACATAGTACTACTTACCATTTACAAATGATTCTACATAATTATATTATTAATAGTAATTAATAATATTCTAACAATAATAGATTCGAGAAACTGATGGTTGCTCCCGGTTACAATGATATCGTCCACATAAACCAAAATAAATGCTAGGACACCATTTACGTTGTAAACAAATAGAGACGTGTCCGACCTGGATGGAGTAAAACCAACAACAACTAGAACTTGAGTAGACGCATGTACCAAGTCCGGGGTGCTTGTTTGAGGCCATATAACGACTTCTTTAACTGACAAACATGATTAGGATAAAGTGGATGAACAAATCCTGAGGGTTGAGCCATAAATACACGTTCTTGTAATTCGCCATGAAGAAAGGCATTTTAGACGTCCAATTGACATAAAATCCAACCATGTGCTGCAGCTAAGGAGAGAATGATACGAATTATCGTTGGTTTAACAACTGGACTGAATGTCTCCAAATAGTTATGACCTTCGAGTTGATGTTAACCTTTTGCAACAAGACAAGATTTATAACGCTCTATGCCCCCTGATGAATTTCTTTTGATGCGAAACACACATTCGCACCCCAAAACATTCATGGATGAATTACATGGAACCAAAGACCAAGTATCATTACAAAGCAAAGCATCCATCTCAGAGGCCATGGCTGCCCACCACTCTTTAAACTTCTATGAAACACGTAGGCGCAGTCATAAAAGAAGTGATAATAGTGACCAAACTTGTAGATTATGGAGGCATGTGATGAATTTGCATTGGATAAATTTGAGTGGTAGAAACAGAGGACTTGGATCTATTGCGTACAAGTGGGAGGGATGACTAAGGTGGCAGTGGTGCTAGTTGATAAGCACTAAAGTCAAGAACGAGGGGCAAATGGGACAGAGAGGAACTCGTGGACTGTTGCGGAGAGCCAACATGAGAAGTATTCAATGAAGACGGGGGCTGATTGTTATTGGAAGGAGCAGTAGGATGACTATTATTAGAAGAAGCATTAGGGAGAGAAGCTGCGGGAGAAGACAAACAAGGAACGATTGCTTGAGATATAGTAGAGGAATGAGCAGCAGATGGAGACACAATGATCGAAAAGGATACCCAGGGAGTGGAGGAGGACGATTGAGAAGGTGGAGGGCCGAGAATTAAAGGCACAACAAAAGGAAAGGATTATTAATCAAAGTAAACGTGTCGGGCAATGTAATTCAACCAGTGGAGCAATCAAGGCAACGATATCCGAGATGGGCAGGACTGTAGCCAAGGAACACATAAGGCTTACTCCTAAAGTTGAACTTGTGTTTGTTATATGGTCTAAGATAGGGGAAACACAAGCAACCAAAGACTTTGAGAAATAATTAATCTGGAGGAGACTTCTGAATTAATTCAAAGGGAGAAATACATTGATTAGTAATTGTGGGTAACCGATTAATAAGAAATACGACCGACTCGAAAGCAAATTGTTGATAACGTGCAGAGGTGAAGCTATGAACAAGCAAACTAAGAGCAATTTCAACAATATGATGATGTTGGCGCTCGACTTTGCCTTGTTGCTCATGCATGTGCGAACATGATATGCGATGGATTATGCCGAGTTTGTTTAGGATAGGCGATAATGGACGAAACTCCCCTCCCCAGTCCGATTGAGTAGCTTTAATAGGTGTATTAAATTATCGTTCAACAAGAGTTCGAAACTGATGAAACACATTAATAACATCCGATTTTTTTTGAAATAGGATACCCCCATGAGTAGTTGGAGTAATCATCAACAAATACAAGGAAATATCTATGACTTTGAGAAGAAAAAATAAGAGTCGGACCCCAAACATCGACATATAATAATTGCAAAATAGATGAACTTTTATTGATACTTAAAGGAAGAGACAATTTGTGGGATTTGCCTAATTGGCAAGCACTGCAAATACTATTAAAACTAGAACTACTACAAGTAAATTATTTTTCCTAACAACTTGATGAAAAACTCATTGGTAGGAATGGCCAAGCCGAAGGTGCCAACATGTTGGAGATGTCTTGACGGAGTAGAGAGCGATGAAGGGAGTGAACCTGATGAAGAATAGGACTTGAAGGTGTGGAGACCATCATTACTCTGACCGATAAGAAGAGGCTTTTTGGTGTCCCGATCCTTGACAAGAAAATGATAGGGATGAAATTCAAAGTAAGTGTTATTATCACGAGAAAAATGTTGGACATAAAGTAAATATTTGGTAATTGAAGGAACGTGAAGAACATTTCATAAAAAGGTGTGTGATGGTGAGCGAAGAAGAGAGTTACTTGTATGATGAATGGGAAGACCATGATCATTGCCGACATGAACTTGATCTTGGCCCTTATACTCCTCGACTTGATGAAAAGAGGTGAGGTCAGGAGCCATATGGTGTGTGGCACATGTATTTGGAGCCCATTGTTGTGAATGTTGTCGCACCCATTTTTAGCCACCCGCCAGCGAAGGAGAGGGATTCAGCACGGTTGTGATGTACTTGGTGATTCCTAAATTAATTAAAGCTTAAGAAGTCACCATCTAATTATTCTACGGTGAATTAGAGAACCTGAATATTAACTAAATTCTGCAAAAAAATGAACTCTGATTAATGGTATGCTAATATATGAGATTCTGGGTAAGAGTTATTTATTATCCTAAAGGGAAGGAGTTAGACACCCTTTAAGATCAGCTAACTACGGTTATCCGATCAAATTTTGGTTAATTAGTATGCTAAAAAATACATGTTTAAAAGTATAAAGTTAATTAAAAGGATGTTGCAAATAGTTAATTAAAAGATGCATTTTGAACGTAACCATTTACATTTTGGGAGTTTTGCAAAAAGTGATTGTGATTCTGAGAAATAAATTTCCGACATGAAAATAAGAAAAATATGCATTTGTATGGCATGTAAAAATTGTTTTTTGGATAATAGCAAGCATTTGTATGGTGTTGTCCATAAAATACTACTTTGGCAATTGATAGTAAGGAAAAAAGCAAATTGTTTGTAATGTAAAGAAGGATTTATATGGAAATCATTTTTTTATCGCAAATCAGATAAAACAAAATCTTATTTGTATGATTGATAATGCTAATAAAGGATGATCAAATTGTTTTGAAAGTTTTAAGCATGCATGACGAGCCTAAAATAAATAAAAAATTAGCGGCAGATTTTCAACTTTAACTACCATTTCTAGTTTACCAGTTCTAGGCCTAATTCTTCTAAATATTCAAACAATCACACAAGCAGAGTAATTAAATTATAATACAAAATAAAAAGGAAGGAGGACTTAAAAGAAGTTAAAACGGTAATGGCTAAGACGATGACGGTGTCATCTCTTGGGCCTTGGGCACAAGTCTGGCAATCTTGTTCTCTTTCGACTTTGTAAAACCCCACTTTGATATCCCATATTGTTTAGATATTCCTCGCAAGGTATAAAAGAAAAGACAGTTAGAAATAAATAAATGCGAGTAAAAAACTTCGGATCCGTATAAAACAATAGAAGTTTTGATACGGGAGGCTCATACTTATATTTTAAGCAAAAGAAATTCTATTCATATCGTGGTTGCGAACTAGTGAGTCATCAGTCAATCTCGTTGCCTTGCCAACGCATGCTGATTTTTATTATAAGTCACATCATCACCCTTTTCCGAAGAAAGCAAACCGAGAGACAACCTTTTCGGAAGGGGCATGCCCTCAAAAGTATTCTCATCGGCCCCAAAGTATAATATATTATTCGAATCAGTGAGATTTCTATCAAGTATAGCATCCTGCTTTTTTCAGTAGAATATCACAAGTGCAATAGCTGTCCAAAATAGCCTTAGGCATCAACTTTTTAGCCAGGAAATACAACAACATCTCAACCAACAAACATGGTTGCTCGAGTGTAGTATTTTCTCATCAATGTGAAACCATAAGTTGGCCCAAAGTGTAATAGAGATGGGCCTCAAATTGCAGCAGCAATGTAATAACTCGATAGGAATAATATCAGAATAGAGCAACCACTTAAAAATGCAGTAGTGACCAAAAAAACAACAACAACAAACCAAGCAGTAGCCATTCTCAAACTCAACCAAATGCATCAGTGACACGGGGTGTAATGGTAACTCAAAGTGTGATAAGGGTCTGACTTAAGCATGTGTTGCCTTAAATTTCAACAGAATGCAAGATACAACAACTACATGCACCATATCATTTTGCTCCAAATTAAAATCCTGTAAATTAACAATGTCACAGCAGCAAATAGCTCAAAGCAACAATGGTTAAACTCAAAATATGGTAGTAACTTAGCTCAATATACAATGACTCTTGGCCATGAATACAACAGTAAATGGTCATGATGCAGCAACAACATCAGTGTAACAACCCAGGTAGCAACTCAAGGAGGTTTGAAGAGGTGGAGAATAAGTATCAAGAAATACATGGAGTTCTAACAAAATGATATTTCTCAAGATGTATAGTGTTTTAAATATCACAACTAGGTTCCAGTCTTACAAATAGGTCAATATTGACAAATAGTCCAATTACCAAACTTTGAATCTACTACATTAGTTTGCAATACAACCAGAATTTCCAGAAAACCACAAACCAAGGGACATATGAACTCTAAACACAAGAAATCTGGGAACCTATTTGCCTAAAGAGACATGGGCATCAAACACTCGATAAGAAGCACAATAACTCAGATCCCTGTTGGTTCATTCTAACTGTTCAGACACTCGGTCAAAACAAGTGTTAGAGGGTGCAATATGTTGAGGCTCTAAGAAATTTGTTAAGCTTAATCAAGACATGACAGATTTGATAATACCATGCTCTTAAATTCTGAAACAGTCCGAAAATTTCAGAATGCTCCGAACATCGTTAAGAACCTAATTTATGTCCGAAAATTTACTCATAATAATTTCGTCTCTGTTGATTTTGATTCATTTGGTTTTACTGTGAAGGATCTTCGTACGAAACACCTCTTACGAGATGCAATAGCACGGAGATCTTTATCCATTCCCATCCACCTCTGCTGTCAGCTTATGCTCTCCCATTTCTCTCGCTGCTATCTCTCAGTCAACTTGGCATAATAGGCTCAGCCACCCAGAAGCCCTAGTATTTAATTTTCTTAGAGATAATAATTTTATTAAATGGAATAATGGGACACTTGTCCAACACTGTGTTTCTTGTTCTTTAGGCAAACATGTTTGTCTTCATTTTAAATCATCTTCCAGTATTACGTTTTCTCTCTTTAATTTTAAATCATGCTAATTTGTGGACGTTTCCTATCTCTAGTTCATTGGGTCATAAATATTATTTTGTCTTTTTAGATGATTTTATCATTATATTTGGATCTACCCACTCAAATTTAAATCAGAAGTGTTTGTCAAATTTCTTGAATTTCGTACTTTTATCAAAACACGATTTAAAAAATGCATAAAATCATTTCAGTGTGATAATGGTTGTGAATTCAATAATTCCATGTTTCACCGATTCTGTAGAAATAATGGTATGGTTTTTCAATTCTCATGCCCCCACACATTGCCTCAAAATAGTAAAACATAACGAATCATCTTCACCATTAATAACATGGTTCGTACTCTCCTGTTGCATGTCTCCCTTCCTCCGTCCTTATGTGTCTATGCAGTCAAAATGATATAATACGTTCTAAATATTTTACCTACCAGTACCATTCACAATATGAATCAAATCGAAATTCTATACCGTAGGATCCCCTCTTACGATCACCTAAGGATATTTGGTTTGTCTCTGTTATCCCAATATTGCTTCCACTGCCCCTCACAAATTAGCACCTCAAACTACTTTGTGTGTCTTCGTAGGTTTCCCATCTAATCATATGGGCTATCTTTGCTATGACTTATCCACTCGTCAGATCAACGTCTCTCGTCATGTCACGTTTGACGAGACTATATTCCCTTTTTCGAATCTCTAAATATTCAGAAAAATGGACTATACCTTTATTGACGAGCCCCACATCTCCCCCCATCATTCTTATCCAACTGCATAAGTTAGTCACCGTGAACCTGTCCCTGCCACCCACCGCTGTCACTACCAGCGTCGGCTCTACGACAATGTCACCGGCCACCTCTCAGTCACAACCATCACCGGTTGCCACCCACTGGCAACCGATCCAGCTCTCATTTCTCATCGCCGATCCGTTAACCCACCACCATCGAGAACCGTCACCCACCACCAGTAGCTCTGCCGCCTCCACCAACCGATATTTCCGACATCCTAGCTACCCACTCATTTCCCATCGACCAGCCCATTACCGGAAACACCACATCCTAAACCCACCACTGTCCTCTTACCCGATGGTACCTACCGCACACCATATCACCCAACCCTCATTTTTAACCCCACATGATCTGCCATCCCACTGATCCTCACCCAATTCCATGTTCCACCACTCCATATGTTATACCCCGTATTTCCAGAGTATGTACGTGAGGGCGTACGTATAAAATTTAAGCCTTAAGACTTGGCAAGTTTCGAAATTTGTACACAAGTGTCGAAAGGAGTCGTTTTTCGACGAAACGTTTTACTAAGCTTGCGAAGGGAAAATTCCGGCTATGTCATTTATAATTTTTGCGGATTTTTCCGAGAGACGAAACATTTTGGACCAACGGGAGGGTGACATGTGTCACCCTCACATTGGAAGGAAGTGGGCGGTAAAGGGACGAAAAGGGTGGGATGGGTTAGGTAGGATATTTTGTGCAAGTTGGTGTGGTAGATGGATAAGGTGCACATGGCTTAATCCTAGCCCTACACTTGCCTAACACTTGGAAGAATCTTGGCCATTGGTTGGCCATTTCTTGACCTATAAATACCCCCCCTTTGTTGATGAAATTCTTCATCCAAAAATCATTTCTAATTGTTATAAATCCTCCCCTTTGAGAGATGAGTTCGTCCAACTCCTCCCCCCTCTTTTGAGAGCCTTGGCCGAGAGCCTCCCCCCTCCCCCTTTGTGGTGCCCTAGCCGAGGGGTACCCCCCCTAGCCTAGTTGTTTTCGTATAATACCCCCCTTTTGTGGTATAGAAATACTCTCCAAGTATTGTTATAATGTCCAAATACTTTAGCCCTATACCTTGTAGTACTTTCCAAAGTTACCTCTATACGTAGAGTCCGGAAATACTATTATACTTTCCCTCAGTCACAAAAACGAAACCCTAAGAAAAACCTTCATAGTCGGTTGAAGTGTTAAGTAGAAGTTGCGTAGAACTTCTAAGGGTTGTTTGGAGCGGGTTGGAGCAAGACGGAGTAGAGCTTAACGTTGCTCGGGAGCGACATTAAACTTGGATAATTTTGGGCTCATCGAGGTAAATACTCATCGCCCTTCTATTGTAATTGGGAATTACATACTGTAGTAGTATAGAAATGAATATAAGATTCATAGAAGAGATTTGAACTGTAATAGAAGGATATTACAGAATAGACTTGAACTGAAATCACATCAGAAGAATTTAAGTAGAAGTTAAACTGTACTTACATAGACCGCATTTACAGTGATCGATAACCTTTATTGGTTGAATGTTCTGCAAGTAGCATGTGCTACTTAGAAGGTGGACAAGGCTAGCCGGGTTATAGCCGTGGAGCGTTTTGCTTATAGTCGATAATCATCGCGAGGTATGTGATCCTTCCTATACTCTTGAGCATGATATTTTGAAGTATATATATATATAGTACGGTAGACGTACGTGTGTTATCTGAACATAGTTGTACGGCAATGTCTTTTGACTTAAGCCTGAATAATAAGAACCTTGAATGTAATTCAAACGAATTAAGAAACCTTTTTGGAAAGAAGAGTAATACTTGGTTTTGAAAACATAAGAGTTATACTAGCTTTATGGGAAGTTAGGTATAACGTCTTAAGAGAGATAAAAAGAATGGTTTACTGATTTTTAGAAGTTAAGAGGCTTAATCTTAAAAGATAAGAGACTTGACTAAATTGTATTGATATGAATTTTGTTAAAAGTGTGAAACCTCATTCGTGAGTAATGAGTACTTGGTTTTAAAAGGAATAATGTTTTACTGATTTCGGAAATCAGAATGAGTATCGACAAACCACTGCAGCGTTAATAAAGGAAAATGTATTGAATAATGAAGTATTGTATTAAAAACAGTAGAAACCTCCATCTGCATAGAAACTAAGATGAGACAAAATGATATTACATTTTCTAGATCATGGCTGCTTTAATAAATGGTTATAAACAAGAATAAACTGCTCACACCTATGGCATATGTTATTCAATTGTTTTAAAAGAGATTAAGACATTGAGCTATGAACTTTTCTAATATAAAGAGACCTGAGTAAATTGAAATTAGGCAAACTGGAACTCTAGGGAAAAAAAGGCATTCTTTTGTCTTAAATTGGTTTTAAACATAAAGTGTTATAACAACTTTATGGGAAGTTAGTTATAACGACTTTATGAAAACAAAAGAAGGGTTTTATCATTGGTTTTAAATGTGGTAACTTGACTTTAAAAAAAGGAGAAGTGTTTTGGTTTAAAAAGAAGGCATGGTATTGCCTTAATTTGATTTTAAAAAAAAGGAAAGTATGGAAGTTGTTTTGGTTTACTCAAAAGATGTAAGTCACTCTATTTTTATACTACGGGTATCGGGTGACTTTTATAAAAGGAATGGATCTCTTAAAAGGAATTTAACGTACGTAGTACTTTAGGGTTAAAACCCGGACTTTGTTATAAAATGAAAGTACTTTAAGTTGTGTGTAACTTGCCTATGTTTGCGTGTGATAGACCTGATGTGCAAGTACTGTATTTCACTCGACTACCGCGTTCATGGGATGAACCGGTACTGTATTTCACTCGACTACCGCTCATGTAGGATGAACCGAATGTATTTCACTCGACTACCGCGTTCACGGGATGAGCCGAATGTATTTCACTGACCACCGCGTTCACGGATGAACCGAATGTATTTCACTCGACTACCGCGTTCGAGATGAACCGAATGTATTTCACTGACCACCGCGTCACGGATGAACCGAATGTATTTCACTCGACTATCGCGTCCACGGATGGGACCGAATGTATTCCATCCGACTACCGAAGTTCATGAGATGAACCGAATGTATTCCACACGTTTCTATACCGGGTCCATGAGATGGGCCGAGACATGTTATACGTATCACATGATTTGTACCTAGATCGGCGGTGAGGAAGGAGTTCCACGCACGCGGGATGACTTGGGGCGTGAGACCGACTGACATGATCGCTTTTATGTTATGAATCGTAGTTTGGTTATCAAACATGTCTCCCGCTTTATATAGATCGTTATGATTTCATTTACGTGATTTTACGCTTTCACATACTGTACTGGTCAGATCGACCTCCTTCGGCCGCGTTCACGCCGCAGTAGAGGTACATCGGTTGTCGATCCTCGCGTTTAGGATCACATTTCAGCGTATTGGAAGCTCCGTTCCTGAGGCTTATCTTTTGGTATGTTACCCGAGTCCAGGTTCTTGTACATTCGTGGTATGGCGGGCCCCGTCCGTCATAGTTGTTGTAAAAATCTTAGAGTCCAGAGATTGTGGGAAGGGTTGTAAGGATCAGAATCGCTCAAATGTCTATGTATATATATTTGAAAAGACAACCGCTTTGGTTGGCCTGCTTTCTTTCATCTTGATCCATGTCTATTTGAATGTTTAACGCTTTTATTTCACGGTGTTTCTCGATGTTGTATCACCAGGGTGCCCGGTAAGGCACGATCCACGCCCCGAACGGGTCGTGACAAAAGTGGTATCGAGCGATTAATCCTCGAAAGTGTCTACGCCGTGTCTAGTAGAGTCTTGATTATCGGTGTGTTGTGCACCAC
The DNA here is from genome assembly GCA_029844215.1 of Przewalskia tangutica. Taxonomy (NCBI): domain Eukaryota; kingdom Viridiplantae; phylum Streptophyta; class Magnoliopsida; order Solanales; family Solanaceae; genus Przewalskia; species Przewalskia tangutica. The sequence goes on along the minus strand of CM056724.1, from coordinate 94,624,072 downwards.
ATCTATAATCAGGAGGCTATAGGACATTTAGGATTGGTTTACATTCTTCTCATTCTGAGATCGTGCCTTAGAGCTGTGTGATAAGTTGGACCCCTCTGACGTATTCCTTTCCTTTACCAATTATGCCTCTGCGCAAGGCAACCCTGGCCCAGGGGGGGCAAGGCAGCCGAGGGAACTGCTAGTGGGATACAGAGGAGTACGAGGCGCAGTCTTGCCAAGACTGAGATGCTTCCGACGGCGAGTTTCGCGACGCCACCAGCACTAGCAGAGTTTAGAGCCGCAGCAGTGGCTGCTGAGACTACAGCACTGAGCCTCCATCCCACACCGGGGCAGGAGATGGGTTACAAGAGATGGCGATTCGCCATCGCCGGTCGTGGCCGATATGAGGATAGGCCGGACGCAGCAGCCTCGCCCCAGAGCACCGTAGTTCACCCCGAGCGCATTTGAGACTACGGGATTTTCTGAGGTGTAACCCGCCAGAGTTTTATGGGTCGAGGCCTGAGGATGATCCGCAGGAGTTCATCCGGCGATTCTGGCCGTCATGAGAGTGATCAAGGCATCGGAGACCGAGTCGGTGTTCCTAGGTTCGCATCGGCCGCGTGATACCGCAATGATCGGTTTGATTCGCGAGCTGTCGGGAGAATGCACTTCACCTATATGGGACGAGTTCTCAAAGGCATTTCTTGCACACTTCTTGCCTCCACGGATGAGGAGGGCTCGGGCCGGCGATTTTTGACGTTGAGGCGGGGCGGCGACGGTTAGAGAGTACAATGTGAGTTCGACTCATTAGCTCGGTATGTCCCCAGAGTAGCCGATATGGAGGATGAGTACACCGCTACGTCACCGGGCTAGATGATTACTTGACAGAGGCTTGTACGGGTGTAGCTCTTCAGCCGGGCATGGACATTGCCCGCATGCAAGCTCATGCACTAGGATGTGAGGCACGGAGAGGTCGACGGAATGACCGGGATCGCGAGAAGAGGCCATGACGGCGAGGTCCTTTGGTAACTTTCGAGGCGACCGCCAAAGAAGCTAGTTATGTACCTCCGCCAAGATGAGTGGTCCTCCGCGCCTTCGGGCGTTCGGGGTATTCGGAGCCGTCGAGCTCCGTGGCTTCGTTCAAGGTATACGTGAGTTCTAGCGCCAGGATTCACGTCCCTCGGTGTGCGACGATGCGCGACGCCATCCCGGGAATGTCGTCTTTTATCGGTGCTTGTTTCACTGCGTCGGGGCCATGTATGCGACGAGATGCTTATAGAGGGTACCGGCGCAGCCTCACGGATCGATGGCGGTGTTCATCGCCTTCTATGCGCCAGCGCAGTGTGCCTATGATTAGAGTAGAGCGGTAGATTCAGGTATATCCTTAACCCTCTAGAGTTTTGCATGCTTGATATGATGATCTGTTGTTGTGTGCTATGAACGGATAACGTTATGTTAGTTATGAGTAAAAAAAAAATGGTTAGTTGAAAGGATAAGTCCATGGGTAGTGTGAGAGGGAAGTGGTAGCTTTCATGACGTGATTTGGTAAGATTGTTCCGGATCGGGAAACAAGAGCTTGATGCGTTAAGTGGGTCGGGTTGGGGCCATGTTGAGGGCCAACCCGCGGCCTGTTTCGAGGTGGGGTCAGCTGCAGGTGGTCCTCCAGTGGTAGGGTCACGAGTGTTAGGCCCAGTTTAGATGACCATCGTATGAGTTCGTGGATATGTTCGACCAGAAGCAGATCGTAAAGGCCGGGAATGGCCTTAAGGGAGATTGAGGCTAGTAAGATGACCAAGTTTGGAGGTGGTGACTCCAAAGTTTTGGGAAACTGAAGCGATGACTGAAGTGTGGTACGTATACTAGAAGAGTTCAAGTGTTCGAGAAGGGCACGACGAGTAAGGAAGGAAGAGAATGTGTGTTATTTCATGGCCAGGTGTGGCGTGGGCAACTTGTTAGAAGAACTTCATCGTTATCCGTCTTGAGAAGGAACATTCGGGACGAATGTTTCTAAGGAGGGGAGAATGTTATACCCCGTATTTCCAGAGTATGTACGTGAGGGCGTACGTATAAAATTTAAGCCTTAAGACTTGGCAAGTTTCGAAATTTGTACACAAGTGCCGAAAGGAGTCGTTTTTCGACTAAACGCTTTACTAAGTTTGCGAAGGAAAATTCCGCTATGTAATTTGTAATTTTTGCGGATTTTTCCTAGAGACGAAACATTTTGGACCAACGGGAGGGTGACATGTGTCACCCTCACATTGGAAGGAAGTGGGCGGTAAAGGGACGAAAAGGGTGGGATGGGTTAGGTAGGATATTTTGTGCAAGTTGGTGTGGTAGATGGATAAGGTGCACATGGCTTAATCCTAGCCCTACACTTGCCTAACACTTGGAAGAATCTTGGCCATTGGTTGACCATTTCTTGACCTATAAATACCCCCCCTTTGTTGATGAAATTCTTCATCCAAAATCATTTCTAATTGTTAAAAATCCTCCCCTTTGAGAGATGAGTTCGCCCAACTCCTCCCCTCTTTTGAGCCTTGGCCGAGAGCCTCCCCTCCCTCATGGTGCCCTAGCCGTGGGGTACCCCCCCCTAGCCTAGTTGTTTTCGTATAATACCCCCCTTTTGTGGTATAGAAATACTCTCCAAGTATTGTTATAATGCCCAAATACTTTAGCCCTATACCTTGTAGTACTTTCCAAAGTTACCTCTATACGTAGAGTCCGGAAATACTATTATACTTTCCCTCAGTCACAAAAACGAAACCCTAAGGAAAACCTTCATAGTCGGTTGAAGTGTTAAGTAGAAGTTGCGTAGAACTTCTAAGGGTTGTTTGGAGCGGGTTGGAGCGCACGGAGTATGAGCTTAACGTTGCTCAGGAGCGACATTAAAATTGGATAATTTTGGGCTCATCGAGGTAAATACTACTGTCCTTCTATTGTAATTGGGAATTACATACTGTAGTAGTAAAGAAATGAATATAAGATTCATAGAAGAGATTTGAACTGTAATAGAAGGATATTACAGAATAGACTTGAACTGAAATCACATCAGAAGAATTTAAGTAGAAGTTAAACTGTACTTACATAGGACTGTACTTACAGTAGACTGATAACCTTTATTGGTTGAATGTTCTGCAAGTAGCATGTGCTACTTAGAAGATGGACAAGGCTAGCCGGGTTATAGCCGTGGAGCGTTTTGCTTATAGTCGATAATCATCGCGAGGTATGTGATCCTTCCTATACTCTTGAGCATGATATTTTGAAGTATATATATATATAGTACGGTAGACGTACGTGTGTTATCTGAACATAGTTGTACGGCAATGTCTTTTGACTTAAGCCTGAATAATAAGAACCTTGAATGTAATTCAAACGAATTAAGAAACCTTTTTGGAAAGAAGAGTAATACTTGGTTTTGAAAACATAAGAGTTATACTAGCTTTATGGGAAGTTAGGTATAACGTCTTAAGAGAGATAAAAAGAATGGTTTACTGATTTTTAGAAGTTAAGAGGCTTAATCTTAAAAGATAAGAGACTTGACTTAATTGTATTGATATGAATTTTGTTAAAAGTGTGAAACCTCATTCGTGAGTAATGAGTACTTGGTTTTAAAAGGAATAATGTTTTACTGATTTCGGAAATCAGAATGAGTATCGACAAACCACTGCAACGTTAATAAAGGAAAATGTATTGAATAATGAAGTATTGTATTAAAAACAGTAGAAACCTCCATCTGCATAGAAACTAAGATGAGACAAAATGATATTACATTTTCTAGATCATGGCTGCTTTAATAAATGGTTATAAACAAGAATAAACTGCTCACACCTATGGCATATGTTATTCAATTGTTTTAAAAGAGATTAAGACATTGAGCTATGAACTTTTCTAATATAAAGAGACCTGAGTAAATTGAAATTAGGCAAACTGGAACTCTAGGAAAAAGAAGGCATTCTTTTGTCTTAAATTGGTTTAAAACATAAAGTGTTATAACAGCTTTATGGGAAGTTAGTTATAACGACTTTATGAAAACAAAAGAAGGGTTTTATCATTGGTTTTAAATGTGGTAACTTGACTTTAAAAAAAGGAGAAGTGTTTTGGTTTAAAAAGAAGGCATGGTATTGCCTTAATTTGATTTTAAAAAAAAGGAAAGTATGGAAGTTGTTTTGGTTTACTCAAAAGATGTAAGTCACTCTATTTTTATACTACGGGTATCGGGTGACTTTTATAAAAGGAATGGATCTCTTAAAAGGAATTTAACGTACGTAGTACTTTAGGGTTAAAACCCGGACTTTGTCATAAAATGAAAGTACTTTAAGTTGTGTGTAACTTGCCTATGTTTGCGTGTGATAGACCTGATGTGCAAAGTCAGTATTTCACTCGACTACGCGTTCATGGGATGAACCGAATGTATTTCACTCGACTACCGCGTTAATGGGATGAACCGAATGTATTTCACTCATTACCGCGTTCGTGGGATGAGCCGAATGTATTTCACTCTACTACCGCGTTCACGGGATGAACCGGAATGTATTTCACTCGACTACCGCGTTCGTAGGATGAGCCGAATGTATTTCACTCGACTACCGCGTTCAGGATGAACCGAATGTATTTCACTCGACTATCGCGTCCACTGGATGGGCCGAATTTATTCCATCCGACTTCGAAGTTCAGAGATGAGCCGGAATGTATTCCACACGTTTACATCGGGTCCATGAGATGGACCGAGACATGTTATACGTATCACATGATTTGTACCTAGCTGCCGGCGGTGAGGAAGGAGTTCCACGAGCGTGAGGATGACTTGGGGCGTGAGACCACGATTTGACATGGCGCTTATGTTATGAATCGTAGTTTGGTTATCAAACATGTCTCCCCTTTATATAGATCGTTATGATTTCATTTACGATTTCTGATTCACATACTTGTACTGTTGATCGACCTCCTTGAGGCTGCGTTCATCTGCCGCAGTAGAAACATCGGTTGTCGATCCCGCGTTTAGGATCACATTTCAGCGATTGAAGCTCCGTTCCTTGAGGCTTATCTTTTGGTATGTTACCACAGTGCAGAGGTTCTTGTACATTCGTGGTATGGCGGGCCACTGTCCGTCATAGTTGTTGTAAAAATCTTAGAGTGCAGCCTTTGTTGTGGGAAGGGTTGTAAGGATTATCGCTCAAATGTCTATGCATATATATATCTTTGAAGGCAACCGTTTTGGTTGGCCTGTTTTCTTTCATCTTGATCCATGTCTATTTGAATGTTTAACGTTTTTATTTCCGCTGGTTTTTCTCTGATGTTGTATCACTAGGGTGCCCGGGGTAAGGCACCAGTCACGGGCCCCGGAACGGGTCGTGACACCATACCAGACCACACACCACATTTCAGTGACCCGTAACCAATAACCCACCCAAATAACCACCCATGCACTGCCCCACACACCGAATAGAAACTCGTGCCCAACACGAGATTTTCAAGCCCAAAGTCCATTTTAACCTATCCACACAATCAATTTCCCAGTTCCCAAAAACCCAAATTAGCCAAACTATTAAGTAGAATGTGGCTATGTGTGAGAAATTTAATATTTAAACGAAATAACACACTTGAGATTCGGTTCCTAGACCAGATCAGGTGCATGTTAGGGTTGTTCATAATAATCCGATTCGATCGATCCGATCCAAAAAATCATATATCCGATCCGCTTTTTTGAGTTTCAGATATTTTGGATCGGATATCCGGATAAAAATCGGATCGGATACGGATCACAATTTCTTTAATTTCGGATACCCGAAAAATCCGAAATATTAGCTACTTTTCATTGGGCTGCCTGCTACAGCTACTTATTCGAAATATTTCATTGACCCGTCCGAAATATTTCTTTATGGCATCCCTGAACTTGGTATGCATTGTTTCCAGTTTTAGCATGTGTACACCAGTAGATGTTGCCATATCAACAAAGTTTTGGCTACTGGATTGGTATTTCTCGAAGTGAATTAGCACGTTAAATTCACTTTGGAAGTCTAAATGTGAATTAGTAATTAGCAATACAAGCTTTTTTAATGTAGATTACTAAGTAATATTAATCTTTTGTGCGAAAACAATATATTTTATGGATAAATGAGGATAATCTAAGACATATGTCTTGATTCATATGTATCTGTTTTGCAGTTTGTACCAATGTAACATCTGGATTGTTTTGAGAACTATTATTTTAATCTTCTAATCTAACCTGATCTTAATCATAGATTGTGTTTTGGCATCCCCGAGAATTTGCCAATTTGGGTAACTCCCCAGTTTCAATTCCTTACCCAAGTGGTCGACAGTTGACACACACTTGGAGTTTTAGTGTTTTACTATTGCACCGATAAATTTCAAATATCTAATCCGAAAATTTCAGATATTCGATTTTTTTCGGATCGAATCATAATTTTACCGATTCAAAATTTTAGGATATCCGAAATTTCGGATCGGATAATCCAAAATGAACAACCCTAGTGCATGTGATCCGTTGTATGTGGCTCTTTTATCACAAATACAGATACAGTGGTGATCTAGGGAGGTATAAGGCGAGACTTGTGGCTAATGTCACAAATCAGCAGGAGGGTGTTGATTGTGGTGAGACGTTCAGTATGGTTGTCAAACCGGCTACCATTCCACAATTCTAAGTATAGTCATGGGCAAGCATTGACCGATTCATCAGCTTGATGTGAAAAATGTGTTTCTACATGGGGACTTGAAAGAAACGATTTACATGCACCAACTACCTGACTTTGTCCATCCAACAACCTCTCAGTATGTATGTCGTCTCAGTAAGTCACTCTATGGTTTGAAACAGGCCTACAGAGCGTGGTATGAACGCTTTGCCAGATACATTATGCAGATTGAGTTTGTATGCAGCAGGTGTGATAATTCTTTTTTTATTTTTCATCGAGGTAGTAACATTGCTTACTTACTACTATATGTGGATGATATTATTTTCACTGTCTCATCTGATGGGTTGAAAAATGAGATTATTGATTTACTTAAAATTGATTTTGCTATGGCTGACTTGGGCAAGTTGAGTTATTTTTTGGGGATATCAGTGACCAGATCTGCAGATACTATGTTCTTAAGTAAGCGTAAGTATACAGAAGAGACCGTGTACAGAGCTAAGATGGCCAATTGCAAGATCATGCCCACTCCGGTAGATTTTAAATCAAAGTTTAGTGTTGTTGATGGTGCCCCAGTCTCTGATCCTACTATTTATAGGAGCCTTGCAGGTGCACTTCAGTATCTTACCTTCACCAGGCCTGATATTGCTTATGTTGTTCAGCAGGTGTGTTTATTTATGCATGCCCCCGGGAGTCTCACTTCACTACTCTTAAGCGTATCATCTGATACATTAAGGGCACACTTGATTATGGGTTGCATCTATACCCCTCTGCACCGATCAGGTTACTATCATATACAAATGCAGATTGGGTCGGGTGTCCTGACATGCGACGCTTCACCTCCGGCTATTGTGTATTCTTAGGGGATAATTTTATTTCATGGTCTGCCAAGAGGCAATCCACACTATCCCGTTCGAGTGCCGAAGCAGAGTACCGAGGCGTTGCCAATATTGTCGCTGAGATCTGTTGGCTCTGAAATCTACTTTTGGAGCTCCAGTGTCCCTTACGTAAGGCGTCCATCGTATATTGTGATAACAATATCTGCCATATATCTATCTCACAATCAGGTTCAACATCAGAGAACCAAACACATTGAGATGGATATACACTTTGTTCGTGAGAATGTTGCGCTTATTCATGTCAAAGTGTTGCATGTGTCTTCATCGTATCATTATGCAAATATCTTCACAAAAGGGCTTCCCATATAATTATTCCTCGACTTCAGATCATGTCTTATCGTCCGGCCTACTTCCGCTCCGATTGAGGCGTGTATTATTCTCCATATATTGTGTAATTATGAGTGTTGTATATTTATGGTATATTAGGATCCACTGTATTAGAATTCCACTCTTGTACACACTATATATATTTTTGTAATAACGAGAGAACTCCCCAATGAATATTATTACAATCCTACGACATTTGATGTATTTAAAAGATGAAAAGAACAAATTCTCGACAAACATATATATCAAATTTCTTATTTACCAAACTAATTACAGTAGCTAACTTTCTAAATTTTAAAATTATTAAGTAAATACATATACTATCAGTAAGCGAACAAATGGTAAAAAATATAATATGCAGGGTAGATCGTTTATATTTTAATAATATTATTATAATTAAATAATTTTATATCTTATTAAATATAACTTTAGTTTACTTATGCAAAGTAGTGTTTGTTAACCACCTTGCTAATTGGAGTAGTAAATAGGTGACGAATTATACACATATTTTTTCATAAGTCGGCACTCACAACGTCAACAACAATAACATACCAAATGTAATCTCACACACTGAAATCTGAAGAAGGTAACATGTATAAAAATATATCAAATATTGATCAAACACAAACTATTAAAAAAAATACTTCTCAAATGGAAGCCGTTACCCTTTTAAAATACTTATTTTTAAGAACACTTTTGATAATAAGTAGTATTAGCTGAATTTGAAAGTTCTACCAAACATATTCCTAATCTCTGGTGATTCCCCACAAAAATAAAAATACCATGAATTTTATACGTAGCGTTAAATTTCTCTTATATATAAGCGACTAACTCTACATGTATATACAATGTGTTTGACCACATAGATGACTCTTTCTCTCGCCCCCCTGAAGTTGACGATGCCACTTGGCTTCGTCTTGACGTTGCCGTAAAACAATGGATATATGGTAGTATATCTCAAGATTTGCTACTCACTATAATGAAATCCGGAGCCCCGGCCCGTGATTTGTGGCTTCGGTTGGAAGAAATATTTCAAGACTACAAACACACTCGTGTTGTGTATTTGGAGGAACAATTCAATAACACACATCTTGAAAATTTCTCCAACATGACTGAATATTATAAACAACTTAAACTTGTGGCGGATCAACTTTCCAACGTTGGTACACCGGTGTCAGAAACAAAGATGGTCTTACAATTAATTGCATGTCTTCCGAATGGCGAATATGATATGTTGGCCACCATGATACAAGCAGATCTGTTTCCCAGTTTCAACAAGGCAAGATCACAATTGTTGCTAAAAGAAATCCGTTGTGCAAAGCAGGACGAGCCCAACCAAAAGGTGTTAGCGGTTGAAAAGCCACCTCAAAATAATGTCATCGCCAGTTCACCACCGCCGAAAACTTCCCTGCCACGGCAGAATCACAGTGGCAGGGGAGATAGAGGCCGCGGCGGCGACAAAAGGCGTGAAAAGGGCTGCGGCCAGCAGCAAAATTCACCATAGCCGCAGCCCGGTCTATACCATCACCGGATCGCCCAAGGTGCATCCTCGATTTTGGGTGGTAGCACCATCCCGTGTCCAGCCCGGGCGACACCAAATCGTGAGGTTGTTGGGCGCAGCCCTAGGCCATCGGTTTCATGCCTACCAGCAGCCGCATGCCCATTTTAGCCAGGCCCAATTCATACAACCTCCAATAGGCCTGGCCCCTACTTATTTGGGCCAGGCTTTCAGCAGTCTGAACTTGCAACAACCGGACGAAAATTGGTACATGGACTCGGGCGCCACATCTCACCTCACTCGCTCTGCAGGTAATGTTTTCACCCTGTTTAAATTAAAGCATCCTCAATACATTACTGTTGGAAATGATCATCACATTCTAATACAAGGTCATGGTACTTCCCTCATCAAACCACCACATCCGCCTCTTTCCCTTAAATATGTCATGTATGCACCAAATATCATTAAGCACTTAATTTCTGTCCATAAATTTACTCGTGATAATTATGTCTCTGTGGAGTTTGACCCGTTTGGCTTTATTGTGAAGGATCTTCGTACGAGGACCCATATTATGAGATGCAATAGCACATGGGATCTCTATCTATTTCCATCCACCTCCGCTGTCGGATCCTGCTCTCCCGTCTCCCTAGCTGCTATCTCTACGTCCGTTTGGCATAATCGGCTTGGCCATCTTGGCAATCCAGTTTTATTTTTTTAGAGGCAATAATTTTATCAAATGTAATAATGGGAAACTTGTCTATCACTGTGTTTCTTGTTATTTAGGAAAACACACTTGTCTTCCATTTCAATCATCAACTAGTGTTACTTTTCCTTCTTTTGATATTATACATGCTGATTTATGGACATCTCTTATTTCTAGTTCCCTTGGTCACAACTACTATCTGGTATTATTAGATGATTTTTCTCACTGTATTTGGATATACCCACTACATTTAAATCGGAAGTGTTTGCCAAATTTCTTGAGTTGCGTACTTTTATCAAAATACAGTTTGAAAAATGTATAAAGTCATTTCAGTGTGGTAATGGTCGTGAATTCAATAACTCTACATTTCAACGATTTTGTAGTAACAATGGTATGATTTTTCATTTCTTCTGCCCTCACACCTCACCTTAAATGATAAAGTTGAACGCATCATTCGCACCATTACTAACATGGTTTGTACTCTTTTGTTTCATGCGTCTCTTCCACCATCCTTCTCGGTCTATGCTATCAAAATGTCCGAATATATTTTAAATATTCTATCCACGAGTACCCTACATAACATGACTCCCATCGAAATTCTATATCGCATGATTCCCTCATACGACCACCTAAGAATATTTGGTTGACTGTGTTACCAATATTGCCTCTACACCTCCTCACAAATTAGCACCCCGGACCACACCATGTATCTTCCTTGTCTTCCCACCTAACCATAGTGGCTATCTGTGCTATGACTTGTCCACTCGTCAAATACACACATCTCGTCATGTAATTTTCGATGAGAACACCTTCCCATTTTCGAATCTCCAAAAATTTCAAAAATCGGACTACACTTTCCTTGACGAGTCCGACATCTCTCCCGTCATCCACAGTTAGTTAAATCAGTCCACTACCGATGCTACATGCCACCCGTCGTCATTATCTCTAACCCTCCACACATGGCGATGTCGATGACATCATCCCTATTTCAACCACCGTCGGCATCTAGCAAAACTGATGCTCGGTCATCACCCACTATCTCTCTATTAGATCTGACAACCACCCATCATCGAACCTCACCGCCATTTGTCACACCACCTTACCAGAGCTCCATTTCAGACCGATGGGCTCTTCACCTACCCACCGTTAACTAGCTCCGCCATACCAACCCACCATCTACCCATTACCCGACATACCCAACCCATCACTGTCAAACCCACTAGATCTGCCATCACTCAACACACCGACACCCCCCACACACTGTTTCGATACCCAGCCAACCATACACCTCCAACAGCCTCAACATCATTCTATACTCGAGCACCAGCATCCCATACCACCCATTACGTCCACTCACTAAATGGAAACCCATGCCAAACATGAAATTTTCAAACCCAAAGTTCAGTTTAACCTGTCCGCCCAAACCATATCACTTATACCCAAACACCCCAAATTGGCCAAACAGGACCCTAATTGGAATGATGTTATGTGTGAGGAATATAATACTTTAACTAAACAGCACACGTGAGATTTGGTTCCTAGACCGGAGGGGCTAAATGTGATCCGTTGCATGTGGCTATTTCGTCAAAAATTCAGGGACAGTGGAGACTTAGATAGGTATAAGGCCAGATTTGTGGCCAATGGAACCAACCAACAGAAAGGTATTGATTGTGGTAAGACGTTCAGCCCAGTTGTCAAACCGACTACCATTCGCACTGTTTTGAGTATAGCCATGGGCAAGCACTGCCCGATACATTAGTTTGATATGAAAATGCATTTCTCCATGGGGACTTGAAAGAAACTATTTACATGCACCAGCCGCCTGATTTTGTTCATCACGCATCCCTTCATTATGTTTGTCGTCTCCGTAAGTCACTGTATGACCTTAAACAGGCGCCGCGTGCGTGGTATGTTCGATTTACCAGGTATAAGGTTTTTTGCATGTGATAATTCTATGTTCATTTTTCATCGAGGTAGTAGCACTCTTACTTACTGCTATATGTGGATAATATTGTTCTTACTGCATCCTCTGATGGATTGAAAAATGAGATTATTGCTTTGCTTAAATCCGAATTTGCTATGACTGACTTTGGCAAGTTGAGTTACTTCTTGGGTATATCAGTGACCAGATCTGCAGATTGTATGTTCTTGAGTCAGTGTAAGAATCAGAAGAGATAGTGTACATGGACAAGATAACAAATTGCAAGATCATGTCCATTCTGATTGATTCGAAATCTAAGCTAAGTGTTATGTATGGTGCTCCAGTCTCTGATCCTACTCTATATAGGAGTATTGCAGGTGCCCTTCAATATCTCACTTTTACCAGGCCTGATATTGCATATGTTGTTCAGCCGGTGTGTCTTTTTATGCATGTCCCCAGGGAGTCTCATTTCACTGTCCTAAAACGTATCATTCCATACATTAAGGGCACACTTGATTATGAGTTACATTTATACCCCTCTGCATTGAACATGTAGTTATCTTATACGAATGCAGATTGGGCAGGGTGTCCGGACACGCGATGCTCCACCTCAGGCTATTGTGTATTCTTAGGGGATAATATAGTTTCATAGTCTGCCAAGAGACAAGCCACTCTATCTTGTTCGAGTGCCGAAGCAGAATACAGAGGTGTTGTCAATGTTGTAGCTGAGATCTGTTGGCTCCGAAATCTACTTTTGGAGCTTCAGTGTCCTTTGCGTCGGGCGTCCATAGTATATTGTGATAACATATCTGTCATATATCTTTCTCACAATCCGGTTCAACATCATAGAACCAAACACATTGAGATGGATATACATTTTGTTCGTGAGAAAGTTGCTTTCGGTTATGTCAGATTGTTGCATGTGTCGTCGTCATATCAGTATGCAGATATATTCACCAAAGGACTTTCCATACAATTAGTCCTTAATTTCAGATCCAGTCGCAGCGTCTGCCCTCCTCCCGCTCTGACTGAGGAGGTGTATTAGCGAACATTCCTATATATTCACCGTATATTATGTAATTATGAATACTGTATATTTATGATATATTAGGATTTATATCAAATTATGATTTCTCTCTTATACACACTATATATATTTTGTAATAATGAGAATACCCCACAAGGGAAATTAAACCAATTGGAGCGAAAGGCTAATTGGGCTTACTGCATCGATAAGAAGAAGCTCAATTACTGTTAGTTGAATTCTGCCACTTAAAAGTTTTGAACTCTCCGTCTTATTCAACTGTCTCTTAGGTATATAAGTGGATGTATATACCTGCAGGTATATGCTGTGGAACCTGGTGGCGCACTTCTACAATGCCCAAAGGTCGAAATATGTTTCATCTCAATATGCTCTTTTTATTCTTGTATATTAGTTGTTGACACTTCATTTTTATCCTCTGATAATTTTATTTAATTATTCAGAATTTTCAAGTCATATACGGAGTGGAATATATTTTTCACAAAGCGAATATGATTTTACAAAATTATTCCGGGAGTATTTTTTCATTTTATTTGACAAAATATCGCTTGATATATATATATATATATATATATATATATTATTTATTGTATATTGTATATCATATCGTATTTTTACATAATTTGATCATTAATTATGATTTCAAAATTTTTAACCGATAATTACAAATGTATTTGTCTCAAAAGAATTTTCAAAATTTAAGGATTAATGTTCCGCTCTGTTAAATTCAAAAAATTATTAATTAAATACGATAATGGAATTACATCTCAAATTTAAATCACATTTTCAATTAAAAGACACTTGCATGATTTTAATTTCTAATTATCGTCAAATTTAGACTCAAAATGAAACTTTAAATTTCTTTAGGCTATTTATAATTTATTTGGTCGTTTCTTAATTTAAATCGTGACCACATTCGCAAAATGTGACTTCAATTAATTAAGACACTTAAAATACATTGGCCCTTTTCTTTTTTTAGTTTAATTTAACCAAGTCCAGGACCATTTTCATTTTGTCAAGTGAAAACGAAGAGGGCAAAGCCCCTCGTTTCTTTTCCTTTTACGTCTAATGAACCCTAGCAGCAGCAACACTTCAGACCTGTTTGAATTGACTGGGGGCAGAAGTATGGCTGTCCAACGGGTCGGGTCGGGGTGGGTGTTAGCGATATTTTGACTGCTCACGCAAGCGTACGTATCGTTCACAAGTAATATAGTATGGTAAGATCGAATATCGTCCTCAGAGACTAGTTATCAAGTACCAATTATCTAAGCTATGATTTATATTTGGTGAACGTTAATTGTTTGTGTTTTTATCTAATACCTAAGACTAAGTGCAGAAATTAAACTAACTTACTAGGGTTTAATCAGTTATGATGGAGATATGACTTCCAAAATCCTCAACTATCACTCTTTTCAATCCTTAATACGACTAGAATGATTATTCTTCTTCGTTAAGATAGCGGTTAACTAGACTCTTATATTCCGGTTAGGACATATAATCACTCAACCCCAGTGCAGAACCCTTCTATATTTCTATGATAGGATTTACCACATAGGAGGATTAAGAACAATAACGTATAATGCTACACAAGTATCGGGGTACTTTCGTCTGCGATTTTAATCTATGTCTATTCAATTACATCATATCCAAATCTCTCCTCTCGGTTCTCGATTCGAAATCATATAGATTATGATAATTAGTGATCAATTAACTATCAAACATTCATACCAATTATTGAATAAATCTTAATCAAGTGAAAAAGAAATCAAACTACTGCATTAATTCATGAATAAAAGTTTCAAGCGATTCATAAGGAAAGCCCTAATAAAGTGTTTAGTTCCTAGCCATAATCACGCTAAAAACTAATACAAAATCCATACACAAACTGAATTAAAAAGAAAAGAAAATACTAGAACTAGGTCTCCAATCTTGTGGCCTCCAAGAGTTGTGTTGTGGAATATCAACACAGAATCCAAGCTAGCCTCTATAATATGACATAGGGTATAGGGTTTTATACTTATAAACTATATTGCTTTGGACCCTTATACCCCTGTCTAATTTCGGCTCGAATCTGCAAAATTCTGCGTCGGCACCGCGGTCCTGCAGAATGGCACCGTGGTTCCGGAAGTCCTGTAGCCAACCTGAACTCGCGGATCTTTTGGCACCGCGGTGCCTAAAGTACTGCAGCAAATATTTTCCGAAACCTTGTCCTTTTCTCGTCCGGACTTCGTCTGATTTCTTCTATACTTCCCGGGACTTCTTAGGCTTCTTTTCTTGGCCTTTTCTTGTGCAATTTACACCTCAATTAAGCTCATCTCATCTTCTTTTTGCCATTTCTCCATTTTAGACCGATGTGACTCAAAAGAAAGAAAAATGACCATAATACTATACTAAACACAAACGAAATGAGTAAAATACTAACTAAAAATGACTCAAAAGGTGTATACAAAATGTGCCTAACAAACACCCCCAAAACTTAACATTTGCTCGCCCTCGAGCAAAGATCAAAACAAAATAAAGACACAAAAACAAAAGACTCAAAGACTCAAATCAAGCATCTGCACAAGTACTTAGAAACACATGAACGTCAGTTGAGTTAATATGAAGGAATAGATATAGCATGAATTTAGCAATCTAGAATTTCAAGTCAGATATTTCGCAAATTCATTTCAATCATAAGTAATGGAAACATGAATACCTAACCTATGCATATCAATTTCATTTAGTTCTTATGGGTCTGTTTACTTGCTATTCTCCACTAATCATAGACATACATTCTAGAGATCATTAGGACTTTTCAGGGTTGTAATGTAGGTTTAGGCAGGGGTAGGTAAAATTAGGCATTTAGGCTCAATTTACGTATCATAAGCATTTTTCTTATTAAACCATTTTGTCCTTCTTTTTGGTACTCTTTTCAGTTCATACCTATCATTCCTCTTTTCTCTTTTGAGAGAATGAGATACATTGTAAATAACAGGCACCCCCAAACTTAGGCTTTTGCATATTTTTCATTGGGGTGCATCAATTTTTTCACTCTTTTTTTTATCTCTTTTTCAACACTTCTCATTCCAATACTTTTTCATTATCACTTATGGCACAACAAAGGAATCATAGGGTGTCAAAGAAATAGTTTATTTTAGGCTCAACGGGCCTGACTAGGGGTACAATTTATGTCGGGGTAGGTAATGAATGGTAAGAAGGGCTAACAAAGAAATGTCTGAATCATCTTCATAAACATGTACATCTTAACTATTTCGCCTCAAATAGAAAACAAGCATACTTCACAGACATTTTTCAATTGACAACACATAGGCTAAGCATCAAATATTTCACATAATCAAATTTTCAGGAATTTTTGGCATATCTAACTTAAGCACACAGATTTTAGTTTCTCATTCCATTACATTATCCCACTTAATTCACTGGGCGTTTCAAATAAGCGCAGCATGCATGGTTATAAAAAAAATTGACTCACATAAAATACAAAAATAAATAAAAGACTCAAAAATAAAATAAAGTAAGAACTCACCCCCAAACGTAAACTACTACACATTGTCCCAAATGTGTAAAAGACTAAAAAATTAAAGGGACGACTTACAGACATACATCGGTTCAAAACGGTGGTGGTGGCGGCGGATATTGCACTGAGACAGTATCTGTGGGATGAGATTTGGCGATTCAGGGCCTTTTTATTTTTCGGAAATTGCTATCGCGCCGCGGTTCTGCATAGTGGCACCGCGGTGCCTAAATTTTTGCGCCCTCTCTTATCTTCTGGCACCGCGGTTTTGCATGATGTCACCGCGATGCTGAACTCTTGATTCGGGGTTTTCCAGCGTTTTTCCCTACTTCATGTCTCATTCCTTCACCTGGCATCACAACACAACAAAAATACCAAAAGTGAGACTGTTCTAATTAAACTAAAACAAACTAAACGAAAAATTTAAATAACATAGTTAAAACCTTGGGTTGCCTCCCAAGTAGCGATGTCTTTAACGTGTTTTAGCCGGACACAGTTAACCTTTACTAGTGTCCAGGGAATCCTTCTGCGAACTGCTTACAATCCGCACAGTCATTGTTGCAGGTCTCACTTTTCCTATAACACCCTTTTCAAACAAGGACCTCATATCTAAGATTATCCCCCAATTACACAATGCAGGCTTGTCTTCTAGGCTCTCTATAATGTAGGGATCAGTGAAACTCCCTACATCTCTCAACTTTTGGGGGTGCCCTTCAGAGTATGGACTTTCTTTTTGATGGCCAACAATGACATTTGGTGTTGTCCCTTCTGCAATAGGATGGTCCTCAGTGACCTCTTCTTTCTCTACACCAACTATCTCTCCAAATTCCTCAACAGCTTGTTGTGGGTCAGGTTCCACCATCTGCTCACCACTCCTCGTAACTAGGTCACTCGGTGGACTTTCTTGAGGTGTAACGGGTACCATGTCTATCAGTTGCCCGATTTGTGGTTCCAAATTCAGAATTGTCCCACTTGAGTCTCCAAGTTCTGCAAAGAGGATCTTACATCCACCATGAACTGAGTTTCGGCGTTTGTGAGTTCCAACAATGATTCTCTCAATTCATCCCGCTCCTCTGATGGAGCATGACTCTGTGGCTGCTGGAATTGCCCTTGAGAAGTCTGGGACTGGGTGAGCCTGAGTAAGGCTTCCTGCAGCTCATTTAGATCTTCTTGTGGACCTTGTGGGTTAAATTGTTGTTGATGATACTGATGCTGCAGATAGTAGTCGAAGTACTGTTGCCCATGATAGTAGTAGTAGTCCATTTATTTTCCAACTTTACCTTCAAAATAAGAAAAACAGCAAAAAGTGATAAAAAGATGCTCGCAGAACAAGTTAGAAATTTGTTCATGGAGCAACCAAATTAGAAATAAAATAACATAACCGAATATATACAAACCAAATTAGAATTAAGATTAGATAATTCGATATTGAAAGTACGCCAGTCCCCGACAACGACGCCAAAAACTTGTTAGCGATATTTCGACTGCTCACGCAAGCGTACATATCGTTCCCAAGTAATATAGTCTAGTAAGACCGAATATCGTCCTCAGAGACTGGTTATCAAGTACCGATTATCTAAGCTATGGTTTCTATTTGGTGAACGTTAATTGTTTGTGTTTTTATCCAATACCTAAGACTAAGTGCAAAAATTAAACTAAGTTATTAGGGTTTAATCAATTATGATGGAGATAGGACTTCCAAAATCCTCAACTATCACTCTTTTCAATTCTTAATACGACTAGAATGATTTTTCTTCTTCGTTAAGATAGCGGTTAACTAGACTGTCTTATATTCCGGTTAGGACATAAAATCACTCAACACCAGTGCAGAACCCTTCTATATTTCTATGATATGATTTACCACATAGGAGGATTAAGAACAATAACCTATAATGCTACACAAGTATCGGGGTACTTTCGTCCGCGATTTTAACCTATGTCTATTCAATTACTGCATATCCAAATCTCTTCTCTCGGTTCTCGATTCGAAATCATATAGATTATGATAATTAGTGATCAATTAACTATCAAACATTCATACCAATTATTGAATAAATCTTAATCAAGTGAAGAAGAAATCAAACTACTGCATTAATTCATGAATAGAAGTTTCAAGCGATTCATAAGGAAAATCATAATAAAGTGTTTAGCTCCTAGTCATAATCACGCTAAGAACTAATACAAAATTCACACATAAACTGAATTAAAAAGAAAGAAAGAGAAAAGAAAATACTAGAACTAGGTCTCCAATCTTATGGCCTCCAAGAGTTGTGTTGTGGAATATCTACAAGGATTCCAAGCTAGCCTCTATAATATGACATAGGGTATAGGGTTTTATACTTATAAATTATATTTCTTTGGACCCTTATACCCCTGTCCAATTTCGGCTCGAATCTGCAAAATTCCGCGTCGGCACCGCGGTACTGCAGAATGGCACCGCTGTGCCGGAAGTCCTATAGCCAACCTGAACTAGCGGATCTTTTGGACCGCTGTGACTCAAAATAAAGAAAAACGACCATAATACTATACTAAACACAAACGAAATGAGTAATATACTAACTAAAAATGACTCAAAAGGTGTATACAAAATACGCCTAACGATGAGCGGTCGAGTGCAGCGGGGTGGAGGTAGGTCGCGATGCAGCGGGTGGCGGGGTGTGCCGCCACCCCGTCCCGATCCAGAGGGGGTCGGGGGTGGGGTAGGGGTGGGGTCGGGATGGGGTCGGGTGGGTCATTTTTTTATTTGTCTTTAAATTAAATAAATAAATAACACACATACACAACAAGATAGTTTAATAAAAATATCCCAAGGCAGTTTTTGTGCCTCTTATATTATTCGACTGTTGACACCCAATTTTGACCCATCTTTTGGTTATTTATTATAATTTTAAATATTTTAGGACACCACATTTTAATCGCCATTTTTGACATTTTTTTGTATATTTTTACATAATATTCTATGTTATTTTATTTTTGCAAATTGACATCACATTTTTACTTTTAATTAGACATTAAACATTTGTTAAATATTATATTTTATTATTATTGCATCGGCATTTGCATTTTAATAATTTTGCATCTTTTAAATAATAAAAACTTTTTGTAGTTTCATCAAATCAATTCAGTCTGAGGTCCAATTTGGATCAGTCCAATCCAACATTTTTATTTTATTTTATCCAACATCCTTTTATTTTATATTAATCATACATCTTTTATTTCCCCCAAAAAATAATACCCACAATTATTTTTCCTCCAAAATATCAAACCCTAACCTAAAATCTCCCTATAAATAAAACAACTTCCCTCTCCATTTCCCAGAATATCCGAGCAGCCGCAACATCACAAAATCTCTCCCTCATTTTACCACCACCATCACCCGACACTTTCACCGGCGAAACCCAACCGTCGCCGACCTCACCCCCAATCCCGTCGACCTCCACACCCTTCGCCACACCCCACTGTCCCCAGTCGCTGTTCCTCGTCAATCTCACCACCAACACCTCAATCTCACCACCAACACCACTAAACCCAACCTCACTAAACCCAACCTCACCCCTTGCACCGTACCATATCTGTCTCGCTGGTGTTGACCACCGGCGACTGGCGGAGAGGATCTCGATCTAGAATCACCCTTGTTTGTTATGTATTTATGTGTTGTGTTGCTCTACTCGATTTGAAAAATAGTTCGTCGGAAAACGAACTCTGTTGACCCCTGCACACTGTTTGGTTCTATTTTTTGTTGCTATAATATATATTGTGGGGTTGTTGGACTAATTTGGCATGCTTTGCTCGACTTTTGAAACTCCGGCAGTCTGTGTTTGATTCTATTTGTCGAGCTGTGGCATATTGTTGTTGTTTGGACTGATTTTGCATTTTTGTGAACTCCGGCGACCATTGTTGGTCTTATTTTTGTTGTTTTCTGTCGCCGTGGTCTCTGTTGGACTGATTTCGCTGATTTTACATTCTCCCGGAGTTCTTGAAAACTCCGACGATGTTCTGAGATTTTCGGCGATATCGTTGGCTACTGTTTTGATGTTTTATGGCGATTTTGGTTTGATATTGCTTTGTTGTTTTTCGGCTATTTTCTTGGACTTGTTTCCGCTATTCTACTGTCGTCGGACTGAGTTTGACGATTTTCCCCTTTATTTTTTAAACTGATTGGAATGGTTTCTTATTTCCCAAAAAAAATAGATATTGTTGTTATTTTACTGATTTAGAACAGATACTACATATTGGCCAATGCAAAAGTTATCCATCGATTTTTGAGGCCTCCACGATTGCAAAGACAAAAAATAAAATAAAATGGGCAATGATAATTTCTTCCACTTACACCGGATAATCACCATGCGCTGGCAGAACAAATTTTCGCACCCGGATTTGTTTAGAATGTCCACTTTATGTTATATATTTGAGCCCTTCATGTTTAAAACTAATTCTGTTTTGGCGCGAATTGAAGGTTTTATTTATTTTATTGTTTTTAACAATATTGACCGATGAAGTACTCCGTCTGATTTCCAAAGCCTCCCATGTACAAAAGATGGTTTTACTTTTTAATTCTTGTCATTATTTGAAAATTTATTTACTCTTTTATTAACACTTTTACTAAGTGATTATACAGGTACTCGGAGATGCATTTCAAAAGATGTCCCGGAGTTCTATTTTATGTCGTATTTAATTTTTGTTTTATTATTCTGTATTGCATTTTATTTTAATTGTAAATTATAAAAAATGCTTAGAATAAGTAGAATAAAAGTCAATATATAATTAACATAGTTGTAACACCCCATTTTAATCGGAGTCGAAAACGGGAGTACTACGTATGGTTGATTTCCTAAAATTTATTTTAAGGAGTCGCCACCTAATTATTATAGTGAATTAGGACACTAAAAATGTAGCATAAAATACTACGAATGATCTCCATTTTTAAAGGTCTATGAAACTATGTGAGATTCTAGGTAAGAGTTCTTTATTATCCTAAAGGGAAGGGGTCAGACATCCTATAGGATCCGCTAACTTGCGGTTGTCCGGTCAAACTTAGGCTTAATATTATTGTGCTAACACGCAATCTACAATTCTAAAGGTGTTCTAATTATTAAACCAACCAAGAGATATTTAAACTAGGCATGCAAATATTTAAAATAGATATATATTTAACAAGATAGTAATGAAAGCAAATAGTCATAAAAAGATGGAATGAAGAGAATTTAGCGACATTTCACTTTTATTTTATTTTATGCGAATGCTTTAACTTTGGGGTGCGCTTCTGGGTACCTGCAAAAGGCACTTAGTAAAAGAATTAGTAAATAATAAATTATCAAATAAACACAACGTAGTGTGTGTATATATATATATATATATATATATATGCATGTTAAAGATATATTTTTATATAGTGTGGGCTCAACTAGTGTTATGCCAAGGATACTAAGACATGAGAAGCCAATATCTCTTCGGCTGCGGTCGACTCACCTCCCGGTGAACGATACTATGCATTCTCGTCTAATCTTTTCACTTTCCTCCTCGCCCACATATTCCGTCTCGCTTACCACGGAGGCCTCCAGATCGACGGATAAATCCTTCGTAGGCCAGTGTAGTATCATGTTCAAAATCAATAAAATACCCAGTGTAGTATCATATTCAAAAATAAGTAAAATACCAAGTGTAATATCTGTTCTTAAAAATCAGTTTAATAAAATAAAGGGGCGAAACTGTCAAAATCAGTAGCAACACCGCGACACAGTAAGCAACAATACCAAACAGAAAAACGCAGCCAGCGAGAAAACACCAGTGGTTTAATATCAACACCGCTGCGATAGTGGTTCGCTGGAACAGTGGAAACAGTCCACCGGAATTTTCAAAACGTCGCCGGAGTCTTAAGACTCCGGTAGACGCCCCAAAAACATAAAATCAGCCCATTAACCAAGATAACAACCGATGCCCGAAAATGCAGTCAAGAACAAGGTCGCCGGAGTTTTTAGAACTCCGGTAAGACATAAAATCATAAAATAATGTGAAATACTGCAAACGAACAACCAAACAAAATGCAAAACAAACAGTAATGGTGTAACAACAGGCGAGCGAACAGGGAAAGGGGCGGCGTCACTTCGACGGTAAGAATATCGGAGCGACGCCACGGAGAGAGATGGTGCGGGTTTGCACAGTGGTGGTGGCCGACGGGGTTAATCGACGACGGGCAGAGGGTGAATGTGTTCGCCGGAACTCGGGGATCCCGGGATGGTGGAATCGACGGGAACCAGGGTCAGTGGTCGATGCAGTGGTTGATGGTGTGGTTCATCGTCGGTGGTTAAGTGGGGGGTCCGACGAGAAGGTTCTCGTCGGTCATCACCTCTGGCGAGACAGGGCGTGGGGTGATGGTGTTTGACGGGAACGAGAGAGGGTAGAGGTGCGGCTGCAGGTGTTTCAAGGGGGTTCGCCGGAGCTTGGAGCTCCGGCGAAGGGCGGCAGCGACGGGAATGAGAGGAGAGGAGAGACTCTTTTTTTAAAATGGGAAGAGGGCTGGTCCTCCCTTTTTTGTGCGGCTGCTGATATATCCTGTGGGGCTGCCCCCCTCTCTTGTGGTTCCTTTTTTTTTTTAAAGTGGGTAGTGTTTATTATATAGGGGTAGGATTAGGTTTATGGTTTGGGTTTGGTTTGGGGGGAAAATGAAAAGTGGTATTTGAAATTTAAAAATGGGCGGTTGGGGATTATGGAATGGTGGACTGGACTGATCCGGATTGTGCCTCGGACTGGACTGGTTTGACAAAATGCAAAACAGGTTAATTAGTAAAAAGAAAAAAATATTTAAAAAGATGCAAAATTATTAAAATGCAAATGCCGATGCAATAATAATAAAATACAATATTTAGCAAATGTTTAATGTCTAATTAAAATTAAAACAACACGTCAATTAATTATTTAAAGAGATGCAAATATTATTAAAATAAACGACGGTGCAGTAATAATAGAAACATAATATTAACAAAGACATAATGCTTAATTTAAAAATAAAAAGATAAAAATTCAAAAAAATGATGATTAGAATGCGGTGTCCTAAAACACATAAAATTACAACAAATATACCAAAAACGGGTCAAAATTGACTGTCAACAATAGTTTTGAACGAATAACTGCAAGTTAGCGGATCTTAAAAGGATATTTAATTCTTTTTCTTTCAGATAGTAAAGAACCCTGATCCGGAATCTCATTAATTTCGCAGACCATTAAATGAAGATTAATTGCGGTATTTTTATTGCAATAAATCAAGTCTCTTAATTCACTTAACTAATTAGGTGACGACTCCTCAAAAATAACATTATTACTCTACTCTGGATTGCGCCAAAGAACAACGTTGCGGATATCGTTCAGACCCCGAGGTAAAAAACGGGTGCGACAACATTGCAACTTTGTTGGGGAAACCACATGTACTGAACAGGTTCTTAACCATATCAAACCCAAGTTAATTAAATATAGCGCTTTATTTTGATTTTATTTTAATTTTAAATATTTTATATTATTTACTTTTATTTTTGTAATTAACTGCTTTAATTGTTACATTCTTTTACTGCTTTCCTCAAATTGACATTTCGTTCATATTTTCTCCCTTTCAGAAAATTGACACTATCACACACTACACACGAGGTGTGCTGTCGCACCCGCAAATTTCTTTAAAATGCCAAAATTTAGGAGAATTGGCAAAGACACAGAAGCATTCGGTGGCCGCGTAACCTTCTCACTCGAGTAGTCTGCTCGGAAACCGTTGTGTCTAGTAAGCTAAATCTAAGAAAATTTAGGATAGAGCTATATCACCCTCTTTATTTAAGTCATGCATGCATACACCTTAGATGAGTCGAACCTTGGTATCGTTCCACAATTAGGAAATCCACCAAATTGTCGACGGATCGCACAACCCAACGACCAATCAACATATATGTGTAGCGTGATAATGATAGACAGATTCAAGTCTAATCAGACATGCCAAAATTGGAAAATGTACATTCATATTGTTTTCATTTCCAACAAAAGCATTAATATTTAGCAACTTGGGTCAATCTATCCCAATCTCTCATATCTGGCGTTTAGGCCCACCTCTGACGTAAGAGAGGTCTCATGCATATTAGAGCGCGCTTGATTTGCATGCTTTTGTTTACTATTGTTTGTCGCTAGCAATTTTGTACATATTATTTAAAGCAATAATTATTCTCTCAATTCTGTACATATCATGTCATATTCTTGCAACTCCGGATACGAGCATTTGTATTTTTGCACTTTTATTGTCACATTGCAATCATGACTTTTACTGCGTAAATCGCTCTTGAATAGCGCGACTTGGGCCTTGTGAAACATCAACCTCCAGTTCGGTCTAACCAATCAGAGGAGTCTTTGACTATATTGTCACACCTCTGCATTTTTATTATTTTGTTACTTTCCTACTCTCACCCATTTCTAATATTTTTGCAGGAAGACCGTCCTCGCAAACAGTCGAGGGAGGTCGGAAAAAGAGAAAAAAAATCATCACAAGAATGAGCGGAAGTTATGTTGACTAAAAGAAGTCAGCTTATACCAGATTCAACGAAGCATCGCTCTTAATCCTTCTACCTTTTGTATTTTTATACATATTTGCAAATTCAATTGATATGTTTAGTGTTAATCACATAATTCTTTTATATCATACATTTTACAACATATCTTTCCGAACTACGCGTGTCTGATTCTCACCACACGGTGTGATACGTAGGTAACCCATCTTGGGTTCGACACCACATAAAAAAATGATGATAATAATAAAAGGGAGCACATATTTGGCTCACCCATGCATAGGGTGGCAAAATTAGCCCAAACCCAAATGACCCGCCCAAGATTTCATGGGTTTGAGCAAGAGTAATTTTGATGATGAGTTGGTTTGGGCTAGCCCAAGTTGACCAATTATAAATCAACAGCCCAAATGAGCCCATGATGATGCTCAAAATTGACCTATCAAAATACTTAATTTTAATGATTAGAGTTCACTATAGATTAAGATTTTTATTTATAAATAATTATTTAAAAATTCTTTTATTATTTCGGAACAATAAAAATACGCCAACCCACCTCATCCACACTATTCATCAACCCTACCCCTTCTCCTACACCAACCCTCACTCAAGCACTGAACCACCCTTACATCTATGCCCATACATTTCCTACTCCACCCCACCCCACCCACTTCTACCCCATCCAACCCCATATTCGACCATACCCCCACCCTACCACCCCGCCCTACCCACCCTCACTCCATCCTCAAATTTTTATTTCATATTTTATTTACTTTTATAAAAAAAATTATTTAAAATATGAAATTTTTACTTACCTCCCCTATCCCTCTCTCCACCCCCGTCCTACCCCCTCCACCCCACCCCATCCTCAAATTTTTATTTTATATTTTTTGTTATTTTTATAAAAAATATTATCAAAAATATGAAGTTTTTTCATACCCCCCCTACCCCCCTCCACCCCACCCCATTATCAAATTTCTATTTCATATTTTTTGTTACTTTTATAAAAAAAATTATTAAAAATGTGAATTTTTTTCTTACGTCCTACCCCCTCCCACTACTACCCCCACCTACCCCATCCACCCCCACCCCACCCCATTCTCAAATTTCTATTTCATATTTTTTGTTACTTTTATAAAAATAAATTATTAAAAATGTGAATTTTTTTTTCTTACCCCCTATTCCCGCCCTACCACATTCTCAAATTTCTATTTTATATATTTTTTTACTTTTATAAACAATTTATATAAAAATGAATTTTTTTACCCCCTCTGCCCTACCCCCACCCCACCTCACCCCACCTAGGGTTGTTATCGATCCGGTTTAGTCCGGGTATCGACATATCAGAACCGGATCGATAAGGTTACTGGTCCGGATCGATAAGAATTTGGTCCTGAAAAGAAATCCGGGATCGGATCGATACCTTATCGGGAGGGTACCCGGTCCGGTCCGATAAGGTTATCGGTCCAGTTCTGGATAATGTTTTTGGTCCGAAACCGGTCCAAAATATTAAAATTCCCGCTTTACTTAAAAATATCAACTTTACTTATATTTTTTTGTAAAAATCTCGGCTTTACTCCCTTTACATAATACATATTAACAAACTTAAAGCAATATATAATAGCAATATTCCAAGGATTGATCATCAATTCATCATCCCAATTCCCAAACTATTCTAAGGGTATCGGACCGGGACTGATAACATATAAGGTATCGGGTAATTAGATCTGGTTGCCGGACCGAATCCTTATATCTGGTACTCGTATTCAGATCGTTAACTTTTCGGTCTGAGTATCAGTCCGGGTATTTTGGTTCGGTTCTCGGGTTATCCGGACCGAGGCGATAACAGCCCTACCCCCACCTCATTCTCAAATTTCTATTTTATTTTTTATTACTTTTATAAATAATTTATAAAAAATATGAATTCTTTTCTTACTCTGTTCCTATCCACACCTACCCCTTCCACCTCCACCCCATCCTCAAATTTATATTTCATATTTTTTTTGCTTTAATACAAAATGAAAAAATTCTAAAAAATATTATTCTTATTTTGAAAATAAAGATATGGAAAAATCAAATATCATACAAAATAAAATATCATATAAGGTAAGTTTGAAATTTGTAAAAGAAATGAGTCAAGTTGGACAATTTGGGTTATGAACCATCATTTAGCCCATCTTGACCCGCCCATCTTAGCCATGTAAGTTTTGGGCGGGTTGGGCATTGGCCAATCTAGAACTTCAGTCCATCTTGACCCGCCCAACTTCAGCCCAAACGACCCATATGCCACCCCTACCCATGCATTACATTCATTCTATCATATACATTCATTTTTTCTCTCATTACATTCATTCTATCACATACATTCATTTTTTTTCATTACATTCATTCGTATCACAGACATTCATTTTTATTTGCATTTTTTCTACTTTGCATTCGTCTCATAGTAGACAATCATGCGTTTTGCACAACTTTTACTACTGCTATCCTGTCATGCATTAATTCTTTTTCAAGCATATATTTTATAAACAATCTGAATGAACTACGCGCACCTGATTCCCTCGGCGGGATACGTAGACAGCCCTATTCGGGTTCGATACCATTTATACAAAAATTACAAAAAAAAAATTTATTCAAAAATACAAAAAAATGTTATTCAAAATACAAAAACATTTTTTTTAAGTATCATTGTTTGACTTGATTGATACCAACACAGTTAGGGGTGTGCATAGGAAAGGAGTAATCATCAGTATGAGCAGAATTCGTGATAAATCATAGATTCTTTTGGTACCTCTTATTCACACCCGTAATGACATTGTCTTTCATGCTTTCAAGATAAGAATGAAACCAACCTCATCATTTCATATGCATTGTGTGGTGAGTTTTAGAATAAGTTCAATTGCATTGCATTGTGATCTAGAACTTGACTTGAATGTTTGTTGAGACGAAATCCTGAGCAACACTTGGTGTAGGAAATGATTGTAGGATTTCTTTGATCCGTTTGAGCCTTTTTCAGCCTACCAAATAACATTATCCGTAGCAATCCCCCTTTGAGCCTAAAGCCTTTTCTTTGACAACCACATATTAATCCTATATCATTTCTGAGTGCATACGCACTATTCCTCTCTTGGCCCGACTACTTGAGCGCATTGGAAAATGTGCATATTGCTGACAAAATTTGAGTTGAGGTTTTCAAAGACAAAAGTTGTCAAAGTCCCAAAAAGGGGAAAAGAAAAAAAAACACAAAGGACGATTTCACAAAAAGAAGAAATCAAAAGCTCCGACATTATCAAGAAAAAATGATGAATGAAATGAGAGAAAAACTCTGGAAAAAGGGGGCTCCAAACGAAAGATTCAAAAAGAAGTCAGTACAGAAAAACTGGATAAAAAAATAAGCACGTAAGCATTAAAACGCACAAATATCAAGCACGGACATAGTCCAACGCTCGATGAAGGATTAGTCACTTTTTACCTAAATGATATTCATCCCTTCACCAAACCTACATTACAAGTCCATGACAAGCCCTACATGATATTATACACGTTTGTTTTCCTTTCCTGTCCAGTATTTGCAATCTCTCACATTAGTGGATACTTACATGATGGTCAAGCCTATGGTATCACAGTTGCATGCATTGAACATCTTTCTGAGTGTGAGTGTATTTCTCTTGACATCCCAGAGTTCAAAATACTGCAATATATGTAAGGATGAGACTTTCTTTCAGTGAGGGCATTTGAAACATGGAGATGCGTATAGTTCGAAATCTTTGCTTGAAGCAAGTGTCGACACTCAAGTATGTCTGAGGTACCATCTGAAGCTGTGTGAATTACCCTGGAGTCAGTCTCAGTTAGACTGAAATCCAAATAACGAAAATCCTAAGCACAATACTAATTGTTGATATCAACTGAAGTCAGAACGAGATGATGTTGTCACACCCCGAACCCCGGGCCCATGACTGGTGCCCTACCTGGGCACCCTTCTACCTTAACAACTAAGTAAACTGCGGAAATTAAATAACACCCTTTTTTTAAAAAAATCAACATACGTGCAAGGGCAAAGCCGACAAGGCTGCCATAATATACATAACAAAAGACACTACACCGTACATGAGTCCAATCCCACATATGAATACATACCTCTAAGAGTTATACAGAACTATGACGGGACAAGGCCATCTACCCATAATCGTACAAAAGCACATCTTGAATGAACTTATACCAAAAAGATAAACTCCGAATGAAGGAGCAATCCAAAAACTCGAAAGGCGGTCCTACACTGCAGATCACCAAACAACGTACCTAAACTGCGGCGTGAACGCACCCGAAGGAGGTCGTTATGAAGAATGTACCAAGTATGTGAAAGCGATGAAATCGTAATAAAATCATAACGATCTAAACAAAGCAGAGACATGTATGATAGCCAACCTCGATGTACAATACATAGCGATTATATCAAGTCGTGGACGCGTGCCTCAAAGTCACTATTCAAATATAACTATGGGTCTCACGCCATAATATCAATCATACGTGGAATCCTTCCTCACCGGCGATCCATGATATAATGTAACACCAATAAGCATATCCCGAGTATCCTCGTGGTCGCGTGCCGGAATCCCACATCGTATAAGCATGACCGTGGGTATACAAACAAATCCGAATCAAACCCGCCTCGGTCACATGCCGGAATCCCACATCGTATAAGAATGTCCAAGGAATATCCCTCGTGGTCGTATGCCCCGGCATCCCACATCGTATAAGCATGACCATAGGGTATCACTAGCTGTCGCATGAACCGGCATCCCACATAGTATAAGCATGACCGTAGGATAACACAAACAACCGAATCTAACCGACTCGCGGTCACGTGTCCTAATCCCACATCGTATAAGCATGTCCAAGGAGTATCCCTCGTGGTCGCATGCCCCGGCATCCCACATCGTATAAGCATGACCATAGGGTAACACAAATAATGGAAGCATACCCGTGGAATCCCACCTCACTGTCGGTACGTCCAAGTAAACTTACAAGACGGTAGACCACTCCAACCGAGAGTCGCGGCAACGTAATAAAACATAATACTTGTACTCAAATGCTATCACCAGCACACCTTGGCAATTCTCAATTAAACAAGCCAAAGTACTTATCAAGGCACACATAGAACAATTCTCAATTGAACAAGCCAAAGTACTTATCAAGGCACACATAGAATAATTCTCAATTAAACAAGCCAAAGTACTTATCAAGGCACACATAGAATAATTCTCAATTAAACAAGCCAAAGTACTACGTACGTACATTCTTTTCAAAAGACTCATTTTTATGTAAAACCCCAAGATACTAACACCCGTAGTATCAAGGTGTGTCTATTTTTCAAAGCAAGTTACTATACTTTTAGGAAACTCATTTCAAAGCTGGAAATCAAGTAACTTCAAATTTTCACAAACTAGGCAACTTATGCCCATTAATCAAAATAGACAACTTTCTTAACCTTCCATAAAGCCGTTATAACCAACTTCCCATAAAGCCGTTATAACCCTTTATGGTTTTAGACATATCCATTCCTTTTTATGACCAAGAGACTTATACTTAAAACCAAGTATCACATACTTACAAATCAAGTTCTTAACTTTCCAAAATACTTCAAGTCTCTTAATATTTAGAAAACAAGTTTCTTCTCTTAAATCATGTCATTTCTCCTCTCTTAAAACAATTAAGTAAATCACTCCTTTGACTCCCCTAAAGTCATTATAACGACCCTTAGGTTTTGGAACTAAGGCACTAGCCAAAAGATTTGGAACCCACTTCCTTTTCAAGACTCTATGTACTTTAAGTAAAATACTTTCACTTTTAAGAATCCAACTTCACTAAGGCAATGGATTATACAACTTACAATTTAAACATCAAAGTACAATCAAAGAAGTACATAGAACAAATTCTATTTTAGGCAATCCAAATACAACCAAGGAATGGATCATTTAAGGAGTAGGACATACTTTCTTTACCATACGGAATCATGCTAGAAGAGGAGATAGTTCACATACCTTTTCGGCTAAATCCACAAGCTAAGCCGAATACGCCGTACGTAGAATTGTCAACCTATAATGGTCACAACAAGACTATCAACTTCTAGTCTCTAACGTAGAATAATACTAAGTAAGCGGTCTCTAATTCTACGGAAAATCGGGCAGCACTTCCTTTGTTTCTACTCACTTTGCCACCTTTTTCAAGGTCGAATACAATAACCAACACGCTACATTTAAGGCTCCGAACAACAACCAAACAAAGAGTATTACACGCCTTACAATACGTGTAAAATTCCGCCCCACAATTCATACGAAGTAGTTTAATACTCACTAGCCATTCTCGGCCAACAATAACCAACAACACTAAGTCTTTTCCAATCCTTTTCCGATTCCAAGTTCTAAGGTCTAACATGTTATATAGCCATAAACAACTTCAACAACTACAATTTCCTTCTTTATACAACATGCGACGACTTAAACTAATATTCAACTTGAATTGCAATCTTAAGGCTAAACATGCTAGTTTTCGGATTAGGGTTCCAATAGCCAATATACTAATCAAACTTCATACTAAACATCTCATGCTTGCTAATATCCATAACTACAATGATAAGTAATCTTAACTACTAAAACGACAAGATTATACCTTTATAAGCCCTTAAAAATTTCAAGATTCAAAGTCGCGCCTTAGCAAATTCTTAGCTCCTTTCCTTATGTTCCAATCCGCTTCAAGCACTCCTTATAAGCCTATGAAGAACCCATCTTCAAGTTCCAACTTCAAAGTTGAAGAACTCCTTAAGTTTCCGCCTTGCGACTAATACGAAAACACCGTTTTTCCGAAATCTTTCTATTGAGATATCCTTACAATACCCTTAGGGACATTGGGTTAAAGTCTTGTGAACAAAGGATCAAAACTACAAATTTTTGTGTGTGTGAAATGGGTGAACCCGAGAGCAAGTCTCCAAGAACAAATGTGTGTGATATTTTTCTAAGTGTTTAAGACCTTGTCTTGCACTAGCTTAGCATATATAACACATTGGATGGCTTAGATTATAACAAATGTGTGGCTTGGATGAGGATCATTAATTAAATAGCCAAGTGGACAAGTTGACCTTGGTCAACAATCTCAAGCTTGAAGACTTATCTTCCAAGATGGTCAATGACCATTTTAGCCTAGCTAAAATCGACCAAGACCATATGTGGGGGGTGCCACGTGTTGCCCTCTCATTCGTCCATAAAATTCCATAACCCTCGTGGGCCCCACAAAACATAAAATTCCTCGGGTGGGCCCCACATGACCAAATCCGTAAAAATAAATTTCCATAATGTTAATAAGTTCCATACTCTCCAAATAATGCATTTTGAGAATCCAATTCTCAACAACGAACATTTTTCTCTTCCGACGTTCGGAAGATTTTCCGTCGGAAAAACAATTCTCCCTTTCGTACTAATTTCCAAGTCTTGATTCCTTACGTACATTCTCTTATACATGTACTGGACTTACGGGGTGTAACATTCTTCCCCCCTTAGAAACATTCGTCCCCGAATGTTCTTAGTCGGTTGCCAAGCTATACAAACTACGACATAAACTCTATACTATGCCTATCAATCAAAACTGCACAAGACCAACGATGCCACACATGGCCACCACAACATACGTAAACATAACAATGGACCTTCCGTCCGCGACCCTTCCTCACAAAACTCGAAGGTTACAGTCTTCTCAAACACGGGATCCTTAGAGGTTCCTTTCTTTCCTTACTTGTCATACTTTCTCGTACTTTCAAACTTATCTAGTACACGTACAAAATCTCAAATATTGTTTCTATTCTCCAATCCTTGGAGTTACTATCCAAACTTGGCCATATTGTTACTTACTCTCCCGTTAAGGCTCTTCTCGGTCCTTACGACCCGATTCCGGTGGAACGCGTCCACGAACTCGTACAACAATTAACTAAACTTGGGCCTTGCATCCTCGTGCCCCTACCACATAACGGGACCATTTCTAACTGACATCACCCCATTCCATACTATCGGCTGACCCGAAATGAGTCCATAACACGACTCATCGTCACACTTAACTTCTCATTCTTAGTCTGAAATAAATCTTTCTCTTATCTCAAGGTACTTCTCACCCTATCCCCCTAATCACTAGAGGTTCGTCACATAGGTCGAAGTATTTCTACTGTACATCCTTCCCTATTGGTCTTACACTGTTATAGGGCAATTAAAACTTGTGAACTCTACACAACTATAGTCTCAGTTCACTTACCATTATTGTCAACATTCTTAACTTTTTTACTTTACTAATCAAAGTATTCCTACCTCTGGGGTACTATCACTTACAACTGCTAGCAACGAAGGGAAAACATATATGCTAGGGCGAAATCTGAATCTATCAATGCACGTATGATTCAAAAGAATCGAAATATACCTGTAACCCCGTGCGATGTCGCCTCCTGATCCTGTCCAGTAGTCACGTCATCTCTGCGGTTCGAAGGACCGCCAGAACTATATTCTCCACCCTGACCTCTACCACGGCTGGCTGACATCTGAACACCCTGCCCTGGGGGACGCACAGATGCGGAGGAAAGAGAATCAACCATCGGCCTCATAGGCTGAGCCACCTTACCGGTGCTCTTTCTAACAGGACATTCCCACTTCTTGTGGCCCGGACGGTCACAATAATAACAAACACCTGTGCCATGACGGCATTTCCCCAAATGACGCTTACTACATTGGAAACACTGAGGAATATGTGGCCTCGACTGAGAAAATCCTCTGCTCCTTTGAGAACCTCGACCCCTGGAGCTTGGACCGGCTCCTAAATACCTTGTGGGGTCCAATATCCCACCTGTGAACTGCGGGGGTATGTACTGGGTAGGCTGGGACGAATATCTCACTCATTCTTGAGGCCGCTCGTCCAAAACTCAGGGATAACCAACCGGTCTAGCCTCTTCTGCCGATCTCGCGTTGGCCTCTACCTCTGTACACTGTGCATCTTGGCCGAATAACCTCCTGCGATGAAACCGTAGCACCGCTTATCTTGGTCAATAACATAATCGCTTCCTCACGACCTATAGTCTTCTCCTAATCGAGAAACTGAGGCTCGTGCTGAGGTCTCAAAACTGGCGCAGAAGAACTTCGCCGATCGAACAACATCCGGTATACCACAGGCATAAGCCCTATCAACTCTCTCGAGTCGACTAGTAGCTCCTGCTACTCTTTTGCCCTTCAAGTGCCGTTTCCCTCCGAGGCATAATCAGTAACACAAAATACGTCGAGAGGAATTATCTTACTAACATGGCTCTATGGCACGATCTCGAGTGAGAAGAATAGAAACCAACTCTAAATGTCCTGTAGCCTCTGTTTATGGGTGTGGCGCAACACACCGATAATCAAGACTCTACTAGACACGGTCTCAGACATTCAGAGGATCGCTCTGATACCACTCTGTCACGACCCGAACCCCGGGCCCGTGACTGGTGCCCTACCTGGGCACCCTTCTGCCTTAACAACTAAGTAAAACTGCGGAATTTAAATAACACTTTTTTTTTAAAACCAACATACGTGCAACGGCAAAGCCGACAAGGCTGCCATAATATATATAAACAAAAGACACTACACCGTACATGAGTCCAATCCCACATATGAATACAGACCTCTAAGAGTTATACTGAACTATGACGGGACAAGGCCCCGCCGTACCCATAATCGTACAAAAGCACATCTTGAAGGAACTTATACCAAAAAGATAAACTCGACGAAGGAGCAATCCAAAAACTACGGCGGTCCTACACTGAGATCACCAAACAGCGTACCTAAACTGCGGCGTGAACGCAGCCGCGAAGGAGGTCGATCTGAAGAATGTACCAAGTATGTGAAGCGATGAAATCGTAATAAAATCATAACAGTCTAAACAAAGCAGAGACATGTATGATAGCCAACCTACGATTACACAATACATAGCGATTATATCAAGTCGACGCATGCCTCAAAGTCACTATTCAAATATAACTATGGGTCTCACGCCCATAATATCAATCATGCGTGGAATCCTTCCTCACCGGCGATCCATGATATAATGTAACACCGATAAGCATATCGGAGTATCCTCGTGGTCGCATGCCGGAATCCACATCGTATAAGCATGACCGTGGGGTATACAAACAAATCCGAATCAAACCGCTCACGGTCACGTGCCGGAATCACATCGTATAAGCGTGTCGAGTATCCTCGTGGTCGCATGCCCCGGCATCCCACATCGTATAAGCATGACCATAGGGTATCCCTCGCGGTCACATGCCCCGGCATCCCACATCGTATAAGCATGACCGTAGGGTAACACAAACAAATCCGGGAATCTAACCCGACTCCTGGTCACATGCCCCGGAATCCCATATCGTATAAGCATGTCCAAGGAGTATCCCTCGTGGTCGCATGCCCCGACATCCCACATCGTATAAGCATGACCATAGGGTAACACAAATAATGAAAGCATACCCGTGAAATCCCACATCACTGCCGGTAAGTCCAAGTAAACTTACAACAAGACAGCCGACCCTCCAACCGAGAGTCGCGGCAACGTAATAAAACATAATACTTGTACTCAAATGCTATCACCAGCACACCTTGGCAATTCTCAATTAAACAAGCCAAAGTACTTATCAAGGCACACATAGAACAATTCTCAATTGAACAAGCCAAAGTACTTATCAAGGCACACATAGAATAATTCTCAATTAAACAAGCCAAAGTACTTATCAAGGCACACATAGAATAATTCTCAATTAAACAAGCCAAAGTACTACGTACGTACATTCTTTTCAAAAGACTCATTTTTATGTAAAACCCCAAGATACTAACACCCGTAGTATCAACGTGTGTCTATTTTTCAAAGTAAGTTACTATACTTTTAGGAAACTCATTTCAAAGCTGGAAATCAAGTAACTTCAAATTTTCACAAACTAGGCAACTTATGCCCATTAATCAAAATAGACAACTTTCTTAACCTTCCATAAAGCCGTTATAACCAACTTCCCATAAAGCCGTTATAACCCTTTATGGTTTTAGACATATCCATTCCTTTTTATGACCAAGAGACTTATACTTAAAACCAAGTATCACATACTTACAAATCAAGTTCTTAACTTTCCAAAATACTTCAAGTCTCTTAATATTTAGAAAACAAGTTTCTTCTCTTAAATCATGTCATTTCTCCTCTCTTAAAACAATTAAGTAAATCACTCCTTTGACTCCCCTAAAGTCATTATAACGACCCTTAGGTTTTGGAACTAAGGCACTAGCCAAAAGATTTGGAACCCACTTCATTTTCAAGACTCTATGTACTTTAAGTAAAATACTTTCACTTTTAAGAATCCAACTTCACTAAGGCAATGGATTATACAACTTACAATTTAAACATCAAAGTACAATCAAGGAAGTACATAGAACAAATTCTATTTTAGGCAATCCAAATACAACCAAGGAATGGATCATTTAAGGAGTAGGACATACTTTCTTTACCATACGGAATCATGCTAGAAGAGGAGATAGTTCACATACCTTTCGGCTAAATCCACAAGCTAAGCGAATACGCCGCACGAGAATTGTCAACCTATAATGGTCACAACAAGACTATCAACTTCTAGTCTCTAACGTAGAATAATACTAAGTAAGCGTCTCTAATTCTACGGAAAATCGGGCAAGACTTCCTTTGTTTCTACTCACTTTGCCACCTTTTCAAGGTCGAATACAATAACCAACACGCCACATTTAAGGCTCAACAACAACCAAACAAAGGGGATTACACGCCTTACAATACGTGTAAAATTCCGCCCACAATTCATAATGAAGTAGTTTAATACTCACTAGCCATTCTCGCCAACAATAACCAACAACACTAAGTCTTTTCCAATCCTTTTCCAATTCCAAGTTCTAAGGTCTAACATGTTATATAGCCATAAACAACTTCAACAACTACAATTTCCTTCTTTATACAACATGCGACGACTTAAACTAATATTCAACTTGAATTGTAATCTTAAGGCTAAACATGCTAGTTTTGGATTAGGGTTCCAATAGCGATATACTAATCAAACTTCATACTAAACATCTCATGCTTGCTAATATCCACAACTACAATGATAAGTAATCTTAACTACTAAAACGACAAGATTATACCTTTATAAGCCCTTAAAAATTCCAAGATTCAAAGTCGCGCCTTAGCAAATTCTTAGCCCCTTTCCTTATGTTCCAATCCGCTTCAAGCACTCCTTATAAGCCTATGAAGAACCCATCTTCAAGTTCCAACTTCAAAGTTGAAGAACTCCTTAAGTTTCCGCCTTGCGACTAATACGAAAACACCGTTTTTCCGAAATCTTTCTATTGAGATATCCTTACAATACCCTTAGGGACATTGAGTTAAAGTCTTGTGAACAAAGGATCAAAACTACAAATTTTTGTGTGTGTGAAATGGGTGAACCCGAGAGCAAGTCTCCAAGAACAAATGTGTGTGATATTTTTCTAAGTGTTTAAGACCTTGTCTTGCACTAGCTTAGCATATATAACACATTGGATGGCTTAGATTATAACAAATGCGTGGCTTGGATGAGGATCATTAATTAAATAGCCAAGTGGACAAGTTGACCTTAGTCAACAATCTCAAGCTTGAAGACTTATCTTCCAAGATGGTCAATGACCATTTTAGCCTTGCTAAAATCGACCAAGACCATATGTGGGGGTGCCACGTGTTGCCCTCTCATTCGTCCATAAAATTCTGTAACCCTCGTGGGCCCCACAAAACGTAAAATTCCTCGGGTGGGCCCCACATGACCAAATCCGTAAAAATAAATTTCCATAATGTTAATAAGTTCCATACTCTCCAAATAATGAATCCAATTCTCAACAACGAACATTTTTCTCTTCCGACGTTCGGAAGATTTTCCGTCGGAAAAACAATTCTCCCTTTCGTACTAATTTCCAAGTCTTGATTCCTTACGTACATTCTCTTATACATGTCCTGGACTTACGGGGTGTAACAGCTGTCTTCCCACTTTTTCAGAAAAACAACAAAAATACATATATTGAAAATCTTTATTTTTGCATACGAACTACGTCTTGATATGATTCCCTCAGCGGGATACGTAGGCGGCCACTTTGGCTTCGGTCCTATTTTTGAAAATTGTACAATCCTCTTTTGATTATCATGAACTACGTCTTGACCTGATTCCCTCGGTGGTGGGATACGTAGGCGGCCACATCGGCTTCGGTCCCACATTCAGAAAAACTTTAAAGTCCATATTTTTGCATCATGAACTACGTCTTGACCTGATTCCCTCGGCGGGATACGTAGGCGGCCACATCGGCTTCAGTCCCACATTCAGAAAAACTTTAAAATCCATATTTTTGTATCACAAACTACGTCTTGACCTGATTCATTCGGCGGGATACGTAGGCGGCCACATTGACTTCGGTCAAACTTTTGAAAACCATACAATTCTATCTTTTGCATCACGAACTACGTCTTGACCTGATTCCCTCTGCGGGATACGTAGGCGACCACATAGGCTTCGGTCCCACATCATTTGAAAATCATAAAAATTCTTATTTTTGCATAACGAACTACGTCTTGACCTGATTCCCTCGGCGGGATACGTAGGCGGCCACATCGGCTTCGGTTTTAAAAAATTATTAAAAAAAAATGCTTACTTGGTCGCTTTGAACAGGCTGCAAGTTTCGGCTCTGTCCCATTAAAAGTTCAACATCATCATGCATCACAAACTGGGGCATTTTGAGGTTGCATTCTCATCTACTCATTGTACATCGTCTATGTCCCCGCATTAACTTTTCATTCATGTAAAAAAAAAATGCTTACCTGATCGCATTGATCTAGCCGTAAGTCTCAGTGTTGCCCAGTTAACACTTCAGCATCTTCATATACCAGAAACTGAGACATATTTTGAGGGGTACAGTCTCATATATTAATTGCATATCGCATACATCCCCACATAAAATTTTCATTCATGTTTGATAACAGAAAAAAATCAATCAACAAATTCTTTCGGCCTCATAGCCACTATCTACATCACGCTCATACACCGACGTCATTTCATTTCGCCCAAACACCGGCGACATCTGCATCACGCCCATACACCAGCGTCTTTTCATTTCGCCAATACAATGGTGATATCTGCATCACGACCATACACAGACGTCATTTCATTTCGCCCATACACCGGCGATATCTGCATCGATCCCATACACCAGCGTCATCATCATTCACGTCCATACACCGACGACATCAGAATTCCACTCATACACCGGCGTCATCAACATTTCACCCATACACCGACGTCACCAGCATTCACACCCATACACCGGCGTCATTAACATTCACGCCTATACACCGACATCATCAGTTTCACGCCCATACACCGGCTTCACCAGCATTCACGCCCATACATTGGTGTCATCATCATTCACGCCCATACACCGACGTCATCAACATTTACACCCATACACCGGCGACATCCGCATCACGCCCATACACCAACGTTATTTCATTTCACCCATACACCGGTGATATCTGCATCACGCTCATACACCGACGTCATTTCATTTCGCCCATACACCAACGATATCTGCATCGCGCCCATACACATGCGTCATCAGCATTCACGCCCATACACCGGCGTCATCAGCATTCACACCCATATATCGGCGTCATCAGCATTCCGCCCATACACCGACGTAGTCAGCATTCACGCCCATACACCGACGTCACCAGCATTCACGCACATACACCGGCGTCATCAACATTCACGTCCATACACCGACGTCATTAGCATTCACGCTCATACACCGACGTCATCAGCATTTCACCTATACACCGGCGTCATCAGCATTCACGCCCATACACCGACGTCATTAGCATTCACGCCCATACACCGGCGTCATCAGCATCACGCCCATACATCGGCGTCATCAGTATTGCACCTGTACACCGGCTGTTACACCCCATATTTCCAAGGCAATGAGATGAGAACGTGGTGAAAATTTGATATTTAAATTTTGGAAAGAAAAAAAATTACTTTTTTCTTAAGGAAAAATCTCGGAACCTCGTGAAAGAAAAAGGTTTATTATTTGGAATTTGATTCTCATATTTGGTATATAGGATTAGTATAGTATATTGAGGTTTAGAATTTTCAAGTCTCGAATTTGGTCATGTGGGGTCCACCGGAGAATTTTACGGTTTTGTGGAGCCCACAATATTTTGGCCAAATATAGATATTTTGGAGGAAGAAATAATTTGGACCAATCGGAGGGCGACACGTGTCACCCTCACTAGTCTTAGAAGACTTGGACTTAGATATTTTGAGACAAGTGGACAAATGGGCCATGTGGGTCCCACTCCACTTGTCTTGCTACTTGGATATACATCTATATATTAGAGAGGGCTTGCAAGACTTGTTCTACACATAGCCAATTTCACAACAAATATATGTCCCTCTCTTAGGGTGCTCTCGGCCAAGGGCCAATATTGGAGACCAAAATTCTTTAATTCTCCATGATAAATCCTCTAATCCAAGACTAAGCTCCCTAATGGAGTACTAAGCCAAGATAACCCCTTAAACCCCAAGAATCTTGGTGTTGGCCGAGAATAAGGGTGTGAAATCCTAAGGTTCCGTCGACTCTTTGGAAGTGAAATACAAAGTGAAGTTGTGTATAAGATCATAGGGGTCACATATATGTGATTGGAACTTGAAGAAGTGGAGCGAAATTGAAAACTGCGGACCATTGTAGCCCGGACTGTTTTGGACGTTTTTGGGCTAAAAATTGAGGTAATAATCCTTCTTCTCTTAAAGTAATTGGATATTACTTATTGTTGTTATGTATGGATGAGCATGTACTAAAAATAATTAAGATTAAAAAGTGTTTGGGCCATTTTAGGGAGTTGAGGCCGAGAGCTTGCATATTGCCGTCGTTGGATTCGTTGGTTATTATTAATGTTAATAACACTTGTCGCATGTTATATAATGAAGAAAATATTATTTTTGATAGTTTATATGATATATATAACATGTTGAAATGAGAATTAGATTAAAAGGAATTAAGGAAAAGAACTTTGGATTGTTGTAGTTGTGTTGACCGAATATTGCCTAAAACTGTTAGACGTTGTGGTGTCGTTTTATGGATTGTTTTGGGGTGTTGTTATGCTGGAAAATCAGCCCCTATATTGCATGTTTAAATGTGGCAAAATTGCTAATGAAAGTTCTAAGGAATAAGGGTATAAAAAGGGTGTTAAAGGCTTCACATTGTACCCTTAATGTTGGTTTATTATGGAATGTTTTTATGGGCTATTTTGTATAGATTGTGGGGCAGAATTTTACACGTCAAGTAGGCGTGTAATCCCCTTTGGTTAACTGTTGGTTGTGCCTTAAATGTGGCTTGTTGGTTGATGAATTCGGGCCTTGGAAAAGGTGGAAAAGTACGTAGAAACAAAGGAAGTGCTACCCAAATTTCCGTAGAATAAGAGGACAATTATTTGGTATAAGTCTTACACTTGATAGCTTGAAGTTGATAGAAGTGTCATTGTCATTTTAGGTTGAAGTACTACGTGTAGCATATTCTACTTGGCATGTGAAATAGCCAATAAGGTTGAAGTACATTGGGACGTATGCTACTTGTCGTGTTGGTTAGTCGTCAACGAGGTATGTGAACTTCTTCCTTCTATCGGCATGATTGATTATTGGAGTATACATGACTTGTTTCTTGAAGTATACTTGTCTCGTTATTAGAGTATTCATGTTATTGATTCTATGCTAAAGGCACGTCTAAATTATTTCTAAGTCATTACCAAGTCTTATGTGAGATGTTGGTAAAAGTGTTTAGTAAGCATTAGAGTCGAGTTGATCTTGCTAAGTTACAACACTAATGAGACTTGATTTATTTGAAAGTCATGAGACTAGATTTATTTGAAAGTTATGAGACTTGATTTATTTGAAAGTCATGAGACTTAGTTGAAAGTATATGAGACTTTACTTGAAGGTATATGAGACATTACTTGAAAGTATATGAGATTTGATTAGATGAAGTATAAGAGACTTGATTTATATGAAGTATAATGACTTGATTTTGGGAAAGAAGAAGTAACTTGATTTAAAGGTATAGGTTACTTAAGTTTACAAGTGTAAGTAACTTGATTTTGATAGTAAAAGTATTTTGGAGTTCAACTCCCTAATATTGCATGAAGTGATTCTTTTTATAAATAATAGATGTACATAGTACTTTTGGGGTTATTTCCCTAATATCACATGATTGGAGTCTTCTTGTAAAGAATGGATGTACATAGTACTTTGGGTTCATTTCCCTAATGTTACATGACATGATAATGCCTTGGTTGTATTAAAAGGAACGATGTGGTAGTGCTTTAATTTTCTAAAATGAAGTTGTTATAATGACTTTATGGGAAGTTTGTTATAACAGTTTCATGGAAAGTCAAGAGATGGTTTAAAATGTTATATGGAAATCATGTGAGAATGTTCATGATTAAGTCCTTAATATAGTACATGAAATGAAACTGCATTGTGTTTATAAAGTGAATGTACGGCGGACGTACATTGTTGTAATGGATCTTAATTCTTAATGAACTATGTGATAGTGTCTTGGTGTTATAAAATGAAAGACTTGTTAGTATCTTGAGTTTTCTAAAAATGATAGTTCATTCTATTTGTGTTAATAAGAGTCGGAGATGATTTAAATTGTACATAGTTGCTTGTGATAGCTATATGTGTACAGTCTTGATATTGGGACCGTATCCCTCACTGGAGGGCCGCCAATGTTATTGTGTTATTTACATGGACGTGCTTACATAATAGAAGAATTCCATGGGCATGCTTCCACCATATTGTTCCATGGACATGCTTTCACGATGAAGGAATTCCGTGGGCGTGCGGCCATGATGCAGGTTCAATTCTCGGGTGATATTATTATTCCATGGACTAGCTCTCCATGATGACATGTTCTCGAGATGCAGGAATTCCACGAGCATGTTATATATTATACTTTGTGCATGTCGACAGTGATGCAGGAATTTCACGGGCATGTTATAAATTACACTTGTTACATGCTGAAAGTGATGGAGGAATTCCACGGGCATGCTTCTATATTGCGGGTTTAAGACCCATGGTTAGAATTGCATAATGATTCTGAGGGCAGGTGTCCCTGATTTTGACATGACTTGCATATCTTGAAAAGGTACAGTTGACTCTCGGTGATATAGTATAATAGTAGTATAGTGGTACAGTAATACAGTGATACAGTGATATAGTAGTACAGTTGACTCTTATTTTATATGACATGGTTGAATCTGGTATTTGATTATTTTACTTGTCTCTGTCATTCTTTTGTATAGTTATGATCTTGTTTACTGTACTTTATTTCCGTTCCATACTTAGTACCTGTTGTACTTACCCCCTTCGGGGGGCTGCGTTCATGCCCGCAGGTATTAGGTACTAAGTTGGGTGATCCGCGAGCTTATGATCTCCAGTCAGCTTCTATTGAGATAACTCCACTATGCCGGAGTCTTGTCATGTTGGTACGAAGTTTGTATTAGAGTCTTGTACATTTATGGGTACGGCGGGGTCTTGTTCCGTCATAGTAATTGTCCAAACTCTTAGAGGTCTGTATTCATATGTGGGCTGGACTGGCGTGAGTGGTATTTACATTGTTGTACGGTTGTAGACCCATTCGGGTGTTATATATATTATGACAGCCTTGCCGGCTTTGCCTTTGTTTATTTAAAAGAGAAAAAAATGAGTGTTATTTATATTCCATGGGTTACTTGTGTTGTATGGGTAGAAGGGTGCCCAGGTAGGGCACCAGTCGCGGGCCCAGGGTTCGGGGTGTGACAGAGCGTCATCTTCAATTCGTCCATACGACGACGAACATCTGCATTGCGCCTGTACACCGACGTCATCTTCGTTTCATCTATACAACGATGACATCATCATTGCGCCCATACAACGACGTCATCTTCACTTCGTCTATACAACAACGACATTAGCATTGCGCCCATACAACGGCGGCATCTTCATTTCGTCTATACAACGACGACATCAGCCTTGCGCCTGCACAGCGGCGTCACCATCGACATTGCGCCTGTACACCGGCGTCACCATCAGCATCGTCAACACAATGACGACATCTACATTGCGTCCAAAAATGATGTCACCTTCGTCCAGAAACGACGAACATCTATATTGCGTCCAGAAATGACGCCACCTTCATCCAGAAACGACGTCACCTTCGTCCATAAATGATGAACATCACCCTCGTGTCAACACAATGACGCCGTCAACACCTTGTCTTTCTCAGCATCTGCAAACACCTTTCATCTTGACCTCGGAAACAAACACCCTAGAGGCATTTTAGGGACCAAACACCTTGTCTCTTCCCATAGCAACTGAAATCCAATGTCATCATAATTCGACAATGGGACAAATTTTGAATCTGCTTCGGCATTGTTTTTAATTTTTCAACATCACAGCAGCCCAGCCCAGGAATTAAAGAAAACGGGAGTTAAGATTAAAAGAAGTGGAACCTAAGCTTTAATTAATACTTGGGGGACTAAGTTAATTATACAACTACGGACCAAAGTGTAATATTAAGGGACCAAAGTGTTATTTTACAATTTTAGATTTTGGGTTAACTTAATAAACCTTTCATTCTCTCTATTCCATTTCATTTTCAAGAAACAACACTCTTCATCTCCCTCTCTTCTCTCCCCCACAAACCAGTTGAGACCCCCCCATTTCTAGACAAAAATTGAAGTTTAATACCTCTTCATATATTACATTGCTCATCTATAAATTAGAAGCAAAATTTGGAACC
This sequence comes from Przewalskia tangutica, assembly GCA_029844215.1. Taxonomy (NCBI): domain Eukaryota; kingdom Viridiplantae; phylum Streptophyta; class Magnoliopsida; order Solanales; family Solanaceae; genus Przewalskia; species Przewalskia tangutica. The sequence continues at coordinate 94,579,092 of CM056724.1, read as the reverse complement.
CAAAACAGTGGGTTTTCTCGGGTCCAGCTGCCGAATTTTAGGCCTGGAATTCTTTAAATTTTGGACAAAATTTTGGGAAGAAAAACGTGTAAGGATGATGGGTTAACATTGTAGAACATATGCATGTCAATTTGGAGTTGAAAAAGTGAAAAATTGGGCAAGAAAAATAGGGGCTAAAAACCGAAGCAGTGAGCAGTGTTTTTTGGGTTTCATTTTTAAGATAAAATTGTTCTTTTCATTGAGTAATTGGAATTGCGTGTTGTTGTGATTCAAGAGATGAATTCATGTTAAGGAGGAAATTTGGAATTTAAGTTAATGCATGCGATTGTTGTGTGTTGTAGCCGATTTTGGAACTAATTTTATTAATTGTGAAGTTGTCGTATTCGATTGTCGTGTTGATAAGTTCGTCGTTGCCTTGCATGCTGAAATTGAAAAGTAATCTTGATGAATATGAGGTAATTAATTATATGGAAGTATTGAAATATAGAATTGGATTCTAAGAATTAAGAGAAGAGTTTTGGAATTAACATGTGTTATGGCCGAAAATCTTATGGAAATTATTGAGCATGGGTATGACATATTAGGAGCTGTTTAATGCTTAAAATATAAGTTATAAACATGTATATATGTTGAGGTAGTTATGTTGACACCCAATTTTGACCCTCCCGTCCAGTCATTAACTATAAAATTACACTAATTTTTTCAAAATAATTTTAAAAAACAATTTTTATAATAATAAAATGCAACAATAAAACATTAATACACGCATAAATAAACGATTTAATAATGGCGTCGCATCAAGCATTTCCAAATTATATCCACATTTTTTTTATACCCAAAGCAATTTCATGAGCAATTGAAACCCCCTATTAATTTAATACGCATAATAAATAAGATTTTAATAACGGCATCGCATTATAAAATATTAAGCACTAATTAAATAGCACACCCGTCTTTATTTTTGTAATAATTTAAACTCAAACTTAGACTAATAAAGCACCTAAATAATTTAATCATAATTTAAGTTCCATTAAAACTAACTCCTAAAACTAATACCCAATTAAATACCCACAACCCAAAAACCATCAAATTCGTCCAGCCCAATTCGCAGCCCACAACCCGCTGGCCCATCAACCATCCCCTTTCTCTTTAGACCCAAACAACCTTTCATCCCTCTCAAATAAAAAAAACCTAAAGAACCCTAAGCCTTTTCGTCCGCCGCACCCCTTACCCTCGCACCTCATCGCCGCCAAGACTCCAGCCGAGATTCTCGCTGGAGAATCCAGCGTAACCAATCTTACCATAAAATACACCCCAAATCAGAACCAAAATATAAACTTACCATAACCAAAAGCTTACCATATCAATACCCAAAAATCGAACCAAATCAATAAAGAATAATACGCTCAAATCAGTCCAAAATCGTATCAAAGTTTACCAACATTAGAACCTGAATCAGGGCTATATAAACCATTCAATATACACATGCAAAGGGGGATTGGACAACGAAGAACCCATCCAGAAAAGAGAGCAGAGTAGGTATTGAAAATCAGACTTAACATGCTGGAGCATCCGCTAATGGCTCCACACAAGCAAGAACACCCTAAAACGCTAGTTTCGCACAGCCTTCAACCTCGAGGTTATGTTTGCAAAGCATAAACTTCAACCCTCAAATCGCATCGCATCGCAACTCCGAGTGGACCGACGACTTGATACGCTACCTTGGTTCGCTGTCCGGAGAAGGTAAAATCAACTCCCTCTCAATTCCGGTTCATTTATATATTTCTGTGTGAGTGGTGTTGAATATGTGTTAGACGCTGAAGATGACGTTTGAGGACTGTGATGTTGATAAATTAAAGACCTTGTCTGTTATGTGGTTCGCTTGAATGTTGAAGGTTTATTTGTTTGTTTAAGTTACTCATATATGTTCCTGATTCTCCAGATTCATGGGGAGAGGGTTATAAATCAGTATATTGCAACAGATCATCTTGTTAGATCCTTATACTCTGTCCCGGTTAATTTGTGTGTTACTGGTACTGGTTTGAATTTGTTTAAATAAAAATGAACTGTTAAGGATGGGCCAAAGCTTGTATGAGGTGTGTATTAATTCTTGAGATTCCATCTTATTTGACTATGTTGTAGATGACTTATTGGGTAGCTTAGCCCTTGTTTAGATTAGAATGGCGAGATACGTTAGATTCTAGGCTAGTTGACTTATTCAGATAGAAATAGTCAAGGTTGAGCCGTGTTTTTATCTTCCTGACTGGCCTGCATACCTTTGAATATGCTCTGCCCTATTGTGTATATTCTATGGTATGTCTGCTTTGGAGAATGGAAAAGATACACTATGTTTTTTCTTATTTCGCACGAATCATATGGGCATAATTTATGCACTTTTTGAATCCATATGAATGTACTAACCTCTGGTGTATCTAAAGGTGATATCAGAATTGTATGTCTGGCATGTATAAACAATGATATTCGCAAATTGTTGAATTGAGTATTAGTTGGTCCATCATATGTTGGGTTAAACGTTCTGTATGTTTTACGTGTCTCCAGTCTCGTGTCTGCTTCTCTCCCCCACTGTGCTTTTTGAAAAATAAAACAGAAACCCAGCATGATCGATTGCAATTTTGACCACTGGGTTGGCCAATGTGTTATATGTCCAGAAACTACGGATCGGTTATTTCTTTTGTATTATTCGACTGTTGAAGTAAAAATGAATCAGCGTGTCAGACTTTGTACCCATACTTGTTATTGTTTGTGATATATTTTGGGCACGTACTAATCCTTATATCTTCTTATCTTTTACATTTAATGCATCGAAGCCGAACAACGAGTCCCATGGCATGACTCCTCACGAGCTACTTCAAATAATGACCCGCATCTATGTGCATCCGCATTCGCATTACCGCCTCAGCATTCCTAAGACAAAATAGGACAAGATGAAGTCGTCATCCATCTCAACTCCTTTACTCTCTTAATCTCCCTGCCTCATTCGTGTCTGTTATTTTATTATTGTAATTTTATTATCTAACTCTGTAATTAATAGGAGACATAGAACAGTTAGTCTTTGGAATAAATAAATTGGGCGGGTAGTTTTAAAACTGGAAATACACTTCTAATTTATCTATCTTAGACTTGATATGCATGTCTAAACTTTTGCCATCAAAATTGCCTATCTAATCATAAGGTTAATGCATAACAAAGGAACTGATTTTCTATTAAATCACTAAATGACATTATAATTATTTCATAAAAAAATTATCTTCTTATTATCAATTGTAAAAAATATAGAATATTTATATCATACCTTGCATATGTTAATCAAAATTGATTTTGCAAATAAAAGGCACATCTTTAGTAAATACATCAATTTTGCATCATTTTATAAATGCACACTTTAAGCTGCACGTATATTTTTGTAACATTAGTCTTATAAATCTTTTATCAAAAAATGCATTCTTTCATAAAGTTCTTGCAGCATCCTTTTAAACATGTATTTTCTATAGTATAATAATTTACCCTAGGTTTGGCGGGACAACCGCAAGTTAACAGATCTTAGAGGGTGCCTAATCTCTTCCCTCTAGATTAATAGAGAACCCTTATCCAGAATCTCATATTAGTTTTGCAGACCATTAAAATGGAGTTAATGTTGACTTTAACTAGATCGCCACTGGCCGCTGGCCCACCGGCGGGATTAGCGGATCGGACGGTCGGGTGGAGAAGAGGCGGCGGTCGAGCGGGCAAAGTGGCCGGGACTAGCGGGACGATACCGTGTCCCGTTGGGTACGGGCCTGCCGCCTGACTGTCGAGCTTTTTTTAAATTTTTTTCACTAAATTAAAAATACTAAATTACTAACAAAGTAATATTAACATATACATATAGTCATATAGTGATAGTCATAGACTCATATTATACTATTATAATATTATAGTATTATAATTATAGTATTATACTCATATATATAATATATTTATAAAGTATAAACTATAAAGTATAAAGTATAAAGTATAAAGTATAAAGTATAAAGTATAAACTAAATAATTAAACAAAGACAAGAAGAGTGTAAAAAAACATCCCAAGGTTTGTTGTGTTCTTATATTATTAATTATTTCATTGAAATAATTAATAGATTCAGAATTACAACATTGTAGTGTACTGTTGTTGAAAAAAATTGCAAAAGACATAGAAAAATTAAAAAATTGCAATGAAATAAATTACCAATTTGAAAATATTTTTCTAGTTTCTTTATAATTTCGTGTGGTTCTTCTTGGAATTGGTATATCTTGGTCAAATTGTTCCACGCCGCTACTCATGCCTTCGAGATAAAATGTCGTTGTAGTTGTCGCCTTCTTCTTCGTTAATCTCGTTGATCAGACCTCATTCGCTCCGCCGTATCCAATCTTCGAATAGTACCGCCATCTCCAAGCCGTCTCCCGCTAACGAGTGTCTCTCGCTTCCTATTTGAAATCACTGCGAAAAAGCGCTTCGAAGCAATTGATGACGCCAATGTTCAAAATATCTCGGGCCATCATTGAAAGTGTCGGAAATGTCTTCTCATTCTGCATCCAATATTTCAGCAAGTCTTCCTTTCCTTCTTCATTGATAACTGCTTGGTAAGGTAAATTACCCTGCAGTGATAACTGTTTGGTTAGCACTGCTACCACCGCACATTCTATTTTTGAGGCTTTCAATAGAATCAATACTAGCCCTAGAAACAGCATGTCTTTTTTTAGGTTGTGTTGAAGAAGAAGATGGTACGAAAGTCGGTTGGTTACTAGCACTTTCTTGCTGGTAATGCCGATATACTTTTTTGCATTCATCTTCTACGCTATTCAACACTTCTTCTAGCGTTTGTTCAATAGGTGGCTCAACATTTAAATTTTTGGGAGTTGGAGGTGGTAGTACGTCCATACATGTATAAATATTTTCAATAAGACTTTTACAACCCTCTACTTTAATAGTCGGGTTTAATACAACACCAATAATATAAATAGGGGGAATAGGAATAAAATATTTCTTTAATTTCATAAACATTTTTTAATAGCTGTCTTATAAGCTGGTTTTTCCATATATTCTTTAAGAAGTAAAAATATTATAGCTATATAAAACAACATAGTTGAAATAGTAGGATAATATAAAGTAGAAAATTCTTTTGTTGCTCGTTGAAAATTCTCTCGAAATACAATAAGTTCTCTAATTTTGTCTCAATCATTATCCACAATCATATCATTTGGATTTTGATTATGGGCGTTAAAAAATAAAGTGATAGGTTTTCTATAGTCATAAGCAACAACTAGTTGGTCATATAAAGAATTCCACATAGTTGGTACTTCTTCTAAATTTTTCTCAGAAGATAGTCCACAATCGTGACAAGTTTTTTTATATTCTTTTCTCTGTTGAATTTTATTATTTTTAAAAATAAAGTGTATAGCAAATTGTATTTTTTCAAGAATATCTTGAAAAAGTGAAAGACCATCCTTTGCAACTAAGTTATAAATATGGCACACACATTTGATATGAAAATGTTTTGGAAAATACGGAGTTAAAACATCTCTTAAAATACAAATAGCAGCATTGTTAGAAGATGCATTATATAATGTAATACTCATAACTTTATCAGTTATTCCGTAATAATCGCAGACTGAATAAATATTTTCTGAAATAAACTCACCAGTGTGCCTACTATCTATATATCTATATGCTAAAATACGTTTTTGCATAGACCATTTATAATCTATCCAATGACAGGTTACCGTTAAATAATCATGGTCGTTAGTACTACGACCTATATCAGAAGTTAGAGCGACTTTGCAATTTAAATGATATAATGAATAACGCAAATATTGTTGATATTCGTGTGCAAATTTAAACACGTCTCTCTTAACCGTTGATCTAGGAAAACCTTTATAAGCAGGATTATACATATCTCTAATATAATGAATAAAACCAGGCGATCCAGGAAATGAAAAAGCCAAACCCTCCACAGCAACTAATTTTGCTAGTGCTTCCCTATCTTTATGTTTATCGTATTTAGGGCCTACAACTCCCCCCGTCATAGGGTTAATTTGACCCTATACTTTGTCCGGGACAATATGTGAACCTTGTCCCGATTGAGAGGACGCTTTCTCACCATCTTTTTCAATCATGTATTGGGCATGCAAGGCTTTGTGTTTTTGCAATAGGTGTCTTCCTAAACCCCCCGTCCCACCATGACCTTGTCCAGTTTTAAAAGAATAAATATTTTTACAAGTACGAAGGCCCCCGAACTGAGGGTTCGGTCAGTAGAAGGGACGACTTTGTCTCCCCGGAAGAAGAATAGCCCCGCTCTCTAGCCGACTGATCCCGTTTTTACATACAACTACTTGATTCGGTACGTCCCTGTCAAAATATTTCCATACAACTGATTTTAATGGTCGTTTTGCTGGACCTCGTCTCATAGTAGGGGGGATAGGAGGCATTTCACTAGTGGGTGTATCATCATCTTCATTAGTAGGTGTATCATCATCTAGAGTGTCATCTAAATTAAAATTTTCTTCATATTGAGGATAAACATTTGTGTCAAGATCATATGGTATTTCAGGAAACAGTTCAGGATCTATAAAATCATCTTGTCTAGGAATACTAGAAGAAGTACTTGTTACCGCCTCTACTAGAAGAAGTACCATTGCCAAAAACACTTTTTACTCTTTTCATGGTAATAAATAGTTAAAGACTTAAAGATAATGAAATTAAATGTGCTAAATGAAATAAAAACAAAATAATAATTTAATGAGAGAACGAATGTACCAAACGCCGACGTAGAGTCGACGTGTAATCGAGAGGTTAAAAATTGAAACTTTGCTCGATAGATAATCCTCAAGCTAGTTGCCAACTTCACTCCCAATTCTCAAATTAATAAATAGATTGAATATGTAGTAGACAATGTTGTATAGAGAATAGAGATTGATTGATTGAGAGATTAGAGAGTAGAAAGATTTGTGAAAATAATAAGAGGAGGAAATGAGGTATTTATAGTTGGGAAATTGGGTTAAAGTGTAAATATAATAACTTAGGGGTTAAATATAAATATAAAGGGGTAGGGGTGGGGAGGGAGGGAAGCAAAAATGGCCGTTGTCTAACGGCCAAAATGTAAATGGCCGTAGACAACGACTATTTTCTCGCAGCGCGGATCAAGGATCAAGTGGTTTCGGGGCGGGCGGGTCGGGGCAGATCGGATCGGGGATCGGGACTGGCGGGCATACCGCCCCGCCTGCCGAGCCCCGGTCCCGTTTTTTTGTACCAGGGTCGTGTCGACCGGACAGTCGGGACGCCCATCGCCACCCTACTTTAAACAAGTTAACATTTAGGTGTCCTAATTCACCCAAACTAATTAGGTGGCGACTCCGCGAACCCTTTTAGCATTTAGCATTACTTTTAGCATTTATTTTATTTTCTAACATTCTCTCTAAGCAGGAGTTTTATAATGTCGCGGTCGAAAAAGGGCGTGACAAGTTACCTATACATGTCTTGGAAAAATTAAAGGGTATAAAAGTGTTATTCCACATTCTTGAATTCGCAATATTTCTAGAAGAATGGATTGCTTCCATGAACTATTTTAACGTAACTAAAGGATTGAATGAACATGTTAAATAGGTGTGCTAATCACCTTGATTGTTAAAGTTGTTGTCCTTCATGAATATAAAGAGAAAAGAGGTCATATGATAGCGCATATGAAGTATATTGAGCCTAATTTGATTATATCTTGGAATGGTGTTTGGTTATTGGTATTGTTGGCTTGTTGGTAAATTGTGGATATGCATATAAACAGGGGAAGTGCTGCCCGAATTTTTATAGAATAGGAAGTCATTATTCGTTATAACTTACGTTAGAAATCATAGAATTGACGAACGTATTATCATTACTATAGGTTGACGTACTAGACGAGACGTATCTTAGTATTGAGTTGATTAGTTCACCTAAGAGGTATGTGAAACTCTTCCTTCTTTCTTTTGGCATGATTTTTATAAAAGTACGGCGGGCGTACATGATTTCTACCCAGTCTATTTTCTAAAGATATTAGTCATGAGAAATGTCTATGATCTTCAGTAAAGAGTTTATTATAATAACTTTATTTTATCGAGTCCCTCGCTATAGGACCGAGACATGTTATGTTGATAAGTTTATCTACTCCCTCGCTACAGGGCCGAGACATGTTATGTTGATAATTTTATCGAGTCCCTCGCTACAGGGCCGAAACATGTTATGTTGATAATTTTATCGAGTCCCTCACTACAGGGCCGAGACATGTTACATTGATAATTCCATCGAGTCCCTCACTAGAGGGCCGAGACATGTTATACATATATATATATATATATATATATATATATATATACATACATATGGACATGGTGACTCTATGGGTAAGCATTCAGGATTAATGATATGATTCTTTATTTCACATGGCACAGTTATGATCTCATTTTCAGTATTTCATGTTTTTCATACTCAGTACATTATTTCGTACTGACCCCCTTTCCTCGGGGGGCTGCGTTCATGCCCGCAGGTACATGTTCTCAGGTTGGTGACCCTCAGGCTTAGGACTCCTACTCAGCTGGTTGGAAAGCTCCTTTGATCCAGAGCTTTGTCCTTTTTGGTACAGAACCTATTTTTGATCTCATGTATATATTTAGGGGCATGACGGGGCCCTGTCCCGTCACATGATGTTATCCTTCGTATAGAGGTCTGTAGACAGTTGTGGGTCGTACGTATGTAGACTTATGAATCTGTTTTGGTCAGCTATGTTATTGTACTCCGTGTTGGGAATTTCCCGTGTATACGTGACATTATTTTGGTGGCAGCCTTGTCGGCTTGCTTATTATATTATGTTGGCTGGTTGTGACTCCTCAGGAGGCATGTACAGTCTTGTGTAAAGGCAGCCTTGTCGGTTCGCCTATTCTGGCAGATGTTGTTGTTACTGCGTTGTGCTGCCGGATTTCATATTTCCTTAGTATTAGTTGGTTTATGTGTGACAAGTTAGTATAATGACGTCATTAGGACGTTTAGTCGCGGCCCGTCAGGTCGGGTCGTGATAAAAGTGGTATCAGAGCAGTTAGTCCTCTGAATGTCTACAGTCCGTGTCTAGTAGAGTCTTGCGTATGGGTATGTTGTGCACCATACTTATACGCAGGAGGCTGCCGGGCATTTAGGATTGGTTTCTATTCTTTCATCTCTTAGATCGTGCAATAGAGCTGTGTTATTAGGATAATCCATTTCTGACGACTTATTATGTTCACAACTATGCCTCCGAAGAGAGCGACAGCGGTCCAGAAGGGCAAATCTACAGCGGGGGATACTAGTTGGATTCAGAGAGTTACCGGATCTTGTACTTAGTCTATGCCGAGATCAGACTTCGCTTGAAGCTCACACGCCGCCACCTCCGTGGCTCCGCTCGTGGGGAAGTATCACCGATTCCGAGACCCCGCACGAGGCTACGCCTCATACGGGCGCGATAGGCCATAGAGATGCGGTTGATTCTTGACTAGGCTAATGGCGGCGCATCGCCGCGTGAGTTTACTGCGCAGACAGCATGGGTATAGGGGGTAGAGGACCGACGCAGAAACCAGCGTAAGAGGGCTAGACCGGCTGGTTATTCCGGTGAGTTTTCGGGGCGAGCAGCCTCAGCAGAAGGTTAGATATTCGTCCCAGCCTACACAGAAGGCACCCCCATAGTTCACAGATGAGAGATTGGACCGCACAAGGTATTCGGGAGCCGGTCAGAGCTCCAGGGCTTCAGGTTTTTAGAGGAACAAGGGTTCTAGTCAGTCGGGGCCACTTTGGCCTCAGTGTGGTAGACATCATTCTGGGAAATGCCGTTTTGGTACATATGTTTGTTATTATTGCGGCCTTCAAGGCCATGTAATGAGAGAGTGTCCTTTTAGGAGGGATACATGTGGTGTGGCTCTGCCTGCTGGATCAGTGGCTGGTTCATCATCTCATATGGTTATGCGCCCCACATGGCAGGATCAAGAGGCATCATCGAATGGAGTTACATGTATATTTTGATCTTTTCGAGACGTATATACATTGATAGATCCAGATCCCACCCTATCGTATATATTCCCCCTTGTTGTTGGTATAATCGAAATAGAATCTGAGTTGAAAGAATCATCTGAAGTAGGAAAATGCAAAAGAATATTGTTCTCATATAAGAATAAGAAGGGCTATTACTTCTTGAATAATAAGATTAATATAAATAAATGAAAGTGTCTTGTTATGTTTGGACCGAGTTCTGGGAAGTATGGTACATAGAGATTATTTGAGTTGTTTTGCAAATGGCTTAGAACATGGGAATGATGAGCGTCCTATTGGCGTATAGTTGTGTCCAATATTTAAAATATCGTAAGGAGTAGTGTTCAGACGAGCAGCGAAACTCTGGAGTGCATATTTTCAGTTAAATGGTTATTTGAAGGATTGGTAACCAATGTATGTATTCGTGCACAGTTTCAATGCATTAGTTCACGCAGAATGCTAAGATTGGGCTATTTGATCTCTTGGAACCAAAGGTTAAAAAGGGAAGAAACTCATAATACCTCTCTTAACTTGTGTAGTGGGTGATCTTTTAGTACTAATATTACCGAGCATCGAAATGGAGGAAATATAGTTATTGTGGAAGCCTCATCTCTATGAGGTAGATATTGAACGGTACAGAATAATTGGTACACTGCGGGATAACGCATAGGGGTACTAAGAAAAATTTCCATATGACCTTGGTGTATGCGTTTAATGACGTGGCTCTTAAAATGGAACTATGGATAGATATTGGAAGGTTACATGGCCAGGTACAAAGTCCATAGGCAATAATGAGTGATTTCAATTGGGTATTAAGGAGAAATGAAAGAGTAAACTGTTATGTTGCTATGATTGGGATAAGGGGTTTTAAACAGTATATAGTAGAATGTAATTTGACAAAAATAAGATTATCAGGGGTATGACATATTAGGGGTTGTTTAGTGCTTAAAATATAAGTTATAAACATGTATATATGTTGAGGTAGTTACCTATACATGTCTTGGAAAAATTAAAGGGTAGCAAAGTGTTATTCCACATTCTTGAATTCACAATATTGCTAGAAGAGTGGATTACTTCCATGAACTATTTTAACGTAACTAAAGGATTGAATGAACATGATAAATAGGTGTGCTAATCACCTTGATTGTTAAAGTTGTTGTCCTTCATGAATATAAAGAGAAAGGAGGTCATATGATAGCGCATATGAAGTATATTGAGCCTAATTTGATTATATCTTGGAATGGTGTTTGGTTATTGGTATTGTTGGCTTGTTGGTAAATTGTGGATATGCATATAAACAGGGGAAGTGCTGCCCGAATTTTTGTAGAATAGGAAGTCATTATTCGGTATAACTTACGTTAGAAATCATAGAATTGACGAACGTATTATCATTACTATAGGTTGACGTACTAGATGAGGCGTATCTTAGTATTGAGTTGATTAGTTCGCCTAAGATATTTGTGAAACTCTTCCTTCTTTCTTTTGACATGATTTTTATAAAAGTACAGCGGACGTACATGATTTCTACCCAGTCTATTTTCTAAAGATATTAGTCATGAAAAATGTCTATGATCTTCAGTAAAGAGTTTATTATAATAACTTTTTTATCGAGTCCCTCGTTATAGGGCCGAGACATGTTATGTTGATAATTTTATCGAGTCCCTCGCTACAGGGCCGAGACATGTTATGTTGATAATTTTATCGAGTCTCTCGCTACAGGGCCGAGACATGTTTTCTTGATAATTTTATCGAGTCCCTCACTACAGGGCCGAGACAAGTTACATTGATAATTACATCGAGCCCCTCACTAGAGGGCCGAGACATGTTACACATATATATATATACACATACATATGGACATGATGATTCTATGGGTACGCATTCAGGATTACTGATATGATTCTTTATTTCACATGGCACAATTATGATTCATTTTTTTAGTATTTCATGTTTTTCATACTCAGTACATTATTTCGTACTGACCCCCTTTCCTCGGGGGGATGCGTTCATGCCCGCAGGTACAGGTTCTCAGGTTGGTGACCCTCAGGCTTAGGACTCCTACTCAGCTGGTTGGAAAGCTCCTTTGATCCAGAGCTTTGTCCTTTTTGGTACAGAACCTCTTTTTGATCTCATGTATATATTTAGGGGCATGACGGGGTCCTGTCCCATCACATGATGTTATCCTTCGTATAGAGGTCTGTAGACAGTTGTGGTTCGTACGTATGTAGACTTATGAATCTGTTTTGGTCAGCTATGTTATTGTACTCCATATTGGGATGTTCCCGTGTATACGTGACATTATTTTGGTGGCAGCCTTGTCGGCTTGCTTATTATATTATGTTGGCTGGTTGTGACTCCTCAGGAGGCAGGTACAGTCTTGTGTAAAGGCAGCCTTGTCGGCTCGCCTATTCTGGCAGATGTTGTTGTTACGGCGTTGTGCTGCCGGATTTCATACTTCCTTAGTATTAGTTGGTTTATGTGTGACAGGTTAGTAGAATGACGTCATTAGGACATTTAGTCGTGGCCCGTCAGGTCGGATCGTGACACTTATATTCATCCCACCTAGCTTTGTGTTTGATATTCAAATGCGTAGTTAACCTCCCGTCCCGCTCTAACCTTTTCTCATTTTAAATTTATAAACAATTTTACAAATTTTGCATGTAACAACTTGATTTTGTACGTCTCTATAAAAAAAAGCCCATACATGTGATGTTAATTTTCATTCTGGTGGGTCTCGTCTCATACTAGGGGGAATAGGAGGCGTTCCAGTTTCAGGCAATTCTTCAAAAATAATAAAAAATTTTGATACTTCAACTTGGGTATATTTATTTCTTGTTTGTTCAAAATATAATGTATTATAGTAGTAATATTCGGAGTATTTGAAAGAAGATAATAGAAAAAGGAGAAGGATAATCCTCGTATAATCGGACAACGTTAGGATGTTTGAGGAGTTTAAAATTCCAATCTGCAATTATACATGAAAAAATGTCAACTTTAGTAGTATATTTGATTTTTTTAATTAAAATAGAACATGAGTAGTATATTTGATTTTTTAGTAATTATTTCTAGATATTTAAAGAGGGTAACGAAAGTAGTATATTTGATTTTTTTTTTTTGTAATTATTTCTAGATATTTAAAGAGGGTAATGCAAGTTGTATATTTGAATTTTTTTTAGTAATTATTTCTAGATTTTTTTCCCCGGGTAAATGCAAATATTATTACTAAAAAGAAAAAGCTGGGGGCTACAATCAGTCGTTGAGGGTTCTCAATCCTCAACGTAAGCATAAACAAGAAATGAAAGAGAGGAGGGATGGGGCGTTCACTCATAGGTGACGTTACAATAGGGGATAAAATCTTAAACTCAATCTTGGAAGGTTGAAATACTCTTTTCACTTCTCAAACTTGTTGCTTGGCTTTGTTCTTAATGAAATTCTTCCTTGAAGTAACCTCTTGTCATCCATCATTATCCGCACAAAGTGGTGCTTGCATGTGCACACTCGGCGAATTCTCTACCCCCAAAGCACTTCTAAAGGACCCTGGGTCATAAGAAGTTTTAGACCCCCCTCGAGCTGCCTCGACAAATGTCCTGACTTGATTGAAATCTCTATTTCCCACCTTTGTTGTAATGGGAACATCTTGTACATCCCTCAAACGGTGTTCATCAAGTTGTTTCTCACCCGAAGCTCGATCAAGATTCAAAGCTGTAACGACCCTTCCCGGTATAGAGGGCAAAGTCATATCTTCGCCATATTGAGGCAAAGCATTCGAATTTTGAGGTTGGGAAGTTTCCATAGGATTTACTAGTTTCTTCGACTTCTTACACTTTAAATGACTATGTCCAAATATTTGGCAAATAAAACAGAAATCCGGATAATGCTTATATTCCACTTTTTGAACATACATGATATTACTCGGTAGCCTTACTCTAAATTCCGTGACTGGCTCTTTGCTAACATCCACTTCAATCAATACTCGTTCATAGTTCATTTTGGACCTCTCTTTAGTAAACTGATCCGTGTATAGGGGCATTCCAACACGCGATGCTATTTTACTCAAACCGGTTTCACCTAAATCGAGCAAGGGGATGTCACGTAGCAACACTCAAACAGGGATTTTCATAAAAAGATCATCTGAAAGTATCACGTCCTTGTCAACTAGTTTTAACATCAATGTTTTGCCGAATGTCATATAGGGGCCACCATGAAACACCTTAATGCGATCATTCTCTGACATGAAACGGAAGACGGTCCACCTACGTCCATAGGGAATGATTCGACACTTCACATTCCAGCCCTTAACAATTGAATTCAAGACTCACGCCCCGGAAAGGGCCCGTGAAACATCCAATAAGACAATAGCCCCATGTTTCAACAAATGGAACTTCATCATTCGCATCAAGTTCTACAATATCTCCTTCTTGTTCAATAAATTGTAATTTCATACCCTTTGCTTTCAAACGAGATTCCACAAACACCCCCGCATAAGTCATTTTCCTTGGAATAGGCTTATCCTTAGGAGCATTTATCGCCTGAAGCGGGCGGTTGAGGGTCCATAGGTACTCTATTGGTTTCCGTAGTTGAAGTCCAAAAACGTGCTTCATTGGGATTAGGTGTCTCAAAAGTCTTTTGTTGTAGTAATGCATTATCATTTAATGCACTATCAATTAATGCATTAGAGTTCCTAGGGCTCTCGGATTTGTCAAAGTCGGTTCCCTCCCAAGTCAAGTTTCGAAGTCTTCTTAAATGAGAAGACTCTACATTCCCAATGCCAATTGAATGCGTCGAGTAAATAGGCATCGTATGGAGAGAAAACCCTTCGGTTTCCGCAACATTAGCCTTACCAAGATCTATGGGATTAGGAGCCACTTCAGAAGTAGTACCCATTGAATGAGGCGTGCCATTGACTTCCGCATTCATTAATTGCTTCAAATTACTAGATCTCTTTTGAATAAAAACCCCTTCGGCTTCCGCAACAAATGTATTTCCAAGGCTTATTGGCATAGAAGCAATCTCAGACTCAACAACCAACGACTGGTGACCCAAGGACTTCCCCCATGACCCATGCCCACCCACCTGACCCGCTATCAACCCGGGACCTACCACGAGACCCGCTTTTACCTCGGCATCCAAGGTGCCTGCCGGAAAAGACCCATCGGACTCAGAAACCAAGGGTCGGTGACCCATGGGTTTCTTCCACAACCCAAGACCAACAACACTACCCTCCTGCAACCCGGGACCACCCTCCATACCCGCGTTCACCCTCATGACCCGTAATTACTCCAGAGTCCAGTGTTCCTACCGGAACACCACCTTCCTCCACGGCAACCAAGGAGCCTGCCGGGAAAGCCCCTTTGGCTTTAAAAACCCTAGTACGGTGACCCATGGGTTCCATCCACAGCCCATGACCACCATCACGACCCTCCTGCATCCCGGGACCACCCACCATACCCTCTTTTGACCCGGGATCACCCGCCAGACCCGATATCCTACCAGTGTCGAGGGTTCCAACCGGAACACCTCCAGAGGTTGCCACCGGAAAGTTGGGAGATTCAATGAATTTCCCTCTTGACCCATGACCACCAACATGATCCTCTTGTAGTCTAAAACCACCCTCCTGCCCTGCTTTCACCCCGGAAACACTCACCTGACCCGAATTCGCCACAAAGTTCAAAGAAGCTGACTGGCCACCACCGGAAGCTGCCACTACCGGAAATGCACTCGTCAAATTCAAATCTTGAACAATCAAACTAATCTCTTTCTTTCTTTTGGCTGAAATCTTTATATTCTTTCTCATGGCTAGAAGGAAGATAACTCACTCTATAGCAAATCGATTAAAGTGACCATGAAATGAACACACAAACTTCTCCGTAGGATGGTATTGATCAAAGAAAAATTTGTAATAATTCAGTTGATGAAAATCATAGAAGAAGGGGGACGTAGAGGAGCAACTAGAGGAAAATGTTGAGAGCATTTTCGCCTAGTGAGAGAAACATCTCTCTAACTCCAGTTATAACGGCTTTTATTTCTAGATATTTAAAGAGGGTAATGAAGGTGGATAGAGTTGTTGATGAAAATTAAAGAGGGTAATAAAGAAAATGGTAAAATTTAAATTGAAATAAATGGTAGAAGTGCTTCTGGCAGAAGCTAAAATTTTTAGCTTCTGCCACCAGAAGCACCTCTGAAAAGCCAAACCAAACATGTCAATTTTCTCATTTTCACGAAAGTTGGTATCCAAAAGCACTTCTGGGTACCCAGAAGCCAATCCAAACAGACATTTCATCGTTCCCAATTGCCAAAATGGGCAAATGCATAGTGTACATATTTTCTCTCCATTTCTGTTTGGACGAAAGGGGTAATGGCATTAAATGCATCCTCTCTCACGCCTCCGTACCCACCCCAAGCCCAAGGTGAGGTTACCTTTGTTTTTCTTTTTATTGTTAGCATTAATTGCTACTTGTTCGATTTGCATTTTGGATTCGACGATTTTATTTGTTTTTTTCCAAAAAAGGTGGAACTCCCACCTCAGGAGCCCCCACACTCCGATCCAACATGTTTGTGAAGGAGGTTAATCATGGTAACTCAACTGATTTCAAAGGTTAGACCACTGCCACGCTGCGCATAAGGGGTCCTCCTTTATTTCAAGAAAAAACCCCCACACTGCCGCTGCTGACGGGATTCCATCTTGGCCATTTTTCCAATTATCCCCTTGAGAACCAGTTGAGCTGCCCATGCGGACACCGATTTCATTTGTTGAGAGCATTTTGAAGGGATGTCCCCTCCCCCCCCCCATTTTAGTTCTCCCACACCTTACATCTGAGGTCTGCTAGGATTTTTATTCACCTATAAATACAGACCTTCATCTTTTAATTTAAGGGTCCCCGGTCCGAAATTCGTTAGTTGGCATTAACGTTGATTGCAAGCCATTTTCAAGTTAAAATTCGTTAAATTAATCTAAGTTGGGATCCAAACCATTTTTAAGAAACCCATAATTGATTAGTTGATCTTCACAAACTAAAACTCTCTTGTTTTTTCGTGTGTTTGTGAGCTATTGGGGTCGTCGGAGTGGAGATTAAAGCCACATTCGATCTTTAGGATGTCTCCCTACATGGTAAACACACCCCCTTTTGATTTTTTCTTGTTTTAAGTTGATTATATAATTTGTATTGTGTATTAAGTGTTGATTAATCATGATTAGGGACAGTTATTTTAATTTATAGGTTAAAAAACATGTTTTAGTTTGTTGCTTAGTTTGTTGGTTATTAAAGTATGTTTCATTAGATTAGATATTAAGCAAAGCATGTTTAGTTAGTGTCTTATAATGATGATTATTAATATGCTAGACCTCTGTTAGTATTTAATAAGGCTGGCCAATGGGGCGGGTCGACCATGTCCCAACCCGACCATGCCTCATCCCGACCCGACCCCGCCGCCCCAGTCCCTTTAAAAACAAGTATGGACTCAACCCGAGCAGGACACTGGCTCGCCCCGCACTGCACCCGATCCCGCCCGACCGCCTCTTCACCCCAATCCCGCCCGCCCCCTCCCCTTTGCAAAAATGGTCGTTGCACAACGACCATTTTATATTTTGGTCGTTGTACAACGACCATTTTTGTCATCCCCCACCCCACAACCCCTACACCCTTAATATTTATTTTAATTCCTAAGTTAATATATTTGCACTTTAACCCTATTTCTCAACTATAAATACATAATTTTCCTCTTCATTTTTCTCACAAATCTTCCTACAATCTCTCTAATATCTTAATCTATCACTCTACAAGTCTATATTGCCTACTAAATATTACATTTTATTTGTTTATTTGTATAATTGTATCAAAGTTCAAAATTGGGAGTGAAGTTGACAACTAGTTTGAGGATCATCCATCGAGCAAAGTTTCAATTTTCAACCACAATTACACGTCGACGTTACGTCGACATTTGGTACATTCGTTCCTTCTTTAAATTATTATTGTTACTTTATGTTAATTATCGCACTTAATTTCATTATCTTTAATTATTATTTGCATAATTAAAATAGAAGGATTTAGACGTATGATTAAGGGTAAGGGTGCTTCTTCTAGTAGGGGTAACAAGGGCAAGTGTACTTCTTCTAGCCATCATATTCTAGTCAGGATGGTTTGATTGATTACACTCATATAAATGAAATTGATTTTTAATGATATACCATTAGATGATGAGATATATTTTGCAACTGAATCAGACTTTAATTTAGGCGATAATCTAGATGACACACCCACTAGTGCACCTGAAGAACCTCAACCTCAATCTGAGTCTCAGCCTTAAGCTGAAACTGGAACGCCTCTTATTCCCTCTAGTATGAGTCGAAGCCTCACACAACGAAAATTAAAATCAGCTGCATGAGATTTTTTTGATAGGGACCAAGAGAATTAAGCAGTTAGATGTAAAATTTGAAAAAATGTTTATAAATTTAAAATCAGAAAAGGCTAGGGTGGGACGAGAGGTTTATTAAGACATGTACAAGGCTTTCACAAAGCTAAGTGAGATGAAGACGAGCTACAAAGTCGGGTGCGATAATGCGCTCTGAGTCGGGACAATGGGGGAATTTTTGATCCTAAATCTAATTAAAACAAAGATAGGAAAAATATGATAAAATTAGTTACGGTGGTGGGTTTGTCTGTTTCATTTCCTTCCTCTCCTGGTTTTATTCATTACATAAGAGATATGTATAATGCTGCTATTAACAGTTTTCCTAGATCAACTGTTAGAAGAGACGTTTTTAAATTTGCACACGAATATCAACAATATTTACGTTATGCATTTTATCATTTTCTTAGAAAGTATCTATCACTTCTGATATAGGCTGTAGATCTAACGACAATGATTATTTAACTGTAACATGTCATTGGATAAATCATAATTGATCCATGTAAAAATGTATTTTAGCATATAGATATATTGATGATAGGCACACTGGAGTTTTTATTGCACAAAATATTCATGAAGTTTGCGATTATTATAGTATAACTGACAAAATTATGAATGTTATGTTAGATAATGCTACTTCTAATAATTTAGCGATTAGACTATTAAAAGATTTATTAACTCCATCTTTTCCTGATCATTTTCATATAAAATGTGTGTGTCATATTTATAACTTAGTTGTAAAGGATGATCTATCACTTTATGAAGACATTCTTAATAAAGTACAATTTTTTATAAACTTTATTTTTAAAAGTAATAAAATACAAAGAAAAAAAGAATTTAAAAAAATTTGTATTGTGGATTACCATTTAGAAAAATTTCTGAAGAAGTAGCGACTATGTGGAATTCTCTATATGAACAACTACTTGTTGTTTACGATTATAGAAGACCTATAACTTTATTTTTTTATTGTTCATAATCGAAATCCAAGTGATATGCTTGTAGATAATGATTGAGAAAAGATTTCAGAAGTTATTGGATTTTTAGAGAATTTTTTTTCAAGTAACTAAAGAATTTTTTGGTATATATTATCCTATTATTTCAACTATGTTATTTTATATAGCTGTAGTTTTTTGTTACTTACTAAATATATGTAAAAACCATCTTATAAGGCACCTATTAAAAATGTTTATCAAATTTTAAAAATAATTTTCCCTATTCTCACTATTTATATTATTGGTGTTGTATTAAATTCGACTATTAAAATAGACGGTTGTAAAACACTTATTGAAATGATTAATGATTGTATAGCAGTACTTTCACCTACAACTCCAAAACCCCCAAATGAACAACCACCTAACGAATCAACTAAAGAAGAAGTTTTGTCTAGCATACACGGTGAATGCAAAAAAAAATACATTACCAACAAGAAAGTGTTATCAACCAACCGACTTCTATATCTTCTTCTTCTTCAATACAACCTTATAAAAGACATGTTGTTTCTGCGGCTAGTATTGAAAGCCTTAGAAATAAAATGTTTAGTGATTCCACTACTAACCAAGTTAGCGAATTTGATATTTTTGTTTTGTAGGGTGTTATATTGTACCAAGCAGTTCTCAATGAAGGACGTGAAGACTTGCTTAAATACTGGAGGGAAATGAGAAGACATTTATGATACTAGCAAAGATGGCCCGAGATGTGTTGAACATTCAAGCGTCATCAACAACGTCTGAAAGTACCTTTTCTGTTGGAAAATTTCAGATAGGAGAGCACAGACACTCATTAGCGGGAGACAGCTTAGAAATTACAGTTCTATTCAGAGATTGGATATGATCGGAGCGTAGAAGATGCGATCAACCAGAGATCACGAAGAAGATGACAAAAACTACAACGAAATCTTGTCCGAGGGAACTGGAAGCGATGTCGACCAATTTGACCAACAACTTCCAATTCCAACCGAATAATCACAAGACATTGTGAAGAAATTAAAAAAAGGTGTTTTAAATATGTAATTTTTTATTACAATTTTAATATGTGATTTGCAACTTTTGAACAACGAAACAAAGTACAATTTTGAAATTGTATTACAAAAAATCACATTTCTATTAAATAATATAAGAGACACAAAAACAGTTTTGAAATATTTTTATTACACTATTTTGTTCAATTATTTAAGTATTTATAACTTTATATTACCCGCTTTTTTGTAATTAAGTGTCTAAAAAAATGAAAATTCAAACCCGCCCCGCCAACACCGGTCCCCTTTTCCGGCGGAACGGGGGACAGGGCGGGACATCTCCCTGGCCCGCCAGTTCCGTCGGAGGACCGGTCTCGACTTACTCCCTATCCTGGCAGGTCCGACCCCACCCCGACCCTGTCCCGTTGGACATCCCTAGTATTAAATGTGTTATTTCAAACATGTTCAGTTAAGTATTAATCATTGTTAGTGTTTGTAATGAGGAGGGTAAGCGTATTAGGTCACTGCTCGACACTTATTGTGACACTATGAACCTGATTAGTTATTGTTTGTGTTTATTAGATTAGTATTTGGCATGTTAACTTGTATGCTTGCTTAAACCATGGATTAGTATGTTTAAGTAAACAAGGATCATGGCTAGTTGTCCATTATGCTTATTTAGGGGTTTAAGTGTTTACCATGTTGGTTTAAGATTGTATTAGTTATGTACATGTTGTTTGTTGGCTGTTTGTGTATAATCAGGCATATAAATACCTAATATGCTAGGTTGAGATTTATTGTATCATGTGTGATTTTTTAAAAATACTTTAAAATGATCAGCATGTTAACTACAGTTTGTTTTAACCATTTTAGATATTTGGTTCATAAAATGTTGGGCTTGTAATTGGTTAACTGAATGAACTGGCTTAATAATTTGTTGTAATGATATTAGGAGTATTTTAACTTCTTAAAGATTGTGTTTGGCCATTTCATGTCCTTTTGTGCTTGTCATATCATTTAACACTAATTTGAGTTAAAAGATGAACTGTCAGGGTCAATCTATTGCTCCAAAAGGTGGAATCTCCCATCCCAAGAGTCCTCACACACCGGTCCGGTTTGTGAAGGAGGTAAATCATGGTGACTCAATTGATTTCAAAGGTTAGACCAGTATCACGTTGCGCACAAGGGGCCCTCATTTATTTCAAGAAGAAACCCCCACACTGCCGCTGATGGGATTCGATCTTTGATCATTGCTCCAAATATTCCCTTGAAACCAATTGAGTTGTCCAAGGGCCAATCTATGCTTGTATGATGTGTGTGTTGATTTTTAAAGGTCATATTTAGTTTGAATGTGTACACATGAGTTTATTTGTGTCACGTAGCCCCTGTATAGGTAAAGAATAACCTAGTATGTGATTTGACTCAGTTGGCCTGTTTTAATAAAAAAAAATATGTTTCACTTAACTAAAATCTGAATGCATATCTTAAGTGTTCTAGTTGTCTTTCCACCTCTTGGCATGTTCCAATAGGTTTCAAATGATCCAATATACGCCTACTCTTACCTAAAAGTGATTATCTATGATTGTTCTTCTGCTTCCTTTGTTTTTACATGTCATGTGTTTACTTAGTTAAGGGACATAAAGATATTTCTACTTTTAGGTTGAACCAACTGATCTTGTATGTTGGCCGCATGTTGGTTAAGTGTGTGTTTGGTTGAACTTATTTTAAGTTCATAAGTGTTTTTTTTAAATAAGCACTTATTAAGATATTGAGAGGCGTTTGGTTGAGCTTATTTTAAAACAGGAGTAGAGCTTATTTTAAAATAAGCACTTGTTCCAAAAGCCCAAAATTTTGCCTTTTTGGAGTAGAGCTTATTTTGGCTTTAAAAAAATTGTTTTTTTGTACAAAAGTATTTTTTTGATTGACAACCAAACACCTAACAACTTTTTGATAAAAGCTCTACTTGAAAAAACTTTATTTAAAAAAGCTCTACTCCTATAAACTCTTTTAATAAGCTGCACCAAACGGAGCCTAAATTGTATCTAAGTGTCACTCTGAGCCTGCATATCTACATGTTTGCCTAAATGGAACTTTGCACCTGAATTGGAATTCCATAATTGTTCGATGTCCAGTTTAATTCATGTTTGCTTATACTTGTTCTGTTCAACTCTCCATCTTACATGAGATATATTGGCTATTTATTTTAGTTCTAGGAGGTTTTCTTCCTATTTTGGTGTGGTTTTGTTTGAACTGTGTTGACACTGTCCATTTCTTAAAGCTATGAAATGTGATTCTCTGAGATGAATTTGGTTAGAAAATTTTGGCATATACCCATGATATGTTGTTATGATTGAGCATTTTCTTAAAAAAATCACTTATGTGCTTGCTTTAAAATCATGTATGTTATACTCATGATATATAAGTCAATACGCAACCCAAATGTGTGAATCTTTTAGTATATCGACATGTATATCTGGTATACCATCCTTATTTGTCTCTCCTATAGATATATGTTGGGTCTGGCCCATTTCTTGTTGTGTTTATTTACTCTTTATGCATCTCTGTAGCAGTTGGGCTTAGCTCACTGCCATTATTCTCTTTCCATCTATTTGTAGGGCTGTTACCGAGCTGAATCCTATCGAATAATATAAATATTCGGCTCGATTCGAAAATATTTGAACCTTAGGTTCGATTCGATTCGAACTCGTCGAATCTTAAAAATTAAAGCTCGATTCGGATTCGACGTTATTTTGGAGCAGTTAAGGTTCGATCCGATTCGGCAAATCGGATCGAATATTCGGCAAATCGGATCGAATATTCGGCAAATCGGATAGGACCGAATATTCGGCTCGATTTGGGCCGAATCAAAATCTAAGGTTCGGCCCTATATTTGATGCAACGAATCGAACTCAAATAGAGTTTTTTCGAGCCGAATTTTGCGAATCGAATCGAATAGTTTGACTCACTCACAGCCCTATCTGTTTGTCGATAAATAGTTTGAGTCTGCTAAGTGCTTTGATTAATTTACTCTTGTTATGGGATGTTTAGCTTTAGTCAAACTTTTCATTTGTATTAGATAAGCCTAGATTCTTTCTAACTTGGGCTTTCTTTTTCCCCTTTGTGTGTTTCCAATGCATTATGTCGAGGTGAGCCTTCGCAAGGCCCATAACCTTATTCAGACAAGTCTACTGCACCATCTTTAGTCCTTCGCAAGGCCTATAGCCTTATTCAGACGAGTCTGCCGCACCATCTTTAGTCGATTGTGCTGAGGCCCAATCAATTCTATTTTTGCCGAGAAATTGAGCAAGGGAAGCTAATATTTGCAAGAAGGTCCAACTATGGATAAAAATAGCCAATTGGTAGACTTCGGTAGGTCTACCATCCTAAACTTTCCTGCATTTCAATTTCATATTTGTGTGTCTATATATATATATATATATATATATATATATATATTATATTTGTTGTATAAAGATATTTTCAATATTAGAACTTTATTATGGTTTGAATCTAGGATAGACAAACGACACGTAGATCGTTTTAGTTTAGATAGCCAAATTATTTTCAAACCCTTGTTTAAATTTGAAAAATGAGACTGACGGACTGTTTTGATAAAAATGAACTGTGTTGATGTTGGATGGATGTTGTGGCAACATCTGAAAACTCTCAGACAACATCTCTTGTGTAGACAAGAATGTTGCCTGCGATGTTGCGACAACATTTCTGCCAACATCTCTGTAACTGTTTTGTCTATTCTTCCGGCCGAAGCAGTTGAGGATTTCCAAGTGGAAGACTCCGTCCAAACTGCTGCCATCTTTTACTCAACCTCCGCAACCATCAGTGAAGATTTCAAGGGAAGTTCCACCCTATAAATAGAGGGGAACTTCAGTGTACCGATCATCCAGATAATTCAGATTAAAAGAAGAAGAATTTTCAAGAGAGCTCTCGGATTTTATCTTAGGAAACTGGATCAACATTTCAGCCTAAAGTTGTTTTAACAACATCTTGTCTCACATTACAATTGCTATCTTTATTCTAGATTAAGAATATAGTTCAAGCGATTGTAATGAAGATGTTGTCTTTTATCTTATAGACTTTGTAACTTTAGGCGAAGTCATCTGCGACTTCATTTTTGTTTGTAATTTCTTTTTCGTTTGTAACGCTCAATTTGTAAAAAGAAATTCTTTTGTAATTGTATATAATTTATACAATTCTTTTGGTCATCCACCATCAATGAATATATTTATATATACTCTTGAAAATATAAACCTTGTGTCTCTTTATTTTTTCGTTGCATTTACTCTACAAAGGTTTATATTGTTTTATCACAATTTTGTCTCAGATGTTGACCCAACATTGAAGGCAACATCCAGTGACTATTTTTGTTATTCTAGTTTTTGCAATTTTAATCTTACGTTTTACTAATCCGTATCCCCGGGGATCTAACAAACTGTTTTGGACATTTAAAGCTGGAAATAAAAACTGGTTTCAAAACTAAGTGTCAAAGTGATTTTGAATCTTAAAATAGGACTTGGACTTTAATTTAAGGAAACTGAAATGGGTTGATATTTGAAGGACCCAAATGGACCTGAGTGACCGGAATGTATAAATGGATTGTTTGGAAAAATCAGAACTGAGTTTGGACTGAAAATTGACATCTTTGTTTAGGTTAGAAAAAACAGGCTAAACCCATTAAGTTAAAAATTTCGAAAATAAAAGTTATCTTGAACTTGAGTTTAGTTAAAGGTTTTGAACGTGATATGGTTAATCTTGGACTATAGCATGCAAA
Organism: Przewalskia tangutica; assembly: GCA_029844215.1. NCBI lineage: Eukaryota > Viridiplantae > Streptophyta > Magnoliopsida > Solanales > Solanaceae > Przewalskia > Przewalskia tangutica. The sequence continues at coordinate 94,553,886 of CM056724.1, read as the reverse complement.
AAGAAAATAAAAAATATTTTTTACTATCTCTTTTTCAAAACCAAACTTGTCTTTTTTAAAAGGACTATACCATTTTTTAAACTTAGAAATGATTTTTTGAAACAAAGATGCGAGTGTGAAAATAGTCAGTGGAGTTGGATTAAATATAGAGTTCTTAGTCCAAAACAAAATTGACTAATCCATCCCGTGTGTACTATTTTTGGCGAAAGTTTTCGACTCTTTGTTTTAAAAAATAAAATCTCGAGTTTTGATCGAATGAAATGACAAGTTACTTTGCGGATTTTAAAAACTAAAATAATTTAAATCATTTAAAAGCATTATAAAATCCGTAGGTCAACCGTATTCTACGGATCCTTAATATAGAGGTGCTAACACCTTCTCCGGAAATCACTGTTGACACCCAATTTTGACCCTCCCGTCCAGTCATTAACTATAAAATTACACTAATTTTAAAGCAATGTTATAATAATAAAATACAACAATAAAACATTAATACAGACATAAATAAACAATTTAATAATGACACCGCTTCTTACGTAGAAAATTACACACTTAGAGCCCGGTCATAATTCCTAATAATAAATAATAAATACATAAAATAATAATCTAACATACGCGTTTTAATAATATCATTCATAAAAGAATTAAGAAGTCCTATCTGCATGTAGCATTTAAATAACTCAATTTTATAACGGCATCGCATTAAGCACTAATTAAATAGCACACCTGTCTTTATTTTTTGTAACAATTTAAACCCAACTTTAATTAATGAAACACCTAAATAATTTAATCACATTTATTAATGATTAATACACTTAAAACTCTACCCACCAATTAAATATTAACTCTTAAACACTAATACTCTAATTAATTAACCCAGCCCACATCGCAGGCCCAGCTCCCGCGGCCCAACGCCCTTTATTCCTTTACCACCCGAAAGCCCACACCCCAACCTTATTCTCCTATCAGCCCTCTACCCTTATCAGTCCAAATCCCACACCAGCAACCTTCTTCCTCATCGTCCAAAAGAAAAGCAGCCCCAATAAAAAACGCAACAAACCCTAAACCTAAAAGCTCATCCGCACCTCGCCCATGCCGGGATTCTCGCCTGAGAATCCGGCTAATCGAACCCAAACCTTCCTTACCCATGCACACGCAGCCAGCTCGCCCTTACCATAACACGAACCAGCACAAAATCTCGCCCAAATCGTGTCAAATCGACAATAAAAACCTTACCAAAATCAGCACTGAAGAAATCTCAATCAAATCGTCTAAAATCAGTACCGATAACTTACCAACATTAGAACCCAAAATGGAGGCTATATAAATCATTCAAATACACATGCAAAAAGAAGAAAAAAAGCACAGTGAAAGAGCTCGATGTAAGACGACGAGCTCGATGAGGGACAATTGGGGAAACAGTCTAAAAACCACTCTCTTACACAGGCAAAGACAGAGGTCGAGCACCACTTTCACCTTCAAGAATACCTTTCCTTACAATCTGAAAATTAGAAGGCTAAGGCAAGAACATAGGAACAAACCCTTTCGTCTTCCTCGTAAGAATCCGTCACGAATCAGTAAGTATTCTCAAAGCAACAGCTTCATTCCATTTTACCGCATCGCACAAAACTCCGAGTGGATCGACACTTGATACGCTGCCTCGGTTCGCTGTCCGGAGAAGGTAAATCTATCATCACTTTCCATCTTAGATTTTGCTTGATATTAATGTATGCAATATGAGTTGTGTATGACTGCTTAAGCGCATGTCGAGTTGGTGTGAGGATTTGTTATGTTGTAGTGTTTGTCGTGTGGCTGAATGATGTAGCTATTGCTTGAATTTATGGGACCAACTGAGTTATGTTGTTTATGTTCATTATAAGTATTACAACAACCGTTTGTATAAGTTAAATGCTTGTCATGTAAAACAGTCATATAAGAATGAGTATCTATGAGATATATGCTAAACTAGAATCATGTCATGTGCCACTTCTGTGATATCTGATCGTCCAGATTAGTCTGTATATTAGAAGCATGTGTTTATTATGTGCTTATAGTTTGGAACTGTCAAGAGTCTAGATTGTTTATTCGTTTGATCTATAAATCAGTCTAAAGGAACCTGTTTGGATAGTATCTGCCTAGGTAAATGTCAGATAATTAGTCCAGGCCTCGCTATACTGTCATCTCTATGTTTTCTTCCCAATGTCCTATTTTCTTTTGTCGAAATTATGCAACCATGTCCAAACTTGTAAAAATGATTTTTTCTTGTTACTGAAAACTTGATGTTGGCATGTTATTCTTTGTTAGCTCTTTTGGCTTGATCAGGTACACATGTCTAAATGCTATCTCTTTGGGGCCATTTGCGTATCAGCTGGCCCTCTTAATTGTTAAAGTAATTACATATTTGTTTAGGTGTGATAAATGGTAAAACAGATCATGACAGTATATAGTATCTTTTAAGTCATCTCTATTTGGTCCCTCATCTCTGTCGGATCAACTACATTGATTACTTAAATTATTGAGTTTCATCACATGGTATAGTCGAAATTTGCATACTTAGCCTTATATGAATATTTCTGCATCTTTCGAATGTAGTTCGCATGAAGCTATTTAATCACATCCATGCTTTAAAGGTTACTCAAATTGTTAATCTTCTTGTCTTGTCTGCTCTGTTTTCTTCCATGTAATAGGAAACTCAGCTCTTGATAATTAATGTTTGATTGTTGTATGGGCCGATAACCTTTGGCCTTAATACATGACATTTGAGCCTATTTGTATCTGATCTCTTTTCTGGGTTTGAAGCCCAATACATGCTCCGCTTTACTTTCGTTACTATGTCACTGCACAATATCTTGTCTAGCATTCCTTTATCTTTTTTGTTATGTACATATTTTCAGGCTCCGTTGTTAATTCTTATCTTTTCCTTTTTTTACATGAAATGCATCGGAGCCAAACGAAGAGTCTCATGGCAAGACTCATCACAAGCTACAACAAATGAGTATCCGCATCTACATCCATCGAGTTCCCTCTTCGGCAATTCCTAGAAAAACAAATAGGACGGAGTCATCCGCTCCAATCCCTCCGCTCTCTTAACCTCCTTATCTCATCTTTATATCTGATTTGTTGTTGTAATATAACTTTGAGACATAGAACAATTAGTCTTGGAATAAATAAATTGGGCGGGTAGTTTTAAAATCGGAAACGCACCTTTAAATTACTTATTTTAAGGGGGCTTGTCATGCATGTCTAAACATTACTAAACAATTTAACTCGCAACTAACGTATTACTTCTTATAAAATTCATGATAAAATAAATTGTTTTTTCTCATAAGCTCTTTTAACATTATATAGTTTATCATTTTCCTATTATCAATAAGCACTTTAGATATCAGGATATATATATATATATATATATATTAGTCAAAAAATCAATTTTGCAAATATAAGTACTGTTTTCAATAAATCAATCTTATACTTTTTGTAAACCATGTCTACTTTATGTTTATTTCGTCCAAACCCGAATTTTGAGTTACATTTCACACTATTGCTATACGATATGTATTTTTAAACTTTACATAAACAAATCTTACAACTCCCTTATGTTTGTCAAAAATACATTTTTATATACTTGCAATATCTTTTGACTTAAATATCTCTAAACATGCATTTTTTCTAATACAATAATTAACCTAGGTTTGAACGGACAACCGCAAGTTAGCGGATCCTTTAGGGTGCCTAACCCCTTCCCTTTAGGATAATAAAGAACCCTTACCCAGAATCTCATTAAGTTAGCAGACCATTAAATGGAGTTAATGTTTACTTTAAACTAGTTAACATTTATGTGTCCTAATTCACCCAAATTAATTAGGTGGCGACTCCGTGAACCCTAGCACCTTTTAGCATTTTAGCATCCCTTTTAATATTTTCTAGCCTTTTTAAACACTTTAGCTTTTATTATTTATTTCCTAACCTTTTTATTTAAGCAGGGTTCGCTTTTAGAAAGTCGTGGCCGAAAAAGGGCGCGACAGAATGACGACTCCACTAGGGATTTAAGGTTCTTAACCATAACAGACCTAGGGTTATTATTTGACATTATCTTTGCATTTAATTTTTGCGTGTTGTATTTTATTTTATTCATCTTGATTGTTATTTGCTTTACTGCTTTTTTTTAACTGGCATTCCGCTCATATTTCTTCCATTCTGGAAAGTTCACACTATCACACACTCACGCGCTGGTGTGCTTCGCGCACCCGCAAATTTCTTTCAAAAAATATCCAAGTTTTTAGGAGAGTTGGCGCCTGCGCGGAGTTAGATCGGTTCGTCTGATCAGCCGCGTAGCCTTCTCACTCGAGTTGTCCGCTCGGGAACCTTGCGTCTAGAAAAGCCAAATCTTAGAAACTTAAGATAGAGCTATACCACCCTTATTTTAGGGCATGCATGCATTTACCTTAGGTGGGTTGGTCCTTGGCATCGACACCACAATTAGGAAGACACCAAACTTGTCGACGAGTTTCTCAACCCAACGACCAACCAACATATTATGTGTAGCGTGACAATGATAGACAAATCCAAACCTAATCATGTCATGCTGAAATTGGAAAAAGTGCACCGTCATTTGGTCGCCATTTCCAACAAAAGCATTACAGTTGGACGGCTTGGACAAATCCATCATGACCTCGCATATGTGACGTTTAGGCCTACCTCTGGCATAAAAGGGTCCCCATGCATGTTAGGACTCGCTTGCAATGCGATAATTTATGTGCAACATGTACTTGCTAAATGCTATTTACACTTTAGCAAAATCACGTGTTTTACACTAACACAGTTTGCTACATGTTGTCTAAAGGATTTATCATCTCCCCCAAAGGTCGATTTGTATTTGACTAAGCAATGGCAGAACATCGATATTTCACAAGATCAAAGGCACGGTCCAGCGACATGACTGATTCAAGGGCATCTGAGCGGAACGAGTCGGAACCTGTCTTGGTTCCTATAGGCAAAGCAGGGGTCTCAGAAGAGAAAAGCAGCATAGATCCGATAGAACACCTCGCCAAATACCGCAACAAATGGCAAACCTGCAGGCCGAAATCAGAAGGCTCAGAAACATCATCAAGTACTGCATCGCAAATAACCAAAACAAAAATCCTCCAAATTACTACGGTGCCCTCTTACTACATATCCCATTCACCAATATACAATGCACCCATACATCCCACACAAAACCAAATGCCTATTATGCTCCAAACCAAACACAAACCAAAGGCCACCACAAACCTACTTTACAATGCATACGACAACCCCTTTACGATACCCATCCGCATACGCCACACCAAATGCCCGTTCACTAAACATCTTCAAACCCGATAAAGCGCTAAGAGAAAACCAACCAGAACCTATACACCTTTAGCCAACCCATAACCCAAGTGTATGAGGAGTCAAAGCCGCAGAATACTCGACCAATTCGAAATATCCCTGTGCCTACTTCCCGAGGGCACTATAAAACCAAACATTGTGCATACCACTCCGGTGTCGAGGGGCACGACATCGAAAATTGCTACTCCCTCAGAGACAGAATCGAGGCGTTGATCAAAGAAGGGGTAATTCACCGGGCGAGTCCGCCCCAAATCCTTGCCAAACCACGGCCACGTCAACGCACTGACAACCTTAGATGAGGAATACACTCCCTTGCCTATGCCCATTCCGCCTGAATCAATCATTTATCCGAGCATGCACCACACAGAAGCCAAAAGAAGAAGATATTGATAGCAGAGCATGAAGACCCAGCCATCCACGACGCAGAGCATGAAGGCGTATTGGTTGGATTTGCACCCTTGTTTTGGTCCGCCTAGAGCCCGGATAAGAAAAGCAATTTAATTTAGCAGAATAATTTAAAACTCGTATTTAAGCTTTAATAATGTTTTCTTTTGTTTTGCTTGTATTTGGAACTACGTTAGACCTGATTCCCTTGGCGGATACGTAGGCGGCCATATCGGCTTCGGTCCCACCTTTTAGAAAATCTCAATTTCTCTTTTGCTTGTAATGAACTACGTTCGACCTAATTCCCTTGGCGGATACGTAGGCGGCCACATCGGCCTCGGTCCCACATTTAGAAATTTTAATTTCACCCCAAAATTTACTTGTAATGAACTACGTCATGACCTGATTCCCTCATGGGGATACGTAGGCGGCCTAAATCGGCTTCGGTCACACCATTAGGAAACTTTCCCTTCGTTCTGAAAATAACAAGAATACACATAACATACAAGCAACTCCATTGAGACCCCCTTAGGCCAAACACCTTTTTCAAAACTGGGACAATGTAGGAAACCAGACAGGGGTTGCAAGTCCAAACAAGTCAGGCACGCAGATGTCAAGGAACAAGGCGGCGAAGTCAAATACGAATCGACCACCCCCCCAAAAACTCACAAAATTTTCTTTGAGCGCAGGTCCTTCATATTAGCAGAAGATACAACAAAAGTTCTTCATATTAGCAAAAGCAGAAAGAAACAACATAAGCAGAGAGAGGCACCGACAATCAACAGTCAGAATTCAAAAGTCCGCAACAAAGTCTAGCGCATCAGCTCGGGCATAAAGCACACAACAAAGGCATCATGGCAATTCGTCAGTTACAAGGAAACATCTCAGGGACGACATCTCTACCCACATAATTGTCTTTCTCAAATATTTATCATTTTGTTTTAACAGTTATACACTAACTTTTCTCAAGCTTAGCTTGCAGGAGCATTTATTCTACAGGAACAGCAGTAACACGTCCAGACAACGACGTTATCAGCATTATATCCAGGCGACGAAATATATCCGACTCAGTTTCGTCAGTCAAAACTGGGACAATTTTTAAGGACTTCGCCACGAAAGGACACCGACAAATATGATTCCATATGCTCGAAAGATCGACATAAACTGGGACAAATTTTAAAAGAGAGCCTGACTGTTACACCCCGTAAGTCCAGGACATGTATAAGAGAATGTACGTAAGGAAACAAGACTTGGAAATTAGTACGAAAGGAAGAATTGTTTTTCCGACGGAAAATCTTCCGAATGTCGGAAAGGAAAAATGTTCGTTGTTCAGAATTGGATTCTCAAAATACATTATTTGAAGAGTATGGGACTTAGTAATATTATGGAAATTTGTTTTTACGGATTTGTTCACGTGGGGCCCACCCGAGGAATTTTTCGTTTTGTGGGGCCCACGAGGGTTACGGAATTTTATGGACGAATGAGAGGGAGACACGTGGCACCCCCATAAGTGGTCTTGGTCGAATTAGGGGAGGGGTATTATGGTCATTGAACATCTTGGAAGATAAGTCTTGCTAAGCTTGACATTGTTGACTTGTCAACTTGCCACATAAGCTTGATCCATGTGATTTTCATCCTAGCCTCACATTTGTGGATATCTAAACCCTCCATTGTGTTATAAGTATACTACTAGTGCAAGACTTGTCATTTAACACTTAGAAAAATTTGAGAACACTTGTGCCAAGAACAAGAGACCTCTCGGGTTTGCTATTATTCCCACACAAAAATTTTTAGTTTGTGATCCATTAGCCACAAGACTTTAAACCAAGGTTCCTAAGAGTATTGTAAGGATATCTCAATAGAAAGATTTCAGAAAAAACGTATTTTCACGTTAGTCGCAAGGCGAAAACTAAGGGAGTTCTTCAACTTTGAAGTTGGAACTTGAAGAAGGGTTCTTCATAGGCCTCTAAGGAATGCTTGGAGCGGATTGGAACTTAAGGAAAGGAGCTAAGAATTGCTAAGGCGCGACTTTGGATCTTGGAAATTTTAAGGGCTTGGAAAGGTATAAATTTTGTCGTTTTAGTAGTTAAGACTTACTTATTGTTGTAGCTATGGATTTTAGCAAGCATGTGTTATATAGTATGAAGTTTGATAAGTATTTTGACTATTGGAACCCTAATCCGAAATCTAGCATGTTTAGCTTTAAGATTGGAATTCAAGTTGGTTATTAGTTTAAGTCGTCGCATGTTGAATAAAGAGGGAAATTGTAGTTGTTGATGTTGTCTATGACTAAATAACATGTTGACCTAAGAACTTGGAATTTGGAAAAGGGTTGGAAAAGACTTAGTGTTGTTGGTTGTAAGTTGGCCGAGAATGGCTTTAATTATGGAACTACCTTGTATGAATTGTGGGCGGAATTTTACACGTGGTGTAAGGCGTGTAATCCCCTTTGTTTGGTTGTTGTTGGAGCCTTAAATGTGGCTTGTTGGTTATTGTATTCGGCCTTGAAAAGGTGGCAAAGTGAGTAGAAACAAAGGAAGTCTTGCCGATTTTCCGTAGAATTAGAGACTAAATACTTAGTATTATTCTACATAGAGACTAGAAGTTGATAGTCTTGTTGTGACCATTTTAGGTTGACACTTCTACGCGTGATTCGGCTTAGCTTGAGGATTTAGAAAAGGTAAGTGAACTATCTCCTCTTCTAGCATGATTCCTTAGAATAAAGAAAGTAAGTTCAACTCCATGAATGATCCATTCCTTGCTTGTATTTGGATTGCCTAAAATAGAATTTGTTCTATGTACTTCCTTGAGTGTACTTTGATGTTTAAATTGTAAGTAGTATAATCCATTTCCTTAGGGAAGTTTGGATTCTTAAAAGTGAAGGTATTTTTCTTAAAGTACATAGAGACTTGAAAATGAAGTGGTTTCCAAATCTTTTGGCTAGTGCCTTAGTTCTAAAACCTAAAGGTCATTATAATGACTTTAGGGGAGTCAAAGGAGTGATTTACTTATTTGATTTTAAAAGAGGAGAAATGACATGATTTAAGAGAAGTAACTTGCGTTAAGGGTGAAGTTACTTGAGGTTTAAAAAATAGAAGAAAACTTGTTTTCTAACTATTAAGAGACTTGAAGTATTTTGAAAGTTAAGAACTTGATTTGTAAGTATGTGATACTTGGTTTTAATAGTATAAGTCTCTTGGTTATTGAAGGAATGGATACGTCTAAAACCATAAAGGGTTATAACAGCTTTATGGGAAGTTGGTTATAACGGCTTTATGAAAGGTTTAGAAAGTTGTCTATTTTGATTAAATCGGCATAAGTTGCCTAGATTGTGAAAATTTGGAGTTACTTGATTTCAAGCTTTGAAATGAGTTTTCTAAAAGTGTAGTAACTTACTTTGAAAAATAGACACGCCTTGATACTACGGGTGTTAGTATCTTGGGGCTTTACATAGAAATGAGTCTTTTATAAAAGAATGTACGTATGTAGTACTTTGACTTGTTAAAAGAGAATTATTCTATGTATGCCTTGATTAGTACTTTGGCTTGATAAATTGAGAATTTGTCTAAGTGTGCCTTGATAAGTACTTTGGCTTGTTAAAGAGAATTATTCTAAGTGTGCCTCAAGGACTTTGGCTTGTAATTAAGGATTTGCCTATGTGTCGGAAATAGCCATTGTGTGCTATTGTTATATCACCATTTCGGTCATTCCCGTTGGTGGCATTTGCATAATTCCGTGGATTTGCTACCCACGATGCGCGAATACCTCACGCGAGTCCGTAGGGCTTATGCGGTGAAATAGTCCCACGCGGCGGGTCCACTATGCGAGGAATACCTCACGCGAGTCCGTAAGGGCTTACGCGGTGAAATAGTGCTATGCGAGGAATACCTCACGCGTCCACGCGCCTACGCGTGAAATAGTCCCGCGAGTAGGATGGCTAAATGATCTTTGCGCGGATGGTCTGTTTTGATCATGAGCTTCCTAGTTTATATTGTAAGGATACTATCGCTTACTCTCATTGTTAGTAAGGCACAATGTGTTGTAATTTGATTATCATATATGTCCCCGGATTTGTTTGTGTTACCCTATGATCACGCTTTTACGATGTGGGATTCCGGCACGACCACGTGGTATTTAGGACACGTGGACCGTGTTCATGTATCCTTATTGGTGTTATTACATCATGGATCGCCAGTGAGGAAGGATTCCACGCATGATTGATATTACGGCGTGAGACCCATGGCTATATTTGAGTAATGACTTTGAGGGCTTGGCCCCCGACTTGATATGATCGCTTATGTGTTATGTATCGTAGGTTGGATATCATACATGTCTCTGCTTTATTTAGATCGTTATGATTTTATTACGATTTCATCGCTCACATACTTGGTACATTCTTCGCATCGACCTCCCCGGCTGCGTTCATGCCGCAGTTTAGGTACGCAGCTTTGGTGATCGCGTGTAGGACCGCCAAAATTTTGGATAGCTCCTTCGTCGGAGTTTATCTTTTTGGTATAAGTTCTTTCAGTACAGGCTTTTGTACAGTTATGGGTACGGCGGGGCCTTGTCCCGTCATAGTTCAGTTTAACTCCTAGAGGTCTGTATTCATATGTGGGATTGGACTCATGTACGGTGTAGTGTCTTTTGTTTATGTATATCTGGCAGCCTTGTCGGCTTTGCCCTAGCACGTACGTATGTTAAAAAAAAAATGAGGTGTTATTTAAGTTCCGCAGTTTACTTGTATTGTTAAGGTAGCGGTGCCTGTGTAGGACACGATCACGCCCGGTTCGGGCGTGACATCGACGGCATGGGCACCGAGAGTATGGGAGAATATACCGCCGACTTCGGATAAGGATGTTCGTTCTGTTTCATAACATGTCACTATTCAAAAATCGACATAATTTCCTACTAGTATTTTCTCAAGATAGAATATTTTCAACAAATGTTTTCGACCGAGACTCGAAATCAGACAGGGGTTACATGGTCCAGACAAGACAACGCGTGCAAATATCAAGAGCCAACACAAATCGGCCGACCCCCCTCCCCGAACTCACAATTTTTCTTTGAGTGAATTTTGCAGGTCAACAGGAACAAGGAGGACAATAACATTCCAATACAACATCCACATCTTGTCCATACAACGACGAACATCTACATTTCGTCCATACAACGACGAACATCTACATATCGTCCATACAACGTAACATCCGTGATCTCGCCCATACAACGACGAACATCTCGCATCTCGCCCATACAACGATTTAACATCTGCATCTCGCCCATACAACGATTTAACATCTCGCATCTCGCCCATACAACGACGAACATCTGATCTCGCCCATACAACGCATTTAACATCTCGCATCTCGCCCATACAACGATTTAACATCTCGCATTCGCCCATACAACGATTTAACATCTCAGATTTCGCCCATACAACGACGTAACATCTCGTATTTCGCCCATACAACGCATTTAACATCTCAGATTCGCCCATACAACGACGAACATCTCGCATTTCGCCCATACAACGCATTTAACATCCGCATTTCGCCCATACAACGATTTAACATCCGTGATTTCGCCCATACAACGATTTAACATCTCGCATTTCGCCCATACAACGATTTAACATCTCGCATGTCGCCCATACAACGATTTAACATCTCGCACTCGCCCATACAACGATTTAACATTCGCACTCGCCCATACAACGACGTAACATCTCGCACTCGCCCATACAACGATTTAACATCTCGCATCTCGCCCATACAACGACGACATCTCGTGATCTCGCCCATACAACGACATCCGCATCTCGCCCATACAACGCATTTTATCCGCATTTCGCCCATACAACGACAACATCTCGCATTTCGCCCATACAACGATTTAACATCTCGCATTTCGCCCATACAACGATTTAACATCCGCATTTCGCCCATACAACGCATTTAACATCTCGCATTTCGTCCATACAACGCATTTAACATCTCATTTCGCCCATACAACGATTTAACATCTCGCATTTCGCCCATACAACGATTTAACATCCGTGATTTCGCCCATACAACGATTTAACATCTCGCATCTCGCCCATACAACGATTTAACATCTCGTGATTCTCTGCCCATACAACGATTTAACATCTGCATCTCGCCCATACAACGCATTTAACATCTCGCATTTCGTCCATACAACGACGAACATCTACATTTCGCTCCATACAACGATTTAACATCTACATATCGCCCATACCACGACGAACATCTACATCTCGCCCATACTACTTTAACATCTACATCTCGCCCATACCACGACGAACATCTACATCTCGCCCATACAACGATTTAACATCTACATTTCGCCCATACAACGACGAACACCGTGATCTCGCCCATACAACGCATTTAACATCCGCATTTCGCCCATACAACGATTTAACATCTCGCATTTCGCCCATACAACGCATTTAACATTCGCACAACGCATTTAACATCTACATCTCGCCCATACAACGCATTTAACATCTCGCACAACGATTTAACATCTACATCTCGCCCATACAACGATTTAACATCTGCATTTCTTCCATACAACGACGAACATCTACACAACGATTTAACATCTGATCTCGCCCATACAACGATTTAACATCTGATTCGCCCATACAACGCATTTAACATCTCGCATCTCGCCCATACAACGATTTAACATCTGCATTCGCCCATACAACGATTTAACATCTCGCATCTCGCCCATACAACGATTTAACATCTCGCATCTCGCCCATACAACGATTTAACATCTCAGATCTCGCCCATACAACGACGAACTTCGCATTCGCCCATACAACGATTTAACATCTCGCATTCGCCCATACAACGACGAACATCTGCATCTCGCCCATACAACGATTTAACATCTCGCATTTCGCTCCATACAACGACGAACATCCGCATTTCGCCCATACAACGATTTAACATCTCGCATTTCGCCCATACAACGCATTTAACATCTCGCATTTCGCCCATACAACGATTTAACATCTGCACTCGCCCATACAACGACGAACATCTCGCACTCGCCCATACAACGACGTAACATTCGCACCTCGTTTATACAACGATTTAACATCTCGCACTCGCCCATACAACGATTTAACATCCGCACTGGCCCATACAACGATTTAACATCCGCACTCGCCCATACAACGATGAACATCTACATTTCGCCCATACAACGACGAACATCTCGCAGCTTCGTCCATACAACGCATTTAACATTCGCAGCTTCGCCCATATAACGGCGAACATCTACATCTCGCCCATACAACGATTTAACATCTGCATCTCGCCCATACAACGACAAACATCTCGCATTTCGCCCATACAACGATTTAACATCTCGCATTTCGCCCATACAACGACGAACATCTGCATTTCGCCCATACAACGATTTAACATCTCGTGATCTCGCCCATACAACGATTTAACATCCGCATCTCGCCCATACAACGATTTAACACCTATATCTCGCCCATACAACGATTAACATCCGCATCTCGCCCATACAACGATTTAACATCTCGCATTTCGCCCATACAACGATTTAACATCTCGCACTCGCCCATACAACGATTTAACATCTCGCACTCGCCCATACAACGATTTAACATCTACATCTCGCCCATACAACGCATTTAACATCTACATCTCGCCCATACAACGATTTAACATCTACATTTCATCCATACAACGATTTAACATCTACATTTCGCCCATACAACGATTTAACATCTACATCTCGCCCATACAACGATTTAACACCTATATCTCGCCCATACAACGATTTAACATCTGCATTCGCCCATACAACGATTTAACATCTGCATTTCGGCCCATACAACGACGAACATCAACATCTCGCCCATACAACGATTTAACACCGCATTTCGCTCATACAACGATTTAACATTCGCATTTCGCCCATGTAATCATTTAACATCTCGCACAACGATTTAACATCTACATCTCGCCCATACAACGATTTAACATCTCGCATTTCGCCCATACAACGACGTAACATCTACACAACGATTTAACATCTACATCTCGCCCATACAACGATTTAACATCTCGCATCTCGCCCATACAACGATTTAACATCTGCATTTCATACAATGACGAACATCTACATTTCGCCCATACAACGATTTAACATCATGCATCTCGCCCATACAACGATTTAACATCCGTGATTTCGCCCATACAACGATTTAACATCTCGCATTTCGTCCATACAACGCATTTAACATCTCAGATCTCGTCTATACAACGTTTAACATCTCATTTCGCCCATACAACAACGCTATCTCGTGATCTCGCCTATACAAGACAACAGATTATCACATCATTTCATTTTATAGTATATACAATCTGACTACAACCACAAAGACAAATTCACATTCTTACATTGTTTTGCCTTAACGATTATGCACTAACCGCTTGCTTAAGTCTTAGCACGCAGAGCAGGAGCACAACGTGGATTTTCTTACAAATAACCGGCAATTTGTTTGGGGCCAACCTTCCTAATGAATCGGCAGGCCTCAGCGTCGGTCCACTCATTCCACAAAGACCATAAGCCATAGCGGTACACCCTGTGTTCAAGCCCGCTTATTTTATTTTTATTCCTTACATCACACCTGGTGTCGCCATAACTCGACATCGACAAATTTTGAGTCCGCATTAGCCCACTTTGGTGTTTTAACCAGGGTAGCCCAGTGTCGTCATAACTCGACACTGGGACAATTTTTGAGTCCGCGTCAGCCTTGTCTAAATTGCCCAACATTCTAGTTCTGAGGGTCGAGACAAAATTGGCTATGAGTCAACGTCTTTGTCCGAAGATTCTTCCATCATCTCCATACAATGAGGGACAACTGTTGACACCCAATTTTGACCCTCCCGTCCAGTCATTAACTATAAAATTACACTAATTTTAAAGCAATGCTATAATAATAAAATACAACAATAAAACATTAATACAGACATAAATAAACAATTTAATAATGACACCGCTTCTTACGTAGAAAATTACACACTTAGAGCCCGGTCATAATTCCTAATAATAAATAATAAATACATAAAATAATAATCTAACATACGCGTTTTAATAATAGCATTCATAAAAGAATTAAGAAGTCCTATCTGCATGTAACATTTAAATAACTCAATTTTATAACGGCATCGCATTAAGCACTAATTAAATAGCACACCTGTCTTTATTTTTTGTAACAATTTAAACCCAACTTTAATTAATGAAACACCTAAATAATTTAATCACATTTATTAATGATTAATACACTTAAAACTCTACCCACCAATTAAATATTAACTCTTAAACACTAATACTCTAATTAATTAACCCAGCCCACATCGCAGGCCCAACTCCCGCGGCCCAACGCCCTTTATTCCTTTACCACCCGAAAGCCCACACCCCAACCTTATTCTCCTCTCAGCCCTCTACCCTTATCAGTCCAAAGCCCACACCAGCAACCTTCTTCCTCATCGTCCAAAAGAAAAGCAGCCCCAATAAAAAACGCAACAAACCCTAAACCTAAAAGCTCATTCGCACCTCGCCCATGCCGGGATTCTCGCCTGAGAATCCGGCTAATCGAACCCAAACCTTCCTTACCCATGCACACGCAGCCAGCTCGCCCTTACCATAACACGAACCAGCACAAAATCTCGCCCAAATCGACAATAAAAACCTTACCAAAATCAGCACTGAAGAAATCTCAATCAAATCGTCTAAAATCAGTACCGATAACTTACCAACATTAGAACCCGAAATGGAGGCTATATAAATCATTCAAATACACATGCAAAAAGAAGAAGAAAAGCACAGTGGAAGAGCTCAGTCAGAAGACGACGGAGCTCAGTAGGGGACAATTGGGGAAACAGTCTAAAAACCACTCTCTTACACAGGCAAAGACAGAGGTCGAGCACCGCTTTCACCTTCAAGAATACCTTTCCTTACAATCTGAAAATTAGAAGGCTAAGGCAAGAACATAGGAACAAACCCTTTCGTCTTCCTCGTAAGAATCCGTCACGAATCAGTAAGTATTCTCAAAGCAACAGCTTCATTCCATTTTACCGCATCTCACAAAACTCCGAGTGGATCGACACTTGATACGCTGCCTCGGTTCGCTGTCCGGAGAAGGTAAATCTATCATCACTTTCCATCTTAGATTTTGCTTGATATTAATGTATGCAATATGAGTTGTGTATGACTGCTTAAGCGCATGTCGAGTTGGTGTGAGGATTTGTTATGTTGTAGTGTTTGTCGTGTGGCTGAATGATGTAGCTATTGCTTGAATTTATGGGACCAACTGAGTTATGTTTTTTATGTTCATTATAAGTATTACAACAACCGTTTGTATAAGTTAAATGCTTGTCATGTAAAACAGTCATATAAGAATGAGTATCTATGAGATATATGCTAAACTAAAATCATGTCATGTGCCACTTCTGTGATATCTGATCGTCCAGATTAGTCTGTATATTAGAAGCATGTGTTTATTATGTGCTTATAGTTTGGAACTGTCAAGAGTCTAGATTGTTTATTCGTTTGATTTATAAATTAGTCTAAAGGAACCTGTTTGGATAGTATCTGTTACACCCCGTAAGCCCAGGACATGTATAAGAGAATGTACGTAAGGAATCAATACTTGGAAATTAGTACGAAAGGAAGGATTGTTTTTCCGACGAAAAATGTTCCAAACGTCGGAAAGGAAAAATGTTCGTTGTTGAGAATTGGATTCTCAAAATACATTGTTTGAAGAGTATGGAACTCTTAACCTTATGGAAATTTATTTTTACGGATTTGGTCACGTGGGGCCCACCCGAGGAATTTTACATTTTTGTGGGGCCCACGAGGGTTACGGAATTTTATGGACGGATGAGAGGGCGACACGTGGCACTCCTTCCAC
Source organism: Przewalskia tangutica (assembly GCA_029844215.1). Taxonomy (NCBI): domain Eukaryota; kingdom Viridiplantae; phylum Streptophyta; class Magnoliopsida; order Solanales; family Solanaceae; genus Przewalskia; species Przewalskia tangutica. The sequence continues at coordinate 94,537,142 of CM056724.1, read as the reverse complement.
ATGGCTTGGTCGAAATTGTGTAAGGGTAAAATGGTCATTGACCATGGTAGAAGATAAGTCTTCCAAAGCTTGATATTGTTGACAAGTCAACTTGTCCACCTAGGCTTGATCCAAGTGAAACTCATCCTAACCTCACATTTGTGGATATCTAAACCCTCCATTGTGTTTTATAAGGTTACTACTAGTGCAAGACTAGCTCATTTACACTTAGAAAAATTAGAGAGCATTTGTGTTCTTCAAGAGACCTCTCGGGTTTGCAAAATTCCCACACAAAAAATTTTAGTTTTTGATCCATTAGCCACAAGACTTTAACCCAAGGTCCCTAAGGGTGTTGTAAGGATATCTCAATAGAAAGATTTCAGAAAAATGGCTTTTTCGTATTAGTCGCAAGGCGGAAACTAAAGGAGTTCTTCAACTTTGAAGTTGGAACTTGAAGATGGGTTCTTCTTAGGCCTCTAAGGAGTGCTTGAAGCGGATTGGAACTTAAGGAAATGAGCTAAGAATTGCTAAGGCGCGACTTTGAATCTTGGAAATTTTAAGGGCTTTGAAAGGTATAAATTTTGTCGTTTTAGCAATTAAGTTTACTTATTGATTGTAGCTATGGATATTAGCAAGCATGAGATATATATTGTACTTGGATAATTATAATGACTATTGGAACCCTAATCCGAAAACTAGCATGTTAGCCTTAAGATTACAATTCAAGTCGATTATTAGTTTTAGTCGTCGCATGTTGTATAAAGAATGAAATTGTAGTTGTTGAAGTTGTTTATGACTATATAACATGTTAGACCTTAGAACTTGGAATTGGAAAAGGATTGGAAAAGACATTGAATTGTTAGTTGTAGTTGGCCGAGAATGGCTTGGAGTTTTAAACTACTTGGTATGAATCATGGGCGAATTTTACACGTATTGTAAGGCGTGTAATCCCCTTTGGTTGGTTGTTGTTTGGAGCCTTAAATGTGGCATGTTTGGTTATTGTATTCGGCCTTGAAAAAGGTGGCAAAGTGAGTAGAAACAAAGGAAGTGCTGCCCGATTTTCCGTAGAATTAGAGACCGTACACTTAGTATTATTCTACGTTAGAAACTAGAAGTTAATAGTCTTGTTGTGACCATTATAGGTTGACACTTCTACGTACGGCGTATTCGGCTTAGCTTGTGGATTTAGCCGAAAAGGTATGTGAACTATCTCCTCTTCTAGCATGATTCCTTAAGATAAAGAAAGTAAGTTCTACTCCTTAAATGATTCATTCCTTGGTTGTACTTGGATTGCCTAATATAGAATTTGTTCTATGTACTTCCTTGATTGTACTTTGATGTTAAATTGTAAGTTGTATAATCCATTGCCTTAGTGAAGTTGGATTCTTAAAAGTGAAAGTATTTTACTTAAAGTACATAGAGTCTTGAAAAGGAAGTGGTTTCCAAATCTTTCGGCTAGTGCCTTGGTTCCAAAACCTAAAGGTCATTATAATGACTTTAGGGGAGTCAAAGGAGTGATTTACTTAGTTGTTTTTAAAGAGGAGAAATGACATGATATAAGAGAAGTAACTTGTTTTAAAGGTGTGAGTTACTTGAGGGTTAAAAGTAGAAGAAACTTGTTTTCTATATATTAAGAGACTCGAAGTATTTTGAAAGTTAAGAGACTCGATTTGAAAGTTTGTGATACTTGGTTTTAAGTATAAGTCTCTTAGTTATAAAAGGAATGAAATTGTCTAAAAACCATAAAGGGTTATAACGGCTTTATGGGAAGTTGGTTATAACGGCTTTATGGAAGGTTTAGAAAGTTGTCTATTTTGATTAAAGGGCATAAGTTGCCTAGATTGTGAAAATTTGAAGTTACTTGATTTCAAGCCTTGAAATGAGTTTTCTAAACGTGTAGTAACTTACTTTGAAAAATAGACATGCCTTGATACTACGGGTGTTAGTATCTTGGGGTTTTACATAAAAATGAGTCTTTTGAAAAGAATGTACGTACGTAGTACTTTGGCCTGTTTAATTGAGAATAATTCTATGTGATGCCTTGATTAGCACTTTGGCTTGTTAAATGAGAATTATTCTATTTGTGCCCTGATAAGTACTTTGGCTTGATAAATTGAGAATTTGTCTAAGTGTGCCTTGATTAGTACTTTGGCTTGATAAATTGAGAATTTGTCTAAGAGTGCCTTGATTAGTACTTTGGCTTGTTAAATGAGAATTATTCTATTTGTGCCCTGATAAGTACTTTGGCCTGTTTAATTGAGAATAATTCTATGTGATGCCTTGATTAGTACTTTGGCTTGGTTAATTGAGAATTATTCCATGTGTGCCTTGATAAGTACTTTGGCCTGATTAGTTGAGAATTGCCTATGTGTGCTGGTGATAGCCTTTGAGTGCAAGTATTATGTTTTATTACGTTGCCGCGACTTCCTGGGAGGCCGATCGTCTTGTTGTAAGTACTGGACGCATCGACGGTGATGTGGGATTCCACCGTATGCTTCCGTTATTTGTAGTACTGGGTTAAATTCCCGGATTTTTATAGAAGACATGGTAGCGCTTCTGTTTTGTTTGACGGCCGGTCGAGATAGGGTAAGAGTATGAGTGAGGGGTAAACCCCCAAGATGCTATACCACCTTCTCCAGGGTAAGAGTATAAGTGAGGGGTAAACCCCCAAGACATTATACCCCCTGCTTATTTTGTTTGATGGTCGGTCGAGATAGGGTAAGAGTATAAGTGAGGGGTAAACCCCCAAGATGCTATACCACCTGCTTTACCACCTTCTCCAGTGTAAGAGTATAAGTGAGGGGTAAACCCCCAAGACGCTATACCACCGGTGGGACTTGGTGTTCATGTATGCCTATTGGTGTATTATTATATCCTGGACTGCCGGCAGTGAGGAAGGATTCCACGGGCATGATTGATATTATGGGCGTGAGACCCATGGTTGTATTTTAGAAATGACTTGAGGGCATGCGTCCCTGACTTGATATGACTGTTTATGTATGGTGTACTGAAATTTGATTATCATACATGTCTCCTGTTTTGTTAGACTGTTATGATTTTGTTACAGTATTTTCAGTTCACATACTTGGTACATTCTTCGTACTGACCTCCTTCGGGGGGGCTGCGTTCATGCCGCAGGTTTAGGTACGTTGTTTGGTGATCGGCAGGTATAGGACCCTGCTCAGAGTTTTGGATAGCTCCTTCTGTTCGGGAGTTTATCTTTTTGGTATAGTTCCTTCAGTACAGGCTTTTGTACAAGTTATGGGTACGGCGGGGCCTTGTCCCGTCATATTTCAGTAAAACTCTTAGAGGTCTGTATTCATATGTGGGATTTGACTCATGTACGGTGTAGTATCTTTTGTTATGTATATTACATGGCAGCCTTGTCGGCTTCGCCCTTGCACGTACGATTGGAAAAAAAAAAGAGCTATTTAATTTCCGCAGTTTACTTGTGTTGTTAAGGTAGAAGGGTGCCTGTGTAGGGCAACGATCACGCCCGGTTCGGTGTGAGAGAGTGGTATCGAGCGATCCTCTGAATGTCTGCACCGTGTCTAGTAGAGTCTTGATTATCGGTGTTGCGCGCCACACCCATAAACAGGAGGCTACAGACATTTAGAGTTGGTTTCTATTCTTCTCACTCAAGATCGTACATGAGCCGTGTTAGTAAGATAATTCCTCTCCGACGTATTGTTGTGTACGATTATGCCTCGAGGGAAACAAACGCCGAGAAGGGCAAAGGAGTAGCAGGAGCTACTAGTCGACTCGAGAGTTGATAGGGCTTATGCCTGTGGCATACTGGATGTGGTTCCACAATGGCGAGTTCTTCTTCGCGAGTTTTGAGGCCCCAAAGCACTGAGCCTCCAGCTTTCGATAAGGGAAGACTTTAGGTTCTTGGAAGCCATTATGTTATTGACCAAGATAGCGGTGTTGCAGTTTCGTCAGCAGGAGGTTATTCGGCCAGTACAGACAGGTGTACAGAGGGTAGAGGGCCAGCGCGGAGATCTGCGTAAGAGGGCTAGATCGGTTGGTTATTCCGGTGAGTCTTTGGACGAGCTGCCTCAGCAGCGAGTGAGATATTCGTCCCAGCCTACCCAGTACATACCCCCGCAGCTCGCAGGTGGGAGATTTGACCCCACAAGGTATTTAGGAGCGGTCCAAGCTCCAGGATCGAGGTTCTCGAGGAGCAGAGGATTTTCTCACGAGGCCACTTATTCCTCGATGTTCCAGATGTAGTAAGCGTCGTTCGGGAAATGCCGTTATGGCAGTGTTTGTTTTTATTGTGGCCGTCCCGCCATATTCTCGAGGGTATGTCCTTTTAGAAGAGCACCTGGGTGGCTCACCTATGAGGCAGAGTTGGTTCCTTTCTCCACACCGGTGCCTCAGACAGGTGTTGGATGTCAGCCGGTCGTAGTAGAGGTCACGGTGGAGTTTATAGTTCGGGCGGTCCTTCGAACCTCATAGATGACGCGACTACTGGACAAGATCAGGAAGCAACATCGCCTAGGGTTACAGGTATATCTCGATTCTTTTGAATCATACGTGCATTGTTAGATTCATATTTTACCCTAGCGTATATGTTTTCCCTTTATTGCAAGAGATGTAAAGTGATAGTACCCCAGAGGTAGGGATACTTTGATTAGTAAAGTGAAAAGTTAAGAATGTTGACAAGAATGATAAAGTGAACTGAGACTATAGTTGTGTAGAGTTCACAAGTTGTAATTACCCGCAATGTGATGTTAGACCGATAGGGAAGATTATCTGATAGAAATACTTTGGCTTATGTGACGAACCTCTAGTGAATGGGAGGATAGGGTGAGAAGTACCTTGAGATAAGAGAAAGATTTATTGCAGACTAAGAATGAGAAGTTAAGTGTGACGATGAGTCGGGTTATGGACTCATTTCGGGTCAGCCGATAGTATGGAATGGGGTGATGTCAGTTAGAAATGGTCCCGTTATGTGGTAGGTCCCGGCGAGGCCGTGCCCAAGTTGGGTTAATCGTTATGCGAGTTTGTGGGACGCGTTCCACCTAATCAGGTCGTAAGGACCAGAAGAGCCTTAACGGAAAGTAAGTAACAATATGGCTAAGTTTGGATAGTAACTCCAAGGATTGGAGAACAGAAACAAAATTTGAAGATTTTGTACGTGTACTAGATGAGTTTGAAAGTACGAGAAAGTATGACAAGTAAGGAAAGAAAGGAACCTTTAAGGATCCCGTGTTTGGGAAGACTGTAACCTTCGAGTTTTGTGAGAAGGAACCACGGACGAAAGGTCCATTGTTATGTTTACGTATGTTGTGGTGGCCATGTGTGGCATCGTTGGTCTTGTGCAGTTTTGATTGATAGGCATAGTATAGAGTTTATGCCGGAGCTGGTAAAGCTTGACAACCGACTAAGAACATTCGAGGACGAATATTTCTAAGGGGGGAAGAATGTTACACCCCGTAAGCCCAGGACATGTATAAGAGAATGTATGTAAGGAATCAAGACTTGGAAATTAGTACGAAAGGAAGGATTGTTTTTCCGACGGAAAATGTTCCAAACGTCGGAAAGGAAAAATGTTCGTTGTTGAGAATTGGATTCTCAAAATACATTGTTTGAAGAGTATGGAACTCTTAACCTTATGGAAATTTATTTTTACGGATTTGGTCACGTGGGGCCCACCCGAGGAATTTTACATTTTTGTGGGGCCCACGAGGGTTACGGAATTTTATGGACGGATGAGAGGGCGACACGTGGCACTCCTTCCACATGGCTTGGTCGAAATTGTGTAAGGGTAAAATGGTCATTGATCATGGTAGAAGATAAGTCTTCCAAAGCTTGATATTGTTGACAAGTCAACTTGTCCACCTAGGCTTGATCCAAGTGAAACTCATCCTAACCTCACATTTGTGGATATCTAAACCCTCCATTGTGTTTTATAAGGTTACTACTAGTGCAAGACTAGCTCATTTACACTTAGAAAAATTAGAGAGCATTTGTGTTCTTCAAGAGACCTCTCGGGTTTGCAAAATTCCCACACAAAATATTTTAGTTTTTGATCCATTAGCCACAAGACTTTAACCCAAGGTCCCTAAGGGTGTTGTAAGGATATCCCAATAGAAAGATTTCAGAAAAATGGCTTTTTCGTATTAGTCGCAAGGCGGAAACTAAAGGAGTTCTTCAACTTTGAAGTTGGAACTTGAAGATGGGTTCTTCTTAGGCCTCTAAGGAGTGCTTGAAGCGGATTGGAACTTAAGGAAAGGAGCTAAGAATTGCTAAGGCGCGACTTTGAATCTTGGAAATTTTAAGGGCTTTGAAAGGTATAAATTTTATCGTTTTAGCAATTAAGTTTACTTATTGATTGTAGCTATGGATATTAGCAAGCATGAGATATATATTGTACTTGGATAATTATATTGACTATTGGAACCCTAATCCGAAAACTAGCATGTTAGCCTTAAGATTACAATTCAAGTCGATTATTAGTTTTAGTCGTCGCATGTTGTATAAAGAAGGAAATTGTAGTTGTTGAAGTTGTTTATGACTATATAACATGTTAGACCTTAGAACTTGGAATTGGAAAAGGATTGGAAAAGACATTGAATTGTTAGTTGTAGTTGGCCGAGAATGGCTTGGAGTTTTAAACTACTTGGTATGAATTGTGGGGCGGAATTTTACACGTATTGTAAGGCGTGTAATCCCCTTTGGTTGGTTGTTGTTTGGAGCCTTAAATGTGGCATGTTTGGTTATTGTATTCGGCCTTGAAAAAGGTGGCAAAGTGAGTAGAAACAAAGGAAGTCTTTGCCGATTTTCCGTAGAATTGCAGACCGTACACTTAGTATTATTCTCGTTAGAAACTAGAAGTTAATAGTCTTGTTGTGACCATTATAGGTTGACACTTCTACGCACGCGATTCGCTTAGCTTGTGGATTTAGCCGAAAAGGTATGTGAACTATCTCCTCTTCTAGCATGATTCCTTAAGATAAAGAAAGTAAGTTCTACTCCTTAAATGATTCATTCCTTGGTTGTACTTGGATTGCCTAATATAGAATTTGTTCTATGTACTTCCTTGATTGTACTTTGATGTTAAATTGTAAGTTGTATAATCCATTGCCTTAGTGAAGTTGGATTCTTAAAAGTGAAAGTATTTTACTTAAAGTACATAGAGTCTTGAAAAGGAAGTGGTTTCCAAATCTTTCGGCTAGTGCCTTGGTTCCAAAACCTAAAGGTCATTATAATGACTTTAGGGGAGTCAAAGGAGTGATTTACTTAGTTGTTTTTAAAGAGGAGAAATGACATGATATAAGAGAAGTAACTTGTTTTAAAGGTGTGAGTTACTTGAGGGTTAAAAGTAGAAGAAACTTGTTTTCTATATATTAAGAGACTCGAAGTATTTTGAAAGTTAAGAGACTCGATTTGAAAGTTTGTGATACTTGGTTTTAAGTATAAGTCTCTTAGTTATAAAAGGAATGAAATTGTCTAAAAACCATAAAGGGTTATAACGGCTTTATGGGAAGTTGGTTATAACGGCTTTATGGAAGGTTTAGAAAGTTGTCTATTTTGATTAAAGGGCATAAGTTGCCTAGATTGTGAAAATTTGAAGTTACTTGATTTCAAGCCTTGAAATGAGTTTTCTAAACGTGTAGTAACTTACTTTGAAAAATAGACATGCCTTGATACTACGGGTGTTAGTATCTTGGGGTTTTACATAAAAATGAGTCTTTTGAAAAGAATGTACGTACGTAGTACTTTGGCCTGTTTAATTGAGAATAATTCTATGTGATGCCTTGATTAGTACTTTGGCTTGTTAAATGAGAATTATTCTATTTGTGCCCTGATAAGTACTTTGGCTTGATAAATTGAGAATTTGTCTAAGTGTGCCTTGATTAGTACTTTGGCTTGATAAATTGAGAATTTGTCTAAGAGTGCCTTGATTAGTACTTTGGCTTGTTAAATGAGAATTATTCTATTTGTGCCCTGATAAGTACTTTGGCCTGTTTAATTGAGAATAATTCTATGTGATGCCTTGATTAGTACTTTGGCTTGGTTAATTGAGAATTATTCCATGTGTGCCTTGATAAGTACTTTGGCCTGATTAGTTGAGAATTGCCTATGTGTGCTGGTGATAGCCTTTGAGTGCAAGTATTGTGTTTTATTACGTTGCCGCGACTCTCGGTTGGAGGGCCGACTGTCTTGTTGTAAGTACTTGGACGTACCGACAGTGATGTGGGATTCCACGGGTATGCTTCCGTTATTTGTAGTACTTGGGTTAAATTCCCGGATTTTTATAGAAGACATGGTAGCGCTTCTGTTTTGTTTGACGGCCGGTCGAGATAGGGTAAGAGTATGAGTGAGGGGTAAACCCCCAAGATGCTATACCACCTTCTCCAGGGTAAGAGTATAAGTGAGGGGTAAACCCCCAAGACATTATACCCCGCTATTTTGTTTGATGGTCACGAGATAGGTAAGAGTATAAGTGAGGGTAAACCCCAAGATGCTATACCACCGCTTTACCACCTTCTCCAGTAAGAGTATAAGTGAGGTAAACCCCAAGACGTTATACCACCGGTGGGACTTGGTGTTCATGTATGCCTATTGGTGTATTATTATATCCCGGATCGCCGGTGAGGAAGGATTCCACGGGCATGATTGATATTATGGGCGTGAGACCCATGGTTGTATTTTAGAAATGACTTGAGGACATGCGTCCCTGACTTGATATGACTGTTTATGTATGGTGTACTGAAATTTGATTATCATACATGTCTCCTGTTTTGTTAGACTGTTATGATTTTGTTACAGTATTTTCAGTTCACATACTTGGTACATTCTTCAGATCGACCTCCTTTCGGGCCGTTCATGCCGCAGTTTAGGTACGTTGTTTGGTGATCGGCAGTATAGGACCGCTCGAGTTTTGGATAGCTCCTTCGTCGGAGTTTATCTTTTGGTATAGTTCCTTCAAGATGTGCTTTTGTACAAGTTATGGGTACGGCGGGGCCTTGTCCCGTCATATTTCAGTAAAACTCTTAGAGGTCTGTATTCATATGTGGGATTTGACTCATGTACGGTGTAGTGTCTTTTGTTATGTATATTACATGGCAGCCTTGTCGGCTTCGCCCTTGCACGTACGATTGGAAAAAAAAAAAGAGCTATTTAATTTCCGCAGTTTACTTGTGTTGTTAAGGTAGAAGGGTGCCCAGGTAGGGCACCAGTCACGGTCCCGGGGTTCGGGGTGTGAGAGTATATGCCTAGGTAAATGTCAGATAATTAGTCCAGGCCTCGCTATACTGTCATCTCTATGTTTTCTTCCCAATGTCCTATTTTCTTTTGTCGAAATTATGCAACCATGTCCAAACTTGTAAAAATGATTTTTTCTTGTTACTGAAAACTTGATGTTGGCATGTTATTCTTTGTTAGCTCTTTTGGCTTGATCAGGTACACATGTCTAAATGCTATCTCTTTGGGGCCATTTGCGTATCAGCTGTCCCTCTTAATTGTTAAAGTAATTACATATTTGTTTAGGTGTGATAAATGGTAAAACAGATCATGACAGTATATAGTATCTTTTAAGTCATCTCTATTGGTCCTCATCTGCTGGATCAACTACATTGATTACTTAAATTATTGAGTTTCATCACATGGTATGGTCGAAATTTGCATACTTAGCCTTATATGAATATTTCTGCATCTTTCGAATGTTGTTCGCATGAAGCTATTTAATCACATCCATGCTTTAAAGGTTACTCAAATTGTTAATCTTCTTGTCTTGTCTGCTCTGTTTTCTTCCATGTAATAGGAAACTCAGCTCTTGATAATTAATGTTTGATTGTTGTATGGGCCGATAACCTTTGGCCTTAATACATGACATTTGAGCCTATTTGTATCTGATCTCTTTTCTGGGTTTGAAGCCCAATACATGCTCCGCTTTACTTTCGTTACTATGTCACTGCACAATATCTTGTCTAGCATTCCTTTATCTTTTTTGTTATGTACATATTTTCCGGCTCCGTTGTTAATTCTTATCTTTTCCTTTTTTTTACATGAAATGCATCGGAGCCAAACGAAGAGTCTCATGGCAAGACTCATCACAAGCTACAACAAATGAGTATCCGCATCTACATCCATCGAGTTCCCTCTTCGGCAATTCCTAGAAAAACAAATAGGACGGAGTCATCCGCTCCAATCCCTCCGCTCTATTAACCTCCTTATCTCATCTTTATATCTGATTTGTTGTTGTAATATAACTTTGAGACATACAACAATTAGTCTTGGAATAAATAAATTGGGCGGGTAGTTTTAAAATCGGAAACGCACCTTTAAATTACTTATTTTAAGGGGGCTTGTCATGCATGTCTAAACATTACTAAACAATTTAACTCGCAACTAACGTATTACTTCTTATAAAATTCATGATAAAATAAATTGCTTTTTCTCATAAGCTCTTTTAACATTATATAGTTTATCATTTTCCTATTATCAATAAGCACTTTAGATATCAGGACATATATATATATATATATTAGTCAAAAAATCAATTTTGCAAATATAAGTACTGTTTTCAATAAATCAATCTTATACTTTTTGTAAACCATGTCTACTTTATGTTTATTTCGTCCAAACCCGAATTTTGAGTTACATTTCACACTATTGCTATACGATATGTATTTTTAAACTTTACATAAACAAATCTTACAACTCCCTTATGTTTGTCAAAAATACATTTTTATATACTTGCAATATCTTTTGACTTAAATATCTCTAAACATGCATTTTTTCTAATACAATAATTAACCTAGGTTTGAACGGACAACCGCAAGTTAGCGGATCCTTTAGGGTGCCTAACCCCTTCCCTTTAGGATAATAAAGAACCCTTACCCAGAATCTCATTAAGTTAGCAGACCATTAAATGGAGTTAATGTTTACTTTAAACTAGTTAACATTTAGGTGTCCTAATTCACCCAAATTAATTAGGTGGCGACTCCGTGAACCCTAGCACCTTTTAGCATTTTAGCATCCCTTTTAATATTTTCTAGCCTTTTTAAACACTTTAGCTTTTATTATTTATTTCCTAACCTTTTTATTTAAGCAGGGTTCGCTTTTAGAAAGTCGTGGCCGAAAAAGGGCGCGACAATCACCAGAACCCTTACCTCCACTCTGGTTTAGATAGATTTTTTCACATGAATTTGAATTAACCCTTTCACACTAATTTTTATAATTTATCTATAAATTAGGTGGCGACTCTAAAACATATTATCTAATTTAGAGCACCATTCAAATTCTTAGTAGCTCTTTATGTGTCAGTGTCACCCATATAAAAAAGAAAATCGTAATAGATGACTTCGTTGTGGATAAACCTAGGTTCTAACCATAAGGGCTCGTTTGGTATGTCGCACTGGACTGTATATATTTATATTGGACTGTATTAATATATAATAGACGATATTAGAGTATTAATATATAATGGACTGTATTTTTTTTATTTTTTATTTTTATTACAGTCCAGGGGAGACTCATCTACTAGATGAGTCTCAAAAATGGCAGTTGGAGTGTACTATTTTTAGAAATAGTACAGTCCAGTCCGGCTGAAAACGCCCACCAAACGTTGTATTATTTTTTTGTCCAGTGCAGTCCAGCGTAATACAACGTACCAAACGTGCCCTGAGGGTTCTAACCATAAGGGTTCCAACTACGACTTTGCTTATTGATATCCTTTGGAGTGCCTTGAATTGCACTTATATATGTAGCTATTTCTTACCGAGGCGCGCTATCATCGGTCGGATACGACATCTATTTGTGTTTACATTCCGTATTTTTGTGCATTATAAGGCGTTCAAGTTAACCGACATAAGTAGAGAAAAATGAGGTTATCCCCAAGCTTATATATGGTCATAACTATAGTACAGATATGTTGTACGAATTTGAAGTTAAGCAAATTGAATAAAATGAGTCTCGTCGAGGTTCGACATTTATTTGAATGAAATACGGTCCAAGCTATAATACCTCATATTTTTTGGATTAGGAAATTGAACCTGAGAAAATTACTTGAGCCCGGATGAGTTGGTCATATTCAAGTATGCAAATAGGGAGCTCTGGGTATAAAAAAGTAAAGTCTCGAAATAATTTCAGACTTAAAAGTGTGACGACGATGGTTGAAAATAATATTTTGTGTATGTCAAAAAGGAATATGGACTAGTACTATATCACATGACCATGATAATAAGTCCAGAAAATGTGTTAAAAGTGATTATTATTTAAGTGAGTTGAGATTGTTGGAACTTGTAGAAGAAGAAAAGATTAAGTGATCAAAAATACGCGAAAACTTGCGCTGTGAATTTAATGCACAGTGCCGCGGCGCCAAAACTTCAGAGAAGTCGCAGCGCCGACGTGCAGGGACGCGGCGCTGCGTAACGGAAATTTCCAGTTTTGAATGAAAAGTTGCATTTCTTCTTATAAGATCACAACCTTTGAAGAAAGGCTTCACCTGGTCGAATTTAGTGCTATAAATAGCATGTTGATCACTTGTTTTTTTTAAAAAATAATACAATTAACAAGATTAATCTTAGATTTGAGAATCAAAATCATTTTGAAGAATCTTTCTTGTTGCTTCTTCTTCTTCAAAACTAAATTTCTGAAGAACACATAAAGTAGATTCGCCAGAAGTGAATTTCTTGTGCTAGAACTTCACTTAGATAGTTGTATCCTCAAGGCAGACGTCCGTTGAACTACAGCACAAGCGGGGACGAATTTTTGTCTTAGGTCACTGCATTTGCAGGACTCTATCTACAAACAAGTTAGTATGTTATTGAATTTCATTGTAGTTGATTTCAATTATTGTTGAAGTTATTATTATACTATTGTGGTTTATACATTGAAGGTCTAGATTGATAATAACAATCTAAGACAAAAAAAATTCTCAGAAAATTTATTTTTCTGACTGTGTGAAGCTTGCAAAATTTTTAGAGAATACATTTTCCTGATTTGCAAAAGGATGGATCAATCTGGATCATCAATGGTGAAAAACCATGTGGAGAAATCCGAGAAATTCAAGGGTGCTGATTTCAAACGCTGGCAACAAAAGATGCTCTTTTATTTGACCACTCTTAATGTGGCAAATGTGTTGACTGCCGAGGCTCCGACAGTACTTCCGGTTGGAGAAGGAGAGAATGCCCAAATCTCAAGGCTATTCAGACTTGGGAGACTCAAGAGTTTCTTTGCAGAAACTATATCTTGAACGCCTTGGATGACTCTCTTTATGATATCTACTCCTCGTTCAGAACGTCGAGGGAGTTGTGGCAGTCACTTGAGAACAAGTACAAAATTGAAGTTGTTTGTTCCAAGAAGTTCATTATCGGAAAGTTTCTAAACTTCAAGATGAGCGATGCAAAAGCAGTTGTCAAGCAAGTGAAGAAACTCCAAGTTATTGTTCATGAACTGGAGGTTGAAGGTATGGGTCTTAACCCGTATTTTCTTGTTTGTGCTATTATTGAGAAATTACATCATTCTTGGAAGAATTTTAAGGTTTATTTGAAGCATCTAACGGAGAAAATGAATTTTGAGCAACTGGTTCGCAAACTTCGTGTTGAGGAAGATAGCCGGAAGAGTGACAAAGCAGATGTAGTTTCCTTGGAGCCAAATGCAAATGTGGTTGAAGGAAATTCATCAAAAGCCAGATTTCAGAAGGGAAAAGGCAAGTTCAATGGTGCCAAGCCGTCATTTGCTGCCAGAAGAAGCACACTCGCCCCACAAAAGGCCAATACGTTCAAGAAACAAGTTGGTGTTTGTTGGGTGTGCGGAAATCCAGGGCATAGAGCAAAAGACAACCGACTGCGCAAGAGCCAAGGTGGTGGTGGTGGAGGTTCGAGTAATGTCAACCAGTCCAACCATGCTGAAACTAAGAACCAATTCATTGGTGTTGTCACTGCTCAAGCAAATCTGGTTACTAATTCAACCGACTGGTGGATGGATACGGGTGCTACCATGCACATATGTTCAGACAAAGACATGTTTTCATCTTACCAAGCCATCAAGGATGGAAAACCATTGTTTGTTGGGAATGTTGCTTCTGTGAAGGTAGAAGGCAAAGGGAAAGTGACTTTGAGGCTCACTTCCGGCAATGATCTTGTACTCACCAATGTACTACATGTGCCTGAAATTTATAAAAATTTAATTTCTGGCCCTGTTCTTAGCAACAATGGCTTTAAGTTAGTTTTTGAATCTGACAAATTTGTACTCACCAAGGGTGGGGTGTATGTAGGCAAGAGCTACCTCAGCGAGGGGCTCTTCAAACTAAGTGTTGTATGTACTAAGACATTTGCCGTTATCAATGAAAACACAGACAATAGTACTGCTTCTGAGTATGTGATTGATTCCCTTTCTTCTTTATGGCATTCTCGATTAGGCCATGTAAATTATCGTTCCTTACAAAGAATGGTAAAGATAGACATGTTGCCAAAATGTTCCATGAACAAAATAAACAAATGTGGGGTATGCATAGAGTCTAAATATGCAAGTCATCCTCACAAATTTGTTGTGAAATCAAATGAAGTGCTTGGTTTGATTCATAGTGATTTATGTGATTACCAAGCAACTCCTTCTGAAAGAACTACTATATATCATTTATCGATGATTGCAGTAAATGTTGCTATGTATACTTAATACATACCAAAGATGATGCTTTGAACATGTTTAAAACATACAAAGCAGAAGTGGAAAACCAACTTGACAAAAGAATTAAAACTCTAAGGTCGGATAGAGGTGGTGAATATAAATCTAATGAGTTCAAGGAATTATGTTTCACTCATTTTATAATTCATCAAACCACTGCGTCATATACTCCACAACAAAATGGAGTTGTCGAACGAAAGAATAGAACATTGAAGAATATGATAAATTCAATGTTGATTAGTTCGGGTGCACCTCCAAGTCTACGGGGTGAGACATTAATTACTGCGAATATGATATTGAATAGAATTCCTCAAAAGAAAAGTGATCAATCTCCATACGAATTAAGGAATGGAAGATTGTCTACTTTCAAAAGGATGAAAGTGTGGGGTTGCCTAGCAAAAGTTCAAGTTTCCTTACCAAAGAGAACTAAACTTGGACAAAAAACAGTAGGTTGCTTTTATGTTGGTCTTTCCAATAATAGTGCGCCATATAAATTTTTGGTGTATCATTCCGATGTTGAAGGTATTCACAAAAAACACACTTATGAAATCTGCTGAAGCTGAATTTTTTTAGGATACTTTTCCTTATAAAGACAAGGATAAAAGTGTTCCTAATTCTAAGAAGAGGGTACTGCCTCAAAATGATGATAATCTTACTTCATCGGTTCAAGAAGAAAATTCTGAACCAAGGAAAAGTAAACATGGTAAAATAGCCAAAGATTTTGGACCAGACTTTATGACATTTTCCGTTGAAGGAGAACCTCAAACATATAAGGCTGCAATAGAATCATCCGAAGCACCTTATTGGAAGGAGGCTATTCAAAATGAAGTAAAATCCATTGTACAAAATAATACATGAATTTTGGTTGATCTTCCTCCGGGACAGAAATCAATAGGTCACAAATAGATCTTTAAACGGAAGTTAAGACCTGATGGTACTATAGAGAAATACAAAGCTCGGATAGTAGCCAAAGGATTCCGACAAAAGGAAGGTGTGAATTTCTTTGATACATACTCACCAGTGACGAGAATTACGTCTATAAGGACGTTAATTGCTATAACATCGATTCACAATTTGGAAATTCACCAAATGGATGTGAAGACTGCATTCTTGAATGGTGAATTAGATGAAGAAATCTATATGGAACAACCCGAAGGGTTTGTTGTTAAAGGTCAAGAGAAGAAAGTCTGTAAATTGGTTAAGTCATTATATGGACTTAAACAAGCGTCAAAGCAATGACATGAGAAGTTTGATAATACACTATTATCAAATGATTTTCAGATAAACGAATGTGAGATATGTGTCTACATTAAGGAATATAAGAATGCAATTGTCATTATATGCTTATATGTGGATGATATACTAATTATGGGAACGGATAAATATGTCATTAACCAAACTAAGAAGATGTTGTATACCGCTTTCGATATGAAAGATATGGAAATAGCGGATATCATTCTTGGTATTAGAATTCAAAAGAATTCTGATGGTTATGTACTAACCCAAACCCATTATGTTGAAAAAAGGTCCTTAGAAAATTTGAACACTATGATGATAGACTGGTGGTTACACCATTTGATCACTTCTGTCACCTTAAGAAGAATGAAGGTGATAGTGTGTCTCAATTGGAGTATACACAAGTTCTTGAAAGCTTGATGTACATAATGAATTGTACGAGACCGGATTTGGCATATACAGTGAGTCGACTTAGTCGATACTCACACAATCCTAAAAATTATCATTGGGTAGCGCTAATAAGGACACTACGATACCTAAAGCATACATTGAACTATGGGTTGCATTATATAAAATATCCTACTGTGTTAGAAGGATATTGTGATGCTAATTGAATTTCCAACCATTCAGAAAGTAAGTCCACAAGTGGGTATGTATTTACACTTGGTGGAACGTCGGTATCATGGAAATTATCAAAACAAACGGTCAATACGAGATCAATTATGGAAGCAGAGTTTGTAGCCTTAGATAAAGCTGCCGAAGAGGCAGAATAGCTAAGAAATTTCCTAGAAGGTATTCCGTGGTGGACAAAGCCAGTGACCGCTATTTGCATACATTGTGATAGTATGGCTGCCCTGACGAGGGCAAAAAATCAAATATATAATGGCAAATCAAGGCACATAAGGCGACGTCATAATACAATACAAAGCTTGCTGAAGAATCGAATAGTTTCCATTGATTATGTGAAGTCAAAGGACAATGTAGGGATCCTGTGACAAAAGGCCTTACGAGAGAGCAAGTCGTATTTACATCGAGAGGAATGAGCTTAAAGCCTAATACAATGAGTTGCGAACTGGTGGAAACCTAACCTATCATAATTGGAGATCCCATGGTTTAGGTTCAACAGGCAAACTAGCTGGGGAAGACTCAAGGAGCGTAAAACACACATATACTCGTTCCTATGATGTACCAAGTGTGTTATTCCGTTGACGGTATAGGCCTGAACTTCAGTTCTTAATAATATTAATAGGCATTATGGTGGGGTAGTACTGACTATTCTAGATTAATATTACCTATGTGAGATTAATGTGGGGTCGCATCTAGGAGAACCGATATGGCTACGTTTTCTAAAAATTCTCATGAAGATAGGAGTTGTTCATGACCGAAAAGAACACAACCGTAATAATTGAAATATGTTGATATGATATGTGTGATACTTGTTGTCTCGATCTACTACAAAACGTGAAATAGTTCAAGGTACTTCGTCCACTACGTCACAAGTAGATCCGATGGGTATTCACTACGAAAGGTTCAAGTCCAAAAGATATCTTTTTCGATGCATGTCGTGTCTCGTTTGACATAAATGATGATAAGTTCCTTTTATCTTATTTTCTATCCACATGTGGGGTATTGTTAGATGTGTGAATAGAAAATGTGGGGTATTGTTGGAACTTGTAGAAGAACAGATTAAGTGATCAAAAATACGCGAAAAATTGCACTGTGAATTTAAGACACACGTATGGCTGAGGCGAGACGCGGCAGCTGAAACTTCGTAGCGCGAGAATTCGACGCCGCGACGCTGCGTAACGGGAATTTTCAGTTTTGAATGAAAAGTTGCATCTCTTCTTATAAGGTCACAACCTTTGAAGAAAGGTTGCATCTGGTCGAATTTAGTGCTATAAATAGCATGTTGATCACTTGTTTTTAAAAAAAAATACAATTAACAAGATTAATCTTCAGATTTGAGAATCAAAATCATTTTGAAGAATCTTTCTTGTTGCTTCTTATTCTTCAAATCCAAATTTTTGAAGAACACATAAAGTAGATTCGCAAGAAGTGAATTTCTTGTGCTAGAACTTCACTTAGATAATTGTATCATCAAGGTAGACGTCCGTTGAACTGCAGCTAGGGGTGTTCACCGGTCCAGAACCGGACCGGACGACCAGGACGGAATCGAATGGACCGAACCGAATGGACCCGGGCAGGAATCAGAAATTTTTCGACCGAGGACCGGAAAATTCGGTCGGTCGATTTTGGACCCGATTGGATCGGGTTTTTTTTTGTTAAATGCAATTTATAAATTATAAATTTTTAAGAATGTGTTCGTTTATCAATCTCATTAAATATGTTTGTTTTTTCCTTATCCTTCAATAAACTTTATTTCATTAATATGACTAACTTAAAGAAAATCACCAAATGTACTTGGTTCGATATCTGAACTCTTGAACTACTCATTAATTAAAGTTACACACCACATTTATATTTTATATTTTCTATTTTCTATTTGGAATTTGGACATTCTGAAACTAGGTGCACAAAAGGTTAAAGCAGGACGGATCGAAGACCGAATTACAGTTACTCGGACCGAATGGACCGAATGATTTGCCACCAGTCCCCATCCACCTGCACATCCCCACGACCCACTCCACTTGGCCGGACGTATTGACATATCAAATATAGGTTGTAAATTGATCAAACTTTATACGGTCATAACGTTGCGCTCGGACGTCCGTTTTACCTAATTTTTTTTTGATTTCGCGTATTTTTTCGATACGGGGGTGGCCAAACTGCTAAAGCAGTTTGATTCCGCTGATTTCTCCAAAAACGTCCGTCTTGCCCCTCAATTTCTCTTTTCCCCCAAATCGTTACGTTTTTCCCATTTTCAAATCTAAATATCTCGCGATGTACAATATATTTCAACGTAAAAATTTCGTGGCACCGCGTCCGAGAATGTCAATTTCAGTATTGGAAATTCAATTTTTTTTTTAAAAAAACTGGGCCCCGGAACCCCCAAATTATTACGTTTTTTCTATTTTCAAAGCTAAATATCTCGCGATATACAATAGATTTCAACGTTCCAACTTCCTGGTAATGTGTCCGGGAATGTCAATTTCAATATTGGAAATTCAATTTATAACAAAAAAAAAAAAATCGGTCCATTCCGATCCGGACCGGAAAATTCCGGTTTTTACCCGGACCAGACCGGAAAACCGGAATCCACCATGTTGACGGTCCGAGGACCGACCATCACCGGTCGGACGGTCGATCGATTCGATCCGATTTTTCGGTCGGTCTGCTTTGTACACCTGCGCTGGCGGCGAGACAAATTTTTGTCTTAGGTCACTGCATTTGCAGGCCTCTATCTATAAACAAGTTAATATGTGTTTAGTATGTTATTGCATTTCATTATAATTGATTTCAATTATGATTGAAATTATTATACTATTATGGTTTATACATTGAGGTCTAAATTGATAATAACAGAGATCAAAAAATTAATTCCGTCAATAGTTGGTTAAATGTTAAAATAAAGTAGGAAGGAGTTAATTATTGTGTTAGTGGATAAGATTAAAGATGCATCAATTAGTACACATGGATCGACAAAAAAAGGACATTTATCAATTTAGTACACATGTAAAGTTTCATCTCTACTACAACTTTTGATATCTGCACGCGTCCTTTGCTAAAGTGGAATCTAAGTGACTATACTAACAAAATAAGAATTTGTTGGACATGCCTTTATATCAAAATTTGTGGCAACAAATTAAGGACTAAATGGTGTTAAATTTACGTTCCAAAAGGGAGCAGCTACTTAATACTCTCTTTTAATTAGGTGTTGAGCTCAAAAAGGATGAAAATTCCATCTCTTTTCACGTCCATTTTAGATCAATCATTTTTATGCACCAAATAATTAGTATACATGACTATTGACGCTATAATACATGACTTTCACATGTTAATAGTGAAGTACAAGGATGAATAACATGTTAGTAGTGAAGTACAAGGATGAATAACGATATAGAGTTTATGACCACGTCACTTTCCTCCGGATGATGGCAAATCAGAGAATTTAGAGTACGAGTATCTGTAAACGTGTATATAGTAGTAACAATTGTATTTCTACTCATAATTAGAATATATTTCATATATTGTGTAAATATAATTATGGTAAGACTAGGATTCCTCTTGTAATTAGGTCTAGGATTCCTATTGTATAAGGGATGAATATTGTACACTATATATACTTTGATATTAATGAGAAGACTCCGTAAAAGAGATTAATATCATCTCACATGGTATCAAGAGCCTAAACAAAAAACCCTAAATTTTTTGCATTTCTCGGCATCCTCGGTAAGGCGCCATCTCCTCCCAAAATTCTTGGTTTTCTTCTTCTTTCCTCTCATCTCTAAATGGATACTCAGGATTCCTTCAATACTTCTGATGCTTCCACCTCCACCAATCCCACCACCATGTCTTCATCCCCTTTTCATCTCGCCCTAACTGTTACCAACATCAAGAACTTTATTCCCATTCTTCTTGATCAAGAAAACAGTAAGTATTCTCCTTGGGTTGAACTGTTTCGTAATCATGCATGTCTCTATAATGTGCTTGATCATATTGATGACACTATTTCGCGCCCTCCGGAGGTTGATGATTCTACTTGACGTCGTCTAGACGCCAGCGTCAAACAGTGAATTTATGGTAGTATTTCTCAGGATCTTTTTCTTACTATCATGAAATCTGACATCACAACACGTGATTTATGGAACCGCTTGGAGGAAATCTTTCAAGATAACAAGCACACTCGTACGGTGTATTTGGAGGAACAATTTAACAATACACGCCTTGAAAATTTCTCCAACATGACTGAGTACTGCAGACAGTTGAAACTACTGGCGGATCAACTCTCCAACGTCGACACGCCTGTCTCGGACACTAAAATGGTGTTGCAATTGATTGAAAGCCTTCCCAAAGGCGACTATAATACGTTAGCCACCATAATTCAACAGGCAGATCCGCTACCCAGTTTTAACAAAGTTCGCTAAGTTGTTGCTCGAAGAGACTCGACGTGCTAAGCAAGATGAGCACAATCAGAAGGCGTTAGCTGTCGAAACGCGCCCCCAATATCCAACGCCTCCAAAAAACTCTCAAACACAGCAGAAACGCGGTGGCGGGCGCGGCAGAGGCCGTGGTCGCGTGGCAAGTCGCGGACAGAATCAGCAGAAGAACAACGGGGCCCATAATCGGTTCGTCGCGGCACCCAAGATAAGATAACGCCGGCGGTGTCACCGGTTCGATGCAGCTGACCGCTTCAACCAAGATTCCCACTACGGGTTATCGGGCGCCTCGACCACCGGTAAATCTGATTACCGCGGAAGTCACACTTCACGCGACCGATTCAGCCTAGAACCCTCGCCCAAAGATGACACCCATCGAGTTGGGTCACCGCCTTCAGATCTCAATATGCAATAACCTGACAACAACTGGTAAATGGACTCCGGAGCCACTTCTCACCTCACCCCGTCTGCAGGTAATATTCTCAAACAGTTTGGTTTAAAGCATCCTCAATTTGTGACAGTTGGTAGAGGCCACCACATTCCAATAAAGGGTTATGATACATCCTACACACCACCTCCTAATCCATTCCCCCTTCAAAATACCCTATATGCCCAATATGTAATTAAGAATCTAATCTTTATCCGCAAATTTATTCGTAATTCTGTCTCTGTTGATTTTGACCCTTTTGGTTTCATTGTGAATGATCTTTATACGAGAACACCATTTACGAGATGCAATAGCACGGGGGATCTCTATCCACTCACTTCCACCCCATTGCTAGATTTTGATCTCCCGTCTCTCTAGCAGTCATTTCTTCTTCAACATGACATAATAGGCTTGGTCATCCAGGAGCCCCAGTTTTTAATTTTCTGAGAGGCAATAATTTTATTACTTGTAATGGGAAGCTTGCCCAAACCAGTGATTTTTGTTCTCTAGGCAAACATACTCGTCTTCCGTTTAAATCGTCTACTAGTGTTACTTTTGCACCATTTGATATTATACATGTTGATTTATGGACATCACCTGTTGTTAACTCCCTAAGTCATAAATACTATCTTATCTTACTAGATGATTTTTCTCACTTTGTTTGGTTGTATCCTCTCAAATTTAAATCGAAAGTGTTTGCCAAATTTCTTGAGTTTCGAACATTCATTCAAACACAGTTTGAAAAAGGTATAAAATATGTTCAATGCGATAATAGTCGTGAATTCAACAACTCCATATTTCACCATTTTTGTACTAATAATGGAATGGTCTTTCGCTTCTCCTGCCCCCACACCTCTCAACAAAACGGTAAAGCTGAAAGAATCATCCGCACCATTAACATTATGATTCGCACTCTATTGATTCATGCCTCCTACCTCCGTTCTTCTGGGTCTATGCTGCTAAAATGTCAGAATACGTTCTCAATATTCTCTCAACTAGCACCCTTCACAATATGACCCCTACCGAAATCTTCTATCATAGAGTCCCCTCTTATGATCATCTTCGGATATTCAATTATCTATGTTATCCTAACCTTGCCTCTACTGACCCTCACAAACTAGGCCCTCGGTCCACCCCATGTGTCTACCTAGGCTTCCCGCCAAATCATAAGGTCTACCTATGTTATGAATTATCCACTCGTCAGATCCACATCTCTCGTCACATCACATTCGACGAGACCACATTCCCATTTTAGAATCTTAAAAAGTTCCAAACACCGGATTACTCTTTTCTTGACGAACCTGTCATCTCTCCCATCATTCTCGGTCAACTAGATCATAGCACTACCACAGAATCACCTTCTCTGCCCGGTTGTTCTTCGTCAGCATCAGTGCCACGGCCCCAAGGGGAGGCGTCGCGGTGCCAAAAATCGTGCGAGCATAGTCCTGATTCACCGTCGACAGCGCTGCGACCCAGTGACGAGGCACCGCGGCGCCAAAACTTCAAAGAGGTCTGTCAGTCCTCCAGCGCCGCGACCCCTGATCACGGCGCCGCAACGCCTCTGACGGCGTCCTCCAGTGTCGCGGCCCTTCATCACGACCCTGCGGCGTCACCTCCTCCTTCTTCATATCCAACCAATCCCTCAGTCTTGGAGCCTCCCACTGTCCCCACTTACCTAATGGAAACTCGTACCAAATATGGAATTTTCAAACCCAAAGTCCAATTTAACTTGTCTGCCCAAACCATTTCACCAATTCTTAAGAACCCTAAATTGGCCAAACAAGACCTTAATTGGAATACGACTATGTATGAGGAATTCAATGCTTTAACTAAACAACACGCATGAGATCTAGTACCTAGACCTGAGGGAGTGAATGTGATCTGTTGCATGTGGTTATTTCGTCACAAATTCAGAGACAGTGGAGATCTTGAGAGATATAAGACACGACTTGTGGCTAATGGCACAAATCAGCAGGAGGGCATTGATTGTGGTGAGACCTTCAGCCCGGTTGTCAAACTGGCTACCATTCACACAGTTTTGAGCATTGTCATGGGAGTGACCGATCAATCAGTTTGATGTGAAGAATGCATTTTTATATGGGGATCTGAGAGAGAGTCTACATGCATCAGCCGCCTAGATTCACCCATCCAGCAGTTGCTTACTATGTATGTCATCTCCATAAGTCATTATATGGCCTGAAACATCCCCCCGTGCGTGTTATGATCGATTTGCCAGATATATCTTCCAGATTGGGTTTGTATGAAGCAAGAGTGATAACTCACTCTTCATTTTTCATCGAGGTAGTAGAACTGCTTACTTATTACTTTACGTGGATGATATTATTCTTACTGCCTCCTCCGACGGGTTGCAAAATGAGATTATTGTCTTGCTTAAGTCCGAATTTACAATGACTGATTTTGGGAAGCTAAGTTATTTTTTGGGGATATCAGTGACCGGGCCTGCCAACCACATGTTCTTGTGTCAGCGTAAGTATGTAGAGGAAATCGTGTACATGGCTAAGATGGCGAATTGCAAAGTTTCACCTACTCCAGTTGATTCAAAATCTAAGCTCAGTGCCATGGATGGTGCTCCATTATCTGATCTTACTCTGTATAGGAGTCTTGCATGTGCACTTCAGTATCTCATATTTACAAGGCCAGACATTGTTTATGCTGTTCAGCATATATGTCTATTCATGCATGCCCCCAGGTAGTCTCATTTCACTGCTCTTAAGCGTATAATCTGATACATTAAGGGCACACTTGATTATGGTTTGCACCTATACCCCTCTGCACCAAATAGGTTGCTCTCTTATACGGATGCAAATTAGGCAGGGTGTCCGAACACGCGATGCTCCACCTCCGACTTTTGTGTATTTTTAGGGGATAATCTGATTTATTAGTCTGCCAAGCGACAGGCTATCCTATCTCATTCCAGTGTCGAGGCTGAGTACAGAGGCATTGCAAATGTGGTAGCTGAGATTTGTTGGCTCAGAAATTTACTGTTAGAACTTCAGTGTCCTTTGCGTCAGACATCTATTGTGTATTGTGATAACATCTCTGCCATCTATCTTTCTCATAATCCGGTTCAACATCAGCGAACCAAGCACATTGAGATAGACCTACACTTTGTTCGTGAGAAAGTTGCACTAGGCCATGTCATAGTGTTACATGTTTCATAATCCTATCAGTATGCAAATATATTTATCAAAGAACTCTCCAGACAATTATTTCTTGACTTCAGATCCTGTCTCAGCGTTCGGCCTCCTCCCGCTCCGACTGAGGGGGGGGGGGGGTGTAAACGTGTATACAGTAGTAACAATTGTATCCTTACCCATAATTAGAATATATTTCATATATTGTGTAAATATAATTATGGTAAGATTAGGATTCCTCTTGTGATTAGGTCTAGGATTCCTATTGTATAAGGGAAGAATATTGTACACTATATATACTTTGATATTAATGAGAAGACTTCTTAAGAGAGATTAATATCATCTCACAGTATCGTTGTCGGATTGGAGATAACTTCAAGGCGAAGTTAAGAAAGGGGTTGTTCTTGACCTATAAGATTAGCATATTTATTGGCCGTTGTTGGCAAATGTGAAAGATGTCTACGATTGAGGCATATTAAAGTTCATCTTTTGGCATAATCTACTAACAAGCGTAATTATAACGACCTCCCTTCAAAAGGAGCTTTACTCTTAAATTTCAGCTTGTGATTACTTTCGTATCGTATTGTTATAATTCATAACTCCTATTGTTTTTGCTTCAGGAGTATTTTTTGACTTGATAGTAACTTGAATCTTATGTCTTCTTATGACTATTGTTGATTCTTAGTCCACTGATACAGACAAGGTTACATAATGATAGTAAATGATAACGACCCGAAGTCACTCCAACCAGATTCATAAGGACCGTCAGAGTCATTACAAACATTATATATATATATATATATATATATATATATATATATTTAATGATATTGTGTCACACTATAGTCGGTCGGGTAGACACTTATATGTGCACACCACTGCAGTTGGGAAGTTTATGATGATAGCCCCAAAGAGCGGCGTAATGATGACAAAGTAGCTCCGATGTGTGACATATATACACACACGTATATATACATAAATTTTAAAGCAAAGTATGCATATTCCTTGCCCACAGAGGCACTCAGTACATATTGTTTCTCTATTGCTATATTTACAGTCTTGTACTCAGTTACAGTTTCAGCTTTATGCTTCATTCACAGTAATGTACTTGTTTACAGTTTTAGCCTTATATATTCAATACATCTTTCATATTGACGACCCCTAACTGGGGTGCCGCGTTTCATGCCCGCAGGTACATGCAGGGATACAACGGATACCTCGCAGTATGTGGCTCGATTCAGCTAAAGGTTGTCAAGCTTCTTTCTTCCGGATCTGTTTAGTGACATGATAGGTATGGTGGTTGCATATATGTACATAGTTGGGTATGGTGGGGCCCTGTCCTGACCAGATGTTGATATACTCCCTAGAGGCTTGTAGTCAGTCGTCTTGTATATAGTAGTCTTGTGCGGCCTTGTCGGCCCTCCCAGTTGACTCGTTGTGTTTGTATCGGTCTTGTCAGCCTTGTTATATATATATGGCCTTTTCTGCGTGCAGGTGATTACATTTTTTAGATCAGAAAATTACTCGTTAGAGATTTTGTCGGCTCATGTGGTACGTTCGGAAGCTAGGGCACCGGGTGCCGGCCACACCGTTCAAGGTTGGGCAGGGGTAAAGCCCGGGCAATCAGCACTAGTTAGTCTAGAAAAGGAAAGGAGTAACGGTCCAAAAAAAAGGTTATTGGGCTTTATGCCGCGGCCGACTCTAATGCATCT
This sequence comes from Przewalskia tangutica, assembly GCA_029844215.1. NCBI lineage: Eukaryota > Viridiplantae > Streptophyta > Magnoliopsida > Solanales > Solanaceae > Przewalskia > Przewalskia tangutica. The sequence continues at coordinate 94,510,933 of CM056724.1, read as the reverse complement.
GATTCTATCCTTCTCTTTTTGACTAATATTGTTATTTTTAAATATTTTGACCATTAAGGAATATATTATCCTATTTGTGAGTTCAGATAATAATATTCACGTATATGTTAGGAAATACCCTTTTTACTCACATCTGAATTTTGTCATGAATTTTCTCACTTGTCTAATTTCCTGATTATGCTAGTAAAAAATTGTCAAGTCTTCTAGATTTGAGATCGAATCATTAGCTGATACAGACAAAATTCATCATCATGGGTCTATTTGAGTCTGTGTTTGTAGAAAAGTATAAAACTCCCCCCATCATTTCCCCTTGGCACTACTCGTGACAAATTATTCTTGCATTTCACCCTTGCAAAAACAAATAGTTCAAATGATTTTCAGTTTTGTAATTCAAGCTACCAAGATGTACGCCTCAATTTCAAACAGGTTAGGGTCAATTAAATTTTAAATTGAGTATTTTTGTAGTGATAAAATCAATTTTCACTAAAGGGATTTGTTGGGTCCCGGGGGTTATGAAACATTAAATAAAAATGCAAATAAACTAAATAAAACTTGAATGTTAATTCTGTTTTCGAATGTCAGGAATAATGTCGTCTGACAACGGTAACAACACAGTAGTAAAATCAAAAACATTTGAAGAGTAAAAAAACAACGGAAATTAAATGACACAAAAAATTTAAAATTTACATAGGTTATATATATTATATAACATGACGGTCAATGACCGAAAGTATTGTATATATTATATACAATTAAATAAATTCCTTCTTTTACAATAACAATAATACACAAAAAGAAATTTAAAATGGTGAAGTCGCAGATGACTTCTGCATGAAAAATCTATCTAAATAGACATAGACAACATCTCATTACAATTGCTTAAATACAGAACAAATCTAGAATCTAAGCAGCAATTATAATGTTGGACATAATGTTGTCGACACGCTCATGCAACACTTGTGATCCAGTTTTCTGACGAATATTTATGAGAACTCTCTTGATATTTTTGAAAACTGTTTCTGGATATTGATTCACTGCAGCAACATCTCTATTTATAGTAGAGTGTATTCTTTGAAAAGTTCGTTGAATCATTGTGGTGGTTGAGGAAAAGGTGGACAGTTGATTGTTTGTTAGAGAAGATCATGGAGCAAAATCTTCTAACTTCTTCGACTTGTTCCCCAAGCATAGCAACGACTTTGACTTGTTCTTCCCACCTTTTTATCAGCTCCTAATTACCTTGCCAAGTCACTTCTCCATCGTAGTAAAAATTCCATGAGAATTGCTTCAGTCCGTGAAGTAAGGCAAAAGTGTTTGTTATAAAATATTGGTCCGAATATTGTGACATTTGTTCCAACATTTCTTAATTTCAACTTAGTACTAAGAACGATATCTTGGATAAAATGTCACAACACCAAACCCAACATTAACATTCTCCCTCTTAACATGTGATGACATACAAACAAAACATATGTATACCAGTGTATATTACTATATAGGATTAAACATAATATTATCACAAACATAGATATACACAAATCATCTAATATACAAAAGGAAAAAAAATATCCACATGTCAATTTTAACCCATTGTCTCAACATCTTAACAATTCAGCCAAATAAACAAACCAGTAAAACTAGTCAAATAAGAACATTGTTCAGTAGTTTAGCAAATCAAAACAATCAAATAAATCAGATAACCATCCATCAGCATATGAGTCAGCTCCTCCTAGCTAATCATGGATCAGTAGCAGCTTCCAGCCGCTTTCTACTTTTGCATGAGAGCTTCAGCTCTGAGCCTTAACCTCTTCAACAACACTTTCCTTCCCACATTCTCTTCTCTTTGTATGGCATCAACAACAACTTCTTCAGCAGCATCTTCAGCAACAACAACAACTTCAGAACTTTCAGCATGCTCCCCCTACATAGAAATATCATCTCCCCTTTTTTGGGAAGAAAACAACGTTAAGAACTAGTCATTGGCCTGGACTAATGCTTCTCTTATAGCATCAACCTCTGAGATCCTTTGGTTGATTTTAGCAATTTGCCCAACAAGCCATTCAGTAGATAGAGGTGACTGTCTTGTGCTAGTGTTGCCTAGAATGTTGGGCAACATTCTCAATGTCAACTTCCTTTTTGTATAAGAATGTCAATAACTCTCTTTGCTTTTCAAGATTATTTTATTCACTGAATATACCTCTGGTGCTTTTCCTAAAATATCTTCTTTTTAGGCTCAAAGCCTTGGGTAACTAGAATTTGATAGATCAAAGAGGGATAGGAAAGGATTAAGGTTGACTTTTTCTCAGCCAAATTGGCTACTTGATATAAAATCATTCTTCCTAAGTCACCTTTTAATCTTTTCCCTATTTTGTACAACAATGAGGCTTGATTAGTTGTTACAATTGTCTCATTGAGTAAAGGGAACCAATTGTGAATTGCAACCTTATGGAGGGTGGAGAAAAATACAGTTAACTTTGAAGCAGGGCATTGAGAGGTCCATTTCTTCACTATACCTCCAGTGAGGTATTCATTTATCTCGTTCATGTTTTCTGTTACCCTTTCTGTAGTGCTACTTCCAATTTTAGGCTCAATACCTAAACATTGATTAATTATTAAGGGAGTAAACTGATAAATTTTGTTATAGAGGTATACCTTCCCAAATTTCTTTGAGGAGGTGTCTTCTATAATGTCACGACCCGACCTGATGGGTCGCGACCCGGTGCCCTACCTGGGCACCCTTATACCCACTTGTCAAGAGTAATCACACAGATACCAAGGTTAATGTAGAAATCCGTAAACCATATCAAAATAGGCAAGCCGACAAGGCTGCCACTATACATAGATATATCCAAAACGGCTCACAATCGTACACTTATACAAAAACACATCTACCACCCACAACTGTCTACAGACCTCTAAGAATATGATAATGAATTATGACGGGACAGGACCCCGTTGTGCCCCTAAATATGCATAAGTCAAAAATAAGATTCTGTACCAAAATGACTAAGCTCTGAATCAATAGAGCTCTCCAAACAGTTGAACAGGAATCCTAGACTAGAGGATCACCAAACTGAGCACCTGTACCTGCGGGCATGAACGCAGCCCCCCGAGGAAATGGGGTCAGTACGAAATAATGTACTGAGTATATAAAACATGAAGTACTATAAAAAGATCATAACTGGCCAAGAATAACAGGAGACATGTATAGTAATCAAAATACCAATGCAACTGTGTCATATAAAAATGAGAGTCAATTGTGCCTTATAAAATGAGTCAACTTTTCCTTTTAAAAATGAGAGTCATATCAAAATCATGGATGTCTGTTCATATTTAAAGTATCATCATCTGTATATATACATATAACGCGTCTCAGCCTTCTAGTGAGGGACTCAGTGGAATTATCATATCATGGATACCTATCCATATAACGTGTCCCAGCCCATTCTTGGACTCGGTGAGCTCATTATCATCATGGATGCCTGTCCATGGAATTATCATATATACATATAACGTGTCCCGGCCCTCTAGTGAGGGACTCGGTGAATCAATATAATAAATCAGCGCACGAACATGACCCAGCCCGGGACTCGGTAAAATGATATAATCACATCAAGCACGAATAGATTATCATGAGTAACTTTATACAAATTAAATCATCATTTGACTGTCAATGGAATAAATAAAATATCTATCACTTAGAAAATCAAGGCACTATCATATGATGTATCATTAAGAATTAGAATTCAATAAAATTATGTACGTCCGCGGTACACTCATTTTATATAAATCATGCCAAAAGAAAGAAATGATAGTTTCACATTCAGAAATGGGGACACCACACGCTTTCTTATGCGGGCAAACTAGAGCTTATCAGGTCGGTTATCCAAGGTGTTGAGAGCTTTTAGTTCCGGGCCCTTCCTATTCCGGCCACAGTACTCAACAAGGTAAGGTCTGTCTGTATCCAGTTCTTATGGGGGGGGGGAAACCACCTAGAGTCGCTTGGGAGGCCATTTGCTTACCTCAATCTGAAGGAGGCTTGGGCCTTATGAATATCAAGGAATGGAACCGCGCCCTGCTATCCCAGACAATTTGGCAAACCCACACAGAGGTAAACTCTCTTTGGGTACAATGGATCAACAACTTTTATTTGAGAGGCGGTTCTTTTTGGGACTATGAGGTACGTCCTAGAGACTCCCCCCTTTTCAGAAAGATTTGCGGGATACGCGACAAACTTGTTTCCATCTTTGGTAGCCAAGGAGTTGCAATTGCCGGATTAGCAAAGTGTTGTACCAACGGTAAATTTGATTCAAGCCTCGTATATGAGATCTTGCGCACTAAGCAAGATAAAAAGCCTTGGATGTCACAAATCTGGAAAGGATTCATTCCCCTTAAGTTCTCGTTCACCATGTGGCTAAATTGTAGAAAGCGGTTAGCTACAAAGGACACTCTTTCCTATCTTAACTTGGAGGATAAGTCTTGTGGGTTCTGCAAGCAAGCAAATGAAACAAGGGAGCACCTCTTCTTCACATGCCCCTACACCCGTTTGATTTGGAAGAGCATAAGAGATTGGTTGGGAATTAGGAGAGAAATGACCACTGTTGAAAGTTCTCTCAAATGGATTAAAAAAGATCACCGCGGGACAGGCATCCGAGCAAAAGCAACCTTAATTGCCTTCTGCATTATGGTCTATGAGATTTGGAGGACAAGGAACACAATGCTCTTTGAAGGCACAAGCTTACCGGCAGAAGAGGTTATTACTAAGATTAAAACAACATCTTATAGAGTACTCTATGATTTTATCCCTTCTTGTAATGGCACCTTCGAGTGACAACTCCTTACTCCCCTGCTTCTTCTTTGCATTACGTTGAGGACTGAGAACCCTCAATGATTGATTGTAGCCACTTTTCTTTCTGTTTCTAGTAATAAAATTTGCATTTACCTAAAAAAAAATGTATCATTAAAAATTAGGATTCAATAGAATTATGTACATCCGTCGTACACTCATTTTATATAAATCATGCCAAAAGAAATAAATGATAGTTTCACATACCTTATTATCGAACTAACCAACTCTAATTAATATTCATCTCGATTAGCACCTCGACCTATAATAATAGCAACATACCCGTCAACTCTATGATTTCTAACGTAAGTTATATCGAATGACGGCTCTCTTTTCTATAAAAATTCGGGCAGCACGTCCCCTATTTATATGCACATCCACAACTTACAAACAAAGCCAACAATACCAATAACAAGATGCAACTTAAAGATATAACCAAATCAGTCCATATACTATATCCACACCATAGTTATGCATTCTTTCTCTTTACCTTCATGTACTACAACAACCACAATAACCAAGGTGATTTATACATCTATTTCTCATGTTAATCCATCCTCTTAACCCATATCAAAACAACCCCTAAAACAGTCCATATACCAACAATAACGAGAATACAAAGTAACACATTTCTACACTTCAATTTCTTTTTGTAATTACCACAACTTATATAAATGTTCATAGCTTATAATTCCAACATTATAACTTCAACAAAACAACCCCTAAATACAACACAACAATGTCCAATAATTTTAGGGGTGTCATGGTCCAAACAACATAATACCACAACTCTTCTTATAACTTCTTAGACTTCAATTTCATGTTTCAATACTTTTCATATAATCAATTACAACTTTCAATATCAAGGTTTCTTTTCAAATTCAAAATGCAATTAGTGACAATAATAACAACAACAACAATCAACTCCAAGGTATACCAAAACAGTCCCCAAAATCGGTAATAGTCATTCCATTCGGCTCAACAACATCAACAACAATCACATGCAATCTCTTATTTCCAATTCTTCTTTAACATGAGTTTATCCCTTAACTATAATATCATTTAATCTTCCAAATACTCTATAAAAAGAAGAATTCTTACCTTAATTTGTAGCCCAAAATAGCCCCTGAAAATCGGCATTCACTGCTCCATATTTGCTCCATTTCACCACTTCTTCAACTTACAATGACATGCATGCATTCCTTATGAGTTTAACTCCATCTTACTTGCATGTTTTTCCTCCAACATTGTTCATCTTCAACACTAAGGTTGTTGGGGCAGTTTCTCGGCCAGCAGTGCCGAGACCCACTATTTTGGGTGTTAATTCTTGGCTTAGAACTTAGTTGAGGATCTTAATCTAGGAAGAGAGGTAATGTGGTCTCTAACTTAGCTATGGAAGAGATGGAAATCTGTTTTTCTTGGAGGAGAGAGGATGGGGGATGAGGGAAGGGGTGTTGCTCGAGCATAGGGGGAAAAATATGAGGGGAATGGGTTTTAAATTGGCAGATTTTTAGCCCATGCATGTTAGTGGTCTTGCCACTTGTCCCATGCCTTGTGCCACATGTCTTCTACTAGTCTCCCACTTATCATCTTTTCCACTAAAATTAATCCCACTTTATTTAAAAATCTGAAAATCCATGTCCTAATTCTAGATGACACCCTTTTTATTTACACGACATAGTCCTTAACCCCATTGCGAAAATTCAACCACTAGTATTAATTCTCGTCGTCACATTTTTTGTATCCAAATTATTCCGGGATCACATCCTTTTTTTATACTAATTTCAGTATTAACATATGTAAGTATACTTTATTTTCAATACTCGGATCTTATTATCTTAATTATATCCTCAAAAAACCACGAGGTGTAACATCTTTCCCCCCTTAGAAACATTCACCCTCGAATGTTCATAGTAGGTCTTATGCTACAAAAATTTCAGTGGAGACTCCTCTATAACTCTACCTACCCACCTATACTCAGTAACCCAAAGATGCCTTACAGGGCCACAATATATCACACATACTATTCATCAATCAAAATAATTAAGTAAGGAGTCAAATTACCTGTAGGCATCGGGAACAAGTGAGGATACTTTCTCTTCATCTCATATTCTTCTTCCCAAGTCATCTCTTCCCTATTATTGTTTCGCCACAATACCTTGACGGAAGTCACATCCTTAGTCCGTAATCTTCTAACCTGACAATCAAGTATCGTTATGGGACTTTCCTCATAAGACAAATCCTCAGTTACCTGGACATCATCTATAGGGAATACTTTAGAAGGATCACCAATACACTTACGGAGCATCGATACATGTAAGACTGGATGTACCGCTTCCAAATCAGATGGAAGATCCAACTCATAGGCAACCTTGCCTACCCTACGAATAATCTAGTAAGGCCCATTGTATCTCGGGCTAAGCTTCCCTTTCTTAGCGAATCTCATCATACCCTTCATGGGTGACACCTTCAGGAATACCCAATCACCAACCTGAAACTCTAAGTGTCGACGTCGATTATCTGCATATGACTTTTGTCGACTCTAGGCTGCTAATAACTCTCCTGAATAAGCTTCACTTTATCAACAACTTGTTGAATCATGTCTGGGCCTATTAACTTAGTCTCACCTACATCGAACCAACTGATAGGTGACCTGCACTTCCTCCCATATAAGGCATCGTACGGGGCCATCTGGATACTAGAACGGTAGCTATTATTATAAACAAACTCAACAAGTGGTAAATGATCATTCCAGCTACCTATGAAGTCAATAATATAGGCTCTCAACATATCCTCTAGCGTCTGAATAGTGCGCTCAGTCTGAGGATGAAATACTGTGCTCAGACTCACGTGCGTCCCCAATCCCTTCTGGAATGACTTCCAAAAGTTAGTTGTAAACTGAGCTCCTCTATCCGATATTATAGTTATGGGAACCCCATGCAGTCTCACTATCTCCCTGATGTACAATCTATCATAGTCTTCAGCTGAATAAATAGTCATGACTGGAAGAAAATGGGATGATTTCGTCAGCCTATCCACAATCACCCATATAGAGTCATACTTCCGCTGAGTGTTAGGTAAGCCTGTAATGAAGTCCATATTAATCACTTTCCATTTCCATGTTGGTATCTCTATCTCCTGTAGCAATCCATCAGGCTTCTGATGCTCGACCTTAACCTGTTGACAATTCGGGCACTGAGCAACAAACTCCGCTATGTCCCTTTTCATGTCATCCCACCAATACAAGCATCCGAGGTCATGATACATCTTCGTTGACCCTGGATGAATAAAATAACAGGCATTGTGTGCCTCTCCCATAACCTGTTGTCATAGTCCTGCAACATCTGGTACACATAGCCTACCTTCATACCGTAGCACTCCATCAGGTGCAACCTCAAATAGAGTCTTCTCCTTTCGAAGAGTTGCATCTCTATACTGTGCCAGGACAGGATCCTCATACTGATGTATTTTTACCTCTTATATGATAGAAGACTCGACAACTCCTCGAACAACAACGCCACTATCTCCAGAATCAGCCAAACGGACTCCACGGCTGGCTAGCTGGTGTATCTCACGAACCATATCCTTTCTGTCTGGCTGTACATCCATCAAGTTACCCATAGATCTACGGCTAAGAGCATCTTCTACAACATTTGCTTTCCCGAGATGGTATAAAATATCAACATCATAGTCCTTTAGTAACTCTAGCAACCGTCTCTGTCGTAAATTTAGCTCCTTCTCTAGCCACCGTCTCTGTCGTAAATTTAGATCCTTCTGTTTAAAGATATATTGGACTATTGTGATCCGTATAAATATCAACATGAACTCCATATAAATAATGTCTCCATATCTTCAAAGCATGAATCACTACTGCCAACTCAAAATCATGAGTAGGGTAATTCTTTTCGTGCTTTCTGAGTTGTCGGGAGACATAAGCTATAACCTTGTCATGCTGCATCAACATACAACCTAGTCCAAAACTTGAAGCATCACAATAAATAACATAACCATCTGGTCCCTCAGGAAGAGTCAGAACTGGAGCTGTAGTCAACTTGTCTTTCAGCAACTGGAAGCTTTGCTCACAAGCATCCGTCCATTGGAACTTAGATGTCTTCTGAGTTAGCCTTGTTAAAGGTGCTGAAATCGAGGCAAACCTTTCTACAAACCTCCTGTAATACCCTGCCAGCTCCAGAAAACTGTATACTTCCATAGGTGTCGTAGGTCTGGGCTAAGTCTTAACCGCCTCAATCTTCTGCGTATCGACCCGAATACCATCAGCTCCAATGATATGCCCCAAGAATGCCACTGAAGTCAACCAGAATTCACACTTAGAAAACTTGGCATACAACTTCTGATGCTGAAGTACCCTAAGTACCGTCCTCAAATGGTCTGCATGTTCCTCTTCTGAACGTGAATAAACCAGAATATCATCAATGAATACAATGACAAACATATCCAAGAATGACTTGAATACCCGGTTCATAAAATCCATAAACACTGCTGGAACATTGGTAAGCCCAAAAGGCATCACTCTAAACTCATAATTTCTGTACCGGGTCCTGAATGTTGTCTTCGGAATATCTGCCTCCTTCACCCGTACCTGATGATAACCTGACCGCAAGTCTATCTTCGAAAAACACTTAGCACCCTGTAACTGGTCAAATAAATCATCAATCCTGGGGAGGGGATACCTATTCTTTATGGTTACCTTATTCAGCTACCTATAATCAATACACATCCGTAGCGACCCGTCCTTCTTTCTCACAAATAATATCGGTGCTCTCCAAGGTGATATACTAGGTCTGATAAAGCCTTTTTCCAATAAGTCTCTCAGCTGCTCCTTCAATTCCTTCAACTCTGCAAGTGCCATTTTGTAGGGAGGAATAGATAAGGGTTGGGTACTTGGAAATACATCTATAGTGAACTCTATCTCCCGTTCTGGAGGAAGACCTGGAAGATCATCTAGGAATACATCTGAGAATTCACTAACTACCGATACTTACTGAAGAGTTGGTACCTTAGCTTCCGTATCATGCACCCGAACCAAATGATAAATACAACCCTTTCTGACCATCTTCTTTGCCTTGAGGTAGGAAATAAATTTACCCCTCGGCGATGCTGTATTTTCTCTCCATTCTATAACTGGTTCTCCTAGAAACTGAAATCGAACCATCTTTTCTCTACAATCGACGTTAGCCTAACAAGAAGCCAACCAATCCATACCCATAATAACACCAAATTCAGTCATGTCTAACTCTATCAAATCTTCTATGGTACGACGACTATGTATAACCACCGAACAATTTCTATATACTCACCTAGCTATGATAGAATCTCCTACCGGTGTAGCTACCTCAAATGGTTCTATCGATTCAGATTCTACTCCGATTCTACTTGCAACAAAGGGGGATATATATGACAGGGTGGAACCTGAATCTCAATGCATATACGTCTCGGAAAAAGATTGATAATATACCTGTAACCACATTTGGCGATGCCTCCTGATCATGCCTACTAGACAAAGCATATATGTGGTGCGAGAGACCGCTAGAACTAGAAACTCCACCACGACCTCTACCACGGTCTGCTGGCATGTGAACACCCTGCCCTGCGGGGCGCATAGCTATAGAAGATGATGAACCAGCAACCGATCCCATAGGCTGAGTCATACCACCTGGACCACCTCTGTAAGGACAATCTCTCATCATATAGCCTTAACGGCCGCAAGAAAAATAAGCACCAGTAGTAAGACGACATTTCCCAGGATGGGACCTACCACACCGAGAACACCGAGGAAAAGATGGCCTCGACTGACTAGAACCCCTGTTCATCTGTGAACCTAAAGCCCTGGAGCTCTGATCAGCTCATGAATACCCCTCACGGTCAAATCTCCTGCCTGTGGACTATGGAGGTGCGCTCTGTGCCAGCTGGGAAGAATATCTAACCTACTACTGAGGCTGCCCGCCTCGAAACCCACCAGAATATCCAGCCGATCTAGCCCTTTTATGCTGGCCTCTATCATGATCCCTATCTGGCTGACGTCCTCTGTGTCGGTCTTCTACCCCCTATGCATATGCCTGAAACTGTGCAACATCTATACCGGGCTGAAGAGCCACTGCCATGCAACCATCAATCAAATAGTGATCTAGTCCCATCACATAATGGTGCACTCTATCCGCCATCTCAGCTACAATAGTGGGAGCATATCTAGCCAACGAGTCAAACTCAAGGCTATACTCTCGAATGCTCCTGCCATTCTTCCTCAACTGCAAGAATCTATCGACTCTGGCTCATCTCATCTCTGGAGGCAGAAAGTGGCCAAGGAATGCCTCTGTAAGCTCATCCCATACAGCTGGAGGAGCACTCTCGTCTCTAGATAACTCCCAAGACTCATACCAATTTACAGCTACATCCCGCATCCGATACGAAGCCAATTCAACCGACTCAATCTCCGAAGCCTTAATCACCCTCAATGTGCGCTGCATCTATCGGATGAACTCCTGCAGGTCATCCTCGGGCTTTGACCTGAAAAACTCTGGAGAATTACAACTCAAAAAGTCACGAACCCTCAAACTATCAGATCTACTATCAACCTCAAGTCCGCATGCGTGAGTGCGCCTCGCCACTAATGCAGTCGCACTGTCTTTGCGTCTCTCATGGCTCGTCATCGCCCAGGCCGAGGAGCGGAGGATCGTGCATTGGGGCCTCAGGAGCTAGTGATGATGTTGCCCTCTGAACTGGAGCCTCTGGAGGTGGCGATATAGTAGAGGTCATCTACTGGGGTACAATCTCAGGCATAGACTGGGTATGGGCCCTAGTAACCCTCCGGGTCTGACTAGTATCTTCTGCTACTGATTTGCCCTTCTGGACGGCTGTCACTTTTTTTGGAGGCATAGCTGTAAACACATTAATTCGTCAGAGAGGGGAATTATCCTAATAACACAGCTCTATCGCACGATCTTAGAGTAAGAAGAAAAGATAACATCTTAAATGTCCGATAGTCTCCTGCGTGTAATTATGGTGCACAACATACCCATACACAAGACTCTACCAGACACGATTTGTAGACATTCCAAGGACGAACTGCTCTGATACCACTAAATGTCATGACCTGACTCGACGGGACGTGACCCGGTGCCCTACCTGGGCACCCTTATACCCACCTGTCACATGTAATCACACAGATACCAAGGATAATGTAGAAATTCGTAAACCATATCAAAATAGGCAAGCCGACAAGACTTCCACAATACATATAGATATCCAAAACGGCTCACAACCGTACACTTATACAAAAACACATCTACCACCCATAACTGTCTACAGACCTCTAAGAATACGATAATGAATTATGACGGGACAGGGCCCCATCGTGTCCCTAAATATGCATAAGTCAAAAATAAGGTTCTGTACCAAAATGACTAAGCTCTGAATCAATGGAGCTCTCCAAATAGCGGAACAGGAATCCTAGACTGGAGGATCACCAAACTGAGCACATGTACCTGCAGGCATGAACGCAGCTCCCCGAGGAAAGGGGGTCAGTACGAAATAATGTACTGAGTATATAAAATATGAAGTATTGTAAAGAAGATCATAACTGGCCAAGGATAATAGGAGACATGTATAGTAATCAAAATACCAATGCAAATGTGTCATATAAAAATGAGAGTCAACTGTGCCTTATAAAAATGAGTCAATTTTTCCTTTTAAAAATGAGAGTCATATCAAAATCATGGATGCATGTCCATAGTATCATCATCTGTATATATACATATTACGTGTTCCGGCCCTGTGGTGAGGGACTCGGTGGAATTATCATATCATGGATACCTGTCCATATAACGCGTCCCAGCCCATTCTGGGACTTGGTGAGCTCATTATCATCATGGATGCCTGTCTATGAAATTATCATATATACATATAACGTGTCCCGGCCCTCTAGTGAGGGACTCGGTGAATCAATACAATAAATCAGCGCACAAACATGACCCGGCCCGGGACTCGATGAAATGATATAATCATATCAAGAACGAATAGATTATCATGAGTATCTTTATACAAATTAAATCATCATTTGACTCTCAATGGAATAAATAGAATATCTATCACTTAGAAAATCAAGGCACTATCATATGATGTATCATTAAGAATTAGAATTCAATAGAATTATGTACGTCCGCGGTACACTCATTTTATATAAATCATGTCAAAAGAAAGAAATGATAGTTTCACATACCTTATTGTCGAACTAACTAACTCTATAATTAATATTCGTCTCGATTAACACTCGACCTATAATAATAGCAACATGCCCGTCAACTCTATGATTTCTAACGTAAGTTATATCGAATGATGACTCTCTTTTCTATAAAAATTCGGACAGCACTCCCCCTATTTATATGCACATCCACAACTTACAAACAAAGCCAACAATACCAATAACAAGATGCAACTTAAAGATATAACCAAATCAGTCCATATACTATATCTACACCATAGTTATGCATTCTTTCTCTTTACCTTCATGTACTACAACAACCACAATAACCAAGGTGATTTATACACCTATTTCTCATGTTAATCCATCATCTTAACTCATATCAAATCAGCCCCTAAAATAGTCCATATACCAACAATAACGAGAATACAAAATAACACCTTTCTACACCATCTTACTTGCTTGTTTTTCCTCCAACATTGTTCATCTTCAACACTAAGGTTGTTGGGGCAATTTCTCGGCCAGCAGTGCCGAGACCCACGTTTTAGGTGTTAATTCTTGGCCTAGAACTTAGTTGAGGAGCTTAATCTAGGAAGAGAGGTAATGTGGTCTCTAACTTAGCTATGGAAGAGATGGAAATCTGTTTTTCTTGGAGTAGAGAGGATGGGAGATGAGGGAAGGGGTGTTGTTCGAGCAAAGGGGGAAAAATGGGAGGGGAATGGGTTTTAAATGGGCATATTTTTAGCCCATGCATGTTAGTGGTGTTTCCACTAGTCCCATGCCTTGTGCCACTTGTCTTCCACTAGTCTCCCACTTATCATCCTTTCCACTAAAATTAATCCCACTTCATTTAAAAATCTGAAAATTCATGTCCTAATTCTCGATGACACCCTTTTTATTTATACGACATAGTCCTTAACCCCATTGGGAAAATTCAACCACTAGTATTAATTTCCATTGTCACATTTGTTGTATCCAAATTATTCCGGGATCACATCATTTTTGTATACTAATTTTCGTATTAACATATGTAAGTATACTTTATTTCCAATACTCAGATCTTATTATCTTAATTACATCCTCAAATTATGGCCTTAAAACCATGAGGTGTAACATCTACCAGAATTCAAGTTCGCATAAAACAACCTAAACTTCATCAATGAATGGTTCTTTCTCAGTTACAATTTTTAGTAGCTTTCTATCATTGAGGAACTCAACCAAACCATACTCCGAACATGAGGCTATATCTAACACTTTTTCTTCCATGATAACTCTATTCCTATACCAATCCCATTTATCAAATTTTGCTTTGGAATAAAACTTATAAGAAAAAATATTTACCTCAACTTCATTTTCTGATTCGGTATTGCCAGACGAGGATTGTGAGGATGTCTCTTCAGAAGTCTGCTAGAATGTTTCTTGAGATATTATGGCATTCTCAGCAATATTTTGGGCAGTATCTGGTTTAGCATGACGGAGAATTCCTTTGGGGCAGAACATTGTTAGGGGGTGTCGTCAGGAATCTCCTCGTCTTGATACTCACTTTGAGGAACAGAGGCTGGAGGTTCTTCTTCAGTGTCTTCCGAGGACAATTTGAAGTCCATATCTCCAATGTCACTACTTGAGCAATCAAGAAATGTAGTTTCAAATTTGGACTTCTTGGTTTTAGATTCCTGTTGACATGTTATTTCGAACATTCTACCCGATCTTCAAGTAGGAAAAGAAGATGTACTGGTCCTTTTACCGAGGGTAGAATAATCTAATGTAGTATCTACATCTATGGGATTATTGTCATCCCAGTGTCCAGTGGTTCCTCATCTCCTCTGAGAATAATGGATGTATACCTATTTTTCGGTAGGTGTTGAGAAGATGATGTAGCTGGTTGTTGAGGTGGACTGGTGATCATTGGAGTGTTGTTGGTAGTGTTGGTCGACATAGGTGTTGACATGGGTGATGTTTCCATCGGTGAGTTTGGAGGAGAGGGTTTTGGGTTTTTGGATGAAGATGAAAGGGAAGACTCCATCGGTTAGGTAGGGAATTTACCGAGGTGATGTGATTTTTCCTCTACCCTTTTTTAAAAATTTAGGAAAAAATTGGACATAATAAAAGAGAGCAGTTGAGAAGAATTTATACAAGGAAATCTTTTATTATCTAACAAAAATCCGTTAGTTTTAGGTGTTTCAATTTTACACAAACAATTACACCAAAAATATTGGGATAGATAAATATCATGGCAAGAATTTAATTTGGTCTTATCATTTTAAGGTTTGAAATTCCTATTTAAAAAAGGCATAAAAATAAGGAAACCCAAAGACGGACTTTTCTTAAATCAGCTAAGATCAATATTCCAACACATATCACGTTCTGAAAATGTCAACAACAATGTTGACAACATTTTGGATGACACAAGTATTTTAATCCCACATGAATTCTTCATTTTGGCAATAAATTAGACACGTTTTACACACACTCTATGGATTTGATCACTGGACCAATATAATATTTTCCCACCGTGTCCTTGGTCTAATTATGAAGCAAATGTAAAAGAATTTTTCTTGTCAAAAGAATACTTTTATGGTATTCTCAAATTTATTTTTAAAGCAATTGATACTCCTATAGAATATGAACGGTATCATTTCTTGGGCTTCACCCATTTTTCACAGTTACCAACTATTTATAAATGTTTTACCTTATTTTGATACTCTTTTTTTATGATATATAATATCATCGCAGAGAACGGTATCACTTTGAAAACAATTTCTTCTCAGAGGATCAAACATGTGACCAAAAGTTATGCACCATTCAGCAACAATAATCACTCATTGATATATCATAGGCAAATGTCACCCGAAATGTTAGAGAACGTTCAGCTGACATTCACCAAAAAATATCTTTTTAGAGATTATCAGCTCTCATGGTCTAAAGCTTTTGTAAAATATCAGCTAGTTGATAAATAGTGTCAACATGTTCAATTTTGATTAACTATTTTTCAACTAAATCTCTTAAAAATGATGTTTAATATCTATATGTTTTGTACGTGAGTGTTGAACTGAATTTGTGAAAATATTTATGGCACTTAGATTATCACAATACAAAATTAAGACGTTGCTAGTAAAACCATAGTCGTCTAGCATGTGTCGTAGCCATATTAATTGAGAGCAACAACTTTCAACTGCTATATATTCAGATTCAGCAGTTGAAAGTGAGACACATTTTTATTTACGACTATACCATGAAACAAGGTTATTGCCAAGATAAAACATCCTCCACTTGTACTCTTTCTATCATCCATATCACCAGCCCAATTTGGATCACTATACCCTATTAAATTATGATTAGTATCTTTGGAATATCAAATTCCCAACTCATATGTGTCGACAACATATCTAATGATTCAATTTACGATATTTAAATGGGAAATTTTGGGACAAGCTTGGAATCGAGCACAAACACAAACACTAAACATTATATCAGAACAGCTAACAGTAATATATAGAAGGCTACCTTCATAGATCGATACAAATTTGAGTCGATATTTTCACCAACATTATCCTTACATATCTTCTGCGATGACCCCATGGGAGTTTTCATCTGCTTAGTATTTTCCAATCCAAACCTCTTAACTAGATTCTTGGTATATTTATTCTGGGAGATAAAAATTCTATCTTCACTTTGCTTAATCTGTAAGTCTAAGAAAAAAATTAGTTCTTCAATCATGTTCATCTCAAATGTCGATGACATTGCTTCAACAAATGTCTTTAGGTAAGACGGTGAGGTCGAACCAAAAACTATGTCATCTACATAGATTTGAGAAATAATAATATCTACACTGTGATGTTTAATGAATAAAGTACGATCACCTTCACCACAGTTAAAACCATATTCAAGAAGGAGTTAGTTAGACAACCATACCATGCTCGAGAGGCTTGCTTCAATCCATATAATGCCTTTTTGAGCTTGTACACATAGTATGGATGGTGAGGATCTTCAAATCTTTTTGGTTGTTCAACATAGATCTCCTTATCAAGATAATCATTCAAGAAAATACCTTTTACATCCATTTGATGTAAAGTAATTTTCAGACAACAAACAATAGAAAGTAGAAGTCTATTTGACTCAATTTTAGCCACAGGTTCAAAGGTTTCGTCATAGTCGATTCCTTCAACCTAAGTTTATCCTTGTGCCATTAGGCGAGTTTTGTTTCTGATTACAGTTCCTAATTCGTCTGATTTATTTTTTAAAATCCACTTAGTTCCAATTACATTTGTATTACATGGATGTGGAACTAAGTCCCAGACTTCATTTCGAGAAAATTATTCAAGCTCTTCTTGCATTGCTTGAATCCAACAATTATCATTGAGCGCTTCTGAAATATTATTAGGTTCTAAAGTAGATATATAGCAAGAAAGACTAACCTCTTGGTATATGGTAGACATACACACATACCTTACCATATATCTGTAATTAAGTGGTTATTTCCCTCTTGTTCTTATTCCCTCAAAAACTCCTCCTATCACCTGCCCTGTAGGATAATATTTCCTAATCTTTGATGAGGGATCCCTTCGCATTTGATCAAGAAGTTCAGATATTGCTTCAGGTGTGACAACATTTGGGGCAATTCTGATTCTTCTGCAGTTTGCTTATTTTCCACGAGCTGTATCTCCTGAAAGATCAGTAAAATGATCAAAAATAACATTAATAGACTCTTGTAAGGTTTTAGATATCATATTGTATACTCGATAAGCATGACTATTTTGCGAATAGCCAACAAAAATTCATTTATCACTCTTAGAGTCAAACTTTGTCAAATGATCTCTATCATTCAAAATGTAACAAATACACCCAAAAATATGAAAGTAACACAAGTTAGGTTTCTTTTCATCTTTGTTCCAGACCTTAAGTAGACTTTATTAGTGATGTGACATGTAGTATTCAAGGTTTCTGCCCAAAAACGTTTTGACAATTTCTTAGAACTAAGCATAACTCTAGCTATTTCTTGTAATGTTCTATTCTTCCTTTCTTCTACACCAATCTGTTGAGGGGTTTTGGGAGCAGAAAATTAATGGAAAATTCCTTTTTCTCACAAAATTTTGTGAATGACCTATTTTCAAATCTTTTCCATGATCGGATCTAATCCGAAAAACAGAAGAATGAAACAAATTCCTTATCCTAGAGTGCAAGATTTTAAACATGTCAAAAGTTTGTGATTTTTCATTTAAAAAATATATCAATGATTATCAAAAAATCATCTACAATCACATAGGAATACCTCATGCCTCCTAAACTGTCTACCTTAATTGGACCCATAATATCCATGTGCAATAATTGAAAACAGTGAAACGTACCTGAATGTTGTCCGTCATTATGAACAACATTATGGAAAACACAGATTTGCTTACCTTTCGTGCAATCTTCACAGACCATTGTTTTACCTTTAGGACACAGTTTAGGAATACCTCTTACCGCCTCATATGAGATTAATCTAAATTGCGGTAGTTGACATGTCCTAACTTTTGATGCCACAATGTTGTGTCATCGATCCTAACATTATTGCATATTACTTGTCTTCCAACAATATAACAATTGTCACTTGTTCTTGTACCTGTCATGACACACATTTTAGCTTCATTCGTAACTTCACATGCATTCTTAGTAAATCTTACCTCAAGATTGTCATTACATAGTTGACTTATACTAATAAGATTCGCCATTAAACCCTCAACATGTAAGATATTTATTAGGGCTGGAAATCCAGGAACACTTAAGATCCTTTTTCCAATTATTTTGTATTTACTGCCACCTCCATAAGTCACGTTACCTTCATTGAATAACTCAGTCCCTTAGTACATGTCATATGGAGAGAACATCCACTATCAAAGTACCAAGAATCTAAAATGTTAGTTCTTAATGCATTTTGGCAACATTACAAACAATATCATTTTTAGAAACCCAGACTCTCTTAAAAAAAATCCTACTTTTTTGTTTAGAAATGTTGTCTTTAGTGTTGTCAGGTATGTTAGACAACTTTTCGGACAATATTTGCTCACTGAATTTTGAAGTTTGAAATAGTAAGGTATTAAATGTCCAGGGGAGTTACAGTAATGATACACAAACTTCATTTTCTTTGACATGTATGAGAACCTATTATTTACCCTTTTTTCTTTTACAAAGCTTATTTTCTCATTTTTATCAAAGATGTTTGAACTTATTGTTTTAAGAGAGTTTTCATATCCAATACCTGCATGTGAAGGTTTACTAAGGTTGAGTATCTCATTTAATTTTGAAGTCCCCGTGTTGAGCCTACAGAAGGTTGTTTTGGCTAGATCCAATTTTGCATTGATCTTACCAAATTCAATGTCTTTTTTGGTAAGTGTAACCTCTAAACGGGTTATCATGCCTTTTAAATATGCATTCTCAAGAGTTAAAGATTTTACAATTGCGTCAAGTTGCTTGGACTCTATGATTAAGTCTTTACACAATTTTTCTGATTCCTTAATCATGTCATCTTTGGTGTCAACTTGATCCTCAAAATCAGTCTCACTAGTAGAAAAACCACTAAAGCAATTAATATTAGAATAGTTAAAGAATTCGTACCTCTCGGATGTTGTTGAAAATGTAGATATCGTCGCTGATGTTGACGCAAATGTTGTAACATTTGGGATGACACTGTTGATGACATTTTCATTGTCCGATAAGGACTGGTCGCGAACAGTATCCAGCATTTCTTATGACTCTATCTCTTGATCTCCTTCTTCTTCTCCTTCGTCGTCACTAAGAGAAATCTATAGACTTTTACCAAATTTCCTCAAAGTATTTGCACATTCATTAGCATAATTACCCCAGCCCGAGCATGCATGACATTTCAAGGACTCAAGCTGTTTGAGATCAAATTTGATACGATCTGAGTTGGTTCTATTTAGCTGATTTCCTCTTTGTATTGTTAGATGGGATTTAGTGGACTTTTGATTGAAGTCTTGGTTTTGGTACTCTTTGGATTTGAATTTATTTCTATCATTATTGAACTTTCTCACCATCGAATTGAATTTTTGAGTAAGGAGGGCAATATTTGTACCGTCACCAACTTCTTCAAGGTTCTCATCCTCATCTTCGATTTGACTCTCCAACGATTTGACTTGAAGTGTTACATTATTGTTCTTGTACAATTCCCTTTGATTGTCATTGTTCATCTCATAGGTTTTCAGAATTCTCATTAAGGTATGAAGGTTCATTACGACAAGATTGTGAGTTTCTTCAATCATACAAATATTTATATTAAACTTTTTAGGAAGAGAACGGAGTGCTTTTTCCACAAGTTGAGTGTTGATTAAAGGAGCACCAACCACTTGACATTCATTAGAGATGTCAATCAACTTTTCAAAATAGGTTTTTATGTCCTCTGTTTCTTTCATCCTTAACATTCATATCTACTCATGAATACGAAGCTTCGTCCGACGAACACTAGAGCTACATTCACAATGAGTTTGTAAAGTATCACATGGGTCTTTAGCCGTAAAGCAGTTTTGTATGAGTTTGAACATGTAAAGATCAACCCATCCAAAATTACATTTAAGGCTTTCTTGTTGAAGCTTGTATTATTGGTTTCTTCCGCAGTCCATTCGGGTTCAGGTTTAGCAACAATATCATATTCCTCATCTGGTGGTAACATAGGAACAACATATACATTGATTATAGATCTCCATGCTGTAACATCAATTGATTTGATGTGAGAACGTAGGTGAATCTTCTAATAGGCATAGTTTGAACCATCTAAAATAGGAAGTCTATCAATTGTTGGATTAGCCGGATCCATAGCTGTAAATAACATGACCAAGCAGTTATTATATTAAGTGTTGACTCTGATACCACTTGTTGGGTCCCGGGGGCTATGAAACAATAAATAAAAATGCTAATAAACTAAATAAAATTTGAATTCCAATTCTGTTTTCGAATGTCAGGAATAATGTCGTCTGATAACTATAACAACCAGTAGTAAAAACAGAAATATTTGAAGAGAAAAAACAACGAAAATGTTACACCCCGTATTTACAGGACATGTTTTAAGAACGTATGTAAGAACTCACAAGTGTTAAGATTTGAGACTTGTAAGAAATTATCGGAATTATGAAATTTTCGGAAAGCGTATTGTTGTGACGAATGGGAGGGCGACACGTGTCACCCCCCCTTAGTGATGCCTTGGACGAAAATGTCATGGCTAAGATGGTCATTGACCATAGTCTTGTATGACTAAGTCTTGCAAGTAGCAAGCTTGATAATTTTGACTAAGTCAAAGGACCCACAATGTCTTGATATTTAATAAGAGCTTATCCTAGCCACCCAAATGGTTGCATCTTGACCCTCCAAGGTGCTATTTAATACTACTAGTAGCAAGAGTGAGCTTAACACTTAGAAAAATTTCTTGAAAATTTGAAGAACTCATAGAGAGCTCTCGGGTTCCATCATTTTGAAAAGGAAAAAAAATTGTTTCTTGTCCATTTAACTCCACACTTTAAACCAAGGTTCTTGAGGGTAGTGTAAGCATATCTCAATAGAAAAATCTCGGAAAAAGATAGTTTTCGGGTTAGTCGCAAAGCGAAAACCTAGTTGTCTTTCTAGGTTTTGTTTAGAAGTTTGAAGAAAAATTGTTGGTGTTGTTCTAAGGGTCTCAAGGAGCGGATTGAAGTGTCTTGGAGAGGCTCTAAACTACTAAGGAGCGACTTCGGATTTGGAGTTGGATTAAGATTCGTTGAGGTATAATCTTGTCTTTTAAAGTGTTACAAGATTATATATTTATATTGTTGTTGTTAGCTTTACATGTTGCTAGCATGAAGTTGATATGTTGAGGTTTATAAGTATTATGGATTGCTTGTAGCTTAAATCCGAAGTGTTATACAAGCCACTTGAAGATTGGATTACTAATTGGTCGTTTATTAGAAATCGTCGCATGTTACTTACTTGAAGATTATGGTAGTTATAATCAAATGCGACTTGATATCATGTTATGCTACCAATTTGGATTGAAATGGAAATTGGATAAGAATTGGTATTGTTGTATTCATTATGGCCGAAATTGGACTAGTAGTTGTATTAGTTTGTTATCGTTTGTGGCGGAATTTTACGTCTAGTAGGCGTGTAATCCCTATTGATAAATTGCTTTGATTGTGCCTTAAATGTGGCGTGTTTGGTTATTGTATTCGGCCTTGAAAAGGTGGCAAAGATAGTAAAAACAAAGGAGGTCTTTGTCCGATTTTCCGTAGAATTTAGCGACTTGACACTTATAATATTCTACGTTTGAAGTAAGGCTTTAATAGACGTATTGTGAATATTATAGGTTGACATACTACGGGCGGGACTTTGTACTTGGCAAGTGGTTGACCGAGGTATGTAGAACTTTTCCTATCTTTTGAGCATGACTAGTTGTGCGTATATATTACGGTGGCGTCTGAAGACCTTGATATCCTTTACTAGTTTTATGAATAGCCGGGTGAGTTAGTAGATTAACTCACTTCTTGAAAGTATTAAGGATGTCTAATGTTTTATTAAAGTTAAGGGACTTGAAGAGTTTTAAAGTATGTGATACTTGTTCCGTTTTAAACGTATAAGTCCCTTGGATAGGAAATTGTATATGGCTAAGGTATAAAGCGAATGTAACGACTTTATGGGGAGTTGGTTATGTTTGCTTTATGGAAAGATAAATGACTTAATTTTAAACAAAAGGCAATTTGATGTTTTTAAGGCCTCAATTGCCTAAGGTTTTATAATAAAAGGAGTCACTTGCTTTAGAAACCTAAATTTATGTTTAAAGGTATTGTGACTTGTCTTGAAAAGTAATTTTGACTTGATACTACGGTTTATAGTATCTTGGAAGTTCTATATAAAAATGAGTCATTTTTAAAAGGTTAGAAGTACGTAGTACTTTGGGTTAAACTCCCGGATTTATTATAACA
The DNA here is from genome assembly GCA_029844215.1 of Przewalskia tangutica. Lineage (NCBI taxonomy): Eukaryota > Viridiplantae > Streptophyta > Magnoliopsida > Solanales > Solanaceae > Przewalskia > Przewalskia tangutica. The sequence goes on along the minus strand of CM056724.1, from coordinate 94,487,928 downwards.
TATTAGTGCCTTAAGTAAACTAAAATGAGAGTGTAGATGAATAAGACTAATAAGAAGTTAGGGGGATTTCTAACTTGCTTATTTATTGTATGACGGCCGGTTTGAGATAAGGGTAAGAGTATAAGTGAGGGGCAGACCCCCAAGACGCTATACCACCTTCTCCAAGATAAGAGTATAAGTGAGGGGTAAGCCCCCAAGACATTATACCACCTGCTTTATTACCTTCTCCAGGGTAAGAGTATAAATGAGGGGCAAACCCCCAAGACGTTATACCACCTGCTTCATGGTAAGAGTATAAATGAGGGATAAGAACCCTAAGACGTTATACCACATGTTTCTATGGGTTCGCTACCCATGATTTGATCGGGAGTCTCCTATTGTAATGTTGCACGTATTCCCTTGATTTACTCTCATTGTTAGTAAGGCACTGTGTACTGTAATTTTGTTATCATACATGTCTCCGGCTTTGTTTTAAACTTATGTTGTAATTACATTACTTTCCAGTTTTACATACTTAGTACATATTGTGTACTGACCCCCTTCTCGTGCGTTCATGACGAGGAAAGAGTAGCAGTGGTGGATCCTCATACTTAGGATCACTTATCAGACGTCAGAAGCTCCATTTCTCCGGAGGCTTGTCTCTTTTGGTACAGTCTTTCCCTGATGTTGTAGATTTATGTACATTCGTGGTATGGCGAGGCCTGTCCCGCCACGATTGTTATTCCTAAGTGCGTATTCACATATGTGGTTGGTATGAAGCGATGTTATCTGATTGTACTTTTGATTATGTTATATTATGGAAGGCGGCCTTATCGGCTAGCCTAGGATGTTTTATTGTTACACATGTGTTTATGTTGTGTATGTTCTGCTGCTATTCTCTGATGTACACGAGCAGGTGCCCTGTAGTAGGGCACGATCGTGAACCGGTGGTCGTGACAAAAGTGGTATCGAGCGCGATTAGTCCTCGGAAAGTGTCTGAGGCACGTGTCTAGTAGAGTCTTGATTATCGGTGTGTTGTGCACCACATCTATAATCAGGAGGCTGCAGGACATTTAGGATTGGTTTCCATTCTTCTCTCTCTGAGATCGTGCAGTAGAGATGTCTTATTAGGTTGAATCCTCTCTGACCTAGTCTTATGAAACAGATATGCCTCCACGGAAGGCGATCAGGGCCCAGAAGGGCAAGGCAGCAGCAGGAGCTGCTAGCGGTACTCAGAGGGTTTCACGGACTCGGGCACGTGCTATGCACAGGGTAGTAAGCGGTCGGCGAGTTCACCACGCCGGCGGTATTAGAGGCGAGAGCGGCGGTAGCTCCAGAGGTTCCTGCGAGCCTCGATTCGCGGCCGGTGGTGCGAGTATAGAGACTACGGGAGCATATCCGATTATTGACCAAGATAGTAGTCGGCGGCCGGCAGCGAGCGACCACCATGTGAGCCGACGGTTTGCTGATTAGGGATTTTATGGGTTGTCATCCACGAGTTTTATGGTTCGAGTGCGAGGAGGATCGCAGGAGTTCATTCGGCGCCTACAGGACCATGCGCTTTCTTAGGGCTTGAGACAGTGCATTACACTAGCCTCTTACCTTCTGCGATATTGCGTTGAATTGGTTTGAGTCGTGGTTGCTTTCGAGAGGTGATGATGCTCTTCCGGTGTTTGGGAGGAGTTTCTGAGGCCTTCATGGATCACATTTGCCTCACGAGATGAGAGAGCCGGGTAGAACGGGAGGACTATCGGGAGTATAGCTGAGTTTGACTCCTTGGCGGTTATCGCGTACTATTGTAGTGACATGGCGGATAGGGTTCATCGTTATGTGATGGGGCTTGGCCGTCATATGATTACCGCATGCTTCAGTGTGGCTCTTCACTGGTATGGATATCGCCGGATGCATGCCTATGCGCGAGGATAGAGGATAGAGAGGAGGACCAGATTGACTCGAGCCCGGCCAGAGGCGGGACATCGTGGTCTCGAGGCGATTTCGGCGGACAGCCTCGGCGAACAGTCCACTTTCCGGCCCGGCGCGAGTGCTCCTTCACGGTTTTCTAGAAAGAGGTCGATCGGCAGTCATTCGGGAGCGGTCGGGCTGCAGGACTTCGGGATTCGAGGCGGAACCGTCGCGTCGGGACCACCCACATCTCGGTGTGCTCGATGCGGTAGGTTTCACTGAGCGAGTGTCGCAGAGCTTCGGGAGCTTGTTACTCGTGTGGCGGCAGGCTATTTGAGGAGAGATTGTCGTCAGAGGCGGCATGGGTGGTGCGGTGCGGCCAAGCGGGATCTGTTGCTGGGTCTTCTTCTCCTTCTGTGGTTATGCGCCCCGGAGGGCAGGGTACTCACGGACCGGCAGGCCGCGGTAGAGGTCGTGGTGGTGGTTCCAGTTCTAGCGGTCCACAGAACCGCATATATTCATTAGCCAGCCCGGGATCGTGAGGCTTCCACGGCGTCGTCGCAGTACATTATTGATTTCATCTTTGTAGCGTTTATGCTGATAGATCGTGTTCTACCTTGTCCTATGTGTCCCCTCTTGTGCGGGTAGAATCGGGATAGAGCGAGTCGATAGAGCCTTTTGAGGTAGCTACGCCAATGGGAGATTCGGTGTTAGCCGGCGGGTGTCTGAGGTTGTCGGTTTATATTTCTGATCGTCGGACCCTTGCAGACTTGATAGAGTTGGAGATGTGATTTTGATGTCATTATGGGTATGGGTGGTTGGCTTCTTGTTATGCCAACGTTGATTGTAGGGACAGTTGGTTCGGTTCGGTTTCTGGCGAGCGATTATCGAGTGGAAGAAGCGGCAACACAGTCGCGAAGGGTAGGTTTATTTCTTACCTCAAGGCTAGGAAGATGGTGCGAGAAAGGGTACATCTATCATCCGGTTCGTATTTGATACTGGTGAGGTGCGGTTCTTGATCGATCAGTGGTTAGGAGTTTCGGATGTGTTCCCGGATGATCTTTCGTATCCTCTCACGAGAGGAGATTGAGTTTTGTATTGACACGTTGCGGACACTCGACCTATTTCCATTCCACCATCGAATGGCTTTCTTGAGTTGAGGGAGCTGAAGGACCAGCTGAAAGATTTGCTGGAAAAAGGCTTTATCAGGCCTAGTGTATCTCCCTGGGGAGCGCCGGTGTTGTTCGTGAAGAAGAAGGATGGGACGCTGCGTATGTGTGTTGATTATAGGCAGCTGAATAAGGTAACCATTAAGAATAGGTACCCCCTCCCCAGGATTGATGATTTGTTTGACCAGTTGCAGGGTGCGAGGTGTTTCTCCAAGATAGACCTGCGGTCTGGTTATCATCAGGTTCGAGTTTGAGAGGAAGATATCCCAAATACTGCATTCAGGACCCGGTATGGGCACTATGAGTTTAGGGTTATGTCTTTCGGTTTGACCAACGCTCCAGCGGTATTTATGGATTTGATGAACCGGGTGTTCAAGCCATTTTTTGATACATTTGTGATAGTATTCATTGATGACATCCTAGTTTATTCGCGGACAGAGCAGGAGCATGCAGATCACTTGAGGACGGTACTTGGGGTCCTCCGGAGCCGGCAGTTATTCGCCAAGTTCTCCAAGTGTGAGTTTTGGTTGGCCTCAGTGGCATTCATGGGGCATATTATTGGGGCTGATGGTGTTCGGGTGGATACGGCAAAGATTGAAGCGATCAGTCTTGGCGAGACCTCTTACTCCGACCAGTGCAGCATTTCTTAGACTGGCGGGTTATTATCGTAGGTTTGTGGAGCGGTTGCTTGATTTCAAGACCGCTGACTAGCGGACTCGGGCGGCCAAGTTCCGGTGGACGAGGCTTGCGAGAAGGGTTTCCATTCTTGAAGGAAAGGTTGACTACGACTCGGTTCTTACTCTTCCTGAGGGTTAGGCAGTGCGTGATCTATTGTGATGCCTCGGGTATAGGGCTAGGGTGTGTTTTGATGCGGACGGCAAGGTTATAGCCTATGCTTCCGGCGATTCTGAGCATGAGAGGAATTACCCTACCCATGACTTAGAGTTGGCGCGATTATTCATGCCAAGATTTGGAGACATTATTTGTATGGGGTTCATGTGGATATTTATACGACCACAAGAGCCTCCAGGTATATCTTCGAGCAGAGGAGAACTTGAGAGGCGAGCGGTGGTTAGAGTTCTTTGAAAGACTATGATGTTAATATTCTATATCATCCGGGGAAAGCCAACGTAGTTGCTAATGCCTTGAGTCGTAGATCGATGGGGAGCCCGTGCAGATACAACGTAAAGACAGACATGGTCGTCGAGATCCACCAGTTAGCGAGCCTTGGGGTTCGATTGATTGATACCGACGATAGTGGGGTACGGGTTCGTGAGGTTGCCGAGTCTTCCATCGTTGATGAGGTGAAGAGGCGACAGTTTGAGGACCCAGTGTTGGTACGGTATCGATATGCAGCTCTTCGGGAGGAGAAGAGTCTATTCGAGGTAGCGCCTGATGGGGTGTTGAGATTTGAGGGTCGGTTGTGTGTTCCCGATGTGTCAGGACTTCGTCAGCAAATTCTGGGGGAGGCACACAGTGCTCATTATTCTATTCATCTGGGGTCGACCAAGATGTACCATGACCTCAGATGTTTGTATTTGTGGGATGGCCTAAAGAGGGATGTGGCAGGTTTTGTTGCACAGTGTCCTAATTTCCAGCAGGTCAAGGTTGAGCACCAGAGGCCCAGCGGATTATTGCAGTCTATTGAGATTCCGACTTGGAAGTGGGAGGTGATCAACATGGACTTTGTTACAGGGTTACCTCGTACTCAGAGGAAGTACGACTCCATTTGGGTTATTGTTGTGGTGACGAAATCAGCCCATTTCCTTCGATCGGGGCGACGTTTTGGTGAGACTATGCGGTGTACATCGAGAGATTGTGAAGGTCGCGGTGTCCCGGTGTCGATTATATCCGATAGGGGAGCCCAGTTTACGGCTAACTTCTGGAGGTCTTTCCAGAAGGGTTTAGGGACACAGGTGAGTCTCAGTACAACATTCCATTCTCAGACTGATGGGCAGGCAGAGCGTACTATCCAGACGCTTGAGGATATGCTGCGAGTCTGCGTGATTGATTTCAGGGGTAGCTGGGAGGATCATTTGCCTCTTGTGGAGTTTTCTTACAACAACATCTACCATTCCAGTATACAGATGGAGACCATACGAGGCTTTATATGGGCGGAAATGCAGGTCGCCGATTGGTTGGTTCGACGTGGGCGAGGTACAGTTAGTTGGCCCAGACTTGGTTCAGCAGGCTGTGGATAAAGTAAAGCTTATCGTAAGAGGCATAGCGGCTCAGTCGGCGAGAGGTCATATGCGGATAATCGGCGTCGGCATTTGGAGTTTCAGGTAGATGATTGGGTCTTCTTGAAGGTGTCACCCATGAAGGGTGTGATGAGATTCGGTAGAAGGGAAACTCAGCCCAAGGTACATCGGGCCTACCGGATCGTCGTAGAGTGGGCAAGGTTGCCTCTGAGTTGGATCTGCCATCGAGTTAGAGGCGGTACATCCGGTCTTCCATGTTTCTATGTTGCGAAAGTGTATCGGTGATCCAATGGCGAGTTTTCCTACTAGTGAGGTCCAGTGTGAGAGGGGTTATCGTATGAGAGAGTCCCATAGCGATACTCGATCGCCAGTCGACGGCTGCGGACCAAGGATGTAGCTTCCGTCAAAGTCCTGTGGAGGAATGATAACCGGGAGGAGATGACTTGGGAAGCAGAGGAGGACATGTTGAGGAAGTATCCTCACTTATTTCCTATACCTTTAGGTAATTCATCTTCCCTTACTTGTCAGGTTTTAAATTGAAGTATTTCTTTTGCTTAAATGATATTATGTGGCCATGTGTGGCATTTTTGGTATGTCGGGGTTGTGAAAGGAAACTATGTTGCTAATTGACTCCGAAAGAACATTCGGGGACGAATGTTTCTAAGGGGGGAAGAATGTTACACCCCGTATTTACAGGACATGTTTTAAGAACGTATGTAAGAACTCACAAGCGTTAAGATTTGAGACTTGTAAGAAATTATCGGAATTATGAAATTTTCGGAAAGCGTATTGTTGTGACGAATGGGAGGGAGACACGTGTCACCCCCCCTTAGTGATGCCTTGGACGAAAATGTCATGGCTAAGATGGTCATTGACCATAGTCTTGTATGACTAAGTCTTGCAAGTAGCAAGCTTGATAATTTTGACTAAGTCAAAGGACCCACAATGTCTTGATATTTAATAAGAGCTTATCCTAGACACCCAAATGGTTGCATCTTGACCCTCCAAGGTGCTATTTAATACTACTAGTAGCAAGAGTGAGCTTAACACTTAGAAAAATTTCTTGAAAATTTGAAGAACTCATAGAGAGCTCTCGGGTTCCATCATTTTGAAAAGGAAAAAAATTTGTTTCTTGTCCATTTAACTCCACACTTTAAACCAAGGTTCTTGAGGGTAGTGTAAGCATATCTCAATAGAAAAATTTCGGAAAAAGATAGTTTTCGGGTTAGTCGCAAAACGAAAACCTAGTTGTCTTTCTAGGTTTTGTTTAGAAGTTTGAAGAAAAATTGTTGGTGTTGTTCTAAGGGTCTCAAGGAGCGGATTGAAGTGTCTTGGAGAGGCTCTAAACTACTAAGGAGCGACTTCAGATTTGGAGTTGGATTAAGATTCGTTGAGGTATAATCTTGTCTTTTAAAGTGTTACAAGATTATATATTTATATTGTTGTTGTTAGCTTTACATGTTGCTAGCATGAAGTTGATATGTTGAGGTTTATAAGTATTATGGATTGCTTGTAGCTTAAATCCGAAGTGTTATACAAGCCACTTGAAGATTGGATTACTAATTGGTCGTTTATTAGAAATTGTCGCATGTTACTTACTTGAAGATTATGGTAGTTATAATCAAATGCGACTTGATATCATGTTATGCTACCAATTTGGATTGAAATGGAAATTGGATAAGAATTGGTATTGTTGTATTCATTATGGCCGAAATTGGACTAGTAGTTGTATTAGTTTGTTATCGTTTGTGGGGCGGAATTTTACACGTCTAGTAGGCGTGTAATCCCCTATTGATAAATTGCTTTGATTGTGCCTTAAATGTGGCGTGTTTGGTTATTGTATTCGGCCTTGAAAAAGGTGGCAAAGATAGTAAAAACAAAGGAGGTGCTGTCCGATTTTCCGTAGAATTTAGCGACTTGACACTTATAAGATTCTACGTTTGAAGTAAGGCTTTAATAGACGTATTGTGAATATTATAGGTTGACATACTACGGGCGGGACTTTGTACTTGGCAAGTGGTTGACCGGCAAGGTATGTAGAACTTTTCCTATCTTTTGAGCATGACTAGTTATGCGTATATATTACGGTGACGTCTGAGACCTTGATATCCTTTACTAGTTTTATGAATAGCCAAGCCGGGTGAGTTAGTAGATTAACTCACTTCTTGAAAGTATTAAGGATGTCTAATGTTTTATTAAAGTTAAGGGACTTGAAGAGTTTTAAAGTATGTGATACTTGTTCCGTTTTAAACGTATAAGTCCCTTGGATAGGAAATTGTATATGGCTAAGGTATAAAGCGAATGTAACGACTTTATGGGGAGTTGGTTATGTTTGCTTTATGGAAAGATAAATGACTTAATTTTAAACAAAAGGCAATTTGATGTTTTTAAGGCCTCAATTGCCTAAGGTTTTATAATAAAAGGAGTCACTTGATTTAGAAACCTAAATTTATGTTTAAAGGTATTGTGACTTGTCTTGAAAAGTAATTTTGACTTGATACTACGGTTTATAGTATCTTGGAAGTTCTATATAAAAATGAGTCATTTTTAAAAGGTTGGAAGTACGTAGTACTTTGGGTTAAACTCCCGGATTTATTATAACATATTAGTGCCTTAAGTAATCTAAAATGAGAGTGTAGATGAATAAGACTAATAAGAAGTTAGGGGGATTTCTAACTTGCTTATTTATTGTATGACGGCCGGTTTGAGATAAGGGTAAGAGTATAAGTGAGGGGCAGACCCCCAAGACGCTATACCACCTTCTCCAGGATAAGAGTATAAGTGAGGGGTAAGCCCCCAAGACATTATACCACCTGCTTTATTACCTTCTCCAGGGTAAGAGTATAAATGAGGGCAAACCCAAGGCGTTATACCACGCCTTGGTAAGAGTATAAATGAGGTAAGAACCCTAAGACGTTATACCACTGTTTCTATGGGTTCGCTACCCATGATTTGATCGAGTCTCTATTGTGATGTTGCGTATTCCTTGATTTACTCTCATTGTTAGTAAGGCCTTTGTGTCTTGTAATTTTATTATCATACATGTCTCGGCTTTGTTTTAAACTTATGTTGTAATTACTGATTACTTTCAGTTTACATACTTAGTACATATTGTGTCGACCCCTTCTCGGGGCTGCGTTAAATGCGCGTGAAAGGGTAAGCGGTGGTGGATCCTCATACTTAGGATCACTTATCGACGTCGAAGCTCCTTTTCTCGGAGGCTTGTCTCTTTTAGTACGATCTTTCCACGATGTTGTAGATTTATGTACATTCGGGGTATGGCGAGGCCACTGTCCATACGATTGTTATTCTAAGTGCGTATTCACATATGTGGTTGGGCTGTAAGAACTGATGTTGTACAGTTGTACTTTTGATTATGTTATATTATGGAAGGCGGCCTTATCAGCTAGCCTGGGATGTTTTATTGTTACACATGTGTTTATGTTGTGTATGTTCCGCTGCTATTCTCTGATGTACACCTGAACAGGGTGCCCAGGTAGGGCACCAATCGCGGACCCGGGGTCGGGTCGTGACAGAAAATATGTATAAACTATGACGGTAAATGATCAAAATTATTGTATATATTATATACAATTAAATAAATTCCTTCTGTTACAGTATTACAATAATACAAAAAAATGAATTAAAAATAGTGAAGTCGTGGATGACTTATGCCTGAAAAATCTACCTAAATAGACATAGACAACATCTCATTTTAATTGCTTCAACAGAACAAATCCAGAATATAAAGAACAATTATAATGTTGTACAGAATGTTATCGACACACTCAGGCAACACTTGTGATCCAATTTTCTGATGAATATTTCTGAGAACTCTCTTGATATTTTTTAAAACTGTTTCTGGGTATTGATTCACTGCATCAGCCTCTCTATTTATAGTAGAGTGTATTCTTTGAAAAGCTCGTTGAATCATTGTGGTGGTTGAGTAAAAGGTGGACAGTTGATTTGTTTGTTAGAGAAGAGCATGGAGCAAAATCTTCTAACTTCTTGGACTTGTTCTTCCCACCTTTTTATCAGCTCCTAATTACTTTGCCAAGTCACTTCTCCATCGTAGTAAATATTCCACGAGAATTGTTTCAGTCCGTGAATTAAGGTAAAATTGTTTGTCATAAAATGTTGGTCCGAATGTTCTGACATTTGTTCCAACATTTCTTAATTTCAACTTAGTACTAAGAACGATATGTTAGGTAAAATGCCACAACACCAAACTCAACATTAACAGGATTCAAAATATAAAAAAGTAGACACATGAAGAAGCCAGTGAATTTCAACTTCTACTATATATACATAAAAAGTAATTTTAACCTTCAAACCAAAAAAAATATTTTGAATATATTTTTCTTTTTTCTGGAAAAACCATTCAATTGCTCTTTAAAAAGGTGTAGCTTTTTCTTTCTCAAAATTCCTACATGGTAAATGATCAAAAATCTACAACATGAAACTAAATGATAAGGGGGGAAGTATTGTTGGAAATTTATTAAACATGAATAAAGTTTAATCTATTATTTATGACTCGAATAATTGGGCCTCGCACGTCGAAAACGTCGTTTCCACACACGTGCACACGTTGTACCAATGATCGTAAATTTCCTTAGTGAAAGAGATATTGGTACGTAAACAAAATGTTTGAGACATGAAATGATAGACGATTTTGGCCAAATGACGAGTGTTTCACGTTGGTAAATAAAGGAATAAGTGTACGATGTGTAAAAGATAAAACGAGTTTGAAATCGTTGTGGAGCCGTGAAGGGCCGCGACGCAACACCGTCGGAGCCGGAGTGCCTCCCAGGCAGGGCCGCAGCGCTTCGGAGGCAGAATGGTCAACAGATGACGAAAAATTTCTGACTTTTGTGCTGATTTTCGAGAATTGAACTTCCACTACTTGGCACTTGAATTCAGCCATTACTTGGCTGAATAATAACCCCTCAATAAGTTCCATTACATGGTCTTGATTGTCATTAGTTGGCTAGATGAGAGGTCATCTTACACACACTATAAATTTAGGACTTAGGCTCAATTGTAGAACACACTTCACTCTTGTTTTAGTTCAGATTTTTCTGAATTTATTCATCTCTAACATACTTTCACACACTCAAAGGTTCTTCTTGAGAAACACTTGAGTTTCCTTTGCTCATTTATTTGATGCAGTTTTATCTTGGGAGACAGTTGCCCATAAACTAAAAGGATATATACGGGGCAATAATGTCTTAAGGACAGAGTGCTAACACTCGACTCAGCACAATTGTAACAAGTAGAGATTTAGTGTCTCTTGGTTTCAGGCTATCAAGATCAAGAAGCTTGTTGCAATAGGAACGAAGATCCAGGACGGCAGATCCAAGATTGATACAAGACAAAAGATAAAGAACTCACAAGTTTAGTGTAGCCACAACTCTTGTTGGCTACAAGATTGTTAACTATTGTAATTCATTATAGTTTATCCTTTAGAAGCACCAGTAGTAGTTTTAAACTATTGTCGTACATCCATTACAACTCACAATCTTAAGACATTATTTGTACTAGTGCTAGAAAGATGTATGCCAGCAGATATGATCCCAAATATGGCTGTGGTTTTCTTATTGAAAATAGTTATGTTGACAATTCTGTTAACAGTTCTAACATTGTCTCTGTCAAGAACAAAGTTTTCAAATTTGGTCCTAGTTTTGACTCTCTCTTTGACGATAGTTACAAATCTGTCTCAGTCAAAGATAGGGTCTCTGGATCTGATGTTGAACTTGAAGATACTGTTGATAGTCATTCTGGCAAGGCTAAAGAAGAGTTGTTGTCACCACTCCCGAAAGTGGTGGAAATAAGCGCCCACGAGAGGTGGAGGATATCAATTGGGACAAGAGGAGAAAGGCTGAAGATGTTATTCTATCTTGTGGCAGAGGGCCTACATCTGTCCCAAGGATCCGAACCATGGAAAGGAAAATTTGGACACATAACTGATGTAGGCCAGAATCCAACAGGTATAAGCTAACTATTTATTCCTTGTAAAAATGAGATTAAAAGATATCTGATTAAAATGAATAAAATAAGGCTATAATTATGAAAGTGGTCACCATATATTCCTTACACCTTAAAATCAGAAGTTTAATCTCGTTGTCCTACTCGTTTGATGATTGGACTATGATGAACAATGGTTTAAAAAGATATGAACTTAGGTTGTAATAAATTGGATTTATGGACAATCCTAAGTAAGCTCCAGGAATTTCCCTGGGCACCAATCATAAGGGAAGAGGACTAGACAGAGACTAGAGGACTAGAGACAAACCTGTCACTGTTTCCGACAGAAGATCTATCTTTTGACAGGATAGTATTGGACACTCAGTCATACAAAGCCTACGGGCGACTGGAGTGGGCCAGAGTTTTCCAGATCTTAAAAGATCTGAAGGCCATAAGAAAGGCAGAAAATAAATTAGACACTCAGTTTGTCAAGGCTACTGGAGTGGGCTAGAGTATCTAGATCATTTATGATCCGGTTATGCCCTAACCACGATCAAAAGGTTGTTCATATGAAGCAACTCCACCTCCAAAGTAAAATGAGTTGAAGAGGTTGTCCTCAAAGGACTTCACGGAATGGGATCCCTCTAACAAGAGGTGATACATGTCCCAAACTTGGTTTCAAAGACATTGTTGGTCAAGATGGTTTGAGTCTAGTCCAACAGGTCTATAACAACTAAGAGTGATAAAATAAGATTGTAGCCAAATGGATGATATATTTGTAATTCGTGCATCTATGCCTTCATAGATTAAGACACGTTGAATAGAAAATCATTCAAAATCTAACTAAGTTGAAATTGTTGCCGTCTATCGACATAAAACCTCAAAATTGATGTGAGGTAGGCGAAGAGGCAAAATCACTTTTTCATTCCGTCGAATGAATAGTGAAAGAACCACCGCTCCTCTATAACATAGTCACACCTACGTGGGTGATTTGACGCTTATACGAAATAGAGGGGGGAGACAGGCACATTGTGACCTTCATTGACGATGGTACAACGTATTGGTTCTTTTATTTGTTGAAAAGCAAAGATGAAGCTTTTGAAGCAGATAAAGTGCTACAAAGCAGAATTTGAAAAGCCTACGGATTGAGGAATTCGTAGGGATATAGGGGGGAAATGTGAAACATCGTTCAACAAATGACTGATCCTACTCACCTCAGTCTAACGGTGTTAGCCACGCGCAGATCTGTACGCCCAAGATATATGGGGAAAGTAATCATTACCGCTAATGTGATTCTCAACAGAACTCCACATAAGGATAAGGATAACCCTCCAAGTGAACCATGGAAAGAATCTCATATACAGATGGTGTTATATGGGGTGGATTGTTAGAGGTTGGAATATCAAAATAGGTCAAGTTGGACCTAAGACTGTAGATTGTATATCCACTGGATCTGTAAAGAACAGTAGTGCTTATCGCATCTTGGTGCCAAAGAATGATGAATTCTTTGAAGAAAACTTTCCTTACGAAGGAAAGAGAAGTAATTGCTCAAGGCTAACAAGAACCCGCGAGTGCCTGAATGTACGGAACTAGACGTTCCGGATCTACAGGACTCTGAAGTTGCTGACTATCCGGAACTTACTGTTCCAGATCTACAGAACTCAGAGATTCTAGATGTTGAACCGAGACAGAGCAAAAAGAGGGGACAAAGACTCATTACAGGCCTTCTAGCTTATATGGTTGAGAATGAACCATGGACAATTAAGAAAGAGTTGTCATCTCCAGAAGCACTGCTTTGGAAAAAGCTACAAATAGATAAATAGGCTTCATCAGATAGAACCATGCGTGTGTGATGGTTGATATTCCTCCGGGAAAAGAACCTCTAGGTTGTAAAAATGGATACTCAAATCGAGTAAAAACTAGATGGATCTATTGACGAGTATAAGGTCTCGGTTACTTGGACATGTGCTCCTATGTGAATAACTTTTTACTTGGACATGTGCTCCTATGTGAATAACTTAACCTCCAGGGTCACTGCAGTCTTGCGTGACATGGATGTTGAGACAACCTTACTAACCGGAGAGTTGGTTTTTGTGGACTATTGGGCTTCTTCCTAAACTTCCCTACTGGTCCCTGAAATGTTTACATTTTGGTCCTGGAAGTTTCAGATAAAACAGAAACAAGGAATCTGACTACAGAAAAATTGACTCTGAAGCTAGAAAGCCAACAGTTAGAAAACCAAACAGTCTGAAAGTAGAAGAAGAAAGTAATACGGAACAACCCAATGGGTATGTAGATCTAGGGAAGAGAAGAAAGTCTGTCGACTTGTCAAATCTTCGCGCGAGCTAAAATAGGCCCCAAAGCAATGGCATGAAAACCTTGATAGTACTCTACTATCGGAGGGTTTCTCCATTAATGAGTGTGACATGTGTACATGAAAGGTAATTCTGACGTGTTCGTCATGATGTGCCTTTACGTAGACGACATGTTGATCACAGAGAGAAGTCCTAGGTTGATCCTAGAGACTAAGGATATGATGAAATAATGTTTCGATATGAATGATATGGGTATTGCAGATGACATCTTAGGAATTGGGAATTGCAAGACATCTAACGGACTGGTCTAAACCAAACTCAACTGTGAGGTGTTTTGACAATCTCGTTGAAGTCACCATTGGATATGAATCATAGAATTGATTGGAATTATGGTGCACCCATATACTAGGAGGGATATGCGCAGGTCACATGTAGTTCAATGTATTTTACACACTACAACTAACCTGATATCGGCTCATAAAGAAGATAAGTTGAACTAAGGTTCACTCGTGATTCTGGAAATGATTGATAGAAGGCTTTAAATTAGATGTGACGACATCTGAATTATTCGCTTATCTATGGATTATGGTATTCTGGATGTCCAGTGGTTCTGGGAGAACTCAGTGACGCAAACTGGACATCAGAATTGAAGAACACCAAAGCCACAAGTGGATGTGCATGGTATGTCTTTGGAAAATCCTCTAAGCAAACTTGCATCGGCCGATTCATGATGGAATCAGGGTTTATCGCTTTGTACAAAGCATAATGATAAATTGAGTAACTTCACGGCCTCTTAGAGGATGTCCCTTATTGGGAGAAACTCGTGCCTTCGTCAGTTATACACTGTGACTAGCTAGTTGGCGCACTCACATGGTACAACGTGTGCACGTGTGTGAAAACGACATTTCTGACGTGTGGGGCCCCAATTATTCGAGTCATAAATAATAGGTTAAAATTTATTTCACGTTTAATAAATTTTCAACAATCCCCTTTTGAAAGAGATTTTGACGCACTCACATGGTTCCTTTCTAGAAATCTTTCGGTGGATCGATATTGCATCTGGATAGGTAGCCATGGCTTTGAACCTTCTATAGTAGAATACCATCGGACTTACTTACTGTGCGGTGAACGTGATGTCTTTAACCATCAGTGTTTAGTGTAAGCCAAGACAATGATACCAATACAACAACTTTCCTCACTTTATTCTTCTTTAATATTTTATCCGTTATGGTCGTGGACACACTTGGATTCTTAAGTGCGTTCATTTGATGCGGTCAGTCATCGCACTTAAATAGGTGGTCTCCTACAAGTTATCCTTATATACCCCACTTCACAAGTGTTAGGCCGCATTAAAAGTTTTCCCAAACCTAACCTCAACCGGTGAGGATCATTAAATGTTTTGGAAACTTAACCTCTACCCACCGTGCAGGTAGCACTTTAAGGTCTATCGCGAGAATGACTTTGAATTCATGTTTCTTTACATAAATCATCATCTGAAGTGTTTTTTCTTCCACCGAAGCGCTCAACTGAACCTTTACGATTTAGTTTTCACATTGAACCAAATTCTTGGGATCTCCAGTCAGTATGGTTGGGTTTCCACCGTATCAGTCCTTATAGTTTGGGTTTTAAGACAATTCCCCTAGACCGGCAGAACTCTTGATCTTTGGGTAATCTCTGTCGTTATATCCTTTGATTAATAATCAAGGAAGTGACACGCATGATGATCAACTGCCATACGGTCTTATGTCTCTCACTAAAATGTCCAGACACCGTTATCCGTGCCATTCTTGATGCCAACTGGCTAGTCACATTCTATAACTGACGAAGGCACGAGTTTCTCTCAATAAGGGACATCCTCTAAGAGGTCGTGAAGTTACTCAACTTCTCATCATGCTTTGTACAAAGCGATAAACTCTGATTTCATCACAAATCGGCCGATGCAAGTTTGCTTAGAGGATTTTCCAAAGACACACCATACACATCCGTTTGTGGCTTTGGTGTTCTTCAAGTCTGATGTCCAGTTAGCATCACTGTGTTCTCCTAAAACCGCTGAACATCCAGAATACCATAATCTATAGATAAGAGAATAATTCAGATGTCGTCACATCCTATTTAACGCCTTCTATTGGTCATTTCCAGAATCACGAGTGAACCTTAGTTCAACTGATCTTCTTTATGAGCCGATATCAGGTCAGTTGTAGTGTGTAAAATATATTGAACTACATGTGACCTTCACATATCCCTTCTGGTATATGGGTGTACCATGATTCCAATCAATTCTATGATTCATATCTATTGGTGACTTCAACGAGACTGTCAAAACACCTCACAAATGAGTTTGGTTAAACCAGTTTGTTAGATGTCTTAGACATCCCAATTTCTAAGATGTCATCTGCAATACCCATATCATTCATATTGAAACATCGTTTCAACATACTCTTAGTCTCTAGGATCAACCTAGGACTTCTCCCTGTGATCAACATGTCGTCTACGTAAAGGCACATCATGACGAACAAGTCAGAATTATATTTCATGTTGACACATTTGTCACATTCATTAATAGAGAAACCCTTCGATAATAGAGTACTATCAGGGTTTTCGAGTCATTGCTTCGGGGCTTGTTTTAGCCCGCACAGAGATTTCATAAGTCGTCAGACTTTCTTCTCTTTCCTGGAACCACATACCCATCGGTTTGTTCTGTATTACTTTTTTCTTTCACTTTCGGACTTTTGGTTTTCTAGGTTCAGAGTCAATGTTTCTGTAGTCAGATTCATTAATTCTGTTTTATCTGAAACTTCCAAGACCAAAATGTAAATATTTCAGGTACCATAAGAGACATAAGACTGTATGGCAGTTGATCATCATTGGTGTCACTTCCTTGATTATTAATCAAAGGATATAACAGACCCTTTAATTAAGGGATTACCCAAACATCAAGAGTTCTGCCGGTCTAGGGGAATTGGCTTAAAACCCAAACTATAAGGACTGATACGGTGGAAACCCAACCATACTGACTGGAGATCCCAAGAATTTGGTTCAATGGGAAAACTAAATCGTAAAGGTTCAGTTGAGCGCTTCGGTGGAAGAAAAAGCACTTCGGATGATGATTTATGAAAAGAAACATGAATCCAAAGTTGTTCCCGCGATAGACCTTAAAGTGCTACCGACATGGTGGGTAGAGGTTAAGTTTCCAAAACTTTTAATGATCCTCACCGGTTGAGGTTAGGTTTTGGAAAACTTTTAATGGTGTCTAACACTTGTGAAGTGGGGTATATCAGGATACCTTGTAGGAGATCACATATTTAAGTGTGAGGACTGGCCGCCTCAAATGAACGCACTTAAGAATCCAAGTGTGTCCACGGCGACAACGGACAAAACATTAAAGAAGAACATAGTGAGGGTTGTGTTAGTATCATTGTCTTGGCTTACACTAAACACCGACGGTTCAAGACATCACGTTCATCGCGCAGTAAGTAAGTCCGATGGTATTCTACTATAGAAGGTTCAAAGCCATGGCTACCTATCCAGATGCAACATCGATCCACCGAAAGATTTCTAGAAAGGCACCATGTGAGTGCGCCAAAATCTCTTTCAAGAGGGGATTGTTGAAAATGTATTAAACGTGAAATAAATTTTAACCTATTATTTATGACTCGAACAATTGGGGCGTACGTCGAAAACGTCATTTTCACACATGTACACACGTTGTACCAAAGATCGTAAATTTCCTTAGTTAAAGAGATATTAATACGTACACAACATATTTGAGACATGAAATGATAGACGGTTATGGCCAAATGACGAGTGTTTCACGTTGGTAAATAAAGGAAGAAGTGTACGATGTGTAAAAGATGAAACGAGTCGGAAATCGTCGCGGAGCCGTGAAGGTCCACGACGCTTGATCACTGTTCAGTCACTGGAAGTTTGGCGCCGCGGCGCCTCCCAGGCAGGGCCGCGGCGCTTCGGAGGCAGAATGGTCGACGGATGACGAAAAGTTTCTGACTTTTGGGTTGGTTTTGGAGCATTGAACCTCCATTACTTGGCACTTGAATTCAGCCATTACTTGGCTGAATTATAACCCATCAATAAGTTTCATTACATGGTCTTGATTTCCATTAGTTGGCTAGATGAGAGGTCATCTTACACACACTATAAATTGAGGCCTTAGGCTCAATTGTATAACACACTTCACTCTGAACTTCTTCCTCTCTAACATACTTTCACACACTCAAAGGTTGTTCTTGAGAAACACTTGAGTTTTCTTTGCTCATTTGTTTGATATTGTTTTATCTTGGGAGACAGTTGCCCATAAATGTAAAATGATAAATACGGGGCAATAATGTCTTAAGGACAGAGTACTAACACTCGACTAAGCACAGTTGTAACAAGTAGAGATTTAGTGTCTCTTGGTTTCGGGCCATCAAAATCAAGGAGTTTGTTGTAATAGGAACGAAGATCCAGGACGGCAGATCCAAGATTGATAGAAGACAGAAGATCAAGAACTCACAAGTTTACTGTAGTCACAACTCTTGTTGGCTACAAGATTTTTAACTATTGTAATTCGTTATAATTTATCCTTTTAAAGCACTAGTAATAGTTGTATATTATTCTCGTACATCCATGGTAACTTACAAGTATACATCCTTAGGTGAAAAAAGAACAAACATAAAGGAAATATAACCAATAGAAAAGGAAAAAAACAATAGAAGAACATTAGGAGGTCAAATTTAACTTGTGCTAATTTTTCTTTTTTGGTATGAAAAATCATTCCATGATTCCGTAAATCTCTTGATTTCCCTTTTTAGTTTATTTTTAATCATTTTTCAACAATCACCTTTATTAATTGAAGGCAGATACAAAAGGACAATTATTTCAGGCAGAAACAAATGAATAAAGGAATTCAAGTATGCAAAGTTGCTCTCTCCTCGTACTGAAACTTATGTGGATGATGTAATAATTGGCCACCAAATCATACCTTAAAAAGAAATAATCAATCGCCAATAATGCACTATCCAAAATACTATATCTATATAGCTCTGATAAAACAGTTCTGATTGATACAAATACATCAGCAACAAGTTTCAGTAAAGCATAAAATGAGGAGAATACAAGAATGTTGACTACTCTTTCAGTTTTTATTGATATCTCAGCTGAGTAGTCTCTAGCTTTTCTGCATCAAGACATGGCGCAACTGGACCTTCTGGCTCTCCATTCTCGCCTCCATTAGCTTCGCTTTTAAACTGTGCTTGTGAGAGTTACGTGGCCATTCAATGCACCCTTTCATCCCTCGTGTTATTTGTGGATTTCCCGAATAAGGTGAGCTCCATTGGCCAGCTTGGTCCGAAGGGCTAAATTCACCTTTACTCGAATTACCACAATCTGATAGCCTTCCATTTGATAGCCTCACGTTTATTTTGTCTCCGTTTGATTTCCAAAGCCTAGATATAGACGAGACCTTCTTAAGTTGCTGACCTGGCCCTGAACATACTTCACTTATTTCCGTAACAGTGCTGTGCCTGTAGTTCCTGTTGACAGAAGAAGAAATGCTTCCTTCAGCAGAAAAACTCGAGCCTTGCTCGTCGAGATGGCTCACGGTTTCCCATTCACTTCCGTCTTCCTCTAAATCGCTCTGATTGACATACGCAAGAGAATGTCTGAGGAAATTGTCTTTATTGTATATACCATCGGGACATGGCTCGATCTCCCTTTCGTTATTTGCAACAAAATTAAGGTCCTCGAACACTGAGAAAATATCATCTGGATTTGGAGGTTCATAAGTGAATTCCCTAATATCATGAATATCCACCGAAGCAGCTTCCTGTTGGAGCTGTTCAGCTCTTTTGATCACTTCGTCATTGGGATCCACTCCTCTAGAACTTAGAAAAGATTCCAACTCTGCGATTAGTCGATTCATCTGGGAATATTTCTCTTCCAGTGTCACCTTAGCATCAACTAGCTTCATCTGAACCCGTTCCTCACGCCAAACCTCAGCCATCTGCAACATCTTTCTTTCTTCATCTACTTCCTCTCCAAGTGTGTGAGATTCTCTTTTCAATGCCTCTACTTCAGCTTTGTCATCTCCAATTTCCTTGGCTAATTCTTCGCACACTTCCTCTATCAACTCTCTACCCTTCCTTTCTTTTTCGTAATCTTGTAAATAGCGTTTTGCTGATAACTTGGCATCAGCCAACTCATTAACTAACTTGGAGTTAACTATTTCCAGCCTTTGTCGGTTTTTCCTCTCTCTGGACAAGTCGGCTTTCATATCATCTATAATTGCACGGATTTTCTCGTGTTCTCGGCTTCGCCATGCTGCCTTCTCTTCACTAAGTTTCCTCAAAAACTGTTCGAGTTTCTTTTTTGATGACCACCGCTCCATCTCAAGTTGATTGATTCGGGCACGAGCCTGCTCTAATTCTGCCTCAAGTGTAGAAATCATTGCAGCAGTCTTTGACTGTTTATTAGGAACCTTCTGATGGCCGTAAATCTCCTTAATTTCCTCAGCTATTGTCCAGCCAACTGGATCCCACTTTGTTGCCCCCTCCATAGCAGAGTTTGGATATTGAAATGAGGGCTCTAGCTACAGAATATAGAGGTAACCCTTTTGTTAGATCAGAAAATACAGAAAATATGAGACGAGCAATGGTGATCGTGTAGCATGAATAAACTAAAAACCAAGACCAAAAGTCTCTCATGAAAAGGGCAGTCCGGTGCATTAAGCTCTCCGCTATGTGCAGATCAGACGAAGGGTCGGACCACATTGGGTCTATTGTGCCAAGAGTCTCCGATACTCAAAAAGGATATTGAAGCATTCGTTAACTCCCGATAACTCTAGGATTTTCCTAATAATGCCTCCGTCTTTATGTGAAGGTGTTTGACTAGGCACATATTTAAAAATGAAAGGAAGACTTTTGAAACTTGTGGTCTAAATAAGCTATAGATATTTTTGTGGCTAGAGAGAGTAAAATGGAAAGTTTAAAGTTAACTGTTACTACTAATGTAGAAAAGTGTCATTCTTTTTGGACTCACTAAAAAGTAAAGAGTGTCACATAAATTGGGACGGAGGGAGTATAAAGTCTCCCCGGCGATTATTACATTGCTTTGGACAATTTGTCATAGCTTTAGGACCTACATAAAGGAGCTTAGAAGTACAGACAACATTGAGAAAATCCTGAGAAAGCACCAACATACCTTGTGATAAAGGCCATTTCTTGGACCGGAGACAGATCGAGGACTCTGCACTGAATCATCAATGTGAGAATCATTCTCTTTAATGTGATGATGGCCGTAAAAGGGTACATCAAAATGACCAGCCTGTGAGAATGAAAGGAATTCATAAAATTGGAAAAATTGCTTAATTTGGAGTCTAGTCTATAACTATATCGTCTAGACTCTCCAAAAATGCCTACCGTACCCGCGTTAGATCCTCCAAATATGTACTACTTTTTAAGGATCTGACACGCACACGACGACATTTTTTGAGAGTCTAAACAACATGGGTCTAGAATTATACAACACTTATCAAAGTCGTCGTTCGCTCTAAGTCATAAAAGTACAAACTTGGAGATAGTTATGGTCCTAAAATCACAGGCCTACGAAAATCAAACTACCAAGATAAGATAATGAAAAAATTAAAGCTAAACAGAAATGAAGGTAATCACAATTAAACCAAAGGGACCACAAAACAATCTCAACTTGGACAACCAAAAAAGTACTAAGATTATACTATTCAACTTCCATTCTAATAATCACACATTCATAATTGCTTTGCCAAAATCTTCAAGCAAAAATGCCAAATCAATATATTAAAGTAAGTAATTAAACAAAATGATCTCAAACTAGAATCATTTACATACCAAACAGAATTGTCATTCAATAGATAACTGACCAGAATTAGTGGCATTCAATTTATAAAGATAACCAAAATTAGAAAAACCCTAAAGCTGCAATCTTTTTTCTTGAATGAATAATCATGCATTCATAATTGCTTTGCCAAAATCTTCAAGCAAAAATGCCAAGTCAATGTAATTAAAGTAAGTAAATAAACAAAGTGATCTCAAACTAGAATCACTTAGATACTAAACAGAATTTGCATTCGATATAGATAACTGACCAAAATTAGTGGCATTCAATTTATAAAATAACCAAAGTTAGAAAAACCCTAAAGCTGCAATTTTTATTTTCTTGAATGAACTACCTGAGGCAACTTTTGAGCTGGAATATTTGGAACTTCCGGCAACTGAAGCCTCCATAGTCCTGCAGCTAACTTCCTAGCAGAAACCAAATTTCTAACTTTCCGACCAGATTTCCGACCAACCTCCACCGTCGACTTATCCTCCAAGGAACAAGCATTATCATTTACATCCTCGTTATACTTCCAACGTAATAAAGGGGTATTGGGTCTGCTCTTTTTCCCACCTGGAGCTCCTCCAATATCTCTCTTTAACCTTACTCCGGCACCGACACCGGAGTTCTTGATTTTCCGGCGAGATGGTTTACGAAAGGGTTTGTTTAAAAGATCTGAATCTGGTAAAGGGTTAACTAATTTGGATGATGTAATTGATGTAAGGTCAGGTTTATTGTTAGCAGTGACATTCATTTTTGATGCATAGATTCAGCCATTACTAAGTTCTTTCGGCTTATTGCTTCTATGGGACTTACTTTTAGAGCTGGTACACTAGAGGGGGGTGTATTGTAGGGGCGTGGGGGTCTGTGATCTCTTTTGGTTTTGAGGTGAAGGAAAGAGAGAAAAGCAGAGTGTTCTTTGTATATATGTGTGTAAGAGAGAGATGTATACGTATAACTCTGTATAAGTAGATTATTTCTACGGTCAACGTCTCTCATCATAGTAAATCTTGATTGTGTTTAAGAGTACACGAGTACATTAAGATGGAATAGTAACTACTCTTTTATTTGAGGTCATTTAGGTATTTGTAGACTTTTGATTCAAATTCCAATTTAATCACGATCTATTTCGGATATTGAACAAATAAAAATTTCACAAAAATGGGATCTACGGGAGAGTATAGTATACGCTGACCTTACCCTTATCCTGAAAGTGAAGAGGTTGTTTTCGATAGACTATTGACACAAAAACGACAGATATCGACCACCGGACAAAAATAAAAAAAAATGATTTAAGGAAGTAAGTAGCTCTTACTTATACAACAACAACTTTATATTCCGTCGATTATATAAATTCTCATTTTTCACTTAAAGCCATATCATATCATCACAATACTAAATCTCTTACGATATATTATATATATACACTCTATTAAGAAACTCACTAAATACAACAACAACATATTCAGTGTAATCTCATGAGTGAAATATGTGGAGAGTAAGATGTACACAGACCTTACCTCTACCTTTATGGAGTAGAGATGTTGTTTCTGATAGACCTTCGGCTCAAAAGAAACATAATCAAACTCACTAAATGTTTGTATATATTTGTTGTAAATACATTTATTGTTTATATATTAACTTGAGCTTGATATAGAAAATCATAAATTATAAATTCTTTATCCGGCTCTTAATAAAAATTAATTGGAAAAAGAAATTAAGAGTATCCATTTTATGGCGTCGTTTTATGAAGTATTACGTACAAACGACGTTGGTTGGATCTTAACTGGAAGGAGTTAAAAATAGGGCTGACCAACTGGGCGGGGTCGGGGTGGCGGGGTTGGCGCTGCCCCGTCCCGATACCGATGTGCTCGGGGGTGGGTCGGGGTGGGGACATTATTTTATTTGCCTTTAAATTCAATAAATAACACACACACACAACAAGATAGTTTAATAAAAACATCTCAAGACTGTTTTTGTGCCTCTTATATTATTCGACTAGAAGTATGATTTTTTTTTTGTAATACAATTTCAAAATTGCAACTTCGTGATATTGAAAGTTGCAAATAAATAACATAGTAAAATTACAATTAAAATAATTACATTTAAAGAAACACATTTTCTAGTTTCTTTATAATTTCTTGTGGTTCTTCGGTTAAAATTGGTATATCTTGGTCAAATTGGTCGACGTCGATTGCACATCCGTCGGATAAGATTTCGTTGTAGTTGTAGTCTTCTTCTTCGTTGATCTCCGGTTGGCCGCACATCCTACGCTCCGCACAAATCCAGGCTCTGAATAGAACTGCAATCTCTAATGAGTCTCCTGCCAATGAATGTTTATGCTCCCCTATTTGAAATCTTTCCGCAGAAAATGCGCTTTCAGACGCTGTTGATGACGCTTGAATGTTCAACACATCTTGGGTCATCTTCGATAGTGTTGAAAAATTCTTCTCATTCTCCCTCCAGTATTTTAGCAAGTCTTCACGTCCCTCTTCATTTTCAATTGAATCGTACGGTACAAGACCCTGCAAAACAAAAACATCAAACTCGCTAACTTGGTTAGAAACGGTACCACTAAGTCTGAGGCTTTCAATACTAGCCGAAGCATGTCGTTTTTTATGTTGTGTTGAAGAAGAAGAAGAAGATGACATTGAAGTCGGTTGATTGCTAGCACTTTCTTGTTGGTAATGCGTATATACCTTTTTACATTCATCTTGTATGCTAGACAACACTTCTTCTCTTATTTTTTCAATAGGTGGTGGGTCATTTGGATTTTTGAGAGATGGAGGTGAAAGTTTATCTATGCAATCATAAATAATTTCAATAAGTGATTTACAACCATCTATTTTAATAGATGGATTAAATACAACACTAATAATATAAATTGGGGGAATAGGAATAAAATATTTTTTTCATTTTTAGAAACACTTTTTTAATAGGTGCCTTATAAGATGGTTTTTTCATATATTCACTAAGTAATATAAATATTAGAGCTATATAAAATAACATTGATGAAATAGTAGGATAATAAATACCGAAAAATTCTTTAGTAGCTAGATAAAATTTCTCTTAAAATGTATTTAGTTCTAAAATTGTATCCCAATCGGGATCTATAAGCATATCAGTTGAATTTCGATTACGGACGTTAAAAAATAAAGTTATAGGTCCTCTATAATCATAAACAACACGTAGTTGGTTGTATAAAGAATTTCATCTAGTGCATACTTCTTCGGAAATTTTTCTGTAAGGTAGTTGGCAATCGTAACAAGCTTTTTTATATTCTTTTAGTCGTTGTATTCTATTATTTTTAAAAATATAGTTTATAGCAAATTGTATTTTTTCAAGAATGTCTTCAAAAAGTGATATATCATCCTTTACAACTAAGTTATAAATATGACATGCACGTTTTATATGAAAATGATCTGGAAAAGATGAAGTTAATATATTTTTTAATGATCTAACAACAGAATTATTAGAAGATGCATTATCTAATGTAATCATACTTTTATCAGTTATGCCATAATATTCGCAAACTGACAAAATATTTTCTGCAATAAAAAGACAAGTGTGCCTACTATCAATATATCTATTTGCTAAAATATGTTTTTGCATATAAAATTTATATCTATCCAATGACATGTTACAGTTAAATAATCATGGTCGTTAGTACTACGGCCTATATCAGACGTAATAGATATTTTGCCAGAAAAATGATATAATGAATGACGTAAATATTGTTGATATTCGTGTGCAAATTTAAAAAAAGTCTCTCCTAACAGTTGATCTAGGAAAACCGTTATAAGCAGGATTGTATATCTCTCTTATATAATGAATAAAACCAGAAGAATCGGGAAATGAAAAGAGCAAACCGTCAACTGCAACTAATTTTGATAATGCTTCTCTATCTTTATTTTTATCGTATTTAAGGCCTATAATTGCCCCCATCATAGGGTCAATTTGATCATGTACCTGGTGCGGGACAGTATGTGAATCTTGTCCCGACTGAGAGGGAATTGACTCACCCAACATTTGAGCCTTATATTCATCCCACCTAGCTTTGTGTTTGTTATTCAAATGCGTAATTAAACCTTCCGTCCTGCCATGACCTTTTCTAATTTTAAATTTATAAATGTTTTTTACAAATTGTGCATCTAGCAGCTTGCTTTTCTACGTCTATCAAAAAAAAGCTCATACATGTGATGTTAATTTGCGTTCTGGTGGGCCTCGTCTCATACTAGGGGGAATAGGAGGCGTTCCAGTTTGAGGTGCATTAGTGACTGTGTCATCTAGATTATCTTCTAAATTAAAGTCTTGTTGAGTTCCAGAAATAACTCCTTGTCTAAATCTAATGGTACTTCAGAAAATAATCCAGTATCAACAAAATCGTCATGTTTAGGAGGAATAGGATGGCTAGAAAAAGTACCTTTGTCCTTATTACCCCTACTAGTAGAAGCATCATTACCCTTAAACATACCTCTTAATCATTCTATTTTAATTATGCAAATAAATAATTAAAGATAATAAAAGTAAGTGCGATAATTAAAATAAAGACACAATAATAATTTAATGAAGGAACGAATGTACCAAACGCCGACATAACGTCGACGTGTAATCGAGAGGTTGAAAATTGAAACTTTGCTCGATGGATGATTCTCAAGCTAGTTGCCAACTTCACTCCCAAATGAATAAATAAAATTGCATACTTAGTAGACAATGTAGAGAGAATGAGAGATAGATTGAGAGATTATTAGAGAGATTGTAGGAAGATTTGTGAGAAAGAATGAAGAGAAAATGAAGTATTTATAGTTGAAAAAATTGGGTTAAAGTGTAAATATAATAACTTAAGGGTTAAAATAAATATTAGGGGGTAGGGGCTGGGGGAGGGGGATTTGACCGTTGCACAACGACCAAATTGGGAAAAGCCATTGTGCAACGGCTAGAAGGGGTCGGGGGTGTGGCGGAAGGGGTCGGGGTTGGGGCGGGTTGGGTCGAGGTCGAAATTTTTTCTCGACTCCGTACCGATATCGATACCGGTACAGGACAGGTGGGGTCGGGGCGGGGTCGGTATGGAGTCGCGGTGGGGTCAGGTTTGTGTCAGTATACTCTGCCCCGTTGGCCAGCCTTAGTTAAAAATAGTTTAACACGAGTGGCAGACTGTCGTTAGGCATGGTCTCACAGACCTCTCATAGCGGGAGCGTGTAATGACTTTGCCCTGAAATTTTCCTTTTCTATTTTATGTTAAAAACTACTTCCGCCGTCCCAATTTATGTAATATATTTTTATTTGACACGTACTTTAAGAAATAAAGATTTTTTTTTGAATTTTATGATCTAAAATAAGTCATAGATATTTGTATGGTTATACATCATCTCATTTTAGGTAAAAGGTAAAGTTTAAAATTAAATGATTGTCAAATTAGAAAATATAACATTCTTTTTTGGACGGACTAAAAAGAAAAGTGTGTCAAATACACTAATGATATTACTCTCCTTTGGTGTAGCTATTACTATTACAAGTGCAAATACTCTTTACGTTCCAAATATAGAAACTTAACATATTTTTTAAAATTAAATAATTTTTAAATGTCGATATTTTTTAAAATAATCGTGCCACTCAATTTTTTCTTGTCAGTTTATTCTTAAACAACAATTGAATGAATTAAGTATTACACTTTAGATCTTTTTATTTCTTCTCAAATGATTTGATAGAAAAAATTAAGTTTCCCTATATATAATCATCGTTGAGCTTGTCTTTTGTCCTTTGTATATTTGCTAGATTCAACTTTCAACTTTCAAGCACTTCATAATACTTTTTTGTGAATTTCTTCAGAGAAACAAATGCAACAGATTTATTGGCAAAAGGGATGAAACCTGTGGAAACACACAGACTTAACCAGAAGTTAAACTGCATTCTTGAATAAAAATGATCACACATGCATCCTAAATTTTATTCACCTGTTTTACATTTGTAAGAGCAAAGTATTTTAGCTAGATTCTAAAACATAACAAAACTATGAACTGGGATACACTTATTTCATTAAATAGAAGTCTCTTTTATCAAGTTCATATACATACAATTTACACATGATATACATGTATATTATATATATATTAGATATAGGAGTCAAAGCCGAGATTATGTAGCCCAAGTAGGTAGTCTCGGTCAAAGTAGAAAGATTTGGTAAATATTGTACCTTAACTAATCTTGTACACTTTACCATAATTGTATAGTTAGTCTTCAAATAGAATAGGGTTTTAGGACTAGAATAAGAATAGAATTCTCATATTGTAAAGTGTATATATTGTCTTTCAATTAATGAAAATAATCAAGGGATATTCTTTCATGGTATCAAGAGTCTAGGTCTTAATTTCCCATTCTCCACAAATTATTTCCGGCAGCATCTTTCTCGGAATCCGAGAGTACCTCATCGAAATTTCCTTTTCCGACAGTATTCTTTCTTGTTCCAAAAATATCTAGGACTCAAATACTTCCGCTCCTCTTCCAACGAAAATAAAAAATTCCTCTTCTCGGTTTCACCAAACCCGAGACCCCATCCCTACCTAAATTTCATTTTTCTTGTCAAAAATAAATTACTTGTTCTATTCAGTATGACTGATAAGAACATGTTTCATCCGGCCCTAACAGTTTCTAACATGAAGAGTGTTCTTCATATTGTTCTTGACTTAGAAAACATTCAATATGGGACGTTGGCAGAATTGTTCAAAATTCATGCCCTCGCACATCAAGTCCTCCATCACATAATCCCCCTGGCTCCTGATACGGAGGGTGTGCCGACAAAAGATGAAGATCCTAAACCTCAACTTCCACTGAAAAGAGAGGCTCGACCTTAACCTCAGATGGTTACTGAACTCCACCTTCTCGGAATCCCATTTCAAGAAGTCAGGTCGAAGGCAAATGGATTCCTACTAGTCATACATGCAAACACACCCAAAAAAAAAAAGCAATCTACGAACACCTACGTGCTGGTAAACGAAAACCACTTCGACCTATAAGAGTTGCTTGATCCGCCCCCATCTTTAATAGGACTGGACTAAGTTCGGACAGATCTCCGTCCCATTTCACGGATGCATCGCATTGAGAATTGACTCGTCGGATTAACCACTTAGACGGTCTCCGGCCAGTTCGTCGAGAGCCCATCCACTGCAAAGACCATATGTAAGCACACTTGTACACCTACGGCTGAACTCAGATGTCACGACCCGACCGGGGCGATCGTACCTAGGTACCACTCGGTATATGTCAGAGAATAGCAGCGGAACATACATAACACATAACTTATAAGAAGGTAAACATCACTGGCCAGCCGATAAGGCTGCCTTCCATAAAACATTTTTTAAACAAAAGTATAGTAGTACAACGGGTTCTTATAGCCAAAACACATAGGTGACCACAGACCTCTAAAGATAACAGCTGTGGCGGGACAGGGTCCCGCCATACCCCTGAATGTACAAAATACCTAGCATCAGGGAATATCCGTACCAATAGACAAGCTTCCGGAGGGATGGAGCTTCTGACACCGGAATAGTGATCCTAAGAACGAGGATCCTCAATCTGCTTACCCTTACCGCGGCGTAACGCAGCTCAGGAAGGGGTCGATTACACATATGTACCAAGTATGTAAAGTGGAAAATACTGTAATAATGATATCATAAGTCTAAGAGTAAGCCGAGTCATGAAGACAATAAAATACATTTCTGTGCCTTACTAACAATGAGTGACAAGTATATAAATATAATCTTTGCATAAAATAGGGTCTTAGGATCAAAGCAGGTACTCGCCGTAGTATCAATAAGCACCCCTACTCCTCGGGACTATTTCACCGCATAGGTCTGTGGACCGCATGAGGTATTCTCGCATAGGTCGTACCGCCGCACGGGACTATTTCACCCGCATAAGCCCATAAGGACTCGCGTGAGGTATTCCTCGCGTCGTGGGTAGCAAATCCACTAACAGTGGTATAACGATCTTGGGGACTTGCCGCCGGATATACTCTTACCCCGGATGGTATAACGATCTTGGGGACTTTCCTCGGATATACTCTTTACAGCGGTGGTATAACGATCTTGGTGGCCTCGCCGGATATACTCTTACACCGAAGAAGGTGGTATGACGATCTTGGGGCTTGCCCGCCGGACATACTCTACCCTGCAAGGTGGTATAACGATCTTGGGGCTTGCCCCTCAGATATACTCTTACCCTAGCTCAAACTGTCATCATATCATAATCATAAATAAGTTAAGAAAACTTATAACTTCTTATTAGTCTTGTTCATATACCCTCTCATTTTAGTTTACTTACGGCACTTAATCATATCTTTAATAAAAGAAAACCGGGAATTTAACCCAAGTACTATATACTTCAATTCTTTTAAAAGTGACTCTTCTTTATACAAAAAAAAAACCTTAGGCAATTGATGCCTTAAAACCAATTTGCCTCTTCATATACTTATCTTACTTTAGAGTAAATCTCTTCTCATTAACCTTTTATGAAGCTAATAAACCAACTTCCCATAAAGTTGTTGTATTAACTCTATACTTTAGTAAAATCATACTTTTCCCCTAACCAAGGGACTTATACATTCTTAAAACGAAACAAGTCATTATATACTTAAACAAGTAAGAATACCAAATATTGTACGTCTACCGTACTACATAATTTCATCTATTCATGCTCAAGAGATAGGAAAACTTCACATACCTCTTTGGTCAATCCACTTGCCAAGTCCAAACTACCACAAGTAATATTTCAATCTATAATAGTCATGATACGTTTATTAACCTCTAATCTTAATGTAGAACAATCCAAGTTCAAAGTCACTAAATTCTATGGAAAATTGGGCAGCATTTCCTTTGTTTCTCCTCACTTGCCACCTTTCTCAAGGCCGAATTTATCATTCAATTGCCACATTTAAGGCTCAATCAATCCAACAATTCAAAGGGGATTACACACCCAAACTAAATTACGCCCATAAGTTACAACAATTCACTTAACAATTCTAAGGTAGTTTTTAGGCTACAACATGCTCATAATCTCCTCTTAACCCATTTTTCATATCCAAACCACATTTCTAGCATGCAATGACTCTAAGAGCATTATTTTACTACCACAAGTTCTTTCTTCTTAACATGCAACACTATAAACTAAATCTAAAGGAAGAATCATTACCTTAAAGTTTTAGCCAAACTTATTCCAAATGTTTTGCTAGCTTCCTTGCCAAGAACACCACTACAAGCTAGCTACAAGCTTCCTTTTCTTGTTCTTAACTTTCAGATTTTTCCTTAGGCTTGCATTTCCTTTGGAAATGTAGAGAGAAGGGGGATTTTTTGCTTTAGAGAGAGAGAGGAATTGGAAGATGACCAAGTCTTGAAGACTTGGTCAATATATTGCATGTAAGAAATCAGATGGGGGGGGGGGGGACATGTTATACCCCGTATTTCCAGGGTATGTACGTGAGGACGTACGTAGAAATTTGAGCCTTAAAGTTAGGCAAGGTTCGAAATTGTACATAACTACCAAAAGGAGTCGTTTTTTCGACGAAACGTTTCCACAGCTTTCGTAGGGAAAATTCCGGCTATGTCAATAATATTTTTTGCGGATTTTTCCGAGAGACGTAACATTTTGGACCAACGGGAGGGTGACATGTGTCACCCTCACATTGGAAGAGGTTGGACGGCAAAATGGGCTAGCTTGCACATTTTTTGTGTTGAATTTTGGTCAAGGGTTAGGTAGGATATTTTTGTGTAGATGGATAAGGTAGCACATGGCTAAATCTTGACCTTACACTTGCTATACACTTGGAAGAATCTTGGCCATTGGTTGGCCATTTCTTGACCTATAAATACCCCTCTAGTTGAAGACTTTCTTCATCCAAAAACTTGAGCAATCTTTCTAAGTCTTAAATCCTCCTCTCCTCGTGAGTTTTCGTCCACCACCCCTCCCCTTTGAGAGCCCTTGGCGAGAGCCTCCTCCCCTGTGGTGTTTAGCCGTGGGGTACCCCACTAGCCTAGTTGTCTCGTATAAATACCCCTTTTGTGGTATTGAAATACTCTCCAGTATTGTTATAATGCCCAAATACCTTCGCCCAAATACCTTGTAGTATTCCCAAGGTTACACTTATACAAAAGCCAGAAAATACTATTATACTTCCTCACCACAAAAACGAAACCTAAGTAAATCTTCACCGTAGTTGAAGTTATAAGTAGAAGTTGGTTAGAACTTCTAAGGGTTGGTTGAGCAGTCGGGCGCACGAGTAGGAGCTAAACCTTGCTCGGGATCGACATTTAAACTCGGATAATTTTGGGCTTATCGAGGTAAACACTCTTGACCTTATTGTAATTGGAAATTACATGTTGTTGGAATATATAGTTGAAGTATACTATATATAGAATTGAACATAGTTGTGCGGCAATGTCTTTTGACTTAAGCTCGAATAATACTTACTGCAATGTCTTGCGACTTAAGCTGAATTTAAATAAGAGAACCGAATCAGTAATTACATTGGCCTGTATTACAGTAGACTTGTGTAGCTTTACTGTGTAGTAGAGTTGTACACGTCCGGTTAGACGTGTAAACCCCCGTTGGCTTGGTAGCGGCCTCGATAGAGGAGGAGATTTCTGTTTGTTGCGGGAGAGTCTTCTTGCCGAATTTTACGTAGAATATTCTACATTGAGATCTAGGATGTTAATAGGCGCCTTGGCCTCTATAGGTTGAAGTACTACGTATGGCGTGATCTACTTGGCTTAAGGAGTAGCCGACGGTTTGAGGTACTTGGAGCATTTTGCTATTAGTCGATAATCGTCGCGAGGTATGTGAACCTCTTCCTATCTGTTCTAGCATGATATGTGTATAACTATGTAGTACGGTAGACGTACATGTGTTTAATGTATTTGATTGGTTTGAAACATAAAGTGTTATAACGGCTTTATGGGAAGTTGGTTATAACAGCTTTATGTAGGTAAGAAAATGCTTGTGGTTTCAAAGGGTAACTGATTTGACTTATAACGGATTTGATGTGTAGTAATACTTGGCTTTGAAAACATAAGAGTTGTACTAGCTTTATGGGAAGTTAGGTATAACGTCTTAAAAGTGATAAAAAGAATGGTTTACTGATGTTAGAAGTTAAGAGACTTGATCTTATAAGATAAGAGACTTAACTTAAATGAATTAATATGAGTTTTGTGTGAAACCTCATTCGTGAGTAATGAGTACTTGGTTTTTAAAAGGGAATAATGTTTCTTGATTTGAAATCGTAATGAGTATCGACAAACCAACTGCAGCGTTAATAAAGGAAAATGTAATGAATAATGAAGTATTATTAAAACCGGAGAAACCTCCATCTGCATGAAGCTAAGATGAGACAAAATGATATTACATTTCCTAGATCATGGGCTTTAATAAAGATGGTTATAAAATAAACTACTCACACATATGGCATATGTTATTCAATTATTTTAAAAGAGATTAAGACATTGAACTATGAAACTTTTCTAAAAAGAGACTTGAGTAATTGGAATTAGGCAACCGAACTTTAGGAAAAGAAAGGCATTGTTATGTCTTAAATTGGTTTAAAACATAAAGTGTTATAACTTTATGGGAAGTTAGTTATAACGACTTTATGAAAACAAAAGAAGGGTTTTATCATTGGTTTTAATGTGATAACTTGGCTTTAATAAGAGAAGTGTTTTGGTTTGCTAAAAATGAGTCACTCTATTTTATACTACGTATTGGGTGACTTCTATAAAAGGGATGGATCTCTTTAAAAGGAATTTAACGTCGTAGTACTTTAGGTTAAAACCCAGACTTTGGCATAAAATGAAAGTACTTTGAGTTGTGTATAACTTGCCTAGGCTTGTTGTTGTGAAACTGCCTATGCTGGTTGTGTTAGCCTTTGTTGTATTTCTGTACCCCGCGTCTCGATGGAGGCGCTTGATTTGTTATAAACGATTCTACACCGAGTCCCACGAGATGACGGGCAAGGACACGATTTCATTTGATTATACACCGAGTCCCACGAGATGGGCGAGACACGTATTCCATCCGATTATACACCGAGTCCCACGAGACGGGCAGGACACGATTTCATCCGATTATCACCGAGTCCCACGAGATGGGCGGGACACGTATTCCATCCGATTATACACCGAGTCCCGAGATGGCGGGGACACGATTTCATCCGATTATTCACCGAGTCCTGGGATGGCCGACACGATTTTATCCGTTATCATACATGTCTCGCTTTATATAGACTATTATGATTTCATTTACTGATCTTTTCTGATTTCACATACTTGGTACTGTTATCGACCTCGCCCGGCTGCGTTCATCTGCAGTGGAAATACATCGGTTGTGGATCCTCGCCATGGATCACGATTCGCGTGTCGAAGCCCATTTCTTCGAGGCTTATCTTTTGGTATGTTACCACAGTCAGATTCTTATACATTCGTGGTATGGCGGGGCCACGTCCGCCATACCGTTGTAAAAATCTTAGAGGTGCATGTAGTTGTGGCGAGGTTTGTAAAAAAGATAATCGTCGGTATTTATGTATATATGATGAAAGCAACTGCTTTGGTTGGCTTTGTTTATTTATCTTGTCTCTTAATTCATGTTCATGTTTTTATTTCCGCTAATTTTCTCGATGTTGTATCACTAGGGTGCCGGTAAGGCACTACCACGCCGGGTTGGTCGTGACAAAAGTGGTATCGAGCGCTTAGTCCTCGGAAAGTGTCTACATACCGTGTCTAGTAGAGTCTTGATTATCGGTGTGTTGTGCACCACATCTATAATCAGGAGGCTATAGGACAGTTAGGATTGGTTTCCATTCTTCTCATTACGAGATCGTGCCCTGAGCCGTGTGATAAGTTGGACCCTCGACGTATTCCTTTCCTTTACCGATTATGCCTCGCGTAAAACCTGTGCCCGGATAGGCAAAGCGATCGAGCTGTTAGTGAGATCTGAGAGAATGCAGCGCGAGCGATCGGTGCATGAGACAGTGCTTCCGACGGCGAGTTTCGCGACGCCGCCAGCACCAGCTGAGTTTAGAGCCGCAGCAGTGGCTGCTGAGACTACAGTACCTGATCCTCCGGTCCCACAGCCTGGAGCAGATGAGATGGGGTACAAGGAGATGGCGATTCGGCGTGGTCGTGGCGATATGAGGATAGGCCGGATGAGCGATTCCGGCCCAGTAGCACCGTAGTTCACCCCGGCGAGCAGTTTGAGGCTACGGACTTTACGAGTTGTAGCCCGCCGATGTTCTATGGATCGAGGCGAGATGACCCTCGAGTTTATCCGACAGCGGCAATGGATCATAGAGTGATCGAGTCTCGAGGCAGTCGGTGGTATTGGTTCGCATCACCGCGTGATACTGATTGGTCGTTTGATTCGTGGAGTTGTCCGGAAGAGCATGCACTTCCACCGTATGGGACGAGTTCTCAAGGCTTTTCTTGCACATTTCTTGCCCACAAATGAGAGAGGCTCGGTAAACGATTTTTGACGCGTTGAGGCGGGGCGGGCGGTTAGAAGTACAATGTGGAGTTCGACTCATTAGCTCGGTATGTTCCACGTGGTAGCCGATATGGAGGATGAGTACACCGCTACGCCACCGGCTGGATGATTACTTGGCGAGGCTTGTACGGGTGTAGCTCTTCATCCGGCATGGACATTGCCCGCACGCAAGCTCATGCACTAGGATGTGAGGCCGCGGAGAGGTCGACGGAATGGCGAGATCGTGAAGAGGCCGAGCAGCAGGTCCTTTGGTAACTTTCGAGGCGGACCGCCTCAGCCAGATCTAGTTATGTACCTCCGCGATGCAGTGGTCCCCGCGATCGCCGGGGCGTTGAGGTATTCGGGGCTGGTCGAGCTCCGTGGCTTCGTTCACGATATACGGGTTCTAGCGATCGGGTTGAGTTTTCCTCGATGTGCACGATGTGGCGACGTCATCGGAATGTCGTCTTTTTCGGTGCTTGTTTTCTGCGCGTCGAGCCGTATGACGAGAAATCCCCTAGTAGGAAGGATGCAAACAGAATGACTCGGCTAAGTCGATGGCGTGTTCATCGCCCATACGATTATGCGCCTGCAGGCAATGCTTATGATTAGAGTGAGCGGTAGATTCGGTATATCCTTAACCTCTAGAGATTTGTATGCATGATATAATGACCTTCTTATTGTGCTACGTTCGATAGCGTTATGTTGGTTATGAGTTAGAAAGCATGGTTAGTTGAAAGGATATGTATGGGGCATGGAAAGTGTGAACCTTAGAATATTTCGTGTTGAGACCTTAGAGGTAAGGTCATCTTGAATAAAAGATTTTACTGCTAGTCTTTGTTGAAATACTTGGTTTGCGTATAAATGTGTTAGGATAATTCCTTGGGTAGTGTAAAATGGAAGTGGTAGCTTTCATGACTTGTATAAGTAAGATTGTTAGGATCGGAAACAAGAGCGTGATGCGTTAAGTGGGTCGGGTTGGGGCCGTGTTGCGGGCCAACCGCGGCTGTTTGAGGTGGGTCAGCTCTGGGTGGTCCGCCAGTGGTAGGTCACGAGGTGCTAGGCCCAAGTTTAGTTGACCATCGTATGAGTTCGTGGGTGTGTTCGACCGTGAGCGGTCGTGAAGGCCGGGAATGGCCTTAAGGAAGATTGAGGCTAGTAAGATAACCAAGTTGGAGGTGGTGACTCCAAGGTTTTGAAAACTGAAGCGATGACTGAAGTGTGGTACGTATACTAGAAGAGTTCAAGTGTTCGAGAAGAGTACGACGAGTAAGGGTAGAGGCGAGCATGTATTGCGAGCATAGATATGATCATTTCTTGTAAAGGGAGAAGGTGCGAAGGATGTATATTTTAGACCTCGTGGATCGCGTGCGATCTGCATCATTTGTTGGGTCGCCGAGTGACACTAGAACCTCGCGCAAAGTGACAAAAGTTTGTGATGTGAGAGGTGTTTCCTCGTGGACTTGGATGTAAGTATTTTTGCGGGTGTTTCGTGGCGGTGTGGCGAGGATTTGTTCTCGTAAATATAGTAGTGAAGACTACTGGCGCATGTTTGTTTTGAGGCTTAGAAGGAACATTCGGGACGAATGTTTCTAAGGAGGGGAGAATGTTATACCCCGTATTTCCAGGGTATGTATGTGAGGACGTACGTAGAAATTTGAGCCTTAAAGTTAGGCAAGGTTCGAAATTGTACATAACTACCAAAAGGAGTCGTTTTTTCGACGAAACGTTTCCACAGCTTTCGTAGGGAAAATTCCGGCTATGTCAATAATATTTTTTGCGGATTTTTCCGAGAGCCGTAAAATTTTTGACCAACGGGAGGGTGGCCTGTGTCACCTCACATTGGAAAGAGGTTGGACGGCAAAATGGGCTAGCTTACGCGTTTTTGTGTTGAATTTTGGTCAAGGGTTAGGTAGGATATTTTTGTGTAGATGGATAAGGTAGCACATGGCTAAATCTTGACCTTACACTTGCTATACACTTGGAAGAATCTTGGCCATTGGTTGGCCATTTCTTGACCTATAAATACCCCTCTAGTTGAAGACTTTCTTCATCCAAAAACTTGAGCAATCTTTCTAAGTCTCAAATCCTCCTCTCCTCGTGAGTTTTCGTCACCACCCCTCCCCTTTGAGAGCCCTTGGCCGAGAGCCTCCCCCCTCCCCTTTGTGGTGTTTAGCCGTGGGGTACCCCCCCCCTAGCCTAGTTGTCTCGTATAAATACCCCCCTTTTGTGGTCTTGAAATACTCTCCAAGTATTGTTATAATGCCCAAATACCTTGGCCCAAATACTTTGTAGTATTCCCAAGGTTACACTTATACAAAAGCCCAGAAAATACTATTATACTTCCCTCAGTCACAAAAACGAAACCTAAGTAAATCTTCACCCGTAGTTGAAGTTATAAGTAGAAGTTGGTTAGAACTTCTAAGGGTTGGTTGGAGCAGGTCGGAGCGCACGGAGTAGGAGCTAAACCTTGCTCAGGATCGACATTTAAACTCGGATAATTTTGGGCTTATCGAGGTAAACACTCTTGACCTTCTATTGTAATTGGAAATTACATGTTGTTGGAATATATAGTTGAAGTATACTATATATAGAATTGAACATAGTTGTGCGGCAATGTCTTTTGACTTAAGCTGAATAATACTTACAGAATGTCTTGCGACTTAAGCTGAATTTAAATAAGAGAATGACGTAATTACATCGGGTGTATTACAGAGACTTGTGTAGCTTTCTTGTGTAGTAGAGTTGTACACGTCCAGGTTAGGCGTGTAAACCCCGGTTGGCAGTAGCCGGCCTCGATAGAGGAGAGATTTCTGCCATGTTGCGGGAGGTCTACTGAATTTTCTGTAGAATATTCTACATTGAGATCTAGGATGTTAATAGGCGCGCTTGGCCTCTATAGGTTGAAGTACTACGTATGGCGTGATCTACTTGGCTTAAGGAGTAGCCGACGGTTTGAGGTACTTGGAGCATTTTGCTATTAGTCGATAATCGTCGCGAGGTATGTGAACCTCTTCCTATCTGTTCTAGCATGATATGTGTATAACTATGTATTACGGTAGACGTACATGTGTTTAATGTATTTGATTGGTTTGAAACATAAAGTGTTATAACGGCTTTATGGGAAGTTGGTTATAATGACTTTATGTAGGTAAAAATGCTTGTGGTTTCAAAGTGGTAACCGATTGACTTATAACGGATTTGATGTGTAGTAATACTTGGCTTTGAAAACATAAGAGTTGTACTAGCTTTATGGGAAGTTAGGTATAACGTCTTAAGAGTGATAAAAAGAATGGTTTACTGATGTTAGAAGTTAAGAGACTTGATCTTATAAGATAAGAGACTTAACTTAAATGAATTAATATGAGTTTTGTGTGAAACCTCATTCGTGAGTAATGAGTACTTGGTTTTTTAAAAGGGAATAATGTTTTACTGATTTCGGAAATCAGAATGTGTATCGACAGACCACTGCAGCGTTAATAAAGGAAAATGTAATGAATAATGAAGTATTATTAAAACCAGTAGAAACCTCCATCCGCATGAAGCTAGATGAGACAAAATAATATTACATTTCCTAGATCATGGTTGCTTTAATAAAGATGGTTATAAAATAAACTACTCACACATGGCATATGTTATTCAATTGTTTTAAAAGAGATTAAGACATTGAACTATGAAACTTTTCTAAAAAGAGACTTGAGTAATTGGAATTAGGCAAACCGAACTTTAGGAAAAGAAAGGCATTGTTATGTCTTAAATTGGTTTAAAACATAAAGTGTTATAACAGCTTTATGGGAAGTTAGTTATAACGACTTTATGAAAACAAAAGAAGGGTTTTATCATTGGTTTTAATGTGATAACTTGGCTTTAATAAGAGAAGTGTTTTGGTTTGCTAAAAATGTGAGTCACTCTATTTTATACTACGGGTATTGGGTGACTTCTATAAAAGGGATGGATCTCTTTAAAAGGAATTTAACGTACGTAGTACTTTAGGGTTAAAACCCGGACTTTGGCATAAAATGAAAGTACTTTGAGTTGTGTATAACTTGCCTATGCTTGTTGTTGTGAAACTTGTCTATGCTTGTTGTGATAGCCTTTGTTGTATTTCTGTACCCCCGCGTCTCTCGATGGAGGGCCGGTTGATTTGTTATGAACGATTCTACACCGAGTCCCACGAGACGGGCGAGGACACGTATTCATTTGATTATACATCGAGTCCCACGAGATGGGCGTGACACGTATTCCATCCGATTATACACCGAGTCCCACGAGATGGCGAGGACACGTATTTCATCTGATTATACACCGAGTCCCACGAGATGGGCAGGGACACGTATTCCATCTGATTATACACCGAGTCTCACGAGATGGGCAGGGACACGTATTTCATCTGATTATTCACCGAGTCCCACGGACGGGCCGACACGATTTCATCCGTTATCATACATGTCTCCCGCTTTATATAGACTATTATGATTTCATTTGATCTTTTCTGATTTCACATACTTGGTACCGTTGTCGACCTCGCCTGGCTGCGTTCATGCCGCAGTGGAAGTACATCGGTTGTGGATCCTCGCCATGTGATCACAATTCAGCTGTCGGAAGCCCCATTTCTTCTGAGGCTTATCTTTGGTATGTTACCACAGTATGTAGATTCTTATACATTCGTGGTATGGCGGCTCTGTCCGTCATAAGTTGTAAAAATCTTAGAGGGCAGAGTATGCTGTTGTGGCGGAGTTTGTAAAAAAGATAATTGTTCGTATTTATGTATATATGATGAAAGCAACTGCTTTGGTTGCTGTTTATTTATCTTGTCTCTTAATTCATGTTCATGTTTTATTTCTGCGATTTTCTCGATGTTGTATCACTAGGGTGCCC
Organism: Przewalskia tangutica; assembly: GCA_029844215.1. NCBI lineage: Eukaryota > Viridiplantae > Streptophyta > Magnoliopsida > Solanales > Solanaceae > Przewalskia > Przewalskia tangutica. The sequence goes on along the minus strand of CM056724.1, from coordinate 94,448,175 downwards.
GGTAAGGCACCGATCCACGGTCGGGTTCGGTCGTGACAGACACTTGTCACCCTCCAAGGTCTTTTAAAGAAAATCTGACTGTTCCTAAGTATTTCAGCCCAATAATCCCGCCGCGGCGCCGCGGCGCTGAATCCTCCGCAGCCTCTCTGAACTTTCGCGCGGCCACGCATCTGGCGCCAAGCGCTGCAACTTCAGCGACCCCTCGATACTTTAGGCGCCATGCATCCGGCCATGCGCCAGCCGCTTTGTCGAAACATATTTCTGTCCGATCATTGACCGAACTTGTAACTCTCATAACTTTCTACTCCGACGTCCTATCGACGAACGGTTGGTTGCGTTGGAATCTAGACTCCACGAACTATGCCCTAGGCCTTTGAAACACTTAGGAACTCTCAATGAATCGGGTCATAACCCGCCTCAAAGTTGACTAAAACCCGTCCGGAATAATCCGTCAACCTATCCTTTGAAAATTTTAAGTCTTACATGCTTTAAATGCGCTCTCATCGTAGGTCAAATACGGGTATAACATTCTCCCCCCCCCCCCCTTAGAAACGTTCGTCCCGAATGTTCCTTCTAGGCTTACTCAAACCACAACCGATGACCTATAGCCTTTATTATAATTATAGAAACTACGCGATGTGGCGAAAAAGACTGATTCAACGAGATATGCCTGCATGTCGAGAGTGCGCTCCCTCTCTCTCAGCTAAGAGACATAGACCTCTTAACTATTCTTTTGCAAATAAAGAAGCTCTACGAGCCACAACATACTGAAGCGTAAATGCTAAATCAAAACTAACCAGCAGGAAAGTGGGTTACCTGGAGGTATAGGAAATAGGTGAGGGTACTTCTTCATCATGTCATCCTCTGCTTCCCACGTCATTTCCTCCCTGTTCTCGTTCCGCCATAGGATCTTGACGGAAGCCACGTCTTTCGTCCAAAGTCGTCTAACCTGACGATCGAGTATCGCTATGGGACTCTCCTCATACGATAACTCCTGTGTCACTTGGACATCATGGATCGGGTGCACTCTAGATGGATCTCCAATACATTTCCGCAACATGGACACATGGAAAACTGGATGTGCCGCCTCTAAATCAGACGGCAGATCTAACTCATAGGCAACCCTGCCAACCCTACGGACAATCCGATACGGCCCAATGTACCTTGGGCTAAGCTTCCCCTTCTTTCCAAATCTCATCACGCCCTTCATGGGCGATACCTTTAGAAAAACCCAATCATCTACCTCAAATTCCAAGTATCGACGCCGATGATCTGCATACGACTTCTGCCGACTCTGAGCTGCCAATAACCGCTCCTGGATAAGCTTCACCTTATCCACTGCCTGCTGAACTAAGTCTGGCCCGACTAACTGAACTTCTCCCACCTCGAACCAGCCTATCGGTGACCTGCACTTCCTCCCGTATAAGGCCTCATAAGGCGCCATCTGAATACAGGAATGGTAGCTGTTGTTGTAAGCAAACTCCACAAGAGGCAAATGATCCTCCCAGCTACCCCTGAAATCACTAACACAAGTCCGCAGCATATCCTCAAGTGTCTGGATAGTGCGCTCGGCCTGTCGATGGCCGAGGATGAAATGTCGTCTCGAGACTCACCTGTGTCCCTAATCCCTTCGAAAAGACCTCCAGTTAGCCGAGAACGGGCTCTCTATCGATATAATCGACAACGGACTCGTGCGCCTCACAATCTCTCTAATATATAGTCCGGCATAGTCCTCGGTGAACGCCGTTCGATCGGAAGAAAATGGGCCGATTTAAATTGTCGACAATCACCAAATGGAATCATGCTTCCTCTTAGTGGTAGGTAGCCCCGTAATAAAATCCATATTTATCACTTCCCACTTCCAAGTCGAATATCAATAGCTGCAATGTACCACCGCTTCGTGCTCAATCTTAACCTGACAATTCGCACCGTGCCACGAACTCCGCAACGTCCTCTTTAGGCCATCCCACCAATACACGATCGAGGTCATGATACATCTTAGTCGACCGGATGAATAGAATAACGAAACTGTGTGCCTCCCCCAGAATCTGCTGACGAAGTCCTGTCACATCGGGAACACACAACCGGCCCTCGAATCTTAGCACCCCATCAGGCGCTACCTCAAATAGACTTTTCTCCTTCTGGAGAGCTGCATCTCGGTACCGTACCAAAATCGGATCCTCATACTGTCGCCTCTTCACCTCCTCGACGATGGAAGACTCGGCAACCTCTCGAACCCAAATTCCGTCACTATCAGAATCAACCAAACGAACCCCAAGGCTCGCTAGCTGATGTAACTCTCGGACCATATCCTCTTCTGCGGTGAACATCGCATGCACTACCCATTGATCTGCAACTACATTGGCCTTCCCTGGGTGGTACAGAATATCAACATCGTAATCCTTAAGTAGCTCCAACCACCGTCTCTGCCACAAGTTCAGCTCCCCCTGGCTGAAGATGTACTGGAGACTCTTGTGGTCTGTGTAAATGTCCACATGAACTCCATATAAATAATGTCTCCAGATCTTCAAGGCATGAATCATCACGCCAACTCCAGTCATGCGTGGGATAGTTCTTCTCATGCTTCCTAAGTCCGAGATGCATAAGCTATAACTCTGCCGTCTTTGCATCGACGCACTCCAAGCTGACACCGTCGCGAGAAACCACATATCCATCTAAGCCTCTGGAAGTAAGAATCGGGCGTCAACTTCTCCTTTAGCAACTGGAAACTTTCCCCACAAATATCCGTCCACCTGAACATAGCTGCCTTCTGAGTCAGCTTAGTCAAAGGTGCTGAAATAGAAGTAAACTTCTCTACAAACCTCCGATAATATCCTGCAAGGCCCAAAAAGCTGCGCACCTCCGTCGGTGTAGTGGGTCTGGGCCAAGTCTTGACTGCTTCAATCTTCGCTGTATCAACCCGAATATCATCGTCCTCGATAACATGCCCTAAGAAAGCCACTGAAGCTAGCCAGAACTCGCACTTCGAGAACTTGGCATACAACTGTCGGTCTCGGAGGACTCCAATCTTGTCGCCAAATGACCAGATGCTCGCTTTGCGAATACACCAAGATATCATCAATGAACACTATAACGAACATATCCAAGAATGGTCTGAACACCCTATTCATCAAGTCCATGAATACTGCTGGGGCGTTGGTCAAACCGAAAGACATCACCCTGAACTCATAGTGCCCATACCGGGTCCTGAATGCAGTCTTTGGGATATCTATCTCTCTAACTCGCACCTGATGATAACTGCATCGCAGTCTATCTTGAAAAGCACTTTGCACCTGAACCGGGTCAAACAAATCGTCAATCCCGGGAGGATATCTGCTTGATAGTTACCTTGTTTAGGTATGCAGAATCAATACACATACGCTGGCCCCATCCTTCTTCTTTACAAACAACACCGTGCTCCCGGGAGAAACACTTGGCCTAATAAAGCCCTTCTCCGGCCAAATCTTTCACCGGTCCTTCAATTCCTTCAACTCAGAAAGCATCCTCGTATGGCGGAATAGATATCGGTCAGTGTCCGCGCCAAATCAATACAAAACTCAATCTCCTCTCGGGAGGATACCCGAGCTCGTCGGGAATACGTCTGAAACTCTCTAACAACCGGATCGATCAAGGTCCAAGACTCGACCTCGATGTCGAATACCCGAATTATATGGTAGATATACCTTTTCCGCACCATCTTCCTAGCCTTGAGGTAAGAAATAAACTTACCCTCACGATGCAAAGATTCTTCCACTCGATAACCGGCTCACCAGAAAACTGGAACCGAACTAATCTCTCTCTACAGTCCACGTTGGCATAGCAAGATGCTAGCCAATCCATACCCATAATCACATCAAAGTCTGTCATATCCAACTCTATCAAGTCGGCTAGAGTCTGACGGCTATCTATAGTCACATGGCAAGCCTTATACACCCGCCAACTACCATCAATCACCATCGCGTAGCCACCTCAAAAGGTCTTATGGACTCGCTCTATCCTATTCTACCGCAATATGAGGAGATATGTAGGACAAGGTAGAACATGGATCTATCAAAGCATATACATCACAGCAAGAAACCAATAATGTATCTGTGACGACATCTGGCGACGCCTCCTGGTCCTGTCGACTGGACATAGCATATATGCGGTTCTGAGGACCGCTAGAACTGGAACCCCTACCACGACCTCTGCCGTGGCCTGCTGGCCCATAAGTACCACCGCCTCCGGCGTCTAACCATCGAAGATGAAGATCCAAAGAATGCACTCGGCCACCAACTAATGCTCCGCCGCCTGGGCGGACAATCCTTCTTCAGATGGCCCTGTTGGCCACAGGAGAAACATGCTCTCGAACCCATACGGCACTCGCCCGGATGAGACCCACCGCATCGAACACACCGAGAGGTAGGTGGTCTCGATTGGTGCTGGTCTCTGCCTCCCTAAAAACCTGAAGTCCTGGAGCCCCGACTGCCCCAATAACCTCGCTGATCGGACCTCTGCCGGAAAATCGAGAAGGAGCACTCAGGCGGGCCGGAATGTGGACCTAGTCTGCCGAGGCCGCCGCCCAAATCGCCCTGAGCTCGCTGTCCTCGCCTCTTGGGCTGGCCCAAATCTAGTTGATCTCGCTCTCGCCTCAATCCTCGCGTACTCCTCGCATCTCCGCAATATCCATCCTCGGTGAAGAGCCACCCCCAAGCATGCAGTAATCATATGACGGTCTAACCCCATCACATATCGATGAACCCATGCGCCATGTCGCCACTATGGTGTGCGATATCCGCCAAGGAGTCAAACTCAGTGTGACTCACGATAGTCCTCCCGTCCTGTCTCAAGGTCAAGAACCTATCTACACGGGCTCTCCTCACCTCAGGAGGCAAGAAGTGGTCTAGGAACGCCTCCGTGAACTCCTCCCAATCAGCTGGAAGAGCATCCTCACCCCTCGACAATACCCATGACTCAAACCAGTTCAACGCAATATCGCGTAACCGGTAAGAAGCTAGTATAACAGACTCAGTCCCCGATGCCCTAAGGACCTGCATGGTCCGCTGTAACTGCCGGACAAACTCCTGCGGATCCTCCTCAAATCTCGAACCATAGAACTCGGGTGGGTGACAACCCAAGAAATCCCGAATCCGCAAACTGTCGGCTCTAGGGTTGGCCGCCTGCTCCTGTCGGCGCTGCCCTGCCACTATGCTGGTCAGTAACCGAATCTGTTCCCCGTAATCTCTGTACTCAGACCGGGCCGGGATCGAGGCTCCATCGCGGTCTCGATTCGCGTCCGCTGCCTCGAACTCTGCTGAGGCTGGCGACGACGTGGAACTCGCCGCCCTAAACATCATCTCTGGTAAGGACTGGGCCTGTGCCCTCGTGACTCTCCGCGTCCCACTAGCAGCACCCTCAGCTGCCTTGCCCTTCTGGGCCGCGGTTGCCTTGCGTGGAGGCATAACTGATACATAAAGGAAAACATCAGAGGAGGTTCAACCTATAACTCAGCTCTATTGCACGATCTTAGAGTGAAAGAATGGAAACCAATCCTAAATATCCTGCAACCTCCTGATTATAGATGTGGTGCACGACACACCGATAATCAAGACTCTACTAGACACGGTCTGTGGACACTTTCCGAGGACTAACTGCTCTGATACCACTTTTGTCACGACCGACTTCGGGGCGATCGTACCTACCGGTACCTGTCGTATATGTCGAGAATAGCAATGAACATACATAACACATAACTTATAAGAAGGTAAACATCACTGGCCAGCCGATAAGGCTGCCTTCCATAAAACATTTTTTAAACAAAAGTATAGTTGTACAACGGGTTCTTATAGCCAAAACACATAGGTGATCACAGACCTCTAAAGATAACAACTGTGGCGGGACAGGGCCCCGTCATACCCCTGAATGTACAAAATACCTAGCATCAGGGAATATCCGTACCAATAGACAAGCTTCCGGAGGGATGGAGCTTCTGACACCGGAATAGTGATCCTAAGAACGAGGATCCTCAATCTGCTTACCCTTACCTACGGCATGAACGCAGCCCCCGAGGAAGGGGGTCAGTACACAATATGTACCAAGTATGTAAAGCTGGAAAATACTGTAATAATGATATCATAAGTCTAAGAGTAAGCTGGAGTCATGGAAGACAATAAAATACCTTTTACTGTGCCTTACTAACAATGAGAGTGACAAGTATATAAATATAATACTGCATAAAATAGGGGCCTTAGGATCAAAATAGGGTACCTCGCCCGTAGTATCAATAAGCACCCCTACTCCTGGGACTATTTCACCGCGTAGGTCCCGTGGACCCGCATGAGGTATTCCTCGCATAGGTTGTACCGCCGCACGGGACTATTTCACCGCATAAGCCCATAAGGACTCGCATGAGGTATTCCTCGCATCGTGGGTAGCAAATCCACTAACAGGTGGTATAACGATCTTGGGGACTTGCCCGCCGGATATACTCTTACCCGGCAGATGGTATAACGATCTTGGGGACTTTCCTCGATATACTCTTACACCAAGCGGTGGTATAACGATCTTGGGTGGCCGCCTCGATATACTCTTACACTGAAGAAGGTGGTATGACGATCTCGGGGCTTGCCCCTCAGACATACTCTTACCCTGGAGAAGGTGGTATAACAATCTTGGGGCTTGCCCCTCAGATATACTCTTACCCTAGCTCAAACTGTCATCATATCATAATCATAAATAAGTTAAGAAAACTTATAACTTCTTATTAGTCTTGTTCATATACCCTCTCATTTTAGTTTACTTACGGCACTTAATCATATCTTTAATAAAAGAAAACCGGAAATTTAACTCAAGTACTATATACTTCAATTCTTTTAAAAGTGACTCTTCTTTATACAAAAAAAAAACCTTAGGCAATTGATGCCTTAAAACCAATTTGCCTCTTCATATACTTATCTTACTTTAGAGTAAATCTCTTCTCATTAACCTTTTATGAAGCTAATAAACCAACTTCCCATAAAGTTATTGTATTAACTCTATACTTTAGTAAAATCATACTTTTCCCCTAACCAAGAGACTTATACATTCTTAAAACGAAACAAGTCATTATATACTTAAACAAGTAAGAATACCAAATCTTGTACGTCTATCGTACTACATAATTTCATCTATTCATGCTCAAGAGATAGGAAAACTTCACATACCTCTTTGGTCAATCCACTTGCCAAGTCCAAACTGCCGCAAGTAATATTTCAACCTATAATAGTCATGATACGTTTATTAACCTCTAATCTTAATGTAGAACAATCCAAGTTCAAAGTCACTAAATTCTATGGAAAATTGGGCAGCATTTCCTTTGTTTCTACTCACTTGCCACCTTTCTCAAGGCCGAATTTATCATTCAATTGCCACATTTAAGGCTCAATCAATCCAACAATTCAAAGGGGATTACACACCCAAACTAAATTCTGCCCCATAAGTTACAACAATTCACTTAACAATTCTAAGGTAGTTTTTAGGCTACAACATGCTCATAATCTCCTCTTAACCCATTTTTCATATCCAAACCACATTTCTAGCATGCAATGACTCTAAGAGCATTATTTTACTACCACAAGTTCTTTCTTCTTAACATGCAACACTATAAACTAAATCTAAAGGAAGAATCATTACCTTAAAGTTTTAGCCAAACTTATTCCAAATGTTTTGCTAGCTTCCTTGCCAAGAACACCACCACAAGCTAGCTACAAGCTTCCTTTTCTTGTTCTTAACTTTCAGATTTTCCTTAGGCTTGGATTTCCTTTGGAAATGTAGAGAGAAGGAGCTTTGCTTTAGAGAGAGAGGAAGATGACCAAGTCTTGAAGACTTGGTCAATATATTGCATGCAAGAAATCAGATGGGGGGGACACTTGTCACTCTCCCAATGTCTTTTAAAAGAAAATCTGACTTTTCCTAAGTCTTTCCGCCCAAAATCCGTCTCGGCGCTGCCCGCCTCGGCCAAGCGCTGAAACCTCCGCAGCCTCTCTGAACTTTCGCGCTGCCTGGCTGCCCAGCCAGCGCTGCAACTTCAGCGACCCTCGCATTTTTAGGCGCGCCACGCCGCTTTGTCGAAACATATTTATGTCATCACGCACTGAACTTGTAACTCTCATAACTTTCTACTCCGACGTTCTATCGACGAACGGTTGGTTGCGTTGGAATCTAGACTCCACGAACTATGCCCTAGGCCTTTGAAACACTTAGGAACTCTCAATGAATCGGGTCATAACCCGCCTCAAAGTTGACTAAAACCCGTCCGAAATAATCCGTCAACCTATCCTTTGAAAATTTTAAGTCTTACATGCTTTCGTACGCTCTCATACGTAGGGTCAGAACTACGGGGTATAACATCAGATCCCGGTTTATCTAGTCTTGATAAATGAAAGGCACCCGCTCTTATTCCACACAGTAAAAGAGCCCTCTCCTTTCTTATAGTCAAGTGAGTTTATTACGGATTACTCTTGACGCAAAGGTTCTCAAGTGGATTTATATCACTATATCCCTCGACCTCTTACAGACGATTATGGAACCTAACTCTTCAGCTATGGAAGCTTGGAATAGATTGCGTGATATATTCCACGATAACAGTCATTCCCGCATTGTCACCCTTGAACAAGAATTTTCTCAAGTTTCTATGGAGAATTTTCCGAATATTTCATCTTATTGCAAATGACTCATTTGGCGGATCAACTTCGCAACGTGGGTGCTCCTATTAGCAATAGTTATCTCATTCTACAAATGGTTGCAAGTCTGTCTGAGGCCTATAACGATGTTGCTTCGATACTTCGTCAAAGTAACCCCCTACCGGAATTCTATCAAGCCCGCTTCATGCTTACGTTGGAAGAAGCCGGTTTGGATAAGAAGACGGCTACTAGTACTAGCCTCGTAGTCATGATGACGTCCTCCACAAATTCTCTAGGTTTTATTGATAATTCGGGCCAAAATCGTGCTCACAGAAATGGCAAGAATAATCGGAAAAATAATGGGAAAAATCGTGGTGGCAAATGCGGCGGTTCTAGTGGTTTCGGTGGACAACAAACCAGAAATGGGCCCCGTCCAGTCAGCAGTGGGCCACCACCCCACTGGCCCCAGCCGTGGGCCCCATGGCAGTGGGGCTGGGGTAGTGGGCCATGCCCCAACAACCCTTATTATCCAGGCCCTTCCGCCAAAGAAGTGTCTTTGGGCGATACCACGTGACGGCCAACAATCAAGAATCCAGTTCAAACTGGGTCTGGCATCAGGGTGGACTTTTTGCGCCTCGGCCCATACAAGCATTCTCAACAGTGGGACCCACACCCACTCAAACTGACATTGAAGCCACGATGCACATACTTGGATTGACTCAACCAGACCCGAATTGGTACATGGACACCGGCGCCACTACACACATGATTGCTGATCAAGGTAGTCTCTCGTCTTATTCCAATTTGAGCAGTAATTGTGGTATAATTATTGGTAATGGCAATTCAATTCCAATTCGTGGTTATGGTCATAAAACTTTGTCTCCCCCCCCCCCCCTATCCACCATTGTACTGAAAAATACCCTTCATGCCCCAAATTGATTTAAAATTTGGTGTATGTCCGTAAATTCACAACTGATAATTATGTTTCTGTTAATTTTGATCCGTTTAGATTTTTTGTGAAGGATTTCAAGACGGGGAACCCTCTCATGAGGTGTGATAGTAGAAGAGATCTTTATCCAATCACACCATGTCTCGGTGTCTCGAGTCAAGTCATGCCTTCAAGTTCTGCAGCCCTTGCTCCTTCTTTGTGGCATGCTCGTCTAGGTCATCCGGGATCATATATTTTGCCTGTCTTAGATAAAAAATAATATTATTTCTTGTAAGGGTACGCGTAGTACTCCGAATTGTCAATCTTGTTCTTTAGGAAAAAATATTAAGTTGTCATTTATAGACTCTAATTCTCATACTTTAATGTCATTTGATATTATTCATAGTGATTTATGGACGTCTCCTGTTCTTAGTTCTCTGGGCCATCAGTATTATGTTCTATTTTTGGATGATTATTCTAAGTTTTTATGGACTTTTCCAATAGCGAAAAAAATCTCAAGTTTTTATCATCTTCTTAAATTTTAGAGCATTCATTAGAACTCAATTCGCACGGAAAATAAAATATATTCAATGTGATAATGGCAAAGAATATGACAATGGGGTGTTTCGAGAATTTTGTGCAAATAATGGGATCAATTTTCATTTATGTTTCCCTCATACGTCTTCACAAAATGGGAAAGCCGAACGCAAAATTCGTACCATTAATAACATTGTCCGAACTTTATTGATTCATGCTTCCGTACCCCCATCTTTTTGGCATCATGCTCTACGAATGGCTACAGATATTCTTAACATTCTTCCTTCCATAGGTTTGACGTATTCATCCCCTCTTCAAATTTTATATAATAAGACTCATTCGTAATCACATCTTAGGATCTTTGGGTGCTTGTGTTATTCACTTTTCCATACACCATAATTAACAAACTTCAGGCCCGTTCTACTCCTTGTGTGTTTTTGGGTTATCCGTCAAATCAATCGTGGTTATAAATATTTTGATTTATCATCTAATCGAATCATTATTAGTCGTCATGTAATATTTGATGAGTCCCAATTTCTGTTTGCTAAGGTAAATAGTCTCATTCCTAGTTCGTATAATTTTTTGAATGATGGTATATCCCCTTATATTATTCACCATTTTTCGGATATATCCCGCACCCAAAATTCTCCAGCAGGCCCATTGCCCGTTGTTCCCACGCCATTGTCTCAGTCCATTTCCCTAATGATCACTAGGCTCCGAAGTTTGGGCCAATCCACCAATCTCGAACTGGTCGATTCGCGTCGGTAGTTTCGAGTTGAGTCAACAGCCCATTTGCGATGACCAGTCCGTCACATATCCCGAAAATTTCCAAAATTCATCCAATTCAGTCTCGAGTCATGTACCAGTTACCCGAGGTCAACGGAGTATTTTTAAACCAAAAAGACATTTTAACTTAAATTCTAATGTTCTTAAATCACCCTTACCCCGTAATCATGTGTCTGCTTTAAATGACCCAAATTGGAAGATTGTCAAGACCGATGAATATAATGCTCTTATTGATAATAAGACGTGGGAGTTGGTACCCCGTCCATCTGGTGTTAATATTATTCAGTCTATGTGGATTTTTGCTTATAAGGATAATTCTGACGGTTATTTTGTGAGGCATAAGGCTCGTCTTGTAGGTGATCAGCAGGTGGGTGTTGATTGTGGTGAGACATTTAGTCCGATGGTCAAGCCAGCTACCATCCGCACATTTCTCAGCTTGTCCCTATCGAAAGTATGGCCCATTCATCAGTTGGATGTGAAAAATACTTTCTTACATGGTGACCTCAAGGAGACAGTTTATATGCATCAACCCTTGGGGTTTAGGGATCCCAAATATCTGCATCATGTATGTTTGTTGAAGAAGTCCTTATATAGGCTTAAGAAGTCCCCACATGCATGGTATAAGAGGTTTGCAGACTTTGTGTCGACTATTAAGTTCTCTCACAGCAGGTCTGATAATTCGTTATTCATATATCGTCGTGGTTCGTCATTGGCTTATATACTCTTATGTATGGATGATATTATTTTGACTACTTCATCTGATGCATTACGTCAGTCTATTATGACAATGCTCAGTTCTGAATTTGCTATAAAATACTTGGGATCCTTGAGTTATTTTTTGGGGATTGTTGTCACTCGTTATGCAGGTGGATTGTTCTTATCACAGAGGAAGTATGCAGCTGAGATCATTGAGAGGGTTAGAATGTCATCCTGTAAGTCCACTTCTACTCCAGTTGATACTAATAATCGAATCATTATTAGTCGTCATGTAATATTTGATGAGTCCCAATTTCTGTTTGCTAAGGTAAATAGTCTCATTCCTAGTTCGTATAATTTTTTGAATGATGGTATATCCCCTTATATTATTCACCATTTTTCGGATATATCCCGCACCCAAAATTCTCCAGCAGGCCCATTGCCCGTTGTTCCCACGCCATTGTCTCAGTCCATTTCCCCTAGTACCGTCACTAGGCCAACTTCCGAGTTTGGGCCAATCCATTAATCTGAACTGGTCGATTCGCGTCGGTAGTTTCGAGTTGGGTCAATGTGCCCATTTGCGATGACGATCCGTCACATATCCCGAAAATTTCCAAAATTCATCCAATTCAGTCTCGAGTCATGTACCAGTTACCCGAGGTCAACGGAGTATTTTTAAACCAAAAAGACATTTTAACTTAAATTCTAATGTTCTTAAATCACCCTTACCCCGTAATCATGTGTCTGCTTTAAATGACCCAAATTGGAAGATTGTCAAGACCGATGAATATAATGCTCTTATTGATAATAAGACGTGGGAGTTGGTACCCCGTCCATCTGGTGTTAATATTATTCAGTCTATGTGGATTTTTGCTTATAAGGATAATTCTGACGGTTATTTTGTGAGGCATAAGGCTCGTCTTGTAGGTGATCAGCAGGTGGGTGTTGATTGTGGTGAGACATTTAGTCCGATGGTCAAGCCAGCTACCATCCGCACATTTCTCAGCTTGTCCCTATCGAAAGTATGGCCCATTGATCAGTTGGATGTGAAAAATACTTTCTTACATGGTGACCTCAAGGAGACAGTTTATATGCATCAACCCTTGGGGTTTAGGGATCCCAAATATCTGCATCATGTATGTTTGTTGAAGAAGTCCTTATATAGGCTTAAGAAGTCCCCACATGCATGGTATAAGAGGTTTGCAGACTTTGTGTCGACTATTAAGTTCTCTCACAGCAGGTCTGATAATTCGTTATTCATATATCGTCGTGGTTCGTCATTGGCTTATATACTCTTATGTATGGATGATATTATTTTGACTACTTCATCTGATGCATTACGTCAGTCTATTATGACAATGCTCAGTTCTGAATTTGCTATGAAAGACTTGGGATCCTTGAGTTATTTTTTGGGGATTGTTGTCACTCGTTATGCAGGTGGATTGTTCTTATCACAGAGGAAGTATGCAGCTGAGATCATTGAGAGGGTTAGAATGTCATCCTGTAAGTCCACTTCTACTCCAGTTGATACTAAACTCAAGTTGGATGATGCGACTGGCTCCCCATATGAGGATCCGACCCGCTATCGCAGTCTTGCAGGGGCCCTTCAGTATCTTACGTTCACGCGGCCTGATATTACATATGTCGTGTAGCAGGTGTGTTTGTTTATGCATGATCCTAGAGTTGAGCACATGAATGCGCTCAAAAGCATTATTAGGTACACTCAGGGGACACTTGATTTCGTCGACGTATACATTTGTCTCATATACAGATGTTGATTGGGGTGGCTATCCGGATACCAGACGGTCTACGTCTGGTTATTGTATGTTTCTTGGTAATAACTTGGTCTCACGGTCTGCCAAGCGTCAGTCAACGCTATCACGTGCAGAGGCCGAGTATCGAGGGGTAGCCAATGTGATCTCTAAGTCATGTTGGTTACGTAATATTCTTTTAGTGCTCTATTGTCCTATTCAGAAAGCTACATTGGTGTATTATGTTAATGTTAGTGTCATCTACCTTTCTGGTAATCCAGTTAAGTATCAGCGCACTAAACATATAGAGATGGACATTCACTTTGTTCGAGAAAAGGTAGCTCGAGGACAAGTACTGACATGTCCCGTTCAGGTATCAAGTTGCAGACATCTTTACAAAGGGTCTTCCCTCGGTCATTTTGAAGATTTTAGGGACAATCTCTGCGTTCGAAAACCGTCCGCTATGACTACGGGTGTGTTACACCCCGTAGTTCCAAGACATGTATACGAGAGCTACGTGGGAAAACAAGACGTTAAGTATGGAACGAATGAAAGATTTCTTTTTCCTAAGGAAAATTATCTGAACCTCGTGAAGGAAAAAAGTTTATTAATTGGAATTGGGTTCTCAAAATTTGTAAGTAAGACTTATGGAATTTATTGTAATTATGGAATTTTATTTTTGGATTTGGTCATGTGGGGCCCACCTGGAAAATTTTACGATTTTGTGGGGCCCACAAGATTTTCGACATTTTGACCAATTATGGATATTTCGGATGATGAAATATTTTGGACCAATAGGAGGGCGACACGTGTCACCCCCCCCACATGGGCCCATGTTGGGTGAGAACTATGGTGGCCAAGTGGCCAAGTGTGTGCAAGATATTTGTTGGACAAGTGGGACCCACACACACTTGTCCACAATCTCAACCTTACACTTATTTTAATCCTCTCCCTTGGTTGCATATTATATACACATAGAGGTGCAAGACTTTTTCACACTTAGAGAAATTTCAAGACTTGTGTGCACTCTAAAGAGCTCTCGGCTTTGCCCTATTTTCCAAGAGAAAAATTCTTCAATCTTTGTTGATAAATCCCCATATTCAAACCTAAGATCCCTAGTGGTATACTAAGCATAACCAACCCTTTAAACCTCGAAAATACTATGATGAACTGTTAGTCGCACCTTGAAACCCTAAAGTGTTCTTCATATTTTGAGTTGAAACTTGAAGAGGAGTTCTTCATAAGCTTATAGTGGTTGCATATTGTGGATCGGAACATAAAGAATGGGAGCAAGGAATATGCTAAGGATCGACTTTTAAATTTGGATTATTTTGGGCATATTGAGGTAAGGATCATTGTCTTCTTAAGGTGATTGAAGATTTCATATTGTAGTAGTATATAGTTAGCATGTGATATAAAAAATGAAATTATAAAAAGGTTTGGACCATGTTGGAGGGTTGAAACCGAGACATGGCATGTTAGCCATTGAAGTTGTTAATCATTCTTATTGGTATTATCACTTGTTACATGTTATATAATAAAGGAAATATGATTGTTGATAGTTAGTATAACTTACATAACATGTTGGAATGAGTAATGGATTAAAAGGAATTTAGGAGAAGGACTTTGGATTTGTTATTATTGTGGTCGAATGCCCTTATAAATATTGGACTGTTTTATATGAATTGTGGGGCAGAATTTTACACGTCGTGTTAGGCGTGTAATCCCCTTTGGTTAGCTGTTGGTTGTGCCTCAAATGTGGAGATTTGGTTGTTGATTTCGGGCCTTGGAAAAAGGTGGAAAATACGTAGAAACAAAGGAAGTGATGCCCAATTTTCCATAGAATAGGAGACCTTATACTTAGTATCATTCTACGTTAGAAACTAGAAGTTGATAGTCGTTTTGTGGTCATTATAGGTTGAAAATTCTACGTGCGGCGTATTCGACTTAGCGTGTGGATTAAGCCGAAAAGGTATGTGAACCATCTCCTCTTCTTCTAGCATGATTCCTTATTGTAAAGTAAGTAAATCCTACTCCTTAAATGATCTATCCCGTGATTGTACTTGGATTGCCTAATATAGAAGTTGTTCTATATACTTCCTTGATTGTACTTTAGATGTTTAAATGAGAAGTTGTTATAATCCATTGCCTTGATAAAATTTGGATTTTCAAAAGTGAAAGTTATTTTACTTGAAGTACTTAGAGTCTTAAAAAGGAAGTGGTTCCTAATCTCTTAGATAATATCTTAGTTTCAAAACCTAAAGGTTGTTGTAATAGCTTTATGGGAAGTTAGTTATAACGGCTTTAGGGGAGTCAAATGAGTGATTTACTTAATTGATTTAAAAGAGGAGAAATGACATGATTTAAAGAGAAGTAACTTGTTTTAAAGGTGTGAGTTACTTGGGATTTAAAAGTAGAAGCTACTTGATCGGTGTATTTTATATACATCTTTTGAGTCATTTTTAGTTAGTCTTTTGCCCATTTTAGTACAAATATGTGTCGTCTTAGGATATATTTTCTTTCTTTTGAGTCATAATGGTTTAAAGTGGCACATTGGCGAAAAGGAGCGAAAACAGGGCAGAAACCGAGGTTCCAGAGCTCAAAAAGCTAAAAAGTTGGCAACCCGGGCGAGAAAGCGGTGCATGGCCACCAACCAAGCGACATCAGAGTGCCATGGCGCCCAAAGAACAGAGAGCCGCAGAAGTTCCGGCGCCGCGGCGCCGAGGCGGGAAATCAGCCAAATTCGAATGGGAATAGGCCAAGGCCAAGAAGGAAAAGTTGTTGGATGTTTTTGAGGCTATAAAAAGGACCTTTTTAGGTCAGATTTGGGAGATACCACTTTGGAGAATTCATCACAACTTGGAGATCAAGATTAGAGACTTTCTTTTAAGTAATTTCTTGTTCTTTATTTTATTTCTTTTTAGTTTATGTTGGATATTAGTTTAGTTCTTGGTATGTCTATGCTAGGAACTAACTTAATTTAGGGTTTTCCACGTCGAATCGCTTGAAACTCATTCTTACGAATTAATGCATGTTTTGGTTTCTTCTTATTATTGTTGAGATTTATTCAATATTTGTTTTGATTGCTTGGTAATTAATTGATCACTAATTATCATAATTTATATGATTTCTAATCGAAATCCGAAAGGGGAGATTGTGAATATGCTATAGTTGAATAAACATAGGTTAAATCGTGGACGAAAGTACCCCGATACTTGTGTAGCTTAATAGGTTATTGCTCTTAATCCTCCTTTATAGTCAATCTTGTCATCGAAAGATAGAAGAGTTCTATATTGTTTGAGTGTTTATATTACCTTAACATGAGTATAAAACGGCTTAGTTAACCTACTATCTCAAAATAGAAGAAGAACCATAATTATTTGCATTAACAAGTAAGACGAGCGGATAGTTGAGGAGATTTGGAAGCCCTATTTCCACCATATCTGAAGTAAAATAAAGTAAACTAGTTAGCATCTATAATCATAGCTATAAATAATTCATCAAATTATCGGTTACCAAATAGATACCATAGAATAGAGGTTGATAATTGGACACTAATCCCTGAGGACGATAACTCGGTCTTCTAGACTATATTACTTGTCACGACACGTGCACTTGCGTTTAGCGTGTGTATAAATCGCACATCACTACTTGATTTCAAAACCTTGAATTGAAGTTTTAAAAGTGTAGTTTGATTTGAAAAAAATAGAAGTGGCTTGATACTACGAGTGTTAGTGTATTAGGGGTTATAAATGAATTTGGCTTCATTGTAGTACATAAAAGAAGCGACTAGAGTATAAAGAGTGTAAGCCACTTAATTTGAAGAATATGTAACTTGATGTTGCAAGGCTAGGGCCTTGGGATTTTATGAAAAAGGTAAAGAATGTACGGCGAACGTATGTAGTACTTTGGCTTGTTTAAATGAGAATTATTCTATTTGTGACTTGATAGTACTTTGGCTTGTTTAAATGAGAATTATTCTATTTGTGCCTTGATAGTACTTTGGCTTGTTTAAATGAGAATTTCTCTAATTGTGCCTTGATAGTACTTTGGCTTGCTTAAATGAGAATTACTCTAATTGTGCCTTGATAGTATTTTGGCTTGCTTAAATGGTAATCATCTTAGTTTGTTAAAAAGAAAGACATGGTATTGTCTTGGTTGTGTAAAAAGGAAAGACATGGTATTGTCTTGGTTTGTGTAAAAAGGAAAGGCATGATATTGTCTTGGTTTGCTAAAATGATGGTTTATTCATTTTATATAAAAAAAAGGGTCAAGGATGGTTTGCTTGCATATGGGTTGCTCATATAGACATTCGTGCAAGTGTCTTATTTCCACATCTCCGCGTCCCTCTATAAAGGGCCGGCAACTTGGTTCAAGAGATATCATGGAGTAGCTCTCATGGTGTGAGTGGTACACACTCACGGCGGGTCGGAAAGACTCGGGCGGGTTCAATTCCCGGGATATAATTCATGGACTAGATATTCGTGATGCGAGTATCGTGTACCGATGACTCATTGCGGGTCCACATGACCTATGCGAGTGAAATAGTCTCTTGCGGGTGAAATAGTCCTATGATAGGTTGCATTATAATTCAGAGGGTGGATGACCCTGGCACTGGCACGGTCTTCATGTTTTGAAACGGTAGTGATTTCATTAATGAAAGGGTGCAGTGTGTTCATGACTTAAAGTGGAACAGTTGGTCTCATTGTTAAAAACATAACTTAAAAGGTAAAGATGATTGCATTACTCTCATGTTTGCAAGGTTCAGTGTGCTGTTGTTTTGAGTTATCATATTTGTTTCCTGTTATATTTGGACTGTGTGATCTCCTTTACAGTACTTATTGTTTCATATACTTGGTACATTCTTCAGATCGACTTTCTTTCTGGAGGTCGTTCATGCCGCAGGTTTAGGTACGCAGTTCGGTGATCTGCAAGTGTAGGACCCTTGCTCAGAGTTTTTGGATAGCTCCATTTGTTCAGGAGCTTATCATTTTGGTATAGATCCTTCAGTACAGTCTTTTGTACAGTTATGGGTACAGCGGGGCCTTGTCCCGTCATAGTTCAGTAAAACTCTTAAATGTTTGTATTCATATGTGGGATTGGACTCGTGTACAGTGTAGTGCTTTTTTATTATATATATATATATATGACAGCCTTATCGGCTTTGCCTTTGCATGTTCGTTGGTTTTAAAAAAAAAGATGAGGTGTTATTTAGTTCTGCTGTTTACTTGTGTCATTTAGGTAGAAGGTGCCCAGGTAGGGAACCAGTCACGGGCCCGGGGTTCGGGTCGTGACAGGGTGTGTGTTAGATATACATACAATATACACATGATATACATGTATATTGTATGTATATTGTATGTATATTGGATATAGGAGTCAAAGCCGAGATTATGTAGCCCAAGTAGGTAGTCTCGGTCAAAGTAGAAAGATTTAGTAAATATTATATATTAGTATTGTACCTTAATTAGTCTTGTACACTTTATCATAATTGTATAGTTAGTCTTCAAATAGAATAGGGTTTTAGAAGTAGAATAGGAATATGATTCTCCTATTGTAAAGTGTATATATTATCTTTCAATTAATGAAAATAATCAAGGGATTATTTCTTTCATTCAGTTAAGCACCGTTCTTCCCGAAAGTGTGCTAATCCCTATGTTGTGCGGAGCTGAATATCTTCTATTCGCTGCCGAAGATTGTGACAGAACGGATATAATTCCCCTTTATTAGTTTGAATTTCGAATTTAAGATTTGAGAATGAAAAAAATCATAGTAAAAAGTGCTTCCTCTTAGGCCTTGTGCAACTGAATCGGATTAGTTAGGACCCTTATGAAGATACTGCGCATCGAATATGAAACAAAAAAAGTAAGTTTCAAGTGAGATTAGCATAATTTCGTATCTAAAAGATAATTATTCGTTAATTCATTCATTGGACGACTACAGTAATACTTGAATAGATATGCCACACTTTTCTTTTTAAGTCATCTAAAAAATAGAATATTTCTCCTTAAAACAATTTAATGCTAAAATAACACTGCATTTACCCGCAATGACATAATATTTTAGGACACACTTATTGCAAAAATTCATTATTTTATAAGGAGACAAAAAAATCTATGTCAGCGCTATTCCTTTTACTGGATAATTGTAATATTATATTTTGCATATGTTTGACTAACCTATCAACTTTTCTTAAAACAAGAAGGACTGAACAAAGTTTGTGGCGCGACAAACCTTTCTTTCTCGCCTTTCTTCTAGCTTTTTCCGGAGAAAGGTCTAATCAAAACCCGTTGCCTTATCACTTGGCTATGGCCCATTTAGATTTCTACTCGATACTAATAAAGTATATTGATGATTTTATTTGTTTCTTCATTCTTAATTAAAAGTTTCGAGTTCGAGTTTTTTTATTACAGTGTCGTTTTGTTAGAGTGTGTTTTCCCCCAATATAAGATTTTTCATTGCGATTTCGAATTTAATCGAACCCAATATAAATATTGAATATCGAATGAAAATAAAAGAAAAATAAAAATATAATAAATACTACTCTAGACTCTAGTGGGAGGTTCAATTTATGCGCTGCGGTGCGGTGCTAAATAGGAAACTTATTAATGGTTATATTTTGAGTTAATTATATAACGGTTGGGCATGAAGGCCGGCGAATGTGGGTGCGTAGTACACTTGCAGAGAGTAGTTTGCAGCAAACGCATTATTTAAGTTGAACTTGAAGGGACAAAAAGAGTATCCGATGGAATTAGCACGTGCACTCATTTTTGCGCAAGCACTTGCATGTTCCCCCTTGGGATGCTCCCCCACTCTTCCCATTATACGGGTTAACTTTTACTTGTCATCTATTGACATGACACACTTATTAAGGAGCTAAAAATAAAATAAAATTTTACTATATCACATCTAATTATTATTAAATGACATATACTTTAAAAGTTGTACCGTCACTAAAAACTCCTTGAATTTGTTAATTTAGTAATTAATTATAAGAGTAAAATAGATATTAAATGGTAAATTATCTTTTGATTTTTCAAATTGAACAAGTAAAAATGAATAACTATTTTTAATAATAATGACAAATAAAAATGAATGGAGGAATACTTATCTCTTGATTATTGAGCTATTCCAAATTTCCAATCATAAGAAATTATATGAAGTTATTCTAATTAATTAATCAAATGCTTAACTACACCTACATGGTCAAGTTCTCAACTAGTCGGGATCATGTTGGAGAAGAAACTAGAATTGTATCTAAGTACTGCCCACTTGTTTATCCATAGGGGTATATATTACACCCAGTTCCCAATTTACATGACATTTTTCCAATTTCGAAATTTAAACAAAATTTTCTTTAATTGTAATTTTTTTATTTATCTTTTAAATATTTTAGATTGTCAATTATTATTGTTATAGTACTTTTTACATAATTTTAAATATGTAATTTTAATTTTAAAAAATATAAGATTTCATACCCGAATTCATGGTCAAATTAAACTGTTTGACTCTCAAAATTGAAACTACGCCACATAAATTGGGAGAGAAGAAGTACTATATTAGATCCTACATGTGAATTATATCATTTTTTTGCGAGTTTCACACCTCAACTATCAATTGTTCTCTTTTTCTACTTGAACTATTGCCATATATGTATTAAAACACACTTTGGTAATATTTCAAATAGAAAAAAATGATAAATGATAGCTGGACTAATCATTTTCGAAGCGTGTTTTAATACATACTTCATAGATCGCGATAGTTCATATATGAGAAGGGATTAACTAATAGTTGTGAAACTCTTTAAAATGATAATTAAAGTGTATTTTTTACCATTAACTCTTTTATCAACAGAAGCAGCTCCATTAGTGCCAAATATCGTAAATTTTATTTCTAAAAGAGATATTGGTACGTGAGTAAACGTTTGAGATATGAAATGATGGACGGTCGTTGGTTAAATGACATGTTCCACGTTGGTAAATGAAGGAAGAAGTATACGAAGTGTAAGATCGAAACGAGTCGGAAAAGGGTCGTGGCGCTGGTTGGTCTTCTGGCCACTGGAGTCGCGGCGCTAACGAACAGTGTCTGTGCGAACGGAAGTCCAAAAGATTGGTTGATTATGGGGACGTTTTGGGACATTAAGATGTCAGTTTCTCCTCCATAAATCATCTATTATTTGACTGCATTACTTGGTGAATTAAGTGGCCATTACATGACACTTAAATAGCCATTACATGGACACTTAAAGAGGCAATCTTATACAACTATAAATTGATGTTTTGGCTCAATTGTAGAACAGACTTCATACTTGTATAATTCTGATTTTCTGAATTCTTCCTCTCTAAACACTCTTTCACACACTCGAAGGTTCTTCTTGAGTTTTATTTGCTCATTTGTTAGTTGTTGTTTTATCTTGGAAGACAATTGCTCATATCGTAAAATGATATATACGGGGCAATAATGTCTTAAGGACAGATTGAATATCCCCCGACTCAGCAGCGCAATTGTAACACTACCAGATTTAGTGTTTCTTGGTTTCAGGTTGTCAAGATCAAGGAATTTGCTGCAGTTGATCGAAGATCCCAAGAAAGACTCAAGAACGCAGATTCAAGACGGATCAAGAACTCACAAATTTACTGTAGCCACAACTCTTGTTGTCTACAAGGTTGTTAATCATTGTAATTACTTTCTTTATTCTTTTGAATCACTTGTAATAGTCGTATACAATTCTCGTACATCCATTGTAACGCACAATCTTAAGACATTATTTGTACTAGTGCTAGAAAGATGTATGTCAGTCGATATGATCCCAAATCTAGATGTGGTCTTCTTCTTGAAAATAGTTATGTTGTGCTTCTAACATCGTCACAACAACAAAGGTTTTAAATCCGTCCTAGTTTTGGTTTCTCTTTGACGATTTACGCTACATAACTCTACCAAAGGTGGGATCTATGGATTTGATGTTGAACTTCAAGATACTGTTGATAGTCATTCTAGCAAGGCTAAGGCAAGGAAGAGTTGTTGTCACTGCTCCCGATAGTGGTAAAAGAAAGGGCCCACGAAAGGTGGAGAATGTCAACTGGGACAAGAGGAGAAAGCTGAAGATGTGGTTTTATCTTGCAGCAGAATTTTGTCCCAATTATGATAAGGAGAATTTGGACACGCAATCCAACAAAGAGACTGACATGGGCCAGAATCCAAGAGGTATAAGTTAACTAATTCCTCTTTGTCCATAATATGTTTAAAGAATTTCATAATAAAAGGGAATAAAGCAAGGCTAGGAATATGGAGTGTTTTCATTAATAACTTATATTCCCTACACCATAAAATCAGAAATTGGACTACTCACCTTCCCGTTTAAAGATTGAACTATTGTAAATAACTGTTTAAAAGATATGGACTTAGGTTGTAATAAGTTGGATTCATGGACAATCCTAAGTAAGCGCCGAGAATTTTTCTGGGCACCAATCACAAGGGAAGAGGACTAGAGGAGTAAATACAAGGACTAGAGGACTAGAGACAAACATGTCACCGTTTCCGACAGAAGATCCGTCTTTTGACAGGATAGTATTGGACACTCAGTCATACAAAGCCCACGGGCGACTGGAGTGGGCCATAATTTCCAGATCTTAAATGATTTGAAAGCCAAAAGAAAGGGAGAAATTGGACACTCAGTTTGCCAAGACAACTGGAGTGGGTCAGAGTACTTAGATCACTTATGATCCGGTTACGCCCTAATCACGGGCAAGAGGTTGTTCATGTGATGCAACGCCACCTCCAAAGTAAAAGGAGTTGAAGAGGTTGTCCTCAAAGGACGTAAGGGAATGGGATCATCCTAACAAGAGGTGATACATGTCCCAAACTTGGTTTTAAAGACGTTGTTGGTCAAACTGGCTTGAGTCTAGTCCAACATGTCTGTAATAACTAAGAATGGTACAGTACATTTGTAGCCAAGAGAATGATATATTTGTAATCCGTGTATGTATGCCTTCATAGATTAAGACTCGTTGAATAGAAAGTCATTCAAAATCTAACTAAGTTGAGATCGTTGCTATATGTCGACACAAAACCACAAAATTGATGTGAGGTAGGCGAAGAGGCAAAATCACATTTGTATTCCGTCAAAGGAATAGCAAAGAAGTACCGCTCCTCTATAACATAGTCACGCCTACGTGGGTGATTTGACATTTGTTCAAATAGAGGGGGGAGACAAGTATGTTATGACCTTCATTGACGAGGGTACAAAGTTTTGCATCATTTGTTTGTTGAAAAGCAAATATGAAGTTGTTAAAGGCTTCAAAGCAGAAGTTGAAAAAGCATACGGGTTGAGGAAATTTGTAGTGATAGATGGAGAGAATGCGAAGTATCGTTTATCAAACGACTGCTCGTTACTCACCTCAGTCTAACAGTTTTAGCCAAGCGCAAAGCCATATGTGGGCAATGCAATCCTTACCGCTAATATGATTCTCAATAAAACTCCGCATAAGGATAAGGATAACCCTCTATGTGAAACATTTAAATAATCCCATATACAAATATTATGATATGGGGTAGTGTGGCAAGGGTTAAGGTACCTAAGCTAAAGTAGGTCAAGATTGGACCTAAGACTGTAGACTGTATACTCACTGGATCTGCAAAGAACAGTAGTGTTTATCGCATCGTGGTGTCAAAGAATGTTGAATTCTTTGAAGATAACTTTCTTTAAAAAGGAAAAAGAAATAATTGCTCAAGCTTAACAAGTACCCGCGAGTGTCTGATTGTACGGAACTAGACGTTCCAGATCTACAGGATTCGAAAGTTGCGACTATCCGAAACTTAATGTTCCATATCTACAGAACTAGGGGATTCAAGATGTTGAACTGAGACAGAGCAAAAAGATGGGACAAAGACTTATTCCAGGCCTTCTAACTTATATGGTTGGATCTAATCCATGGAAAATTAACAAAGAATTATCATCTCCACAAGTACTGCTTTGGAAAGAAGCTAAAAGGAGAGAAATAAACTCCATCAGATAGAACCACACGTGTGTGATGGTTGATCTTCCTCCGGGAAAAGAACCTTTGGGTTGTAAAAGTGGATACTCAAATTGAGTACAAAGTAGATGGATCTACTTACAAGTTTAAGGCCTCGACTATTTGGACATGTGCTCCACTGTGGATAGCTTAACATCCAGGGTCATTACCGTCTTACGTAACATGGATGATTGAGACATCCTTTCTAACCGGAGAGTTGGTTTGATGGACTGTTGGGCTTTTCCTGGAATTCCATTATGGTCCCTGAAATATTTACATTTTGGTCCTGGAAGTTTCAGATAAAACAGAAATAATGAATCTGACTATATAAATATTGACTCTAAAGCTAGAAAGTCAACGGTTGGAAAACCAAACAGTCCGAAAGTGGAATAAGAATGTAATATGGAACAACCCGAAGGGTATGTGGTTCCAGAAGAGAAGCAAGTCTGTCGACTTATCAAATCTCTGTACGGGCTGAAACAGGTCTGAAGCACTGGCACGAAAACGGTGATAGTACTCTACTATCGAAGGGTTTCTCCATTAATGAGTGTGACAAATATGTCTACATGAAAGGTAATTCTGACTCGTTCGTCATGATGTGCATTTACGTAGACAACATATTGATCACAGGGAGAAGTCCTAGGTTGATCCTAGAGATTAAGAGTATGTTGAACAATGTTTCGATATAAATGATATGGGTATTGCAGATGACATCTTAGGAATTGGAATTTCTAAGACATCTAACAGACTGGTCTAATTCCAAACTCGTCTGTGAGGAGCTTGACAGTCTCGTTGAAATCAACAATGGATATGAATCATATAATTGATTGAAATAATAGTGTACCCATATACCAGGAGGGATATGCGCAGGTCATATGTAGCTCAATGTATTTTACACACTACAACTAACTTGGTATCAGCTCATAGAGAATATCAGTTGAACTAAGGTTCACTATGATTCTGGAAATGACCAATAGAAGGCGTTAAATTGGATGTGACGGCATCTGAACTATTCGCTTATCTATGGATTATGGTATTCTGGATGTCCAATAATTCTGGGAGACCTCAGTGATGCAAACTGGACAACATAATTGAAGAACACCAAAGCCACAAGTGGATGTGCATGGTGTGTCTTTGTAAAATCGTCTAAGCAAACTTGAATCGGCTAATTTGTGATGGAATCGGAGTTTATCGCTTTGTACAAAGCATGATGAGAAGTTGAGTAACTTTACGACCTCTTAGAGGATGTCTCTTATCGGGAGTAACTCGTGCCTTCATCAATTATACACTGTGACTAGCTAGTTGGCGTCAAGAAGAACACGGATGATGGCGTCTGGACATATATGTCGGAGACATAAGATCGTATGACAGTTGATAATCTCGGGTGACACATCCTTGACTACTAAATCAAAGGATATAACGGACCATTTATTAAGGGACGACCCGAAAATCAAGAGTTTTGTCGGTCTAGGAGAATGGGCTTAAAACCCAAATAATAAGAACTGATACGGTGGATACCCAACCATAATGACTGAGATCCCAAGAATTTGGTTCAATGGAAAAACTAAGTCGTAAAGGTTCAGTTGAGTGCTTCGGTGGAAGCAAGAGCACTTCGGATGATGATTTTTGTAAAGAAACATGAATCCAAAGTCGTTTCCGCGATAGACCTTAAAAGTGCTACATGCATGGTGGGTAGAGCTTAAGTTTCGAAAACCTTTAATGATCTTCAGCAGTTGAGGTTAGGTTTGGGGAAACTTTTAATGGTGTCTAACACTTGTGAAGTAGGGTATAGCAGGATACCTTGTAGGAGACCATCTATTTAAGTGTGAGGACAGGCCACCTCAAATGAACGCACTTAAAAATTCAAGTGTGTCCACGACCATAACAGACAAAATATTAAGAAGAGCATAGTAAGAAAAGTTGTTGTGTTGGTACCGTTGACTTGGCTTACACTAAAAACTGACGGTTCAATACATCACATTCACCGCGCAATAAGTCTGACTGTATTCAACTATGGAAGGCTCAAAGCTATGGCTACCTATCCAGATGCAACATCGATCTGCCGAACGATTGCTAGAAAGACACCTTGTGAGTGCGCCGATATTTCAAGAGGGGATTGTTGGAAATTTACTAATGTAGAATTAAGATTATCCCATTATTTATGACTCGAACAATTGGAATCCCGCACGTCGAAAAAGTCGTTTCCACACACATGCACACGTAGTGTCAAGTATCATAA
Source organism: Przewalskia tangutica (assembly GCA_029844215.1). Taxonomy (NCBI): domain Eukaryota; kingdom Viridiplantae; phylum Streptophyta; class Magnoliopsida; order Solanales; family Solanaceae; genus Przewalskia; species Przewalskia tangutica. Next base: position 94,421,587 of record CM056724.1, on the reverse strand, counting down.
ATTTCATTAGTGAAAGAGATATTGGTACGTGAGTAAATGTTTGAGAGATGAATTGATTGACAGTTGTTGGTTAAATGACACATGTTCCACGTTGGTAAATGAAGGAAGAAGTGTAAGATCAAAACGAGTAGGAAAAGGGCCGCGGCGTCACCGCGGAGCCGGGGCGCCGCGACGCCACCACCTCAAGGGTCACGGTGCTGGTTGGTCTTCTGGCCACTGGAGCCGCGACGCTAATGAGGCAGTGTTGCTCCGCGGCGCCACCACCTCAAGGGTCACGATGTTGGTTGGTCTTCTGGCCACTGGAGCCGCGACGCTAATGAGGCAGTGTCTGTACGAATAGAAGTTCAAAAGTTTGGCTGATTATGGGGATGTTTTGGGGCATTAGGATGTCAGTTTCTCCTTCATAAATCAGCCATTATTTGGCTGCATTACTTGGTGAATTAAGTGGCCATTACATGACACTTAAATGACTATTACATGGGCACTTGAAGAGGCATTCTTACACAACTATAAACTGAGGCTTTGGCTCAATGGTAGAACAGACTTCACACTTGTATAATTCAGATTTTCTGAATTCTTCCTCTCTAAGCACTCTTTCACACACTCAAAGGTTCTTCTTGAGAAACACTTGAGTTTTATTTGCTCATTTGTTAGTTGTTGTTTTATCTTGGGAGACAGTTGCACATATCGTAAAAGGATATATATTGGGCAATTATGTCTTAAGGACAGAGTGAATATCACTCGACTCAGCAGCGCAATTGTAACACTACCAGATTTAGTGTTTATTGGTTGCAGGTTGTCAAGATCAAGGAGTTTGCTGCAGTTGACCGAAGATCCCAAGAAAGACTCAAGAATGCAGATTCAAGAAGGATCAAGAACTCATAAGTTTATTGTAGTCACAAATCTTGTTGCCTACAAGGTTGTTAATCATTGTAATTACTTTGTTTATCCTTTCAAAGCACTTGTAATAGTCGTATATTATTCCCGTACATCCATTGTAAGTCGCAACTTCTTCCCTCGGAAATGTCTCTATGTGGCGCGAATCCAGATATAATCGGACTTTAATATAAGTATCGAGTACCGGGTGACAGAAAAAAAAAGAAAAAAATAGAGGGGTGGGATGCATCCTTTATGATTCGTTAATACTAGACACACTAGGATTCCATATGAATAGGGAAAATGGCAATTTTGATGGCTGAATTGTTACCATATTTCAGTGTTAGTCAGATAGTTAACATATTTGAGCTTCAATTATACTAAGTGCAAGTGGAGCTATTCTTGTCCAATCACTAACGCAAGTTAGAAGAGAAAACGGGTTGCCTACTTCTATGAGGGATAATTCAAGTATTAAGCATGCTATATTTTCTGATGACCATATAGAATTCATTGGGATTATTAGCGGATTATCATCTTTCTCTTACTTTTTAATTTTCCTCTATTTCTCTCTGTCATAACGGTAAGAAATATATTCCTTGATTATTTAATTCCAGAGAGGTAGTAAATATACTCATAATACAAGCATCATCTTAAACTAGAATTAAGATATTAAATTATTAAATATATACCTACCATATATAAAATATATTATGTGTCAATCACAATTATGACTAAATATTCTATCACATCCCCGCAGTCAAAGCGGAAGGTCGGTGTATGCTGAGACTGTCTGTCACGCCCCGATTTTTCCTAAGCCTTTACTTATGGCGTGATGGCACCTGGACAATTATTTCCTACCAGGAGCACCATTTAATTCTCTTTATTTAGAAATTTAAACTTATATTCAAATACGGAGCTATTAATAAAAATAACAATAAAAAAATCTGTTTATGACTTTATTAAAAACATAACGCGAGCCCATGCTCGTGCAAATATTGTTTCTACATAGACATACTGACAAATATTATTCTAAGTTGGAAGAGAGACCATTCCACACGGGCATTTCCCGAGACACTGGAACTGACATTCTGAACCTGACGAGTACCAAGCCCGAAGCAATGGACTTGGTATGACAAGAGGCTGCGGGACGATCGCTAGCCTTGGCGTGGAGCCTTTCCCCTATCACGCTTTCCTGAAACAAGTTAAATAAAGAGTCAGCCCTACCATCTGGGGCTGAGTGAGAACCTTACCCTGCAGTTCAAAGTAACACCACAGTATTCCAAGTGCAATCATATTATAACGTAATAAGCATATTGCAAAAACATATCAAGTTACAACATTTTTAAATATGCAGCAACTCTTCATAGAAAATTCTCAGTTTAACTAACACTTCATTTTACCTCGTATTATACGTTAAGACATTCCCCTACATTTTAATATGTTTGTAACATTTATATATTTGTGAACTCGTATTCACTTTTCATATTTATATATAGGTGAACATGTATTCATCTTTCATATTTGTTGCGGTGCAACCCGATCCATTATATTTACGTATTTGTTAACACATATTCACTTTACGTTTTGTTGCGGCGTGCAACCCGATCCATTATCTTTACGTATTTGTGAACGAGTATTCACTTTACGTTTTGTTGCGGCGTGCAACCCGATCCATTATATTTACGTATTTGTGAACACGTATTCACTTTACGTTTTGTTGCGGCGTGCAACCCGATCCATTATGTTTATATTTATATATTTATGTGAACAATTATTCACTTTTCATATTTTTCAGAAGATCGAATAAATAATATTCTCTTTCCCAACATTCTGTCATTCATACTTGTAATGATTATAACTTTTTAACCATAACTCCAACTAAGGTGTTTCTCAAGCGGAAACTAAGGTAAGACGGGGATCTTTCACTGTACCAAATTTCATTTAAAACTACTTTAAGTAACTAACACAAATTTATCCTCAAAACAGCCACATGAAATTTGTTTCGGCAGAATTTTTATTAAACAGAACTCAATCTTAGAATAGTCATAACTCCTAATCTGTAAACCCGTTCAAGCCCCATAAAATATCAAAACAACGAGAACAGAGAGCTACACGTCTCCATGTGAACCATCCTTTCATATTCTGTACCATTTGGTACAGTTTTTCACTTTTATTCGCTTCCCTTTCTGGATCTCGATATATCCGAGGCAGAAACTTTAAACAGCGATAACTCTCAATACGTAAGTTTGATAGACCTCCGTAAGGTCTCAAAATGTCCACAACAGAGAGATATAGAACTTTTATTTAGCATAAATTTTCATATTTCCCACGGATTAGTACAGTTTTACGTTTCAACGTCCTGCCCTTCTGGATTCTGATGAATCCGAGGCAGCAACTTCAAACTACAATAACTCTCAACTCGTAAGTCCGTTTTAACAAATCTTTACCTATATCTGTTCGTAACAGAGAGATTTACAACCATATAAATTTTCATATAATTATAATAAGTAAAACTCAATAAAAACAGTCTGTAATTATGCCTTTCCGAATTTCGGCCAAATCTAAGGCAGGAACTTTGAACTATGATAACTTTCAAACCGTATGTCTATTTTACCTCATTTTTGGTTCTATATGATCATAGTAGAGAGTTGTACCATTCTTCCGAATTTCATCAAATGCTAACCATTATAACTCAGTGAAATCAGTTCGTAAAGTTCATGACGTAATTAGTTGTTTAAACAATCAAAAGCTCATTATTTATTTTCAACACTCAATTTTTATTCTAACATGTATTGAACTTAAAATAAAAGATGTTACCAAGAATTTCTGAGTGATAAAACTCACCTTGTATGTGTGAAATGATTGTTATTCGGTTGCTACAAGGGACTCTTGCTCCCTAGTATTTCTTTTATTATTGTTCTTCTTGCTTTCTTGTTTTTTTTTCCAGAATTTTCCTCTTCTTGTTCACTTGTTTTTTCCTGATTTTCTAACATTTATGCTATGTACTTTATTTGTGTGTAAATACAATGTATAAGTGGAGGTGATTGTATAACTTATGGGAGGGGGAAAGCCAAGAGATTGAAGGGAAATGAAAGGGGGGAGGAAAGGACGTGCAACAACATGCATTGTGCCTATTTTTTTTTTCTTCTTATTTTCATTTTATCTATCTATTTATCCAACTTTAACACTAACTCCATCCCATGCAATTTATTCTTTATTTTCTTATATATATATATATATATATGTATTTTTATTAACTCAACCAACAACTATATATTATTATTATTTTCCGGATTTTACATTCTCTCCTCCTTAAGCAACATTCGTCCTCGAATGTGAATAAGATCGTAACATAATCACATAGACACAATAATGTTTATTGTTATTGTAACACTAATGTTTATTGTTATTGTAACACTAATTTGGGGTTTCACATTCTCCCTTTCTTAAGGAGCATTCATCCTCGAATGGGAATAAGGTTGTAATACATGCATATAGACACGCAAATGACACACACATGAAGTACTATGTAACACCTTTTTCTTTATTACCTTAGTCAAATAGGAATGGATATTTGACTTTCATCGCATCTTCAGCTTCCCAGGTGGCTTCCTCTGTGGAGTGATTCCTCCATAGGACTTTCACGGAAGCAATATCTTTATTTCTAAGGCGTTGAACCTTTCAATCAAGTATTTCTACTGGAGCCTCTTCATATTGAAGCTCTTTATTAAGAACTATCTCCTGGGGAAGGATGACGTGACTTGGATCGTGCAAGTATTTTCGTAACATTGACACATGAAATACCGGATGCATCGCTCTCTTGTGGAAGTGCTAATTCGTAAGCCACATTCCCCACTCTTCGCAAGATCTCATATGGCCCAACAAACCTTGGGCTCAATTTCTCTTTCTTACCAAAACGCATCACTCCCTTCATTGGGGACACTTTTAAAAATACTTTCTCCCCCTCTTGGAATTCAAGATCTCTTTTCCGATGATCCGCATAGGACTTATGATGGCTATGAGCTATTTTGATCCGCTCCCGAATCATCTGTACCTTATCATTTGTTTCTTGAATCACTTCAGGTCCGAACAGTTGCGTCTCACCCACCTCGAACCATCCAAGTGGAGACCTACATTTTCGTCCATATAATGCTTCAAACGGGGTCATTTGTATGCTAGAGTGAAAACTATTGTTGTAGGCGCATCAATTAAACATAGATGGTCCAACCAGCCTTCCTAAAAATCTAACACACAAGATCGCACACGCCCTCAAGTGTTTGAATTGTTCGCTCACTTGCCTATCTGCTTCATGTGGAAAGTCGTGCTTAACTTAACTTTTGACCCGAGACCTCTGAAACTTTGTCAAAGTGTGAGGTGAACTGGGAACCCCTATCCAAATAATTTGTAAGGGAATCCTGTAACCGCACAATCTCCTTCAAATAAATCTGTGTACTATGGTGCGATACGTAGTCTTGACTTGAAGAAATGGGCTGACTTTGTAAGTCGATCAACAATCACCCAAATAGAATCATACCCTTCTCGAGTTTTCTGAGACCGCCATTCTGAAATCCATATGAATCGCCTCCCATTTCCACATGGGGACTCCAATGTCCTGAAGTAATCCAGTTTTTGATGTTCGCCACCACGACATATAAGACACCTCCCGACAAATTCCGCAACATCTTTCTTCATCCCGCCCCACCAGAATTTTCCTCGAGGTCCCGATACATTTTGTTGACTGGATGAATGGAATATCTTGTGTTGTGACCTCATCTAAGATCTTCCTACTTAGATCCTTTACCTTAGGAACACATAACCTACCCTTATACCGGCGGTTCCGCCATTATCTCCCAATGTAAATCGTGAAGGTTTTCCTGTTGATCCTCTCCGAAATCCAACAAACTCCGTATCCTCAAACTGGCTTTATTTTATTTCTGAAGCTAAGGCAGACTGCGAGGTATCATGTACCACCACCCTACCTTCACCGATCTCAGTTAAGTTAACCCCGAGGTTTCTCAATCTTTGTACCTCACGAACAATACCCCTCTTTTGTATTACCAAATGGGCCAAGCTGCCCATTGATCTCCTATCGAGTCGCCACCACCATGTTGGCTTTCCTGTGGTGGTAAAGAATACTAAGGTCATAATCCTTAAGCAACTCTAACCATCTTCTTTGTCGAGATTCAAATCCTTCTGCGTGGTTATGTACTCGCAAACTCTTATGATCTCAGAATATGTCCACATGCACACCATACAAATAATGTCTCTATATTCGTAAGGCAAACACCACCGCAGCCTAATTCCAAGTCATGAGTTGGGTATTCTTCATGTATCTTCAATCGTCTAGATGCATACGCAATAACCTTTCCAAATCAGCATCAAGACACATCCTAACCCAACTCTAGAGGCATCGCAATAGATCAGAACCCTTCTTGTCCCGATGGTAAGGTTAGGGATCGTGCGATGAGTCAACAATTCCTTTAGTTTCTGAAAACTTGTTTCACATGCTTCTGAACACTGGTACTTAACCGTTTTTTTAGTCAACCGGATCAAGGGAGCAGCAAGACTAGAAAAACCTTTTACGAATCTTCTATAATACCAGCCAAACCCAAGAACTTCTAACCTCTGTCGGAGTGGTCGGTTTTGACCAGTTCTTCACTGCTTCTATCTTCTGGGGGTCTACCATAATTCCATCCCTTGACACAACATGGCCCAAAAAGGCTACATTTTCCAACCAAAATTCACACTTTGAAAATTTAGCATATAGTTTCTCCTGTTTCAAGACTCAAGACTACCTCAAATGCTCTTCATGTTCTTCAACACTCTTATCAGAGATTAGGATATCATCTATGAACACAATCACGAACAAATCTAGGAATGGTTTGAAGATTCTGCTCATTAAATTCATAAAAGTTCTTTGGGGCATTGGTTAACCCAAAAGACATGACCAAGAACTCATAATGGCCGTGACGTTCTAAAGGTTGTTTGGATATATCATCCGATTTATTTTCACCGATGATATCCCGAACGAGATCAATCTTGGAAAAATAGCTAGCTCCTCGAAGTTGGTCAAAAGATCATCGCTTCGTAATGGGTATCGATTCTTGATCGTGACCTTATTGAGTGCCGATAATCGATGCACATTCGAGCGATCCGCCTTTCTTTTTCACAAACAGATCGTGCACCCAAGGGAAACACTAGGCCTTATAAAGCCTTTATCCGTAAGATCATTCAATTGTTCTTTTAACTCCTCAATTCACCGGGCCATTCGATATGGAGGAATAGAAATGGGTCTTGTACCAAATTAACTCTATAGCAACTCCACTTCTCTATCCTAGGAAGGCCCGAAGATCTTCTAAAAACCTCCGGAAAATTTCGAACAATAGGAACATCATTCACCGCTGGGGATTCTTTTTGGGTATCCACTATATTAGCCAGATATGCATACTCCACTCTGCGATTTCTCAATAACTTTTGAGCCCCAAGGTAGGAAATAAACTTACCTGAGGATATTCCAACTCTACCCCTTATAACAACTTCTGGTTCTCCGGGAAAAGTTAATCTCACTATCTTTCGCCGACAATCTAACATGGCATAACATGCCGACAACTAATCCATACCCAAAATGACGTCAAGTCTACCATATCAAGTAGTACTAGGTTCACCATTGTTCCCGCCATTCACTTCTAATGGAAAATTATTTACCACCCGAGAGGCCCAAATCGAGGCCCCATCGTGTCATAACCTCAAAAGGTTCACTTAAATAAGAAGGTTCTACGTGTAAATTCTTAGCAAATCCCATTGACACATATGAAGATGTAGTCGGGATCGATAATACAAATCTTTGGAATACTCGAGACTAGTAAAATACCTGTGACCAACGCATTAGATTCTTCTGCCTCATTCCTCAGGGGCAAAGCGTAGAACCGAGTAGAAGTGTAGGGTTGTTGACCTCCCTCACTCTGGCGGGGTAGGTTTCCCTGATTTCCCCTGTAGCAGTTGTGGTTGCTTCTGACCTCCCCAGAATAGATTGAGTTTGGGTCCTCTTCTTGCAATCCTCGGCATAGTGGCCCGACTCTCCACGCTTATAACATGTCTTCTAAGAGCCGACATTCTCCATTGTGTTTCCTTTGACAAATCTTACAAATCGGTTTGTCACCTCCTGTGTTAGGGTTGGTGGCCTTGTCCTTGCTACCTTGGTAATTAGACCAACTGTGCCCCTTAGGCTTGAAATAAGATCGCCCATGCGATTGGTTCTGGTCCTCAAGATCCTTTACTAAACTCATGCTTCGATTTTGACTCGTTAAATGATCCTCGACGTTCAAATCTCTTCTCGCGAATATTCTCTTTTTGCTTTAGCGAAACCTTCTACCCTCAAAGCCATATCGATAATCTGAAGATAAGTTCGATCGTTGGCTAACGCCACCACCTTCTCTGTTATGTTCGGGTTTAAACCCACTACAAATCGCTTGACTCTATCCATTTCTCGTAGGACGACATGTGTCAGATGCCGATAACCTCACGAATCGTATCATATTCTTGTACATCGCGATCACCTTGCTTCAATTGTTCAAACTCCCGCCCGAGCGCATCTCGCGCGTATTAGGCATAAATTTCAATGAATGCCGCTCAACCTCCCCAAGTCATTGGTGGTGACATCGGGGACGATTTAACCTAAAATTCCTCCACCACACCCTCGCATCATCCACTAGTCGCGCGCTACCAAGTTGACGCCCGCCTCCACGCATCCCAATGTGAACATTAAGTCTTCAACTTCATCGAGGAATACCATCGGGTCGGCCTTGGGGTCCTTCCCTGAGTACAATGGTTCTCTTCTCCTCATAAAATTTGCCCATAGCCTATCAGGTACTGCTAGAGCTTCTACACTCTGCCTGCGGTGCGATGCACCGGTCCTTGGGCCGTCTGTTCTCGTTCGAGCTATGACAGACAAGAGGTGCGGAACCATGTGTGGAACTGCAGCTGTCATTAAATCTATTAGTCTATCTAGTTTTTGTCCCACCATTTCTTGGGTCATTTGACTCTCGTTCTCTCCAATATTTTCTCTAACATTTTCTCCGCTCCCTTCAGACACCACTACGTCAACTGGAGGTACATGAGCTTCGTGATGAACCTCCTCTTGAGCCCCCGGAATTTGTGAATTCACCATTTTCTGTGAAGACAAACACACTCATATTTTAGAAGACGGAATGTCTACTCTATCTCTTAAAATTTTCTTATAGTTCGTAAGCATGCAACACCACAAGAAAACGCAGATTAACTAAACAATAATGACAACTCATAACTTGCATTAATAATGTTTCATTCCTCATATTTGAAAATATTTCATGACATTACAATACATCAGAGCATGTCATTTTATGTCATTCCCTATAGCTCTCTTACTCGAACATGCACCTACTACAACACGTTCTAAAGGGCTTAACCGCATAATTCGCCTATTCTGCTGATTGGCATTCAACTCCCTGTGAACCTTCTTCCTTGCTTCCCTTTCAATTTCGCTCATTCTTTCCCTTACTACTATTACCTGAAATAGAAATTTGGTCCAGGAACCTTCTGTAACATCTTCTTAGCATCTTTGCCCCTCTGAATGAGGATCGGAATTTTTTCGGGACAGAGTTGAATATTATCTGTAATATGACTCCAATCGGAAAGTTGAAGAAGGTCGGGTCGTAGGAAAGCCTCTTCTGTCTACTCCTAAGCAAATACACACAAAGTACGATTGTGTCGCACATATACTCGTTAAAATCATCTCCCGAGTTCATCTTACGACGCATGAATTCCTTCTGAGCTTGCATTTACTTTGCCTGTTCCTCGAGTACTTCCCTCTTTGTTGAAACTCGCCTTATAATCACCATCTACACAATAATTATTGGTTAGTACAACGTTGTACAACCTTCTTCCTAACCCGCGTGAAAGAGGTAGTACAAGAATCAAGTCTTGAAAAAGACTCAAGATAGGCACGAGAGGAGTATGAAAGAAGGGAAACTTTAGGATGTTATTTCGTTCACTTATTACTAGGGTGGCGCGCACACCGTCGCAATAAGTAACCGTTCAAACACCCAACTCGAAGAAACTTCCTAGAATCTCCTAACCTGGTTTAGCTCTGATACCAACTTGTCACGCCCCGACTTTTTTTAAGTCTTTACTTAGGGCGTGATGGCACCTGGACAATTATTTCCCACCAGGAGCACCATTTAATTCTCTTTATTTAAAAATTTAAACTTATATTCAAATACGAAGCTATTAATAAAAATAACAATAAAGAAATTTGTTTATGACTTTATTGAAAACATAACGTGAGCCCATGCTCGTGCAAATATTGTTTCTACATAGACATACTGATAAAGATTATTCTAAGTTGGAAGTGAGACCATTCCACACGGGCATTTTCCGAGACACTGGAACTGACATTCTGAACCTGACGAGTACCAAGCCCGAAGCAATGGACTTGGTATGACAAGAGGCTGCGGGACGATCGCTAGCCTTGGCGTGGAGCCTTTCCCCTATCACGCTTTCCTGAAACAAGTTAAATAAAGAGTCAGCCCTACCATCCAATGGGCCGAGAACCTTACCCTGCAGTTCAAAGTAACACCACAATATTCCAAGTGCAATCACATTATAACGTAATAAGCATATTGCAAAAACATATCAAGTTACAACATTTTTAAATATGCAGCAACTCCTCATAGGAAATTCTCAGTTTAACTAACACTTCATTTTACCTCGTATTATACGTTAAGACATTCCCCTGCATTTCCATATGTTTGTTACATTTATATATTTGTGAACTCGTATTCACTTTTCATATTTATATATAGGTGAACATGTATTCATCTTTCATATTTGTTGCGGCGTGCAACCCGATCCATTATATTTACGTATTTATGAACACGTATTCACTTTACGTTTTGTTGCGGCGTGCAACCCGATCCATTACATTTACGTATTTGTGAACGCGTATTCACTTTACGTTTTGTTGCGGCGTGCAACCCGATCCATTATATTTTATCGTATTTGTGAACATGTATTCACTTTACGTTTTGTTGCGGCGTGCAACCCGATCCATTATGTTTATATTTATATATTTATGTGAACACGTATTCACTTTTCATATTTTTCAGAAGATCGAATAAATAATATTCTATTTCCCAACATTCTGTCATTCATACTTGTAACGATTATAACTTCTTAACCATAACTCCAACTAAGGTGTTTCTCAAGCGGAAACTAAGGTAAGACGGGGCTCTTTCACTGTACCAAATTTCATTTAAAACTACTTTAAGTAACTAACACAAATTTATCCTCAAAACAGCCACATGAAATTTGTTTCGGCAGAATTTTTATTAAACAGAACTCAATCTTAGAATAGTCATAACTCCTAATCTGTAAACCCGTTCAAGCCCCATAAAATCTCAAAACGATGAGAACAGAGATCTACACGTCTCCATGTGAACCATCCTTTCATATTTTGTACCATTTGATACCGTTTTTCACTTTTATTTGCTGCCCTTTCTGGATCTCGATAGATCCGAGGCAGAAACTTTAAATAGCGATAACTCTCAATCCGTAAGTCGGATAGACCTCCGTAAGGTCTCAAAATGTCCAAAACAGAGAGATATAGAACATTTATTTAGCACCAATTTTCATATTTCCCACGGATTAGTACAGTTTTACGTTTCAACGTCCTGCCCTTCTAGATTCCGATGAATCCGAGGCAGCAACTTCAAACTACAATAACTCTCAACTCGTAAGTCCGTTTTAACAAATATTTACCTATCTATCTGTCCGTAGCAGAGAGATTTACAACCATGTAAATTTTCATATAATTATAATAAGTAAAACTCAATAAAAACAGTCCGTAATTATGTCTTTCCGAATTTCGGCCAAATCTAAGGCAGAAACTTTGAACTATGATAACTTTCAAACCGTATGTCCATTGTACCTCATTTTTGGTTATATATGATCATAGTAGAGATTTGTACCATTCGTCCGAATTTCATCAAATTCTAACCATTATAACTCAGTGAAATCGGTTTGTAAAGTTCATAACGCAACTAGTTGTTTAAACAATCAAAAGCTCATTATTTATTTTCAACACTCAATTTTTATTCTAACATGTATTGAACTTAAAATAAAGGATGTTACCAAGAATTTATGAGTGAGAAAACTCACATTGTATGTGTGAAATGGTTGTTATTCGGTTGCTACAAGGGACCCTTGCTCCCTAGTATTTCTTTTATTGTTGTTCTTCTTGCTTTCTTGTTTTTTTTCCAGAATTTTCCTCTTCTTGTTCACTTGTTTTTTCCTGATTTTCTAACCTTTATGCTATGTATTTTGTTTGTGTGTAAATACAATGTATAAGTGGAGGTAATTGTATAACTTATGGGAGGGGGAAAACCAAGAGATTGAAGGGAAATGAAAAGGGGGGGAGGACGTGCAGCAACATGCATTTTGCCTCTTCTTTTTTTTTTCTTTTTTTTTTCTTTTTTTTTTTTGTTTTCTTATTTTCATTTTATCTATCTATTTATCCAACTTTAACACTAACTCCATCTCATGCAATTTATTCTTTATTTTCTTATATATATGTATTTTTATTAACTCAACCAACAACTATATATTATTATTATTTTCCGGATTTTACACTGTCCTAAAAGTCTTCAAATAGAACTAGCGAAAGACTTTTTGTAAAAATATCGGCGATATGATAGCGTGACGAAACATGTAAGACATGTACTTGTCCACGAGCAACCTTTTCACGAACAAAGTGAATATTCAGCTCAATATGTTTAGTGAGTTGACGTTGGACTGGATTTCCTGAGAGATAAATCGCACTAACATTATCACAATAAATCAATGTCACCTTTGGAACATGACAGTGGATCTCCAGAAGAAGGTTTTGTAACCAATAAGATTCAGAAATCACATTGACAACTCCTCAGTATTCTGCTTCGGCACTGGACCTAGACAAGGTAGTTTGTCGTTTGAAGGACCAAGATATCAAATTGTCACCAAGAAAGACAATAACCAGACGTGGATCATTTGGTATCCGAACATCTACCCCAATCTGCATTTGTGTATGAAATGAGAGTGGTTGTTGAAGACGGATATAGATGCAAGACATGATCGAGGGTGCCCTGAATGTAGCGCACAATGCGCTTGAGAGCATGCATGTGATCCTCCATCGGGTTATACATGAATAGACAAATTGGTTACACAACATAAAATATGTCGGGCCTCGTGAAAGATATTGTAGGGCGCACGCAAGGCTGCCATAATGTGATGGTTCATCTTATGGCTTGCTGGAAGTAGCACTCAACTTTGGTTTAGTATCAATCGGAGTGGAGGATGACTTACACGAGAACATGTCAGCTCATTCAACTATATCTTCTGCGTACTTCTTTTGAGACAAAAATAAACCATCTGAATGACGTGTTACAACTATCTCCAAAAAGTAACTCAATGACCCTAGATCTTTCATAGAAAATTTTGAGCTAAGAAGAGACATGATAGACTTGCGAAGAGCATCAGATGAAGCAGTTAAAATAATATCATCCACATACAGAAGGATGTAAGTTATATCATTATCCTGATGGTATATGAAGAGAGAATAATCAGACCTGCTGTTAGAAAATCCAATAGTAGAAACATAATCTGCAAATCTCTTGTACCAGGCTCGGGGAGCTTATTTGAGTCCATACAATAATTTCTTCAGTAAGCATATATGATTAGGATAAGTGGGGTCTCTATACCCCATGGGTTGATACATGTACACCGTTTCATTGAGTTCTCCATGCAGAAATGCATTTTTCACATCAAGCTGATGTAGAGGTCATGCCTTTGAAAGAGCCAGACTTAGTACCGTGCGGATAGTCGTTGGTTTGACCACCGGACTTAAAGTCTCACTGCAGTCCATACTAACCTATTGAGTTTTTCCATCACCTACAAGACGGACTTTATGTCTCTCGAAGTTTTTTATGACTAAAAATCCACATAGACCGAATCACAATAACATCAGGAGGACGAAGCACCAAATCTCAAAGTCATATTCTTAATAAGAGCATTATATTCATCATCCATATCCATTTTTCAATTCGGGTCATTAAGGGCAAACACAGTGTTACAAGGTAATGGTGATTTGGTACCATGGGTGTAAAGACTTATTTTTTATTTGGTTTGAAAATTCAATGTTAACTACGAGTGATTGGTCGTTGGACCGGAATTGGAGTTGGTTGGATAGTGGAAGTGTCACGACCCGACCCGACGGGCCGCGACCTGATGCCCTACCTGGACACCCTTATACCCACATATCACATAAAATCACGCAGATACCAAGGATAATATAACCATCGGTAATAAACTTGTCTCTCAAGGAGTCACATCTAATTCATATAACAAAATAGGCAAGTCGACGAGGCCGTCACTGTACATAGAGATATCCCAAGACGGCTCACAACCATACATATATACTAAAAGCATATTTACCACTCACAACTGTCTACAGACCTCTAAGAATACGATAATGAAATATGACGGGACAGAGCCCCGTCGTGCCCCTAAATATGCATAAGTCCAAAAATAAGGTTCTGTACCAAAATGACTAAGCTCCGAATCAATGGAGCTCTCCAACCAGCTGAACAGGAATCCTAGACCGGAGAATCACCAAACTGAGCACATGTACCTGCGGGCATGAACGCAGTCCCCCCGAGGAAAGGGGGTCAGTACGAAATAATGTACTGGATATGTAAAACATGAAGTACTGTAAGAAATATCATAATTGGCCAAAGGATATCAGGAGACAAGTATAATGATCAAATTATCATTTCAACTGTGTCATATACAAATGAGAGTCAATTGTGCCTTATAAAAATGAGAGTCATATCAAAAATCATGAATGCATGTCCATATAATCATCATATAAATACATATAATATCCTGGGTACATGTACCCGCATCATGGATGCATGTCCATGGAATTATCATACATATACTGTCATGGGTATCTATACCCGCATCATGGATGTATGTCCATGGAATCATCATCATCATATATATAAACATTGTCGGCCCTCTAGTGAGGAACTCGATGAACAATGCAAGGCTGTGCACGAACATAGACCGGCCCAGGATTCGGTGAAATGATATAATCACATCAAGCACGAATAGAGTATCATGAGTAACCATATGCAATTTAAATAATCATTTGACTCTCAATAAAATCATTAAAATAAATTTTTCTTTTCTGGAAAAACAAAGGCACGTCTCATAACAAATATCATTAGGAGTTAGACTGTGTAAAAATCATGTACGTCCGCCGTACGCTCATTTTATACAAATCATGATAAAATAAAGAAGGAATGGTTCACATACCTTATTGTCGAACTAATCACTCTATAATTAAAACTCGTCTCGATTAGCACTTCAACCTATAACAATAGTAATTCGTTCATCAACTCTATGATTTCTAGCGTAAGTTATATCGAATGACGACTTTCTTTTCTATAGAAATTTGGGCAGCACTTCCCCTATTTATATGCACATCCCCAAATTACAAACAAAGCCAACAATACCAATAACAAGATGCAACTTAAATATATAACCAAAACAATTCAAAATACTCCATTACGCTACCCTTTATACCGTATTTTTCTTTACATTCATGGAGTACAACCAAAACAGCAACCAATGTGATTTATACACTTATTTATTATGTAATTCAGCCCCTTAATCCATGTTAAAATAGTCCATAAAAATAGTCCACATTCTATCAACAACAAGAGGTATTCCAACTACGACGAGAGTGCAATGTTCAACCTTTCTAAACTTTAATTCCTTTAGGACATGTATTAACAACTACCACAATGTACATACATGTTCATGATTAAAATTTTCAACATTCTAATCTCAACAAAACAGTCCCTAAATACACTACAATATGTCCAAAAATTGTGAGACAGTCTCGGCCCATCTTCACAATTCCGTAACACCTCTCATATTTCCATAAAGATCCAATTCATGTTTCAAAACTTTCATATAACCAATTATAACTTAAACATCAATATTTTCCTTCAATTTTCAACATGCAATTAGTGACGAAATTAACAACACAACAACTCCAAAATTAGCAAAATCAGTCCCCAAAATCGGCTACAACACCCAACAATCACATGCATTGTCTTAAATTCCAAGTTTCTCCTAACACAAGTTCATTCCTTAAATAACAACATCATGTAACTCCAATTATACTATAAGAAGAGGAATTCTTACCTTAATTTTGCTCCAAAACAGTCCCAAATTTTCGGTCACTGCTCCATTGTTTCTTCACCATTTTTATCATTTCCTCAACTCAAATGACATGCATGTATTCTATAAGTTTAACTCTATCTTCCTTACATGTTTCTCTTCCAAATGCTCATCTCCAAGTCTTGAATATGGAGTTTAAAATCGGTCCAGTGACCTTGTCACCGTGACCCCACTATTTTTGGAGTTTATAGTTGCTTAGAATTTTTGTAGAAGACTTGTTCTTGAAAGGGGGGTTGATTAGGTCTATAACTTGGCTATGGAAGATGAGAGAAGCTTGAAAAATCTGTGGAGGAAGATGAGAAGGTGTGAGGGATGTTGGTTTTCGAAAATGAAGGGGATGGAGGGAGTACACGATTTTAAGGGCATTAGTGGGCTGATTTTTATTTTTGCAAACTTGGTCCAATTCCCATAATTAATTAGTCTTGGATCCCACTTCTTTTTAAATCTTAAAATTTTCATAGGACCTTGTATTCTCAATGTCCTAATTTTTATAATAAGACTAAACCATAATCCCGTTAGAACATATACAACTATTATTATAAGTTTTCCTCTTCATGTTCATGGTAGCCAAAATTATTCTACAATCACATCCTTTTGTATACTAATTCCCTTATTAGCATTCGTAATTATACTTTATATCCAATATTCGAATCTTACTTCCTTAATGACGTTCTTAATTATCGCATTAAAACTACGAGGTGTAACATGAAGTGATATTGGACTGATGTGTGATGGGTCCGGAGGCCGAGTATGTGGGGAATGGACTACCCGGGAGTGGGCTTGCACTAGCTGGGCCGCCACTGCCAGAGGCTGGACTGCTACTTAGTGGACTGCCAAGCATTAGGCCTCTCGGCAGTGGACTGTCAGTGAGAGGCTCTGCTGGGCTGACAGTCATTGGGCTCGATATTTGGGTCGAGCTGCTAGCCGATCTGCGGGATTTATTTGGGCCAATTGGTGGACCAAATACAGGGGCATGATATCATCAAGAAACTCGTAGGTATGAGGCACATAACAATATATTTTGGAAAAGGAAAATTTTGATTCATCAAAAATTACGTGGTGACTCACGATTATTTTGTTAGAGGATAAGTCATAATATTTGTAATCACGATGGTTTGACAGATATCCCAAAAAAATACACAGAGTAGAACGAGGTTGAAGTTTATTGATGGTAGTAGAAGAAAAAAAAGGATAGAATAAGCACCCGAATATCCGTATATGAGAGTAGGATGGGTCCCTTAGGTATAGAATTTTGAGAAGGGAATGATAGGCTAATTGTTTGCTTGGAAGTATGTTAAGGAGGTAGGTTGATATTTGTAATGCATGATGCCAAAATGATGGGGGTAGAGAGACATGGGCAAGTAAGGTTCAAACAATGTTATTAATGGTTCAGATTTTTCTTTCTGTTTTTCCATTTTGAGATGAGGTATGTGGACAAGATAGACGAAAAGATAAACCATTAGCTTTGCAAAAATTCCAAAATAGCCCATTATTAAATTCTCTACCATTATCACATTGAATATTTTTAATGTCTCGTTCAAATTGAGTGCGGATGAATGCTCTAAAGAGAGAGAAATATGGAAAACTTGTGATTTTTTAGACAAGGGAAATGTCCATAAAAAATTAGAGTAATCATCCAACAACAAAAATAACGATGGTTCGAAGAGCTCAAAACGAGTGATGTTCAAATATCACTATGGATAATATCAAAAGACATAACAGTGCATGAATTAAAAGCAACAAAAGGCAATTTAACATTTTTCCAAGAGGACATGAGCGACAAACATGAGAATTACGAGTTCTAGTACACACAATAAATTTATTTTGTTTAAGGGAGGTAAAAATAAGTGCTCCCAGATGACTCAAACGTTCATGCCATAAAGGAGCTAAAACTGCAAAGGTGAATGGTAACGTGACTTGATGTGTGTTTGTGGCGATTGGATATAGCTCGCCCCGACTATCACATCTCATTAGACGCATTTCCGTCTGAAAATCCTTCACGAAAAACCTAAAAGGATATTCAACAGAAACTGAATTGTCAGTAGTAAATTTTCTAATTGAAATCAAGTTTTTAATCAATTGAGGAGCATGAAGTACATTCTTTAAAGCTAACGGTGGGTTCGGGGGAGACAAATTTGTAATACCATAACCACGAATTGAAATTGAATGACCATTTCCGACAATTATACCACGATTATTGCTCAAATTAAAATAAGATGAGAGATTACCTTGTGAGGAGGTCATATGAGACGTTGCTCCGATATCCATGTACCAATTTGCGTCAGGCGGATTAAGCCCAAGAGTATGCATTGCGGCCTCGATGTCAGTTGGAGTTGCTACTGCCAAGTGGGCCTACTGCCACTAGTTCGGCAGTGGCCCAATTACGTTGGGTTGCGGCTGGGCAACCTTCCTTGGACTGGGCCTGGCCTAATTTCCCCAGGGAAAAGGACATAGAGGAACATCCAAGGCCACTGTCAGGCCCACGTTGTCGGTCCACTACCCCACTAGGCCCTCGGCTACCACGTTTGGCCGCACTACTTCTGCTGGCCGCCACTTCTGCCACATCGATGGCCATCAACGTGATTTTTACCGCCATTATTGCCATTTCATCCCTTTTGACCACGGTTTGGCGGTAAAATTTCAAAGTGTGAAGAGTTATCATCGTATGGAGCGGCAACCATGGAAGAATTCGACATGGTGGCTATCTTTTTGGCAAAACTCACTTCTTCTATTATGAGCATGAAACATGCTTGATAAAATGGCGGAAGATGATGTTTTGACGGATGAGCGTACCAACTCCACTTTACGCGTAGTGTGGTCAGCAACCATTTGTAAAATGAGTCGATTATTAGTTACTGACGCCCCGACATTCTTGAGTTGGTCCGACAAAACCTTGAGTCGTTGACAATATGCAGATGCATTGGGAAAATCCACCATGTCAGTGGTGAAGAATTCTTGTTCAAGTGTGATGGTCTGGGAGTTTTTATTATTTTAGAATATGTCACGTAACCGATCCCAAGCCTCTATTGTCGTGGAGTCGGGTTCAAGAATCGTATGCAATAAATCACTCGAAATTGTGGCATAAATCCATTGGAGAATCGTCGCATCGAGGGTCAACCATAATTACTTTTCATCATCGGTGTTCGACATATTATCCTTGCCTTTTTCCGTTGGAATTATGTGATGGATAACCCGGTATGACCTACAATGAATTTTGAAGAGTTCCATTCACGTCGCATAATGGACGTTTTCCATCGCAAGAGTGATGGAGATATGGACTTAATATTTGAAACAACTAAGGCTGGATGAAAATTTAATTTCGAGTCAGACATGGCTGACGGAAGATGAAGGAAGTGAACGGCGGCACAGGGGGGCCGACGGTGAACAAAAATTTTTTAGGGTTTAGGAACTTTCCCTATAATCTGATACCATGTGAGAAATATCTTTCTTGATTATTTCATTCCAAATGGGTAGTAAATATATCCATAATACAAGCATCATCCTAGGCTAGAATTAAGGTATTAAATGATTAAATATATACCTACAACAATAACAACATACCCAGTAATATCTCACAACGTGGGGTCTAGGGAGGGTAGAGTGTACGCAGACCTTACATCTACCTTGGTAGGTAGAGCGATTGTTTTCGGGAGACTCTCGACTCAAGACAAAGCATAATCACAAGCAAAGCAAAGCAAGAGAAACAGTCAGACCCGGACAAGAAATTAAAACAGTATGAACATGCTGATAAAAAATCGAATACGTCATGGTAGCCCATTCTGATAAAAGGAAGCAGAAGCTAATGCAGATAAGCAAAGTACACTAAGGAACATATAGCAATAGAATTCAAACTACATGAGACTATAAAGCAATAATGCGCATATAAGTGTGATAAGCTAATCGGGCCTACAGTAATAACACTACAACTATCATTTTATTAGCGTAAGTAGGACTACGCTCGATTACCTACTACCCTCTACCCTAATTTGTGTCCTCCACAACCCTCTATCTAAGGTCATGTACTCAGTAAGTTGCACCTACGGCATATCCCGTCTAATCATTTATCCTCAATACTTCTTAGGTCTACATCTACCCCTCCTAAACACGTTCATAGTCAACCTCTCACACCTCTGCACTAGGGCATTTGCGTCTCTGCTCTGCACATGCCCGAACCATCTCAACCTCGTTTCCCGCATCTTATCCTCCACCGAGGTCACTCTCACTCTGTCCCATATATCATCATTTATAATCTTATCTCTCCTTGTATGCCCACACATCCATCTCAACATTCTCCTCTCCGCAACTTTCATTTTTTGGATGTGTGAAGTCTTGATTGGCCAACATTCCGCCTCATACAATAAAGTTGATCTAACTACCACCTTATAAAACTTGTCTTTATGTTTTAGTGACACTTTTTTGTCGCACATGACTCCAGATGCGAGCCTCCATATACAAAATATACTTATGTACAAATCACAATTATGACTAAATATTCTATCAATAACATTAAAATAATTTGTTTACTAGCAATTATTTTTGAGTAAAGGGATTGTTCATACTAGCAACAAGAAAATGAAGAAAAGGGAGGTCCGGAGAAGCTACCCCTTAACAATTTCATGAGCAATTGCTCTATCTATGGCCGACAAGTCTTCTTCAGACACATCGAGGGTTGTATTTAATTGATAGAACCAAGAGTCAAGCAACTAAACGACGATTCATTGATTTCACAAAACAGCAAAATAAAACTTCAATATGTTGCAGAACAGATGAAATAAAAGAAGATTTTTGAATATTATTGTCTAAAATAAGCCAAATATATTTGAGTGTATATAGATATCTCGTTAAGTGTAAAAAATTAAAGTTTAAAGTTAAATTGTTACAAAAAAATGTGTCATTTTTTTGGACTAACTAAAAAAGAAAGTGTGTCATATAAATTGGGACTGAAGAAATATATAAGACTAATACTCTGTTTGGCCAAACTTATAAAATCAACTTATTTTGAAAAAGTAAGTTAGGAGATAAGTAGATTGTTTTTGACTAATTAATTTGAAAAATACTTTGAATAACAATCAGTAAGTCCAAACTTTAAAAAAGTGCTTCTAACAGTAGTTTTATCAAAATTGTTTTTCAAACAAGTGTTTTTAAGCAAAAGTTATTTTTTTAATTTTTGAAAAATAACATTTTCTCCTACCCACAAGTTCAAAAGCTTGGTCAAACAACTCATTTCATTAAGAGAAGCAATTCAAAAAGGTTATAAGTTAAAAATGACAACCAAGGAAGCAAAGGGGAGCTCCTCGGGAGGGGGTGACAACAAAAATAATATTTCTTTCGTCCCAATTTATGTTACACTATTTAATTTGACATATAATTTAAAAAATTAAGATTTAAAATTTATGGTTCAAAACAAACTATAGATATTGTGTGACGGCAAATTATCTAATAAAGTTAAATTCAAATAGGCTATAAGTTAAAATGACAATCAAAATAGTATTTCTTCTGTCCTAATTTATGTTGCACTATTTAATTTGACACAGAATTTAAAAAATTAAAATTTGAAATTTGTGGTCCAAAATAAACTTTAGATATTTATGTGACGGTAAATTATTTTTAAATATAAAGGGTAATGTTTTTACAAACTAAAAGGAAAGTGAATGGATAAAAAATATAGTAAAATTTGTTGAAATACAATGGATGTACAGGAATAGTATACAACTACTACTAGTGCTTAGAAAGGATTACAATACAACAGGCTTGAAGCCTGACATGAGTGGTTACAACAACAATGAGTGTTGAAGATCTTGATCTTCAGTCTTAAATCCGTCTTGGAGTCTTGGTTCTTGAGATTGGAACTGCAGCAAGCCCCTTGATCTTTATAACCTGAAATTAAGATAAACTAAATCTGGTAGTGTTATAGTTGTGTTGATGAGTTCAGTGATATTCACTTGGTCCTTAAGACAATATTGTACCGTGTGAATCCTTTAACGGCTATTAGCAACTTGTTTCCCAAGATAAAACAACAACTAAACAAATGAGCAAAGGAAACTCAAGTGTTTCTCAAGAAGAACCTTTTGAGTGTGTGAAAGATATGCTAGAGAGGAATAGGTTCAAAAAATCTGAACTATACAAGAATGAGATGTGTTCTACAATTGAGGCAAGGGCCTCAATTTATAGTGTGTAAGATGTCTTCCCAACTAGCCAAGTAATGGCCTTCAATGCCATGTAATGACACTTAATTTGGGGTTACAATTCAGTTAAATAATTGTTGAATTCATGAGTCAAATAATGGAGAATTAATGCTCCAAAGTCAGCCCAAGAGTCAGTTATTTTTCGTCTTCAACGGTCATACTGCCTCCGAAGAATCGCGACGCCTCAAGGAGGCATTGCGGCGCCTAAGCTCCAGTGACCAAACAAAAAATTAGCGTCGCGGCCCTACCCTTGGGGCGTCGCGGCGCCGCTGAGCCGCGGCGCCCCGGCTCTACGGCGGTCGCAACCCTTTTCACACTTATTTCGATCTTACACTTCTTCCTTCATTTACCAACATGGAACACGCGTCATTTAACCAACGATCATCCATCATTTCATGTCTCAAGCATTTACTCACGTACCAATATCTCTTTAACTAATGAAATTTATGATACTTGGCACTACGTGTGCACGTGTGTGAAAACGACATTTCCTACGTGCGAGACCTCAATTGTTCGAGTCATAAATAATGAATTAAACTTAATTCCACATTAGTAATTTCCAACATAAATCTCTATTCCTATCATGAATTCATCAAGTCGGTTACTGATCGGCTCGTGGATCTCTTTCATATCTGATGAAACGAAGAGTCCATACACGACTATAAATAAACAAAAACAAATAAATATTATCAGATATGTGGAAAAGCATTGAGAAGAAATTAACCTGCGGTACTCTATATATACTTACCCACAGAGGCGGACGCACTTGCACCAAAATGGGTGCAAGTGATGCCACTTTCAATTTGTTTTTTTTATCACCTTGTAAAACGACGTCGTTTTACAAGGTGACCCGCCTATCACTTTCATTAGCAACGTACGTGACCCACCTTCAACACTAAAATGTTTTCCAAAATAATATTATATTATTTATTATCACATTGGTATTTTTATTCTTATAATTTATAGTTTTAATAAATCATTTTGTATATATACCACAGCCCATTAATAAAACACTTAAAACTAGAACCCACTCCATTTACCTTAAAATATGTGGCCCAAACACCACACCCACATCCCAATACCCCCAAATACCCGTCCAACCCAATATTTTCCAACCCATTCCCTTTGTTATTTCCCTAAAGAACAAAAGACCATCTCGTCCAAAAGAAAACGCAGCCCATTCATTTCTCAACCTAAATTCCATTTCAAGAAATCAAAAAAAACAAATCGCCTAAAATCAGAGGCGAAACCGCCACGGCCCTACCGTTCCCTTACTCTTTCATTTGTGAAAAAACAACAAACTTCTTTCCCTCCATACACAGAAATTGTATGTCCATTTCTGCGCTAGAGAGCAGGAGAGGCTTCCGTTTTTGTCTTCGAATCTTCAATCAATCTTCACAATTACAAATCAGAAAAGGAGTAAAGGACAAAACACTTTGTTTTGTTTTCACAATTCACTTTATCAAAATCAAGGTTTGTCTGATTGTCACTATTTCTAATATATTTAATATTTAATTTTTGTTTATCTTTTATTTTAATAATATTCATAAAATATTGTTGGTTTGAAATTTTGAATCATTGAATTTGAATATTCAAATGTTTGATGTCTAAAATTAGGGTTTTTTTATTTGGTTGGTTGAAAACTTGGAATTAGGGCTTGATGTTATATTCAAAATTAGGGTTTTTTTTATTTGCATATTTATTTGGGTGCAAATTGTGAATTTGTTATTTGTGTTATTGTTACATGTTTAGTTGTTTAAATTTTAATTTTTAAATTGTGAATTTTGGTTTTTGTCTCTTCAACAGGGTTAGAGGTTTTTTACTATTAAGGAAATATGGAGAGATTTTTTAAACGAAAATTGAGAGAAATTGAAATTGGTGGTTCTAGTGGTGCATCTCCTAGTACTTAACCGTCTGTTCCCATAACTTCAACTAGGAAAGATTTTGTTGATTTGAATAGTCTTCCTTCAGATCCTGCATAAAGGAAAAAAGATATCTGAATTTCACTCAAATCATGTTGATGAAATTAGAAGAACTTATCTATTAAAGAGGTCTTGTCAACCCCGTGTCCATGATTTCCCTCAAGAAATGATGGGAAATAAAATACGTCGTTTTAATCTTGATTGGTTTGATCAGTATGTTAATTGGTTAGAGTATAGCATGAAAGAAGATAAAGCATATTGTTTGTTTTGTTATTTGTTTAGAGATCAAATCAACAATCAAGGTGGTGGGGCATTTATAACTGAAGGTTTTTCTACTTGGAATAAAAAAGTCAGGTTGAATTCTCATGTTGGTGCAGTTAATAGTGCTCATTATGTGTGTTTAAAGAAGTGTGATGATCTAATGAGACAAAGTCAATCTATTGCAGTTGCTCTTCATAGACAATCAGACATTGTGAGAAATGAATATCGAATTCGATTAGGTGCTTCAATTGATTCTTGACGATTTTTATTGAACCAAGAGTTGGTTTTTCGTGGTCATGATGAGACTGAAGATTCTTCAAATAGAGGGAATTTTCTTGAAATGATTAAGTTTTGTGCTGATCAAAATGATTATGTTCATAAAGTCATTATGGGAAATGCTCAAAAAAATTGTCAAATAATTTCTCCGCACATTCAAAAAGATATTGTTCATTGTTTTGCACAAGAGATAGTACGAAAAATAATTGAAGAGATCACAAATAATTTTTTTTGCATTAATGGTGGATGAGTCTAGTGATGTATCTGACAAAGAACAAATGCCTGTGATTTTGCTATTTGTTTACTCTTGTGGAATGTTCAAGAGGGTTTATTTGTGTTGTGCATGTGATGGAGACTTCTGCTTTGTCTTTGAAATCTGCTATTGATAATGTGTTTGCTGATATTGGTTTGAGTTTGATGAAAATTCGGGGTCAAGATTATGATGGTGCAAGTAATATGGATGGTGAATTCAGAGGGTTGAAGACTTTGATTATGAATGAAAATCGGACTGCATATTATGTTCATTGTTTTGCTCATCAACTTCAATTAGCTCTTGTTGTTGTGGCTAGAAAAAATGTTGATATTGCAGACTTTTTAACATGATTTTCACTTTATTAAATGTTGTTGGAACATCTTGTAAGCGTAAAGACATTATTCGACAAAAACAAGCACAAAAAGTGGCGAAAGAAATCGAGAGTGGTTTGCTTGAGACAAGGAAGGGATTAAATCAAGAATTAAGTCTTAAGAGGGATGTGGATACACGTTGGGGGTCTCATTATAAATCATTATTGAACTTGGTTGCTTTATTTTCTTCTGTTATTGAAGTTCTTGAAGTTTATACGTGTGATGTTACAGATTCATCGATAAAAGCTCAAGCAGTTGGTTTATTGAGATATTTGCAATCATTGATTTTGTCTTTAATTTGTAATTGATGTTGACTGTACTTCCGTTCGCAAATGAGTTGTCATTAGTTTTGCAAAGGAAAGATACAGATATTTTGAATGTTATGACACTTGTTAAAGTAACTAGGCAGAAATTGCAAGCGGCAAGAAATGATGGATGTGAATCTCTTCTAGGTAAGATTACTGATTTTTGCAATGAGAACAAGATTGATTGTGTGGATATGAATGATGAATATGTTAATCGTCACCGTCCTAGGCGTAAGACAAACATTACTAACAATTTTCATTATCGTGTGGAATGTTTTAATGCTATTATGGATCAGCAAAATTTAGAGATTAATGATCGGTTCAATGAGGTCAATTATGAGTTGCTTCTTTGTGTTGCTTGTTTGAATCCAAGTAATGATTTTGTTGATTTCAATATAGCAAAATTGATAAAAATTGCTCACTTTTATCCGGATGACTTCTCTCTAGTTGATTGTATGATGCTTGAAAATCAACTAGAGACATATATTATGGATTTGCGATCAGATAACAAATTCAGTCGATTGGAGGGGCTTGTTGATTTATCTACATTGTTTGTGCAAACACGAAAATACTTGTCGTACCCATTGGTGTGTCAGCTTTTGAAGTTCGCATTGATTTTGCCGGTAGCAACAGCAAGCGTGAAAAGATGCTTCTCTGCAATGAATATTGTCAAGACGAATCTACGAAACCGTGATCAATTTTTAAATGATTGTCTTGTATATTTTATTGAAAAAGATTTGCTTAAGAGTGTTACAAATGATGATGTAATTAAACGTTTTCAAAATATGAAAACGCGTAGGGGACAATTATGATTTGTAAACTTTATTAAATTTGGGCACCCGGATGATTTGTAAACTTTATTAAATATGTGTACCTAATTGGAAAATTATCTGCGTACGCCATTGCTTACCCAACCTAAAACTCCATAGCGTTGAACGGCTTTACGAAAAAGCATAGCCATGGTTGGAATTTGGTGAAGAAATCCTTGGTTTCAGAAGTCTACCCTACATTTTAGGTCTTTATTTAAAGGGATTGGATCCCCTCCATGGCTCCTTTCATTGACGCCAAGTATCCACCTAAATATGGAGTATTAAAGGTTTGGATTCCCTCCCTCCCAATCCTCATTCTGGTTTGGTGTTTCCTTCCGTACTAATCCCCCGTTCAATTTATGCACATAGCACCGGGTTTAAGAAAGAAGAAAAAAATTAAAATGTCCAAAATAAATTTTATATAAATGTGTGACTGTTTCATAAAGTTAAATTATCTTTAAATATAGAAAGATAACATTTTTTTTGACAGACAAAAAAATGATGTCATATAAATGAGCACGGTACGTATGAGTCACCACCTTGCACTATTCAAATTTTATGGGACTTCTAACGGAACTAATGTACATATTATAAACCATGATCAAGAACAATATTTCATTGATCTCAATTTATGTGGCATCATTTTATTAGACATAAAATTTTAAAAAAAATTTGAAGGTTTTTGAAATTTGTATTCCAAAACAAGTCATAGATATTTATGTAGTCGTAAGTCATTTTATAAAGTTAAATTGTTTCTAAATATTGAAAAGTGAAATTTGTTTTGGACAGACTAAAAAGAAAAGTGTCACATAAATTGAGACCGAAAAAATACTACAAAATAAGAATGAAATTGATTTCTTTTATCATACAAAAAATGGAGAAGCAATGCTAACGTTATTATGGTTCAACTGAAATGGTAAGAAGTGAGGTAAAATTGCTTGTAGTTATCGCTACAGTCACCACAAGATTACTACTGCCACAGAGACCAGAATATATCAGTGCCCTTTTCGAATCAGATTCCAACATAATCTTGACTCTTGAGCTATCCCATCCAACATTTTTCACTAAATCTTGTTTATGAAATTAATTTATTTAAGTTTTCATATAATTGTATTTTGATCCAATTCTGTCAACGTATTCAGCATTCCGTGCTCCTAAAATTGTTGCAACATACTCAGTATAATCCCACCATGAGGTATGAAGAGGATAGAAGGTACGCAGATTTTACCCCTATCTTATGACGGATAGGGAGGATGTTTCCGATAGATCGCTGGCTCAAGTAAAAATGAAAAAGCAACAGTAATAATAAGCATTAATAGCAGCAAAAAATTAAAATAACAAACTGCAAGAAAAAAACTCCTAAAATTGTTGCTAAGCTATTAATTAAAGATAACGAGAACAAAAAGAAAAAAGTGGAGAAACTTTGGAATAAAGAAATAAACTTGGGAAAAAGAAAAAGCTGAGAATAGGGAAGGAAGACTAAAATGAGAATATGGCCTTTAGCATGTATTTTTTGTATTATCTGTCGTCATAGAAAACAAACTACTAGTATACAGTACTTTGTTTGATCAAAATTTCTTTTTCCAAACATATTTACATGAACCATGGAGCGCATATTCGTTTCTACAAGGAGCTCTATTTCTTCTTTGAAACTGCTTTCCTTTTGCCGGTAGTCTTCTTGGTTGACTTTTTAAACCCAGCTCCACTCTCCTGCACAAGGGGAAAATACACGATATGCATTCATCAGATGATTGTGTATGTATTCAGAAGTATCAAATTTATCAACGACAACATATCGAGCCAAAAAGACATTGACATAAAAAAGGAAACAAAGAGTTCAGTGTTCATATCCATTACTGACTATATGAAGAAAATGTACCTTTCTGTAACATCTATATGCGCTTTGACCAGAAAACTCCTGCCCATTTTTGGCAACGTAAACCTGATAAAAAGAAGTAGATCAATTCTTTGATTAATGTACAGAAGATAGGATGTCATGAATCAATTCGAAAACAACACCAAAGAGATTCCAGAATGTATCGATTCTAAAAAGAACAGGGAGACTCCATGTAACTACACAGATTGAACGCAAATGTTTAACGAGTATTCCAACTTGTGGAAGAATGGGATAAATTTAATGATTTACCCACTGACATCCATATCGCACTATGGTTTAGAGACATCGAAGTATGCCAAACTAGTACAAACTCTACCCAAATTTCAGTAGCAACCAGCATCTATAGTACAGTTCTTTAATTTGTTAGATCATCAACGACTATTTAACCAAAAATGCAAACAAATCAATGACCTGCTCCAAAAACTAAGACTGAATAGCAACTTACTTTCTTTCCATCTCCACTTGTGTACCAATGACCCGCTGATTTGCTAACTGCCTGCACCCTTCTCCTGCTGACATCTTTTGGAACACCAGCAGAGCTCTTAGGGTTCACCCATCTCTCAGATCCTTGGGATTCTTCCACAGAATTTGTTTGTTTCACATTCTTTCTGCCCTTTCTAGAGTTTGTCACAACAGCAGATTTCTGAGAAGTCTTTTTAGAGCCTCCTTCATGACAAAATTGGCCCCTGAAGACGACATGCACATAGACCTTTGGAATAAGTCATATAATTCATGAAAAAGAGACTAACATAGAAGCAAGAAACAAATACATTACATGTAATCTATAACTGATGCATCATCTTGCTTTTGTCCAGGAATGTTCTCAGTACCCAAAGGAAAAAAGTTAGGCAAACGATCACGAACTAGCTTCTGGATTCTTGGATCTTTATGGAAAAAGTAACAGTGAGCAGGGAGAAGAGGGCCCTGAGGTCGCGTGTTACTTTCAGTTAAACCACTGTTGCTAGTCTGGGTTCTTTTTCCATCTTTTACTGATTTGAAATATTCTTCACAAACCTCATCAAGAGCAGGTGTAGCAATATTAAAAGTCTTATCTGAACAGAAGTCTTCCCACAGATCTTTAGTCTTCAATGTTCCAGCAGAAGGTCCTGAATTTCTCTGGAAACTAAAATCTGCACCACTGTTCTGTTTATTTCTCAAAGGAAAATCCACATGATCTGACTCTTTTTCCATCACTTCACTTTTGGAAGGCTCATCAGAATCAGAGTCAATCAACTGGAACCTTCTCAATGGACTAATAGTTAGCTCTGGGAAGACCAAATTGCTAGTACTAGTTTCCATACTCTGGGAAATGGAAGAAACATTTGAAACCTCATTCTTCCTTCCTGTACATCTGCTTACAGATTGAGAGGATAATACCCTTTGCCCCTGTAACGGGATTTTTGAACTGCTACCCACAGAACTGTGACATTTTGGATGATCTGATGCAAACAATATTAAAATACATGAGGGTTATTAATAAATGTTCATACAAATTACATAACATTTATTTGTGGTCTAATTTGTCAGACTAAAACAAAGGATGGAGAATAAAATGTAGTGCAGCATCCCCAAACCAAACACGACGAAAGAACATGCAAAACCTTGAGGTTGCCCCAGGTCTGATTTGTCAGACTAGACAGAGAGATCTCTCTGACTACATAGTTTTACTGAAACATAGTAGAACTCCCTAGTTACAAGCTAATAATGATGGTGCATTTCTCATATCATATTTCTTGAGCAGACAACTAGTAGGAAATTTAAGATGTACATCACAACAGAAAGTCCACCAAACAAACACAAATGTTGCTTCTAGTACATAGTATAAGGCCAAATGACCACATATTTTCCTTGTGCTATTCAAGTGCAAACTAGTTAGGGTAAGCTACGTGAATCTGTTTTTGAGAATGGTAACAAGTGCGTCAGCTAGGACAATCTTCCATATCGCATACTAGGAATCATTCCATTCCAATTCTATATATTTTGTCTTAAACAAATTCAAGGTTCCATAAATCTCACACTTGTCCCAACACTCAATGGTATGGACTATGGACTAGTGGTTAACAAAGTTGGAATGGAGATCGTAAGGAATCAGAGTTCAAATCCTGTAGAGATTAAAGAAAATAAAAGTTACTCCCTCCGCCCCAATTTATGTGATATAGTTTGACTGGCCACGGAGTTTAAGGAATAAATAATTTTTTGAATCTTGTGGTGTAAAACAAGTCAAAGATATTTGTGTGGTTATAAATCATCTCATTAAGCCTAAAAGGTAAAGTTTAAAGTTAAATTGTTGCCAAATAAAGAAATGTATCATTCTTTTTGGAACGGACTAAAAAGGAAAGTGTATCACATAAATTGGAATAGGGGGAGTAGATGATTTCTTCATGTATGCCTCATTTTTGGTGGACACGGTCATCCAACTCCCTGTATTTGTTAAGGATGCAAGTATCCAATGGAATAGACTAAGTGCACAATAATTGACTCAAATGCCGTTAAAGAAAAAACTGCACACTTATCCCTCAAATATTATACAATCTCTAACTCAACTAAGAGACTCCTAACACCAAGCCTACTGTATATGTAACAACAATTGATACTTAATTCCAACTAATTTGTTAGTCTATGTGGTTGCTTTCATTATGTTCTGTTCTAAGCCCACATTTACTCAGAGAGGATACAAATCTTTTGAAATTACTTTGTCCAAGTGATATTGGTTTATCTCGGCAATTTTTCATTCAATTATCATATTGTTGCACACACAGGCCAATGTATTTGGATTCTAAAACAGATCTTAACAGAACTTCTCGTGCAAGTTTTAATTTCTAAAGCAAGCTTATATCAGGATCTTGTATTCACAACAGCAGATTATTGAAATACACGAGTCTTCCGTTCATCCATTTTCCTCAATCTCTCAAGATCCTTCTGACATTGCAAGTACCTAATTAAGCTTCATTATTCAATTATGTTCTGGTGATACAGTAACTGGAAATGGGCAGCCCGGTGCACTAAGCTCTCGCTATGTGCAGGGTCTTGGAAGGGCTGGAAGTAACTGGAAATATGATCTTCAATTTAGACATACTTACAAGTCCCAGTAAATAAAAATAAGAGCTTTTCCCCTATTACTAGGCTATCCCAAATCAACCACGTGTACTACTCCCTCCGCTCCAATTTACCTGTCGCGTTTTTATTTTACACGTCCCTTAAGAAACTATATGTTTTAACTATTATACCCTTATTTATTACCTTTAATCATTTAGAAACTTGCAAACGGTTGCTAAAAGATGTAATGGTGGGAGTATAGTTAAGATCTGAAGCAATTAACTCTAGTCACACTAGTAGTAATGGACGTGAGTTAATCTACGCAATCACAATATTGGAGTATGTGTCTTTGTCCTTTTTTTTGGTAACTTGTATGTGCTCTTCACTTAGATTTTCTATGCTAATAATCAATGTTTGTTACTTCCAAGAATAATTATTACTAAGGGAAAAATGTACTTAATTATATCTATTTTTAGTAAGGACAACAAGTACAATGGACAGGAGGGAGTAGCATATTTCGAGAAATAGAACCCCAAAAATAGAAGAAATAACGACAGCTAACTGAAATAGAAATCAGCATGGATAGACTATTTCATTAATCAAACCCCAAAAATAAAATAAATAATTAGGACCTCCTATGCTTTATGCTTAGCTCAGCTCAAATTGAAGGAGTTATAACAGAAACATAAGTAAATCAACAAAATAAAACACCAAACTTTTGAAAATATTTACACCACGTTTCCAATATACAATATTATACCTGGAGAGACATCATTATACATAATGTATCAACCTTGTATAAATTGTTTAATAGTATATAAAAGGTGTTTACACATAAATATGTTGAAAAACATGTGTTTATACACAAAGTATGGGCTACGTGGCGTAAATATTTTTAAAAATAGACATAGAGCGTAAAGAATTAGGGCCTCCTATGCTTTGCTCAGCTCAAACTGACAGAGTTATAACAGAAACATAAGTAAAACTAAGAACATAAAACACCAAAATGTAGAAAGATAGCTAAAAAGATAAAACCTAAAAAAAGGTTAAGTCTTTTACCCTTGGGCTCATCATCCTGAGAAGAGAACTCTTCAATATCACCTCATACACATTACACCATGCATCTCCTAGCTATTGTATTGTATTGTGTTGCTAGTTTAAATACAATGTTTGTTTTGATTGTTAATTTATTTTATTAAATTAAATAGCGTATCGCTAAATCCATCGTTACGTAACGACGGAAGTCCCATTTTATGTAACGACCGATTTGGTGGTATCGCGTCGTTACCTTATTTAGTTTTTCTCATTTTGTCTTTACTTATTATCTAATAATCATATTTATCCTTTATCATACACTTTCATAATAACTCTACCCCGTACCTTACTTTTCTTGTAACTTCATCAAAACAATATAGTACTACAATACAATAAAATACAACACAATACATTATGAAACGATATGTAACAACAATCCAAAGAAGGAAATAAATAACGAAAGCTAATAGAAATCAGCATGGATAGACTATTTCATTAATCAAACCCCAAAATAAAAGAAATAATTGGAGCTTCATATGCTTTGCTCAGCTCAAATTAACGGAGTTCTAACAGAAACATAAGTAAAACTAACAAAATAAAACACCAAAATGTAGAAAGGTAGCTAAAAATAAAAGGGAAAATTACGCTCTGTGTCTATTTTTAAACTATTTACGCCACGTAGCTCATACTTTGTGCATAAACACCCCATTTTCGACATATTTGTGTATAAACACCTTTTATAGACTATTATTCACTTTATACAAGGTTATACATTAATGCTTTCCCCCAAGGTATAATATTGTATATCGGGATACGTGGCATAAATATTTCCAGAAGCTGTATATTTAGCATGAATTGACTATTTCATCATTCAAACCCCAAAAATAAAATAAAGAATTAGGGCCTCTTATGCTCAAATTAACGGAATTCTAACAGAAACATAAGTAACATAAAAGAAAACCAAAAATGTAGAAATGTAGCTAAAATAAAACCCTAATTAAAAAAGTGATGTCTTTTACGGTTTTACCCTTGGGTTCATCTTCTTGAGAACAGAACTCTTCAATATCATCATCCACATTACACCATGCCTCCTTTCCTAGCTTCAACTTTTGGGCCACCGGTTCGGGTTTTGATATGGAGCCCCGACGCAGTCGTTTGAGAGATCTAGGTGGATCCGAAACTTTCGGGTCAGTATCCGTACCCATTTTGGGGGATACAAAATCATCATCATCGTCATGGTTGTGGTCATTAACTTCTTTGATTGTGTGTAAGGTTACTGAGGGTTTTAGTAGTACATTGGATTGGGGCTCCGAATCAATGTCGAAATCGAGACCTAGAGAGAAAGATGGAGGTTCGAAATCTGCCATTGCAATGTGAACTTGGAGGTAATTTTTTGGGTCGGGTTGGCTTGTGTTATTATATTTGAAATGTGAATTTGGAGGGATTTTCAAATGAAATTTGTTTGGTTTGTGCGTCAATTTTTGAGACCTGAAATGTGAGATATGACTTCTCGCGCTCTTGGGCCTCGTGCACGTTTGATCTTCAAATTGGCATCAAATAGGTTGGTTTTCCCTTTTTGTCCTTAAAATCAAACTTATGCCTAGCACCTAACGGGGTATAAGTTTTTTTAAAAGATATGGATGGCTATTATGATGTAATATATACCAGCAGAAATGTTGTTTACTCCTGTTTTATGAGCAAGTAGTTGCATAATGTTATCCCCTTTTTAGGACTACTAATTAGTAAATTGTCGTCTTTTATTGTGTTTGTAATTTATGTACCTTTTTTATTATAAGTCTATAGATCATTTTTTAATGAATTAAAAATCTTATGAGATTAACAGCATGATAATTAGATCATCTAAAAACAAAAATGCTCTCAAAATAAGTGATTCTTGTATAATAATAATCACTTTATTATTAATCAATGCATGTTAATTCATTTATTATTAATACTTCCTACATTATAAACTCTTGTAACTAAAATACGAACCAAATTACTTACATATAGTCAACCGACTGACGTATACAAATTGAAAAAATAAGCAACTAAAAAAGCTCAAATTATTTTCTATAATAATATAAAATGGAAATGAAATTATTTAATGATTAAAACGGCAGTTGAGACGCATTGTCACACCGAGTGTTTATAAAAAAATTAATAAATATATGACATGTGTTTGAATATATATATATAATTATTACTTAATCATGATTAATATATATATATATATTCACTTCACTAAATCATTTAATTATGATAAATTATATTAATTCGTGTAAACACCTGACGTGGATAAATATTTAACGTATAAAAGAATCAGAAACATATCCTCCTCGAAAGGGTAAAATAAGGATATACTTTCTGTTTTGTCTTCTCTCTTTTTTTCTTCTTTCCTGTTTGGGTGCAAAATGTTTATCCTATTATTCCTATATAGTGAAAAGGAATGTCGTCCGTATATTACATGAAGCAAATTAAAAATGCGCCACAAATTTATGGTCCTACTATAGTCTAAACAGAAAGAAAGGACAGAGAAAAACAAGGCTGAATTTCTGAGGTCACAAAAAAAAAAAACAGAAAGACACAGATTAGTTCTCCCGCATGCTGCAGAATTCACGAAATCACAAACAAAATTTATTTGTTAAAAAGGAAAAAAATCAATAGAAATAAGATAAGAAAATCCTCCACAAAGACCAAGACCATACGTTATATTGAGACAGAGATTAAGAACAACCCAGAGACCAGAACACAACTCTTTTTATTTATATTTTTTTGTTTTAATTTATCTTGTTGCCTTTTCTTTTTTCTTTTAAAAATACTTTCTACATTTAGTAATTTCCTTACTCTAACATTTTAATATAATATATTTAAGATCACAAACTTTAAGAATATTGATATTGTTAGATCCCGGGGATATACTATGGAACTGTAAAATAACAAACTTAAAGTAAATTAGATTTAATACTAATACAGTTTGTAAATGTCAGCGCTAATGTCGTCTGTCACAAGTGACAACACTTCAATAAAACAGAAAACTTTAAGAGTAAATGCAGCGAAAAAATAAAGAACACAAATGTTTAATATTTACATAGGTTATATTGATTATATAACATATGACGGTCAATGACCGAAAGTATTGTATATATTTATATACAATTGAATAAATTTCTTCTTTTACAATATTACAAGATAATACAAAAGGAATTACAAAGTTGAAGTCGCAGATGACTTCTGCCTGAAAAAACTACCTAAATAGACATAGGCAACATCTCATTACAATTGTTTCAATAAAGAACAAATCTAGAATCTGGGCAGCAATTATAATGTTTGACAAAATATTGTCTACACGCTCAGGCAACACTTGTGATCCAGTTTTCTGACGAATATATCGAAGAGGTCTCTTCATACTTTTTCTAACTTTTTCTTACTATCGATTCACTGATGCAGCCTCTCTATTTATAGTAGAGGATCTTCCTTGAAAGGCTTATTGAATCATTGTAGAGGTTGATGGAAAGTTGGGCAGCTGATAAGGTTTTTTGGAGAAGATTGTGGAGCAAGATCATCTAACTTCTTGGACTTGTTCCCCAAGATTAGCAACAACTTTGACTTGGTCTTCCCACGTTTTTCATCAGCTCCAAAACTCCTTGACAAGTGACTTTACCATCGTGGTGAAAATCCCACAAGATTTGCTTCAGTTCCGTGAAGTAATACAAAATTATTTCACAGAATGTTGGTCCGAATGTCGTGACATTTGTTCCAATATTTCTGATTTTAACTTTGTACTAAAAATGATATGTTAGGCAAAATGTCACAACATCAAACCCAACATTAACATTCTCCCCTTTTTTGTCTTTCTTTACAAAACATAATCTATTATGTGCAAGTGACTTACGACAATGTCATAGATGTTGGACAACATCTATGATTACAATAATGCTCCCCCTTAACCTGTGATGACATATAAACACAACATATACAAGCATCACATATATATACCATTCATGTAGGATTAGAAATACTAAAACATGGTCATTTAACTACATCATCCAAACCAAAAAATAATTGTCAGATCATTGTTTTGCATCCCAAATTTTCAAAATAAGCAGTAACCAACATTCAATCAACTATTCATCAGTAGCAACCATTCACTATTAGTAATTGTCCCTTGCACGTCATGCATCTGTTGTAGCTTTCAGTCGCTTTCTACTTTTGCATGACTTCAGCTTTGCACTAACAGCAGTCTCTATCATTCTTCCTCAGCTCCCCCTGCATCAGCATTTTCTCTGTCTCCCTCAGCTTCACGAGCAACAGCAACATCTTCACCAGCAGCATCAACATTATCTCCCCCTTTTTGTGAAGAAAGCAAGAGTGGAGATGGTTTTCAGCTCAACCGTGGCCTCCTCATAAGATCAACCTCAGAAATTTTGTGGTTGATTTTTGTAATTTGATTCACAAGCCATTATGTGGACATTGGAGATTGTCCTGATTTAGTGTTGCCAGGAATGTTGGTGACATTCCTTTCAACATCTATACTACTTCCTTTCAGTTTCCAGGGTAGATCAATGACTCTGTCTTTGCTTTTCAAAACTGTTTTATTGACTGTGTATAGCTCTGAATTTTCCCCCAATATGTTCTCCTTCTTAGGTTGAAAGCCTTTTGTAGTTAGGACTTTGTATATCAAAAAGGGAAAAGGTAGGATTGAAGTTGATTCTTTTTTGTGCCAAGTTAACAATTTGATGGAAAATTATTCTGCCCAGATCAACTTTCAAACATTTACCAATTTTGTACACCATGGTGGCTTGTTATGTAGTTACAATTGACTCATTCATAGAAGAAAGCCAATTGTGTATATCAATTTTGTGTATAGTGGCAAATAGAGTTGTCAATTTAGAAGTTGGACATCTAGAGATTCACTTATGCATTATACCTCATGTGAGGTATTTAATTACTTCATCTTTATTTTCTACTGTAGAGTATGTTTCTCTATCATTC
Source organism: Przewalskia tangutica (assembly GCA_029844215.1). Classification (NCBI taxonomy): domain Eukaryota; kingdom Viridiplantae; phylum Streptophyta; class Magnoliopsida; order Solanales; family Solanaceae; genus Przewalskia; species Przewalskia tangutica. The sequence goes on along the minus strand of CM056724.1, from coordinate 94,384,048 downwards.
TCCTCAACATTTAATTTCATACATTGGTTTATAACAGCAGGTATGAAAGAATACACTCATCTCTATACCTGACTATTTTATCAACATATGGTCCTTTGTTTGTAACAGATCCTAGGAGTTGTCTTTCCTTTAAGAACTCTATCAAGCCATATTCTGAGCAAGAGGCAATGTCTAATATTTTTTCAGACCTAATGATTCTATTTTTGTATTAGTTCCACATATCAAAGTTAGCTTTAGAATAGAAATTTTCTGAGAAAGTAGATACCTCTTGGTCAGAATATGTTTCTGTTTTACTGGAGGAAGTAAGAGAATGTGTTTCTTCATGTGTTGACTGAAATGTTGCCTGAGACATTGTGGCATCTGAGGCAACATCTGGGACAACACTTGATCTTGTAAATCTGAGAACCCCTTTCGAAAGGAATTATTTTAATGGTGTTTCATCAGGAATTTTCCTTTCTAGTGGAACATCCTCATGTTCAGAAGCAGCAGTTTCCAGTGGCACATCAGCAGATTTTTCAGGAGCAACAACTTCTTCAGGTTCTCATTGGGTTTCTTCAGAGGACAGTTCAAAATCCATGTCATCTGAGTCACTACTTGAACAGGCAGGAACCTTGGTCTCAAACTTGGATTTCTTAGTTACAGGTTCCTGTTGGACAGTTCTATCAAAGACTATGCTTGACCTTCAATGGGATTATTGTCATCCCCACGATAACTGATTTTTAATGGTTCTTGAACTGAACTAAGAACAATGGCCGAGCAAAGTGGGGGACTTGTGCTCAGTGGTGTTGCTGGACATTGGGGTTGACATTGGTGATGTATCCATGGGTGATATTGGAGAAGAGAGTATTGAAGGTTTAGGACTCCATAACGTACACAAAGAGTAAGCGATTTATGAATATCATCCCAATTCAGGTCTTGTTCCGCACGGAACCATTATGTACAAAATTTTGGGTATTGGGGTTTTTGGATGAAGAATGATGTGATGAATCCATCGATTTTGCTTGATTTAACCGAGAGTGATGTGATCTTTTTCTTTCTTTTTTTATTACGAAAAAGACAAAAGCTAAAATGAAGAACCAATGAGAAGATTTTATACTCTTGGCAAAAAAAATCCTTGGTTTTAGGTGTTTGAATTGTATTCAAATGCTTGCACATAAAATTATGGAATAAAAATATAGACATCAAAATTTGGAATTTGATCTAATCATTAAATGTTTGAATTCCAATTAAAAAACATGGCATAAAAAATAGGGGAGATAAAACTGATTTTTAGAAAGTCAGTTACAAACAACATCCCAACACATATCATTATCTGAGAATTTCAACATCAATGTTGGCAATGTTTTAGACAACACAAGTATTATGATCCCGCAAGAACATTTTGTTTTGGCAACAAATCAAGACACATTTCATATGCATTTTTAAGAGCTTAACCACTGGACCAATGTAACATTTTCCCATTGTAAAAAATAAGAATATTTATTTAGTATCCTCATAATTTCAGTTTAAGCACTTGATACTCCAATAGAATAAGAATGATGTCATTTCAAGGGTTTGTCCATATTGCACGGTTGCCAAAAGTTAGTAAAAGGATTTGCCTTATTTTGATACTTTTTTTATGATATCTAATATCATCGCAGATAACACTATCACATTCGAATCATATTCTTATTGAGGATCATGCTTGTGTGACAAAAAATCACCAAAATTGATACATTATGCAGTAACAATAATCAGATTATGATATTACAAAGGTAAATGTCACTGAAATATTAGAGACATTTCAACCAATATTCACCAAACATGCCTTTTTAGAGATTACATAGACCAAGAGATTTCTTCAAACAAGAAAATCTCTCATGGTCCAAAGCTTTTGTAAAAATATCAGCTAGTTGATGAAGAGTGTCAACATGTTCAATTTGAACTAGCTGTTTTTCAACCAAATCTCTTAAAAATGATGTATGATATCAATATGTTTTGTACGCAGAGTCATAGTTTCAGCCACGCGCCGAGGCTAAAAATCACCAACCGACAGAATAGGCTGGCCAAGAAGGAAAAGTTGTTGGACGTTTTTGAGGCTATAAAAAGGACCTTTTTAGGTCAGATTGAGGGATCCAACACTTGGCAATTCATCACAACTTGGAGATCAAGATTGGAGACTTACTTTTGTGTAATTTCTTGTTCTTTATTTTATTTCTTTTTAGTTTATATTGGATATTAGTTTAGTTCTTGGCATGTCTATGGCTAGGAACTAACTTAATTTAGGGCTTTCCATATCGAATCACTTGAACCTCGTTTTTATGAATTAATGCATATTTGATTTCTTCTTATTATTGTTGAGATTTATTCAATAATTGTTTTGATTGCTTGGTAATTAATTGATCACTAATTATCATAACTTATATGATTTCTAATCGAAAGCCGAAAGGGGAGATTGTGAATATGCTATAGTCGAATAAATATAGGTTTAAATCGTGGACGAAAGCACCCCGATACTTGTGTAGTTTGATAGGTTATTGTTCTTAATCCTCCTTTGTAGTCAATCTTGTCATCGAAAGATAGAAGGGTTCTGCATTGGGGTTGAGTGTTTATATTACCTTAACAGGAGTATAAAACGGCTTAGTTAACCTGTTATCTCAAAATAGAAGAAGAGCCATAATTATTTGCATTAACGAGTAAAACGAGCGGATAGTTGAGGAGATTTCGAAGCCCTATTTCCACCATATCTGAAGTAAAGTAAAGTAAATTAGTTAGCATATATAATCATAGCTATAAATAATTCATCAAATTATCGGTTACCAAATAGATACGGCAGAATAGAGGTTGATAATTGAACACTAATCACTGAGGACGATAACTCGGTCTTCTAGACTATATTACTTGTCACGACACGTGCACTTGCGTTTAGTGTGTGCATAAATCGCGCATCAAGTTTTTGGCGCCGTTGCCGGGGATTGGCGTAGTTCAATATCATTCTATCTATTCTTAATTTCTAATTTAGTTTTTATTTTTATTTTTATTTTTCTTTATATTATTATTTCTGTGAAACCGTGCACCGTGATCTGTTTGTTGATTTTAATCTGTTGCAGGCATCTAGTTTATGCGAAGGAGAAGAGGAGCAGACACACTTGTTCTCTTCAACCCGGAGATTGAAAAGACTTGCAAGCAGAATCGGAGAAACAAACGAATATTGGCCTTAATAGCAATGAGAGGCTTGCAGAACAACAACGAGATGAACTAAGGGTTAGGTGATCATCAACCTAACCAAATAATGCCCCGGAGGTTATCAATGGATGTGGAAGAAAGGGTCCAGGTCCAAACTGAGAGAAGTTTGGGAGATTATGTGCTGCCAAGGGTGAATGGAGCACAAACTTGCATCAGACTCCTAGTAATAGGAGCAAATAATTTCGAAATCAAGCTTGCGATCCTGAGTATGGTGCAGAATACAGTTCAGTTCGGAGGATTGTCATCTGAAGATCCTCATATGCACATAGCGAATTTCTTGGAGTTGTGTGCAACTTTCAAGTATAATGACGTTACTGATGAAGTCATCCGATTGAGGCTCTTTCCCTTCTCACTCAGGGATAGATCAAAAGTTTGGTTGAATTCCCTGCCTACAGATTCTATATTCACATGGCAGGAGTTGGCACAGAAGTTCTTAGCAAAGTTCTTTCCACCATCCAAAGTCGCTAAGCTGAGAGGAGAGTTGAACAATTTTTACCAGGCTGATGGAGAGTCACTCTATGAGGCTTGGGAGAGATTTAAAGATTTACAGAGAAAGTGTCCACATCATAGCATTGAGCTGTGGAATTTGGTCCATATTTTCTACAATGGGCTAAGCGGGACCACAAGAACCATCATTGACGCAACTGCAGGTGGAACCTTCATGAGGAAGACAACACATGAGGCTCATGATTTGCTAGAAGACATGACCACAAATAACCATGTGACAGATGACAGAGGGGTAAGTGGAAGGAGAGCAATAGGAGTTCATGAGATTGATGTCATCACCGCGTTAAATGCACAGGTTTCTCTCTTGACCAAGCAAATCGCAAACAACATGTCGATGAATGCAATTCAGATGTCATTGAGTTGTGAGATGTGTGGGGGTCCTCATACCTTTGATAGGTGCCCATCAGCAGACCCCAACAACATCTCTATCGAGCAAACATAATGTCAGGCAATTGGGAATTACCAAAGGCCCCAGAACAACCCTTATTCAAATACCTACAATCCAGGGTGGAGGAATCACCCTAACTTTTCATGGAGGGGTGATCAAGGGCAACAGAACCAGTTCTGAGGTCAATACCAGAGTCAACAACCATTCACTCAGGCCTCATCTTCACAACAATTCAGTGCACCTGCTCAACAAGAAAAGCCAGATGAGTTGAGAGTAGCCCTATTGACACTCACCAACTCACAGACCCAGTTCATGGCAGATACAAGATCCTCTATCAGGAACTTGGAGATGCAGGTGGGACAACTAGCAAAGATGGCAAACAACAGGCCACAGGGCACTCTTCCTAGTAATACAGAGATGAACCCCAGAGAACAGTGTCAAAGTGGTGCAAATGAGAGTGAAAGCAAATGTAAACCTACACCCCAGCCTGTGGTAGAACAGAGAGTTGAGCAGAGAGTAGATGCAGAGAAGGAGGGGGCTACGGAGGACCGCCCTATGTTAGAGAAGGTTCCAACAGTTCCAGTGAGGGAATACACAGAGAAGATTCCTTATCCTCAGAGGTTGCAAAGGAAAGCAGTTGATAAGCAATTCTCCAAATTCTTGGAGGTATTCAGAAAGCTGCACATTAACATTCCGTTCATTGAGGCATTGGAGCAAATGTCTACTTATTTTAAATTTATGAAGGAAATTCTTAGGAAAAAGAAGAAGTTAGCTGAGTATGAGACGGTGGCATTGACAGAGGAATGCAGTGCCATATTGCAGAAGAAACTGCCCCCTAAGCTTAAAGATTCAGGGAGCTTCACATTGCCTTGCACAATTGGCAGGGTGACATGTAACAGGGCCCTGTGTGACTTGGGGGCCAGTATAAATCTCATGCCCTTGTCTGTTTTCAAGAGGTTGGGTTTGGGTGAAGCCAAACCAACTACTGTGAGCTTGCAGTTGGCGGATAGGACAGTGGTGCATCCCAGGGGAATGATTGAAGATGTATTGGTTAAGGTGGGAAAATTTTTCTTTCTTGCGGACTTCCTCATCCTTGATATGGAGGAAGATGATGATATCCCTATCATATTGGGAAGACCATTCTTGGAAACTGGGAGAGCCCTGATTGATGTGGAGAAGGGCGAGATGACACTCAGAGTTGAGAATGAAAAGATGGTGTTCAAGGTGTTTAAACACATCATTGAACCCCAACCATATAAGCAAGTGTTTTGCCAAGATCACAAGACATCGGTTGAGCCAAAGACAGCCAAAGCAAGGGAAATCACCACAAGACAGTGAGCAACACTAAACCTTCTCTTGAGAAAAAAGAGAAAAAGAAAAATAGAAGGCGGAAGCAAAAAATGATTATGAAATGGATAGGCTGTGGGGTTAATTTACCCCATGCCTCTTGATAAGAAACTTGCGTCCGGCTAAAAGACGCTAAAGACGGCGCTACTTGGGAGGCAACCCAAGGTTATTTTATTTTATGCAATTTAATTTTAGTTAGAACAATCTCACGGGATGTATTGTTTGCATGTGATGACAGTCTGTGGCTAAAAATGGAGGACGAAACGTGAAGAGAAGAAAATCGGCTCAGCCACGGCGCCAAGAGGGTCATGGCGCCGAATGCGTGAGCGCAGAAGTTGGGCGCCACGGCGCCGGTTGCAGGGCCGCGGCGCCGAAAGTCCAGAAGGTCTCTGAAGTTTAGGCGCCGCGGCGCCAAATCAGAGCGCCACGGAGCCAAATCAGAGCGCTACGGAGCCGGAAGTTCAGAGGATCACAGATGTTTGGGCGCCAAGGCGTCGATCTCAGGGCCGCGATGAAAAACCTGAAATTTAAAGAGCCCTAATTCGATTCCCCTTCTCCAAATCAAAAAACCCAAAACCCTTCCTCTTTCCAAAACCCACGAAATCAGCCTCTTTTACTCAAAATCTTCCACAAACTAAACTCAATCACAATAAAAGTACTTAAATTCCCTGCACCTTTGACCATTACAAACAACAACCCTCATTCCATTGCCTCAATCCATCACTAGGAACAAGAAAATCTTGAAGAACACCGTCCAAGGTAACTTTCAGCACTTTTCTTGAAATTTTCAGAGTAAGTAGGAGAGGTAACTCATAAATTTGGGGGTGTGGTTTATTGGTGGATAGAGTGGGGTGTGTTGAAGTTTGGTGTGAAAATTTCGCGGTAAGATTATACGTAGTGATAGTGGGGTGTTGTACCGGTGCTTTGAGTGAAGTTTGGGGGTTGAATGGTGTTGTAGTTTGCTGATTTCGCTGTGTGTCGATTGGTTTGATTGATAGTTGCTGGGTAATATCAATGAAACAAAGGAAACGCTGCTGAAATTTTTTCAAAATGTCTGCCAGAAAAAAAAGAGCTTCCACATCCGCCTCCGTTCCACAATATGACGCTACTAGGTTTGTCATACCAAAAGGTACATGATATTACAAACTTAGTACTAGACTCTTGATCTCTGAGCGAGGAATGGAGTACCAAAGGGACTCATTTGAGGATGGAGATGCCTATTCGGGCAATGATAGAGGCCATGGGGTGGAAGAGATTTGTTAATCCGGAAAGAATAGTACCACAGAACACCGTAATGGTGAAAGAATTCTATGCTAACTTTCCGGAAAGGGTAAATGGTAGATGTTTTGTGATAGGACAGTATGTGCCTGTGACGGCCGAAGTGGTGAATGAGCTATTAAGAACAACCGATGTTGAAGAAAGAGGCGACGATCGAAGCTATTTCAGAACATGGTCTAGAGATGCCGACAACATCGATTGGGATATCGTCTCAAGCACATTATGCTACCCTGGGGCTGAGTATGATATTGCACGAAATGGATCAAGAGGACTGAGCAGATGTCAGTTCAACAAAACAGCCAAGGGTTGGTTATATTTCGATGCACTTTGATTCCATCGATGCACTTCACCAGAGTGCCAGCGGACAGAATAAAGATGATATATGGAATTATAGAAGGGAAGACGATTGATGTTGGGAAAGAGATATTGCAAAACATTGGAGAAACCAGTAGGTTGGTCACTACAGGTGGGTTGGGACATGGATCACTTATTTGCAGTCTATGTTCTAGACATGGAGTCCCAACCCTAGATACTGATACATATGAAAAGGGCCAACCTCCTTTGTCATATGGGATAGTGCTTGCCTTCCCAGAACCAGTCCCTCCAGCAGCAGCAAGAAGGAGACCAGCACCAGCGGCAGCAGCAGCAGAGGCTGCCATGGATGAAGATGAGCCTGAGACAGAGGCTCAACATGAGACAGGTAGCAGCTTCCAGCAGCCCCTGGAATTGGAACATCCGGTGCCCATGATGGAGCAGTTGCTCATGAACCAGCGGAGGATGATGCAGAGTTTCGACATAATGATACAAGGTCAACAGGACCTGAGGCAAGGACATCAAGAACTAAGGCAGGAGCAACAACAGTTGAACCTGCGATTTAATGAGATGAGTTCCTTGTTCAACCAGTGGTCCATGCATTATCCGCCGCCACCGCCACCATTTTAAACCAAGTTTGTAAGTTGTCCCATTTTTCTTTTATTTTTGAGTCTTGCACATATTGGGGACAATATGTGATTTAAGTTTAGGGGGGTGTTTTATTGTTTTGAGTCTTTGTGATTCGTTTTGTGTTTTTGAGTATATATTTGAGTCTAATTTTTTTTATGATCACGCATGTTGTAGTTACTTGAAATGCCTAGTGAAGTCAAGTTGAATAATGTAATGGAATTAGAAGCAACCATCTGAACACTTAGGTTAGATATGCCAAAAATTCATGAAATCAAACTATTTGGGGTATTTTGCTTGACTCATGCGTTGTTAATGATTAAACTTATGTGTCTGCTTGTTTGCTATTTGAAGCGAAATAGTTAGGATATGCATATTAGAGAGATGGCTTAGACATTTCTTTGTTAGCCCTTTCTTACCATTCTTTGCCTATCCCTGACATTACAAATTGTATCCCTAGTCAGCCCCATTGAGCAAAAAATAAAACCCTTCTTTGACACCCTATAATTCCATACTTGTGTCATAAGTGAAAAATTAAGATGATTGAAATATAAAGTGTTGAAAAAGAGACAAAAGAGAGTGAACAATTTTGATGCACCCCAATGAAAAAGTAATAATAAATAGGCAAAAGCTTAAGTTTGGGGGTGCCTGCTATCCAGAATACACCTCATTCTCTCAAAACAAAAGAGGGGAGAGATAAGTATGAAGTGAAAAAGAAAGTCAAAAGAAAAGGAAAGAATCGAAAGCATAAGAGCTTATGGTATGTAAGTTGAGCCTAAATGCCTATTTTTACATACCTCTGCCTAAGCCTACATTACAACCATGAAAATCCCTGAAGATCTCTAATATGTGTATCCATGATTAGTGGAGAATAGCAAGTAAACATGTCATAGGATTTTGAAATTAACATGCATAGTTAGGTATTCTTACTTCCATTGAGCATGATTAAAGTGAATTTGCGAAATATCTGACTTGATGTGTTTAGAATGCTAAAAATCCATGCTATATGTTCCAGCATATTATTTTTCTAACCTTCATGCTTTTCTAAGTAACAATGATGCATCAAAGTGATCAATGTCTTTGAGTCATTTTATTTTATGTTTCTTTCGTGTCTTTATTTCTTTTTTTTGATCTTTACTCGAGGGCGAGCAAAGGTTAAGTTTGGGGGTATTTGATCGGTGTATTTTATATACACCTTTTGAGTCATTTTTAGTTAGTCTTTTGCCCATTTTTTGTACAAATATGTGTCGTCTTAGGATAGATTTTCTTTCTTTTGAGTCATAATGGTTTAAAGTGGCACATTGGTGAAAAGGAGCGAAAAGAGGGCAGAAACAGAGGTTCCAGAGCTCAAAAAGCTAAAAAGTTGGCAACCCGGGCGAAAGCATGCACCACGCTACCAACCAAGAAGATCGAGCGCCACGGCGCCCAAAGAACAGAGAGCCGCAGAAGTTTCGGCGCCGAGGCGGAAAATCAGCCAAATCCGAATAGGAATGGGCCAAGGCCAAGAAGGAAAAGTTGTTGGACATTTTTTTAGGCTATAAAAATGACCTTTTTAGGTCATATTGAGGGATCCAACACTTGACAATTCATCACAACTTGGAGATCAAGATTGGAGACTTACTTTTGTGTAATTTCTTGTTCTTTATTTTATTTCATTTTAGTTTATGTTGGATATTAGTTTAGTTCTTGGCATGTCTATGGCTAGGAACTAACTTAATTTAGGGCTTTTCATATCGAATCACTTGAACCTCGTTTTTATGAATTAATGCATGTTTTGGTTTCTTCTTATTATTGTTGATATTTATTCAATAATTGTTTTGATTGCTTGGTAATTAATTGATCACTAATTATCATAACTTATATGATTTCTAATCGAAAACCGAAAGGGGAGATTGTGAATATGCTATAGTTGAATAAACATAGGTTTAAATCGTGGACGAAAGTACCCCGATACTTGTGTAGTTTGATATGTTATTGTTCTTAATCCTCCTTTGTAGTCAATCTTGTCATCGAAAGATAGAAGGGTTCTGCATTGGAAGTGAGTTAGACGACCATACCATGCACGAGGAGCTTGTTTCAATCTATACAAGACCTTTTTGAGCTTGTATACAAACTGTGGATGGAAAAGGAACTTCAAATCCTTTAGGTTGTTCAACATAAACTTCCTTATCAAGATAATCATTCAAGAAAGAACCTTTAACATCCATTTGATGAAGAGTAATCTTTAGACAACAAGTAATAATCTAATTGACTCAATTCTAGCTACAGGAGCAAAGGTTTCGTCATAGTCAATTCCTTCGACCTGAGTATATTCTTGAGCAACTAGGAAAGCTTTGTTTCTCACAACAGTTCATGATTCATCTGAGTTGTTTTTAAATATCCATTTAGTTTCAATTACATTGGTATTATATGGGCGTGGAACTAAATTTCAGACTTCATTTTGAGAGAACTGTTCAAGTTCTTCTTGCATGCATTGCTTGGATCCAATAATTATCCTTGAGTGCTTCTGAAACATTCTTAGATTCTAAAGTAGATACAGAATAAGAAAGACTAACTTTTTGGTACATGGTAGACATACACACATACCTTACCATATCTCTGTAATTGAGTGGGTTTTTTTCCTCTTGTTCTTACTCCATCGAATACTCCCCCTATCACCTGACCTATTGGATTCTTCTTCTTAATCCTTGATGAGGGTCCCTGCGTACTTGATCTATCAATTCAGCATTTGACTCCTCATTTGCACCTTCAGTGATCTCTGGTTCAGGTTCAGATGTTGCTTCAGCTGTGGTAACATTTGGGGCAACGTAGCGTTATTTTCAGATGTATTTCCAATAAAATCAGAAAGTCATCAAAAACAACATTTACAGACTCTTGTATAGTTTTGGTCCTAAGATTGTACACTCGATAAGCATGACTATTTTGAGAATAGCCAACAAAAATTCTTTTGTCACTTTTGGAGTCGAATTTTGCCAAATGATCTCCATCATTTAAAAATATAACAAATACACCCAAAAACATGAAAGCAACGCAAGTTAGATTTCTTTCCATTTATTAGCTCATAGGGTGTCATCTTTGTTTCAGGCCTTAGATATACTCTATTTGTGATGTGACATGCAGTGTTCAAGGCTTCAGCCCAAAAACGTTTTGATATTTTCTTAGAACTAAGCATAACTCTAGCCATTTCTTATAGTGTTCTATTCTTCCTCTCTGCTACACAATTCTGCTGAGTAGTTTTGGGAGCAGAGAATTCATGAAAAATACTATTTTTCTCACAAAATTTTGAGAACAAGTTATTTTCAAATTCTTTTCCATGATCAGACCTAATCCGAAAAATATGAGAATGAAACAAATTTCTTATCCTAGAGTGCAAGACTTTAAACATGTCAAAAGTTTGAGATTTTTCTTTCAAAAAATATATCCATGAATATCTAGAAAACCCATCTACAATAACATAGGAATACCTCATGCCTCCAAAACTGTCTACCTCAATTGGACCCATAAGATCCATGTGCAGTAATTGAAAGTAGTGAGACGTACCTGAATGTTGTCCGTCATTCTCGACAACATTATGGAAAATACGGGTTTGCTTACCTTTTAGACAATCTTCACAGACCACTGTTTTATCTATAGGACTCAATTTAGGAATGCCTCTTACCGCCTCATAAGAGATCAATCTTTCTAAGTTACGGTAGTTTATATGCCCTAACTTTTGATGACATAATGTTGTGTTATATGTCCTAACATTATTGCATATTTCTTGTCTTCCAACAAGATAGCAATTGTCACATGTTCTTGTACCTGTCATCACACACATGTTAGCTTCATTTGTAACTTCACAAGCATTCTTATTAAACATTACCTAAAGATTCTCGTCACATAGTTGATGTTACACCCCGAAATTCCAGGACATATATAGGATAATAGACGGGAGAACACAAGACTTAAAAATTCGAACGAAAGAAAAATTGTGATTCCTAAGGAAATCTTCCGAACCTCGGGAGGGAAAAATGTTCGTTAATGAGAAATGAGTTCTCAAATTTGTTAATTGAGACGTTTAGAATTTATCGGAATTATGGAATTTTATTTTCAGAATTGGATACGTGGGGCCTACCCGAGGAATTTACGTTTTTGTGGGGCCCACGAGGTTTCCGATATTTTGACCAATTATGGAAATTTCAGAAAATAGAATGTTATAGACCAATGGGAGGGCGACACGTATCACCCTCCCCATGGTCATCTTTGGACGAAAATATCACTTAAAAAATAGTCAATTGGCTTGATATTATTGACCAATTCTTAGGGTCAAGTTGCAAGCTTAGTCATCCAAATCTTGACCACACATTTGGTTGGATCCTAGCCCTTGATGTTGTTATATATGGCACACTAGTGCAAGACTTGTCTTCAAGACTTAGAAAAAAAAATCAAGAATGATGGGAGAGTTAGAGGTGCTCTCGGCAATAGCCCTCTTCACACAATTGTTTTTTGCAATCTTGCTTCATAAATCCCAATATTCAAACCTAAGATTCTTAGAGGTATTCTAAGGATATCCCAATACAAAAATCCCGGAAAAACCACGTTTTTACGTTAGTCGCAAGATGAAAACCTAAGGTGTTCTTCAAATTTGAAGTTAGAACTTGAAGCGGAGTTCTTCATGAGCTTCTAAGGAGTGCTTGGAGCGGATTGGAACGTAAGAAGAGGAGCTAAAAGTTGTTAAGGATCGACTTTGACGCTTGGATATTATTAGGGCTTATTGAGGTAAAATTTTCATCTTCTATTGTAATTGAAGATTACATGTTGTATTAGTTGATAGATGAGCATGTGATATATAGAATGAAGTTTGAAAAGATTTGGATCATGTCGACATGTTAAAAATCGAAAATTGGCAAGTTAGCCATTTATGTTGTAATCAATTTGGTCGATAGTTACAATCATCGCATGTTAAGAAAGAAATGATTTATAGTTGTTATACTTGTTATAGGATATATAACATATTAGAATAACAACTTGGATTGAAAATGAATTGAAACGAAATTGATATTGTTATGATACATTGTAGCCGAATATGACTTTGGATTAATGGACAGTTCTATATTGATTATGGGGCAGAATTTTACACGTCATGTTAGGCGTGTAATCCCCTTTGAATTGCTGAATTGTTGAGCCTTAAATGTGGCATTTGGTTATTGACTTTCGGGCCTTGAAAAAGGTGGAAAAGTACGTAGAAACAAAGGAAGTGCTGCCCGATTTTCCGTAGAATTAAGAGTCCTTATACTTAGAAATATTCTACGTCGAAAACTAGTAGTTGATGGACGTATTATGGTCATTATAGGTTGACATTCTACGTGCGGCGTATTCAACTTGGCAAGTGGTTTAAGTCGAAGAGGTATGTGGAACTTTTCTTATCTCTTGAGCATGAGTAGTTATAAATGTATAGTACGGTAGACGTACTGGATTTAAATGAATTCAGTTTCAGTTGATATCCTTGACTTGTTTTAAGAATGTCCAAGTTGGTTGAGTTAAAGAATTAACTCACTTGTTTTAAAGGATAAAAATGCATTAGTTTCTAAAGCATAATGTTAGTATAACGGCTTTATGGGAAGTTGGTTATAATAACTTTATGGAAAGAAAAAAAAATGATTTACTCTAGTAATGTAAACAAGAATAAAAATGACTTGAAATAAAAAGGGCAATTTGATTTAAAGGCATCAATTGCTTAAAGTTTAAAGTAAAGGTCACTTGGTTTAGAGGCCTAAAAATGTATTTCTAAAGTTAAGAGACTTGAGGTATTCTTAAAGTTATGTAACTTGATTTGAAAGTATATGATACTTGGTTTTAAAAGTACAAGTCTCTTGGTTATAAAAAGAATGAATTTGTTTAAAACATAAGGAGTTATAACGGTTTTATGGGAAGTTGGTTATAACGGCTTTATGAAAGGTTAAGAGAGTTGTCTATTTGATTTATAGGCACGAGTTGCCTAGGTTGTGAAAATAGAAGTTACTTGGTTTCAAAGCCTTGAAATGAATTTCTAAAGGTGTAGTAACTTGATTTAAAAAATAGACATGCCTGGATACTACGGGTGTTAGTATCTTGGGGTTTTTATATGAAAAAGATTCTTTTTAAAAGAATGGAAGTACGTAGTACTTTGGGTTAAATTCCCGAATTTTCATGACATGTTAGTGCCTTAAGTTTAAATAAAATGAGAGTGCATGTTAATTAAGTGTAATAAGAAGTTAGGGGATTTCTTAACTTGCTTATGATATTTATGATAAGCCGGTGGTGCTTATGTTATGTATGATAGCCGGTTGTGCTAGTGATATATTATTCATTACGGGGTCATTCCCCGGGCTTGTTGCATTTGCATGTTCCGTGGATTTGCTCCCCACGATGCGAGGAATACCTCATGCGAGCCCGTAGGGCTATGCGGGTGAAATAGTCCTATGCGAGGCGGATGACCTCATTGCGGGTCCACAGGACCTATGCGGGTGAAATAGTCCTAGGAGTAGGATTGTTTAATGATACTACGGGCGGGTGGCCCTAATTTGATCATGAGCCTCATATTTTTATGCAGTAAAGTATACTCTTGTTTACTCTCATTATTAGTAAGGCACAATGTACTGTTATTTTGGTCATCATACATGTCTCCAGCTTTATTTTAGACTTGATTTCATTTTAGTACTTTCAGTTTCACATACTTGGTACCAGTTGTACTGACCTCCTTCGGGGGGCTGCGTTCATGCCGCAGGTAGAGTTATACAGGTTGCTGATCCTCACTCTTAGGATCACTGTTCAGCTGTTGAGAAGCTTCATTACTTCGGAGGCTTATCTTTAGTTCAGATCTCTGGTATTGTTGGTTGTTGTACATTCAGGGGTATGGCGGGGCCATGTCCTGTCACAGTTGTTATGTAAAAATTCTTAGAGGTCTGTAGTCATATCTTGTGGATTGGGTTGTAAAAACAAAGATGTAACTGTTTTTTTTTTTGGGTTATGTATATTTGTCGGAAGGTGGCCTTATCGGCTAGTCTGTTGATATTTAATGTCTAGTACTTATGAGTTTATGTATGTTCCGCTGCAATTCTCTGATGTATACTTGTGAGGGATGCCCAGGTAGGACACCAGTCTCGGGCCCGGGGTCGGGTCGTGTCAGTTGACTTATACAGACCAAATTAGCCATTAACCCTTCAACATGTAAGACATTCTTTAAGGCAGGAAAACCATGAATATTTAAGATCCATTTTCCAATTATCTTGCTTTTACTGCCACCTACATAAGTTACGTTACATCCGCTGAATGAGTAGTAGTTCTTTAGAAACTCATTTGTACATGTCATGTGGCGTGAACATCCACTATCAAAGTACCAAGAACCTGCAATGTTACTCCTTAAGGCAGTTATCGCAACATTACAAGTTACATCCATTTTGGGAACCCAAACTATTTTAAAACATTTTTTAATTTTAGGCTCAGAAATATTGCTTTGAATGTTGTCCGAGATGTTGGACAGTTTTTTAGGCAATATTTTGCTCATAGAATTGTGAAGTTTGAAACAGTATGATTTTAGGTGACCAGGGGAGTTACAATGATGGAACATAAATTTCATATCTTTTGACATATATGAGAACCTATTATTTAATCTTTTCTCATTTACAAAACATATTTTCTCATTTTTGTCAAACAAACTAGAGCATATTATTTTAAGAGAGTTTTTATACCCAATATATGCATGTGTAGGTTTACTAAAACTGAGTATCTCATTCAGTTTAGAAGTCCCTGAGTTGAGCTTACAGAAGGTTGCTTCAGCTAGTTCCAACTTTGCACTTATCTTAACAAATTTAATGTCCTTTTTAGTAAGTACAATCTCTAAGCGGATTATCATGCCTTTTAAATCTGCATTCTCAAGAGTTAAAGAATTTAACTTTGTGTCAAGTTACTTGGATTCTATGATTAAATCTTTACAAAGTTTTTGTAATTTCTTAATCATGTCGTCTTTGGAGTCAACTTGATTTTCAAAGTTAGTCTCACTACTAGAAACAAAACTACTAAAGCAATTAACATCAGGATAGTTAAAGTATTCATACCTCTCGGATGTTGCTGAAAATGTAGATGTTGTCGCTTATGTTGACGCAAATGTTGTGACATTTGGGATAACACTGTCGACGACAATTTCCTCGTCTGACAATGACTGTTTGAAAACAGTAGTCATCATTGCTTATGACTCTATATCTTGATCTCATTCCTATTCTCCTTCATCGTCCATGATTCTCTCTCTGATCCGTATACATCTGGTACACATAACCGACCTCAGTACCTCAAGGTACCATCATCCCCCCTTGTTCAAAATTTTTAGTCTTATGCATGTGAATCAAATACTTTAGCTGTAACAAATAGGGATCACTAAACTATTTAAACCTACAGACTTTTAACAAATTTTCTCAAGGTATTTTCACATTCATTAGCATAATGACTCCATCCCGAGCATGCATGACATTGTACGATTTCAGTTTATTTGGGATCAAATTTGGTACGATCTGAGTTGGTTCTCTTTAGTTAATTTCCTCTTTGGACTATTGGAAGGGGTTTAGTGGACTTTTGATTGAAGTCTTGGTTTTGGTGTTCTTTGGATTTGAACATATTTCTATCATTGTTGAACTTTCTTACCATCGAATTAAATTTTTGAGTAAGGAGGGAAACATTTGCACCATCACCAATTTCTTTAAAATTTTCATCATCATCTTCGATTTGACTTGAAGTGCTACATCTTTACCTTTATACAATGTCTTTTGATTCTCAATATTCATCTTATAGGTTTTGAGAATACTCATTAAGGTATGAATGTCCATTTTAGCAAGATTATGAGCTTTTTCAATCGCACAAATCTTTATATTGAACTTTTCAGGAAGAGAATGGGGTGCTTTTTCCACAAGTTGAGTGTTGGTCAAAGGGACACCAAGCACTTAACATTCATTAGAGATGTCAATCAACTTTTCAAAATAGGTTTTAATGTCCTCTGTTTCCTCCATCCTTAAACGTTCATATTTACTCATGAGCATATGAAGCTTCGTTCAACGAACACTAGAGCTACCTTCACAATGAGTTTGTAAAGCATCTCATGCGTCTTTGGTCGTGGAACAATTTTGAATGAGTTTGAACATGTAAAGATCAACCCATCCAAAAATGACATTTAAAGCCTTTTCGTTGAAGCTTACATTGTTGGTTTCTTCTGCAGTCCATTCAGATTTAGGTTTAACAAGTATGCCACATTTCTCATCCGGTGGTAGCATTTGAACAACATTTCCATTGGTGATATATATCCATGCCCTAACATCAATTGATTTGATATAAGATTGTAGGCGAATCTTCCAATAGACATTGTTTGAATTAAGAAGCCTACCAATTGTTGGATTAGCCGAATCCATAGTTCTAAATAACAGGACCAATCACTTATTGTGTTAAGTGTTGGCTCTGATACCACTTGTTAGGTCCCGGGGATATACTATGGAACAGTAAAATAACAAACTTAAGATAAACTAGATTTAATGCTAATACAGTTTGCAAATGTCAGCGCTAATGTTGTCTGTCACAAGTGGCAACACTTCAATAAAATAGAAAACTTTAAGAGTAAATGCAGCGGTAAAATAAAGAACAAAAAAGTTTAATATTTACATAGGTTATATTGATTATATAACCTATGACGGTCAATGACCGAAAGTATTGTATCTATTTATATACAATTGTAAATTCCTTCTTTTAACAATATTACAAGATAATACAAAATGAATTACAAAGTTTAAGTCGCATATGACTTCTGCCTGAAAAATCTACCTAAATAGACATAGACAACATCTCATTATAATTACTTTATAAAGAACAAATCTAGAATCTGGACAGTAATTATAATGTTAGACAAAATGTTGTCGACACGCTCAGACAACACTTGTGATCCAGTTTTCTGATGAATATATCGGAGAGCTCTCTTGATATTTTTTCTAATTTTTTATGGATATCGATTCACTGATGCAACCTCTCTATTCATAGTAGAGGTGGATCCTCCTTGAAAGGCTCATTGAATCATTGTAGAGATTGAGGGCAAGTTGGGCAGCCGATAAGGTTTGTTGGAGAAGACTGTGGAGCAAGATCCTCTAACTTCTTGGACTTGTTCCCAAGCTTAGCAACATCTTTGACATGGTCTTCCCACGTTTTTCATTAGCTCCAAAACTCTTTGCCAAGTCACTTTACCATCATGGTGAAAATCCCACAAGATTTGCTTCAGTTTCGTGAAGTAAGACAAAAATATTTCACATAATGTTGGTCCGAATGTCGTGACATTTGTTCCAACATTTCTGATTTTAACTTAGTACTAAAAATGATAATTAAGCAAAATGTCACAACTCCAAACCCAACATTAACAGATATATTATAAACATCTATAAATTAATATATAAAATATAAAAGTCTTCTTTGTTTTTCTTAAATTTTGTGCGGAATCAACATCGAGAGACACGTGAAATGAGACAGAATGAGTATATTTTTGTTTGTTTGATACATTTATATATGAAAATTTCTTACTTAATGACTCAACTAATTTGAATAGTTGTTACTTTTTAAAAACCTCAAAAAAAATCGATTCTTAATTGAATTTAAATCCTTTGTGTTAAAATAGAAGGATCTCATTCATCTTTATCATATTCTTATTTATATATTTGATTTATGATGACATTTTTATTTTTGATAATCGTGATGGTCGGATCAATTTATGCACACCTCGCTATACTTATTTAAAAAACATTTTTCGTGTGAAAACATTTTCCTTCCTACCAAACACACTAATAAATTGTGACTTCTCAT
This sequence comes from Przewalskia tangutica, assembly GCA_029844215.1. Lineage (NCBI taxonomy): Eukaryota > Viridiplantae > Streptophyta > Magnoliopsida > Solanales > Solanaceae > Przewalskia > Przewalskia tangutica. The sequence continues at coordinate 94,365,522 of CM056724.1, read as the reverse complement.
AAACGAACTCACATTACGTTTCAAAGTTTGGATTATGATGGACCATTAAAATTAGTGGCTAATAAAGAGGAGCTGTGAGAGAAGCAAAGAGCAGTAGAGGTATATGAAGATAATGATAGTTGTGTTACTGTGCTAATATCATGGATTAGGATTGTGATTTGCTTTGTGGTAATGGTGTTTACTACATTCATTTGGGCTGTTATTATGTTGCTGCTTCTACCTTGGCCATATCAAAGGATTAGGCAGGGGAATATATGTGGACATGTCACTGCAAGATTGATGGTATGGTATTTTCTTAACCTTTTTGTCTCCATATCCTAATATACAATGTTTTGCTACCTATTTTTGAAAGGGAGAGTGGACGTAACTTGATAAAGTTGTTATCACGTGAATAGGAGTTTACAGGTTCAAGTCTTGGAAACATAATTCAGATTGATAACTTACACGGTGAATACACTTAACTAGCCAGAGATTCAACAACCTATATATGTAAAAAAAAGTTTTTTTAGCCAATTTACATTTAGATGATAGTAGGCTTTTGTGGATAGTTCTGACTCCAATGAAGTTGGACCTTCCATTTGTTTCCTTCAATTCAAATGAATAAGTTAATTAACTCCTTAAATTGTGAAGTTGGAAAATCATTACTAACTCATTAAAATTTTGTTTGTCACGTTTATTGTTGACCATATATTTGTGAGTTACAATGGTGGTTACAAGAAAATGGAAAGTGAGTAACAACTATAAAGATTACAATCTGGAATAAGAACAAGACTGAACTATTACAAATGATTTGTTGAGTTAGGAGTTAGCACCCTGCCCTTAAGATAATATTACCCCGTATGTATCATTTTACGGTGATTGGCAACTTGTCTACCAAGATAAAACAACAACAAACAATTGAGAAAAGGAAACTCAAATGTTAAGTAAAAAAGAAGAACCTTTTGAGGGGTGAAAGAAAGCTACAGAGGAAGAGATATCAGAAATTTCTGATTGCAAGTGTGTTCTTCAATTGAGCCAAGAGTCTCAATTTATAGTGTGTGTAAGATTACCTCTCATCTAGCAAACTAATGACAATCAAGACCATATAATGACACTTATTTAGAGGTTATAATTCAGCCAAATAATGGTTGAATTCAAGTGCCAAGTAATGGAGGATCAATGCTCCAAAACCAACCCAAAAGTCAGAAACTTTTCGTCTTCCGTCGAGCATTCTGTCATCGAAGTGTCGCGGCCCTTCCTGGGAGGCGCCACGGAACCTGTATTCCAGTAGCCAACCAGCGCCGCGGCTCAGGCTGGAGGCGCTGCGGCGCTCAAGCGCCGCGACTCCGACGGTGTTGCGTCGCGGTCCTTCACGGCGATTTCCATCTCGTTTCATCTTTTACACATCATACACTTCTTCCTTCATTTACCAACATGAAATACTCGTCATTTGTCCAATAACCGTCTATCATTTCATGTCTCAAATATTTTGTTTACGTATCAATATCTCTTTCACTAAGAAAATTTACGATCATTGATACAACGTGAGCACGTGTGTGGAAACAATATTTCCAACGTGCGGGGCCCCAATTGTTCGAGTCATAAATAATAGGATTAACTTTTATTCACATTAATAAAATTTTCCAACAATCCCCTCTTGAAAGAGATTTTGGCGCACTCACAAGGTGTCTTTCTAGCAATCTTTCGGCGGATCGATGTTATATCTGGATAGGTAGTCGTGGATTTGAACCTTCCATAATTGAATACCATCAGACTTACTTATTGTGCGGTGAACGTGATGTCTTGAACCGTCAGTGTTTATGTAAGCCAATACAACAGTACCAACATAACAACTTTCCTTAATATGTTCTTCTTTAATGTTTTGTACGTTGTGGTCGTGGACACGTCTTGGATTCTTAAGTGTATTCATTTGAGGCAGCATGTCCTCGCACTTAAATAGGTGGTCTCCTACAAGGTATCCTACTATATTCCACTTCACGAGTGTTAGGAACCATTAAAAGTTTCCCCAAACCTAACCTTGATCGTTGAGGATCATTAAAGGTTTTGGAAACTTAACCTTTACCCATACTGCAGATAGCACTTAATGTCTATCACGGGAACGACCTTGGATTCATGTTTCTTTACAAAAATCATTATCTGAAGTGCTCTTGCTTCCACCGAAGCGGTCAACTAAACGTTTATGATTTAGTTTTCTCATTGAACCTAATTCCTGGGATATCCAGTCAGTAAGGTTGGGTATCCACCGTATCAGTTCTTATTGTTTGGATTTTAAGCTCATTCCCCTAGACAGACAGTCTGTTTGACCGCTGGTATGTCCTTTGTCAAAGGGTCTGCTATATTCTTCTTTGATTTTACATAATCAATGGAAATAATACCCGTGGTGATCAACTACTGAACAATCTTATATCTCCGTCGAATATGATGAGATTTGTCGTTGTACATAGAACTTTGTGCCCTTCCTAGAGCTGACTGACTGTCATAGTAGATCATTACAGAAGGTACGAGTTTGTCCCAACACGGGACATCTTCTAAGAAGTCATGAAGCCACTCAACTTCTTCTCCTGCTTTGTCTAAAGCGATAAACTCCGATTTCATTGTGGATCGGGCGATGCAAGTTTGCTTAGAGGATTTCCAAGACACAACCCCGCCACCAATTATAAATATATACCCACTGATGGACTTGGTGTTCTCTATATCAGATATACAGTTTGCATCACTGTACCCCTCGAGTACAGCTGGATATCTCGAATAATGCAACTCGTAAGCTATCGTGTATTTCAGGTATCATAGTACTCGATTCAACGCTTTCCAGTGATCATCACTTGGATTAAGGGTGAACGAAGCCAACTTATTGATTGCATACGCGATATCATGTCGGGTGCAGTTTGTGATGTACATCAAACTACCAATCACTTGCGCGTAACGTTCCCGACATACAGACGCACCATGATTTTTATCAATCTTTTGATTTATATCCAATGGTGACGTTATTGGAAAATTGTCGAACATCTCAAACTTCTTCAATACATCCTCGATGTAGTGAGATTGAGATAATACCAGTCCGTCAGTTGTCTTAGAGATCTTGATCTCTAAGATGACATCTGCAACACCCATATCCTTCATGTCAAAACATTGTTTCAATGTGTTCTTAGTCTCTAGGATCAACCCAAGACTGCTTCATGTGATCAACATGTCATCTACGTAAAGGCAGATCATGACGAACGAGTCAGTATTTTCTTTCGTGTAAACACATTTTTCACACTCATTAATGGTGAACTCTTTCGATAGTAAAGTATTATCAAATTTCTCATGCCATTACTTCGGGGCCTGTTTCAGCCCATACAGATATTTGACAAACCGACAGACTTTATTCTCTTATACTGGAACCACATACCCCTCGGTTTGGTCAATATATATTTCTTCTTTCAAATCACCATTTAGGAAGGCTGTCTTAACATCCATTTGATGTATTTTAAGATCCCGCAATGCGGCGATAGCTATGAATACTCATATGGATATCATTCTAGACACCAGAGAATAGGTGTCAAAGTAATCAAGGCCACCCTTTTATCGATAACCCTTGACTACCAACCTGACCTTCTACTTGTCTATAGATCCATCTGTTTTTAACTTCCGTTTGAGTATCCACTTACAACCCAATGGTTTGTTTCCCAGAGAAAGATCAACCAACTCCCAAGTATGGTTGTGCAGAATGGAGTCTATCTCACTCTCTATAGCTTCTTTCCAGAGCGATGCTTCTGGAGTTGACAATGCTTCAGCAATTGTCCATGGTTCGTCGTGAACCATGTAAGCCACAAAGTCTGGACCGAAGGACTTATCCTTCCTGGCCCTTTTGCTTCGCCTCAGTTCCATCTCTGGAACCTCCAAATCCTGAGAATCTGGAACACTAGATTCCGGATAATCAGCAACTTCAGAGTTCACTGGATCTTAACAGCCTAGATCCAAGCAGTTAATGACTCCTGGATCTTGAGAGTTTTGTTCATAACTTCGTTTGCGAGAGGTTATGTCTCTTTCCTTTCTAGGAAACGAGTCTTCAAAGAAACTAGCGTTCTTTGATTCCATGATTGTACCGACATGAATGTCTGTACATCTGACTTATGCACTAAGAAGTGATAAGCACTACGGTTATTCGCATATCCGATGAATATGCAATCTACAGTCTTAGGCCCAATCTTAATTTGTTTTGGCTTAGGTACTTCAACATTGGCCAAACAACTCCACACCTTCAAGTATTTGTAGGTGGGTTTATTTCTTTTCAATAAATCGTATGGAGTCCTGTCCTTACCCTTATGTGGGACTCTATTAAGAATCTTATTAGCGGTAATGACAGTTTCTCCCTATATGTTTTGGGGAAGGCCGGAATTGATGAGCAAGACATTCATCATTTCCTTCAAAGTACGGTTCTTGCGTTCAACTACACCGTTTGATTGAGGTGAGTAAGGAGTCGGTGTTTGATGAACAATGCCCGATTGGGCACAATATTCTTCAAAAGACACTACATATTCTCCCTCTCTATCGCTACAGATTGATTTAATCCGTCCGCTTAGTTGGTTCTCAACTTCTGCTTTGTAGCATTTGAATGCTTCAAAGGCTTCATCCTTACTTTTTAATAAGTAAATGTAACAATACCTTGTGCTATCGTCTATGAAAGTTACAAAGTACCTGTTCCCCCCCCCCCCCCTCTAGTTTGTGCGAACTTCAAGTTACATATATTTGTGTGAATGAGTTCTAGAGGAGCGGTTTTCCTTTCGACGGATCTAAAGGGTCTCTTTGAAAGTTTTACCTCTACGCACACCTCACACATACGTTGAGGGTTTATGTCGATAGATGACAATAATTTCAACTTCACCAACCTTTGGATAGATTGGTAGTTTACATGTCCTAATTTATGATGCCATAAATTAGATGACTCAAGCAAATAAGAAAAAGACTCAATTTTATTAATAGAATAAGGCATTACAGACAAATAATTGACTTTAAAGAGGTCTTCACATGTGAAGCCCCTTCTTACAAATGTTCAATTCTTAGTGATTACAAATTCATTAGACTCAAACACTAGTCTAAACTAAACCTGTCTAACGGTCCGGGTTGACCCGATAGAAAATCCGATCCGGGCCGTTAAGGGCTTACCGGGTTGGGGGTTGTGTTGGCCCCCAACCCGCACGGGTTATATAAAAACTCGGTAAGGCCCGGACCGGTTAGACGTGAAGAAACCGTTACATTACCGTTAGACCCGAATGAAACCGGTTACATTATTAACTGCAGACCGGACCGGTAACACAAATATTTTTAAAAAGGCAACGGTAATGTTACCGTTGGGGAGGGGGTGGGGGTGGGGGGGTGCCAACGGTCATTTCGACCATTTTTTTTTATTATTATTTTTTTAATTACATTTTTACCCTTTAAAAAATCTATAAATTCTCTACATTTTTTTCATTTTTATCACACAACAATTCTCTCAATTCTCTTATTTTCAATTTCTCATACTCTCTTAATTATCTTTATTATCAATTTTCAAGTTATTATTATTATTAGTTTTCAAATTCAAAGTAACAAGACGCAAGACTTGAGCTTCGAGTTTCAATTGAATTATGAATCCCGAAGTTTGGTACACTCGTTTCATTCTCTAATTATTTTATTAAATTGTCATATTTATTTGTTTATTATTTAAATATTTTATCATGTCTTCGATAAGGACAAATTTATCGGGACTACGCCGTAAATCTAGTTCAAGGGGTAAAAAATCTATAGGTTCTTCATAATCTAATCAAAATATAGATTATGATCAAATTCAAGAAGATTTTGGAATAGAAGATAATGAATATGATAACGTTCAATTAGATAATATTGTTGAACTTGAAGAAAATGAACCTCCTACACCTACTAGTGTTCCTTCACAATGTTGAGTGCTGGTAGTGGTAAATGAACCTCCTTTACCAGAACCAGAAGTAAGAAAAAAAAGGAGTAAAGTGTGGCTATTTTATGATAAAGTTGTGGGCACTGATAGAGTTAGATGTAATAATTGTGGGAGAACTTATAAACATAAGACATGGGTGGTGACGGGAGGACGGGTACTATAGGTAGACATATAAAAAACGATCATACGACACAATGGAATGCTGTCTCTGATTTAGAACTCGGTCAACAACAACTTAATCCATTAACTGGGGGGGGTGGCTAAGTACGATCCAAAAAAGGATCGCATTGAATTAACAAAAATGATTGTCGGAGGTTGTTTACCTTTTTCTTTTGCTTCTTCTTCATATTTAATTACATATATTCAAAGAGTATATAATCATTTTTTAAAGGTGTTCCTCGTAGTACTACTAGAGTCGATATTTTTAGACTTCATAATGATTATGTTATTTGTTTGCAATATTTGTTTGCTAACCTTTCATGTCTAGTTAGTTTTACTTCAGACATTGGACATGCTTTAAACGGTTATGATTATTTAACAATTACTTGTCATTGGATTGATGAAAATTTTAGAATGAAAAAACGTATTATTGCTTTTGTGTATGACGAGGATCAAAGTCATACTGAAAAATATATAAGCGAAACTATTTGTTCTTATGCCCAAAAATATAATCTTTATAATAAAATACTTCGTGTATCATTCGATAATGCATCTAATAATACAGTTGTTGTAGATCTTTTAAAAGCGGAAGTACAACCACCACTTCCTCATATATTTCATGTTCGTTGTGTTTGTCATATTTATAATTTAATTGTTAAAAGTGGTCTTGATTTATTTTCACCTGAAATAAAACTTGTCAAAAGAGCTGTTGAAGTTATTCAGGGTAATAATATGAAAAATAGAATTATAAAATTTAAATAAAAATGTAAACAATTCAATTTGAAACCTAAATTCATGCCAGAGGAGATTATTACACAGTGGAATTATACTTATTTATTGTTAAAAGAATGTTACAAGTATAAAGACATCATAACACATGTTGCAAATGCGCATTGTAAGAACGTGATGTATATGTTAACCGACGAACATTGAAAATCAATTGGTGAACTTTTAAAAAAATTACGTAAATTTTACATTGCTACTGTTGAATTTTCAGGATATTATTACCCAACAATTTGTAATGCTTTAGCTCATATAGCTGAAATTTCATATTTATTTTATGGTTTAAAATCAAATGTGAAATATAAAGATGCAGTTAGACTTATGTTTGAAAATTTTAAAAAATATTTTTTCCCTATTCCTGATATTTATTGTATTGGTGCAGTCTTAAATCCTTCTATTAAAAAAGTAGATTGTCATAATTTAATATGTAGTTTATATACTTATATGGAAGTAGGTGCAACAGAAACTCCGTCTTCATTTGATTGCATAAGTAAACTTGATACTAATTTAACTACATTATATGAATATTATGCTACATTACATGATAACAACAACTCTGCTACTAATATTCCTTCTAGTTACTTCGTGTCTACACCTTCAGGATTCAATGAAGATGACGATGAAGAATCTTTAGACATATGGAGCACTTTTACAACACAAGCAACCACAAGTCGATCTTGCGATGAGATGCAATTTTATTTTCAAAAGCCAGCGGAGCCGAAGAAAAGTCTTGACCCTTTACAATGGTGGCAGAATAACAAAAGGAAATTCCCGATACTTGCAGCGATGGCACGAGATATTCTTAATGTGTCGATCTCAACAGTGGCTTCTGAAAGTGAATTTAGCCAAGCACGGGATCAAATAGGAGACACACACCACTCATTGGGTGGAAGCACATTAGAAGTGTTAGTCTGCTTAAGGGATTGGATCAGATCAGAGAGAAGAAATCAAGGATGTGTAGACGTTAATTCTCCGGAAGATGAAGAAATAGGCAATATTTTGGAAGGCGGGAGCGGAGGCGGGACTGAAATTAATACTCCAGATTTAGAGGCTATGGAGCATAACCAATTCAATCAACCTATAGATTACGAAGAATTTGCAAGAAGGATGCATAATATGTAAATAACATTATTATTACTTCATTATGTACTCTTATTAACATTATGAAAGTTCAAAAGTTTACATCTTATCATTAGTTTTAATTTTACTATATATTTAGTTGTTAATTTGTTATTACTTATTTGTTAACTTATATCTACTAATCTAATAAATTAATAAAAGTATAATTACAATATAAAGTTATAAACTATAAAGTATAACTATAACAGTACTATAAAGTAAACTATAAAATAAAGATAAAGTATAAACTATAAACTATAAAGTATAAAGTTATAAACTATAAAATAGAAAGTTAACTTTAAAGTTTCAATTTTAATATATAAAATTATATTATATTATATTATTATATTACATATTTAAATTGAATTTAGTTTACATTGTAGAAAATAAATACTAGAAATTTAAAAAAAACTTCGATAGAGTAGGCGGTTCGAACCGGACCAGCGGGCGACTGAAATCGGTAATGAACCGGACCGATTGGTGATTAGTCGTGAACCGGACCGTGCCGGTTTAACCTTGAGGGTTACTACCGACCGGTTCGGCCCGTTAGACAGGTATAGCCTAAACCTATAATTCACCAATAAAGGTCCAGAAATTAAATTTCTTCTAATTTCCGGGACATGCATCACTTCCTTCAGAGTAAGTTCCTTTCCGGAAGTCATCTTCAGGATTACCTTTCCTATCCCCAGCACCTTAGAGGAATCGTTGTTGCCCATGAAAATCTTTTTATCTGTGACTGGTGTATATGTGGAGAAGGCGTCTTTGTTGGAACAGATATGACGGGTAGCACCTGTGTCCATCCACCACTGCATAGGATTCTCAATGAGGTTTGCCAAGTACCACCGCCGAAGACTCCTCAATCATATAGTCAAGAAGCGTGTCTTCGACGATGTTAGCCTTAGCCTTTCCCCTGGCCTTCTCTTTATTCTCATTCTTGAGTTTGCGGCAATCCTTGACCATGTGATCAGGTTTACCACAGTGATGACAATTCCCCTTAAACTTCTCTGTTGTTGGGGCCATACCATCCTTCTGGAACTTTCGCTTCTTGCTCGAGTTCCCTTTGGCTTCCGCCAGGTTTGCCTTAGCCTCAGCGGGTTGCTTCCCCTTTGGCATGACCTTCTTATTATCTTCCTGAATCTGGATTTTGATAATAAGTTCCTCAAAGGTCATCTCTTTCGTCTTGAGTTTTGAGTAACTCATAAATTCATTCCACGAGGGAGGTAACTTCTCAATTAACGATGCAACCAAGAATTGCTCGTTAGTCTTCATTCCTTCCAAATCCAGGTGATGTAAAATCATTTGAAATTCCTGGACATGGGACATCACAGTTTTGTTGTCCACCATTTGAAATTTCATAAATTTCCCAACGATGAACTTCTTAGTACCCGCATCTTATGCGTTGTACTTTTTCTGCAGTTTATCCCACAACCCTTTGACAGTGCCAACAGTGCAATATACCATGTAAAGAGGGTAGGACAAACAATTCAAAATATAGTTCTTACACATGAAATCACCATGACTCCATGCATCAAGAACCATTTTCATGTTGTTTAACAACATGGATACCTTGGCCCCCTCCAGTCGTTTCATTTGGCTGAGGGTCCATTTCATCTCCAGCTTGTTAAGGATCTTCTGTTAGAAAATGTGACATTCCCATAACAGTAAAAAGAACAACATCTTCTGTTGCCATCTCTTGAAGTAGGTGCCTATGAACTTCTCTAAGCGTTCATGGTGGAATCCGGGAGAGGAACCGTAGCATTCCATTGAGCAGTGGCAAAAGTGTTGGTTGAGCCTTGTGCAGCAGTGGGAAAGGCATTAGGTGTGCCTTGAGCAGTATTGGAAGATCCAACAACAAATTGTTCGCCTCCAGTCATCTTTGTCATTACTTACAGTGGATATTGTCTTAAGATTGTAAGTTACAATGGTGGTTACAAGGAAATGGAAGTAAGTAACAACTATAAAGATTACAATCTGGAATAAGAACAAGACTGGACTACAAAGGATTTATTGAGTCGGGTGTTAGCACATTGTCCTTAAGACAATAATGCCCCGTATGTATCCTTTTATGGTGATTGACAACTTATCTTCCAAGATAAAACAACAACAAATAATTGACCAATGGAAACTCAAATGTTAACTAAAAATAAGAACATTTTAAGGGGTGAAAGAAAGCTAGAGATGAAGAGATATTCAGAAATTTCTGATTGCAGGTGTGTTCTTCAATTGAGCCAAGAGTCTCAATTTATAGTGTGTGTAAGATGACCTCTCATCTAGCAAACTAATTACAATCAAGGCCATATAATGGCACTTATTTAGAGGTTATAATTCAGCCAAATAATGGTTGAATTCAAGTGCTAAGTATGGGAGGATAAATGCTCCAAAACCAGCCCAAAAGTAAGAAACTTTTTGTCTTCCGTCGAGCATTCTGCCAGCGAAGTGCCGCGGCCCATCCTGGGAGGCGCCACGGCACCTGAATTCCAGTAGCCAACCAGCGCCGCGGCTCAGTCTGGAGGCGCTGTGGCGCTCAAGCGCCGCGGCTCCGACGGTGTTGCGTCGCCCTGCCTGGGACGCGCCGCGACACCTGAATTCCAGTAGCCAACCAGTGCCGCGGGTCAGGCTGGAGGCGCGGCGACACTCAGGCTTCGCAACTACGACGATGCTGCGCCGCATATTTCATCTTTTACCCCTCGTACACTTCTTCTTTTATTTACCAACGTGAAATACTCATCGTTTGACCAATAACCGTCTATCATTTCATGTCTCAAACATTTTGTTTACATACCAATATCTCTTTCACTAAAGAAATTTACGATCTTTGGTACAACGTGTGCACGTGTGTAGAAACGATGTTTCCGACGTGCGGGGCCCCAATTGTCCGAGTCATAAATAATAGGATTTACTTTTATTCATGTTAATAAATTTCCAACAATATTTTCATCCAACTTTGCTGTAGTATCCTTATCCTTTGGCTATGTTGAGTCAAGTGGAAGGAAATATAAGAATGGTTAACCTCTAATGATAGAATTACACTGGGTATGTTGTTGTTTTTGGTTAACCTCTAAAGATATGCTACTTGAAATTCGATTAAATCATCTAAGTTCTTATCAGCCTTCCACTCTCTCTTTTATGTCCTTAATGCTCTGGACATGTCAATGTTAGCGATATTTCGACTGCTCACGCAAGTGTACGCATCGTTCACAAGTAATATAGTCTGTAAGACCGAATATCGTCCACAGAGACTGGTTTCTAAGTACCATTCATCTATTTTATGTTATCTATTTGACAATCGATATTTGATTGAGGTTTTTTGTTTAACTACTAGAATAATTGAAAGATTTAAACTAATAAAGTTGTAATCAGTTATGAATGAATTAGGGCTTCCAAAATCCTCGACTATCCACTTTATTCAATTCTTAATGCGACTAGAATGATTCTTTTTCTTCGTTAAGATAGTGGTTAACTAAACTATCTTATATTATGGTTAGGACATATAATCACTCAACCCCAGTGCAGAACCTTTCTATATTTCTATGATAGGATTTACCACATAGGAGGATTAAGAACAGTAACCTATAATGCTACACAAGTATCGGGGTACTTTCGTCCGCGATTTTAACCTATGTCTAGTCAATTACAACATATTCAAATCTCTCCTTTCGGCTTTTGATTCGAAATCATATAGGTCATGATAATTAGTGATCAATTAATTATCAAACATTCAGACCAAATATTGACTAAATCTTAATCAAGTGAAGAAGAAATCAAACTACTGCGTTAATTCATGAATAAAGGTTTCAAGCGATTCATAAGGAAAGTCCTAATAGTGTGTTTAGCTCCTAGCCATAGTCACGCTAAGAACTAACACAATATTCATACATAAACTGAATTAAAAATGAAAGAAAGAAAATTACGTAGAACAAAGTCTCCAATTGTAACTCTAAATCCTTCTTGTGTTGTGTTGTGTTGTAGAATGACCAACCTCCTCATAACATCAATCCCTAGGACTTAAATATTCTCTAATTTTCGTGCCCTATGGACCAATCTGCCCTTAGCCAATTTACCTTCGGAACTGAAATTTCCCGCGTCGGCACCGCGGTTCTGTATACCGGCACCACGGTGCCGAAACTCCTGTAGCTTCTCAGCACAAATGGCACCGCGGTGCTGAAAGTTTTGTGGCTCCTCGGTAAATCTTGCACTGCGGTTCTGCAAAGTGCACCGCGGTGCTGCCTTCTTTTGCTCTGAGTTGCCAACTTTCGTCCTTTTCGCCTCGGGAGCACCTTTTCTGCCCATTTCTGGTTCCTTTTTGTCATTTTGCCTTTTTATACCGCTGTGACTCAAAATAAGGAAAAACAAACCTACTACTATACTAAACACAACAAAAACGAGTAAAATACCAACTAAAAATGACTCAAAAGGCGTATACAAAATACGTCTAACAAACACCTCCAAACTTAACCTTTGCTCGCCCTCGAGAAAATATCAAAACAAAAATAAAGACACAAAAATAAAAGACTCAAGGACTCAAATCAAGCAACTGCACAAAGACTTAGAAACACATGAACGTCAGTTGAGATAATATGCAGGAACAGATATAGCATGGATTCATCAATCTAGAGTTTCAAGTCATATATTTCGCAAATTCATTTCAATCACAAGTAATGGAAGCATGAATATCTAACCTATGCATATCAATTTCATTTAGTTATATGGGCATGTGTACTTGTTATTCTCCACTAATCATAGACATACATACTAGAGATCCTCGAGACTTTTCAGTGTTGTAATGTAGGCTTAGGCATGTGTAGGCAAAAGTAGGCATTTAGGCTCAATTTACGTACCATAAGCGTTTTTCTCATTCAACTGTTTTGTCCGTCTTTTTGGTATTCTTTTAAGTTCATACCTATCATTTCCCTTTTCTCTTTTCGAGAGCATGAATCAATTTATATAGGCACCCTCAAACTTAAGCTTTTACATTTTTCTTATTGGGGTGCATCACTTTTTCACTCTCTTTTTGTATTACATTTTCACTCTTTTTCATCCAAAATTTTCAATTACTGCTTAAGGAACACGAGAGAATCATGGGGTGTCAAAGAAAATAACTTATTTTAGGCTCTACGGGGCTGACTAGGGATACAATTTATTGTCAGGATAGGTAATGAAGGGTAAGAAGGGCTATCAAAGAAATGTCTGAATTATCCCCTTAACATGTACATCTTAACTATTTCACCTCAAATAACAAGCAAACATACTTCACAGACATTTTTCAATTGACAACACATAGGCTAAGCATCAAATATTCCAAATAATCAAATTTTCATGAATTTTCGGCATATTTAACTTAAGCACACAGATTTTAGATTCTCATTCCACTACATTATCTCACTTAGTTCACTAGGCGTTCCAAATAAGCACAGCATGCATGATCATATAAGAACATTGACTCATATAAAACACAAAAACAACAAAAGACTCACAAAAATAAAATAAAACAAAAACTCCCTCCCAAACTTAAACTACACATTGTCCCAAATGTGTAAAAGACTCAAAAATTTACAATGGGACGACTTACAGACATACAACGACTCAAAATGGTGGTGGCGGCGGCGGATATTGCACTGAGACGGTATCGGTGGGAGGAGATTTGATGAATTAGGGCCTTTTTATTTTTGGGAAATCGATATCGGCACCGCGGTTCTGCTTAGTGGAACCGCTGTGCCTAAATTCCTGCGACCTCTCTGATCTTCTGGCACCGCGGTTCTGACTCCTGATTCTCTGTTTTCTAGCGTTTTTCCCTGCTTCATGTCCCATTCTTCACCTGGCGTTACAACACAACAAAAATACCAAAAGTGAGATTGTTCTATTTAAACTAAATTGCATAATTTAAACATTGGGTTGCCTCCCAACTAGCGTTGTCTTTAACGTCTTGTAGCCAGACGCAAGTTCCTTATTAAAAATCATTGGGGTAATTTAACCCCACAACCTATCCATTTCAAAATCATCCTCCTCTTTCTCACTCTGTTTTTCTTTTTCACAGGAGGGAGTTCAGTAAGACTTACCTGTTCGACGGCTTTCATGACATTCATTTTTGTTTCAGCATTCTTGCTGACATGTGGGTTCACCGCTGTATGAACGATATCCCTAGCTTTGGCCTGTGCTGGTTGAACTGTTGTGTCAGTTGTGCTGATGGCAAAACACTTGTTGATGGCTTGAGATTCAATGGTGGAATTGAACACTTTGAACACCATATTTTCCTCCTGAACCCTTAGTCTCAGCTCTCCATTTTCTACATCAATCAGGGCTCTCCCAGTTGCAAGGAATGGTCTCCCCAAAATGATGGGTATTTCATCATCTTCCTCCATATCAAGAATGAGGAAGTCTACTGGGAAGAAGAATTTCCCCACCTTGACCAACACATCTTCTATTATGCCTCTGGGGTGCACTACGGTTCGATCGGCCAACTGCAAATTCACTGTGGTTGGTTTGGCTTCACCCAAACCCAATATCTTGAAGACAGACAGAGGCATGAGATTGATACTGACCCATAGATCACACAGTGCCTTCTTGCATGTCACCTTACCAATAGTGCAGGGCAAAGTGAAGCTCCATGGATCCTTCAGCTTATGAGGCAGTTTCTTTTACAGGATGACACTGCATTCCTCTGTCAAAGATACTGTCTCATAATCCGCTAGCCTTTTTTTTTCCAAGTATCTCCTTCATGAATTTAAAGTATGCTGACACCTGTTCTAGTGGTTCAATGAAGGGGATATTTATGTGAATCTTCTTAAACACCTCCAAAAACTTGGAGAACTGCTTGTCAGTTGCCTTCTTTTGTAACTTCTGAGGGTAAGAGATTCTATCAAGGTACTCCCTCAAAGGTGTTCGTGGAGTTGTCTCAACTGTAGGGTGGTCCCCAGTGACCCCCTCATTCTCCACCTCATCTGCTTTCTCACACTCCTTCTCACTTACCTCTGGCCGGGAGCAACTCGCCCAATCGCTTCACTTCTCAACAACACCGCTGACATCGCTTCTGGATTTACCTCAGACATTGGGAGAGTGCCTCGCGCTGTTGGTTGCCATGTTTGCCGCTTGTCCAACTGCGTTTCGTGTTCCCGAGAGCGGACTGTTTCGTATATGAACTGATTCTGTGAATTGGTGAGTGTCAGCAATGCAGCTCTCAGTTCATCAGGCTTCTCCTATTGTGTAGGTGGTCTAAACTGCTGGGATGAAGTGGTCTGATTTTGCACCTGTTGGTTATGGTAACCACCTTGATATGGTTGATGCTGAGGCTGATCGTTCCTCCACGAAAAGTCAGGGTGATTTCTCCACTCTGGGTTGTATGTGTTGGAATTATAAGGCCTCTGAAAGTTCCCAACCGCCTGTACATGCTCCATTGACACATTATTAGGGTCCACCGCTGTGCATCTGTCAAAGGAATGCAGTCCACCGCTGTGCATCTGTCAAAGGAATGCAGTCCACCATAAATCTCGCAATTCACTGGCATCTGGACCGCATTCACAGACATGGTGTTCTGCTGCAGTTGCTTCGTCAGAAGGGTCACATGTGCATTCAAGGCAGTGATGGCATCTATTTCATGTATGCCCATAGTCTTCCTGCTATTCACAGACCTGTCATCTGCCCCTTGATGATTATTGGCAGCCATGTCTTCTAGTAAGTCATGTGTCTCATTGGCACTCTTTCTCATGAACACTCCACATGGTGCAGTATCAATGATGGTACGAGTAGTACCACTCAATCCATTATAAAAAATGTGGACCAACTTCCACTTCTCTATGTCATGATGTGGGCACTTTCTTTGCAAATCCTTGAATCGCTCCCATGCATCATAGAGCGACTCACCATCCACCTTGTAGTAATTGTTCAGTTTTCCCCTTAACTTTGCAGCCTTGGAAGGAGGGAAGAACTTTGCTAGAAACTTTTGGTCCAGGTCCTGCCAGGTAATGACAGAGTTGGCAGGTAGTAAGTTCAACCAGCTTTTGGCTCTATCCCTCAGTGAGAACGGAATGAGCCTCAGTCTAATGGCATCGTCAGTAACGCCATTGTATTTGAAAGTGGCACACAACTCTAGAAAGTTTGCAATGTGAATTTGGGGATCTTCAGATGGCAGTCCCCCAAATTGTATCGTGTTCTGCACCATGCTCAGGATAGCTGGCTTGATCTCAAAGTTGTTGGCCCCTATAGCTGGGAGCTTGATGCAAGTCTGTGCACCTGTGACCGTGGGAAGAACATAGTCCCCCAAACTTCTCTGCTGGGACTCAGATTGGCTCGCATTCTCAGGAACCTCATTGTCCGCCCCATTCTGATTTGATTCGTTGTTCATGGTCACTGACTCAGATAACCTTTTGTTGCGTCTGTTTTGTTTGCAAGTTTTCTCAATTTCAGGATTGAATGGAACAAGTGTGTCTGCCCCTCTTCTTCTTCGCATAAACTAAGTCCCTGAGATAAATCAAAATCAACAAACAAATCAAGGCACACGGTTCTATCAGTAAAAAAAAAACCAAAGTAGAAATAAAAACATATGATTCAATATTAGATGTACGCCAGTCCCAGGCAACGGCGCCAAAAACTTGTTAGCGATATTTCGACTGTTCACGCAAGCGTACGCATCGTTCATAAGTAATATAGTCTGTAAGACCGAATATCGTCCACAGAGACTGATTTCTAAGTACCGTTCATCTATTTTATGTTATCTATTTGACAATCGATATTTGATTGAGGGTTTTTGTTTAATTACTAGAATAATTGCAAGATTTAAACTAATAAAGTTGTAATCAGTTATGAATGAATTAGGGCTTCCAAAATCCTCGACTATCCACTTTATTCAATTCTTAATGCGACTAGAATGATTCTTCTTCTTCGTTAAGATAGCGGTTAACTAAACTGTCTTATATTCTGGTTAGGACATATAATCACTCAACCCCAGTGCAGAACTCTTCTATATTTTTATGATAGGATTTACCACATAAAAGGATTACGAACAGTAACCTATAATGCTACACAAGTATCGGGGTACTTTTGTCCGCGATTTTAACCTATGTCTAGTCAATTACAGCATATCCAAATCTCTCCTTTCGGCTTTTGATTCGAAATCATATAGATCATGATAATTAGTGATCAATTAATTATCAAACATTCATACCAAATATTGACTAAATCTTAATCAAGTGAAAAAGAAATCAAACTACTTCATTAATTCATGAATAAAGGTTTCAAGCGATTCATAAGGAAAGCCCTAATAGAGTGTTTAGCTCCTAGCCATAGTCACGCTAAGAACTAGCACTATATCCATACATAAACTGAATTAAAAACGAAAGAAAGAAAATTACGTAGAACAAAGTCTCCAATTGTAACTCCAAATCCGCCTTGTGTTGTGTTGTAGAATGACCAACCTCCTCATAGCATCAATCCCTAGGGCTTAAATATCCTCTAATTTTCATGCCCTATGGACCAATCTACCCTTAGCCAATTTGCCTTCAGAACTGAAATTTCTCGCGTTGGCACAACGGTTTTGCATACCGGCACCGCGGTGCCGAAACTCCTGCAGCTTCTTAGCACAAATGGCACCGCGATACTGCCTGATGGCACCACGGTGCTGAAAGTTCTGTGGCTCCTCGGTAAATCTGGCACCGCAGTTCTGCAAAATGCACCGCGGTGCTGCCTTCTTTTGCTCTGAGTTGTCAACTTTGGTTCTTTTCGCCTCGGGAGCACCTTTTCTGCCCATTTCTCTTTCCTTTTTGTCATTTTGCCTTTTTGCACCGTTGTGACTCAAAAGAAGGAAAAACAAACCTACTACTATACTAAACACAATAAAAATGAGTAAAATACCAACTAAAATGACTCAAAAGGCGTATACAAAATACGCCTAATAGTCACATGTTTATGATACTCATGAAGTGCTAACAGAAATGATATTTTGACATTGTGAAATATATACGCATGTGTATTGGATGATAGTTAATAAAAAATATATGATCATTCAGTTAGGCTGCCTAGATTACACTCCTTTGAGTTCGGCCCTTCCCCGAATCCTGCATGAATGGGGATGCTTCGTGCACGACTACCCTTTTTTTTTTCCTCAATAGATGTAAATATCCTAGAGTATCCTAGTTCAATCATGTTCCTTTTAAGTGTTGATAATTCACTTACGTCGTCTTAGACTTTCCTTGATCATAATAGGCTTTTATTTGAGGTAATTTGGTTCAATATACGATTGAACATTGTATTTTCTAGATCGTATGGTACCCGCTCTTAGGACAACTCTACATTTTAGCAAACCATCTTCATATTGATCGTTCTTGTTAGGATAATCAATCATATCGTTTGTATATAAATTAGTATCACATCATGATTAGGATGTGATTGTAATGATTATGATATAATTATAAATTAGTATCACATATTTAGGGTATGATTAGATAGGTCTTTCCTTAAGATTAGTCTTATACCTTTGTATATATAGGACAATATTGGAATGAAATAAGATCATGGAATTACCTTCCTTCATTGTATCAAGAGCCAAAATTTAATTTTTTCTTGCCCTACTACACACTATCATGTACCCCTCTCGGAAACCACAAAGCCACACACACCCCAAAACCCTAAAATAATCAGCTACCCCACAAACCCTAATTGGAGTTTTTCCTAACCCTAACTCGAATCCTAACTGAAACCACCTACTTCTGGCCGCAATACCACCCATCCCTCGACTTCCTCTTCCAAACTCTATTTTGGGTTTTGTTCTACCCCATTCTTTCTCATTTTTCTTGTGCTTTTTTGGGGTAACCATGGTAGACCAAAAACAATTCCATCCCGCTCTTGCAATCAATAATGTCAAGAATTTTATTCCGGTAATTCTTGAGATGGAAAAAGGGCTAATACTCATATTGGACGGAGTTATTTAAAATACATTACCGATCATACGAGGTTATTAACCATATTCTTCCTTCTGAGTCTTTATCGAACACCACCGTTGTTGACAAAAAGTTTATGATCTCATTTAGATGTTATAGTCCTTCAATGGATTTATGAAACAATTTCTAACAACCTTTTACATACCATTTTGGAACCAGGCTCTATAGCTCAATAAGCATGGGAACGTTTGCAGAATATTTTTCAAGATAATAAACTTTCTAGGGCGGTATATCTTGAAAATCAATTCACCAACGTCAATGTTACACCCCGGAAGTTCAGGTCATGTATTGGGAACGTAAGAAGGGAAATAAGAATTGAGATTGGAAAGATAAGTTGACAGAATGTTTTGGGACAGTTTTGGGTCAACTTTGGAGCGGTATAGCTCCTAGTTCATTAGGAGTTTTTAGGTGGTTCAATAGCCCAGGGTGAAGTTCGTTGAGTCTAGTTTCCAACGCAACAAACCGCTCATCGATAGGACATCGGAGTAGAATGATATGGAGGGTACAAGTTCAGTGGGCAGACGAACAGGAAAGCGTTTTCAGCCAGGGACCACAGCGCCACGACGCCGGGTGCAGGGCCGCGGCGCCGGATGGACGGATGTGGTCTGGAGTTGCAGCGCCGCGGCGCTGGATGCAGGGCCGCGGCGCCAAAAGTGTTGTAGTGTTCAGAAGTTTCAGCGCTGGCCGTGCAGGGCGCGCGGAAATTTCATGAACAGGGGAAAAATCAGAAGATATTTTGTTAAAAAGTTTGTGGGAGGGTAACAAGTGTCCCTCCCATCTGTTTGACTAAGAGGAAGTCTATTTTATTGACCAAGTCTTGAAGACTTGGTCATTTTAACAAGGAACCCTTCTCTCTAAAATAAATTCCTCTCCTTTCTCTCTAGAAATTTCAAGGAAAACCAAGGTCTAGTAAAATTAGGGGAAAAGACGACAAGAATGAGTTATGTTGGCAACTTGTAGAGGGTTCGTGTGGGTGATTTTGGCGTGAAGAAGATTTCAGAAAGAGGGCTTATTGAGGTAACATCTTCACCTTCTCATGTAATTGAAAATTTCAAATTATAGTAATTGAGAAATGAGTATGTGGTTTGAGTATTGTAATCAATTCGGTTGTTATCAAAAATCGTTGCATGTTGTATTAGAAGGGTATATCGTTGTTAAAAATTGGTTAAAAGTTATTGCATGTTGGATTAACAAGTTGAATTGAAAGGATTTGAAAAGGTTGATATGTGGGCATGTTTTAGCCAAGAAGTTGCCTTAAACTAGTTGGACTGTTGGGCCTTAAAAGTGATGTTTGGATATTGAATTCGAGCCTTGAAAAGGGTGGTAAAGTACGTAGAAACAAAGGAAGTGTTGTCCAAATTTCCGTAGAATAAGAGATTTTACAATTAGAATATTCTACGTTAAAGCTAGAAGCTAATAGACGTATTATGGCCATTATAGGGTGAAGTGCTACGGATAGCGTATTCTATTTGAATGGTGGAAAAGGCTCGCAAGGTTATAGTATTTTGGAGCATCTTGCTTATTGTCGATAATCGTCGCGAGGTATGTGAACCTCTTCATATCCTTTCTAGCATGATTGTTGTGAACTATGTAGTACGGTAGACGTACGTGTGCTAAACGAATTTGGTTGGTTAAAACATAAAGTGTTATAATGGCTTTATGGGAAGTTAGTTATAACGACTTTATGTAGGTAAAAGAATGGTTTGTTGAATTTAAAAGATAAGAGACTTGACTTATATTTGACTTGATATGAAATATTAAGAACTTGAATTGTGTTAAAAAGTGGTGAAACCTCATTCGTGAGTAATGAGTACTTGGTCGGAAAAAAAAGGGGAATAAGTTATATTGATTTCGGAAATGGGAATAAATATCGAACAAGCCATTGCAGCGTTAATAAAGGAAAATGTAATGACAAATAATTATATTAAAACAAGTAGAATCCTCCATCTGCATAGAAGCTAAGATAAGACAAAATTGTATTACATTTTATAGATCATGACTGCCTTAATAAGAATCATTATAAACAAGTATTGATTTTCTTAAATTCCAAAGTAAGGAACTTGAATTGTAAAAGAAAAGAGACTTGAGGTATTGAAGTGTTTTTGGTTTAAAAGAAAGGCATGGTTTTGTCTTAAATGGGTTTAAAAAAAGAAGGTATGGAAATTGTTTTGGTTTACTTAAAAATGATAGTTACTCTATTTTGATACTACGGGTATCGTGTGACCTTCGTAAAAGAAATTGATCGTTTTGAAAGAATTAAAGTAAGTAGTACCTTGCGGTTAAAACCCGGATCTTTGGCATAGAATGAAAGTACCTTGAGTGTGAATAACTTGCCTATGTTTGCTTGTGATAGTCTTGGTGTACAAGTATTGTATCCTTATGCTACCGCGTCTCCGGATGGAGGGCCAGTCGTGTTATTCTCGATCATGTTGGACATACTGACACGTTGGGTGGCCCACGGGTATGCTTCCACTAGGAGTGTTATCTTGTTATTTTCTTTGGACATACTGACACGTTGGGTGGCCCACGGGTATGCTTCTACTATGAGTGTTCTCTTGTTATTTCCTTTGGACATACTGACACGTTGGGGGTCCCACGGGTATGCTTCTACTAGGGGTGTTATCTTGTTATTTTCTTTGGACATACTGACACGTTGGGTGGCCCACGGGTATGCTTCCACTACGAGTGTTATCTTGTTATTTTCTTTGGACATACTGACACGTTGGGTGGCCCACGGGTATGCTTCCACTACGAGTGTTATCTTGTTATTTTCTTTGGACATACTGACACGTTGGGTGGCCCACGGGTATGCTTTCACTACGAGTGTTATCTTGTTATTTCCTTTGGACATTCTGACACGTTGGGGGGCCCACGGGTATGCTTCCACTATGGGTGTTATCTTGTTATTTTCTTGGGACATACTGACACGTTGGGTGGCCCACGAGTATGCTTCCACTATGAGTGTTATCTTGTTATTTCCTTTGGACATACTGACACGATGGATGGTCCACAGGTATGCGTCCATTAGGATGGTTCCATGGCCATGCTTATACCGAGGTAAGATGCCGGGGCATGCGGCCATTGTGCGGGTTAAATTCCCGGGTTATATTTGAGTGATGACTTTACGGGCGTGAGTCCTTGACTTGACTTGACTTCTAATATATATTGTGTACTGTAGTTTGGTTATCACACATGTCTCCTGTTTTATATAGACTGTTATGATTTCATTTACGTGATTTTCGCCACATACTTGGTACCGTTAGATCGACCTCCTTCGGGGGCTGCGTTCATGCCGCAGGTACCGGTTGTTGATCCTCGCTCATAGGATCATAGTTCAGCGTTTTGGGAAGCTCCGTTTCTCCGGAGGCTATCTTTTGGTATGTGTCCCTGAGATTGTAGGTTCTTGTACATTCAGGGGTATGGCGGGACCCTGTCCCGTCATAGTTATTATAAAAACTCCTAGAGGTCTGTAGTACTATTATGGGCAAGGGTTGTAAAGGATGTAACTGTTCGGTTGTATATATATGCAGAAAGGTGACCGTTTTGGTTAGCCTGTTTCCTATTTCATATTGTTCCTATCTTTGAGTTTTTATTTCCGCTGATTTTCTCTGATGTATTATCACTAGGGTGCCCGGGGTAAGACACCAGTCGCGGGCCCGAGTTCGGGTCGTGACAAAAGTGGTATCAGAGCAGTTAATCCTCGGAAAGTGTCTACAGACCGTATCTAGTAGAGTCTTGATTATCGGTGTGTTGTGCACCACATCTATAATCTGGAGGCTACAGGATATTTAGGATTGGTTTCCATTCTTTCACTCTGAGATCGTGCCTTAGAGCTGTGTTATAAGTTGGACTCCCTCTGACGTGTTCTTTTTATACCAGTTATGCCTCCACGCAAGGCAACCAGGGCCCAGAAGGGAAAGGCAGCAGAGGGAGCTGCTAGTAGAACACAGAGGGTTACGAGGGCACATGCCCGCCTTTACCGAGGGTGCTTGGACGGCGAAGTTCCACGACGCCGCCAAATTTCAAAGAGTTCGTGAGCAGAAGAACGCCATCGAGACCGCGGTACTGAACCTCCGCTACAAAGCTCGAGCGCAGGATATGGGCTACGGAGATGGCGATTATTAGCCAGATCGTGGCAAGCGGGAGGACGACGGAGACAATGGTTCGGTTGTACCGTAGTTCACCCCGAATCGATAGCGAGACTTCGGGACTTTTTGAGCTGCAGCCCACCAGAGTTCTATGGGTCGAGGACTGAGGATGATCCTCAGGAGTTTATTCGACAGTTGCAGCGGATCATGAAAATGATCAAGGCCTCAGAGACAGAGTTGGTGATATTGGGTTCACATCGGCTGCGTGATACTGCAGTCGACTGGTTTGATTCGTGGGAACTATCCCGGGGGGAGCATGCGCTTCCAGCTGTTTGGGACGAGTTCTCAGAGGCATTTCTTAGCCATTTCTTGCCTTCGCAGATGAGGAGAGTTCGGACAGATAGATTTTTGATGTTGAGACAGAACGGGCGTACGGTTCGGGAGTACAGCGTAGAGTTTGACTCATTGGCTCGGTATGTCCCCGCTTTAGTGGCAGACATGGAGGATAGAGTGCACCGCTATGTCATAGGCCTCGATGATTATTTAGCGGAGGGTTGCACAGGAGTAGCTCTTCAGCCGGGCATGGACATTTCCCGCATCCAGGCTTATGCGCAGCAGACTGAGGAACGTAGAGACCGACGTAGGGACCAGGATCAGCATAAGAGGTCCAAGACAGCAGGGTCCTTTGGTAACTTTCAAGGCGGACCGCCTCAGCAGCAGGCTAGTTATGCGCCTCCGCCAGTACAGAGTGCCCCACCACAGTCTTCAGGACGTTCGGGAGAATCAGGAGCAGGTCAGGGCTCCAAGGTTTCAGGTTTTCGGGGGAGCAGGGATGTTAGTCAGATGAGACCACTCCTACCTCGTTGTGGCCGTTGTGGTAGGCTCCATTATGGGGAATGTCGTGCTAATTTGGGAGTTTGTTTCACATGCGGCCAGCAGGGCCATTTTGCGAGAAATTGTCCTGCCAGAGGTAGCGCGGATGTAGAGACTCAGCCTTCGGGATCAGTGGCTGGTTCATCGCCTTCTTTTGCAATGCGCCATGCAGGGTAGGATCATGATTAGAACGACGAAGGGAAAGTGAAACAATAGTTACAGGTATATCCTTAACCCTCTAAAGATTAGTATGTGTGATAAGCTGGTTACATGTTAAGTGTGATGTGCGGGTAGATGTGTGTAAATGGTGACTTAGAAAGCCTGGTTAGTAGAAAAGGTAAGTTTGGGGACATGGAAATTATGAGCCTTAGAATTTTGATAACCGTGGGAACC
This sequence comes from Przewalskia tangutica, assembly GCA_029844215.1. Classification (NCBI taxonomy): domain Eukaryota; kingdom Viridiplantae; phylum Streptophyta; class Magnoliopsida; order Solanales; family Solanaceae; genus Przewalskia; species Przewalskia tangutica. Next base: position 94,341,241 of record CM056724.1, on the reverse strand, counting down.
TTAGATACAGGGCTATCTTGAGTGAAAGATTCTACGGGTAATCTTTGTCGAGGAACGTAGTATACGAGTGATGACCAAGTTTGGAGGTAGTAACTCCAAGGTTTTGGAAACTAAAGCAATGACGGAAATGTGGTACGTATACTAGAAGGAGTTCGAGTGGGCAAGGAGGGTACGACGAGTAAGAAAAGAAGCGAACATGTGTTAAGAAAATGGAAGTGATGAAGAGAAAATATGTGAAGAGAGTACCCTTAGACCATGGGTGAGATCTAATAATTTTGTTATACGCTTTAGAGGTGATTCCTCGTTGACTGGAAGTTAAGTTTTGCGTGGTCATTATATTATGGTCATTTGTAGCATAATTGGTTTTATAGGTGTAGTAGTGAAGACTATACCGACGCATGCGTTTTGGAGACTTAGAAGGAATATTCGGGACGAATGTTTCTAAGGGGGGAGAATGTTACACACCGGAAGTTCAGGTCATGTATTGGGAACGTAAGAAGGGAAATAAGAATTGAGATTGGAAAGATAAGTTGACAGAATGTTTTGGGACAGTTTTGGGTCAACTTTGGAGAGGTATAGCTCATAGTTCATTAGGAGTTTTTAGGTGGTTCAATAGCCCAGGGTGAAGTTCGTTGAGTCTAGTTTCCAACGCAATAAACCGCTCGTCGATAGGACATCGGAGTAGAAAGATATGAAGGGTACAAGTTCAGTGGGCAGACGAACAGGAGAGCGTTTTCAGCCAGGGGCCAGCCACACGGGCTGAGTGCGAACGCGCCGGATGGACGGATGTGGTCTGGAGTTGTAGCGCCGCGGCGCCGGATGCAGGGCCGCAGCGCCAAAAGTGTCGTAGTGTTCAGAAGTTTCAGCGCCGCGGCGCCGTCTGCAGGGCCGCGGCGGGAAATTTCGCGGGAACAGGGGAAAAATCAGAAGATATTTTGTTAAAAAGTTTGTGGGAGGGTGACAAGTGTCCCTCCCATCTGTTTGACTAAGAGGAAGTCTATTTTATTGACCAAGTCTTGAAGACTTGGTCATTTTAACAAGGAACCCTTCTCTCTAAAATAAATTCCTCTCCCTTCTCTCTAGAAATTTCAAGGGAAAACCAAGGCCTAGTAAAATTAGGGGAAAAGACGACAAGAAGGAGTTATGTTGGCAACTTGTAGAGGGTTCGTGTGGGTGATTTTGGCGTGAAGAAGATTTCGGAAAGAGGGCTTATTGAGGTAACATCTTCACCTTCTCATGTAATTTCAAATTTCAAATTATAGTAATTGAGAAATGAGCATGTGGTTTGAGTATTGTAATCAATTCGGTTGTTAGCAAAAATCGTTGCATGTTATATTAGAAGGGTATATCGTTGTTAAAAATTGGTTAAAACTTATTGCATGTTGGATTAACAAGTTGACTTGAAAGGATTTGAAAAGGTTGATATGTGGGCATGTTTTAGCCAAGAAGTTGCCTTAAACTAGTTGGATTGTTGGGCCTTAAAAGTGGCGTTTGGATATTGAATTCGAGCCTTGAAAAGGGTGGTAAAGTACGTAGAAACAAAGGAAGTGCTGTCCAAATTTCTGTAGAATAAGAGATTTTACAATTAGAATATTCTACGTTAAAGCTAGAAGCTAATAGACGTATTATGGCCATTATAGGGTGAAGTGCTACGAATAGCGTATTCTATTTGAAGGGTGGAAAAGGCTAGCAAGGTTATAGTATTTTGGAGCATCTTGCTACTTGTCGATAATCGTCGCGAGGTATGTGAACCTCTTCATATCCTTTCTAGCATGATTGTTGTGAACTATGTAGTACGGTAGACGTACGTGTGCTAAACGAATTTGGTTGGTTAAAACATAAAGTGTTATAATGACTTTATGGGAAGTTAGTTATAACGACTTTATGTAGGTAAAAGAATGGTTTGTTGAATTTAAAAGATAAGAGACTTGACTTATATTTGACTTGATATGAAATATTAAGAACTTGAATTGTGTTAAAAAGTGGTGAAACCTCATTCGTGAGTAATGAGTACTTGGTCGAAAAAAAGGGGAATAAGTTATATTGATTTCGGAAATGGGAATAAGTATCGAACAAGCCATTGCAGCGTTAATAAAGGAAAATGTAATGACAAATAATTATATTAAAACAAGTAGAATCCTCCATCTGCATAGAAGCTAAGATAATACAAAATTGTATTACATTTTATAGATCATGGCTGCCTTAATAAGAATCATTATAAACAAGTATTGATTTTCTTAAATTCCAAAGTAAGGAACTTGAATTATAAAAGAAAAGAGACTTGAGGAATTAAAGTGTTTTTGGTTTAAAAGAAAGGCATGATTTTGTCTTAAATGGGTTTAAAAAAAAAGAAGGTATGGAAATTGTTTTGGTTTACTTAAAAATGATAGTTACTCTATTTTGATACTACGGGTATCGTGTGACCTTCGTAAAAGAAATTGATCGTTTTGAAAGAATTAAAGTAAGTAGTACCTTGCGGTTAAAACCCGGATCTTCGGCATAGAATGAAAGTACCTTGAGTGTGAATAACTTGCCTATGTTTGCTTGTGATAGTCTTGGTGTACAAGTATTGTATCCTTATGCTACCGCGTCTCCGGATGGAGGGCCGGTCATGTTATTCTCGATCATGTTGGACATACTGACACGTTGGGTGGCCCACGGGTATGCTTCCCCTAGGAGTGTTATCTTGTTATTTTCTTTGGACATACTGACACGTTGGGTGGCCCACTGGTATGCTTCCACTATGAGTGTTCTCTTGTTATTTCCTTTGGACATACTGACACGTTGGGGGGCCCACGGGTATGCTTCCACTAGGGGTGTTATCTTGTTATTTTCTTTGGACATACTGACACGTTGGGTGGCCCACGGGTATGCTTCCACTACGAGTGTTATCTTGTTATTTTCTTTGGACATACTGACACGTTGGGTGGCCCACGGGTATGCTTCCACTACGAGTGTTATCTTGTTATTTTCTTTGGACATATTGACACGTTGGGTGGCCCACGGGTATGTTTCCACTATGAGTGTTATCTTGTTATTTTCTTTGGACATACTGACACGTTGGGTGGCCCACGGGTATGCTTCCACTACGAGTGTTATCTTGTTATTTTCTTTGGACATATTGACACGTTGGGTGGCCCACGGGTATGTTTCCACTACGAGTGTTATCTTGTTATTTCCTTTGGACATACTGACACGTTGGGTGGCCCACGGGTATGCTTCCACTAGGGGTGTTATCTTGTTATTTTCTTGGGACATACTGACACGTTGGGTGGCCCACCGGTATGCTTCCACTATGAGTGTTATCTTGTTATTTCCTTTGGACATACTGACACGATGGATGGTCCACGGGTATGCGTCCATTAGGATGGTTCCATGGCCATGCTTATACCGAGGTAAGATGTCGGGGCATGCGGCCATTGTGCAGGTTAAATTCCCGGGTTATATTTGAGTGATGACTTTACGGGCGTGAGTCCCTGACATGACTGCTAATATATATTGTGTACTGTAGTTTGGTTATCACACATGTCTCCTGTTTTATATAGACTGTTATGATTTCATTTACTGATTTTCGGGCCACATACTTGGTACTGTCTTGACTTTCGGGGCTGCGTTCATGCCGCAGGTAGAGGTACACCGGTTGTTGATCCTCGCTCATAGGATCACAGTTCAGCGTTTTGGGAAGCTCCATTTCTCCGGAGGCTATCTTTTGGTATGTGTCCCTGAGATTGTAGGTTCTTGTACATTCAGGGGTATGGTGGGGCCCTGTCCCGTCATAGTTGTTATAAAAACTCTTAGAGGTCTGTAATACTATTGTGGGCAAGGGTTGTAAAGGATGTAACTGTTCGGTTGTATATATATGCAGAAAGGTGACCGTTTTTGTTAGCCTGTTTCCTATTTCATATTGTTCATATCTTTGAGTTTTTATTTCCGCTGATTTTATCTGATGTATTATCACTAGGGTGCCCGAGGTAAGGCACCAGTCGCTGGCCCGAGGTCGGGTCGTGATAGTCAAATTAGATGATTTTTCAAACCTTTCTATCTTTTTTCAAGAGTTGAAAATGCTTGCCGACCAACTAACCAACTTTGGTGCGCTGATGACAAATCAAAGATTGGTTCTTCAATTGATTGCGGGGTTGAATAAATATTATGTTGGGGTTGCTACATTCATTCAACAAATTAATTAGTTGCCACTTTTTTTATAAGGCTCATTCGAGATTAATTCTCGAAGAAACCCGCAAGGCAAAGCAAATAGCCTCGGGGGCAGCCACTATCGGAACGACTCCCATCTCCACCAACTCTTATTCTATGGATTGTACAACACAAAATTCTGGTTCGGGTAGAACTGGAAATCACAACAACAATGGTAAAAAATGGAGGTCAAATTGCAACAATAACAAAGAAAAAATAATAGCGAAAAATGATGTGGTAGGGGTGGCGGCCAGTCAGCCAGCGGCAGTAAAAACCACCAGCAGAAGGGGCAACCGCAAGTCCAGTCTGGCGGGGGCTAGTGGAGGTAGTATCCGTCGTGGGCTTGGGCACCACAATGGGTTTCCCCTCCTTGCCCATGCCTCACCTCATCGTGGGACATGTCATCTGTCACGACCCGACCCCGGGGCCGCGACTGGTGCCCTACGGGGCACCCTGTCAGGTATACATCAGAGAATAGCAGCGGAACATACATACACATAAACCTGAATAAAGTAAACATCACTGGCAAGCCGACAAGGCCGTCTTCCATAAAATAAACTTAATCGAAAGTGAAACAGTACAACTTATTCTTACAGCCCAAATCACAAACGTGACTACGCACTTCAGGAATAACAATCGGCGGGACAGGGCCCCGTCATACCCCCTGAATGTACAAAAGTCTATAACCTCAGGGAACCGTACCAAAAGACAAAGCCTCCGAAGAAATGGAGCTTTCCAGGAACTGACAGTGATCCTAAGAGTGCGGATCAACAAGCTACGTACCTCAACCTGCGGCATGAACGCACCGGGCGAGGTCGATAACAGTACCAAGTATGCGAAACTGGGAAAAATACTGAAAATACCTCATAAGTCTAAAATAACTGGAGACATGTATAAAATCAGTTTACAGAACACTGTGCCTTACCATCAATGAGAACAACAATCATATACTATACTGCATGAAAATAGGAAGCTCATAATCAAAGCAAGGTCATCTGCCTCACAGTATCATTAAGCACTCCTACTCCTGGGACTATTTCACCCGCATGGGTCATGTGGACCCGCATGAGGTATTCCTCGCATAGGCTGTACTCACCCGCATGGGACTATTTCACCTGCATAAGCCCAACGGACTCGCATGAGGTATTCCTCGCATCGTGGGTAGCAAATCTGTTACACCCCGTAAGTCCAGGACATGTTTAAGAGAATGTACGTAAGGAACATAAGACTTGAAAAGGGTACGAAAGGAAGAATTGTTTTTCCGACGGAAAAATCTTTCGAACGTCGGAAAGGAAAAATGTTCGTTGAGGAGAATTGGATTCTCAAATGCATTAATTGAGGATTATGGAATGTATTATCATTAAGGAAATTTAATTTTACGGATTTGGTCGTGTGGGGCCCACCCTAGGAATTTTATATTTTGTGGGACCCACAAGGGTTACGGAATTTTATGGACGAATAGGAGGGCGACACGTGGCACCTCCCCCACAAGGTCTTGGACGAAATTTTGCAAGGTCAAAATGGTCATTTGACCATTATGGATGATAAGTCTTTAAGCTTGATTTTGTTGACTTGTCAAAGGGCCACATGGGCTTGATCCTAGTGAAACTCATCTTAGCCACCCATTTGTTTAAGTCTTGACCCTCCATAGTGTTATAAATACATACTAGTAGCAAGACTAGTTCCACACTTAGTCATATTTCAAGAAAATATTGAAGAACAAAGAGAGGGGGCTCTCGGCTTTAGGCTTATTTTTTGAAGACAAAATTTTGCAATTGTGGATGATAATTCACAAGACTTAAACCCAAGGTCCCTAAGAGTATTGTAAGGTTATCTCAATAGAAAGATCCCGGAAAAGTGGTGTTTTCGTATTAGTCGCAAGGCGGAAACTTAAGGAGTTCTTCAACTTTGAAGTTGGAAGTTCTTCATAGGCTTCTAAGGAGTGCTTGGAGCGGATTGGAACACAAGGAAAGGAGCTAAGAATTTCTAAGGATCGACTTAGGGTTTTGGATCATTTTGAGCTTAAGAAGGTAATAATCTCCGTCTTGCTATTATAATTCAAGATTTCATGTTGTAATAGTTAGAAATGATCATGTGGATTATATTATGAAGAATGATATGTGTTATGGAATATTTGGATGGAATCCGAAAGTTGCATGATTTAGCCTTTAAGATTGTAATTCAATTTAGTTACTAGTTTAGTCGTCGCATGTTATCTAAAGAGTTGATTAAGGTGGTTATAATTGTTAAGTTGTTTATTACTATATAACATGCTAGACCTAAGAACTTGGATTGAAAAGGAATTGGAAAGGTTGATAAGTTGTTGCACTTTTTGGCCGAATTGACATTTGTATTGTGGACTAGTTTAATGTCATTTGTGGGGCAAAATTTTACACCTCCTGTAAAGGCGTGTAATCCCCTTTGGTTAGCTGAAATGTTGGGCCTTAAATGTGGCGTGTTTGGTTATTGAATTCGGCCTTGAAAAAGGTGGCAAAGTATGTAGAAACAAAGGAAGTGCTGTCCGATTTTCCGTAGAATTTAGTGACTTTGCACTTAGAATATTCTACGTTTGAAGCTAGAAGGTTAATGGACGTATTATGGTCATTATGGGTTGAAGTACTAAGTATAGCGTATTCTACTTGAAGGATGGAATAGCTATCAAGGTTGAGGTACTTTGGAGCATTTTGCTATTTGTCGATAATCGTCGCGAGGTATGTGAACCTCTTCCTTCTTTTGACATGATTCTATGTATGGAATATACATGTGGTATTATTTCGTGATTCCTTCTACTCTTAGAAGTTAAGAGGTAGGTATGTTGATTTACTCTACGTAAAGGTTATGTCTGAGTTATCCTAAGTTCTTACCAAGTCTTATGGGGGATGTTGGTAAGAGTCGTTAGGAGGTATTTGGAGCCAAGTTGATTTGGCTAATTTATGTCACGAATGAGAATAAGTATCGAACAAGCCATTGTAGCGTTAATAAAGGAAAATGTAATGACAATGAAATATATTAAAACAAGTAGAATTCTCCATCTGCATAGAAGCTAGGATAAGACAAAATTGTATTACATTTTCTAGATCATGGATGCTTTAATGAGATCATTATAAACAAGTATAATCTACTCACACACATAAGACATATGTACTTCACTTAAAGAATTTACGTTATGAAGTTTTAAGACTATGAACCTTTGACTCCTAAAAGGTTGAGAGACTTTATTTTCAAGTAATGAAACTTGATTCTTAAAGGAAGAAATGACATGATTTAAGGGAAGTAACTTGTTTTAAAATAAGGGTCACTCGATTTAGAAGTCGAGAAACGTATTTCTAAAAGTGTAGTGACTTATGTGAAATGTAAACAAGCCTTGATACTACGGGTGTTAGTATCTTGGGGTTTTATATGAAAAGGAACCCTTTGAAAAGAATGGAAGTACGTAGTACTTTGGGTTAAATTCCCGGATTTTTATGTGTGAAACGAAAGTGCCATGAGTTTATAAAAATGGAAGTCTAGAGGTTTAATGAACTTGCCTATGTTTGCTTGTGATAGCTTTGAGTGCAAGTATTATATGTTTACGTTGTCGTGACTCTCGGTTGAGGCCGATCGTCTTGTAAGTTTACTTGACGCATCGGCGGTGATGTGGGATTCCACGGGTATGCTTCCATTATGATTGATCCTTGGACATGCTTATACGATGTGGGATTCTGGGGCATGTGACCAGGAGGCGGGTTAGATTCCCGAATTTGTTTTATTACCCATGGCCATGCTTATACGATGGGGGATTCCGGGGCATGCGACCATGCTATGTACGATTATTACTCCATGGGCTAGCTCCCCATGAAGACATGTACCCACGATGAGGGATTCCGGGGGCATGTTATATTATTACCCCATGGGCTAGCTCCCCATGAAGACCTGCACCTACGATGAGGGATGCCGAGGGCACGTTATGGCCATGCTTATACGATGAGGGATTCCGGGGCATGCGGCCACGTTATATATATATATATGTGTTGTGTATGTGTACGCCGACAGTGAGGTAGGATGCCACGGGCGCGTCACATGGTTATATTTTACACTTATGACTGTCGGCAGTGATGAGGGATTCCACGGGCACGCTTTGATATTTGTGTGATTTGATCGCGTCCCAGATTGGGCCGGGTAGTAAATGCGCCCCTCCATAAAGGGCCGGATTATGTTATGAAAGATAAGTAAGTTATACGGTAATGAACTTGACGATTTTTCCTAAGTATGTACGTAAGAAAGTGACTATAACTTTTATTGAAATGGGAAAAGATAATAAGGTACGATTAAGTTCACGAGATGGTAATGACACGGTAGGATCTGGTATGTACCCTTTTTATACTTGCCCCTGTCATTCTTTTGTACAGTTATGATTTGTTTACTGTACCTTATTTTCCGTTCCATATTCGCATTTTTGTTATCGACTTCTTCTGGGCCGTTAAATGTCCGCAGTGTAGGTACACGATTGTGGATCCGCGAGCTAGGATCTGGTTCAAGATTTTGAGATGGCTCAATGTTCGGAGCTTGTCGTCATGGCTATGTATATTCGAAGTGCGGGCGGCCTTGTTTCGTCATAGTATTGGTCCAAATCTTAGAGGTCTGTATTCACATGTGGGCTGGACTGGTTAGAGTTGTAATTACATTTTTAGATAGTGTAAGCCCTTTTTGGGTGATTTATATTATGGCAGCCTTATCGGCTTTGCCTTGGTTTTAAAAGAAAAAAAAATGTGTGTTATTTATCTTCCGCAGTTTACTATGTTGTATGATTAGAAGGGTGCCCAGGTAGGGCACTAGTCGCGGCCCGGGGTCGGGTCGTGACAAAATCCACGGAACAGGTGGTATAACGATCTTGGGGATTTGCCTCTCATTTATACTCTTACCCTGAAGCAGGTGGTATAACGATCTTGGGGATTTACCCCTCATTTATACTCTTACCCTGAAGAAGGTGGTATAACGATCTTGGGGGTGTACCCCTCATTTATACTCTTACCCCTCATACTGCATGCCTCGGAATCCCTCACCGTGGCGTCCGAGTGCATACCCGTGGAATCCCACATCACTGACGGTATGTCCAAGTAAACTCATACTAAGACCATGGAAGCATACCCGTGGAATCCTCCATCACTGACGGTACGTCCACGTAAACTCATACTAAGACAATGGAAGCATACCCGTGGAATCCTCCATCACTGACGGTACGTACATGTAAACTCATAACTTCATTAGACTTTCGTTTCTATGTTTACCTTATTCAAGAAAACCCGACTCTTTAACCTTTCATAAAGTTATTATAACCAACTCCCCATAAAGCCGTTATACTAACTTTATGCTTTAAAACTATAGACATTCTTATCCTTTCATAAGGCCGTTATAACTAACCTCCCATAAAGCCGTTATAACTCCTTATGTTTCAAAAAAAATCGTTCTTTTATTAACCAATAGGCTTATACTTCAAATCAAATTTACACAATTTTCGAAATACTTCTTCATGTCAAGAAATCCTTGTCTACCTTATTTAGGATAAACCATTCCTCAAGAACAAGTGGGTTAACTCCTTAACCCAACCAACTTAGATATTTTCTTAAAACAAGTCAAGTATAACAAATAGATTTACTTCATTTAAAACACGTACGTCTACCGTACTATATAGTTATAACTACTCATGCTCAAAAGATAAGAAAGTTTCCACATACCTCTCCGGTTAATCCACTTGCTAAGTCCAATACACCACACGTAGTACGTCAACCTAAAATGACCATAGTACGTTTATTAACCTCTAGTTCAATGTAGAATAATCCAAGTTCAAGTCACTAAATTCTATGGAAAATTGGGCAGCATTTCCTTTGTTTCTACATACTTTGCCACATTTTTTAAGGCCGAATTCAACATCCAAACGCCACATTTAAGGCCCAACAATCCAAACATTTCAAAGGGGATTACACACCTAAAGTTGGGTGTGTAAAATTCTGCCCCATAAGGTACAACAATTAACTTAACAAGTTTAAGGTAGTATTTAGGCTATAACATGCTCACATAACCTTCTTAACCAAATCTTTCACATCCAAACCATATTTCTTACATGCAATGAATCTAAGAGCATTATTTACTACTACAAGTTCCTTCTTCTTCACATGCAACATCAATAACTAGCTACTAGAGAAGAATTGTTACCTTAGAGCTCTAGCCAAAATTATTCCAACAATTTTTGCTAGCCTCCTTTCCAAGAACACCACCACAATAGCACCTACAAGCTAGCCACAAGCTTCCTTCTTGTCCTAACTTTTCAGATTTTTCTCAAGCCTTTCTTTCTTCTTAATTTTCTAGAGAGAAGGGAGAGCTTAATTTTCTAGAGAGAGGGATGAACTTGAAGAATGACCAAGTCTTAAAGACTTGGTCAATAAGTAGTGCATGCAAAATCAGATGGGGGAGGACACTCACACCCACCCATGGCCTCTTTAAAAGAAAATATCGATTTCCGCTTTTCCGCGAAAAACCCGCCTGCTGCGCCGCGTCGCGGCGCTGAAACTCCCGCAACCCTCAAGACTTCCGGCGCGCCGCTTCCGGCCGCGCCCCGTGGCTCTGTCCGAATTTTTCCCGCCTGATCACAAGACCGAACTTGTAACTTCCATAACTTTCTACTCCGATATCCTATCGACGAACGGTTGGTTGCGTTGGGAACTAGACTCATCGAACTACATGTTAGACCTTCGAAATGCCTACAAACTCGCAATGTAACTGGACATACACCACCTCAAAGTTGACTAAAAACCCGTCCGAAACAATCCGTCAACCTATCTTTTGAAAATTTTAAGTCTTACTCCCTCTCGTACGCACTCATACGCATGACCTGAACTACGGGGTGTAACATTCTCCCCCCCTTAGAAACATTCGTCCCCGAATGTTCTTTTGGAGCCAATCTAATATTCCTCGGTACATCATCGTACTTTACACTAATGGAGCTTCATTATGCCACATATGGTCCTAAGATATCGCACACGCATATCCATCCATCACTATCACACAAGAAAACAGATCCCAAGGGTGTACCAACGTTATCTTACTCCCATTCAAGGCCTAAAAGGATTCTCTTATTGTACTTCCAACCTACTGTTAGCATACATACATAACCTTAATATTATTCATTAATGACATTCCACCATACAACAATCCTATCATGCCTACTAATCTCTAAAGGGTCAAAGATATACCTGACGTCACATAGGCGGGTCAAAGGACCGCTAAAACTGGGAACTGCTACCACGGCCTCTGCCGCGTCCTGCCGGTGTATGAATATCCTGCCTAGCCATTGAAGGTGAAGAACCCGCAACTGATCCAATAGATTGTGCCATCCCACCAGTGCTACCTCTGGTCGGACAGTCTCTCGCCAAATGGCCCTGTTGGCCGCAAGTGTAACAAGTTGTCGCTCTAGTCCGACATTCCCCAAAATGAGATCTACCACAATGACCACACCGAGGCAAAGGTGGCCTCCCCTGGCTACTATCTTCGGACACCTGTGAACCTGCCGCCCCGGAGCCTTGACCTGCTCCCGAATATCCCCGGCGGTCAAACCACCCGCCGGAAGACCGGGAAGGGGCACTCTGCGTTGGCGAAAACGTAGACCCAGCCTGCCGCTGAGGCTGTCCACCCTGAAAGCTATCCTGAAATCCCGTCGTCCTGGCCCTCTTGGATTGGGCTGGACCTGGCTGGCCCTCACTCTCCCTGTCCTCAATCCCCTGTGCATACGCCTGCATCCTGGCAATATCCATACCTGGCTGAAGAGCCACTCCCAGACATGCAGTAACCATGTAACGATCTAACCCCATCACATAGCGGTGAACTCGGTCCGCCGTATCGCCATGATAGTGGCGCGTACAGCCAATGAATCAAACTCGGGTTGTACTCACGATGGTCCTCCCATTACGTCTCAATGCGAGAACTATCCAAGAGGGCTCTCCTCGTCTCGTGAGGCAAAAGTGACCAGAAAAGCTTCCGTAAACTCATCCCAAACAGCTGGAGGAGCACCCACACCTCTAGACAACACCACGACTCAAACCAATTCAACGCAATATCGCGTAGTCGGTAAGCTAACACAACGGACTCTGTCTCCGAGTTCCTAAGCACCTGCATAGTCGCGCACTGCCGAATGAACTCCCGAGGATCCTCGCCGGACCTCGACCATAGAACTTCGGGTGGATCACAACTCGTAAAGTCCCAAATCGTTAAGCGCATCGGCTCTGGGTTAGTCGCGGCTCTGGCGGCCGCCTGCCACAATGCTAGTCAACAACCCGATCTGCTCTCCGTAATCCCTATACTCGCCCCATTGTGGGCTGGAGGCTCGTACCGCGGCCTCGATGGCCATTCTTCGCCTCGAACTCGTGAAATTTGGCGGCGTCGTGGAACTTCGCCGCCCGAAACATCATCTCCGGTAAAGGCGGGCTGTGCCTCGTAGCCTCTGCGTCTACTCGCGACTCCTCAATCGCCTTGCCCTTCTGGGCCCTGGTTGCCTTACGTGGAGGCATCACTGCTATAAGAAGAATACGTCAGAGGGAGTCCAACTTATAACACAGCTCTAAGGCACGATCTTAGAGTGAGAAGAATGGAAACCAATCCTAAATATCCTGCAGCCTCCTGATTATAGATGTGGTGCACGACACACCGATAATCAAGACACGGTCTGTAGACACTTTCCGAGGACTAACTGCTCTGATACTACTTTTGTCACGACCCGACCCCGGGGCCGCGATCGTGCCTGCCGGCACCGCGTCGTATATCGTCGAGAGAATAGCGGAACATACATACATAAACCGAATAAAGTAAACATCAGCGGCAAGCCAAGGCGCCTTCCATAAAATAAACTTAATCGAAAGTGAAGCGAGACAACTTATTCTTACGGCCCAAACCACAAACGTGACTACTGCACCTCAGGAATAACAAGCGTGGCGGGACGGGGCCCGCCATACCACTGAATGTACAAAAGTCTATAACCTCGAGGCCGTACCAAAGACAAAGCCTCCGAGAAATGGAGCTTTCCGAGGCGGCGGTGATCTAGAGTGCGGATCGCCAAGCTACGTGCCTCAACATGCGGCATGAACGCGGCCGAAGGAGGTCGATCTGATAGGTACCAGTATGCGGCGGGAAAAATCGAAAATACCTCATAAGTCTAAAATAGCGGAGACATGTATAAAATCGGTTCTGAGTAACACGTGCCTTACCAACAATGAGAACATCAATCATATACTATCTGCGTGAAAATAGGAAGCTCATAATCAAAGCAAGGTCATCCGCCTCGCGATGTCATTAAGCACTCCTACTCGCGGGACTATTTCACCCGCGTGGGTCATGTGGACCGCGTGAGGTATTCCGCGTAAAGTACTCGCGCGTGGGACTATTTCACCGCATAAGCCCAACGGACTCGCGTGAGGTATTCCTCGCATCGTGGGTAGCAAATCCACGGAGCAATTGGTATAACGATCTTGGGGATTTGCCCGCCATTTATACTCTTACCACAAGCGGTGGTATAACGATCTTGGGGATTTACCCCTCATTTATACTCTTACCCTGAAGAAGGTGGTATAACGATCTTGGGGGTGTACCCCTCATTTATACTCTTTCCCCTCATACTGCATGCCTCGGAATCCCTCATCGTAAGCATGTCCAAAGTGCATACTCATGGAATCCCACATCACTGACGGTATGTCCAAGTAAACTCATACTAAGACCATGGAAGCATACCCGTGGAATCCTCCATCACTGACGGTACGTCCACGTAAACTCATACTAAGACAATGGAAGCATACCCGTGGAATCCTCCATCACTGACGGTACGTCCACGTAAACTCATAACTTCATTAGACTTTCGTTTCTATGTTTACCTTATTCAAGAAAAACCGACTCTTTAACCTTTCATAAAGTTATTATAACCAACTCCCCATAAAGCCATTATACTAACTTTATGCTTTAAAACTTTAGACATTCTTATCCTTTCATAAGGCCGTTATAACTAACCTCTCATAAAGCCGTTATAACTCCTTATGTTTCAAAAGATTTCGTTCTTTTATTAACCAAGAGGCTTATACTTCAAATCAAATTTACACAATTTTCGAAATACTTCTTCATGTCAAGAAATCCTTGTCTACCTTATTTAGGATAAACCATTCCTCAAGAACAAGTGGGTTAACTCCTTAACCCAACCAACTTAGATATTTTCTTAAAACAAGTCAAGTATAACAAATGGATTTACTTCATTTAAAACACGTACGTCTACCGTACTATATAGTTATAACTACTCATGCTCAAGAGATAAGAAAGTTTCCACATACGGTTAATCCACTTGCTAAGTCCAATACACCACACATATTACGTCAACCTAAAATGACCATAGTACGTTTATTAACCTCTAGTTCAATGTAGAATAATCCAAGTTCAAGTTACTAAATTCTATGGAAAATTGGGCAGCATTTCCTTTGTTTCTACATACTTTGCCACCTTTTTCAAGGCCGAATTCAACATCCAAACGCCACATTTAAGGCCCAACAATCCAAACATTTCAAAGGGGATTACACACCTAAACTTGGGTGTGTAAAATTCTGCCCCATAAGGTACAATAATTAACATAACAAGTTTAAGGTAGTATTTAGGCTATAACATGCTCACATAACCTTCTTAACCAAATCTTTCACATCCATACCATATTTCTTACATGCAATGAATCTAAGAGCATTATTTACTACTACAAGTTCCTTCTTCTTCACATGCAACATCAATAACTAGCTACTAGAGAAGAATTGTTACCTTAGAGCTTTAGCCAAAATTATTCCAACAATTTTTGCTAGCCTCCTTTCCAATAACACCACCATAATAGCACCTACAAGCTAGCCACAAGCTTCCTTCTTGTCCTAACTTTTCAGATTTTTCTCAAGCCTTTCTTTCTTCTTAATTTTGTAGAGAGAAGGGAGAGCTTAATTTTCTAGAGAAAGGGATGAACTTGAAGAATGACCAAGTCTTCAAGACTTGGTCAATAAGTAGTGCATGCAAAATCAGATGGGGGAGGACACTTGTCACCCACCCATGACTTCTTTAAAAGAAAATATCAGATTTCCTCAGTTTTTCCGCCAGAAAACCTGCCTCGGCGCCGCGACCCTGCAGCCGGCGCCACGGCGCTGAAACTCCCGCAACCCCTCAAGACTTGCGCCGCTACTGCTCTGTCCGAATTTTTCTGCCCGATCACAAGCCTGAACTTGTAACTTCCATAACTTTCTACTCCGATGTCCTATCGACGAACGGTTGGTTGCGTTGGAAACTAGACTCATCGAACTACATGCCAGGCCTTCGAAATGCCTACAAACTCTCAATGTAACTGGACATACACCACCTCAAAGTTGACTAAAAACCCGTCCGAAATAATCCGTCAACCTATCTTTTGAAAATTTTAAGTCTTACTCCCTCTCGTACGCACTCATACGCATGACCTGAACTATGGGGTGTAACATCATCGTCTTCAAACCGAAAGCCCGGAGCTCTAGGATCTCATCTACAACAAGTTTTTGCTGCCCATGAACCATCCTCCGTAAGTTATGCTCCCACCGACGTTGAACATACCATGAAGAACATGAATCTGAATGTTTCAGATGATTCGTGGTACATGCACACGGGGGCTACGTCACACATGATGACATCTCAAGGTAATATCTCGTCTTATTTTAATATGGGCAGTAATAAAAATATTATTCTCGGCAGCGGGCAGAAAATTCTAATTCGTGGTATTGGTCAAGTAAAACTCCCCCCCCCCCCCCACCTTTATATTTGAAAAACGTCCTACATGCACCAAAACTAATTAAAAACTTGATATATGTACGATATTTTACAATTGACAACAATGTTTCTGTGAATTTTGATTCGTTTGGATTTTTTTGAAGGAAAGTAATTTCATGATCTTATTTCATTCCAATATTGTCCTATATATACAAAGGTATAAGACTAATTTAAAGGGAAAACCTATCTAATCATACCCTAAATATGTGATACTAATTTACAATTATGTTCTATTTATTACAATCATATCCTAATCATGATGTGATACTAATTTATATACAAATGATATGATTGATTATCCTAACAACTTATATGATTGGAAAGCTGTCATGTTAGACGAAATTGATGCTCTTATTAAAAATAAGATGTGATAGTTAGTGCCCCGTCCATCTAATGTGAACATCATCAGGTCTATGTGGGGTTTCTGTCATAAAAAGAATTCTGATGGCTCTTTTGCGAAATACAAAGCTCATCTTGTTCGTGATGGCAGGTCTCAACAGGTTGACATATTATGGTGAAACATTCAGTTTGGTGGTTAAACCAGCAACGATCAGGAATGTTCTTAACCTGACACTGTCAAAATCATGGTCCATTCATTAGTTGGATGTCAAAAATGCATTCTTACATGGTCATCTACAGGATACGGTTTACATGCACCAGCCTTTGAGTTTTCATGATTCTACACATCCAGAGTATGTTTGCATGTTGAAAAAATCTTTAAATGGTTTGAAACAGGCTCCCCAAGCGTGGTATAATAAGTTTGCAGGGTTTGTATCCACATTGGGTTTCTTACACAACAAGTCTGATCAGTCCTTATTTATTTATATGAAGGGAATTGACATGATATATATCTTTCTATATGTCGATGACATCATTCTCGCAACATCGTCTATACCACTTCGTCGGTCTATTATGTCCATTTTTACAGTAGAATTTGCAATGAAGGATTTGGGTCCTTTAAATTATTTTTAGGCATTGTTGTAACTCAATATGCAGGTGGTCTATTTCTCAGTCAAAAGAAATACGCCAAGGAAATTATTGACAAATCCGACATATCCTTCTACAAACCGTCTCATACACCGTGAATACAAATGCAAAATTTAGTAACTCTACAGGTACTTCATACAGTGATCTGACACATTATCGCAGTCTAGCAGGGGAATTGCAATATCTTACGTTCACGAGACTTGATATCTCTTATACAGTTCAACAAGTATGTCTACATATGCATGATCCAAAAGAATAGCATATGGGGGCTCTCAAGCGTATTCTGCGTATGTTCAGGTTACTCTTCATTTCGGATTGCATCTGTCTAAGTCCTCTATTTTGAGTCTCTCATCTTATATAGATGCTGATTGAGATAGTTACTCAGATACTTGACGTTCCACCTCTGGTTATTGTGTGTTTTTGGGAGACAACCTCATTTCATGGTCGTCAAAACGACAACCAACAATGTCTTGGCCAAGCGCTGAAGCAGAATACTGAGGGGTCGCCAATGTGGTTGTTGAATCATGTTGGCTCCGTAATCTCTTTTTAGAGCTCAATTGTCTGATTGAAAAAACAATTGTGGTCTATTGTGATAATGTGTGTGCGATATACTTATCTGGTAATTCAGTCCAGCATCAACGCATAAAACACATAGAAATTGATATATTATTTGTCCGAGAAAAGATTGCGCGTGGCCAAGTCCGTGTTCTCCATGTACCGTCCCGTTATCAGTTTGCCGACATTTTCACCAAATGTCTTCCGCGTATACTATTTGATGATTTTAGAGATATTCTCAGCATACGAGAACCTCCCGCTAAGACTGTGGGGGATTGTTACGATAATCAATCATATCATTTGTATATAAATTAGTATCACATCATGATTAGGATATGATTGTAATGACTAGGATATGATTCTAAATTAGTATCATATATTTAGGGTTTGATTAGATAGGTCTTCCCTTAAGATTAGTCTTATACCTTTGTATATATAGGACAATATTGAAATGAAATAAGATCATGAAATTACCTTCCTTCAGTTCCAATCCAGCTGCAGCCATCGAGTGCATGAAATATGTACGCTCTTCCATCGCATCTATGTTTATCTTATCGAGCCATTATATATATTAGATTGATATTTGATAAAAAATATTAGGTTGCTCATGTTGCAAAAAATAATTTTTTCGGAAGGCACCAAGTCCAAAAATGGACGATTGCTACAGTTTAAGAAGACAAAATTTCCACTATTAATTTCTTAATTGATATACTTCATATACCAAGTCATTCTAATGGATGGCTCATGTGAAGTCATTGTCATCAATCGAGCTTTGCTCGATCTGTTCAGTTGAGAACTTAGAGAATGTAATCATTGAGTTTGTGTGCATTTCTGTGTAGGAGTTTGTGCACTTAGCATTGCAAACACGGCGCCTCATTGTTCCAATTGTAATTTCAAGCACTCATCTAGCATGGATGAAGGGCAACTTGCATGTAAGACCGACTCCTCTAACGGTAAAGTTCCTTCCTCCCATCAAAATCGATGACTATCTAAGTCTCCGATAATGACGCCAAAAAAATACGACTATTTCTCACAATAAGTGCCTAGATGCAACAAAACACACATATCTGTTCATAATGCAAAGATTAACATAAGTCACGAGTATTTAGTGCGATTAGTCCTCTAAACAAGGTAGGAATATGAGTAAAATACGACGGTTAGTAATCGGTATATTTTATATACACTTTTTGAGTCATTTATAGTTAGTATTTTACTCATTTCATTTATGTTTAGTATAGTATTAGGGTCGTTTTCCTTTCTTTTGTGTCACAGCGGTCAGAAATGGAGAAATGACAAAAAGGAGATGAAATGAGCATAAATGAGATGGAATTGCACACTAAAAGGGCCAAGCAATGAAGCCTAAGAAGTTCCGGGAAGTATAGAAGAAATCAGACGAAGATCGGACGAAAAAAGGACGAAGAAACGAAAAATCCGGAAGAATGCCGTCACCGGCGCCACCCTTTGAATTTTCTGAAACGCCTCTGATATTCAGGCGCCGTGGCGCCCGACTGCAGGGCCACGACGCCGACGCGGTATTTTTGACGTTTTGGGCCGAATTTGTCATGTTTTCAGGGTCCAAAAGGGATAACTTTTCCTACCTACATAATCCTTAACCCTTTACCTAAACGATTCTATAACTTTTCCTACCTACATAATCCCTAACCCTTTACCTAAAGGATTCTTGGGCTATAAATAGTCTCTACATCATTAGAAGAATTCATTCCATCTTGTAAATATTCCACTACACAATCCTTGGATGCTAGAAGGCTTGAAGACTTGTTCTTGATTATTTTTCTTTTCTTTCTTTTGCTTTGTTTATTCCAGTTCATGTATGAAGATTGTATTAGTTTTAGCGTGACTATGGCTAGGAGCTAATTACTTTATTAAGGATTTCCTTGTGATTCTCTTGAAACTTTTATTCATGAATTAATACATTAGTTGATTTCTTATTCGCTTGCTTAAGATTTATTCAATAATTGCTTTGATTGCTTGATAATTAATTGATCACTAGTTATCATCACTTATATGAGTTCTAATCGAAATCCGAAAGGGGAGATTGCGAATATGCTATAGTTGAATAAACATAGGTTTAAATCGTGGACGAAAGTACCCCGATACTTGTGTAGCTTAATAGGTTATTGCTCTTAATCCTCCTTTGTAGTCAATCTTGTCATCGAAAGATAGAAGGGTTCTCCATTGGGGTTGAGTGTTTATATTACCTTAACAGGAGTATAAAATGGTCTAGTTAACCTGCTATCTTAATGTAGAAGAAGAAGCCAGTCTAATTGTATTAAGGATTGAATAGAGTGGATAGTTGATGATCTTGAAAGCCCTAATTCCCCATCATAACTGATTTAAATCAAAGTATTTTCATAATTAGTTTATTTCCTGCATTATTAGTTTAGAATTCCAACTCAATTAACGTTAACCAAATATAAACTAAAGGATAGATAATCGGTACTTGAAAACCAGTCTATGAGGACGATATTCGGTCTTACCTAGACTATATTACGTGTCACGACACGTGCACTTGCGTTTAGTGTGTGCATAAATCGCGCATCAATTAGGCGTATTTACTTTAGCTTCGTCATATATATTATAACATGCACACAAGTTACGCCAGACAAGGCAAAACTTTCAATACTCAATATAATATGAAAAATATTATACAACGCATGCCGCATAACTTAATTCCTAAAGAACTTGTGCCGAGCAAAGCAAAAGTTCAGTTTCTAAATATAAAAATATTACAAAACTTATGATGAGCAAAATAGGTCTGATTATTTTGATTAAGTGTCTATTTGGAAATCCACCTGGTAAATGGAATTGGTATAATTACTAGGGTAGTAATTACATAATATAATAATTATAATGACATATTTTTTTGTCATAAAGTAATTACATTGTAATTACAAACTTACTGTTTGATTGCACAAGTGTAATTACACAGTTAAATATTTTAAATTTTAAAAATAAAAGTTAATTATCAAAAACTAAATGTTAATGTTTGAAAAATATATGTTCATATAAGAAATATTACTTAATTTTATATATCGTTGTGTATTCAAGATACATATTATTTCAAAAATATAAAACTAAAAAATTATAAAATTATAACTAGTATAGTAAAAAAGTTGATATATATAAATAAATAATACTTTAATTGAATCAAATAATAAGAACTTCTTACGAAGCATACATTTTGCAATAACATCACGAACAACATCTTTGACACAAATAATAATATTTACAACCATAATTTCATAATACTATTTAAATGTTAAAAAATAATCTATCAATGCTAACATCACTCAATATAAACTAAGTTTGCATATAACCCCATCCACAACGAAATTCAACTTTAATAACATCACTAGCTCGTTGTAAGTCAAGTTTGTGGATGACTTTTCCTTTCTAAGATTAGGAGGTGTAACTTTTTAAAAAAATTAGAATAATAACATAGCTAGCTGAAATAAAAAAAATAAAAAAGTTAACATAGCCAAGTGAAATAAAAAAAATAAAAAAAATAAAGAAGTATAATATGAGAAATTATGTAGAAGAACGTGAAGTAAAAGTTGAGAAATGAGAAATAAAAGATAATAATATAAAAATAATAATATTAAAAAAAAGAATTTAAAAGTTAAAATAAAAATACATTAAAAAGAATAAAAAAAGAAGAAGAAGAGATTTAGAAAATAACCTTGTAATTACTTATATTTTTCAGCCCCTCCCCTTTGAGAATTGGAGAGTGTAATTACAGCCCTTCAATTACACCCAATTACATGCTGACCAATTAATTATCTGATCAGAAAAACATGTTATAAATGTGTAATTACACCCAAATTCAATTACGAGGTGACTTTCCAAACAGGGCCGGAATAAAGCAGTAGGATAAAAAAATCACAAATATATGAGGACAAAAATTAAAGACTAATGCGTTTGAAGGAAATCCGTGAAAAAATTAAAGAATTTGTTTTTGGAGGCCCAAGATGAACTCTTCTATGGCCCGAAGAAAACAACAATCAAGGGCCGTAGTCCAAGTCCAAAAATGAGCAATGGGCCCATTTGTCAACTCATGTAATATTCTGCTCGCAATTAAAATATGAATAAATGCCAAGTGTTAAATACAATACCCCCTAAATAATAGCAGATGATTACTCTAATTAATTATAGGGTTCCGAATTTACTCAAAAGTTCTAGATTCTTCTCCGAGCAAGTAGCAAGTACTAGAGGTACGGTTTTTCTTTGCCTTTTATTTTAAATTAAAATTCGAATTCAAATTCAAATTTGTGCTTCAGTTATACTCTGTTGATTTTTAGCTTCCCTAGTTTTATTTATATGTTTTTGGTGATTTTGTGTATATATTGCTATGTCAAACCAACATTTTTAATTTTTTTCTGTTAAAAAAATAATTATAAATATATATTTCAGGTGTTCAACTTAGTACGATCTTCAGGTTCGAGATAATAGCTTTGTGTTTAAAATTATAATCGAATTGTGTAATTTATGTGTATTGTATGCTTGCATGTTTTATATTCAGTAAAAAGCTTATAGAAATTAATTTTTGTTTGGGTTTGGTTCAACTATGTTTATACGCATATGGATTTTAACCCTGATTAGTCGTTAGTTAGATGCAAATTGACTAAGTGAATTGTTGCATGACCTAGGTATACGACAAGGATAATTGTTACGTGATTTAGTAAACAAGTTAAACTAGAGTATTTCTCATATTGAGGATTGATTTTTCTCATTTTTCGGCGAGTAGAACTTTTAGGGACTTCTAGAGCTTTTATTCGCGTTCCTTGGTTTGAGAATTTACTATATACTCCATCCGTTTCATTTTATGTGGACTTGTTTGACTGGGCGCGAAGTTTAAGAAAGGAAAAAGTATTTTTGGAACTCGTGGGCTTAATCATGCCATGCTATAAAATCATGTCCTTAAAGGGTAAATGGGAAGTTTAAACGGTTAAATTGTTTTCATATATAGAAGGGCGTCTTTCTTCTTTGGAACAGATTAAGATGGAAATAGTGTCACATTAAATGGAATAGAGGGAGCTATTTGATTGTTTAGAGGATTAGCAGAGAAGTTTCTGGATGTGACTAATAGTATGTGGATGATTTTCAGTATTTATCAGCAAACGAAGTCGTACTTGTAGTGTCTTCTCATATTCTTAGTGTTGCGGAAGGATAGACTTCACATTTTCACAGAACATGAATGATGTAACTTAGCTATTAGTTGATTAGTCATGCTCTCATATTAGTTCTCTTATTTTTCTCATCACTCCGCTCCCTCTCTCCCTTTCCAACCTGATCAATTGATTCCCTCTCTCTACTAATTCTAGTCTAGAATTAGTAGAGAAAGAAGTAGATATATCAATGGCTCATGGTGTTAGTAGAGTATTTCGGGTTGATTCCCTCTCATTCCAAGCAATCAACTCTACTTGAAAACTCCTGGCCTAAAGGTTTGAAGTTGGGACTGTCAAGCCGTTTAATTTTAGAGCCAAATATCTGAAGTTGGAACTGTCACTCAAACTTCTCAGACTTTAGGTCTAAAGTTAGGCTTTGATAATTCCAACTTCAAGAACGGAACATCAGTAGTTTTAAACTTTAGGCTCGCGACTTTCAATTCTAGCCTCGCATATTTGCATTTGGTTTTAAAGTGATTAAACTTAACACGAGTCTTAAAACGACAATTTGTGCACTTTACCCTAATGTTTGGGGGTCTTCGAATGAAATGAAAGGATTAGTGAGAAAATTGGGAGAAATTGGCAAATAGCCACTTTTGGACTGTGAATAAAGTTTTAGCCACGATTTCAAAATTATTATGTGTTTAGCCATTCATTGCGGAAAAATATTTGGGCAAAAATACTCAGACCTAAATATGATTAAACTCAAGTATTGTGTGATGGATTTCAAAGTTTTTACAAGTGAAACTCCATCACACTCGGTAGGAGTTTGAGATTCTATTACATGTGAAACTCCAACACCACTTTTAAAAGTGAAATCCCAACACCTTATGCTGGAGCTCCAGGTCATTAATCATGCAAGTACTGAAAACATTAAAAGAACCCCCAATAATTTATCAGGCAATGTACGAAGTATTTGAAATACATGAAAGAAATACCAGGTAGTATTTTCAAAGGGGTTGCAAATGGATCTACCGATTTACCAATCATTGATGATTCTAAAACGGCTAAGCCTACATTCCATGCAATAGTACCTAAAATTACTACTGAAAAAATATATAAAAGATCATTAGGACATGCAGGCTCTCCATAATAATTATGACGCATACCTTTAGCCAATTTAACTCTTAATACAGGATCATTCAAGTCAGGTTTTTTGTTATTGCGATAGGTGAATTCTTATAGATCCATCCCCCGAGGGAACTGGACATGATAATTTTTAATCATCTAGCTCAAGCAAGAATAAAAAGAACCAAATGAATACATATATCCATATAAAATATATATATGATACCCATATTTACACATACACATATATGATATAGGAATGGTTCAATGTAAGAAAAATTTGACTGAATTCTTTTTACCGAGTTTCAACTATCCATTACAAAACAAAGAATTCCGTTCTTACAAGTAAATACTCAAGACCCAAGTAGGCTTACAAATTAGATCATAATATGATCGTCCCAGAGACCCAGACCTTCTAATTGGTATTTATTTCCAAAATGTTTGGTGGTACACATACAAGGTTTGCTTGTTACTAATATAGTGTAGCCTCTCTTCTTCTATAGATCCCTTATTTCAATCCGATAGTAGTATTGATCGTGTCAATGCAGAGGAAATGAATACATTTACATACTATTAAATCTTATAAGTGAACTAGATAAAGCTGAATCAAGATTCCGTTTTATCTAGTTCACTTATACTGGATCTTACGGAGCCTCCTCATGTACAACATGATTCAGACCTGATCATAGAAAAAATTCTCTTTAAGCGAACCCGTCTATCCTCTGTACAGGGTTTACACAACGATTGGAACAAAGACACATTTGGTTGTAAATTCCCATGTGGCAGGCATATAAATCAAAAATATATGTGAATTTTTCTTACTAATATTATAAAGTGACTTTTTAGAGTCGAAATAAAGTGAATTTTTTTATTATTAATTTTTTCCTGATCTCATAGATCTGAGTGTGAAAGACCTATTACTGGATAGAGCCAAAGCGTGTGAACTATACAAGTTCCCAATAACATCAATTAGTTGATTAAATATTAAATTAAAGTATAAAGTAAAGGCTCCAGTGTATAGAAGAGAAGACCTCACCATTTAAGAAGTAACCATAGGAACGAAGGAACCCATTATTTCTTTTTTGATTTCTTTTATTTACTAGATTTTTGATACCTAGGAAAATACAATTTCTTATTTCTTTCTTATTTCCCAATGAAATACCTAAAAAAAAAGAAAAAATCGTGGTCGGGAAGGTTAGAGTAGCCAAAGCCATTGAAATTTTGATTTTATACATTGAAAAAATCCGTTTTATTATTAATAGACTAGGAAAGGGGAAAAGAATAACTGAAAGAAAGGCAATCAATTAATTATCCGTCAAAGTTTCATTTATTCAATGACCAGAATTAAACGGGGATATATAGCTCGGAGACATAGAACACAAAATTGTTTATTTGCATCAAACTTCCGATGGGCTCATTCAAGGCTTACTCAAACTATTACTCAACAGAAAATAAGAGCTTTAGTGTCGGTTCATCGGGATAGGAAAAAGAGAGATTTTCGTCATTTGTGGATCACTCGGATAAACGCAGTAATTCGCGAAAGGGGAGTATCCTATAGTTATAGTAGATTAATACACGATTTGTACAAGTGAAAGGACCTTCACCTAAAATATCACATGTTTCATTCTTGACAATGCAAACTCTTTTATTCCCCTTTTCACATTGGTGGTTCATTATGGTCATATCGGCAAACCGTCTTCCTTATAGGAGGAAGAGGAACTTTTGATTCTTAGCTTATTTGAGAACTCGCTTATGACCTCATCCACATTGTCCATGGAAGACGTTTCTTCTCTCAGTTCGTCGATTACACCCTGGATTTTGATGGAGTAGTTTTTATTGTGCGTGGTCTATTAAAAGTAACTAAATTTTACTTACATGAAAATGATCTCCAAACTTTGATTGCCGATGCAAAAGTTGGCCATCACACCTTTTTTTTGAGAAATTTTTGCAGGCCCAAGACGAACTCTGCCGTGGCCCAAAGGAAACAATCAGGGGCCGTAGTCCAAGTACATAAATGACCGATGGGCCCATTTGTGAAAAGGACACCTCTCCACACACGACTGTTTGTTACCTAACTAAGCATCACGGCCTTGTCATTCTCTCTTTTCCTCGCAATCCAAATGCAAAAAATATCATTAAATGCCAAGTGTTAAATACAATGCCCCATACCCCCTAGACCACACCACCCCGCTAAATAAAACCAGCACATTACTCTAATTAATTATCGTGATTATCGAAATCTCATTCTCTAAAGCTGCTCAACAAAATGTAGGGTTCCAATATTACTATTTTTTTCTTTAGCTCTCAAGTCTCCTCCGAGCAAGTAGCAAGTGCTAGAGGTATGGTTTTTTCTTTGCCTTTTTTTTGGGAATTTTCCGCAGAATCGAGTTTGAACTTGTGCTTTCAGTTATACTCTGTTGACTTTTAGCTTCCTAGTTTAATTTCTGCGTTCGTGATTTCTTGTGTATTAATATGTTATGTTAAACGTACATCTTCCGTAAGTGTTTTCTTAAACAGAAACAATTATAAGGATATATTCAGGTGTTCAACTTATTAAGATTTTTTTTCTTATTTTGGAGGTTAGACATAACAACTTTTGTTTCATTTGTGTCAAATTTTGAAATTCTTTTATATTATATGCTTGTGTGTCCCATTCAGTAAAAAAACTTAATAGAAATTGTTGTTTGGGTTTGGTCCAATTCTGTTTATATGCATCCGTGTAAAGTTTGACTAGAATATGGATTTTAACTCTCAGTAGGTGATTGCGAGATGCAAATTGATTAAGTAAATTGTCGCATGACCTAGGTATATGACTAGGTAATTGTTGCATGATTTAGTAAACAAACTAGAGAATTTCTCAGATTAAGAGTTGAATTTTCTCCTTTTTACGCCGAGTCAAACTTTCAGAAACTTCTAGAGCTTTTATTTGACTGGGCGTGAAGTTTAAGAAAGGAAAAAGTGACTTTGGAAATTGTGGGCTTAATCATGTCTTAGTTTTGTGACTATAAAATCATGTCTTTAAAGTTTTAAATTAAATTGTTCACATATATAGAAAGATATCGGTCTTCTTTGGAACATATTAAGAAGAAAATAGGGTCACATAAAATGGAATAGAGGGAGCTACTTGATTATCTTAGAAGAATGGACGTCACATTTTCACAGGATATGAATGATGTAAACTATTAGTTGATTAGTCATGCTCTCATATTGATTTCTTTTTTGGCTCTTCACTCTGCTCACTCTTTCCCTTTCCACCCTGATCAACTGTGTCTGGTTTGGTGGCTCAGCTGCATCCGTTTAGCTTATTTAGGTCCATGTTCATCACAGAGCTCCTATTCTTCATGTCTTCTCTTCAGTTATGTGGAGATATCTCGACAAGTTTATTCTATTTTCAGTTAATTTATCTTCTATAGTATCTGTAGATGCTTGCTTATCAAAAACTTGTACTCCATTTCCTATCTCTACCACTTAATTATCAATTAAGTTCATCAACATTTTACAGTCCACTTCCAACTATGGGCCCAAATTCTGCAAGGTATTGCAAATTGCATCCTCCTTTGGAACTGAATGTCCCTTTCTTTTTTCCGGTCAACAATAACAACATACCCAGTGTGATCCTACAAGTGGAGTCTAGGAGGATGGGGTGTACGCAGACCTTAACTCTGCCTTGTGTGAGGTAGAGAGGTTGTCAGCGGTGTAAGTGACCACAATACTATCCTGGAAGGCAAACACTATGTGACACTCAGTTTTGTCTTGTCGGAAGATCAAATGCACCTCTTCATTTAATTTTTCTGTAACTTGGCTGAGTTAATACAGTAATCTGATCTGCTGGCAGGTACTTCAGAAGACTAGTGTAAAGCAGACTTTAGAACCCAAATTTGCGAAAATGAACCAACCTGTTCAAGGGGACAGCTCCAGCGCCCCTGTTGTCCTTCCTTTGAAGCGAAGACGGGGTCGCCCTCGTAAGGATCCTAGCCTAAAGCGTGTTGTTCGTGCTCCAGCTCCTCCACGTTTTGAACTAGTGCAAGAGATCCAACCACCACAAGTAAATAGAAATGATGTAAATGATGGGATGATAGGTCAGGCTGTTACAGGTGTTGTTGAGGCTGCATTTGATGCTGGTTATTTGCTCAGTGTTAGAATTGGCGACTCCAATACAAACTACAGGGGTGTTGTTTTTAAGCCAGGACATTTTGTTCCTGTCACAACAGCAAATGATGTAGCCCCACATGTTCAGATGATTAGAAGAAATGAGGTTCATCCTCTTGCTGAAAGCCAACTTCAGGTGTATGGCCATAGGGCTGAGCGGAATGGATCACTTAATCTTGGATCTAGATCCTCAAAAAGCAAACAAGTAGTAATACATCCTTCAGTCCCTCCAGTGGGTGCCAGAGGCACAGTTGTTCCTGTTGTGCTACAACCTGTCAATTTAACAAATGGACTAGCATCTAGTCAAAATCCTGTATCCCAAGCTTCTAACAGGGAGGCTTCAAGAGAGAGAGAGGTCCAGATGGTTAAGCCACTAGCTATGCTGCCACCTGACGGACCAGTAACCCCTGTCCAGTTACCACGCGAACCGACTCGTGAAACAGTTCCTTCACAAACTCAAGTCAGCAACAAAGTGGTAATAGGTACTGGGCAGAAAGAAGATAGCTCTCTTAGCAAGGGAGCAGAAGTTGTGCAACGGGAAGAGGTGAAGCTGGTTGTATCAACCAACCAGACAATACCTGTTACAGTGACCAACGTGTCTCTAGGATCTGGGCTGTCACCAAAAAAACATTCTGGAAATAACGAGGCTCCTCATAAGTTGTCAGAAGAACATTTACATGTGAATCAGGTTCCCTTGACAGAACCAAGTGAACCTGTAAATCCTCCTCTTTATGCCCAGGCTTCATATGTTTCAAAACCGTTGATGAGTTATGGGACTGGCAGGATGACCGAGCTTTTACAGGTAAGTTTACAAAACTTCAATATCATTTATAGCTCTAGAGTTTACTACGTCAATAAAGATCTGTATAAGTCCTAAAAAAAATTCCTACATGAAGGCTGTGCAGGAAAATCTGATGGAGAACCAGCTGCTTCGCGCTGGAGAGTCAGGACTTGGTGTAACGAAGAGTCCAAAAACTGATGGCAGTAAAGAGGAGACTAGTGTTCAGTAGTGTAGCAGTGATCTCACATCCCATAGAGCTGGCAGATTGTATAGAGCTACTAATGTCCCAAAATTGCACCTGGTGCTTGCGTTGGAGTTAGCTAAATGTCGAAAGCTTGTCTTTTTATGTTTATTAGTTCAGATTTAGAATCTTGCAGTCTAAAACGCAAATGGAAACTGTTTATAATGGTGGGTTATCATTTCCGTACTTTTGTCTGCCTTGCAATTGCATTGAATAATTATACCATGACTGTCAAGGTTGGAGCCAACTTGCTCAAAGATGGCCACTTGATATGCTCCACAGCTTTCAGTTTAGTGGTAGATACGATGTGACTATATAGATATGTCATCATCAATAGCTGAGTAAAATTCCCAGAGCTAAGTTCACGTAGAAGAGCCCCATTTTAACAAAACTTTGAGATACTTTCCTTTTGGTTCATCTCCTCTCGCGGTTGAGGGAGGTGCAAACTGATTGTCATACTCACCGGAGAACGTGACACAGTTCGGAGACCTGTACATCACAGCAATATTTATAAAATCTTACCATCTGTCTTGAATAAAATAATATAAGATTGAATTTCAAGAAATAGCTTTGACCAGAATGTAGCTTGAACCTAAAAATGAAATGTGGACAATCTTGAAATGAAAAGTCCTCGACAACCGGAAGATCAAGCCTCTGTTCAGGTTTTGATAAACCAAAAAACATGGCAAAATGCGCTAGAATAATGATCAAAATTAAGCACGGAGCTATCACATAACTATTAACTTCAACTCCAATTTAACATCTGACATTCAAGCTGTATGAATCATACAAAAAGTGCGGTTTTGATGCACCAAAATTTTGTTTTCCTGCAGTTCAAAACTGGAAAATCTATCTCCTTTGTATCACAACAAGAACCCCTCGAGTGAACTCTTCCTCTACCTTCAA
This sequence comes from Przewalskia tangutica, assembly GCA_029844215.1. NCBI lineage: Eukaryota > Viridiplantae > Streptophyta > Magnoliopsida > Solanales > Solanaceae > Przewalskia > Przewalskia tangutica. The sequence goes on along the minus strand of CM056724.1, from coordinate 94,311,345 downwards.
ACAAATGAACCTCTCTGTGTAACTCAATATACAATGTTAATGCCTCTCTAACAAAGAATAACCTGCTCATACTATAGGACCAAAAAACTTTAAAAGAATCATCCTACTGGAGATTGAGAAGAAACGAAAAAGAATCTCAATAGGCAGCATCATTTCAACTACAGAAGTATATTCACGCAAACTTGTTAGGCAGAAAACCATTAGATCCTGGGACTTGCATAGGCCGCATAACAGGAAAAGACGCCTGTGTAATAGGAATGCTTGGCATAGTAAATGGTTGTTGTAGCCCTGTTATGACTGGGGGAGTCATATACAACTGCAATGCTTGTGGTGCTGTACTTCCTGCAGCAAGGGATGCACTAGGTTATTGTGCCAGCAAAATACAGATACTTATTACAGTACGCCTATGAAGCACGGACACCTCATTTAGGGTGAGGTGTCCGTGTCGGACACCGTTTCGGACACGAAACGCCTCGGACACGTGTCCGGGACGTTTCCGAGTGGGCCCAGCAAAAAAAAAAAATCGGACACGGGAAAGGGGGACACGGCAGGGACATTTTTTTTTTTATTTCTTTTAGAAAAAGTTTAGTTTTAATTTTATTTGATTTATTTTAAGTAAATTTATATTTATTTGAATTTGGGTCTTGAGACATACTTATGTATTAGTTTATGGACTATGATCTTATGAATTATGTATTGAATATTTGATTGATTGTCAATTTGTTATGAATGTTTCTTTTTAATTTGGTATTTTGGTTATTTGGTATATAACAAATTTGAATTAAATTTATAATTTATTTATGAATGTGAAGCTTTAATAATATTAATTTTAGTATTTTATATATTATATTATATATTATAAAATATTTTTTAATTTATTTTTACAGCCGTGTCCCTGCCGTGTCGTGTCCCCTATTTTTCAAAAGCCGTTTCCGCGTGTCCGTGTCCGTGTCCTATCGGACACCTCTCACGTGTCCGTGTCCGTGTCCGTGTCCTATCGGACACCTCTCACGTGTCCGTGTCCGTGTCCGTGTCCTATCAGACACCTCTCACGTGTCCGTGTCCTATCAGACACCTCTCACGTGTCCGTGTCCTATCAGACACCTCTCACGTGTCCGTGCTACATAGCAGTACGCTATAATATGTTAATAACTGTACTTCATGTGCAATGCCAGGTCGGAAGTGTATAGTAGGGAGAAATGTGTATATCATACTACTTCAACAATTCAACATCCACATCACATCATCATTCAAGCAAGTTGTAGTTAGCCACAAATTGCAGTTGATCGCCTAATTGAAATTGCAAGCTAATGACAAATAGGAACACAAGTTCATACTCAACAAACATATTATAGTCCTGATATTCAAACAAAAACAGGACCTGCTAAGGTATCAACAACTGCTAAAACTTCCCACGAGTTCTATCTGCTGCTACTATAAGCCACCTTTTGGTCAACTACCTTGTACAGGGATAAAGCTTTTAGAAGTCTTCATATTCGATGTGCAAGCTTGAACTTTTTATATAATAATTTGCTATAGCTACTAGCAGCAATTGTATTTAACTAGTTCTTATACTAAAACAGACTGTAGAGCATTATGCATTCAGGCCCCTGAATATAAGTAGCTGAAGCTACTAGCAACTATTGGATTGAACTCAAGACTTTCCATTCAAAAGTAATAGACATTTGGACCACTTCTAGTTGTATACCATTAAATGTGCCATGAACACATACCTTGATGCTTAGGAGGATGGACCTGATGTGGAATTAATAGAGGACGTGAGGATACTTGAGAGAACCCCACTGCACTCTGAACAACGTCCTTTTGACAAGATATCAGAGAGACGAATTAGGAAGTTGCAACACAATAAATACTCAAAGAAAATCAGATTCCATATAAGGAAATAGAAAATGAACATCTAATGAAATTTTTTGCCCCAACAAAAAGCTACACAGTAATTCGTCTTACATGAGAAACAGGATGCATGTAAACAAGTGGTCCCAACCGTCCAACCATAACCTGAGAACATAAAGAATTTTAGAAGTGGCATTAACATCTGCAACCATCGCACAAGCACAAAATTATTCACAGGATGGCATCCTATTGTCCTGAGGACGTCAATTAAGTAATAGGGTCACAGTCCTCGACTTGACAAGACATAATGACTCTACAACTACGGTTGCAGAGCTTTCTTTCCAGCCTAACAAAATAAATGGTTTCAGAAAGACCAAGAGGCATGGTAATTTCCCTTACATTTTGAGAGTTTGGATGCACATAACCGGTTGGAGCCTGAAGGTGATGATACTGACTGGCATACCTAGCTGGCTGAGTCCTGTTTCCCATGTATCCAATTGTCTACACGTTAACAAAGAAAGGCTTCAGAAAACTATGCAGCAGCATCAAAACAGTAGAAACTGATTCTATATAAGTAGGACCTAGAATTATTATTTCGCAACGCAAGTATGTCTTAGACATTCTTGAAGAGACAGGAATGATGAGATGTAAACATACTGACACTCCTACGGATCTAAATGCTAAACTCTTGCTAGGACAGGGGGAGCCACTCAGTGATCCGGTAAGATATAGACGGTTGGTTGGTAAGTTGAATTATCTCATAGTGACTAGACCTGACATTTCGTTTCATGTGAGTGTTGTAAGTCAGTTCATGGATTCTCCCTGTGATAGAGATGTAGTTATCCGCCTTTTGCGATATATTAAGTCAACCCCAGGTAAAGGACTGTTTTTCGAAGATCGAGGTCGTGAGCAAATCGTTGGATATACATACGCTAGACGCTAATTATACAAGATCACCCTCTGATAGACGTTCTACATCCGGATATTGTGTGTTAATAGGCTGGAAGAGTAAGAAATAGAGTGTCGTTGCTCGATCTAGAGCAATGTTCCGCCTAGCGCCTAGACGGCTAGGCGGGCGCCTAGACGGATTCCTAGGCAGGGGCCTAGGCGGTTGTATTTTTTTTTAATCTTTTAATATTTTACATCAATTATATATATATATATATATATATATATATATAAGTGTGTGTGTGTCCCCCATTGTTTTTGAATTTTCTTTCGTACTGTACACGTTTTGCTCTGTCCGAGGTCTGCTGCATGTATGCGTCTGTAGTGATAGCTGTCACTTTATTTAATTTGATTTGATCTCCTGGGTATTAGCGTGATAAGTGTGTGTGTGTCCGCATTGCTTTTGAATTTTCTTTCGTACTGTACACGCTTTGCTCTGTCTCTGCTGCATGTCTGCGTTGATAGTTGTCACTTTATTTTATTTGATTTGATCTCCTGGGTATTAGCGTGACAGCGGTTGGTTTGTGACTTTGCTTTTCATTTCCTGTTCACTTGTTTTACTTATATATATATATTATATTACAATATATATATATATTAAAAATATTATATATCCTTTAATATATAATATATAGTTTAATATATAATATATAGTTTAATATATAATATATCCCTTGTTCCTCTCCCCGTTTGTCTTTAGCTACAAATATTTTGGATACTGCTTTCCTTCCTTTTGGTGACCGCCTAGGGGCAACACCGGGACGGTCTGGGGGCGCCTAGCGCCTAGGCGGCCGACCCGGTCGATTTTTAGAACATTGATATCGAGCAATGATTGTAGCAACTTGTGAGCTAGTTTGGATTAAGCAGTTGCTCAGAGAACTAAAATTTGGAGAAATCAATCAAATGAAACTTGTGTGTGATAACAAAGTGGCCTTCATATCGCATTAAATCCGGTATTTCATGAGAGGACTAAGCAGACTGTCACTTTGTCAAGGAAAAAATACTTTCTGGAGATATTGTTACTAAATTTGTAAAGTCGAGTGATCAGCTTGCGGATATTTTCACCAAGTCACTCAGTCGTCCTCGTATTAATCACATATGTAACAAGCTAGGTACATATGACTTGTATGCACCAGCTTGAGGGGCGTGTTAGAATAGGAATAGGATTTCATACATAGTATACTACTGGAAAAAGGATTGTAATGTAGAGAGATATAGTACTTCTCACCCTATTAATCACTAGTGTCTATAAATAGGGTTCAGTGTAATCATATAGATACAACAATTCAATAATATATTTTCTCCATAATTTCCGACACAACCAAAACAATTTTGTAATCAGTATATAAATCCAAGTTGCTCAGAGAAAAGAGTAACTCTAGTTGTCATAAAACTAAAGCAGGGAGCTGATACTGCATTTTCGAAGTAAAATAAGTAATTGTAATCACATACCGGTTGAGCATATTGTACATTCAAGCCACCATTTCCAGCTGGAAAACTATTATATGGAACAAACTTCACAGGCACGGATGGACGAGGAGCAAAGGGGGTTATTTCAACTTCAGGCTCTACTGTAGCAACAGGTACTACAGGACAGGAATCTGGCATGTAAGCCATTGTTGGCATCACAGGAGGTGTAACAGTTCTATGTTGCAAAGCCGATGGAGAAAATATCTTTGCCCCAGGGTTGAGCTTAGACTCCTGGAGAGAAGGAAAATCAACAGTCATAAATCATCCTAGAAGATGAATAATATAGGAGTAAGGAGAAAATTTTCCAAAATTCAAGTACCACGATAATTTGACATCACCATAATTCTACTGGAAATATTAGCTTATATAAAAACAAATAAAAATTTGATGATGCACCTACAACAATGGACCCCACTAAGTTCACTTTACCTTTGTACTAGCATTATGAATTGAACCTCGTGAAGGCGCCAAATCAACTGGAGATGATGATGAGCTGACGCATGAGACGGAGGTAATTGGAGCACCAGAGGAAGTAGGGCCCAAACAAGGAGTCTTGCCTAGAGTCTGCTGCTCATAATTGTGCCTCTCATTATTCCGATCATCAACTTTGATTGAGGAAAGAGGAGGACTACCACGAGATACACTATTTGATGACAATTCCGAGTTTGTTTTGAAGTTAACACTCTCAATGGAATTTGCTCGAGTTACAAAAACATCCACTGCAAGTGAAAAAATTGTAATACCATTCATGAATGACATTCTTTTGGCATATGATAGATATATACACTACATAAAGAACTCAAAGATCTCATTATCTACCAGCAATCATCAATTGGTTAAGAGTTCTATTGCAGAATAAGGAAATAGCATGTTTCGGTAAGGATTTCCCTTCACCATTAAGACTTGAAACCATTCTCAGCAGGGACAAAGTCACAAAAATTGATTCAATTCTTTTGAAACTGATATTTCTTTAAAGTGATATGCAGGGGCCAGAAGTACCTTCTCCTCTTTCCTGGTTTCCCCCTAGGTGACTAGATTGTCCCTTCCATAAGGACAACCCTCTCTTGTCCATTGATTCAATTCTTTATAACAGTTTTTAATGGTTATACGGAATTATAAGTGATGGAAATCAGATATTTGGTTGATGATTCATCGTGAAACTCAGTCAACGAGAGACACTGCCTAATCTGCTTGCCACCCACCAAGAGGTCCACATGAATTGATATGCTATTGCGAGAACTGAAGGATTGAATTAATACTCACGATTTGAGCTTGAGCCTTGAACTTCTACAATCTACAAAATGGAAAAAAAAGTGCTCATTAACTAAAAGCAAATAGATCACATCATTTTATCTCTTATTAGATATTTAGACAATGTAAGGATTAACGTACAGTTCTCTCTCTTAGGGACTCGTGGCTCTCTCTGCCATCACTTTGCTTATTGATTAAGCCATCTCGCACATGTCTGTCAGAATTGACATGAATGGAAAGATAAGTTAGTGCCCAGTTGACCATATAGAGGAGAAAAATTAAGGTTATGAGAAGTGAGATGATAATCTCATGAGGTTTGCAGAAACCCAGCAGGTATCAGATATTGGGGTGACCTTTCCCTAAATTTACTGTTCATCAGATAGCAAAACTGCAAACATCAGCTATGCATTGCGTTGATTCAGCAGTATTACAATAATAAGATGGCTAGAGTAATTAGTAAACTTCAATTTTGACTTTTCACCAAGTTTTGCTAAGGAAATCACATCCCTCTTTAAAAAGAGACAGAAAACCTTCCAGGAAGTCCATCATGGAGAACAATACAAACTAAATACAATGAAACACGGGCCATCATGAGGGTTTAAAATTAGATCCATATTGAGAGTTTTTTTCTGATGAACAAAATATATTTTAACAAAAGGGCAAAACCTAGCACATATACAAGAAGTATACCAAAAAGTATAAAAAAAAAACTTACAAAATTAGATGATTTTCAAATCAATCAATTGACCATGACTCCATCACAAACTTGTTATGGTCGGCTTTATGAAGCCTCAACAGCTATAACACTCTATTTGTACCCATTTATTCAGATACTAAGTGATTTGTCTTTTAAGGTAAATGAAGCGTTCTAAAAAAGAAACAGTTCTCTAAGTGTCGTACATCTCTCTACTCTCGCCTACACTAATATAAAACTCTCTAACCCATTAAAAAAGACCCAAACAGCAGATCCGATATAAGTGTGACAACAACTTAAACAATCTCAGCTGGTTGGTATTGCCTATGTGGATCCTCTGCTTCTGATGTTATCAATTCATAGCTAAATCCTCATTGATCCCTACAAATTATAAATCTTTTAAAACAATTCTCCTCCATGTAATTTATGTTTACCTTGTGGTCTTCTGACACCTTCAATAATCCTTATGAACCCGTGCATATGGAGGTTTACGTGCTTTATCATCTCGCTATTTAAGTAACCTCTTATTTTCTCATTTACGTGTGCATGTACCCTTTATCAGATGTGATCATACCTTTTAAATCTTGTAACATCTCATTTTTTACAACTTTCATCTTGTAGGTACAATATTCGCTCCTACATTATACTTTTGGTTTCACAACCATTCCACAGCGAAAACCGTAGAGAAGTGCCAAATGTCTGCGAGGTTTTTAGCACAAAGAGCAATTGTAGCGCGTGCGTTAGTGAAGAACCACGCCAAATGAGGAAAAAGATTAAAATATATAGTAAAGCAAGAAAAAGAAAACTAAAAATATAAAAAACAATGAACGAACCAAAATATTGAGATGTTGCAATTAATGAAGAAAAAACATATCAATCAAAGTTCAAGAATCACATTAAATTTATGACTCAAATACAACTTTCAAATTTAGACTAGTGACTAAGTAATTTTTACTACGTTTCTACTCTAGTATTCTTAATCATTAATATTAATATATTTATCAATAAAAAATTATTAAAGAATAATACTATCAACAGTTATTCATAGTGTCGTTCTTTTTAAGATGGATGCCATGGTTAATGTGTGCGCATGATGCCTGCACTAAGATGCTACTTAAATGAGGTGAACTGCCTAACTTTCAGTCCACTGAGTTTCAGGGTTTAAGCACACCTCAAGCATATTTTTTTTGTTTTTCTTTTCAAACTGGTAAAGTTGTATTCCACAGCATTAAGGGCCACCCTTATATAGCTTACCTTTCACTTCATTAGGTATCTTCCTATCACAAATCATCCCTCCCAGAACACCCTCCGTTTAGTCATCACAAGACTAGTGATAGGACAAACAAATACATTTGGTGAGCAAGCTTTCCAACTTCACTTATCAGAATATCTATGAATATAGAGTAGTTAACCAGAACTAATTAAGAAATTACTTTGACAGTATTACTTATCTGCTCTATAGATATTCATCACATTGCTTTCAACAATTTAATGGCAAAATCAGAAGAACAAGCCAAAGTCATGTCTACCGGAACAATATGAAGCTTTTCCATGCAAAAGCTAATAGTTTACGAGGCATTTCAAACAATGAATCAATAACGAATCTTGGCAGCACAAACCTTTCTTTGCTAGCTTTCTCTCCATCCACGGTGGACACCTTGGACTTTGTTGCTTTCACCTCCTTCTTGGTGTATTCAGGATAAGTGATATTGCTACAAGCGGTTCCTACATTATCCCCGTCGAAATGTCCTGCAATACTATCAGCAGATAGTATAACCCCCTGAAAAGCACAAGTATAAGCAGAGAAAAAAGGACCAACCATAGCTGGAGGCAACAAATAGACATTACAAAATTGGAACGTCCAAAATCATACCTTTGCAACAACTTGGACAAGATCTTCAGACAGAATTACAAGTGTCTCTATCAAACGTCCACGTACGACATTTGGCTCTCGACTACCTTTCTTAATCATCTTTGCCCTCTTCAAAACAATAGCTAATCCAAATATAAAAAAAGAGAGATAATAATCAGAATTCTTGCAAGTCCTTTACTTGGTAAACTAAATACTCAATCGAAGTAACACGAATAAGAAAACTATAACGCCGTAAATGCCACAATCAATAACTCAAATCAACTAACCCTTAAATCTCAAATTATTGAAATCAGCTATATGAACTCTATGTAATCATTCCACACTATTCCTTTCTAAGAAAGCCATAAAATGTAGTGCATAATCAACGACTCAACTTCTTACATTAGTCATTTGAAATGAAAATACAGAAAAAGTAGAAATGAAAAGGGCCTACAACAGGAACCAATAACTCAAATCAACTAACCCTTAATTAATGAAATCAGATGTATGAACTATGAACCCCTATGTAATCATTCCACACTATACCTCTCTATAAAGCCATAAAATGTACATAATCAACATTAACAATAACATACCCGGTGAAATCACACAACGTAGGTTGTTTGGAGAGGGTAGAGTGTACGCAGACCTTACATCTACCTTGTTAGGTAGAGAGACTGTTTTTGGAAGACCTTCGGCATGAAAATGTACATAATCAAAGACTCATATTCTTACATTCATCATTCGAAATGAAAAATACATAAAAATGAGAAATGAAAAAGACCTGCAACAACATATCCAGTGTCCCACATGTGGGACCTACAACAGGACCGAACAAAACAAAGTTCTTGAAACACCCAGATCGGAAATCAAGAATCCTCAACAACTACCCGAAATCAAGAATCCTCAACAACAACTACTACCCAAAATCATGAATCCCGAGATACTTAAAGGGAACATAATAAATCAAAAAAGGTTCTTGAAAAAACTCACCATAGTCATCATCTACGCAAGCAGTGTGAAACATACCCGAGTAAACAGCACCATCTTTAATATAAACATCAACAGGTAGGCCAATAATACGCATAGTAGTGAATAACAAACCATCGTTAAGTGTACCATTAACATCTTTTTTGGAACCCATAGCTCACTTTTTGGCACTTGTAAACTCTAATGTATATGTATTTCAGTATATATTGATTTGTATAAATCTCTGTATATTGATTACTATTACTTGATATTAGTATTATGTGATGAAAGAAAGAGGAAATTGAATCGAACGTAGTATTACAAACAACACGAACAAGTACCCTCGCAACAAAAGCAAGACTGTACATATATTTATTTGTTCTTGTTTTTTGCTTAGATACCCTTGCTAGTTAGGGTATTTGTATTATTGGCTTATTGATATTTTTTGTTTACGGATTTGCCCTCGCTAAATTTAGAGTGTTCCATTTTAATTGACCAACAATGACGAAATTGATACTTTACAAATTTGAAATTGAAATTTGGAAGCTCACTAGCTTAAACTTTGTTTGGACTTCTTGTTATCCATCGCTTCATCCTATATTGAATTATGAGTATTATACTTTTTAGGATCACGTAAAAGTGCTCACCTTCGATGTCACCCTATCGTCATCATAATCAAAATTTTATACGTTTTAGATTTTTCTTTTTTCTGTAATCATGCATTGACTATATTCTTTGTGAGCCGAACATCTATCAGAAACAATCTTTTTATCTTACAAAGATAGATGTATAAGGTCTTCGTACATTATACTTTCCTCATACCCTCACTTTATGAGATTACACTAAGTATGTTGTTATTGTTGTATTCCAAATGAAAAGTACAACAAGTGAGCCTCACTTTGCAATCATATAAATGTATGCTCATAGAGTGCTAATACAACTCATATATTACTTTGATACAACTCTTTTAAGCGCGTGAATACATTATATCGCTATATTCTAAAATATAACGGTAGATTTTATTTGTTAATACACTGTAGTTAATTAGGCTCTAAACACTTTGCTATTTATGAAAATCTCTCTTTATGTAAATTGATACTCTCTCCGTCTTAATTTATGTGTTTTACCTTTTTTTTGTTCCAAAAAGAGTGTCTCTTTATGTATTTAGTAAGTTTTTCGATTCCAACATCATACATGACAAGTTTAAGACCGCAAAAGTTAAAAGACTACTGACCATAAGATTTAAAATTCTCACTTTATTTCTTAAATTTTGTATCAAGTAAAACTAAAAGCTTGTTTGGCTTAGCTGATTTAAAGTAGATGATAAGCATTAAGTGTTGATAAGTATTTTTAAGTGCAGAAGCTGATTTGATAAATAAGCAGTTACGCGTTTGGATAAAAGCGTTGAAACTGATAATAAATTACCGAAGTGTTTGATAAGTATTTTTTCTTATTAAAATGACTTTAATGCCCCTAAAGTTGTTTATATAAAATAGTTACTAGTAATTATACTAAAGTTCGTTAGTATAACAATACTCAAATAGTACACAAAATATATGAATTGATGAAACACACATGCAATTAATGAAATAGAAAGATTTCTTACCAGATCAATAATAGTTTTTTTTTGGATTAGGGGTTTTGTTAGAGTAATGATATTTTTGGGATTATATCATAATATTAGGGATAGAATAATAAAAGTTTTGATTAAATTAAAAGTGTTTAAAATTTAAAAATAATAAATTGGGACAGACCAACTTATTACTTATAATTTATTTTGACTTATAAATATTTTTATTTTTACCAAACACAAAGATAAGTCAAAAAATGTATAAGCTTAACCAAACACCGTCTAACACACTTAAAAGGGGGACGGAGGGAGCTCATCTAACACGTCAACTGGCCCAAACCCGAACCTTAAATCTTCCCAAAACCCTCCGCTACCGCGACCACCTTATATTCTCGCCGTCCATTTAATTACATCACATTTCACTTCCCGTCGTAACACCGTCATCCCTAAACCCCAATTCTCTCATCAAAATCAATAAAATCTCTAAATTCACACTTAGTTATGAGAAAGCAGAATACAGAACCGATTATCAGAGGTTAATGAAATTGAGATTCTAGAAGCATGGATAGAATCGGGTAAACCCGAATCCGCTTCAAACCCGTTATCACTTGACCCATTACCACATAAAGTCCAGTTGGATGGTTAACTGGTGGTTCATTCTCTAGTAATGCTGGTTGTGATGGGTTTAGTCAATTACCTGTTTCTAAGAAAACTAAGGATGGGTTAATTCAGTGTAAATATAAAACCATGACTGATATTCAAAGGGCTTCCATCCCACACTCTCTTTGTGGGAGAGATATTCTTGGCGCCGCAAAAACTGGTTCAGGAAAGATATCGGCTTTTGTTATTCCGGTACGTTTGGATAGAGTATATCATAACAGTACTGAAAAGAGTGTATTAGGAACTATGATTAGTTATGCTGAGATTATTTCTTATCTGTTGTCTGCTAATACATGGATTGCTATGTACAAGAATAGTACTAAATAGAGTGTATAGGTTGAAAAACACTACCAAATAAGGGATTAATAATACCAAAGTTAATACATGTATTATTTTCTCTAATACATCCTACCAAACAACTAGATTTTAGTCAATGTTTGGATTTTATTCTCATCAGTCGACTTGGGTAGTAATTTAGCGAAAACTGGTTCATGAAAGATATTGTCCTTTGTTTTTCCGGTATGATTGCAAGTGATATACATTTGTATTTTTTGTGCACACTTGGATTTCATTCTTATCAGTCGACTTGGATAGCGTGTTATACATAAAATGGGTAGCTACACTGGTTATTGGATTGTATCCACGCGAGTTGAAGAAAACGGGAAGTACGCATGTCTTTGTTTTTCATTATTCTTCACTTGAGAGGAATAGTTGAAAATTAAGGCTCAATAACTTCTGATTAAAATTGTTGGTTGTGAATTTTCCAAATCTTCCGTGTACTCGGTCTGCATTAGAATTCAATTTCTAGCTTCTTCTGCTACTATGGAAATAACTTTCTTCTTTGTTAGAAATTGAACAAGAATGGAATACACAATAAACAATGACTCAAAAATTAACTTTGTGGGAAAGATATGACTGGACCAGTGGAGTGAAACAAACAGTCAACTTGTAGTTTAGTATTAGTGACTTAAATAAGAAATCTTCGAACTAAAAAGTGTGCCAAGAAGCTGCTAATATGATATAAGGCCATAAACTGTCAGAAGGATAATAGGAATGTGGTGCCTAGTGCTTATAAAATTTGAGGTGCTAATTTAATAAGAATAAATGGATATATGCTGCTTATAACAACAAATGCAAGAGAAATTGCAACCTAGAGTCCGTTTGGATGGGCTTATGACTTTTGACTGATAATCCAAAAGCTATAAGTTAGTAATTCTAGCTTATGGCTTATTTTTGTTATGTTGGCTTAAAAACAAGTACTTAAAAGCACTTTTTTATTTTACCCAAACACTATAAAAGTGCTTATAAGCACTTAAAATAAGCCAATCCAAACAGGCTCCTAGCCATGACAATTGTGTCTATCAAGAGGCTGACCAAAATAAAAGAAGGTTTATTTGCGGGTGTGGTCTAATAGTTAATGAAGTGAGTGCAAACCTTGAAAATCAGTGATTTTTTCCCATATTCCTTAGCCTTTGTGGGTAGAGTTACGCGGTACTTGTGTTGGTGGGACTGGGAGTAGCAGTACCTGCTAGAAGGGTCGAGGTGTGCTGCAAGCTGGCTCGGATTCCACCCATATTAAAAAAATGTAAAAATATTACTATTAATTAAAAAAAAAAATCTATTCCTTCTCCAGCTCAAACCAATTTGAATCATATTACCTCACCAAACTCTTTCTGATGCTTGTGACATGAATTTGGCTCTATGGAAGTATGAAATCTTCGATGCTATTAGCTGTGCTCCCTGCCCAAAAAGTCACGATTCCTGTTGATCAAAGTAAATAATGAGCAATCTAACAATTTCTATGAGAGAATTGAGAGCAAATGAAACATACCATAGAATCTTCGATGCTATTAGCTGAGCCCCCTCTCCGAAAAATGTCATGATTTCTCATGGCAAAGTTAAAATGATTTATCATATAATTGCAACGAGAGCAAATGGAAATGTTTTTCCATGTTTTTTATGATTGTAGTGCAGACATTCAGTTGGATTTGGTATGGATGAGACTTCACATTGTATGATCTGTCTGTAAGATAGCTCTTATTCATGTGAATCATCATCCCCTTGTTTTTCTTGAAAAAACAGCGGTGATGTCTAATCTCTTATGGGAGATGCTGGTTCAATATCTAAATTGTTAATTGGGATGTTGCTTTGATAGTTCTACCTTTATATTTTGGCGTTTTGGTGTTTGAATCCCTTAGTTCTTTAGTAGTGTAACTTCTTGCTTTTTTCTTACCATCTTTATAAATTAAGCCACTTAATTAGATTTGATTTCTAGGTGCTAGAGAAATTGTATAAAGCTCGATGGGGACCAGAAGACGGTGTTGGTTGCATCATAATGTCTCCCACAAGGGAGTTAGCAGGCCAACTTTTTGAAGACTTAAATCTGTTGGGAAGCATCATGGATTTAGTGCTGGCCTTCTGATTGGTGGCCGCAAAGATGTTGACGCCGAAAAAGAGCATGTTAATGTGCTGAACATCTTGGTCTGCACCCCTGGACGGCTTCTTCAGCATATGGATGAGACACCAAAATTTGATTGTTCACAACTTCAGGTCCAGTTAACAACTCTTTCCCTCCTGCTCTTCTAAGGCTCTTTTACCATGTCTCGTCTTGTCCTTGATAAGAGGCAGGGAGTGTGTAGACTACCTTTCACGGAAAACAATGCTGTAATTTGCTCATCATGGCATTGTAATTGTATATCATCTAAGGCACTAATTGACCCCCTTCCTTTTTACCTTGGTGGGGTTTGCAACCTGCTTCCTTCTCCTTTTCTCTATGTTTTCTGGGAAACATAGCTATTGAACAGTTGTATGTTGAAGCTACTACAATTTGGAAATTATTGTCTTTTATCTATTATTTATTCAACTTCAATTGAATCTTCGAAGAAACATCCTTACTTCCTTTCCAACTTAGTCATATATAGATGCACATATATGTGTGAGTTTTTCTGATATATTAGTGCATAATTTATTTTTTTGTTTATATACTTGTCATAATAAATAACTCTAAAGATATCATTTGTAAGTTGTAACTAAATATTTAACTAAGCACCACATAAAAGAACTATAATTCTTAATAGTAAAAAATATGTTATCTCCGTAAGGATATGCCATCATTATGTTTCTTAAGCTAATGTTCGTGAACAAATTGCTTCTTGTTTGACCCTATCTTTCTTCACATGCGGTGCAAAAGTTGCACAGCAAGGGTCATATGTTCAGATTATATGGCACCATGAAACATAAAAAATACTTCAATAGGTCAGCTTGTCTCCATGTTATTGACTACAACTTGAGCCCCTGGGAGTATAGACTTCCTATACATGTTAAGACCAAACTCGAAGATCTTGAAATTTTTACCACTCGATTCTCTTTTAAGAACACAGCCCAAATGTCCTCATTTGTGCTACTTAGAAAATCATAAAGTATGCGTGTATTTGTTTATGTTAGAATTACAGAGTAAAAATATGTTTTGAGATTGCAAATTGTATGTTTTATATTGCTTTGCATCCTGCTGCTTCTGTCTTTTGATAAAACACTTGTACCTGTGTTCCTCCTATACATTAGAGTTATTTATGTTTGTTTAGTTGTTGACTTGGGTGGATTTTTCCTGGCCAGGGAACAGGTTTTAGTTCTTGATGAAGCAGATCGTATTCTTGATGTGGGGTTTAAGAAGGATTTAAATGCAATCATTTCACAATTGCCTAAACATAGGCAGACCTTATTGTTTTCAGCAACCCAGACGAAGTCTGTTCAAGATCTGGCAAGGCTCAGTCTGAAAGACCCTGAATATTTGGGTGTACACGAGGAGTCTGATACTGCAACTCCCAACCGCTTGCAACAAACAGCAATGCTTGTTCCTCTTGATAAGAAGTTGGACATGTTATGGAGTTTTATAAAGGCACATCTTAATTCAAGGATATTGGTTTTCCTATCAAGCTGCAAGCAGGTATCTGGGACTTTCTTCTTGGGGTTTTCTAAAATTGAGAATTTACGGTGAACATTTTATCGCGAGATGACATGAATATTGCCTTAATCTTAGAGCACTGGAAAAATGAGTCTAGTCGCTAACGTCGAAAAACACTAATGACATTCACTATATAGCCTGTTTCGGGTTTCAGAGTATTCAACAGCTGAAACTTTTGTTCTTATTTTTCTGGTGATTTATTTCCTTCTGTCATTTTTTTCTGTTCCCAATTCAACAGGTAAAATTTGTATTTGAAACTTTCAAAAAACTCCGTCCTGGGATTCCCCTCAAATGTCTTCATGGAAGGATGAAGCAGGATAGAAGGATGGGAATTTACTCCCAATTTTGCGAACAACGTTCTGTTCTGTTCTGTTCTCCACTGATGTTGCTTCGAGGGGGCTTGATTTTAATAAGGCGGTTGACTGGGTTGTCCAGGTTAGTTCTGAATGTTTTTTTAGAGTTGAAAGCCTGAATGAAATTTTTGATTTGTCATCCGTCAAGGGACGTGGATGCTATTGTAAAGAAAGTGGAATAATTGACATGTATTTGATGCAAACTCACCTTTCAGGTGGACTGTCCTGAAGATTGTGCTGCTTACATACACAGAGTTGGCCGCACTGCTCGTTACCTTTCAGGGGGAAAATCTGTTTTATTCGTGATGCCATCTGAAATGAAAATGCTTGAAATGTTGGAAGAGAAAAAGATACCCCTTCGAGTTATCAAGGTAGGATTTCATCCACTTCTGTTTAACAACTGAAGTTGAGTACATACAATTATATTTTTCTCTTGCCGCACAGCATCTTGTTGTTTTGTTGGCTGATTGTCAGTGTGAAACAGGCAAACGAAAAGAGGATACAGTCCGTCTCTGGTCTACTTGCTTCTTTATTGGTCAAGTACCCTGAGCTACAGCATCCGGCTAAAAGGGCTTTTGTGACATATTTGAAGTCCATACACAAACAGAGAGATAAAGAGATTTTTGATGTTACAAAACTTCCAATTGATGAATACTCTGCTTCATTGGGTCTTCCTTTGACCCCAAAAATCCGATTTCTGAAACAGAAACTCAAAGGGAAGACAGTGTCTGAAGCATTATCTCTCATACCAGAGAACACGAGCAATGATAATTTGTTGGAACTTCCAGTCAAGAAGCCAGATATAGGTAAATCAGATGTAGAGGAAGTGGAGGAAGAAGATCTCCTTCTAGCTAAGGAGACACAAGAAGCCGGAGAAAAGATTAACAGCAAAGGAGATGGTATGTAAGTCAATCACTTTTCTCAATTGTCTATTTGATGTGTAGAATTTTTTTGTCTTTTAAGCAAGAAGGCATTAGCTTAGCAGAATGGATTTGTTGGTAGTCTTACTTGCAGTGAATGGTGGAAATGCTATTTTAGAAAATCTTTCATTAAGCAATGGTCTGCAACTTTAGAAAATATTTTTTGTCGCATATGATGTTTCATCTCCATGACACTCTTGCAATTCACCTTGTATTTCTCTAACTGCTTCTCACGTTATATATAGTCCTAATGTTTATTATCTACATAGTTCTTGATTTTGCTTCCTGTTGTTTGAATTGTTTTGTAGGCTGGCCACTAGAGTTACGAAGAAAAATAAACTAAAGATCAATGTCCACAGACCAGTAGCCAGTAGGGACAAGGGTTGTGTTTGATGAGGAAGGGAACACTTTACCTCCTCTTGCAAGATTAGCAGCCACAAGCAGTGATGCTGACTCTGTTCAGCTTAACAAAGAAAAAGGTATTACTGATATATCCAAGAGTCTCAAAAGCTTTTGTTCCAATATCTTGCGCTACTTGAAATTGTCCCTTTTTATTATATCCAAGTAATATCTGAGAACAACGATAGAACTTTTGATGCTCTTTTAGTCCAACATTTTTGAATTTGCATTTCGAGTCTGTTTAGCTGTTTCCTACGTCTTCTGCTTAGTGTGCAGCAAAATTTGCTATTCAACCCTAGTTCTATGTTCAGGGGAAAAGTGATTGTTTACTTCGCCGATGTTAAGTCCCTAGATATGTATTAATGCATCTCAATTTTCAATTACATCTGTTGTTTTCTCACACTTTGTTCTGTTCTTGTCGATGATGCAGTAAGTCAGAGATATGCTGAGTTGAGAAAGAACTTGAAGGTGGCCGACAAGGAAGACAAGGATTTGGACAAGAAACGTCGCAAAGAAAAACGAATCAAGGAGAAGATGAAGTATAAGAGAGGGAGAGAGGATGAGGAAGAAGAAGATGAAGACGTCTCTGGGTCAGATGCGGAAATCCCGCGAGGTAGAGTCGACAAGAAAACCAAGATTTATTTCGACAGTGATGACGAAGATGGCGAGAGGACAGCGGACAAGGCTAAAGAATTAATTGCTTCTGATTCTATATCTTTGGCAGAGCAAGAAGAACTGGCTCTGAAGTTGCTAAATTCCATGCACTCGTAAGTCGTAACGGAACAACGTTTTGATAGCTGTAGTTTATATTGTTCTTAGCATCAATGCTGTTATAGTACCTTGAATAGTTCCAATGGTAGAAATTATTGGGCCACTTAAAGGGCAACATGAAATGATTTTGGCTTATATGTAGTTGCTTTCTTGCACTATTTAAAGAAGAATGTAATGTTTTTGTGCTTGAAAGATAAAAGAGTGTTTTGGTTGTGGTTTTCAATATTGTCTTTATGCAATTAATCACCCTCGAGTCTAAAGTACTACTTCATATGAATAAATTTATCTCGGAAATAACTATTTTTAAAAAATGCAACCTTTTGGGATCTCATATTGAAGAAACGAAGAATAAAGGCTGGTGTGGTCAATTTTCACTCTGCTACTAAAGTTATATATTTAACTTGTAGTCAATATGAGTAAACTTCATACCATCTTTGCACTTCCCACGCAATTTACCGATCACAACTGGCCCATAGTGAATTTCACCCATTATTCCTTTTTGAAATAATTATTTAGTAAATCACCTTTTTCTGTTTATTTTTTTGCATATGGAGCCGTTAATGTGAGGTAAGGCCCGTGGGCCGACCCAACCAACCTTTGATTTGATAGGATTGGGTTTGAACTTTTGGTGTCCATTACTTTTTAGCCCGGCCCAAATAAGCCTGATGGCCCGTTGGCTTGAGTACGCGTGGGTTGAATCGGCCCGTGGACCAAAAAGAATTTAATCACAACCAAGTAAAAATGTTAAGATAAACTTGTCACAAGTGGAATTAGATGTGCTTGATGAAGATTATGTTGATGTGCTGGTGTTGAATACGCCATAAGTGTCATGAAAATTTCTTTAAGATTTTTTTTTATTACTTTAAATGGATTGATTATTATCATTTTCTTTTGTGTTTTATTGAGATCTATTGAAACAAAGATATGTTAATATTTCTATGTAGCTAATTGTTTGCTACTCATTAATTGTTTAGTTTTCTATTAAGATCTCTATTTGGTTCGAGTGAAATCAATTATTAATAAACAATATTAAAAGTTATTCAGTTTCGCATAAGATTTGATCCTACAAGGTCGTTTTTTTGTTCAGTTGTACCCAAAATAATTGCATAGAATGATAGAGATTTCATACTGAAGCCGTACAAATAAATCTTTATTTGACGCCAAACTTAATAGGAAATATTAGAATAATTTTATTTTTGGATTCGAGAATTGATTATCAAGTAACAACTCCATGAAATATTGTCTTGTAAATATTTATGTTAGCATTTTTAAATTATAATTTAAAGTAAATAATTATGAAAAATATTTTTTTATAAAGTGGGTTGGCCCGCAACCCACATGTGATGGGTCCATCAAAATGGTGGGTCAAGCCGGGTTGGCCGTCAAATTCCAAAGCTCGTGTGGGTTAGTCCGGATGGACTGGGTCAGCCCGTTTTAACAGCTCTACTGAGTATGAACCTTTTAGACGACATATTAAAGATTCATTTTTGAGCAAATTGAAAATCTTATCAGAAAATGTTATACCACTCTTTAAGTTTTTATAAGTGTTGCAAATATTAGACGACAATTCAATGTTGATTGTAAGACCGAGGAATATATGAGCAAACATTAGACTTGAGTCTAACGTTGTTCAGAAGATAATTTATTATATAATAATTTTAAAAAGTGTAAAATCTAAATAATAACCTTAAAAAGGGAAAAGAACGTCCATGCCCCCTCAAACCAAATTAATTACCCGCCCATACTCTCATTACATTTGTACTCCCAGAAAAAATTGAACGTATTTATTCGAGATGTCCCCCTTCCTCCCATACCAACATGATATATAAATATAATGATATTGTCTCATGAAAGACAATTTTAGTCCTTCTCTTAGTCTTACATGATATCATCCTGGTATGTAAATATATTGAGATGATATATCATGAATGATCATGTTCGTTTATTCATAAAAGACACACTTTTCTCGAAAATAAATTTTATGATATCATTGTCTTATATACATATACTGTGATAGTATCATGAAGAGTCGCTTCAGTACTTCAATGAGACACTCTTTATGACCATGATACCATCGTTGTATATAAATATTTTGAGATGATATCATGTTTTACTGCTCCAGTCCTTCTCTTAGTCCTCCATGATACCATTATGATATATAAATATATTGTAATGGTATCACGAAGAAAGGAGTTTGGACGAGGAGGTATGTCAGGTAAATAGTTTTAGAGAAAGGTACGGCGGGTAATTAGTTTAAAAGGAAAATAAGATGGGTAATTATTTCGTTGAGTAAGTTTTACAACTATACAACCTTTAAAAAAACATTACATATTTTTAGCATAAATAGTCTCAATGTACGAGCTTTGCGCGTACCTCATTTAACAACAAACACTATATAAAAAAAATTGAACTTAGTTACGAACTTCGTCGCTAATTCTTCGCTAAATCGCTCGTAGCTAAATATTTATTGCTAATTTGTCGCTTAATAGGATTTGCAATAAATTTTACTGTTTTTAACTTTTGACGGATAAATCATTTTTATTTAGCAGTGACATTGAAAAATCACCATGTAAACCTTTTCTGAACATAATCAATTTTTTTTCAAACTCTTTCGAATTATTTTCTGAATTTAACTCTAGAATATGGCATTAGTAATTTGTTAAAATTTAATAACAAAAAGGGATATATAAACAAACTAAAATATGAGGGAAAATAACTCTTACATCTAAAACGGAGGAAAAGTGGGCGAGATTTTTTAGTACTCGTGGAAAGAAAACAATTTTGAACCTAAAAGGTAAGAAAAGAAGTCCTAGATTTTAGAGGGAAAAGTAAATATTTATTTCTAATAATTAAATAATTATCTTATCTAATGTGGACTTGTTATGAATAATATAACTGGAACAAAAATATTGTGGAGAAAGGGAAGAAAACTCTTTATTTCTCTTGAGGGATGAAATATAATGAGGGAAACATCTCTATTTATAGGGTCTAAGTACATTGGTCTCAAATTCACTAACCCTAACTTTCCTTGTAGAGATAGACATTCATAATAATAAATAATATTTATAACACTCCCCCTTGAATGTCTATTTGGTAGATAATATGTCTCATTAAAACCTTACTAGAAAAAATCCATGGAAAAATTCTAGTGAAGAAAAAAGAGTACATATTTCTAATAATACACATTTTGGTTGCCTCATTAAAAACCTTACAAGGAAAACCCAGTGGGGCAAAATCTTATACGGAAAAAAAGAGTACAACATGTATTAACTCCCCCTGATGAGAACTTCAGTCCAAATGCTTGAGTCTTCGCATTCTAATCTTGTGCACCATCTTCTCGAAAGTTGCAGCTGATAGAGCCTTAGTGAACAAATCAGTCATATTATCACTTGAATGAATCTGTTGCACGTTGATATCACCATTCTTTTGGAGCTCGTGTGTGAAGAACAACTTTGGTGAAATGTGTTTTTGTCCTATCTCCTTTTCTGAATCCTCCCTTCAATTGAGCAATGCATGTTGTATTATCTTCCTATAAGGTTATGGGTATTTCAACTCACATTTACTTTCAAGCGATTCAAATATTCATAACATCAATTGGATTTATTGATATTTCTTCATTTTCTTGAGTTTGTTGCTTATTGATTTCTTCAAGAATATCAGGATTGATCAAATTTTGCATTTCTTTATGAGATTCTTTCTTAGTGTTATGTTGACTATTTATTTTTATTTTTCTAGGATTCCGATCCTCAGAACACAATGGTCTATCACGCTTCAGACGTGCTTTTGGATTCATTTGCTATGACACTAGTAGATGGTCCTACAAGGACATCAATCCGAATTGGGACATTTTCTGCAGGGATATGTGATTCAGTAATCATTTTCAAATCTGTAAATGCGTCTGACATTTAATTTGCTATTTTCTGCAAGTGAATAATCTTTTGGACCTATTGCTCACTAATAGAAACACGTAGGAGACGATGATGGATTTTCCCACAAAATTTCCCCTTTTATTTCATTATTCTCTCCCCCTAATTTTGGAAACATTCTCTCATCAAATCGATAATATGCAATTGATCTTATTTCAGTATCTCCGTGTAAGGAAAAAATTATATCATGCTTATAGTTATAGCAAGATATATAAATGCATCAATTGAACAAATATATGGTACTTCATTAGTCTACTGCTTTTCGAAAACTCTTCAAAATCTCCAATCACATTCAAGTCAGTAACTTGCACAACCTTATGAAAGATTTTGAATATCGTAAAGGAATAAGGGTAAACAAAGTCATCTTTGTACCCCCGATCAATAATATTTATTAAGGTGATTTCAGTACATCATCCTTAGTTCATTTAATCCGTTTAATAATTACAAACAAGTTTTTCAATAACTTGTATATGCTTCAGGCATTTTGAATTCTTCAAAAAAATTCATATAAATTTTATCACGTAAGTCATATAGGCTGAGATAATTTTTATTTACATGACATCTTCTAATGTCAGGACTGCATGTCCAGTAAATTTACCCTTACCAAGATGCATCTACTTGATAATTATTTCTATATCAACATGCTTTAAGAGACGTAGACGGTAGAATTCAGATCCTCATAATATTATACAATATTGTGCACTATATTGTATCAAAGATATCGTCGACGTGATATCATTTTGTATCGGTTTGCAATTAGACATAACTTATTGAGATTTTATCACTTCATTATTTTTCAGGTACCTGAACCTCGTACGAGGTTTTATGAAGTGTTATGTCGTAGCACATTACCTCATTTTTGATCATTTGTTCCTCTCTTTTTCCAAAGATTATTGCGTTTGAAACCGATTTGTCTACCATGCTTCATGCATGTTGTAAACCTTATCCTTCAGGGACATTTAGGAGCATCTTGCAGCTGAAATATAGAATAGTTGGGTCAGCAAATGATTCTAGCATTTGACTTGAATTATCGTTTGAACGAGGATCATACTGATGATAATTCACAATATATTTCTTAGTTGTTTATTCTCTCTACCCTTATGTTAGAAACACTAACATAAATTTTCACCTTTTTTGGGGAATCCATCTGTGTGCATCGTGGTAGATTCATTAATCATATACCGCACATCAAAACTATTAGATGAAAATATTTGCTTCCTGACCTTGAACCAATTTTGAGGGGAGAATTTATCATAATTTATTAGTCTGAAACATACTAACATCGTTGTATGAAATATATCATATTTTAGATCAACACATGAAGCTTTGTCTCGTTCGCAATAGTTTAGTTATTTATCGGAGGCATTCAACACTAAACCAACTTGAATATAAACCATCATTAACAAAATGAATTATCTTGATTACATAATCTGATAATTATAATCTCAACTCAATTATTTTGAGCAATCAATTTTGCATATGTCAAACTGCGGGTTGACAATAAACGCACATGTGATCGTCTTATTGATACATCTATTTAAGACATCACATAACAAGTGAACAGACCCTTATTCACCTTTTGTATTTTCAGAATTTAGGGAATTCAATCCCAACATTAGCCGGTGTAATCAACTTATCATGAAAATAAGCAAATTAATTCTTGAAGAATCTTCTAGTTCTTCAATATATTCCGAATACAAACTTAGCACATCAAATTTAAATCAGGATAACCAAAATTATCACATCAATTGATAAATTATTTGTATTAGTAAACTTCAAGTTTACCATGTTATGTGCTATTTGTTTTAGTAAACTTCTGGTTTACTATTACATGAATTCTACAATAAACTTCTGGTTTATTGTGACATGTGATTTCATCATGCTCATATTTGTGCAATACAATTTGAAGAATAAAGAGGTAACATTTCAAATACATATTCCTTACCCACTATGATTTTGTCATCCAATCATTTATAGCTTCAATATGATAGCCATTTACTTTAGTAAACTTCAGATTTACTATAACTTGTGCTTCGATCATAACAACTTCATATATTACAATCTAGAACGAATGACATAATAGTATATAAGCTCTTCAGGAGCATTTAATCAATTCTCCATAATCACACATTGTTTGGACACTATCTTCTAGATAAATAGTTAGCTCTTCTAGAGCACTTGATCATTAATTTTGTACAACCAAATATTGCTTAGATACTACTGCTATCATAAAAAAATTATAGTTAGACACTCATTTATAAATGATGAAAAGTAAGTTCTAAACTATAGTATTTTAGACATCTCCTTCAGGAAAAATACCATTAACATTCAAATATTTATCATCAAAGCTGTGACATTAACAATAATATATCAATGTGGTCATAGTAGATAGTATGCTACACAGTTTGTATTCTTTTGCCTTAGAATGGTACATAATAAAAAAATTCAAGATGATTTGATGTGTGACAGGTACATGAAAGAATGACCTTCATACCACGAAATAACATTTATCCTTTGTTATTCAATCTCTGCAGGAGGTGTTGTGGTATTTCTTTATTCACTTTGGGGAATAAAATCTGGTCATTTAGATGTGCTTTATACATAATTTAATACCTCATTATTTAGTCAACCACAAGAAAACACCGCTTCAATATATTTCTCAAACATTTTTCCGCTTGTCAAAAATCATACAAATACTTCTAGATCATCAAAATACATATAAAATCATTCATTAGTAATACATCCCAACACTTTAAGAAAATTACAACAAATTAAATATAAATATTTCCTTCATTATTTTGCCACCTTATATAACTAAAACTAAAGCTTGCAAGAAAATAAGAAAAATATTTACATGTATTATAAACTCGCAACAAATTTTTGGGAGTAAAAGAAGTAAATTTCAAAGTTGAACCCTTTTGAAAGTAAAATTCAAAATCTTACTACTTGGGGAGTAAAGTTCAAAGGTTTTACTACTTCAGGAGTAAATTCAAAGCGCTACTACTTCAGGGGTAACGCTCAAAATTCTACTACTTAGAGAGTAAATTTCAGAGGCTTAATAAATTCTGGATTTACTAATTCAAGAGTAAATTTCAGATTTACTATTTCAAGAGTAAAATTTATAGTTTTACTACTTTCAAAGTTCTACTACTTCCGGAGTAGAGTTTAAAGATTTATTACTTAAGGAGTAGAGTTTAAAATATGCTATTTCGAGAGCAGATTTATGAGTTTGCTACTTCGAGAGCAGAATTCTGATTTTGCTACTTCGGGAGTAAAGCATAGAATATTTAGAATATATTTTTTCAATTATTATACATCTTCTGGAGGTGAGTCATGATAACTTCACAACCAAGTGCATGTTCGTATATATAAGCTTTACCACATATTGTTACATTCACTTCAGGGAATGAATCTGTACTTGTAGCATTTATCAAAATTTTTCATTCTTCAGGAATGGAACATATCTCAACGTGCCTTAAACATATCAAATAATGATAACTTAGAACTTCTTTCAGATCTTGCTACTTCAAGAGCAAATCGAGGCATACATATGATGTAGATAAATTTTCTCTAACACATCTTTAATTGTAATCACAATAGATCTACAAAAATATTATCACTTCTAGTGATTATAGACATAAGTAAATTTAATTATAATAATGAAACTCACAAAATATTGCCTCAAATTAAGCTGATCATAGTGAAGATAAATACCAAATTAGCTACTGCATACTAGCATGTATACATAGCACGATAAATATATTTAAAAGAAAAATTCAAATCACTTACATGTGATGGCGACCTTATTAGTAGTTTGCCACTATATTATAATATAACTTATTGAATCCAGAAGCCTCACGAACTTGTAAACATACCTTGATTTGTAGTAAGGCGTGGATGACGCGAAGACGGTAGTATTAATATGGGCTAAACTCCGTTAAAAGATTAAACACTCGTACTGATAACGTGTTATAAAATAATATAACTATAACAAAACTAGAACAAGAATATTGTGAAGAAATGGAAGAAAGCTCTTTATTTCTCTTAAAGAATGAATTACAATGAGGGAAACATCTCTATTTATAGAGTCCCTCTAAATACCTTGGTCTCAAATTCACTAACCCTAACTTTCCTTGTAGAGATAGACATTCATAATAATAAATAATATTTATAACATGACTCAATTTTTAAAGGGAAAAAAAGATGAATTGCCTTACTTCAATGAATAAATATTATTTTTAGAAAACACATAAATATTATATTAAAATTTGTATTTGAGTTATAACGCGAAAAATATAATTTTTTGAAAATAATAAATGTTGATCCTACAAAAATTTACCTTCACCAAACGCTCTTCTCTTACGAGTTAATTGAATTATTTCAGCTCGAATAGATGCCCGCCATTAACTGCTTCGTTCGGTAATTCCTTTTTTATTTGTTCACTATGGCTTGAGAGTTAAACGTTGAGATTTGTGATAAGAAATGTAGATAACCAAATCAATTATAATTGAATTTAAAAGATATATGAGTAAGAATGCTTAACCAATATTTATTCTACGAATGTAATGATCCAAAGAACCTTGTACAACAATTATAAATTAATAATCGTATATGAGATGTTGTAAATAAAAATCACAATTGACAACCTTTTAAATTTACAACTGTTTATCAAAAAATGCATAAGCATCTACTATTATCAAAAAATGCACAAACATCTACTATTGTTGAAAATATTTATTAAACGTGAAATAAAGTAAATCATATTAATTATGAATCAAACAATTGGGGGCCCCGCACGTTGAAAATATGGTTTTCACACACGTGCACATAAAGTGCCAAGGATCGTAATTTTCTTAAGTGAAAGAAATATTGGTACTTATACGAATTGTTTGAGACGTAAAATAATAGATGATCATTAGGCCAAATAACAATGATTTCACGTTGGTAAATGAAAGGAATACGTGTACAATGTATGAAAGACGAAACGAGTCTGAAAATGTTGCGGCGCTGATCGCGAGGCAGCGCGCGACGCCAAACTCTTCGAAGTTTGGCCGCGGCTGCAGGCCACGCCAACTCACAGGAGTTTCGGCGCCGCGACGCCGGCCTGCAGGCGTTTTAGACCGTTGAAGGATGGACGAAAACAATTTTTGGGCTGACTTTGGAGCATTAATTCTCCATTATATGGCTCATGAATTCAGCCATTATTTGGCTGAATTATTACTCCACATTCAAGGCATTATATGGCCTTTATTGGCCATTACTTGGCTAGGTGGAAGACTATCTTCTTCATACTATAAAATGGGGCTTTGGGCACATTTACAAGATACACATTCACAAAACAATTCTCTGAAATTGTCTTCCTCTTTAACAATCACAAACACTCAAAGATCTTTCTTCCAAAGCAATCACTTGAGTTTTCTTTGCTCATTTGTTTGATTACTGTTTTATCTTGGGAGATAAGTTGTCATTACAACCGTTGAAACCTGATCTGATACGGCACAGTACAATACGAGACGATGG
This sequence comes from Przewalskia tangutica, assembly GCA_029844215.1. Taxonomy (NCBI): domain Eukaryota; kingdom Viridiplantae; phylum Streptophyta; class Magnoliopsida; order Solanales; family Solanaceae; genus Przewalskia; species Przewalskia tangutica. Next base: position 94,284,227 of record CM056724.1, on the reverse strand, counting down.
AATGCAATGGGATAGATGGTAGAGGGCTGCCTGCGCCCAAAAGCGATGATGTCGAGACAATAGATTCGGCGACGGGTTTCCAAAAGATATATGGGGCAATATTATCTTAAGGATAAATTGTTCATCCAATCAACTCAGCAAGACCTTTTTCTTTGTTTAATTTCCATATTTCTTGTTACTTGTTGTTGATGTTACAATTCCCATTTTCTTGTAATTTTATACACTTGATCCAACAAACTTAAGATAATATTCGCTGCTTTCAACAACAACATGACTGGACAAGATCAATTGAACGCTGAAAATTCCACCAATGCTCAAGACAATCCTACTACCTTCACCACCACTCCTCAAGGCAATCCCAATGCCTTCAATTCCACTGCTTTTGGCACAACTAGTGTCAACCCCACTGCTTTTCAAGGCGTTCCAAACTGCTCAAGGAAGCTCCACTGCTTCAACACACGCCAGATTCCACCATGAACGTCCTGAAAAATTCTTTGGTGTGCATTTTAAAATATGGCAGGAAAAGATGTTGTTCTTCTTGACGGTTATGAGAATGTCACGTTTCCTAACCGATGATTCTCCACAAGTTGGGGAAGACACGAACTCTCAGCCAAATGAAATGGCGGGAGGGGGCCAAGGTATCCATGTCGTTAACGACATGAAGATGGTTCGAGATGCATGGAATCATAGTGATTTCATATGCAGGAACTATATTCTGAATAGTTTGTCCGATCCTTTGTACACGGTATATTGCACCGTTGGGACAACCAAGAAATTGTGGGACAAATTACAAAATAAATACAACATCCAAGATGCGGGTGCTAAAAAGTTCGTCATTGGGAAATTTCTGAAATTTCAAATGGTGGACAATAAAAGTGTGTCATCCCAAGTCTAGGAATTTCAAATGATTATACATCACCTAGACTTGGAAGGATTGAAACTCAACGAACAATTCTTGGTTGGAGCATTAATCGAGAAACTGCCTCTCTCGTGGACTGAGTTTATGAATTACTTGAAACTCAAGACGAAGGAGATGACATTAGATGAGCTTATTATCAAACTCCAAATTCAGGAGGATAATAAGAAGGCCATGCCAAAAGGGAAACAACCCGCTGAGGCTAAGGCGAACCTGGCGAAAGTCAAAGGGAACCCGAGCAAGAAGCGAAAGTTCCAAAAGGGATGGTAAGTCCCAAACAACTGAAAAGTTTAAGGGTACTTGTCATCACTGTGGTAAAGTTGGTCACATGATCAAAGACTGTTGCAAGCTCAAATATGAGAACAAAGAGAAGGCCAAAGGCAGGACAAAGGCTAACATCGTCGAAGACACGCTTCTAGACGATATGATTGAAGAATTCTCAGCGGTGGTACTAGAAGCTAACCTCGCTGAGAATCCGGTGCAATGGTGGTTGGAGTGCTACCCGTCACATTTGTTCCAATAAAAACGTCTTCTCCACTTATACACCAGTCACAGACAAGAAGTTGTTCATGAGAAACAATTCTTCTTCAGAGGTGCTGGGGTAGGAAAGGTGATCCTAAAGATGACGTCCGAAAAGGAGCTGACTCTAAAGGAAGTGATGCACGTCCCAGAAATTCGTAGAAATCTAATTTCTGGACCTTTGTTGGTTAATGCTGGTTTTAGGCTAGTGTTAGAAGCTAACAAATTTGTAATCACTAAAAATGGAACTTTTATAGGAATAGACTTTGTCTGTGAATGCCTCTTTAAGTTTAATGCTGCACCTGTAATGCCTTTTATTTCAATTATCAATAAAATTGAGCCTTCTACTTACTTGATTGAGTCATCTAATTTATGGCATCATAGATTATGACATGTTAACTATCAATCTATCAAAATATTGGTAAAGTTGGAATTATTGCCGTCTATTAACACAAAACCTCAACGTAAGTGTGAGGTGTGCATAGAGGCAAAGCTTTCCAAAAGTCCTTTAGATCAATCGAAAGGGAAACCGCTCCTCTAGAACTTATACATACTGATATATGTGATTTGAAGTTCGCTCAAACTAGAGGGGGGAACAAGTACTTTGTAACTTTCATAGATGATAACACAAGGTTTTGTTACCTTTACTTACTAAAAAGTAAAGATGAAGCCTTTGAAGCATTCAAACGCTACAAAGCAGAAGTTGAAAACCAACTTAGTGGACAGATTAAAACTATCCGTAGCGATAGATGGGGAGAATATGTAGCACCTTTTAAAGAACTTTGTACCCAATCGGGTATAGTTCATCAAACAACGACTCCTTACTCACCTCAATCAAACGGTGTTGCTGAATGCAAGAATCGAACACTAAAGGAAATGATGAATGCTTTACTCATCAATTCGGGCCTCCCTCAAACCTTGTGGGGAGAAGTTGTCCTTACCGCAAATAAGATACTTAATAGAGTTTCACACAAGGGTAAAGACAATACCTCATATGAACTATGGAAAGGAAAGAAACCTACCTATCAGTATTTGAAGGTATGAGGTTGTCTGACCAAGGTAAAAATACCTATGCCAAAGCAGGTCAAGATTGGACCTAAGACTGTGGATTGCATATTCATTGGATATGTCAATAACAGTAGTGCTTATCACTTCATAGTGCATAAGTCGGATGTACCAGATATTCATGAAGGTACGATCATGGAATCAAGGAACGCAAGTTTCTTTGAAGATACATTTCCATACAAGGAAACAACATAACCTCTCTCAAACGAAGTTATGATCAAATCTCTGAGGATCAAGGGGTTAATGACTACCCAGATCCAAACGGTTCAGATCTAGTGAATTCTGAAGTGGCTGTTGATTCGGAATTCAATATTCCAGATTCTTAGAACTTGGAAAAGTCAGATATGGAACTAAGGCAAAGCAAAAGGATTCGGAAGGATAGGTCATTCGGTCCAGACTTTGAAGCTTATCTAGTTCAAGACGAACGACAAACAATCGCCGAGGCATTGTCAACTACAGAAGCACCTCTCTGGAAGGAAGCCTTAGAAAGCGAGATAGAATCCATCTTGCACAACCACACCTGAGAGTTGGCTGATCTTCCTCCAGGACACAAACCTTTGGCTTGTAAGTGGGTCCTCAAACGAAAGTTAAAGGCAGATAGTTCTATCGACAAATACAAGGCTAGGTTGGTAGTCAAGGGCTATTGCCAAAAAGAGGGCCTTGATTACTTTGACACCTACTCACCGGTATCTAGAATGACATCCATACGTATGTTCATAGCCATCGCCGCTTTTTGAGATCTTGAAATACTCAAATGGATGTTAAGACAGCCTTCCTAAATGGTGATTTGGAAGAAGAAATATATATGGAATAACCCGAGGGGTATGTGGTTCTAGGACAAGAGACAAAAGTGTGTCGTCTTGTTAAATCGTTGTACGGGCTGAAACAGGCCCCTAAACAATGGCATGAGAAATTTGATAATACTCTACTATCAAAAGGGTTCACCATTAATAAATTTGACAAATGTGTTTACATGAAAGGATATACCAATTCGTTCGTTATGATATGCCTTTATGTAGATGACTTGTTGATCACTGCTAGCAGTCCTAGTATAATTCTTAAGACTAAGAACATGTTAAAACAATGTTTCGACATGAAAGATATGAGGGTCGCAGATGTCATCTTAGGGATCAAGGTCTCTAAGACATCTAATGGACTGGTCTTGTCTCAATCTCATTACATCGAAGATGTGTTAAAGAAATTTGAGATGTTTGACAGTTCACCAGTAAGGACACCATTGGATAGAAATCAAAATATTGACAAGCATTTTGGTGTACCTATACGCCAGGAGCGATACACAAAGGTGATTGGGAGTTTGATGTATCTCACAAATTGCACTCAACCAGATATCGCATATGCAGTCAATAAATTGGCTAGGTTTATCCAAAATCCAAGTGAAGATCATTGGAAAACATTGAATAGGGTACTACGGTTCCTGAAGTTCACGCTAAACTTTGGATTACACTATTCGAGATATCCAGCTGTACTAGAGGGGTACAGTGATGCTAACTGAATATCTGATAACGACGACATTAAGTCCACCGGCGGATATATTTTTACAATCGGTGGTGGAGCTGTGTCTTGGAAATCCTCTCGACAAACACTTATTGCCCGATCCACGATGGAGTCGGAATTCATCGCTTTAGACAAAGCATGAGAAGAAGCTGAGTGACTTTATGGTTTTCTAGAGGATGTCTCATGTTGGGATAAACCCGTGACTTCTGTAATGATCCACTGCGATAGTCAGTCGGCTCTAGGAAGGGCACGAAGTTCTATGTACAATGACAAATCTCGTCATATTCGATGTAGACATGAGTCCGTTAGACAGCTGATTACCTCGGGAGTTGTTTCCATTGATTACGTAAAATCAAAGGAAAATATTGCAGATCCCTTGACGAAGGGAATGACCAGAGATCATATGTTCTGCCTGTCTAGGGAATGGACTTAAAACCCAAACAATAAGAACTGATACAGTGGACACCCAACCTTACAGACTGGAGATTCCAGGAATAAGGTTCAATGGAAAAATTAAATTGTAAAGGTTCCGTGAGCGCTTTGGTGGAAGCAAGAGCACTTCGGATAATGTCTTCTTCTTAAGAAACATAATCCAAGGCCGTTCCCGTGATAGACATAAAGTGCTACCTGTAAAAGGGGTAAATGATAAGTTTCCAAACCTTTAATGATCCTCAATACTTGAGGTTAGGTTGAGAAATTTTGAATGGTTCCTAACGCTTGTTTAGCTGGGTATTGAAGGATACCTTGTAGGAGACCACCTATTTAAGTGCAAGGACAGACCACCTCAAATGAATGCACTTAAGAATCCAAGTGTGTCTGTCGCGCCCGATTTCGACCGCGACTTTTTCTAAAAGCGAACCCTGCTTAAGTAAAAATGTTAGGAAATAAATAATAAAATGCTAATTGTTTAAAGGAATGTTAAAGTGTTAAAAAGTTTTAAAAGGGTGCTTAAATATTAAAAGTGTTAAAAATGTTTAAAATGTTTGAAAAGGGTTAGAAATGCTAAAGGGTTCGCGGAGTCGCCACCTAATTAATTTGGGTGAATTAGGACACCTAAATGTTAACTAGTTTAAAGTAAACATTAACTCCATTTAATGATCTGCTAAATTTAATGAGATTCTGGGTAAGGGTTCTTTATTATCCTAAAGGGAAGGGGTTAGGCATCCTAAAGGATCCGCTAATTTGCGGTTGTCCGTTCAAACCTAGGGTTAATTATTTATGCTAACAATGCGTGTTTTGAAAAGTATTTAAGTAAAAATATAGGAAGTATTTTGCTAGTATAAAAATGTGAGATTTATTTTAGAATATATAAAGCTAGTTCCAGCTAAAAGATGATTTATGCATTTTATGACGTATTAGATAAGATACATGTGTTGTAATAAAAAAAATTATTATGACGAAATGTATACTTATAAAATAAGATGTGAAATATCTATTATGCAAAAGGCTAACAAAATAATTTTTAATTATGAATGTTAGTAGGAGTTTATGAAGAAATTAATTTATTATGCTAAGGATTTAATAGAGTGATACTTTAACTACGTGGATATTTAATGTCATTTAGTATGGCTTAGGCGATGCGTGACTAGTCAAAAAATAATTTAATTTAAGGAGAGTGAATTTCTAGCGTCAAACTATTTTTTAATGACAACCCAAAGTTTAGCTATTTTAAATGTACTACTAGTAATCAGTAATGTAATGTTAGACAAATAAGTACAATAAATAAATGGGGTGAGGATATGAAGTGATAAGGACTCGAAGAAATGGCGAAGTCATTCGCCGGTGGCTTGGAATTTCCGATGCGGATAGAGAACGCACATAGATGCGGGTGAATGCAGATCTTCAGTTGATCAAAGCGCGACGAGTCTCGCGATGAAACTCTTCATTTGGCTCCGGTGCATTTCATGTAAAACAAAGGAAAATAAGGATTAGTATTTAGCCTAACCTTGTCACATAATAAGCATTTATATAAAAATTGAGCAGCTGGTAAATAACTTCATTTTTCGCAGGGCAATGCAGGCCCAAACATACGGTACTTCAGGTTTGAAAACAAGGGGACAGGCTACATACAATGATCCCAACTATTTCTGACTTAAAGGAAAATGGGTAGGCCTAGGACATAAACTCTTTTAGATTTTAAAAGGAGAAACTGATTAGCTCAATGCTTGCAACAAACCCATTTATACGAACATGTAGGTAAAGATATTCACTATATACGTACATATTCGGACTGTAAAACAAAACAGGGCAACCTGAATACGCAAATACGTGTATGATCATATTTATACCCTGTATATTCCTTAAGGTATACTATCTGTCACACCCCGAACCCCGGGCCCGTGACTGGTGCCCTACCTGGGCACCCTTCTACCTTAACAAAACAAGTAAACTGCGGAACTGAAATAACACCTTATTTTTTTTTTAAAACAAACGTACGTGCAAGGGCAAAGCCGACAAGGCTGCCATATATACATAAACAAAAGACACTATACCGTACATGAGTCCAATCCCACATATGACTACTGCACTTCTGGAGTTAAATCGAAATATGACGACAAGGCCCCGCCAGCACCCAAAACTGCATAAAGCCTGCATCAAGGATATATACCAAAAGATAACTCCCGAACAGAGGAGCTATCCAAAACCCCGAGCAGATCCTACACTGCCGATCACCGAATCACCTAAACTCGCGCAGATAACGCACTCGGGCGAGGTCAAGACGAAGAATGTACCAAGTATGTGAACAGAAATCGTAATAAAATCATAACTCTAAACAAAGCGGAGACATGTATGATAGCCAACCTACAAGACATAATACATAAATACATCAAGTCGTGACGCAGCCCTCAAAGTCACTACTCAAATATAACTATGGGTCTCACGCCCATAATATCAATCATGCCCGTGGGATCATTCCTCACTGCCGGCAGTCCATGATATAACATAGCACCAATAGGCATACATGAACACCAAGTCCCACCGGTGGTATAGCATCTTGGGGGTTTACCCCTCACTTATACTCTTACCCTGGAGAAGGTGGTAAAACAGGTGGTATAGCATCTTGGGGGTATACCCCTCACATATACTCTACCCTGGAGAAGGTGGTAAAACAGGTGGTATAGCATCTTGGGGGTTTACCCCTCACATATACTCTACCCTGGAGAAGGTGGTAAAACAGGTGGTATAGCATCTTGGGGGTTTACCCCTCACATATACTCTACCTTGGAGAAGGTGGTAAAACAGGTGGTATAGCATCTTGGGGGTTTACCCCTCACATATACTCTACCCTACCTCGACCGACCATCAAACAAGACATAAGCATTACCATGTCTTCTATAAAAATCCGGGAATTTAACCCAAGTACTACAAGTAACGGAAGCATACCCGTGGAATCCCACATCACCGCTTCAGACGTCCCAAGAACTTACAACAAGACAAACCACCTTCAACCGAGAGTCGCGGCAACTTAATAAAACATAATACTTGCACTCAAAGGCTATTACCAGCACATATAGGCAAGTTCTCAATTAACCAAGCCAAAGTACTTATCAAGACACACATAGGATAATTCTTATTTAACAAGCCAAAATACTTATCCGGGCACAAATAGAATAAATTCTCATTTAACAAGCCAAAGTACTTATCCGGGCACAAATAGAATAAATTCTCATTTAACAAGCCAAAGTACTTATCCGGGCACAAATAGAATAAATTCTCATTTAACAAGCCAAAGTACTTATCCGTTCACAAATATAATAAATTATGATTTAACTATCGAAAGTACTTATCCGTGCACAAATAGAATAAATTCTCATTTAACAAGCCAAAGTACTTATCCGGGCACAAATAGAATAAATTCTCATTTAACAAGCCAAAGTACTTATCCGGGCACAAATAGAATAAATTCTCATTTAACAAGCCAAAGTACTTATCAAGGCACACTTAGACAAATTCTCAATTTATCAAGCCAAAGTACTAATCAAGGCATACATAGAATAATTCTCTTTTAACTAGTCAAAGTACTTATCAAGGCACACTTAGACAAATTCTCAATTTATCAAGCCAAAGTACTACATAATGCATTCTTTTATAAAAGACTCCTTTCTATGCAAAGCCCCAAGATACTAACACCCGTAGTATCAAGGCGTGTCTATTTTTCAAAGTAAGTTACTACACTTTTAGAAAACTCATTTCAAAGCTTGAAATCAAGTAACTCCAAATTTTCACAATCTAGGCAACTTATGCCGATTTAATCAAAATAGACAACTTTCTAAACCTTCCATAAAGCCGTTATAACCAACTTCCCATAAAGCCGTTATAACCCTTTATGGTTTTAGACGTATCCATTCCTTCAATAACCAAGAGACTTATACTATTAAAACCAAGTATCACATACTTACAAATCAAGTTCTTAACTTTCAAAATACTTCAAGTCTCTTACTAGTTAGAAAACAAGTTTTCTTCTACTTTTTAAACCTCAAGTAACTTCACCCTCAACGCAAGTTACTTCTCTTAAATCATGTCATTTCTCCTCTTTTAAATCAAATAAGTAAATCACCTTTGACTTCTAAAGTCATTATAATGACCTTTAGGTTTTAGAACTAAGGCATTAGTCAAAAGATTTGGAAAACCACTTCCTTTTCAAGTCTCTATGTACTTTAAGAAAAATACCATCACTTTTAAGAATCCAAACTTCCCTAAGGAAATGGATTATACTACTTACAATTTAAACATCAAAGTACACCCGCTTAAGTACATAGAACAAATTCTATCTTAGGCAATCCAAATACAAGCAAGGAATGGATCATTCCGAGTAGAACTTACTTTCTTTATTCTAAGGAATCATGCTAGAAGAGGAGATAGTTCACATACCTTTCTACTAAATCCACAAGCTAAGCCGAATACACCGTACGTAGAAGTGTCAACCTATAATGGTCACAACAAGGCTATCAACTTCTAGTCTCTATGTAGAATAATACTAAGTATTTAGTCTCTAATTCTACGGAAAATCGGGCAGCACTTCCTTTGTTTCTACTCACTTTGCCACCTTTTTCAAGGCCGAATACAATAACCAACAAGCCACATTTACAATACCCTTGGGGACATTGGGTTAAAGTCTTGTGGCTAATGGATCAAAATCACAAAATTTTTGTGTGGAGAAGGTGCACTAGCCGAGAGCAACTATGGAAGAACACAAGGTTCTCTAATTTTTCTAAGTGTAAAAAGCTAGTCTTGCACTAGTGTAGTGAATATAAAACATATTGGAGGGCTTAGACTTAAACAAATGTGAGGCTAGGATTAAAATCACATGGATCAAGCTTATGTGGCAAGTTGACTTGTCAACAATATCAAGCTTGCAAGACTTATCTTCCAAGATGGTCAATGACCATTATACCCTTGCATAAATTTCGACCAAGCCATGTGGGGGTGCCACGTGTCGCCCTCTCATTCGTCCATAAAATTTCGTAGCCCTCGTGGGCCCCGAAAAACGTAAAATTCCTCGGGTGGGCCCCACGTGACCAAATCCGCAAAAATAAATTTCCATAAGGTTAAGAGTTCCATACTCTTCAAATAATGCCTTTTGAGAATCCAATTCTCAACAACGAACATTTTTCCTTTCCGACGTCCGGAAGACTTTCCGTCGGAAAAACAATCCTTCCTTTCGTACTAATTTCCAAGTCTTGTGTTCCTTGCGTACATTCACTTACACATGTCCTGAACTTACGGGGTGTAACACTATCCCTAAACAGTCTTATGAGTGTAGTCAAATCCTTTTGATAATATTCAGTTAATTACGAAGGCATTCACACAGATTAATAAACAGGCCTTACAAATCACGATCTCGGAGGCGGAACGACATTATATTCCTCAACTATTCTAAACAAATATAGCAGGTTGAAAATAATCAAAACGTTATTGTGACTGCTTCTTCTAACATATATGACACTACCACCGACTAATGAATCCAATTTACACACAAGTAAACCACAGATTACTATCCAGCAAACAACACAGAAATATATGTATGTGAAGTAACAGAGAGATGTATTAACGGACGCGTCAACATGAGTGACTAACACTTTAACACTCAAACACACAGGAGATACAAAATGGACTGAGGGGTTTAGAACAAACATGTTACGGGAATCTCCTAATAACCTAATGCATGTGTCAACATGTATCGCCTCCTTTCACTGAGAGGGTCCACTCAATCAGCAAAGCTAAGAATTATGGATTTGAGAGGGACAGAAAATTTCCAATCACATAGAGGATCACACATTGTATATATCTTCAAACCCAAATCTGAACGAGCCAGACCTCTTTCCCTATTACCTGTCCGAGTAATGCAAACTGGCAGATAAGGAATTTCAGATTTTTGACAGTTTTATAAGCATGCTATTCCTAAGCAGACCTGGACAGTTTTAGCAGGCTTTGGACACTCTCAAGTAAACATTACTATATTAGAATCATTTTGGCAGGATTGACCAGTTCTATGGGAGATCTATGGTACAAGTTTGGCCATCAGTGTACTGGTAGGAAAGCCAATAGTATTCAGAACCTCAACTAGAAATGGAGATATCCATATACTACACTACACACTACACATTACATACTCTGAGATAGTGCAACAAATAACATGATATTGAACAAATTGTGCGACTTACTGTTTTAGACGTAGCCGAGTTGGTATTAATAATTCCAATCCGAATCAGATAAGTGAAAATAGGTTTAAACATGTGTATTAATACTAATAAGCATGATTAATACTTATATAACACAGAAGCACACAGATTTAGATAACCAGTCGGTATTTCCACAAACAGCCTCATATCGATGAATACAGTAATCTAAGCTAGACACATTCAATCACACAAACATACATCAATACAAAAGACTGAGAAGAATTTGGGTTTACCTTCTCCGGCGTGACGGCAGCGTATCAAGTCGTCGGTTCACCCGGGGTTTATTGCGATGCGATTCGAAGCGATGTAGTTTCTGGCTTTCTAATTTTGTGTTATCGGAGGGGGCTAAGATGTGCGAAACTGGGGGAATTTCTAGGTGTAGAACTCTTACTGTCTCCACGACTGCTTCCTCCTATACTTGCATGTATAAGTCGATCGTTGTTTTTTTGCAATCCAGAGGGGGTCCGGATTTCGATTCTTGCCATGACTATCGATTGCTTCCCCCTTTTTATAGTCCTAATCTTGGGTTCTAAGTTTGGTAGGGTTTTCAATGCTGGTTTTTGTGCGATTTGCACGAATCTTGGCGATTTAGTTTTGATTTTATTGTTATGGTAAGTTTGTATTTTTGGGCAGATTCGGTAAGGGAACGATTTGGTTATGTGACTCGCCGGATTCTCAGGCGAGAATCCCGGCATGGGCGACGGGGTTAGGTGCGGCGACTTTAGGTTTCTAGGTTTAGGTTTCTCTTTTTCTAAGGGCTGTTGAGGACGATCGACGAGGCAAAAGGGGCTGCTGGCCTATAAGGCTGAAGGATTTGGGCCTTGCGGGTTTGGGCTGGGTAGAGTTAGTTTTTTTTGTTTGTTTTTTTTTTTGTGGGTTTTCGACAGGGATGAGGAGAAAAAATGAAAAATAAGGGCTGATGGGCTGCTGCATATTGGCAGAGGGAGAGTGGGATGTGCGGGTTGGGCTGGTAATTTGTTGGGCTGCGGATTATTAATTTAAGGGATGGGAATTGGGCTAGTTAAATGGGTATTAGATTTAAGAATTAGTTTGGGTAGCATTTAATTTAGGTAGAGTCTTAATGTTGTGTTTTAATTCTAGGTGTATTAATTAATGATAAATTAAATTATTTAAATTGTGATTAAATTATTTAGGTGTTTTATTAGTCTAAGTTTGAATTTAAATTATTATAATAATAAATGCGGGTGTGCTATTTAATTAGTGCTTAATATTTTATAACGCGATGCTGTTATTAAAACTTATTAAATAAAAATTAGGACTTCTTAATTCTTTTATGAATGCTATTATTAAAACGCGGGTGTTAGATTATTATTTTATGTATTTATGCTTGTATTAATGTTTTATTGCTGCATTTTATTATTAAAAATTATGAGAAAATATTTCGCAAAATTAGTGTAATTTTATAGTTAATGATCGGACGGGAGGGTCAAAATTGGGTGTCAACAGTTGTCCCTCTTTGTATGGAGATGATGGAAGAATCTTCGGACAAAGACGTTGACTCATAGCCAATTTTGTCTCGATACTCAGGATTGAAAGGTTTGGGCAATTAGACAAGGCTGACGCAAAATTTAAAAATTTGTCCCAGTGTCGAGTTATGACGACACTGGGCTACCATGGTCAAACACCAAGGCGGGCTAACGCGGACTCAAAATTTGTCCCAGTGTCGAGTTATGATGACACTGGGCTATGGTGCTAAAAATAAAAAATAAGAATCGGCTTGAACTCAGGGTGTCTGCTATGGCTTATGGTCGGGTTTTATGGTGATGTGGAGCAGGTGGGACCGACGCTGAGGCGTTCTGCCATTTGTTGGGAAGGTTGGCCCCAACAAATTGCCCGGTCATTGTAGAGAAAATCCACGTTGTGCTCCATCTTTTGCGCCTCACAGATTGAAGCTAAGATAGAAGCATTAGTGCATAACTGTCAAAACAAAACAATGTAAGAATGTGAATTTTGTGTTGTGGTTGTAGTCAAATGAAATGGTGTGATGATACGCCGTCTTGTATAGGCGAGATGTAGATGACGCCTTGTATGGGCGGAATCGTCTTGTATGGACGAAAATGCAAATGTTCGTCGTTGTATAGACGAGATGCAAATGACGCCTTGTATAGACGAAATGTAAATGACGCCTTGTATGGGCGCTGTCGTCGTTGTATAGACGAAATGCAAATGTTCGTCGTTGTATAGACGAAATGCAAATGACGCCTTGTATGGGCGCTGTCGTCGTTGTATAGACGAAATGCAAACGACGCCTTGTATGGGCGTTGTCGTCGTTGTATAGACGAAATGCCAATGATGTCTCCTAAGGTTTAGATAAAAATTATTCTATATGTGGAGTTGTGTCGTAATTCATGCGTAATCAAAACTAGATGAAATAATTAAAGTGTAAATGATGTAGCCTGTGGTTTTGCAAGATGTATTTGATGTAGACTTGTTGCAGTTTGACTTTGTGAGCGAATCTGTTGTATTGAAATGTTGCTATTGGCGTCGTTTTGGACTTGTCGTCGTTTTTGGACTTGTTGTGTTGATGACGTCGTTGTGTTGATGACGTCGTTGTGTTGCTGCTGCCCCTGTAGACTAAAGCTCAAGAAAGAGTTAGTGCATAACTGCTAAGACAGAATAATAAAGCATGAATGAGAAAAAATGCAATTTTGAGAACAGAGAAAATCGTCCCTGCGTAGATGTGATATGTTGATGATGGCGTCGTTTTCGGACTTGGCGTCGTTTTGGACTTGGCGTCGTTTTCGATCTTGGAGTCGTTTTCGGACTCGGAGTCGTTTTCGGACTTAGCGTCGTTTTCGGACGTGGCGTCTTGGCGCTGCTTTCGGGCGTGGCGCTTTCGACGCGAAGTCGCCGGACTCGGAGTCATTTTCGGACTCGACGTCGTTTTCGGACGTGGCGTCGTTTTCGGACGCGGAGTCGTTTTCGGACTCGGAGTCATTTTCGGACTCAACGTCGTTTTCGGACGGGGCGTCGTTTTCGGACGCGGAGTCGTTTTCGAACTCGCCGGACGCGGGCGCGTCGCTTTCGACGCGAGTCGCTTTCGGACTCGAGTCGCCGACTCGACGTCGTTTTCGGACGCGGCGTCGTTTTGGACGCGAGTCGCCGACTGAGTCGCTTTGACTCGGCCGCTTTCGGACGGCGTCGTTTTGGACGGGCGTCGTTTTGGACGCGAGTCGCCGGACTCGAGTCGCTTTGGACTCGACGTCGTTTTCGGACGGGGCGTCGTTTTCGGACTCGGAGTCGTTTTCGGACTCGACGTCGTTTTCGGACCGGGCGTCGTTTTCGGACGTGGCGTCGTTTTCGGACGTGTTGCTGATGCTCCTGTATAATAAATGCTCCTGCAAGCTAAGCTTGAGAAAAATTAGTGTATAACTGGTAAAACAAGATGATAAATATATGAGAAATTCAATTATGTGAATAAGGATGTCTTCCCTGTATGATATGTGGGGTGTTGTAAATGTTGAGATGTTGTCCTTAGGCGGACATGCTAGATGCTGCCACTGACGAATTGCCATGATGCCTTTGTTGTGATGCATTTGTGAACCATATGGATTGTCATGATGTCTTTGTTGTGCGTTTGTGCACTGCATGAGTTGCAATTTGACTTTAGGCCCGCCGACGCGCTTATAATTTGTTGCGATTTGAACTCTGATTGTTGATGTCTGTCTGCTTCTGCTGCTTCTGAAGAATTTTGTTATATTTTCTGCTTCTACTAGTATGAAGAACTTTGTTGTACCTTCGCTAATACAAGGACTGCGCTCAAAGAAAAAATTGTGAGTTTTGGGGGGGCGGTTGATTCGCGTTGACTTTGTAGTTTTGACTCTTGATGCCGGACGTCTGCCTTGTTTGGGGACTCATAACCCCTGCCTGGTTTCCTGCCTTGTCTCAGTTTTGAATTTGCAAAGGGCGTTTAGCCTAAAAGTGGGTTTCCATGGGGTTGCTTGTATATTATGTGTGTTTTCGTTATTTTCGTAACGGCGGAAAGTTTCCTAACGCGTGACCGGCCGATTTAGGCCGCCTACGTATCCCATGAGGGAATCAGGTCATGACGTAGTTCATTACAAGCGAATATTGGGTAAAATTCTAAAGGTGGGACCGAGGCCGATGTGGCCGCCTACGTATCCGCCAAGGGAATCAGGTCGAACGTAGTTCCAATTACAAGCAAAGGAGAAATTGGGATTTTGTAAAAGGTGGGACCGAAGCCGATGTGGCCGCCTACGTATCCGCCAAGGGAATCAGGTCACACGTAATTCCAATTACAAGCAAAGAACAATTGAGCATTTTTCTAAAAGGTGGGACCGAAGCCGATGTGGCCGCCTACGTATCCGCCAAGGGAATCAGGTCACACGTAGTTCCAATTATTACATATGAAGGGCAAAATATATTAAACTAACTATTTTAGGACTCGGCGGGCCAAAGCAGGGTACGAGTCCACTTCTTCGCTTCGCGTGTCTTAGAGGCGGTCTTCATGGATCATACCGCATCACATTGTATTTATGTTTCCTTTTCAAAGAACGGCGGACTTTAGAGCCTTTCCACGCAGCTTGTCAGATCTTCTTCTTTGATTTCTCGAAGTCGTGTTTTGATGAATGACCGGTTCAGCGCAATGTGCTCTAGCCACGAGCATTTCTCTTCCTTCGAGATTGATTGATGATTCAACGACAGCCCTTCCAAACCGCTTTGTTCAACAATCATGTTCACATGGCATCATCGTGGTCCGTAAGTGGTTGTTGTTTATATTGGGAAAACTTCTTTAAGTTGGATGACTCCATCTTTGATCAATTCCTCGATTTTGTCTTTGAGGTATAACAATTTTCGGTGTCGTGTCCTCTCAGACCGAGTGGTATGCACAATGTTTAGTTTTATCGCGCGCTGGAGGTAGGCACAGGGTATTTCTCGAATGGGCGAGTATTCCTGCGGCTTTCCTTCATACACTTGGGCTATGGGTTCGCCTAAAGGTGTATAGGTTTTTGTTGGTTTTCTTTCGATCTACGCGGGTTTGGGTCCGCTGTGCGGGTTCGTGATTGTGGTGAGTATTTTGGATATCTTTGGTTGGGTATGGTAAATGTGATATGGGGCGTAGTCGATAATGTGGATTTGAGTGTTTTGGTTATAGTAAGGAGGCGTGGATTGTGATACACCGGATGTTGTTCGCCTATGCTCCCGAATGACCATGATAGAGGTGATGCATCTCTTCCTCTCGCGAGGTACCTCATATGGAATCGATCGCATTGCCTCGCTAGTTGCTTGTAGGACCGCCAAGTTTGTAATTCGCCTGTCTTAATGCTCTCTTCCACGGTCGCCATTCTACGACTTCCGCAAAACTTCGCCAATTACACCGATCATCCTTTCATAATATGTCGCGTCTTTCAACGATCGCACGAACAAAGTGGTCATTTCGCCTCTCGCCATTGGAGCTGGACCTTCGCCGCTTCGACCGCCACCTCGGCGTATTCTGAAAGTTTCGTGGATTTCTTTTCAAGCTTCATAAGATAAAATCTGCTTCAAGACAATGTCGCTGTTGAATCTAAATCTATCCATGAAATCTTGTGCCACGGCATTCCAATCGCCCCATTTTCGGTGTCTTGACATGTACCACCCAGCACGGTTAGACTCACGATGAATAGCTTCATGATGATTGCTTGATTTTTACCAACTCCAATCAATTTATCGCAATATGACCTTAGATGAGCTCGAGGATTCCCCTTTCCATCGAACATGTCAAATTTGGGCACCTTGTACCCCACAGGTAATTCAACGTCAGGGTGCATACATAAGTTTTCATATTCAAACCTTCTTCCCCTTGTTCATCGAATGCTTTTGAATGCCTCTTTCAAACTACTGATTTCTTTTGCCATATTTTCATCACTCTCGGCTCAGTCCGCTCCATTTCCTTGTATTGATCTGTCTCTTGGGAGGATGTATGCATAATAAATGGTTGGCTTTCGATCGGATGTGCTAATCTCTCACATTGTTTGTGTGTCATCTGCTCGTATTGGGTGGCTTGGCAATTTGGGTTGAGTGAGGAGATATAAGTAGGTGGAGGTTGAGATGTGTATGTAGTGAACGGATCGTTTTGGAGGTCGGCTTGCAAATTGACCGGGCGAGTGACATTTTGGTGTGAGCTGGTATGTTGCGGCCTCTGCGGGGAGCTTTGGGGAAGTGGAGGCTCAATGGCTTGTGACACGATTGCATTTGTCCTTTGCTCTGGGAGTGGTCCATTCAAGCTAATAGACAGGTTTGTGATATTTCGGAGCCTTTCTATTTCGGCTTGCATGATTTCCATTTGCTGCAATAGTGTGGCGAGGTTTTGATCATTGGTGTTTCTCCTTTCCAACGCCTCTGCATCCTGCGGGAACGGACGAGTCTAAGTTGTTTCGTTCGTGCTTCGGATTAGTCATTTATTGGATGATTGTGCTTACGCACAACGCGAATCAACCTTTTGGGGATAAGCTAGACAAAAATAAACCTTTAACAAATGAAGCAAACCAAATTAGTATAATATGCAAAAAGTTGCAGTCGATATATACTAATAAGCAAATTGCAAATCAAGTGCGTGTTCTAACATGTTTGGGACCTCTTTATGCCAGAGGTAGGCCTAAACGTCAAATATGCGAGGTTATGATTGGATTTGTCCAAGTCGCCCAACTGTAATGCTTTTGTTGGAAATGACGACCAAATGACGGTGCACTTTTTCCAATTTCAGCATGACATGATTAGGTTTGGATTTGTCTATCATCGCCACGCTACATATAATATGCTGGTTGGTCGTTGGGTTGAGGAACCCGTCGACAAGTTTGGTGTCTTCCTAATTGTGGTGTCGATGCCAAGGACCGACCCACCTAAGGTAAATGCATGCATGCCCTAAAATAAAGGGTGGTATAGCTCTATCTTAAGTTTCTAAGATTTGGCTTTTCTAGGCCTTGAGTTCCCGAGCGGACAACTCGAGTGAGAAGGCTACGCGACCACCGGTTGGACCGGATTCTCCGCGCAAAACACCAACTCTCTTAATTTTGGGTGTTTGAAAGAAATTTGCAGGTGCGCGAAGCACACCCGCGTGTTGTGTGTGATAGTGTGAATTTTCCAGAGTGGAAGAAATATGAGCGGAATGCCAGTTTAAGGAAAGCAGTAAAACAAATAGCAATTAAAACAGTTAAACATACAAAATTAAGCGAGCAATTTTAAGGCATTTAAAACAAACAAATAAAGCTAAGCAATAATAAACCTAGGTTTGTTATGGTCAAGAACCTAAAATCCCCAGCGGAGTCGCCATTTCTGTCGCGCCCGATTTCGACCGCGACTTTTTCTAAAAGCGAACCCTGCTTAAGTAAAAATGTTAGGAAATAAATAATAAAATGCTAATTGTTTAAAGGAATGTTAAAGTGTTAAAAAGTTTTAAAAGGGTGCTTAAATATTAAAAGTGTTAAAAATGTTTAAAATGTTTGAAAAGGGTTAGAAATGCTAAAGGGTTCGCGGAGTCGCCACCTAATTAATTTGGGTGAATTAGGACACCTAAATGTTAACTAGTTTAAAGTAAACATTAACTCCATTTAATGATCTGCTAAATTTAATGAGATTCTGGGTAAGGGTTCTTTATTATCCTAAAGGGAAGGGGTTAGGCATCCTAAAGGATCCGCTAATTTGCGGTTGTCCGTTCAAACCTAGGGTTAATTATTTATGCTAACAATGCGTGTTTTGAAAAGTATTTAAGTAAAAATATAGGAAGTATTTTGCTAGTATAAAAATGTGAGATTTATTTTAGAATATATAAAGCTAGTTCGGCTAAAAGATGATTTATGCATTTTATGACGTATTAGATAAGATACATGTGTTGTAATAAAAAAATTATTATGTGAAATGTATACTTATAAAATAAGATGTGAAATATCTATTATGCAAAAGGCTAACAAAATAATTTTTAATTATGAATGTTAGTAGGAGTTTATGAAGAAATTAATTTATTATGCTAAGGATTTAATAGAGTGATACTTTAACTACGTGGATATTTAATGTCATTTAGTATGGCTTAGGCGATGCGTGACTAGTCAAAAAATAATTTAATTTAAGGAGAGTGAATTTCTAGCGTCAAACTATTTTTTAATGACAACCCAAAGTTTAGCTATTTTAAATGTACTACTAGTAATCGAGAATGTAATGTTAGACAAATAAGTACAATAAATAAATGGGGTGAGGATATGAAGTGATAAGGACTCGAAGAAATGGCGAAGTCATTCGCCGGTGGCTTGGAATTTCCGATGCGGATAGAGAACGCACATAGATGCGGGTGAATGCAGATCTTCAGTTGATCAAAGCGCGACGAGTCTCGCGATGAAACTCTTCATTTGGCTCCGGTGCATTTCATGTAAAACAAAGGAAAATAAGGATTAGTATTTAGCCTAACCTTGTCACATAATAAGCATTTATATAAAAATTGAGCAGCTGGTAAATAACTTCATTTTTCGCAGGGCAATGCAGGCCCAAACATACGGTACTTCAGGTTTGAAAACAAGGGACAAAGTACATACAATGATCCCAACTATTTCTGACTTAAAGGAAAATGGGTAGGCCTAGGACATAAACTCTTTTAGATTTTAAAAGGATAAACTGATTAGCTCAATGCTTGCAACAAACCCATTTATACGAACATGTAGGTAAAGATATTCACTATATACGCATATATTCTGATCAGAAACAAAACAGGGCAACCTGAATACGCAAATACGTGTATGATCATATTTATACCCTGTATATTCCTTAAGGTATACTATCCCTAAACAGTCTTATGAGTGTAGTCAAATCCTTTTGATAATATTCAGTTAATTACGAAGGCATTCACACAGATTAATAAACAGGCCTTACAAATCACGATCTCGGAGGCGGAACGACATTATATTCCTCAACTATTCTAAACAAATATAGCAGGTTGCAAATAATCAAAACGTTATTGTGACTGCTTCTTCTAACATATATGACACTACCCCCACCGACGGAATGAATCCAATTTACACACAAGTAAACCACAGATTACTATCCAGCAAACAACACAGAAATATATGTATGTGAAGTAACAGAGAGATGTATTAACGGACGCGTCAACATGAGTGACTAACACTTTAACACTCAAACACACAGGAGATACAAAATGGACTGAGGGGTTTAGAACAAACATGTTACGGGAATCTCCTAATAACCTAACAGACAGGTCAACATGTATCGCCTCCTTTCACCGGTAGGTCCACTCAATCAAGAAAGCTAAGAATTATGGATTTGAGAGGATGAAAATTTCCAATCACATGTAGGATCACACATCAGATATATCTTCAAACCCAAATCTGAACGAGCCAGACCTCTTTCCCTATTACCTGTCCGAGTAATGCAAACTGGCAGATAAGGAATTTCAGATTTTTGACAGTTTTATAAGCATGCTATTCCTAAGCGCACTGACAGTTTTAGCGGTGCTTTGACACTCTCAAGTAAACATTACTATATTAGAATCATTTTGGCGAGATTGACCGGTCATGGGAGATCTATGGTACAAGTTTGGCCATCGATTATCGGGTAGGAAAGCCAATAGTATTCAGAACCTCAACTAGAAATGGAGATATCCATATACTACATTACACACTACACATTACATACTCTGAGATAGTGCAACAAATAACATGATATTGAACAAATTGCGACTTCATCGCTTTAGACGTGGCGAGTTGGTATTAATAATTCCAATCCGAATCGATAAGTGAAAATAGGTTTAAACATGTGTATTAATACTAATAAGCATGATTAATACTTATATAACACGATAATACGATTTAGATAACCAACGGTATTTCCACAAACAAATTTCATATCGATGAATACGAATCTAAGCTAAACACATTCAATCACACAAACATACATCAATACAAAAGATCGAGAAGAATTTGGTTTACTTCTAACCGCAGGCAACAGGCGTATCAAGTCGCTTGCTCACCCGGGTTTATTGCGATGCGATTCGGCGATGTAGTTTCGCTTTCTAATTTTGTGTTATCGGAGGGGCTAAGATGTATGACCGGGGAATTTCTAGGTGTAGAACTCTTCGCTCCACGATCGCTTCTCCTATACTTGCATGTATAAGTCGATCGTTTTTTTTTTGCAATCCAGAGGGGGTCCGGATTTCGATCCTTGCCCTGACCATCGATTGCTTCCCCCATTTTTATAGTCCTAATCTTGGGTTCTAAGTTTGGTAGGGTTTTCAATGCTGGTTTTTGTGCGATTTGCACGAATCTTGGCGATTTAGTTTTGATTTTATTGTTATGGTAAGTTTGTATTTTTGGGCAGATTCGGTAAGGGAACGATTTGGTTATGTGACTCGCCGGATTCTCAGGCGAGAATCCCGGCATGGGCGACGGGGTTAGGTGCGGCGACTTTAGGTTTCTCTTTTTCTAAGGGCTGTTGAGGACGATCGACGAGGCAAAAGGGGCTGCTGGCCTATAAGGCTGAAGGATTTGGGCCTTGCGGGTTTGGACTGGGTAGAGTTAGTTTTTTTTGTTTGTTTTTGTTTTTGTGGGTTTTCGACAGGGATGAGGAGAAAAAATGAAAAATAAGTGGTCACTGCGTATATCGCGTAGGAGTGGGATGTGCGGGTTGGGCTGATAATTTGTTGGGCTGCGGATTATTAATTTAAGGGATGGGAATTGGGCTAGTTAAATGAGTATTAGATTTAAGAATTAGTTTGGGTAGCATTTAATTTAGGTAGAGTCTTAATGTTGTGTTTTAATTCTAGGTGTATTAATTAATAATAAATTAAATTATTTAAATTGTGATTAAATTATTTAGGTGTTTTATTAGTCTAAGTTTGAATTTAAATTATTATAATAATAAATGCGGGTGTGCTATTTAATTAGTGCTTAATATTTTATAACGCGATGCTGTTATTAAAACTTATTAAATAAAAATTAGGACTTCTTAATTCTTTTATGAATGCTATTATTAAAACGCGGGTGTTAGATTATTATTTTATGTATTTATGCTTGTATTAATGTTTTATTGCTGCATTTTATTATTAAAAATTATGAGAAATTATTTCACAAAATTAGTGTAATTTTATAGTTAATGATCGGACGGGAGGGTCAAAATTGGGTGTCAACAGTGTCCACGGCCCACGATGGACAAAAACATAAGAAAGATTGAGTAGGAAAAGTGTTGTGTTGATACCATTGTCTTGGCATATACTAAACACTGACGGTTCAAGACATCACGTTCACCGCGCAGTAAATATATCCGATGGTATTCTACTATGGAAGGTTCAAAGCTCTGGCTACCTCTCCAGATGCAACATCGTTCCGCCGAGTCATTGCTAGAACGACACCATACGCGTGCACCAAAATCTCTTCCAAGAGGGGATTGTTGGAAATATATATTAAACGTGAAATAAAGTAAATCCTATTAATTATGAATCGAACAATTGGGGGCCCCGCACGTCGGAAACATGGTTTTCACACACGTGCACATAAAATGCCAAAAATCATAATTTCCTTAAGTAGAAGAGATATTGGTACTTATACGAATTGTTTTAGACGTAAAATAATAGATGGTCATTGACCAAATAACAATGATTTCACGTTGGTAAATGAAAGGAAGACGTGTACAATGTATGAAAGACGAAACGAGTCTAAAAATGCCGCGGTCCCTGACTGCAGGGCCACGACGCCGGCGACGCCCGAAACTCTCTGAAGTTTCGGCCCTGCGGCGTCAGCCTGCAGGACCACGACGCCAACTCAAAGATCTTTCTTCCAAAGCAAACACTTGAGTTTCCTTTGCTCATTTGTTTGATTGCTGTTTTATCTTGGGAGATAAGTTGTCATTACAACTGTTGAAAGGATATACGGGGCAATATTATCATAAGGATAGATTGTTCATCCAATCAACTCAGCAAGACCTTTTTCTTTGTTTAATTTCCAGATTTCTTGTTACTTGGTGTTGATATTACAATTTTCATTTCCTTGTAATTTTATACACTTGATCCAACAACTATTACCTCCACCAAACGCTCTTCTCCTTTCGAGTTAATTAAATTACTTTGATTCAGATGTCTTTGATCAAATGGAAGTAAAATTATAAGGATCTTAAACCTAATAAAAGAAAAACCTAAAAATCAAAGAAGAACCTAAAGGGTCCTAAACCTAATAAAAGAAAATCCAACTTGTACATAGACGGCATCATCAATGGGACCTTTATATATTAATAATATTTTTGTCCTAATAATTATGAAATTCCCATATAAACTTAGAAAAATTGGATGAAATTCCTATTAAATCTCTCTATGGAAAATGCAACAAAACATTAAATTCATAAAGTCCTAAGTTTTCGGAGAGGATTCATATAAGGTAATATATTATTTTATTTTAACGTATTTTTACATCCTTTTACTTTAGGACTTTCTACCTAATTGGTAGATTTTAATTCCTAAATAGTAGGACTTCCGACATAGATCAAATTAAGAATCAATTTAATAGGTGTAGCTCAGTTGGTTCCAGAGTTACAGATTGCTCTCAAGAATCAATTTAATAGGATTTTAATTTAATTTCAAAGTCGAAATATTAGAAAAATAGTAAATGATAATTATATATTATTGAGTTTTTTAATAAAGAGCAAAAAATTCAATCAACATTAAAATTCTTCGTGCTTTTAATATAATATAGATTATCAAAATTACCTTACACTAGCTTAAAGCCTCCTAAAACAATGCACAATAATAAACCAAAACAAATCCCATTTCCCACGCCTAAACAATAGGAATTGAATTCATGCTAAATTTAAGGGATTATTTAATTTGTTTTATTTCTAAATAAAATGTGGATTAATCGGGCCATATTTTTTTTTCTTTTTAATTTGGGTATTTCGTTAGTTTCCCTAAAAAGTAATAATTCACGTAAATCAGCCAGGTCCATATTGGTTGGGGTAACAAAGGCCCAAATATGTATACGTGTTCCTGGTGACTAGCTCGGATGTAAAGGCCCACGTACTCCTCAACTCAACACCTCCCTAGGGTTCCTTCATACCTAGGGTTTCTTGTTCAAAATCTATATACGCTCATTTAGGGTGAAAGATTGAGCGTTTGGATTGAAGTTGGACGAGTCAAGATAGATTGAATTTGTAGATGACCCAATGCTCAACCCGTTCAAAATTTACGTGAGCTAAGATGAACGGGTCAAGATGAACTAAATGATGGGTGATAACCCAACTTGCCAAACTTAATCCTTTACTTTTACAAATTTCAAACTTACCTTTTATGATGTTATTTTATTTTGTATAATATTTGATTTTTTCATATCTTTATTTTTAAAATAAAAAAAATATTTTAATTTTTTTTATAAAAGCAAAAAAAAAAAAAAGAACTAGAAATTTGAGGATGTGATGGGGTGAAAGGGGTAGGTGTGGATAGGAGGGTAAGAATTTTTTTTATATTTTTATAAATTGTTTATAAAAGTAAAAAAAATATAAAATAGAAATTTGAGAATGAGGTGAGGTGGGGGAGGGGGTAGGTGGGGTAAGAAAAAATTTCATATATTTTTATAAATTATCTATAAAAGTAAAAAAAAAAATAGAAATTTGAGATTGGGGTGATTTTTTTTATTTTTTTATTTTTTATAAAAGTAACAAAAATATGAAATAGAAATTTAAGAATGGGGTGGGGTAGTGGGGGTAGGTGGGGTTAGGGCGGTAGGGGGAGATAAGAAACAATTTCATATTTTTTATAAAAGTAAAAAAAAATGAAATAGAAATTTGAGGATGGGGTGGGTGGGGATGGAGGGGTAGGTGTGGGTATGTGGGTAAGAAAAAATTCATATTTTTATATTTTTTTTTATACAAGTAAAAAAATATAAAATAGAAATTTGAGATTGGGGTAGGGATAGGGCGGGGGTAAGAAAAAATTTCATATTTTTTATAAAAGTAAAAAAAATATGAAATAGAAATTTGAGGATGAGGTGGGGTAGAGTGGAGGGGTAGGTGTGGGTAAGGCGGTAGGTGTGGGTAAGGCGGTAGGTGTGGGTATGTGGTAAGAAAATATTAATATTTTTATATTTTTTTATACAAGTAAAAAAAAATATAAAATAGAAATTTGAGATTGGGTAGGGCGGGGGTATGACAGATCTAAGATAAAATTTCATATGTTTAATATTTTTTTTTATAAAAGTAACAAAAAATATGAAATAAAAATTTGAGGATAGAGTGAAAGTGAGGTGGGGTAGGACGGTAGGGATAGTTAAGAAAAAATTATATATTTTTATAAAAGAAAAAAAATATCAAATAGAAATTTGAAGATGAGGTGGGGTGGAGGGGTAGATGTGGGTAGGGCGGGTGAGGTAAGAAAACAATTCATATTTTTTTATAAATTGTATAAAAATAATGAAATAAAAAATAGAAATTTGAGAATATGGTAGAGCGGGAGGTGGATAGGTAAGAAATTTGAGGATGGAGTAGGGCACGAGGTGAAGGATGTAGGGGATGAGGTAAGAAAAAAATTCGTATTTTTAATAATTTTTTATTAAAAAAATATGAAATAGAAGATTTGAGTAAATAATAAAATATTAGATGAGTTATTTTTGACTAATTTAATGGGTTGATTTGAGCTGTTCAAGATGAATGAGTTAAGTTGGAACTTAAATTTAACACATTTAATAATATGTCAATGAGGCGGGTTGGACGGGTTAATTGGTGGGTAAATTGAGCGAGTCCAATTTGACATTTCTACCCTCATTCGATCTATTTTGTTCAAAATGATGCCACAAAGTGGAGTTGCTCAACCACCAATGGATCAATGGATGATGCCGCCACACCAATTTCAACAGTACGGTGGTGCTATTCCGACAGCTAACCCTAGTCCTAGCTCCATCGAGAATACGAATGAGGTTAGGTCACTTTGGATTGGGGATTTGCAGTATTGGATGGATGATAATTATCTATCCACTTGTTTCTATCACACCGGCGAGGTAATTACTAATCAATATATCGTAGAGATTGATTAACCTGAAATTGTAATCAGAATTAGCGACATTTTTTGTTATAAAATCTTGTAATCAAGAAAAATGTGCCCTCCCTCTTGAGTGTTCAGTTCAGTTACATTTAATGGAGGGGCAGGCATGTTAGGGCTAGCTCTGTGAATCCTAGGTTCATCTGCAAGTTTGCAATTTTTAGAGTATCCCACAAAGTGGGGTATGGGTAGCGTAGGATGTACACAGACATTACCCCTCTACCTTTGTTAGATAAATTGCTTTCTTTATGATACAGTCCTCATAATTCATATGCTGTCAGGTTATTTTCTGCTAATCCGACGTTCATATGCAATTTTTAGAGGACGATTGTTTAATTAAAGGAGAAACTAATATTAGAAAGTCTCAGTTTCTTAAGTGGTTATTGAGCTGGTTAGATTAATTGCTTTCTTTCGGATATAGCCCGGTCATGTTGTTTATGACTTGTGAAAACGATTTCTTATTTGTGATGCAGTCCTCATAATGCCTCTGCCAATGATGTTTGTAGATGGATGATTCTGGCCCTTTCCCCTTAGGATCACCATATATTTGAACATATTAGTAAACTGTTTCTCAACCATTTCAATCATTTTTTGGTAATCATCAGGATACATGGATGTATAGGCATAGGTGATCATTCCCTTCTTATACCTAGGATCTAAGATTGATCCAAAGGATAACAAGATATCACACTCTTTTCAATATTTATCAAACTTAAGGGCCATTCTCCTAGCCATATTTTGCATATGCTTTTTACTTGTAACAACCAACTGAGCATTGATCAATTCTTTGATTCTACTTAACTCCAACAAAAATAAGTTAATTGTTGGATAATTACTTTCACTTATCAAATTTGTAACATCAAGAAAAACCTCAAGGAATTCACAAATTTCATGAATTTGTGCCCATTCTGCATCACTTGACACATATCTGTCAAAAGATTCATCATCCTCCCCATATTTAGTGAAACACTCTTTGTAATTGTAAGCAGTAGATAGCATAACATAAGTGAAATTCCATCTAGTGTTATTATCTAATATTAATTTATTTGGGGGCAGTTTCAGATTCAATCTATGTTCATTGAAAGAACCAAGTCTGTTCTCTGATCCAAATAGATATTTCACTCCTTCCCTAACAACCTCAACAATAGACTCTATCTCTTTCAACCCATCCCTCACTAACAGATTTATAATATGGGCACACCATCTAACATGGAATAATTTCCCATCCAAAACAAGATTTGAGTGTTTATTGTGATCTTTTTTTAGAATTGAAATACAAAGATCATTGGTAGAGGCATTGTCAACAGTAACAGAGTGAATTTTATCACTAATCCCATAAACATTACACACTCTATGAACTTCTTTGGCCAAAGCAGGACCATTGTGTGGTGGAGGGACATTTACAAAAGAGAGTACTCTCTTCTGTAAAGTCC
This sequence comes from Przewalskia tangutica, assembly GCA_029844215.1. Classification (NCBI taxonomy): domain Eukaryota; kingdom Viridiplantae; phylum Streptophyta; class Magnoliopsida; order Solanales; family Solanaceae; genus Przewalskia; species Przewalskia tangutica. Next base: position 94,257,059 of record CM056724.1, on the reverse strand, counting down.
AATTCCTATCAATGAAATGGCCTGTGACTACCATATAGCCTATTCTTTGAACACCTGACCACCAGCAATCAATTGTCAAACTAACTCTACTTACTTTGGCTAAAAGCCCTTTTAATCTCTCCCTTTCTTTCTCAAACACAGTAAATCATTCTTTTGTAACCATCCATCTACTGATATTTTTGTAGTAAGGAGTATAAGCCTTCAAGAATTCATTAAAGACCCTATGTTCAACAATACTAAAGGGGTACTCATGAGCCAAAATCATATGAGCAGCTAGTGTTTTGACTTTATCAAAGCTAAACACAAAAGTTTGAATAGAACCTTCCCCGCAGAAATAACAACACCAGAAAACTGAGTTTGTCTAGACTTATCTGACTTATCTCCATGGATTGGTTTTGAGAAATACTTGTGCCTGAAAGGACATGCTTCGGTCAAATGCCTCAATAAGTGAGAAGTAGTGCCTTTGGCTTGAACTGACATTAGTTTACTACAATGTCTGCATTTGTTCTTTTCACCAAAAGGCAGTGTAATTGGATCCATGTGATTCTAGACATCTGATATGTTTGATGGTTGAGGAGTAGCTAAACAATCTCCAGCACCACCTTCAACAGATTGAGACTGTTGTTGTTGTACCCCTTGGCTATACTCATTTAGAGTATCCTCAACTGACTTTAACAAAGCAAGCATACCCAAGCCTCATGTACCCTTGCCCTGTTCATCTTCATCATTATCAGACTCTAGGTTCTCAATTCCCAAGTCATCATCAGAATCAAACTGGGGAGTATCTGATGAATCAACAAAAGAGAAAGTCATTTATTAGATTTTTGAAAGTGAATGTAATTATTTAATTAAAAGGAAATTGAATTAAAATAAAACAAATTACAATTTACAAAAAAAACCTAATTATGAATTCATAACTTTATAACTTGTACCATTTTTAGGACATCCAAATGACAAAAAACAAAATCAAAAAAGGGTAAATCTGAATCAGATCTTTTTAAAAAGTAATTTTAATCTTTTTGAAGTTAAAAAGTAATTTTAACTTATGACTGAAAACAAAAGTGAAATTGAAACCCAAAATCAAAATCAAACATTAATTATCCTAATTACAGTTACATGCATCAACAATTGAACATCGGAATCATAAGAATTGAAAATCCTAAAAGTTCAAATACAAAACCCTAATTCAAACTCATAATGTAATAATCGACTTTCAAAATTGAAACACAACAATTAGTATCAATATCGAAAACCCTAAAAGTTTAAAACAAAATTTTTATTACATACCTTGCAAGTCTGAAGAATTCGGAATCGATGATGTTAGGGAGATGAGAAGATCCGAATCTGACATAGACTTTGATGATGAGGGAAGAATCGGTGACGTTGGGGGGTTTGTATCATGAGGTTTCAACTGGTGGCTTAATCTTAGCCGCCAAGGTTAGAGAGAGGTCAGAGCAAATGAGGAAGAAGAGGGCAAGATCGCAGCAAGAGGTAGGGCTGAAAGAGGGCAAGACCGCAACAAATGAGGGAGAAGAGCTGAAGAGGGCAAGATGCAGCAAATAAAATTTTAGGGTTATATATATATATATATATATATATATATATATATATATGGATCAAGCGGAGACTTGGGCACATGTGAATCGAACCAAATATTCGGCTCGATTTGGGCCGAATCAAAATCTAAGGTTCGACCCTATATTTGATGCAACGAATCGAACTCAAATCGAGCTTTTTCGAGCCGAATTTTGCGAATCGAATAGTTTGGCTCACTCACAGTCCTAATAGTGATATAAGTTTGTGAGATGTGACATGTGCTGCTTGCAGTTTATATGTTGAGTGAAAGATGATGAATTCATGCTGTATTTCTGATTTCCTTCTCACTTATAATTCTGCTGAGTAACCTTGTTGCCTTACATACTTGGTTACTATACAATGCTATGGAAAAATGATGAAACAATTTTGATTTCTACTATCCTGTTGCCTGTTGCCTTTGGAAAAAAATTGAAATGATTTACTAAGATGCCTATGATTCTATGAATTATGATGTTCTGAATTCACTTTCATTAATGATGTGTTGTTGCCTGTTGCCTTTGATGCATGTTCGGAAAGATGAAAATAAAGATGGAACCTCACTTGGCCAAGAACAAAGTAGCCAAACTATACCTCCTTCACAGCCTAAGGTTGCCCAATCCTCAAAGGGAACTACCAAGCCACCAAACAATTTGAAGAAGAAGCAAAATCAAACGCAGAGAAGAACTTGAGTGTTTTGAATTGTAATAACTAATAAGTAGACAAGTCACACTATTACCTATTTTGCAAATTGTTTTTGGGTTGTGAATATGTGCACTAAGTATTCGCTATTAATACAGTTTTTTGGGTTGTGAATATGAAAAAATTACTTATTTTGCAAACTGTTTTTTCCATCTTTCGGATCGAACTATTTTCGAATATTCGATCCGATTTGCTGAATCTGATCGAACCTTAACTGCTCAAAAATACTGTCGAACCCGAATCGAGCTTTAATTTTTAAGATTTGACGAGTTCGAATCGAACCTAAGGTTCGAAATTTTCGAATCAAATCAAATATATGTATTATTCGGTAGGGTTCGGCTCGGTAACAGCCCTAGACGTACCAGGGGATATGGATTTGTCAAGTTCGGCGACGAGAGTGAACACATGCGTGCTATGACTGAAATGAATGGTGTGCTTTTTTCAACTAGGCCCATGAGGATTGGCCCAGCCGCGAACAAGAAACCAGTGGGTACCCCGCAGAAAGGTATGACCATGTCCCCCTTTCATCTGATATGCTGAAGTGGAATTTTTCTGTTCTTTTTTTTGTTGTTTTTGCAGTTCGAACTGTACTGTTTGTTGTCTGCATTCCTGATTTCGATGATGCCATAAATTTCTTGATGTGTTCAGGGTCTATAAGTTGATTGTTCTTTCAGCTTTGCACTTGAAGAAGAGGAGTCTTTAAAATCCTTTACTTCCAGTACTTAACTTTCTACACATGGGGGCATTTAATTGTTTCAAAATGTGCATAAACTTATAAAACTCGTGTTGTCTCAAAGCAGGAAACAGAGAGGCTCTCATATGGGGGCCTGGAACTGATTTCAGCTGAAATGATTCCACCTTTATGCGTGACCTCATTTAGGTCAGTTTATTTGTTTATGTCATGCTTCCTTACTTCGTATTCTAGTGGCATTCTTATGCTACATTCAATTAATTTCCGCTTCCTGAATTACTATTACGAGCCTTAGTAAATTTATTTCCATTTCTATCAAAATTTAAATTTCCTTCATTTTTACCAGTTTATTTAATTTCTCAGCTGGCCTATGTTATTTCAGTTACCTTTTAAATAATGCTGCGCAAGCTGTTTCCGTACATTTCCTTTCAATTCTTTCCTTCCTTTGTGTGTCATGTTCACACCCTGTCTGTGTTAATGGTGTATGCTACTAATTCTGGGAACTCAACTTCATCTATCAACACCTTTTCTTTCGTAGGTCAAAGTAATGTAATATTGGAGATGCAAAAAACAGTTATATCACTAGTTTTGTAGGATGCCTTTTGGCTAATGACTGGAGGTGATTCTATATAGCTTTTCAGTTCTAATACATTTGTCGAACAGTACTCATCTCTTCCATTTTCGTAGACTACAGATCCGGGGAATCAATTCAATTTCTAATTGAACTATTCGCCCTTTGCCTGGGCGAGAAGAATCTTCCAGGGAAGTCTTAAGAATCTCTCTTCTCTTTAGGCTCCGAGTTCTTTTTGGGGGGATGGTCTAATTTAGGATCAGGGTTGGGTAATAGACTGACTGTCAAGGAGTTTTAGCCACTCTCCTGTTAAGGAGAGACGTGAAAACCACTTGCTTGACTATAAAGTTGGAAAGGGGAAAAAGTAAGTTCCGTGTATCATTGAACTGATGACTTCCACCACGTCAAGGTGACTCTTTCCTTTCCAGTTGCCGTCCGTTGGTTTTCATTTGTCGAATTATTCAATTGGTCATTTGACATTTAGAGATTAAGAAACTAAATGAAAGATTCTTCAAGTTCTAATCAGTGGTAAAATGCTGAAATGTATAAAAAATTGACTTGCGAAGCACAACTGACTAAGTTGAAAATTGGGGGGGGGGGGGTGCAGACTTTCAATACTCTTAGCATGTACCCCGTGGAATTAATACAGATGCGCACAAGATGGCTTCGACACCACGGTTATTTAAAAAAAACTCACAGTACTCCTTCCATTCCAGTTATCCTCTGGATTTCATTTTTTTGGATTATTCTATTGGTCATTTGCAAATAATATTTAGAGATTTACGAACTAAATAAAAGATCAGAAGTGTTCCCAAAAACTGAAATATTGAAGACAATTGACTTGTGAAGAGTAGCTGATAAGAAGTTCGAAATGATGGGAAAGTAGAAACTTGTAGATCAAATAAGCTGTTCAGTACATATGTTGGCTTACTTTATGTAAGGATAAGGTATGGATGTTATTACTGGCATAATGTGAGGAGTTGGTCTTTACGGGAATGCTTAGAAATAATATGTTAGCTTCATAGGCGCCTTCTTCCATCTTTGATCTTTTCCTTGGTCATGATTCTGATATCTGCTTTGCAAGTTGAAATTTTTTGACAGACAAGAAAGGGTAGCTCAAGTGGAAAACCCCCTCCACCTTCAACGGTTGTAGGTTCGAGTCACCATGTTACATAGTTAAAAAGTTCAGATATTTTTTACACCATCTTGATCTGTTAATTTTTAAGTTGTTTTGATTTTTCAAAAAAAAAATAAAAAATCATGTAAATGTGACCTCTATTTATACTTGTATGATTATCTTATTAGTGGACTGTAGTTATCAATATAGGATGGTAGAATGATACACTGAGAACGTAACACTGATACTTTTCATAGGATACCACAAAATGTATTTTGAACTTGATTGTGATTCATGCATACTCTGTTGATATTTCTATTGCTGCATTAAGAATTAGAAGGGCTTGTTGACTGTCTGAAGTCTGCGTGTTAAATTGTTCTATAAACAGTTCTTGAGCTCCTCCAGCTCATCTCCCTATGAACTGCCTTAGCAATTCGTTTTAGCAAGGTTACATGTCAAGGGGCATGCATTCATGTGTAGGATATAAAGTAATGCTTGTGAATATTTATTTGTTCAATTCTGTTTTTTCTATGTTTGAATGCATTCATTTGTTTCTCCTGCTCATCGATCTTCTTTTCCGAGAAGATGTGGTGGTGAAGTGTTAAATGATTGTTGAGTTGGAATGTTGTCAAGTGTCTTGGTTATATGTTCTGCTTTAGAAAGGTCCTCATACTTCACATATATAAAGCTGAGGTCAATTGATGCGTACTCTGTCTTTGTTTCTTCTTTTAAGCTTGTGTTACTGTCCATTTCCATCTACGTGTTGGAGACTCAAATTTCTGACCCTAGATGCTAGCACTTTTTGATGACTGCATTTCTACTCACATTTTTTACCATTGCAGCTACCTATCAAAATCCTCAAGCTACTAGTCAAGGAGAAAGTGGCCCCAATAATACAACTGTGGGTAGATTGTTTTGATGTAAAGTTTGTTTTTCCGGTATATGCACTCTAACTGTTCATATTCAAATGTGCAGATATTTGTTCGTGGTTTGGATCTCAGTGTTGCTGAAGAGCATTTGCGTCAAGTGTTCTCCCCATATGGTGAATTGGTTCACGTGAAAATAGTTGCTGGAAAGCGCTGTGGCTTTGTTCAGTTTGGTAATAGGTAATGTCAGGTGCAATTAATGTGTCTTGCTAAATATTTTTCTGTATTCCTTTCTCATGTTCTATCACATGCCACTTCCAGAGTTTCTGCTGAGCAGGTTTTGTCAAACTTGAATGGAACACAATTGGGAGGACAAAGCATTCGGCTTTCTTGGGGGCGTAGCCCCTCTAGCAAACAGGTTTGTGGCCTATCTTTGTAGTGTTTAACTTAAATAAATCCGCTACTGTACTGACTCTGATTTCCTATGTAGTTCGACCAGACTCAATGGGGTGGTGGTGCTGGTGCGTATTATGGGTATACCCAAGGATATGAGGCTTATGGATACGCTCCGCCTGCTCAGGACTCTAATATGTATTATGGGAATTATCCCGGATATACGAATTATCAGCAGCCACAGTAGGTATGACAAATCTGGCCTTGAAGGTCTTCTAGCTTTGCTATTTTGGTGTTTAGATGAGGAACTATAGTGGGTTATCAGCATTTTTTCTGATTATCATGGGTTTCTAGTTTCATCAAATATATGCAGACTGCAGTTCTATCTCGCTAAAAGGTTTTTGCATGCCCCGACTTAGGTCTTTTCACTTTTTGGTTAGTCTAGGGGTTCGCTGGGGCTTTCTTATGGCTATACTTGATTCTTCTTCAACGGTATTTGCTCATTTGTTGTTTTCTTTCACATGTGCAGTGATGTTGCTTGTTTTCAAGGAGGCAAAGAAGTAGCCGGCGTTCAAGTTTCCAATGCTTAGGCTGTTGTTTCCAGTCGCACGGACTGGTTGTACACAATAATTTGATAAACTGAGTGATCATGTGAGTTTTTGTGGGACATTTTCCCTTCTGTCTGTAACGTGAGTTTACTATGACGTACTGTACTGAAACCTTCTGAGCAGTATCTTGACCTAATATCCAAATTCTATGGCCGATGCTTATCTAGTTTGTTATGGTATTGTATGTGTAAAATTGTCATGTTGTTTCTTAGTATTTCCGATTTGCAGTTTTTGATTGATTTTGGTTTAAATGTATCCTTAAATTCATGTTAGACGTGGTGTGCGGATTTAATTGCGAGCAGCGTTCTAGTTAAGAGTACTAGCGTCTAGTGTGTTCATATGCTTTATGTAGTTAGCACCTGTATTAACTAAACAGTGTTATCATCGTTTTACTCTTTAGAAAACATTGGATGAAATCATCATATAAAATTATATTTGAAATATGCAAGACTTCGAAATCAATTGGTAATTGCTTGTCAAATGTTTCCATGTTTGAATTATGCAGCGACTCCTAATATTTAAGATCATAATCAAGTAAGTTGTTCTTTATATATGTAATATAACAAGGTTCCTTTCATGTTATACTTTTCTTAATATTAATAGACTTATTATAGAAGAATCATTGCCCAAATGAGTAAAAAAGGAAGTCCAGCAAATGTACAAATCCTAAAAATCAAACCTCAAACAGGGAAAAGGTACCAAATTGTTTATCTTTTCCGTGCAACCGATTTGACTATATGCAAGATACAAATCCGCTTAATTATTTAATCCTATACCAAATTAATAGTTTTAAATATATCGCTATAAATTTATTAAAGTTTGTGGTCTTAAAATTTGTACGATTACATAAACTTTTCATAAGGGTGTGTTAAAATTTTATATGTTTTATTATTTGTAAATATAAAAATATGTTACCTCCATTGTCTTAATTTATTGTCACATGTCGAATTTCGAGCTCTAAATAATTTAATTTTAATTGTGAATTTGCACATGAAGTTTTTAATTTTAAAAAAATAAATTTTTTATATTTGAAAATTACTTATGTTAAATATATAATTTATGGATATTGCTTGTTGATTGTGCGCAGAACAATTGATTGAAGAAGAAAAATTGAGAATTGAGAATTGAGAATTGACAATTGAGATGAAGAGGAAGAGGGAGGAAAGAGATATGATTGAATTGATATTCTGTGAAATGTACATGGATATTTATACATATATCATTTTCACTACTTATCTAGAGTACTCCATACTTGATTACTCTTAACTAAGTATCACTAAATCCTAACAACCATATAACCAACTCTTCTAACTAATATCAATCATTTACACTTACATTATATGTAGTATCTTTTACACCCCCCTCAGGCTAGGGGACATGAAGATATTCTTCATCCCTAGCTTGGACACAATAACAAAACACTCTATTAACAAGCAGTATCATCATAGCACTTGTAAGAGTTCTTCACAAATCTCCATCCATTCACATCACAAAAATATGAATGTCCATCGTTACGCAATAGATCAAAGCCACAAACTGCTTGCCTGAAGACTATGCAAACTTCTCTGGCCATCTGCTTCTCTGCAGGGACAATATTTTCTACAGGTTCAGAATTTGCAGCTCTGTTGTCTTCCATAACCTTTCAGGGTACCAAATATCATCTGGATTGAGGGTAAAGAAGCAGGATCAAGTGCAAAGGATCCTGCAGGTACACCCTTTCCTTCAGTTCCAGTCATTTTGGAAGAAGGAATTCGATGAGAGAACTTGTAAAGTTCGATTGGCTTTATAAAGAATGTACCAACTTCAGTCAGCCTTGTTCTCTGGAAAAGGCTCACAAATCTGATCACTTTATCTAAGTAACCAACTTGGACACCAACATCCACTACATAATCAGAAAGAATCTCCACAATTTCATACTTGTACTTCCTATGATTATCTGGATCAGAGCCCCAACAGACCTCTCTTGCCCATTTCGCACTGCACTTGATGAGAAAATGTAAGTCGATCAGAAGTGAATTCAGTACTCGCACAGCTAAAAATTCCCACAGCCAACAGGCAACTCTGCTGTGACCCAAGCTCTGCCCCTTTGATCTTCCGGATGAGCCTCAAGCCAACTGAACATACATTACCAATTCGGAGCCAAATGACAAGCAACAACGAGAATAACATTCACTACTTCTGTCGCCAAATCAACACCAACATCACAAAATGCTTGTTATTCTCAGCCACTGTTACATTAAAATCAATAGAACCAGCAGGTGTGACAAAATCAGTCGCAACACCAGCAGAATTATCAACAGTGTCATCACCCGCAACATTAGTATTGATTGATACATGCTCAACAAAAAACATCCAAACCAGCGGTGACAACAATAAAAACACATGTTGGTTTTTCAGTACGAGAAGCGACCATTTCTGTATTTAAACCCTAATTAACAACATCAACTACAGTAGGTGCGACACATGCAGAAGCAAATGAAAGCAACTTTTCGAGGATTCTCGACACCCTAAACAATTTCATCACTTTGATTATTGTAGCAACAACAACGAAGAACCCCTCATTTTCTAGTCATACTCGGACTAGAGAATCCCTCGATTCTCCATATGCAAACTCTTAGAATAAGCTCAGATATGCAGTGGAGTCTCCCTCAATTTCTAGTCCAATTTCGGGAAGAAATTCTTCAATTCTCCTGTCCTGAGCTAAACAAATGAAAATAGGCAATCGAACAGTTGATTGACCTGTGAAAAACTCTGTGAATTGAGCTTCAACTCAATCCAGATTGCTTCCGATGAAGTATTCCTCAGTTCTCAGTCGATTTGCAGTTGAAAACTCCTCGATCCTTCCATCAATCTATTGTTTATGGAACTCAAATATGTGACGAAGTATCCCTCAGTTCTCAATTGATTTACAACTGAAAACTCCTCGATCCTTCCATCAATCTATTGTTTATGCAACTCAAATATGCAATTCAACAATTTTACGCTAATTGAATTCAACTGATGTAAAATTCAGCTGTCTGTGATGTATCTACTGATTTGTTCTCCATCATTACTAACTACAGTATATCATTACTGTGAATACCAATTTCAAATGCAAATTGACTTAAATGTTGGTCAATCGAAGACAGAATTGAAGCAGAAATGAAATCGTAATCGAAATCATCCTTGAATGCTTGTCGATCGTGGGTCGAAGCAGATTCGAAACACGAATCAAAACACAAATAAAAAATCTCAATAGCAGATTCGAAACAAAACCTGAATCGCAATGAATTGCTCAGCTTGCTACGTGTTCGATGAATTCGAGATCTCAGTTGAATTCGCCACTTTCGATCTTCAGTAATTCCAACTATTGATTGCAAAGGATTTGCTTAATGTAGAAATTTTTGTTGGGTGTAAAGTACACACAAGTAAGGCACAACGGAAGTTTAAAATTTTGTTAACTTACTTGTCCCAACAAATTCGTCTGGTATGATTATGTTACAATTGAAATCTCCGAGACACAAAGAAAACTTACAGTTTATGAATCTTCAAGTCTCTACTAAAAGGTGTGTACGCGATGTTTTGCTCGGGTGCAAGCCTTGCTTTGGTATATTTCTCTGTCCGGAAAGCTAGAAAATCTTGGCAGAGGTTTGAGAGGATTTTAATCTCTGAACTCTGAGTTCAGAAAGTAAGAATTCAGTGTAAATTCTGTAACCTAAATTATAAGGTTAAGTGCTGAATATATAGGGAGATTATGATACAAATTAGACTGGGATTATGATTAAAACCTGGCCCAAAATCCGATCAGCGATGGGCGATCGGGTCCATCAGCTGCATTCGCGACGCCATTTTATTTTAACGTTTCAGCACGTTTTAATTTTAATTCAATCCAAAATCTAATTTTGACTTAATTAAATAATTTCCATCAAATAGAAATTATCCCATAATTTATTATTGATTAAAATATCTCGATTCTAAATCGAATATTTTATATTCTCTCAATATACCCTTAGACCGAAAAGAAAATCGACTTAGTGCGACCCTTTAGACCTTCACACATCGACACTTAATCAAATTAAGGTTCACACGGAACTCCTAGGCTACGCCACATGACAAACTCAATATGTGAAGAACATTTACAAGACTCTAGTAAACATAACCTTTATGTGAGATGATAAATTCCTTTCATTCGCGACACACTCGATCAAGCTTAGGATCTGCCACGTGTCTATCCAAATGGCTTGATCACTTTATCTCATATTTATTAGTCGACAATTAGACCATATCTCAAATATGTCTCATGCATTGACCAATGACTTGGTCGACCTAATATCTAAGAAGCTGAGTGTTCTCTCGAACATCTAATCGAGGAATGAATCATATTCTTGGTTCAAATACCACCTTAGTTTGCATCGCAATGTACCCAATACAAGCCATGTCTTATCCTATAAGGAATTTAAGTTTAGGACAGGATCAAAGTACATTACTCTGCAAATTAGGTGCGTATTGACCTCAAGTCAAATGACCTCTATCTCCCACATGCTGATAATACTCTAGACATGTATAACAAATAGTTTATCAGCAGGGCATGCCAATATCCTCTAAGAGTATCCATGTGTCCATCACTAACAACCATTACTAGTAGTAAGTAAGACATACTACATTCTCTAAGAATGTGATGCAAATCACATGTCGACTTATAATATATCTTTGATATCCCATTTTCAATGATCATCAGTCGATGCTTCTTTAAGAACTACACTCTATCATTAATATCTCACTCTATCAATGACAACGTAAGCTCAAGAGATACACATTAATGAATGATACAAACAATTAAATAACAATTCAGTAATTGCAAATGCCATATATATATTAATCTCATTAATAATATGAATGTGTTCAAGTACATCTGTCCCTAAAATGATTGTCTCTAGGACATATATACTTTCAATCTCCCACTTGGCCTCGAGCCAATCTCCAACGTATCTAATGCCCATGTTTTCGAAATGACCATTATGCTTGACTAAGCTTAATGGTTTAGTAAATGAGTCTGCTAGATTTTCATCTGTGGGAATTTAGTCTAACTTTATTTCTTCAGTCTCCACCATCTTCCTGAGTATGTGGTATTTCCTTAGTACATTCTTATTTCTGTTCCTTGATCATGGTTCCTAAGCTTGCGCAATTGCGCCAGTGTTGTCACAATAAATGGTTATTGGACAAGTGGCACTTGGAACAACCCTTAGTTCTTTTAAAAACTCAGATATCGCGACAACTTTCTTACCAGCTTCCGATCCAGCAATGTACTCGGCTTCAGTAATAGTAGTTGAAACATCAGTTGTAGCTTGTTTGGAACTTTTCCAACTCACTATTCCACCATTTAAAACGAAGGCATAACCAGAATGAGATTTAAAGTCATCAAGGTCTATCTAGAAACTAACATCAGTGTACCCAGTAGCTACTAGCTTTTATTGTCCACCATAGACTAAGAAATATTCTTTAGTTTATCTAAGATACTTAGGAATACTCTTCATTGCTTTCTAGTGTTCCTCCCCAGGATTCTGCTGGAATTTGCAAGTCATGCTAATTGCATAGGCCACATCTGGCCTCGTACATGTCATGACATACATGATTGATCCTATAGATGAAGCATATGAGATCCTCTTCATGCATTCAAGTTCTGCAATAGTAGAAGGACTATCCTTCTTTGATAACTTGATGCATTGACCTATAAGATGATTTCCTTTCTTGGAATTCTCCATAAAGAACATTTTAGCACTTTGTCTATGTATACGGACTGTGTCAACCCCAACAATCTATTAGATCTATCTTTGTAGATCATAATTCCAAGAATGTAGTCTTATTATCTCCCATTATCAATATGTCATCTACATATATGACAATGAAGACAATACTTTCATATGTGCGTTTACTATAAACACGTGGGTCTTCTTTGCTTCTAACAAAGTCAAACGATTTGACTGCTTTGTCAAAACAAATATTCCAACTCTTTGAGGATTGCTTAAGTCCATAAAAGGACTTCTGTAGCTTGCATACTGCTTTGGTTTGAGTCTTGGATGTAAAACTCTTTGGTTGTATCATATACACCTCCTCAATTAGATTACCATTGAGGAAGACAGTTTTAACATCCATTTGCCAAATATCATAATCATAGTATGCAACTATTGCTAGCAAAATCCGAATGGATTTAATCTTTGCAACATGTGAAAAGGTTTCGTCATAATCGACCTCAGGCCATTGATAACCTTTTGCCACCAATATTGCTTTATAAGTGTGTACTTTGCCATATGCATCAATCTTCTTCTTGAAGACTCACTTGCATCCTATGGGTATAACCCCCGTTGGCAAATCAACCAAGTTTCATACTTGATTTATGTATATGGATTCCATTTTGGATTTCATGGCTTCTTGCCATCTCTGTGAATTAATGTCTAAAATTGCTTCGCTGTAGGTAGTATGCTCATCATCATCAGGATTATCTATCTCATTGTGTGTTTCAACAATGAGGTTAAGTCTTTCAGGTGCACGATGAGTCCTAGTGGTCCTACGGAGTTCAATATTCTATGTTTCAGTGTTTGTTGTATAAGATTGTGAGAAGGTATTTGTGTATTGGACAATCCAGCACCTTGAGAGCTTTCAGGATATCATTTTGAATAGGATGATGCACAACCATTGTGTCATCTTTCATTGGTTTTGTATGAGAGTCTTGCATTTCTGTATTATCCCTCACATCACTCCCACTGGCTGAAGGGCGTACTCTAAGTACCCAATTATCATCAAATACTCTCACCGAATCCTTACCTAGGTCATTGGACAAGGGTTCATCCTCTATATTATTTTGCACTTCTTGAATTTCTTTAAGTTCTATCTTGTTTTAACCATGTTCCTTGTAGACACAGTCTTCTTCAAGGAAAGTTATATTTCTGGAAACAATAACCTTATGTTCGCCAAGAAGATAGAAGTAGTATCCCCTTGTTTCCTTAGAATACCCCACAAAATAATACTTCTCACTTTTAGATTCCAATTTATCAGTAAGCAACTTCTTTACATATGCAGGACACCCCAGGGTCGCATATGTCTAAGTGCTGGCTTCTTACCATTCCATATCTCATATGGAGTTTTCTTTACTGACTTTGAAGGAACTCTGTTCAAAATATAGATTGAGTTTTGTAATGCATATCCCCATAGGTATGTTGATAGAGCTGAGAAGCTCATCATGGATCTAACAATATCTAATAAGGTCCGATTTCTCCTCTCAGCAACACCATTCATTTGTGGTGTTTTGGGAGGTATCCATTGTGATTGAACTCCATGAAGCTTCAAGTAATCTAGAAATTCTTTAATTAAGTATTCACCTCCTCAATCTGATCGAAGAGTTTTGATACTTGTTTCAAGTTGCTTCTCTACTTTTGATTTGTACTCCATGAATTTCTCAAAAGCTTCGGACTTATGCTTCATGAGATTCGCATGCCCAAACCTTGAGAAATCGTCTGAAAAAGTGAAATAAAGAAATCCTCCCTTAGCTTGAGTTGAAAACGACCCACATACATCGGTATGGACTAACTCAAGCATCTCTTTGACATGTACCCCTTTCCCAGAAAGTGATTTGGTTGCCATATTTTCTCTTAAGCAAGATTCACAATTACCATATGATTCTAAATCAAATGATTCAAGGTAGTCTAACTTTCTTAATCTTGCTATCCTTGATTCATTGATGTGACCAAGTCTGCAGTGCCATAAGTAGGTGGGATTTCTTGGATTACTTATTTTAGCACGTTTATTTTGTACATTGAAAATTTCACGATTACAGTTTAGAACATACAATCCATCCACAAGCGGAGCATTTCCACAAACAAAACCATTAAAAGACAATAGATAAATGCCACTGGTAATGAATGAGGAAAATCCCTCAGCGTCTAACACTGGGATAGAAATAATATTCCTCGTCAATGAGGGAACAAAATAACAATTATTTAGTTCTAAACAAAATCCTGAATGTAAATCTAGTCTATAAGTTCCCACGCATTCACCATCCACTCGTGCTCCATTTCCAACGCGCAAGTCTATCTTCCATGGTCTGACCTTTCTGCTATTAGTCAGACCCTTCAAATTATTACAAATGTGAGAGCCACATGCGGTATATAATACCCAGCAGTGAGAGTTACTTATAGACATATTTATTTAAATGACAAACATGTCACGACCCGAACCGACGGGCCGCGACTGGTGCCCTACCTGGACACCCTTACACCCACACATCACATATAACCAGTGGAAGCTTAAGAAAACTCAAAATCTCATAACAAAGGGATCCTGTCTCCTGAACTGTCATAGTAAACTCATTTTTATAAAAATAGGCAAGAAGACAAGACTGCCACTATATGTAGAATATGTCCAAAATGAACTGCAACATATACATGTCCAAATACACATTTACCACCCACAACTGTCTACAGACCTCTAAGAGTTTGATACTGAAATGTGACGGGACAAGACCCCGTCGTACCCCTGAATATATATAAGTCTATAATGGCAGATCTGTACCAAAATGACAAGCCCCGGAACAATTGAGCTATCTCAACAAATTGAGCAAAGATCCTAAGCTCGCGGATCACCAAACTGAGTACCTATACCTGCGGGCATTAGCGCAGCCCCCCGAAGAAGGGGGTCAGTACAACAACGTACCAAGTATGTAAACATAAAGTACTGTAAATAAGATCATAACTGACCAAAAGATGACAGAGACAAGTATGAAAATCAAATACCAGATCCAACCGTGCCATATAAAATAGAGTCAGTTGTACCTTTGTAAGAATAGAGAGTCAACTGTACCTTTTTACCGTGCCTTTTAAATAGTGAGTCATTTCAAAATCATGAATGTCTGTTCATTTAATCATATATACTATCACATGTATCTATACCCGCATCATGGATACATGTCCATGGAATCCTCGTATCTATTTACATATAACGGATCCTGGCCCATTATGGGACTCAGTCCATATAACGTATCCCGGCCCTCTAGTGAGGGGCTCGGTGAGCTCATCATCATCATGTATATGCATATAACGTATCCCAGCCCATCATGAGACTCGGTGAGATGAAATAATAACACTTGCACGAATAGCTATCATGAGCAACCGTGTGCAATTTAATTAATCTGTTGACTCTCAATAAAATCTTTAAAATGAACTTTCATTTTAGAAAAACCAAGTCACTATCATATCATGTATCCCTTCCCCAACTCAACACAAGGATGAAAAGAAGGATTATGCCATGAATAAGAGCTTCAAAGGGGTCAATAACGTATTTAACTTGCCATGTTGCTACTGATTCGTAGGAGAAAATGGTTGCTATATGTTTTTGGTGTCTCGCTCTTTTGATTAGCATTATGGAATATATGATTTGTGATAATAAATCCGAATTGCCTAATTAATTCTTATATGTGCCGTGAGTAATTTATCTTTTTTATAAAGATCTTATCTAATCAGTTGTGAACTAGCAAATGTAAAATAAATTGGTTATATCTTAGTTTCTATGCAGATGACATTCTAATCGTTTTAATATAATAACTGTTTGCCGATACCTTTTTCACTTAACGCTGCAATGACTTATTTTAACACGTCTACCAACAACATACCTACTTATTTATTAAACCAGTTTCAGCACTTAATATTTAATAATTCCTTTAAATAAGCAGATTCAACTCGACTCCCATGCCTACTAAAACTCTTATCAACATCTGTCTCATATGACTTGATAAGGACTCAGGGACAATTTAGAAATGCTTTTAGCATAGAATCAATAACATGAATATTTCTTAACCTCTAAGAGTAGAGTAAACTATGGAGCAAAACCACAGTTATAGTTCATACGTAGAACATGCCAAAAGAAGAAAGGATAGTTTCACATACCTTATCGGCTATACCAACTCGATAAGTAGAATACGTATCAATTAGCACGTCAACCTATAACAACAATAACACGTCTATAAACTTCATGCTTACTAGTGTAAGTCGTGTACCACATGGTTCTCTTTTCATATAAAAATTAGGGCAGCACTTTCCCTATTTATACATATATCCACAACTTACCAACAAGGTCAATAACATCAATAACCAAGTACCAATTAAGGATATAACCAAAATAGCAACCAAGGTGATCGACACACCTACTTCACATGTTAATCCGACCTCTTAATCCATATAAAAATAGTCCACTAAAACAATCCATACTTCAACAACAACAAGGGTGAAATGTGAAGCTTTTCTACCCCTTTCTACACCCTTATTTCTTTAGGACATGCATTAGAAATTTAACACATTAAACATGCATAATTGTAACCAAATCTCCAGCATTATAACTCCACAAAACAGTCCCTTAAAACAGCACAACAACGTCCCACAGTTTTATGCAGTTTCGGCTAACAACCAAAACCAAAGCCCTTTTCATAATTACTTAAAATCCAATTCATATTCCAACACTTTTATATAAACCATAACAACTTTCAATAACAAGATTCCTTCATTTTAACATGCAATAAGTGACGATAACTACAACAATAACTAACGAATCCAATATAACAAAAACAGTCTCAAAATCGGCTAACATGCCAAACTGTCACATGCACTTCTTATTCTCTATTTCTCTTAACACAAGTTCATCCCTTAACTATAACATCATGTAATTTCCAATTACTTCAAGAGGAAGAAGAAATCTTACCTTAACTTTAGCCCAAAACAATCCCAAGTTCTCGGCCAAAAACTGCTTCACTTGCACCACTTCTTCAAGTCACCACAACATGCATGTATCCTTTACAAGCTTGTAACTATCTTATTTTCATGCTTTTCTTCCAAAGAGTTCATCTCCAAGCTTAGGGTTTTATGTGCTAAGTCTCGGCCAAACCATGACCACTTGTTATGGAGTATCAACTTTGCTTAGAACTTAATTAAGAAGCTTAATCTTGGAAAATAAATTAATTTGTTCTTCACTTTGGCTATGGTCTTCGAGACTTGCAAGAGAAGGAAGAGAGAAGAGGGTTTGGATGAGAAGATATTATGAACACAAAGTCTTGCAACACATAGATATTATTGGAGCTTGTAGCACAAGTGGAGGGACACATGTCACCCTCTTATTCGCTCATAATTCTCTTCACAAAAATATCTTCCACACTTAGCCAATTCTTGAAATTTCTATTTCGGATTGGAAATTCCCGCATCGGCACCGTGATCCAGCATAATGGCACCGCGGTGCCGAAAGTACTGCGGCTTCTCAGAAGTTATGGCACCGCGGTCCTGCGGTCTTTCGTCCTGATCTGCCAACTTTCGTCTTTTTTGCTTCGGGAGCTCCTTTTCTGCCCACACTCTATTGGAAGGAATTCAATTACTAGTACTACTTCTCGTCGTCACATTTATTGTATCCAAAATTATAATAGGTAAATATACTTTCCTTCCAACATTCAAATCTTATTTCCTAACTTACGTTCTCATTTCATTTCCCTGGAATTACGGGGTGTAACATTATTCCATCCTTAGAAACATTCGTCCTCGAATGTTCATAATAGGTCTCAAACTATAAATATTTCAGCATAATCTCCTTTAACTATACCTATCAACCTATACTCAGCAACACAAATATGCCACACAGGGCCACAATATAACACATGCATTATTCACCAAACAATATAGCCAATTAAGGAAATCGAATTACATGTAGGCGGAGGGAACAAGTGAGGAAACTTCCTCTTCATCTCATCTTCTGCTTTCCACGTCATCTCTTCCCTATTATTGTTCCGCCACAATACCTTGACGGAGGCCACATCCTTAGTCCGTAACCTTCTAACCTGGAGATGAAGTATGACTTTGAGACTCTCCTCATAAGACAACTTCTCTGTCACCTAGACATCATCTACTGGGAAGACTTTAGAAGGATCACTAATACACTTACGCAACATCGATACATGAAAAACTGGATGTACTGCTTCAAATCAGATGGTTGATCCAACTCATAGGCAACCTTGCCTATCATACGAATAACCTGATAAGGCACCAATGAATCTTTTTCTTTTTCGTACCTTCTCACTACTCATAATTATAAACAACTTCATTTCCTTTGAAATTGTTACTCATTTCTTACTGTCGTACTCTTCATAATTCCAAAATATTCTGGTATACATACGTAATCTCAAACATTGCTCCTGATTCCAATCATTGGCGTTATTATCCCATGTCCACATGTTTAGGTACTAATCTCAAGATCTACTCACTGTTACTTCCGTTTAAATACTTTCTAAAAGGTATGTCTGCATATGTTGTGGAACATATTCTTTATATGTTTAGATCTAATTCACGGTGTTATATGATCCAATGACTTATCAAGCTTTCTTGTCTTATCATTATTTGGTCTCTCATCGACCGAGTGCCCCTTCGTCTTACCTTTACATTTCAATTTCAAGTTGCCTTGGGGGTCTCTTATCTCAAGTATTTCTCATACTATCTTCCTGAACATCAAATGTTCGTCACCTTTGGCCGAGGTGTTCTTACTGTCCCTGCGCTACCATTGGTCCTTACACTGTTCTGGAGTAATCATACCCTTGTGAAACCTGTATAACTATAATTTCATTCACCTTTATCATTTTGGTCGTAATCCTTCCTTCTACTCGTCATTAACCGAAAGAAAAAAAAACATTCATGCCTTAATACTTGATCATACCATTACATTCCTACTTATTCATTGTTTTCATATTTCTTACAACCATTCTTCGACTGTTCCATAGTTCCCGTCCTCAATTACCCCCAACACACTATTGTTATCCAAGGGTTATGTAGAATTGTAACATGTTGCACAATGTAGACGAAGCCAAGGACTTTACCAGTCCAATACCTATAGTATACCTTAGCTTACTAACCTTGATACATGTAATTCTTAATAATACGCAATATCACCCTTTACGCGAAGAAGAGGGCTTAACTCCATTTCATAATATTCCCTTCTAACATTGTTCTCTGTTCCTCACTTACCACTGCTCCTTGTCTCACTATATTACTGGTTGCATGATCTCTTTCGAAGCTCTTTGTTCTCGGCAAGTTAACGTAGAATTCCACAGAATATTGCATGATCCCTGACGTATCATTTAGAGTATCACCCTTTCTCCTTTATATTGAATATCCTACCATCAAGCTGTGGAATAATTTTGTATACATATCTCCATATATTAGCCATTGAATTTTTGCACTTCTTTGAGAAAACATCCATCTGAACCAATGTACCTCCGTGTACCTCCAAATGATGCTTTCTTTTAAAATCCTTCAAAGATTTTATTTCCAGTTTCAATATTATCTCCAACTTACACAACACAAGTGACTTATACTCAAACCAAGGAATCATCACAACTAATATACTTCACATACTCTATGTACTTTAACCAAGATCACACATAAAGTATTTTACTCAAGAAGACCTTGTATATCTAAAGTCTCAACGATTATCCAATATTCTAAGATTCTCAAATATTCTATGTCCCAAGCTTACATTACCTCTCCAATATACGGGTAAGGTAGCTTCTTATAATCTCAAAATCATGTTGTCTTAACAATAACCAATCTATTTAATCCATACAAATATTATTCGTGCATATCACTTAAGCATACAACAACTTAATCTAACAACATGATATGCCATTAAGTCAATTTAACATGATCTTTTAAGAGTTCATCCCAATCTCAGACAGCTCATCACCTCCTGAATATTCTAAATTAGCACACGTATGATGCCTTGATGTGGATTCATTAAACTGTTGCATACCTTCCAAGCAATTTTAAAAGCTTAACCAACTCATGATAACCCATAATCCTTTCAGAAAACACACACACGACCCTAATAAATATGTTCGTATAGATGTGCATCATCATCACACCAACTATACAACAATCTTACCAACCTGTATACAGAGTCCATATATTCTCTTCTGGGCCACTGTCGCTTTCTTTGGAGGCATAGCTGCAACCACAATAATTTGTTAGGGAGGGACTATCCTAACAACATAGCTCTATTGCACGATCTTAGAGTAAGAAAAATAGGAACCAATCCTAAATGTACTGTAGCCTCATGTTTATGGGTGTGGTGTACAACACACCGATAACCAAGACTATACTGCACACGGTCTGTAGACATTCCGATGACTAACTGCTTTGATATCACTTTTGTCACGACCCGAACCGACGGACCGCGACTGGTGCACTACTTGGGAACCATTACATCCACACATCACATATAACCAGCAGAAGCTTAAGAAAACTCAAAATCTCATAACAAAGGGATCCTGTCCCCTGAACTGTCATAGTAAACTCATTTTTATAAAAATAGGCAAGCCGACAAGACTGCCACTATATAGAGAATATGTCCAAAATGAGCTGCAACATATACATGTCCAAATACACATTTACCACCCAAACCTGTCTACTGACCTCTAAGAGTTTGATAATGAAATGTGACGCGACAAGGCCCCGCCGTACCCCTGAATATACATAAGTCTATAATGGCAGATCTGTACCAAAATGACAAGCCCCAGAACAATGGAGCTATCTTAACAAGCTGAGCAAAGATTCGAAGCTCGCGAATCACCAAACTGAGTACCTATACTTGCGGGTATGAACACAGCCCCCCGGAGAAGGGGGTCAGTACAACAACGTACCAAATATGTAAACATAAAGTAATGTAAATAAGATCATAACTGACCAAAATATGACAGGGACAAGTACGAAAATCAAATACCAGATCCAACCGTGCCATATAAAATAAGGTTAGCTGTACCTTTGTAAGAATAGAGAGTCAACTGTACCTTTTTATCGTGCCTTTTAAAAAGTGAGAGTCATTTCAAAATCATGAATGTCTGTTCATTTAATCATATATTGTCACAGGTATCTATACCCGAATCATGGATACATGTCCATAATCCTCGTATCTATTTACAATAACGTATCCCGGCCTATTCTGGGACTCGGTCCATATAACGTATCCCGACCCATTCTGAAACTCGGTCTATATAATCATGAAAGCCTGTCCATATAACGTATCCCAGCATATTCTGGGACTCGGTGAGATATCACGTATCCCGACCCTCTAGTGAGGGGCTCGGTGAGCTCATCATCATCATGTATATGCATATAACGTATCCCGGCCCATCATGAGACTCGGTGAGATGAAATAATAACACTTCTACGAATAACTATCATGATCAACCGTGTGAAATTTAATTCATCTTTTGACTCTCAATAAATTTTTTAAAATGAACTTTCATTTTAGAAAAGCCAAGGCACTATCATATCATGTATCCCTTCCCCAACTCAACACAAGGATGAAAAGAAGGATTATGCCATGAATAAGAGCTTCAAAAGGGCCAATAACGTATTAAACTTGCCATGCTGCTGCTGGTTCGTAGGAAAAATGGTTGCTATACATTTTTGGTGTCTCGCTCCTTTGATTAGCATTATGGAACATTTGATTCGTGATAACAAATCCGTATTGCCTAATTAATTATTATATGGGTCGTGAGTAATTTATCTTTTTTATAAAGATCTTATCTAATCAGCTGTGAACTAGCAATGTAAAATAAATTGGTTATATCTTAGTTTCTATGCAGATGACATTCTAATCGTGTTAATATAATAACTGTTTGCCGATACCTTTTTCACTTAACGCTGCAATGACTTATTTTAACACGTCTACCAACAACATACCTACTTATTTATTAAACCAGTTTCAACACTTAATACTTAACATTTCCTTTAAATAAGCAGAGTCAACTCGGCTCCCATGGTTACTAAAACTCTTATCAACATCTGTCTCATATGACTTGATAAGGACTCAGGGACAATTTAGACATGCTTTTAGCATAGAATCAATACATGAATATTTCTTAACCTCTAAGAGTAGAGTAAACTATGGAGGAACACCACAGTTATAGTTCATACGTAGAACATGCCAAAAGAAGAAATGATAGTTTCACATACCTTATCGGCTATACCAACTCGATAAGTAGAATACGTCTCAATTAGCACGTCTACCTATAACAACAATAACACGTCTATCAACTTCATGCTTACTAGTGTAAGTCGTGTACCACATGATGGTTCTCTTTTCATATAAAAATTCTGGAAGCACTTCCCCTATTTATACATATATCCACAACTTACCAACAAGGCCAATAGCATCAATAACCAAGTACCAATTAAGGATATAACCAAAATAGCAACCAAGGTGATCGACACACCTACTTCACATGTTAATCCGGCCTCTTAATCCATATAAAAACAGTCCACTAAAACAATCCATACTTCAACAACAATGAGGGTGAAATGTGAATCTTTTCTACACCTTTCTACACCCTTATTCCTTTAGGACATGCATTAGCAATTTACCACATTAAATATGAATAATGGTAACTAAATCTCTAGAATTATAACTCCACAAAAAAGTCCCTTAAAACAGCACAACAACGTCCCACAGTTTTATGCAGTTTCGGCCAACAATCAAAACCAAAGCCCTTTTCATAATTCCTTAAAATCAATTCATATTCCAACACTTTTATATAAACCATAACAACTTTCAATAACAATATTCCTTCATTTTAACATGCAATAAGTGACGATAACTACAACAATAACCAACGAATTCAATATAACAAAAACAGTCTCAAAATCGGCTAACATGCCAAACTGTCACATGCACTTCTTATTCTCTATTTCTCTTAACACAAGTTCATCCCTTAACTATAACATCATGTAATTTCCAACTACTTCAAGAGGAAGAAGAAATCTTACCTTAAATATAGCCTAAACAGTCCCAAGTGCTCGGCCAAAAACTGCTTTACTTGCACCACTTATTCAAATCAGCACAACATACATGTATCCTTTACAAGCTTGTAACCATCTTACTTTCATGCTTTTCTTCCAAAGAGTTCATCTCCAAGCTTAGGGTTTTGTGTGCTATGTCTCGGCCAAACCGTGACCACTTGTTATGGAGTATCAACTTTGCTTAGAACTTAATTAAGGAGCTTAATCTTGAAAAATAAGTTAACTTGTTCTTCACTTTGGCTATGGTCTTCGAGACTTGCAAGAGAAGGAAGAGAGAAGAGGGTTTGGATGAGAAGATATTATGAACATAAAGTCTTGCAACACATAGATATTATTGGAGCTTGTAGCACAAGTGGAGTGACACGTGTCACCCTCTTATTCGCTCTTAATTCTCTTCACAAAAATATCTTCCACACTTAGCCAATTCTTGAAATTTCTATTTCGGATTGGAAATTCCCGTATCGGCACCGTGATCCTGCATAATGGCACCGCGGTGCCGAAAGTACCGTCGCTTCTCAGAAGTTATGGCACCGCGGTCCTGTAGTCTTTCGTCCTGATCTGCCAACTTTCGTCAGTTTTGCTTCGGGAGCTCCTTTTCTGCCCACACTCTATTGGAAGGAATTCAATTACTAGTACTACTTCTCGTCGTCACATTTATTGTTTCCAAAATTATAATAGGTAAATATACTTTCCTTCCAACATTCAAATCTTATTTCCTAACTTACGTTCTCATTTCATTTCCCTGGAATTACGAGGTGTAACATTCTTCCATCCTTAGAAACATTCGTCCTCGAATGTTCATAATAGGTCTCAAACTATAAACATTTCAGCATAGTCTCATTTAACTATACCTATCAACCTATACTCAGCAACACAAAGATGCCATACAGGGCCACAATATAACACATGCATTATTCACCAAACAATATAGTCAATTAAGGAAATTGAATTACCTGTAGGCGTAGGGAACAAGTGAGCATACTTCCTCTTCATCTCATCTTCTTCTTTCCACGTCATCTCTTCCCTATTATTGTTCCGCCACTATACCTTGACGGAGGCCACATCCTTAGTCCGTAACCTTCTAACCTGGAGATGAAGTATGGCTTTGAGACTCTCCTCATAAGACAACTTCTCTGTCACCTAGACATCATCTACTGGGAAGACTTTAGAAGGATCACCAATACACTTACGCAACATCGATACATGAAAAACTGGATGTACTGCTTCAAATCAGATGGTAGATCCAACTCATAGGCAACATTGCCTATCATACGAATAACCTGATAAGGCACCAATGAATCTTTTTCTTTTTCGTACCTTCTCACTACTCATAATTATAAACAACTTCATTTTCTTTGAAATTGTTACTCATTTCTTACTGTCGTACTCTTCATAATTCCAAAATATTATGGTATACATACGTAATCTCAAACAATGCTCCTGATTCCAATCATTGGCGTTATTATCCCATGTCCACATGTTTAGGTGCTAATCTCAAGCTCTACTCACTATTATTTCCGTTTAAATACTTTCTAAAAGGTATGTATGCATATGTTGTGGAACAGATTCTTTATATGTTTAGATCTAATTCACGGTGTTATATGATCCAATGATTTATCAAGCTTTCTTGTCTTATCATTATTTGGTCTCTTATCGACCGAGTTCCCCTTCGTCTTACCTTTACATTTCCATTTCAAGTTTCCTTGGGGGTCTCTTATCTCAAGTATTTCTCATACTATCTTCCTGAACATCAAATGTTCGTCACCTTTGGCCGAAGTGTTCTTACTGTCCCTGCGCTACCATTGGTCCTTACACTATTCTGGAGTAATCATACCCTTGTGAAGCCTGTATAACTATAATTTCATTCACCTTTATCATTCTGGTCGTAATCCTTCCTTCTACTCGTCATTAACCGAAAGAAAAAAAACCTTCTTGCCTTAATTCTTGATCATACCATTCCATTCTTACTTATTCATTGTTTTCATATTTCTTACAGCCATTCTTCTACTGTTCCATAGTTCCCGTCTTCAATTACCCCCAACACACTATTGTTATCCAATGGTTATGTAGAATTGTAACATGTTGCACAACGTAGCCGAAGCCAAGGACTTTACCAGTCCAATATCTATAACATACCTTAGCTTACTAACCTTGATACATGTAATTCTTAGTAATACACAATATCACCCTTTACGCGAGGAAGAGGGCTTATCTCCCTTTCATAATCTTCCCTTCTAACATTGTTCTCTGTTCCTCACTTACCACTGCTCCTTGTCTCACTATATTACTGGTTGCATGATCCCTTTCGAAGCTCTTTGTTCTCGGCAAGTTAACGTGGAATTCCACATAAGCTTACATGATCCCTGACGTATCATTTATAGTATCACCCTTTTTGTCCTTTATATTGAATATCCTACCATAAAGCTGTGGAATACTTTTGTATTCATATCTCCATATATTAGCCATTGAATTTTTGCACTTCTTTGGGAAAACATCCATCTGAACCAATGTATCTCCGCGTACCTCCAAAGGATGCTTTCTTTTAAAATCCTTCAAAGCTTTTATTTCCAATTTCAATATTATCTCCAACTTACACAACACAAGTGACTTATACTCAAACCAAGGAATCATCACAACTAATATACTTCACATACTATATGTACTACAATTTCATCCTAAAAAACAATACTTTCTCCTTTATGACCGATGTAACACAAAAGAAAGAAAAACACACCTAATACTATACTGAACGCAAAAGAAAAGAGCAAAATACTAACTAAAAAGGACTCAAAAGTGTGTCTAAAATACACTCAACACATACTATAATATACAAATTAAAATAGTCAGTCACTAGTTGCAAGAACAGATGAGTAAAAATATAAAAAAATTAATTGACTTAGAGTTTGCACTCCAAATAATATATCAGGTTTGGTTACTGTTAAATATAACAGTTACCAATTAATCTCTGATATGTTATCTGATCTACTAAAACATCTTCTTGTACTTGACCATCATTTTTCTTGAGAGACTCATCATATTGTTGAGATGTCATCTTTGTGTTTATATCTATAGCAGTTCCTGAAGGTCTAGCACCTGCTAAGTCAGCTTCTGAAATTATTTCTAGAGCGTACTTTCTTTGGTGCATTGTAATACCTTGATTGTTTCTGGCAAATTCAATGCCTAAGAAATATTTTAGTTAACCAAGATCCTTCATCTTATAAACTTTCTTCAGTGACTCATTTTTATCCTCAATTAATTTCAAGCTATCACCTGTAATGAGCATATCATCTATATATACAAGAATAACAATCATTTCCTGATATGTATTCTTTATGAACAATGGGTGATCATATGGACTTTGCCTGAAGTTAAATCTGATCAAGGCCTCTGACAACTTGGCATTCTGTTGCTTTAAACCATAAAGAGATTTTACCAGTCTACACATCGATCCCTTCTTCCTCTTACTGGCAAAATCTTTTGGAAGATCCATATATATATCTCATCAAATAAATCACCTTGTAGAAAGATATTATACACATCCATTTGATGTTTATGCCACTTCATAGATGTTGCTAGAGATAACATTGTAACCCTTTGCTACTAGCGTAGCTTCGTATCTTTCCACTTCTCCATTGGTCTTATATTTTATCTTATACACTCATTTACAGCCTATGGTACGCTTTCCTTAAGGCAAAAGAACCACTTTCCAAGTGTTGTTGCTTTCCGAAGCTTTACTTTCTTCCTTCATAACTTGTATCTACTTAGGATCCTTCACATCTTCTGTATAAGTAGTATGTTTCACTGTTGAAGAGAATGCAACAAGATATGCTTGATACTTATGTCCTAGCTTCTCATAGTTGACATACTTGTCTAGATCATAAGAGCTATTGTCATACAAGTTTAATGAAACAAAGTCCTTCATCCAAACTGGTGGTCTTTTTCCTCCTGTAGACTGTCTTGTATCAGCCATTTGTTGAATAGGTTAATTTATTTGTGGAGGTAAAACAATATATGTTTCAGCATTTGGCATAATTATTGTTGTAATAGGATTGATCATAGGTAAAGAAGGTAAATTTATGGTAGAAGAACTAGGTTGATCTTGTGATAAGGTATGCGAGACAATCATTTTATCACTAGTAGCAGGTTGAATTTCAAAAGAGATACTTGGATTAGAAATGACTGAATTGATTCTAAGAACTGAATTGAACCAATTTGCTTCTTCTGATCATGATGTTGTATCCATAAAAAATTGAATTATGAGTGATATCTTCTTTAGAGAATGAAAAGACATCTTCTTTGAATACAACTGTCACGACCGACCGGGGCGCGATCGTGCCCCTACAGGCACCCCGTTCGATACATCAGAGAATATCAGCGGAACATACATGACACATATCAAAACTTATAAAATAAACATCAACAGGCTAGCCGATAAGGCCACCTTCCGTAAAATGTACATAAACCAAAATACGTCAGTACAATTCTGTCCTTTAAAACCCAAACCACAAATATGACTACAGACCTCTAGGAATAAAAACTGTGGCGGGACAGGGCCCCACCATACCCCTGAATGTACATAATATCTACAATATCAGGGAGAACCGTACCAAAAGACAATCCTCCGGAGAAATGGAGCTTCCGACACCTGATCAATGATTCTAAGAATGAGGATCCGCCACCTGCGTACTGCGGCATGAGCGCGCCAGGAAAAATTCGATTACACAATATGTACCAAGTATGTAAAACTGGAAAATACTGTAAATACATCATAAGTCTAAAATAAAGCTGGAGACATGTATGATAATCAAATTATAGTACACTGTGCCTTACTAACAATGAAAGTAACAAGTATATACTTTACTGCATAAAAATAGGAGGCTCATGATCAAAGTAGGGTCATCCGCCCGTAGTGTCATTAAGCAATCCTACTTCTGGGACTATTTCACCCGCATAGGTCCTACGGACCCGCAATGGAGCGATGCGCTCCGCATGGGACAATTTCACCCGCACAGGACTATTTCACCCGCTTGGGCCCGGTGGGCCCGCAATGAGTAAAAACGCCGCACTCGCATCATGGGTAGTAAATCCATGGAATTAGTAGTAACCCGGGGCTTTACCCCGTAAGAATATCTTAAACTAGCACAACCGGCTATCATACATAACATAAGCGCTACCGGCTTATCATAATATAAGCAAGTTAAGAAATCCCCTAACTTCTTATTAACATTATTATTATACCCTCTCATTTTAGTTTACTTAAGGCACTAACATGTCATTTTAAAAATCCGGGAATTTAACCCAAAGTACTACGTACTTCTATCCTTTTAAAATGACTCTTTTTCATATAAAACTTCCAAGATACTAATAACCATAGTATCAAGTCCTATCTACTTTTCAAGACAAGTCACAATACCTTTTAGAAATACGTATATAGGCTTCTAAATCAAGTGACCTCTTTCTTTTAAAACCTTAAGCAATTGATGCCTTTAAATCAATTTGCCTTTCATTATTTCAAGTCATTTATCATACTTACAATACTTAGAGTAAACCACTCTTTTTAACTCTTCATAAAGCTATTATAACCAACTTCCCATAAAGTTGTTATATTAACTTTATACTTTAGGCAATTACATTCTTCCATATATCCAAGGGACTTATACTTTCAAACAAGACAAGTTTCATATACTTTCAAAAATACTTCAAGTCCCCTATCTTTGAAAACTAAGACATCCTTAATACTTTTAAACAAGTGAGTTAATCTCCTAACTCACCCAACTTGGACATTCTTAAAATAAGTAAAGGATATCAAGAATCTCGTACGTCTACCGTACTATATAGGTACAACTACTCATGCTCAAGAGATAGGAAAGTTCCACATACCTCTTTGGGTCAATCCACTTGCTAAGTCCAATATACCGCACGTAGTATGTCAACCTATAATGACCATAATACGTCTATTAACTTCTTACTTCAAACGTAGAATATTTTAAGTGCAAAGCCACTAAATTCTACGGAAAATCGGACAGCACTTCCTTTGTTTCTACATACTTTTCCACCTTTTTCAAGGTCCGAATTCAATAACCAAACACGCCACATTTAAGGCTCAACAATGTAGTTAACAATAGGGGATTACACGTCTACAAGACGTGTAAAATTCCGCCCCACAATTGATATCAAACTAGTACAAACTACAAGGTCAATTCGGCAACTTGAGGTATAACAACACAAATTCTTATCCAATTCCTTTTCAATCCAAGTTGTTTAGTATAACATGGTATCAAGCCGCAATTGTTTATAACTACTACAATCTTCAAGTAGGTAACATGCGACGATTCTAATTAACGACCAAATTGTATTTCAACTTCAAATGGCTAGAATGTCATTTCGGATTCTAGGCTTCAACTATACATATCACTGATACATCTTCAACACAATATACTTCATGCTAGTTAAACAGTAAGGCTACAACAATATGAAATCTTATAACACTTAAAGAGAACAAGATTGTTACCTCAACGAGCCTTAATCCAACTTCAAGATCCGAAGTCGCTCCCTAGCAACTTAGAGCCTCTCCTTGACACTTCAATCTGCCACTTGAAGCCCTTAGAAGATTACAAACAACTTTCCTTTAATCTTCCAATCCAAACCTATGAAAGCAACTAGGGTTTCACCTTGCGACTAATACGAAAACGATACTTTTCCGGGATTTTTCTATTGAGATACCCTTACAATACACTTAGGAACCTTGGTTTAAAGTGGGAAGATTATTGGACAACAAACAAATTTTTTTCTTGTTTTGGAACCTTGAACCCGAGAGCCTTTATGTGTGTTCTTCAAATTTTCTTGAAAATTTAGCTAAGTGTGGAACTTTTCTTGCTACTAGTATACATATATAGCATAATGGAGGGCCAAGATTAGTACATATATGTGGCTTAGATACATTTCACTAGGATCAAGCCCAAGTGGCCCTTTGACAAGTCAACAATATCAAGCTTCAAGACTTAGCAAGACTTGGTCATCTAACTTAAGGTCAAATGACCCTTTTACCCATGCCAATTCGTCCAAGACCAACTTAAGGGGGGGGGGTGACACGTGTCGCCCTCCCATTCGTCACAATATTTCGTTTTCCGACAATTTCAAAATTCCGATAAAATTTTACTAGTCTCAAATCTTAACATTTGGATTCTTACGTATGTTCTTAAAAACATGCCCTGGAATTACGGGGTGTAACAACAACATCAACATTCACAAAGAACACACAATCAGTAAGATCATACAAAACACATCCCTTTGCAATTAAGAGTCTGTCACGCCCCGACTTTTCCTAAGTCTTTACTTAGGGCGTGATGACACCTGGACAATTATTTTCCACCAGGAGCACCATTTAATTCTCTTTATTTAGAAATTTGAACTTATATTCAAATACGGAGCGATTAATAAAAATAACAATAAAGAAATATGTTTATGACTTTATATGAAAAAACATAACGCGAGCCCATGCTCGTGCAAATATTGTTTCTACATAGACATACTGACAAAGATTATTCTAAGTTGGAAGGGAGATCATTCCACACGGGCATATCCCGAGACATTGGGCGACATTACGAACTTTGCGAGTACCAAGCCCAAACAATGGACTTGGTATGAAAAGAGGTCTGGACGATCGCTAGCGTTGACGTGGAGCCTTTCCTCTATCACCCTTTCCTGAAACATGTTAAATAAATAGTCAGCCCTACCATCTGGGGCTGAGTGAGAACCTTACCCTGCAATTCAAAGTAACACCACAATATTCCAAGTGGAATCACATTATAACGTAATAAGCATATTGCAAAAACATATCAGGTTACAACATCTTTAAATATGCAACAACTCATCATAGGAAATTCTTGATTTAACTAACACTTCATTTTATCTCGTATTATACGTTAAGACATTCCCCTGCATTTCCACATGTTTATTACATTTATATATTTGTGAACGCGTATTCACTTTTCATATTTATATATAGGTGAACATGTGTTCATCTTTCATATTTGTTGCGGCGTGCAACCCGATCCATTATATTTACGTATTTGTGAACACGTATTCACTTTACGTTTTGTTGTGGCGTGCAACCCGATCCATTATGTTTACGTATTTGTGAACGCGTATTCACTTTACGTTTTGTTGCGGCGTGCAACCCGATCCATTATATTTACGTATTTGTGAACACGTATTCACTTTACGTTTTGTTGCGGCGTGCAACCCGATCCAATATGTTTACGTATTTGTGAACGCGTATTCACTTTACGTTTTGTTGCGCGCAACCCGATCCATTATATTTACGTATTTGTGAACACATATTCACTTTACGTTTTGTTGCGCGTGCAACCCGATCCATTATGTTTACGTATTTGTGAACGCGTATTCACTTTACGCTTTGTTGCGTGCAACCCGATCCATTATATATTTATATATTTATGTGAACACGTATTCACTTTTCATATTTTTCAGAAGATCAAATAAATACTATTCTCTTTTCTAACATTCTGTCATTCATACTTGTAACGATTATAACTTTTTAATCATAACTCCAACTAAGGTGTTTCTCAAGCGGAAACTAAGGTAAGACGGGGATCTTTCACTGTACCAAATTTCATTTAAAATTACTTTGGGTAACTAACACAAATTTATCCTCAAAACAACCACATGAAATTTATTTCGGCAGAATATTTATTAAACAACACCCAATCTTAGAATAGTCATAACTCCTAATCTGTAAACCCGTTCAAGCCCCATAAAATCTCAAAACGACGAGAACAGAGAGCTACACGTCTCCATGTGAACCATCCTTTCATATTCTGTACCATTTGGTACTGTTTTACACTTTTATTCGCTGCCCTTCCTGGATCTCGATAGATCCGAGGCAGAAACTTTAAACAGCAATAACTCTCAATCCGTAAGTCGGATAGACCCCCGTAAGGTCTCAAAATGTCCACAACAAAGAGATCTAGAACTTTAATTTAGCAACAATTTTCATATTCCCGACATATTAGTACAGTTTTACGTTTCAACGTCCTGCCCTTCTGGATTCCGACGAATCCGAGGCAGCAACTTCAAACTATAATAACTCTCAACTCGTAAGTCCGTTTTAATAAATATTTATGTATATCTGTCCGTAACAGAGAGATTTACAACCATGTAAATTTTCATATAATTCTAATAAGTAAAACTCAATAAAAACAGTCCGTAATTATGCCTTTCCGAATTTTGACCAAATCTAAGGCAGGAACTTTGAACTATGATAACTTTCAAAACGTACGTCCATTTTACCTCATTTTTGGTTCTATATGATCATATTAGAGAGGTGTACAATTCTTCCGAATTTCATCAAATTCTAACAATTATAACTCAGTGAGAACAGTTCGTAAAGTTCATGACGCAACTAGTTGTCTAAACAATCAAAAGTTCAATATTTCTTTTCAACACTCAATTCTTATTCTAACATGTATTGAACTAAAAATAAAGGATGTTACCAAGAATTTCTGAGTGAGAAAACTCACCTTGTAAGTGTGAAGATTATTGTTGTGTGGTTGCTAAAATTATCCTTACTCTCTAGTATTTTGCTTCTTGTTCTTCTTGCCCTCTTGGTATTTTTTCCTCTTCTTTTCTCTTGTTTTTTTCTGATTTTCTAACCTTTATGTTATGTACTTTGTTTGTGTGTAAATACAATGTATAAGTGGAGAGTTTTCTATAACCTATAGGAGGTGAAATGACAAGAGTTGGAGGGGAAATGAAAAGGGGGGAAGGGGAAGGGAAGGCCTTGCACGTACGTGCATGCTCCAAAATTGTTATTTTTTTATTTTTTTTCTTTTGTTTTTCTTTTGTTTTGTTTTCTTATTTTCATTTCATCTATCTATTTATCCAACTTTAACACTAATTCTATCCCATGCAATTTATTCTTTATTTTCTTATATATATATTTATTAACCCAACCACAACTATATATATATATATTTTTTTCCGGATTTCACAGAGTCCCATATGCACAACAATTCTCTGACAACATTTTATCATGATGTGTCATATCCTTTATATAACACAAATAATTCAATACTCTTAGATGATCTAAACTTGGATTTTTTTGTATAACCTCTCATAAGGAGACACATTATTAATCACATCACTAGACAATCTATTAATGACATATACTGCAACAAGAACACAATGCCCCCAAAATTTTATGGGAATTTTACTTTGAAATTTCAGTGTTCTAGTAACCTCCAAATTATGCCTGTATTTCCTCTCAGCTACATTATTTTGTTGAGGGGTATACACATAAATTTTCTGTTGTGAGATCCCTAGTTGTTTAAATAAATTATCACAAACAAAGTTTATAAATTATGTTCCATTACCAGACCTGACAATTTTAACAGTTTTACTGAATTGAGTCTGCCTTAAACATAAAAAACTATTTCAAACACACACAAACATCGGACTTGTTTCTTAGTAGAAAAGCCATGTAAACCTAGAGAAGTCATATACTATAGTAAGAAAAAAATCATTTTCATCAAAAGTAGTAATTTTATAAGCCCCCCAAAGATCTAAGATCTTTATTTAAAATATGAGCCGCTAAAATTTCTCCCTTTTGAATCTTGGTCTTCTCTCCTAACGAATTTCCCCTTTGCTACTCCCTTTCGCTCTAAGCCCGTCCCTTAGCAGTTAGGAAGATTGGTTGCTGAGCGGAAGAACAGAGAGGAAGAGGAGCGTAGCAGTTCGGGATGTATGGATTCTCGAGAAGAGAGGAGCCGCGGTGGTCCCCCCCCGGACCGCCCGGATCCCACGAGTGAATCGAAAGCCCTCGGGCTTTCATTCAGATGGAGGGACAGTCTTAATTCATCAACCAAAGATGAAAGTAAGAGAGACAATTACATGAATCATATCCAGACATTCTATAGTTTTGATGCTGCTTGATTGAAAAAGGTATTCTAGTTTATTTTGCACATGGAC
Organism: Przewalskia tangutica; assembly: GCA_029844215.1. Classification (NCBI taxonomy): domain Eukaryota; kingdom Viridiplantae; phylum Streptophyta; class Magnoliopsida; order Solanales; family Solanaceae; genus Przewalskia; species Przewalskia tangutica. The sequence continues at coordinate 94,222,697 of CM056724.1, read as the reverse complement.
AAAAAATGCATTTGTTTAACTTTATTTTGATATCTTGTAGACTACTAGCAAACAGTTTATGCAACACTACTGAAGAACTATGTTTTAGTCTTTGGTGCCACAAGCTAATGTCTTCACTGCTTTGTCTTTTAGAGTTCTGAGCAGCTAGATTGAGATGTCTTCCATTATGTTGATTGAGAAGTAGATATAAGTCATCTTTCACTTTACCAATATCCTTCACTCTCCCAATGAAGAGATCCTGAAAAATATAAAAGTTAGAAAAGAATGAAGCACAACACTGCGATTTCCTTATTAGTTGAGAAACTGAAAGTAGGTTATAAGCAAACTGTGGTACATGAAAAACATTATAAATAGTAATTCTCCTAGAAATAGTACTATTACCAATGTGTGTCACTTTTGACATATCACCATTTGGTAAATGTACATTTTTGAATTAACAATTTATTTTAAAGTTTCTTTGTTCAGTAAATTAATATTTGATGTCATATGGTTTGTAGCTCTTGTATCAATGATCCATTCAGGATCATTTGAATTTAAACAAATCAAATCTCTATCAATACCTGTTGCATTAGCAGATGTAGTATTAGGAATATCATTGTTATTTTGTGCATTCTTGTTCCCTTGATTGAGCAGTTGAAAAATTTACCATATTATTCCCTAGAGAGTATATTTCCTCCAAATTGAGTCATTTGATTCCTCTTCCCTCTTGATGTGGACTCTCTCCATTAACTAACTGAGGCTGACCTTGGCCAAAAGAACTTGAACCAAACACTTGACTTAATGTCCCTCCTTGTGCACTCTCTGTAACATTACTTTTCCTATTATCCACTGAATGCACTCCACCAAGAACATTGTATGCAACCCCATTTCCAAAAGTCCCTTTCTTCTTGGACTTAAAATCTAGAGGATAGCCTACCAACTTATAGCAATTCTCTCTAGTATGTCCTTTACATTCGTAATAATCACAAATCACACCAGTTCCATAATTCTTCCTGAACTTTGGATTCTGACCATTATTGATATTGGTTCTTGAGTACATTGTTAGCATGATGGACATGATATTGTGATTGGAAACATAAATAGAGATACTCTAGATATATGAAAATATACTTAGAGATATTTTATATTTATTGTAGAATATTGTGTAACATTAACTATAGAATATTACGTAGAATATTTAGTAGAATTTATATGAAGTGTAGGATATTTTTCTTTCCTTTTATCTCTTACTCCTCTTGTGTATAAATACTTATGTAGTATGATGTATTAGATCAATAAATTGAGATAGTCATTCTTCAAATTCTCTCTTGTTTTTCCCTGTTCTTGACAGGGTATCAGAGCCATCTTTTCACTGTTGAGTCTTAGTTCTTTCATCAGTGATTTTTTTCTAGATTTTTTTTTTTAAAGTCTTTGTTCTCTTGACTGTTCATCAAGAGTCATTCCTATACATCTAGGGCTTTTGGTCTTGGTAATTCTAGTTATTTTCTTGGATCATTGTGTTTCTAGTGTTCTTAGCTAGTTAAGAACATGACGTCACATCAGTTTGAATCCTTCAATATTCGTTTCACTGGAAAATATTATTCTGCCTGAGAATTTTAATTTCAACTATTTGTCACCGGAAAAGAACTATGGGGTCATATTGATGGAAGTGATCCTGCTCCTATTTATCCTATAAAGTTTGGTCAATGGAATGTTAAAGATGCTCAGGTGATGACGTGGATTTTAGGGTCAATTAATCCTCTAATAGTTCTTAATCTCAGGCCGTATAAGACTGTTAAGGTCATGTGAGATTATTTACAAAAGGTTTACAACCAAGACAATGCCGCAATATGCTTTCGGTTAGAAAATGAAATTGCTAATTACTCTCAAGGAGATCTCTCTGTTCAAGATTATTTTTCTGGATTTCAAAACTTATGGCCTGAATTTACTGATATTATTTATGCTAAAATACCTGTCAAATCTCTCTCTGTAATCCAGGCAGTTCATGAGCAGAGCAAGTGAGACCAATTTTTAGGAAATTACGATATGAGTTTGAGAGTGTTCGCTCTAACATCGTGACCCATCTCCCTCCCTGGATGTTTGTTTTAAGGAATTACTTCGTGAAGAGTATCGTCTTGTCACACAAAATGCTTTAATGTTGTCACTATTGCATTTGCTGCTCAAGGAAAAAGAAAGGGCAAAGATATGACTAGAACTCAATGCTACAGTTGCAAGGAATATGTTCATATTGCTAATAATTATTGCAAGAAGTTCTGTAATTATTGTAAACAATAAGGACACGTGATCAAAGAGTGTCCCACATGCCCTCAAAACTGCAGGGTCAATGTTTTTCAAGCCGGGATAAAAAAAATTCACTACTGATAACTCATTTTCAGCAGGATAAATTTTTACTCCTGAAATCGTACAACAAATGACCATGTCAAGCTTTTCAGCTTTGGGGCTACAAGGTAATGATATTATATCTAATTTTTGGCTTGCTGATTTTGACGCTTCCAATCATATGACCAACTCAACTAGTATGTTAAAAAATGTTCGTGAGTATCAAAGTCCCTCAGAAATTCAGGTTGCCAATGGTAGTAATTTACCCATTACCAAGGTTGGGGATATTACTCAAACTTTCAAAAATATTTTTGTATCACCTAAGATCTCGACTAGTCTTATTTCAGTTGGTCAATTGGTGGATAACAATTGTGATGTGAATTTTTCTTGTAATGGTTGTCTTGTGCAGGATCGGGTGTCGAGGACGATAATCGCAAATGGGCCAAAAGTTGGAAGATTATTTCCTATACACTATTCCGTTCCCAGTGTTCTTTCTTTTTCATGTTCATCTACAACTAGTAAGACTGAGGTTTGTCATAAGCGTTTAGGACATTCAAATCCTATTGTATTGTCTCATTTATCGAATTCCGGTTTATTAGGAAATAAAAATCAATTTTTAGTTGCTGTTGCGATATTTCTGTATGCTTACGCAAGTGTACGTATCACTTAAGTAATATAGTATGTAAGACCGAATTATCGTCCACAGAGACTGGTTTATCAAGTACCGAGTATCTAATATATGATATCTATTTGGTTGACGTTCTTTTGGTTGGTGATTATAACTTAGAATTAAAACTAAATAAAGTGCAGAAAATAACTAAAGATGATAGTACTTTGGATTTAAACAGTTATGAAGGAAATAGGGCTTCCAATCTCCTCAACTATCCACTCTTTCACTTATTAATGCAATACTAATGATTCTTCTTCTTAGTAAGATAGCAGGCTAACGAACATGTTCTATATTCCGGTTAGGACATATAAAAACTCAACCTTATGCAGAAACCTTCTATATTTCTATGATAGATTTTACCACACAGGAGGATTAAGAGCAATTACCTTAAATACTACACAAGTATCGGGGTACTTTCGTTCACGATTTTAACCTATATCTAAACAACTATGGCATATTCAAATATCCATTTTCAGATCTTGATTTGAAATCATATAAGTTATGATAATTAGTGATAAGTTAATTATTATACAATCATAATAATTTTAATAGATCTTAACAATTGAATAAAAATTAATAACTATGCATTAATTCATGAAGAGAGTTTCAAGTTGATGGAAAACCCTAATAAAGAACTTAGCTCCTAGACATTGTCATGCTAAGAACTAATTTAACATCCAACATAGACTGAAATAAAACAAAGGAAAGAAAAAGCACTTGAACAAAAGTTATCTCCAATCTTGTGTCTGCCTCCAATTCTTGCCTATCCAAAGTATGATATGAATAATGACAGGGTTCAAGGGTTTTATATCTGAGTAAAACCTTATTTCAGACCCTTTTACCCTTCAGCAGATTCGGCCCAACTTTCTGAAAAACACGCGTCGGCACCGCGGTGTTGCGGCGCAGCGCCGAGCTCTAATTCAGCCGAAAGCACCGGAGGATACTGGAAATATTGCACCGCGGTGCTGGTGACATGCGTCGCGGTGCCTTCGATGGTGATTTTTCATCCTCAGCTACTTGAATTTTTACGCCTCGGCTCAACATTTTTCGGCCGCGGTTCATCAGCACCGCGGTCCTTCTTGGTCTTGCGCCGCAGTGCCTTCTGTTTTTCGCTCAGATTTTTCCAGATTCTTTCCATGCTCTTCATGACTCTTTAGCTAGATTGTTCGGGGCTCGGTTGTGCATTTACATCCTTCAAATTCGCCATTTCATGTTAATTTCTCCATTTCCTACCTAAGTCGCTCATAACCTGAAAACAAAACAAACAAAGCATAATATTGCAGAAAAACACTAAAAAGACACGTAAAAGACTCTTAAAACATACTTTAAAATAGTCCTAAAATGGACTTAACAAACACCTCCAAACTTAAACTTTACTCGCCCTCGAGTAAAGAACTCTAGACTCTCTAAAAATAAAAAGACACAAAGACTCTAAAACATGAATCAAGTCAATCATAATATTTCTGCCTCGAAGATCATGAACACATGCAATATCATTCTCAGAAACTTTCTAGCCACAAGTTGCTAGCTAGAATTCCAAGTCAGATAATCATTAAATTTGCTTGAGGTTATTAAGGAATATGATTACTTAAACATGACCACCAACTCAAACAAGCATTCAATATCAGTCTATGCACAAGTAAAATTCTTTTCAACAGTCCATCAGAACGAAATTCTATAGCTTTCTCACTTACTAACTCTCCACTAATGTAGACAACACATGCTTAAAAATTAATAGAACTTTCATGGGTTGTATCGTTAGCCTTAGGCATTGGGCAGATAAAAATACATTTAGGCTCAAAATTACCATAAGCATAGAACCAACCAAACACAACTTGATTTCCATTATATTGTATCACAATCCCCCATTTTTCTTATTTTCTAGATTGAGAAGTTTTTATTCCATTTTTTTTTTGAACTACAACACCCCCAAACTTGTTTTTCATTGTATGTACAAGGGGTGTGTAGTTGATTTATATATCTATTTTTTTCTTTTTCATTCACTTCTCAATCTTTTACACTTCTTTTTGACTAAAAACCCAATCTTCAATCCTCTTTACTAGAATTCAATTCCCCCAACTTGTAAGTTTCTATACTTATGGTAATTTAAGGGAGTGAAAGAATAGTAAAGTATTTCAAGTAGACTCATGGATGGGTGTTTATCAACAAAGAAAGGTTTCATTATGCTCAAAAGGGTTGACTATGGATTAATATGATCAAGGGTGGCTTGAAAGGCTCAAACGGTCCAAAGATGGCCTAAATCATTTTCCTAAGCACGCATTATCTAGGATTTCGCCTCAAGTAGCAAGCAAGCAAGTTCTAGAATATACCACCTTCTTTCCTCAAACCCAAATTCATTTATGCATAAACCAATAAATTGAACATAAGAAAGTCGGATAGTCATGACTAAGTTCTTCATTATTATCAATAATCAAAAGTAAACTCAAAGGCTATCTTAACTCAGGCACACAGATTTATGCATTTCATGGATATAGATTTTATTTAATATTACTACAAGTATCCACTCAATCTCATTGGCTATCGGTTTCCAACTTGATTCATTGACACTTAATACTAACACACAGACACTAGATAAATAATTAAAAAGACACAATTAGACAAAAATAAAAATCCCCCCATCCCGAAACTTATTCAACACATTGTCCCCAATGTGAAAAGTAAAGCACAGGTGAGGAAACTTACAAACATATAGGTGACTCAAAATGGTGATCGTGGCGGTGGATTTTGTGGCTCAAAAGGCTGATACTGTGGCGATAATCCAAAATGGGGCTCAGGCGGTGGGACTTGTAGTGACCAATGATTGAACATGGAATTGAGTTCATTGACGCGCTGGTACTCATAATTGTACCTCTGTTGCTCCCATTGATATTGGTGGTGGTCGCGCTCCTGCTGAGTCTGGATGATGTACTCTCCTTGCTATCTCAGGTATTGGTGATCTTGCATCATATGTTGTTGATTTCGGAGCAGCTGATCCAATTGTGATAATGAAGGCTCAATTGCCAAGGGAGGTGGATGACTGCTCTCCCCCGACTCATTGTATGCAACTGCCTCAGGTTCCTCCTCATTGACTCGTGGGCGGCGTCTAGGTGGGCATTGGACGTCCTCTTCAGCAGCCGGTGCTTAAGCATAGACCACTGGCACTGGGTCTGGGTAGCCATTTACCATCACTCGGGTGATGACACTCTGTATTCGGCCCGTCGAATCACTAGCATTGAATGTAACTCCATATTCAGCATATAACTTGGTGATCAATGACCCATGTCCCAGTCCAGTTGTAGTAAAAAATTGACAAGTGGACTCAATGCTCTCCAGAATCGCTCGACCCACATCTATAGTGAACCCTCTCATTAAGGCATATGCCAACTTAAGCCGATCCATTGGTACTTTGGAAAGATGCATGGAGGGTATAATTCTGGCACTCACAAACACTATACGTCAATCTTGCCCCTCGAGCACTCAAAGTTTCTGCCACATCAACCCAATCAATTCTGTTGGAATTGCTCCAAGTGTTATACTTGTATTCTTCTTCATCATCTTCAATCATTACATTAGGAACACCACAGACTGCATTTATGATCCCTACTGGGAAGTTGGCGTATAATTCACATACCACTGGGATATTGGAAAGCGGAAGATTGGTAGTAACAAATTCTTCCCAATTTCTATTGACAATCATTTCTCTAATCGGCTCATAGGCATCATTGTAGGGTTCTCGTCTGAATTTCATGCCTCTTTCTGGAATTAAGGAGCGGTCGCTTAATTTTTCATAACAGTCTTGGACTGCCTTGTTGGCAAATCTTGCAGTGTGATAGTCAGGGGCGGATGATCTAGAAGAAGAGGCCCTATTGCTTGTTCTTTTTGGAGCCATGCTTTGGAGATATAGTTAGGAAATTTTTTGACAGAACTTTCTTTGTTTTTCTTCGCTCCAACCAACAATACTTAACACCACCACACATCAGAATACCCCACTGTAACACAACACACAACAATACAACAACAATATTACTCTCACAGCAGCAACAACGATAACCACGACAGTAGTACAACACCCGCAAACTTATAGCAGCAAGTACCACCATGAAATTCAGCCACTACACAATACACTACAAGCTATCTTCACTCTAATCCACAAAATTACAAAAAAAATGATAAAGATTACCTTTTTGGAGAGTATTTCTACATAGATATCTTGACTCAAGTGAAGAAGTGATGGTGGTGTATGAGATAGTGGGAGATTTGTTTTTGAAGGAATTTCAAAGATTTTTGAAGAAGATGAGAGGTTTTTAGAGGTTTGGGTGAATTAGGAATGAGGGCAATCGATAGGGACCGCGGTCTTTGAAACTCGTACCGCGGCGCTAAATCATTAAGAATTCACTGGGACTTTCTGCCAGAGAGGCATCGCAGACCTCCAAACCTGACTAATTCTCTATTTTAAAAGCCGAACTTACTGGAAAAAAAATTTCGCTGCGGCCCTTCATACTTGCACCGTGGATCTAAATCCCTTGCGAATTTTGCTGTGCTCTCTGGAAAAATTTCACTGCGGCGCTAATTCACTGAAAACTCATCCCTGCTCACTGGAAATTAGGGGCCGCGGTCCTATCTCTAGGAACCGCGGCGCTAAGCCTTAAAATTCAATTTCTCCAATTTTCAGCGTTTTCAATCCCTTGCCTCTCGGAATTAGTCTCATTTCACCTACCATCAAAACATAAACCAAGTAGCACAAGACCGTGAGACTGTTCAAAAACATAATAAAACTAATTAACATAATTTAAAACGTTGGGTTGCCTATCAAATAGCGTTGTCTTTAACGTCTTTTAGCCGGACGCAGATTTCTCTTCATTGTGGTTTGAAGAGGATTACAAACTTTATTTTCTCCATGGAGTCACACAAGTAGTGCTTCAATAACTGCCCGTTTACTTTGGATGGTGCACCCTCTTTACCTCATACCTCGACTAAGCCATAGGGAAACACCTTCTCGACAATGAATGACCCTGACCACCTGGATTTCAACTTGCATGGGAATAATCTCAGCCCTGAGTTGAACAAGAGCACTTGTTGCCCAGATTGGAACTCCTTCGGGATCAAATTCTTGTCATGTCATGCCTTGGTGCGTTCTTTATAGATTTTTGCATTTTCATAAGCATCATTCTGAAACTCATCAAGCTCATTTAGCTGCAATAGCCTCTTTTGTCTGGCAACTTTTGCATCCATGTTCAACTTCTTCATCGCCCAATATGCCATGTGCTCCAATTCCACTGGTAGGTGACATGCTTTTCCAAAGACCAGCCTATAGGCTGACATCCCAATGGGAGTTTTGAATGCAGTCCTATAAGCCCATAGTGCATCATCCAACTTGATATACCAATTCTTCCTCGAGCTATCCACTGTCTTTTCCAATATACTCTTCACCGCTCTGTTTGAAATTTTAGCCTGCCAGTTTGTCTGAGGATGGTATGGGAGATCAATGCGGTGGTAAACTCCATAGCGAACAAGTAGGGTGTCAAGCTGTTTTTTACAAAAATGACTCCCTTCATCGCTTATGAGAGCTCTAGGAGTGCCAAAACGTGTGAATATGTTCTTTTGGATGAATTTCAAGAGAGTCTTACCATCATTCTCTTTGGTAGCTACTGCCTCGACCCACTTGGATACATAGTCTACTGTAAGCATGATGTATTTGTACCCGAAAGATGGTGGAAATGGGCCCATGAAGTCAATTCCCCATACATCTAAGATCTCTACTTCAAGTACTCCATTCAGGGGCATTTCATTCCTCCTGGAGATATTCCCAGTTCGTTGACACCGGTCACAGGCCTTCACAAAAGCATTGGAATCTTTGAACAATGTTGGCCAATAGAACCCGCTTTGTAGTACCTTAGCCGCTGTACTCGAAGCACCAAAATGCCCACCACATTGCAAAGTGTGACAATGAGTGAGAATTTGGTTCATTTCATCCTGTGGCACACAACGTCTAATGATTTGATCAACATAGTGCTTGTACAGAATTGGTTCCTCCCAATAATAGTGCTTCACCTCTGAGTAGAACTTCTTCACTTCCTGCCTTGACATCTCCGGGGGCACAACCTTAGCTACAAGGAAATTAATAAAATCAGCATACCAAGGTAAAGTAGAGCCAGCACTTACCTGAAAGAGTTGCTCGTCTGGAAAATGGTCATTGATCTGCACATCTTTAGCATTTCGACACTCTTCTACCTCAAGTCTTGACAAGTGGTCAACCACTACATTTTATGTGCCCTTCTTATCGCAGATCCCCATGTAAAACTCTTGTAGCAGTAACACCCATCAGATAAGGCGGGGTTTGGCACCCTTCTTGGTCATTAGATATTTGATGGCAGCGTGATCAATGTATACTATCACATTGTTCCCAATGAGATATGACCTGAATTTCTCGAATGCATATACTATAGCTAGCAACTCTTTCTCTGTTGTGGCATAATTTAGTTGTGCATCATTAAGAGTTTTACTAGCATAGTAAATGGACCGAAATACATTGTCGACTCGCTGCCCAAGAACTGCTCCCACTGCATAGTCACTTGCATCACACATTAATTCAAAAGGAATCTCCCAATCTGGTGCAATGACTATAGGTGCTGAAATTAACTTCTTCTTAAGTACTTGAAACGCATTCAGACACTCTTCATTGAATTCAAACACAACACCATTCATCAACAATGAGGAAAGAGGCTTTGAGTTTTTTGAGAAGTCCTTAATGAACCTCATGTAGAAACCAGCGTGCCCAAGAAAACTTAAAACAAAGGAAAGAAAAAGCACTTGAACAAAAATTGTCTCCAATCTTGTGTCAACCTCCAATTCTTGCCTCTCCAAAGTATGATATGAATAATGACAGGGTTCAAGGGTTTTATATCTGAGTAAAACCTTGTTTCAGACCCTTTTACCCTTCAGCAGATTCGACCCAACTTTCTGAAAAACACGCGTAGGCACCGCGGTGCTGCGCTCAGCGCCGCGACTCTAATTCAGCCGAAAGCACAGGAGGATACTGGATATATTGCGCCGCATTGCTGGTGACATGCGCCGCGGTGCCTTCGACGGTGATTTTTCATCCTCAGCAACTGGATTTTTTACGCCTCAGCTCAACACTTTTCGGCCGCGATTCATCAGCATCGCGATCCTTCTTGGCCTTGCATCGCGGTGCCTTATGCTTTTCGCTCAAATTTTTCCATATTCTTTCCATGCTCTTCATGACTCTTTAGTTAGATTGTTCGGGGCTCGGTTGCACATTTACATCCTTCAAATTCGCCATTTCATGTTAATTTCGTCATTTCCTACCTAAGACGCTCATAACCTGAAAACAAAATAAACAAAGCATAATACTGCACAAAAATACTAAAAAGACACGTAAAAGGCTTCTAAAACAGACTCTAAAACAGTCCTAAAATGGACTTAACAGTTTCTTCCTTTGATTGTTCTACTTGTAAATTAGGCAAAAGTAAAACTCTTATTTTTTCTAATATTGGTAGTTGTGCTGCAAAATGTTTTGATGTCATTCATAGTGATGTTTGGGGTATTTCACCAGTTATTTCTCATGCTCATTTCAAGTACTTTGTGACATTCATTGATGATTATAGTCGGTTTACATGAGTGTATTTTCTCTGTTCCAAATCTAAGGTATTTTTCTTATTTAATACATTTTTGGCTTACATTGAGACTCAATTTTCTACTTGTATCAAAATATTAAGATATGATTTTGGTGGAGAATATATCTCTTATGAATTTAATAATTTTTTGCTTGAGCGTAAAATCATGCCCATATACGCCACATCAAAATGCCCATATACGCCACATCAAAATGCGATTACTGAGCGTAAAAATCATCATCTTTTAGATGTCACTCGCACTTTATTGATTGAGTCCTCTGTCCCATCTAAATATTGGGTAGAATCTTTGTCTACTGATGTCTATTTAATTAATAGACTTCCATCTAAAGAGTTAAATCTTGAGTCTTCATATTATCGTTTTTATCACCGAATTCAAGTTATCCCAATTTTCATACATTTGGTTGTGTTTGTTTTGTGCATATGCCTCCTTCTCAACGCAATAAACTTTCTACTCAGTCTACTAAATATGCTTTATGGGTTATAGTACTTCGCAGAAAGGTTTTATTTGTTATGATCCAAGTTCTAACAAATTTTGTGTTTCTCGAAATGTTATTTTCTTGAGAATCGGTATTTCTTTCCTACTCATGTTGAGTCATCTTCTGTTTATCCTCTTCTTCCTACTTTTGAGATTTCATCATCTTCTTCTGAGAGGTTCAAACCTGGGTTTGTGTATGAATGACGTCGGCTAAATTTACCCCATCCCGAAACTGATCCGCCACCTAAGACTGCTCCACAACCAGAACCTGAGATTTCTTCTGCTCCTCTTGAGCCCACTCGGCTATCTACCAGGGTATCTCATACTCCTAATTGGTATGGTTTTTCTTCAAATTTATCCACCATTTCTGTTCCAACCCATTACTCACAAACTTCCAAGCGAGAATGTTGGCAGAAAGCAATGGAGGAAGAAATTTTGGCTTTTAAAGAAAATGGCATGTGGGACAATGTTTCATGTCCTTCAAATGTCCGTCCAATTGAATCAATATCAGGGTGAGGTGAGGCGATTAATTTGAATGTGGACCGAGTAACTCTAGGACCTACTACGATCAATTTTGCCAAACCAAACCATGATAAGTACATCTTAACCAATCTATCACCCTTATCATCCCTCGCTCTTATGAATTTCTGTAAGACTGCAGGGATGATCCGGGGGATACCACAACGTCGTGATATCGACGTAAATGAAGTCACCTTTAAGGTAACTCCCAGCGTAGTAACGCTGCAGAGCTACTGCACACTGCTTCAAATAAAGCGCAGTGTACAGATAACCTGATTTTCGCCTCAAGTGTATCTTAGAAGATTATAATACTCGCAGGCCTGGGGTCTTTCGTTTCCAAAGAATGTGGATTCGGCATTCTTCTTTTCACATTGATCTCAACCATGCTCGGGAATCCTTTTCAAGTCTTCTCCAAGAAGATTGACTCTAACTGAGTGGTTTAGGTTATGGAATTCCATCTCTAGTTGGGGTGAAGCTGCTCGACTATAAGAAGAGGGGCTTTCGATTCGAAAAAATGTGGTGCGGGTTCATCGTCTGTGGCTAAAAGACTTGCAGCCGATTCATCTATTATATTAGTTCTTCTCTGACAGAACATTCTCTTTAAGCCCTAATATTGATCATCTTTTTTTTCAAATCTGATAGACTTCCGAAGGAGGTAAACTCCACTGCCATTGCTCTTATTCCCAAAGTTCCCAATCCCTCTCTTTTGAAGGACTTCAGGCGCTGTAACACTATTAAAAAGTGTACAACATTGAATGTAAATGGGTCTATTCTATTAAATTTCATTCTGATGGAACTATTAATTGGTATAAAGCTTGATTGGTTACCTTTGATAACATACATTAGTATGTTGTGGACTATGATGAGACATTTGCACCAGTAGCAAAATGACTACGGTGCAAACTATTATTGTCATTGTTGCTTCATAAAACTGGTCTCTTCATCAAATAGATGTGAAAAAAGTTTTTCTCCATGGTGATCTCAAAGAAGATATTTATATGAAACCTCACCTGGTTTGTTCTCATCACATATCAGATGTATGCAAGTTGAGGCGGCCTTTGTATGGATTAAAATAAGCTCTCAGAGTTTGATTTGACAAGTTCCAGTCTATTTTACTTCAATTCTATTTTGAGCAGAGCAAATATGACTCATCTTTGTTTCATCATAAAACATCTACAGGTTGTGTTCTTCTTTTGATATATGTAGATGACATTATTATTACAGGAACTAATTCTTCATTAATTACTAGCCTCCTGCAGCAGCTTAAGGATTCTATTCATATGAAAAATCTTGGTACTCTTACATACTTTTTGGGGTTGAAAGTTCATTATGATTCATTAGGTGTATTCTTAAACCGGAACAAATATACTCAGGATTTGATTGCATTGGTTGGTCTTCAAAAATCTTCCTTTGTAGATACTCTATTGGAATTGAATGTAAAGTATCGGCGTGAGGAAGGAGATCTTTTTCCTGATCCAACTTTATTTCAACAATTAGTTGGGAGCCTAAATTATCTTACTATTACTCGGCCTGATATCTCCTTTGCATATCAACAAGTGATTAAATTTATGTAGGCTCCCCGCCATCTCCATTTGGTGTTGTTTGTCACATCATTCGATATATCTTAGGCACATCTACTCGTGGATTATTCTTTTCTAGTGGTTCTCCAATTTGGCTTGATACATTTAGTGATTTTGATTGAGATGAATGTCATGATACTCGCCGCGCCTTCACAGGTTGGTGCATGTTTTTTGGGGATTCCTTAATATTTTGGAAGATCAAGAAACAAGCTCGCGTTTCTAAATTTTCAACGAATTCTGAATATCAAGACATGTCTGCTGCTTGCTCTAATATTATTTGGCTTTGGGGTATACTTGCAGAGATTGGATTTCCTCAATCTAATCCTACTCCTCTCCATACTGATAACACAAGTGCCATTCAGATTTTCATAAACCCAGTTTATCATGAAAGGACCAAACACATCGAGGTGGATTGTCATTATATACGGGAAGTTGTAGATAAGGGAGGCATACTCTTTCACATGTGTCTAGTGATCTTCAGATAGCTGATGTGTTCACAAAATCCATGACACGACAACGTCATCAGTTTCTAGTAGGCAAATTGATGCTTCTTGATTCACCGCATTAATTTGAAGGGGGTGTTAGCATGATGGATGATATTGTGAATATTGAAAATATAAATAGAGATACTCTAGATATATGAAAATATACTTAGAGATATTTTATATTTATTGTAGAATATTGTGTAGCATTAACTATAGAGTATTACGTAGAATATTTAGTAGGATTTACAGTAAGTGTAGGATATTTTTCTTCCTTTTATATCTTACTCCTCTTGTGTATACAGTAAGTGTATGATATATTAGATCAACAAATTGAGATAGTCATTTTTCAATTTCTCTCTTGTTTTTCTCTATTCTTGACATACATAACAATATACATATTATTCATGGCCATAGTAGGACTCATACCAAGCACACCAACTGTAGATGCAACTGATTTTTATCCTCAACTCTCACAATTATTGAATAGGCTTGGTTAATACTTGGTAGAGGATTCATCATAAGAATTTGACTCCTAACTTGACCATAAGACTCATTGAGACCCGTCAAGAATTGAAATAATTTCAATTTTTGTAGATGCAAAATGAAATCCTTAGACTTGGAATAATCACAACCAGGTGCAGGAACCAATGCATCAAACTCTTCCCACAAATGTTTTAGTTTAGAAAAGTATACAAAAACTGAAGAAGTCCCTTGGGTAATAGTTGCAATTTCTTTGTGTACATTGTAGGTTCTTGATCCATCTACCTTACTAAACCTTTCAATTAGTTTTTCAATACAGTCTGAGCACTAGATGCATACATTATACTCCAAGAAGACTCTTAGACACAACATTCATTAATCAAGATAACACAATCGCATTGACCAAAGTGATCCCACATTATTTCTAAGATATTTCTCTTTGTTACAAGAACCAGTTACCAATCCCAATTTATTTCTATCAAGTAAAGAAAGACGCATAGATCTAAACCAGTTTGAGAAATTTTCAATACATGTCAGTTGAAATGAAATAATTTAAATCCCACTGATATCAGAAGGTGACATAAACAAAGGATGTGTGTAACCGATTCCTCCTTGTGATGAATTGTTGTTCTGCAAATTATTTTGAGTCGACCCATCTTATTGTGTCGAATTATTTGAATTTGGGATCCCAGAACCAATCCCATTATTGTCATGCAACAGATTTCTATTAACATCTATCTTTCAAATTGTCAATTTCTTGAAATGTTTTGATGCATAAGCAAAATTTGACAAAGATCGAGTGACAATCACCAAGAAATCAAGATTAACATAGAGAAATGACGAGCTATCATCTGGTACCATGTAGTAAATCAGAGATTACGGATTAATCAAGAACACAATGAAAAGGAAGAAGAAGATATGAATGTGAGGAAGAGGAGTATATCACAATGTGTATAATGTGTAAATATACACTTAGCTTACATAATCGTGAGATTAGTTTAGTAGCTAAACCTCACCATTAAGTGGTTAATTAACTACCTAACTATCACGGTAACTAACTGACTAACTAACCAATACAAATAGTCTTCATATTTATTAACAAATGAAGTCGTGTGGATCTTGTATGGTACAAATTTATATTGTTGAATTAATAGATTTCAAATACAAAATTGTTATTAAAAATGAGGGAAAGGAGCAAGTTTAAGAGAAGCCAGAGATACATTTGATGTGCTGTGCATGTGGGATCACAGATAAAAACAACTAAAAGTGATGTTCCACCAAGCTCATTTTTTATACTGAAAAAGCATGTTTCATACTGCTACTACGTAGTATCAGATTGATTAATAAAAGGCATTTGCTTTGCTTAGTCATAATCAAATATGATTACGGCATTTAGAACCCCACCATTTTAAATTTGAAATTTCCAGTATAAAACTATAGTATCGAATAAGTGAAGTTGATTAAATTACACGTATTAAAATAGATCGAATCAATAAATGAATCATGACCCAATACATTCAAAGAAGAGTTGGGTCGTCAAATATGGTTTGAGTAGCAAATCATATAATCCAGTAACTTACATATAAGTTATTTGTGAGTAAAATTGTAGTAAACAGTTACAATAATTGGATGATTACAAGAAACGGGAATATAAGCAACTATTACAAAGAATACAATCTGAAAATGAGAACAAAAGAAAGGTTTGCTGAGTCGAGTACAATATTGCCCCGTATAAGACATTTTACGGTAATTGACCACTTGTCTTCCAAGATAAAACAGCAACAAACAAGTGAGCAAAGGAAACTCAAATGTTTACTACAAGAAGAACCTTTTGAGTGTGTGAGAGATTGCCTAGAGAGGATGCAATACTCATAAATTTCTGATTGTAAGTGTTTTTCAATTGAGTCAAGGGCCTCAATTTATAGTGTAAGAAAGATGACCTCTCATCTAGCCACTAATGACATTCAATAAACATGCAATGACACTTATTGAGAGGTTTCACTCAGCCAAATAATGGTTGAATTCATGTGACAATTAATGGAGAATCAATGCCCAAAACCAGCCCAAAAGTCAGAAACCTTTCAGCTTCTCGAGCTCCAGTAACCAAACAAGCAATTAGCACCGCGGCGATTTCCGACTCATTTCATCATTTACACTTCGTACACTTCTTCCTTCATTTACCAACGTGAAAAACTCGCCATTTGGCCAACAACCGTCTATCATTTCATGTCTCAAACATTTTATTTACGTACCAATATCTCTTTCACTAAGAAAATTTACGATCCTTGGTACAACGTATGCACGTGTGTGAAAACGACGTTTCCGACGTGCGGGTCCCCAATTGTTCGAGTCATAAATAATATGATTAACTTTATTTCACGTAATAAATTTCCAACAATCCCCTCTTGAAGATATTTTGGTGCACTCACATAGTGTCTTTCTAGTAATCTTTCGGCGGATCGATGTTGCATCTGGATAGGTAGCCGTGTCTTTGAACCTTCCATAGTAGAATACCATCGGACTTACTTATTGCGCGGTGAATGTGATGTCTTGAACCGTCAGTGTTTAGTGTAAGCCAAGACAACAGTACCAACACAACAACTTTCCTTACTCTGTTTTTCTTTAATGTTTTGTCAGTTGTGGCCGTGGACACGTCTTGGATTTTTAAGGGCGTTCATTTGAGGCGGTCTGTCCTCACACTTAAATAGACGGTCTCCTACAAGGTATCCTGCTATACCCCACTTCACAAGTGTTAGGAACCATTAAAGGTTTTGGAAACTTAACATTTACCCAGACTGCAGATATCACTTAATGTCTATAACGGAAACGACCTTGGATTCATGTTTCTTTACAGAAATCATCATCCAAAGTGTTATTTCTTCCACCGAAGTGCTCTACTGAACCTTTACGATTTAGCTTTCTCATTGAACATAATTACTGGGATCTTCAGTAAGGTTGGGTATCCACCGTATTAGTTCTTATTGATTGGGTTTTAAGCCCATTCTCCTAGACATACAGAACATATGATATCTGGGTATGCCCTTAGTCAAAGGATCTGCTATATTTTCCTTTGATTTTATATAATCAATAGAAATAATACATGTGGTGATCAGCTGCCTAACGGTCTTATGTCTCCATCGGATATGCCGATATTGCCATTGTACATAGAACTATGTGCCCTTCCTAGAGATTATTGGCTGTCGCAATGAATCATTATAGAAGGTAAGGGTTTATCCCAATAAGAGATATCATCTAAGAACTCATGAAGTCACTCAACTTCGTCTCCTGCTTTGTCTAAAGCAATGAACTTCGATTCCATCATGGATCGGGCAATGCAAGTTTGATTAGAGGATTTCCAAGCCACAGCTCCACCAGCAATTGTAAATATATAGCCACTAGTAGACTTGGTGTTCTCTATATAAAATATCCAGTTTGCATCACTGTACCCCTCTAGTATAGTTGGATATCTCGAATAGTGCAACCCATAATTTTGCGTGTATTTTAGGTATCGTAGTACCCGACTCAACGCTTTTCAGTGATCATCACTTGGATTACGGGTGAACCTAGCTAACTTGTTGACTGCATAAGTGATATCAGGTCGAGTACAGTTTGTGATATACATCAAACTACCAATTACCTGCGTATATCGCTCCTGGCGTACGGGCGCACCCTATTTTTATCAATCTTTTGATTTATATCCAGTGGTGACGTTATCGGCGAACTGTCGAATATCTCAAATTTTCTCAGCACATCCTCAACGTAGTGAGAATGAGATAAGACCAGTCCATCAGATGTCTTAGAGATCTTGATCCCTTAAATGACAACTGCAATACCCATATCCTTCTTGTCGAAATATTGTTTCAACATATTCTTAGTCTCCAGGATCAACCTAGGACTGCTCTCTGTGAGCAATATGTTGTCTACATAAAGACATATCATGACAAACAAATTGATATTTCCTTTCGTGTAGACACATTTGTCACACTCATTAATGGTGAACCCTTTCGATAGTAGAGTACTATTAAATTTCTTGTGCCATTGCTTCGGGTCTGTTTCAGCCCGCACAGATATTTGACAAGCCGACAAACTTTCTTCTCTTGTCCTGGAACCACATATCCCTCGAGTTGGTCCATATAGATTTCCTCTTCCAAATTACCATTTAGAAAGGCTGTCTTGACATCTATTTGATGTATCTCAAGATCCCGCAACGCGGAGATCACAATAAATACTCGTATGGATGTCATTCTAGATACTGGGGAGTACGTGTCAAAGTAGTCAAGACCCTCATTTTATCAATAGCCCTTGACTACCAACCTGGCCTTGTACTTGTCTATAGATCCATCTGCTTTCAACTTCCGTTTGAGTATCCATTAAAAACCCAACGACTTGTTTCTCGGAGGAAAATTAACCAACTCCAAGTATGGTTGTGTAGAATGGAGTCTATCTCACTCTCTGTAGCTTCTTTTCAGAGCGGTGCTTCTGGAGTTGACAATGCTTCAGCAATTGTTCGTGGTTCGTTATGAACCATATAAGATACAAAGTCCGACTGAAGGACTTATCTTTCCTGGACCTTTTACTTCGTCTTGGTTACATCTCTGGAACCTCTAATTCCTGAGAATCTGGAACACTAGATTCCAGATAATCAGCCACTTCGGAGTCCACTAGATCTGAACCGCCTAGATTCGGGCAGTCAATGACTCCTGGATCCTGAGAGCTTTGTTCATAACTTCATTTGCGAGATGTTATGTCTTTTTTCTTTCTAGGAAACGAGTCTTCAAAGAAATTGACATTCCTTAATTCCATGATTTTACCCACATGGATGTCTAGTATATCTGACTTATGCACTAAGAAGCGATAAGCACTACTGTTGTTTGCATATCCGATGAATATGAAATATACAGTCTTAGGCTCAATCTTGACATGCTTTGACTTAGGTACTTCAACCTTTGCCAGACAACCCCACACCTTCAAGTATTTATAGGTGGGTTTCTTTTCTTTCCATAGCTCGTATGGAGTCTTGTCCTTACCCTTATGTGAGACTTTATTAAGAATCGTATTCGCGGTAAGGACAGATTCTCCCCACATATTTTGGGAAAAACCAGAATTGATGAGCAAGGCATTCGTCATTTTCTTTAATTATAGTTCTTGCGTTCAGCGACACTGTTTGATTGAGGTGAGTATGGAGCCATCGTTTGATGAACAATGCATGATTAGGCATAATATTCTTCAAAAGACGCTACGTATTCTTCCCTTCTATCGCTACAGATTGATTTAATCTGTCCGCTTAGTTGGTTCTCAACTTCTGCTTTGTAGCGTTTGAATGCTTCAAAGGCTTTATCCTTACTTTTTAATAAGTAAAGGTAACAATACCTTGTGCTATCATCTATGAATGTCACAAAGTACTTATTTCCCCCTCTAATTTGTGCGAACTTCAAGTCATATTTATCGGTGTGAAGGAGTTCTAGAGGAGAGGTTTCCTTTTCGACGGATCTGAAGAGACTCTTTGAAAGTTTTGCCTCTACGCACACCTCACACTTACGTTGAGGGTTTACGTCGATAGACGACAACAACTCCAACTTTACCAACCTTTGGATAGATTGATAGTTTACATGTCCTAGTCTATGATGCCATAAACTGTAAGACTCAAGCAAATAAGAGGAAACTTCAATTTTATTAATAGAAGGCATTACAGACAAGGCATTAACTTTGAACATACCTTCACAGACGAAGCCCCTTCTACAAAAGTTCCATTCTTAGTGATTACAAATTTATTGGACTCAAACACTAGCCTAAAACCAACATTCACCAATAAACGTCCAAAAATTAAATTTATTCTAATTTAAGGGACATACATCACCTCCTTCAGAGTAAGCTCCTTTCCGGAAGTCATCTTTCGGATCACCTTTCCTACCCCCAGCACCTTAGAGGAAGCGTTGTTGCCCATGAACAACTTCTTATTCGTGACTGGTGTATATGTGGAGAAGGCTTCTCTATTGGAACAGATGTGATGGGTAGCACCTATGTCCATCCACCACTACATAGGATTCTCAACGAGGTTTGGTTCAAGTACCACCGCCGAGAACTCATCAATCATATCGTCAAGACGTGTGTCTTTGACGATGTTAGCCCCAGCCCTACCCTTGGCTTCCTCTTTATTCTCATTCTTGAGTTTGTGGCAATCCTTGATCATGTGACCAGGTTTCCCACTACTAAACTTCTCTATTGTTGGGGGTTTACCATCAGTCTGGAACTTGTGCTTTTTTTCTTGTGTTCCATTTGGCCTCCGCCAGATTGCCTAGCCTCAGCGGGTTGCTTCCCTTTGGCATGACCTTCTTATTATCCTCCTAAATCTGGAGTTTGATAATAAGTTCCTCAAAAGTCATCTCTTTCGTCTTGAGTTTTAAGTAACTCATAAACTCATTCCACGAGGGAGGTAAATTCTCAATTAATGAGACAACAAAAAATTGCTCATTTGGTTTTATTCCTTCCAAATCCAGGTGATGTAAAATCATTTGGAATTTCTGGACTTGGGACATCACAGTTTTGATATCCACCATTTGAAATTTCAGAAATTTTCCAACGATGAACTTCTTAGTACCAGCATCTTGTGCGTTGTACTTTTTCTACAGTTCCTGCATATGAAGTAACTATGACTCCAAGTATCATGAACCATCTTCACGTCGTTAAATACATGGATACCGTGTCCCCCTCCAGTCGTTTAATTTGGCTGAGGGTCCGTTTCATCTACAACTTGTGGAGGATCCTCTGTTAGGAAACGAGACATTCCCATAACAGTAAAAAAGAACAACATCTTCTGCTGCCATCTCTTGATGTTGGTGCCCATGAACTTCTCTGAGCGTTCATGGTGGAATCCAACGGGTGGAGGAACTGTAGTGTTCCCTTCAACAGCGGGAAATGCATTATTTGAGCCTTGTGGGCCAGTGGGGAAGGCACTAGATATGCCTTGAGCAGCAGCGGAAGATTGAGAAGCAAATTGTTCGTCTCCAGTCATCTTTGTGGTCACTTACAACGAATATTGTCTTGAGATTGTGAGTAAAATTATAGTACAACAGTTACAACAATTGGATGATTACAAGAAAACGAAATGTAAGCAACTATTACAAAGAATACAATATGAAAATGATAACAAAAGAAATATTTGATGATTCGAGTGATATTCACTATGTCCTTAAGACAATATTGCCCCGTATAAGTCATTTTACGGTAATTGACAACTTGTCTCCCAAGATAAAACAACAACGAATAAATGATCAAAGGAAACTCAAATGTTTACTACAAGAAGAACTTTTTTAGTGTGTGAGAGATTGCTTAGAGAGGATGAAGTACTCAAAAATTTCTGATTGCAAGTGTGTTTTTCAATTGAGCCAAGGGCATCAATTTATAGTGTAAGAAAAATGACTTCTCATCTAGCCAACTAATGGTATTCAATAGTAGTGTAATGGCACTTATTGAGAGGTTTCACTCAGCCAAATAATGGTTGAATTCGTGTGCCAAGTAATGGAGAATCAATGCCCCAAACCAGCCCTAAAGTCAGAAACATTTCAGCTTCCCGTCGACCATTCTGCCTCCAAAGCGCCACGGCTCTGCCTGGGAGGCGTCGCGGCGCCAGATCTCCAGTAACCAAACAAGCAATTAGCATCGCGACTCCGCGACAATTTCCGACTCGTTTCATCATTTACACTCCGTACACTTCTTTCTTCATTTATCAACGTGAAACACTCGTCATTTGGCCAACTACCGTCTATCATTTCATGTCTCAAACATTTTGTTTCCGTACCAGTATCTCTTTCACTAAGAAAATTTACGATCCTTGGTACAACATATGCACGTGTGTGAAAACGACATTTACGACGTGCGGGGCCCCAATTGTTCGAGTCATAAATAATAGGATAAACTTTATTTCACGTTAAAAATTTTTTAACATTATTATCAGTAATTAATATATATCTTATTATGTATTTTGCAGTCATTTTCTGTTTAAGAGTTTCAAAAGATAATATTTCAAAAGAAATATTTATTCTCTTTTTTAATCAGAAGTGTAAATAAACTTTTCAACAAAAAGTGTTTATATTCTCTTTCTTACATTTTATAAATGTTTGTCTTAAATTAAAAAACACTTTCAATCTGTTCATTTGTTTGTCTTTTGTAATTAAGTTGCTAGGGGAAAAATGAATTTTCTTTTTCTATTTTTCAAGTTAAGTTCTTGTTGAGTTGACCAAATTTTAACATTTTATTCCATCCGCTCACTTTTACTTATTCTTTATATTAAAAATACATTTTCACTTTTATTTGTCACATTTAGCATATCAAGAGAATTTGTTTCCATGTTTTACCTTTAGCATTAACTATGTTAAAACTCAGCCATGTTCATCCATTGATGACTTTGGGGGCTTCGAGAACAATGGTGATAAAAGGAAGAAGAAGAATCGAAATAACAGTGAGAAGATTGAGAGAAATGCCATATTTTTGGGAGAATTCTATTCTCTTTCAATTCATTTAATGATCACAGTTACAAATACAAATATATATAAGGATCATCTTAGCTCATCTACTTAACTGACTAAAAGCACAAAATATCTTAATTCTAACTAACTAACTGCCAGATCACTAACAACCTCTAACTATTTTTTCTAGAATCTTACCACTAACTAAGCTAGTTGTACAACTAGCATGCTGCACATACATCATCACACTTCACACTTTAACACTCCTCCTCAAGTTTGGAATGAAAAATATCTTTCATTCCTAACTTGGATACTAAAATATTGTGTTGATGATTCCTCAAAGCCTTGGTCAAAATATTTGATGGTTGATCTTCACTGGGTATATGAGATATTTTGATCAGTATTTCTTGCATTCTTTGACAATCTATCTCTATGTGTTTTGTCCTTTCATAGTACATGGGATTTGAAGCAATCTGCAAAGCTGATTTATTATCACAACTTAACATCATTGGCATTTGAACTTCCATCTGTAGTTTGTTTAACAATCTATTTAACCATATCAATTTTACAATTGTTTGTATCATGCTTCTGTACTCAGCTTCTGGACATTGTGCTTTGCTTCTTTGCCTTCCAAAAGATCAAGAAAGTCCCTAATTTATGCAATATTTAGTTATTGACCTTCTGATATGAGACATGCAACCTAGTATGAGTCACAAAATGCATGTACTTGTTGATCACCACTGCTAGACATCAGTAATCCAAGTCCAGGCTGCTTCTTGATATACTGAATTACATATAAGGTTGCATCATAGTGAGACTTCTTACAAGCACTCATGAATTGACTTATACATTTGACTACATATGAAATATCAGGTCTGGTTATGGTGAGGTACCAACTTCCCAACCAACCTCTGATAGCTCACCATATCCTCCAATATAGGATCATGTACAACCTTCTTAGCATTTATATCATTATTTGTTTCTTTCTTGGTGCATTCATCATATTTTATACTTGTGAACTTGGCATTTTGCTCCATAAGTGTAGTTTTAGGCTTTGAACGAGCCAGTCTGATTTCTGATCATCTCCAAAGTATATTTTCTTTGTGACATCAAGATACCTTTTTTTACCTGGAAAATTTCATGCCTAAAATATCTGAGTTCACCCAAGTCTTTCATTCTGAACTGCTTATGTAAAGCTGCTTTAGCATTATGAATTTTCTTAAGATCATCATCTGTTACAAGAAAATCATCTACATAGACCAAGATCAAAACAAACTTGTCATTAACAGCCTTAGTGAATAAAAAATAGTCATGTTTGCTTTGAGTGAAACCAGTGCTTATCAAGGCTCGTGTCAACTTTAAATTTCATTGTCTAGAAGTTTGTTTAAGACCATAGAGGAATTTGAGTGTTCTACATACTTTAGACTTCTCCCGACTACCAAAT
Organism: Przewalskia tangutica; assembly: GCA_029844215.1. NCBI lineage: Eukaryota > Viridiplantae > Streptophyta > Magnoliopsida > Solanales > Solanaceae > Przewalskia > Przewalskia tangutica. The sequence goes on along the minus strand of CM056724.1, from coordinate 94,198,605 downwards.
CCCTGAGGTAGAGTCATGTAAACTTTCTTATCAAGGTCTACATTTAAGAAAACATTATAAACATTCATTTGAAAAATAGGTCAGTTTTGTAAGTAAGGCACTAGCAACAACGATTCTGACAGTAGTAAGCTTTGCTACATGTGAAAAAGTGTCATGAAAATCCAAACCTTCTTGTTGAGTATAACTCTTGTCTGCAAGCCTAGCTTTAAATATTTCCACAGTCCCATCAACATGATACTTGATTTTATATATCCATTTACAACCCATATGCGACTTACCTGCAGGCAAATGTACTACATCCTAAGTATGATTTTGTTCTAAAACTTCAATCTCAAGTTGCATAGATTGTATTCATCTCTTATCTTTGAAAGCTTGCATGAAAGAGATAGACTCAATATCAGTAGAAAAATTAACAAAAAAAGATTGGAAGTGAGGTGTAAGATGAGAATAGGAGACTGAATAATTAATAGGATAATGAGTAGTAAAGGAAAGAGGAAGATGTTCATAGTCAGTAAGCCAAATAGCAGGCTTAATGGTTGTCACGACCCGACCCCGGGCCCGCGACTGGTGCCCTACCTGGGCACCTGCTCGTGCATACGCTGAGAATAGCAATGAACATACATGAAACTTACAAAATAAAATAGCGAGAAATTAAACAACAGGTTAGCCGATAAGGCTACCTTCCTGGACATATATACATATATATAACAACAGCAGTTACACCCCTTTCTTTTTACAAACCGACCCACAACATGTGACTACAGACCTCTAAGAGTTTAACATAACAACTGTGGAGGGACAGGGCCCCGCCATACCCCTGAATATACATAAGTCTACTACATCAGGGACACCGTACCAAAAGATAAGCCTCCGGAGTGAAAGGAGCTTCTTTCCAAAAACTGAACAGAGATCCTAAGAGCAAGGATCACCAACCTGGTACCTATAACTCGCGGCATGAACGCAGCCCTCGGGGTCGCATAACAAAAATTTAGTATGGAATGTAAATAAAATGCAATAACCAAATCCTATCTCAGATAAAAGAATGTCCTTTTAACTCCCGAAATCAATCATATATTAATCGTTCTTTCCTTCTTTCAATAAGATTTACCAACATATTCTTACATACGCATTTAAGAGTTTAATCCAAATTTTTCACATAACTTACATATCTTACATAACATAATCCGCCCATTTATGGACCCGCATCTTGATGAATTGTGACATAATCCGCCCGCCGGGGCTCGTGTCGTGGAATCATATAACATAACCCGCCCGCTGTGGGCCTTGCATCGTGGAATCATATAACATAACCGCCCGCCGCCTTGCATCGTGGAATCATATAACATAACCGCCCGCGGCTCGGTGTCGTGGAATCATATAACATAACCCGCCCGCCGTGGGGCTCGGTGCATCGTGGAATCATATAACATAACCCGGCCCGCCTGTGGGGCTCGGTGTCGTGGAATCATATAACATAACCCGCCCGCCTCGCTTGCATCGTGGAATCATATAACATAACCCGCCCGCCTCGTGCATCGTGGAATCATATAACATAACCCCGCCCGCAGGGCTCAGATTGTTGACGTAACCCGACCTATGTGTAGGCTCGGGGTAATATGGCGTAATCCGGCCTATGGGTAGGCTCGGTGTATTTCATAACATAATCCGGCCTATTTGTAGGCTCGGTGTGATTTTCCTTACATAACATTTTTAAACCATCTTATTACCTCTTCTTAAGTCGTCATAACAACTTCCCATAAAGCTGTTATAACAACCCTTCAATTTTTAGAGAACTTAAGACACTTTTATTCTTGCAACATTTAGGAAAACTGGATCCAAAGATACTACGTACATACATACTTAAAAGAATCATATCGCTTAAAACTTCATAATCCTTAAAAGACAATCAAAGTTCTTAGTATTAAAACTTCATAACATACTTCCTTTAAAGCCCACTTACTTATACTTATAAAAAAAAATATAAGGTTCCATTCCTTCCAAAACCAAGTAATTTATTCCCTTAAGATCATATAACTTCTAGTCATTTTCGAACATAAAATCCACTTACTTACTTTAAACAAATCAAGACACATAGCCTTTAAATCAAATCTCATAATTTCCTAACCATTCTTACCAACGTCTCCCATAAGACCTAGTAAGGACTTAGGACAATTTAACCTACTCTTAACTTAGATTCAACAATGTAAATACTTCTTAACTTCTAAGAGTAGAAGAAATCTTGAAATACTATCTCATGGATATTTCATACGTAGGATCATGCCAAAGAAAGTAGAGGTTCACATACCTCGCGACGACTAGCGACAAGTTGCAAAAAGGCTCCAAAGTACTTCAACCTATAATGGCCACAAAATGTCCATTAACCTCTTAATTCAAACGTAGAATATTCTAAGTGCTAAGTCGCTAAATTCTACGGAAAATCGGACAACACCTCCTTTGTTTCTATTAACTTGCCACCTTTCCCAAGGTCGAAATCAACAAGGCAACAAGATCCAAATCTAAGCCAACTTAACTATAACAGCCTCAGGCTCACAAATCTAAACTACTATCACAAGTATTAACTCAAATCCAAGAGAAGGGAAACTCTTACCTTTCGGAAAAAAAAAAAACCCACAAAAGCCCTTTTCTACCACTTCCTATCCGTCAAACTCATCCACCAGCGCTTCCCACAAGTTACCCACACTTATCCTTCTTGTCGCCGCTCCAACAATCTCTCCTAAGGCAAGGTAAGTATGTTTATGGAAGGCAGCCTTATCGGCTGGCCAGATATGTTTTACCCTTTTTAAGAAGTTATGTGTTGTGCTATGTTCCGCTGCTATTCTCTGACTTATACCTGACAGGGTACCCCAGTAGGGTACTAGTCGCGGCCCCGGGGTCGGGTCGTGACAATGGTTCTGCTTGATCTTCTGTATGGTACAGCAGAAGGAATAACAAGAAAGGAAGGATGATCAATTATTAGATGATCAGTAGTAAAAGTGGATGAAATAATAGGAAAATTATCAAAAATTATTGAAGTATGTGAATGAGGAGAACCAGTGAAAGAATGGTCAAGCTCAGATGAAATATATGAAGTAGTGGGATCAATAGTGGAATTGATAGCTGGTGGTGTGAAAATATCAGTTATGAAAGTAACATTTATGGTGTCTGAGGATGATATGGAAGGTGTGGAAGGAACATGTGAAGAATAGGAAGCTCCTTTCACTCCGGAGGCTTATCTTTTGGTACGGTGTCCCTGATGTAGTAGACTTATGTATATTCAGGGGTATGGCGGGGCCCTGTCCCGCCACAGTTGTTATGTTAAACTCTTAGAGGTCTGTAGTCACATGTTGTGGGTCGGTTTGTAAAAAGAAAGGGGTGTAACTGCTGTTGTTATGTATATGTATATATGTCCAGGAAGGTAGCCTTATCGGCTAACCTGTTGTTTAATTTCTCGCTATTTTATTTTGTAAGTTTCATGTATGTTCCGCTATTCTCTGACGTATATCAAACAAGGTGCCCGTAGGTCAGGCATTAGTCGATAAGTTTATTACCACTTTGTATCGGTATAAGTCGTAGAATAACAATGAACATAGCACAACACATAACTTAAAACATATACGCCGATAGCAGTCGCTTCCATAAACATATTAAACAAAGTATTTATAATACAATCAAGTTCTTATAGCCCATACATATGTGAGTTATGTGAAAGGTCGATTAAACTTAAGTACGCATGTAAGAATATGTTGGTAAATCTTATTGAAAGAAGGAAAGGAACGACATATATGATTGATTTCGTGAGCAGGACATTCTTATACAGATAGATTTGTTATTGCATTTTATTGTTTCATACGCATTTCATTTCGTTCATGCAGCAGTTACCGTGCTGCGATCCTAAGAGCAAGGATCACCAACCCGGTACCTATAACCCGCGGCATGAACGCACTTCTCGGGCGGTCGCATAACAAAAATTTGCGTATGGAATGTAAATAAAATGCAATAACCAAATCCTATCTGTATAAAAGAATGTCCTTTTAACTCCTGAAATCAATCATATATTAATCGTTCCTTTCCTTCTTTCAATAAGATTTACCAACATATTCTTACATACGTACTTAAGAGTTTAATCCAGCCTTTTTCACATAACTCACATATGTATTTTGGGCTATAAGAACCAGTTGTATTATAAATACTTTGTTTAAGTATGTTTATGGAAGTACTTTATCTACCGCCGATATGTTTTACCCTTTTTAAGAAGTTATGTGTTGTGCTATGTTCCGCTGCTATTCTCTGACTTATACCTGACAGGGTACCCCAGTAGGGTACTAGTCGCGGCCCCGGGGTCGGGTCGTGACAATGGTTCTGCTTGATCTTCTGTATGGTACAGCAGAAGGAATAACAAGAAAGGAAGGATGATCAATTATTAGATGATCAGTAGTAAAAGTGGATGAAATAATAGGAAAATTATCAAAAATTATTGAAGTATGTGAATGAGGAGAACCAGTGAAAGAATGGTCAAGCTCAGATGAAATATATGAAGTAGTGGGATCAATAGTGGAATTGATAGCTGGTGGTGTGAAAATATCAGTTATGAAAGTAACATTTATGGTGTCTGAGGATGATATGGAAGGTGTGGAAGGAACATGTGAAGAATAGGAAGTAGGAGGAATAGAAAAAGACTGCAAGGAAGAGTGATGAGCACATTGAAGAAACTATGACTTTGGGTACTTGAAAGGAAAAATATTTTCCTTGAACACAACATGTCTATTAGTGATGAAAGTATTATTTTCAAAGTTGTAAATGTGGTATCCTTTTTTAGTGTCATAGTATCCCATGAATACTCTAGGGATATATTTAGGGGAGAATTTGTCATGATAATTAGGTTGAGTGGCATAATAAAGGTATTCTAGAGTTTTTATATGGCTGAATTGAGGGACATGACTATGAAATAACTCATAGGGATATTTTTCATGTAAAATAGAACTGGAAGTCTGTTTAGGATATAGGTAGCTGCTAACAAACAATGACCTAAAAATTTTAATGGAATGTGGACTTGAAATATAAGTGCCCTACTAATTTCAAGCAGGTGTCTGTGCTTTCTCTCCACAACTCCATTCTAATGTGGAGTGTGCACACAACTGCTTTGGTGGATAGTGTCTTTAGAAGAAAACAGACTAGAGCAAGAAATGTTGAAGAGTTCAACACCATAATCTGATCTAAGGACTTCAACTTTAGTATATAATTGAGTTTTATCAGTGGCAAAAATTGTAGCAAAATGACATACACATCAGACTTCAATCTTAACAAGAAAGTTCAAGTTTCTTGAGCAATCATCAACAAGGGTTAGAAAATATCTATAGTCATTGTAATTACACACAATATATGGACTTCATACATCCATATGTATAAGTTCAAAAATTGAAATAGTTTAAAGTGACTAGTAGGAAATGAAAGTCTAGTTTGCTTAGCTAGGGGATAAATAAGACAATAACAAGAAAATGGAGTATGTAGATGATTTCTTACTGTAGGAATCTCTTGTAAAACTATAAAGGGAGCATGACCAAGTCTTTGATGTCATAGATCATAGGTGTGTCGTTGAGTAGATGTAGACAAATACTTAAAATTGAAACCATCAGCATGTGTTGAAGGATTGATGATGTAGAGTCCATCATTGAGACTACCAATCCCACTCACTATTTCACGGTAAAGGTCCTGAAATAGGCAGAAGTCAGGGTAAAAATTTACTGAGCACTGAAGTTATCTAGTGTACTTAGCAGCATATAGAATATTATACTGAAAGTTAGGTATGTACAGAACATTGTGGATTGTCTGAGATTTGGAAATAAGATAAGATCCTATGTGTGTGATCTTTGTGCTACTTCCATTCGGTAATTGCATAGATTTAGAGTTAGAGATAGGTAAAGGTTTTGGATTAGATAACAAATTTAAGTATGAAGTCGTGTGATTTGATGCCTCAGAGTCAATAATTCAACTACATTGGTCAGTATTATAATTACCTGCTATGTTAGCCATCACAGTTGGTCCTTTCTCATTGCTTAGCATTTTCAGTATTATTTCATATTGCTCATCAGTGAAAGCTGGCACAGTAGGAGTAAACTTGTTTGAAGTTGAGGCTTCAGCTTGTTGTACAACTTCTTCAACACACAAGTTGACATTGTATGCAATAGTTCCTGTGTTTTCATAGGCCTTGTTCCTTCTGTTGTTAGTGAATTTAAAACTTGGTGGATAACCATTCAATTTGTAGCAATTCTACCTTGTATGCCCTTTCATTTTGCGATTATCACAATACAAGTGAGAATTATAATACTTCTTAGGTTTATCCCAGAACTAGATGCATTTGCAGAGGTTGAAGAACTTACTTCATGATATATTGGTCCACTGTCTAGAATCCCAGTCTGGCCATCATAGCCACTGCTTCTTCTTTGACTCTCTTCCTATATAATCGTAGAGTATGTCTGATCTATACTAGGTACAAGATCCAACATCAAAATGTGGCTTCATGTGTCATTCAGTGCCATAAGAAATTTCATCAACTTTTGTTGACTTAGGAACTGAGTAAATGGCTTAGCAGTTGCACATTCACATATAATAGGTATAATCGACTCAAATTCATCCCAAAGATCATTCAATTTCGAGAAGTATATAGAAGCAGACGATATTCCTTGTGATAAACAACTAATTTCTCTATTCATATGATATGTTTTTGTGGCATTGACTTTATCAAATCTTTCATCTATTGTGATCCATACCTTTTGTGCATTAGATGAGTATACAATTCCTCTTCTCAATTCCTGAGCAACAAAGCTCCTTATCCACGATTGAACCATAGCATTGCCTCTCTCCCATTGATATAACCTAAATGGAACTGCTTTATAGCTTTCTCTCTTGCAACTTCCATCTATGAAATCTATTTTATTCTTGACAAGTAAATACATTTTTATAGGTCGACTCAATTCCGAGTAGTTCTCTGCTCCTATCAGTAATTACGACACTAATGCTAGACCTGGTGAATCCAATAGATGTAGATAGATCGGATCGTTACCATCAAGAATTTGCACACTTTCATGTGTTGAACCATCATCAGTATTCACATTTTCAATCGCCATTACAATTTTGCACCGACAATGAATCGCAAACTCAAATTAGGTGAAAATTAAGATGAATGTGAATTTTCGTAGCTTTGTATTGCGGATATCAATGGTGTGGCTTTGATGCCATGTTAAAATTCAGCTGTTACACCCCGTAAGTTCAGGACATGTGTAAGTGAAGGTACGTAAGGAAACAAGACTTGGACATTAGTACGAAAGGAAGAATTGTTCTTCCGACGGAAAATCTTCCGGACGTCGGAAAGGAAAAATGTTCGTTGTTGAGAATTGGATTCTCAAAATACATTATTTGAAGAGTATGGGACTTAGTAATATTATGGAAATTTATTTTACGGATTTGGTCACGTGGGGCCCACCCGAGGAATTTTACGCTTATGGCCCACGAGGTTACGTAAATTTTATGGACGAATGAGAGGCGACACGTGGCACCCCACATGGCTTGGTCGAAATTTATGCAAGGTATAATGGTCATTGACCATCTTGGAAGATAAGTCTTGCTAGCGTGATATCATTGACAAGTCAACTTGCCACTTAGGCTTAATCCAAGTGAAATTCATCTTAGCCTCACATTTGTTGATATCTAAGCCTCCATTATGTTATAAGTATACTATTAGTGCAAGACTTGGCATTTTACACTTAGAAAATATTTGAGAAACTTGAGCTTAGCCATGGATGCTCTGCCTTTGTCCATTTTACTCACAAGAAATTTTGTAGTTTTGATCCATCTTTCACAAGACTTTAACCCAATGTCCCCAAGGGTATTATAAGGATATCTCAATAGAAAGATTTCGAAAAATCGCATTTTCACGTTAGTCGCAAGTGAAACTATTGGAGTTCTTCAACTTTGAAGTTGGAACTTGAAGACGGGTTCTTCATAGGCCTCTAAGGAGTGCTTGGAGCGGATTGGAACCTAAGGAAAGGAGCTAAGAATTTCTAAGGCGCGACTTTGGAATCTTGGAAATTTTAAGGGCTTATAAAGGTATATTCTTGTCGTTTTAACTATTAAGTTTACTTATCATTGTAGCTATGGTTATTAGCAAGAATGAGTTATATAGTATGAAGTTTGATAAGTATTTGGACTATTGGAACCCTAATCCGAAATCTAGCATGTTTAACTTTAAGATTTGGAATTCAAGTTGTTTATTAGTCTAAGTCGTCGCATGTTGAATAAAGAAGGAAATTTTAGTTGTTGAAGTTGTTTATGACTAAGTAACATGTTGACCTAAGAACTTGAATTTGGAAAAGGATTGGAAAAGACTTTGAATTGTTAGTATGTAGTCGTAGAGAATGGCTTGGAGTTTTAAGCTATTTCGTATGAATTGTGGGGCGGAATATTACACGTATTGTAAGGCGTGTAATCCCTTTTGTTTGGTTGTTGTTTGGAGCCTTAAATGTGGCTTGTTGGTTATTGTATTCGGCCTTGAAAAAGGTGGCAAAGTGAGTAGAAACAAAGGAAGTGCTGCCCGATTTTTCGTAGAATTAGAGACTAAATACTTAGTATTATTCTACATAGAGACTAGAAGTTGATAGCCTTGTTGTGACCATTATAGGTTGACACTTCTACGTACGGTGTATTCGGCTTAGCTTGTGGATTTAGCCGAAAAGGTATGTGAACTATCTCCTCTTCTAGCATAATTCCTTAGAATAAAGAAAGTAAGTTCTACTCCTTGAATGATCCATTCCTTGCTTGTATTTGGATTGCCTAAAATAGAATTTGTTCTATGTACTTCCTTGAGTGTACTTTGATGTTTAAATTGTAAGTAGTATAATCCATTTCCTTAGGGAAGTTTGGATTCTTAAAAGTGAAGGTATTTGTCTTAAAGTACATAGAAACTTGAAAAGGAAGTGATTTCCAAATCTTTTGGCTAGTACCTTAGTTCTAAAACCTAAAGGTCATTATAATGACTTTAGGGGAGTCAAAGGAGTGATTTACTTATTTGATTTAAAAGAGGAGAAATGACATGATTTAAGAGAAGTAACTTGCGTTAAGGGTGAAGTTACTTGAGGTTTAAAAAAAAAGGTAGAAGAAAACTTGTTTTGTAACTATTAAGAGACTTGAAGTATTTTTGAAAGTTAAGAACTTGATTTGTAAGTATGTGATACTTGGTTTTAAAAGTATAAGTCTCTTGGTTATAAAAAGGAATGGATATGTCTAAAACCATAAAGGGTTATAACGGCTTTATGGGAAGTTGGTTATAACGGCTTTATGGAAGGTTTAGAAAGTGTCTATTTTGATTAATCGGCATAAGTTGCCTAGATTGTGAAAATTTGAAGTTACTTGGTTTCAAGCTTTGAAATGAGTTTTCTAAAAGTGTAGTAACTTACTTTGAAAAATAGACACGCCTTGATACTACGGGTGTTAGTATCTTGGGGCTTTACATAGAAAGGAGTCTTTTATAAAGGAATGTACGTACGTAGTACTTTGGCTTGATAAATTGAAGATTTGTCTAAGTGTGCCTTGATAAGTACTTTGACTTGTTAAAAGAGAATTATTCTATGTAGGCCTTGATTAAGTACTTTGGCTTGATAAATTGAAGATTTGTCTAAGTGTGCCTTGATAAGTACTTTGACTTGTTAAAAGAGAATTATTCTATGTATGCCTTGATTAGTACTTTGGCTTGATAAATTGAGAATTTGTCTAAGTGTGCCTTGATAAGTACTTTGGCTTGTTAAATGAGAATTTATTCTATTTGTGCCCGGATAAGTACTTTGGCTTGTTAAATGAGAATTTATTCTATTTGTGCCCTGATAAGTACTTTGGCTTGGTTAATTGAGAACTTGCATATATGTCGGTAATAGCCTTTGAGTGCAAGTATTATGTTTTATTAAGTTGCCGCGACTTCTGGTGAAGGGTCACTGTCTTGTCAGAAGTTCTCGACGCATCGACGGTGACGGGATTCCACTGTATGCTTCCGCATTGTAGTACTTGGGTTAAATTCCTGATTTTTAGAAGACATGGTGGTGCTTATGTCTTGTTTGATGGTCGGTCGAGATAGGGTAGAGTATATGTGAGGGGTACACCCCCAAGATGCTATACCACCCGTTTTATCACCTTCTCCAGGGTAGAGTATATGTGAGGGGTACACCCCCAAGATGCTATACCACCCGTTTTACCACCTTCTCCAGGGTAGAGTATATGTGAGGGGTAAACCCCCAAGATGCTATACCACCTGTTTACCACCTTCTCCAGTAGTATATATGGAGGTAAACCCCAAGACGCTATACCACTGCTTTACCACCTTCTCCAGTAGAGTATATGTGAGGGTAAACCCCAAGATGCTATACCACCCGCGGACTGGTGTTCATGTATGCCTATTGGTGTTGTACTATATCATGGATCGCCGGCGGTGAGGAAGGATTCCACGCATGATTGATATTATGGGCGAGACCCATAGTTATATTTGAGTAGTGACTTTGAGGGCTGCGTCACGACTTGATGTGGATCGCTATGTATTATGATCTTGAGGTTGGATATCATACATGTCTCCCGCTTTGTTTAGATCATATGATTTTATTACGCATTTCTGCTCACATACTTGGTACATTCTTCGCATCGACCTCCTTCGGGCCGTTCATGCCGCAGTTTAGGTACTAGCTTGGTGATCGGCAGTGTAGGACCGCTCGAGTTTTGGATAGCTCCTTTGTTCGTGAGTTTATCTTTTGGTATAAGTTCTTTCGATGTGTTTTTGTACGATTATGGGTACACGGGCCTTGTCCCGTCATAGTTCAGTTTAACTCCTAGAGGTCTGTATTCATATGTGGGATTGGACTCATGTACGGTATAGTGTCTTTTGCTTATGTATATATGGCAGCCTTGTCGGCTTTGCCCTTGCACGTACGTTTGAAAAGAAAAAAAATGAGGTGTTATTTCAGTTCCGCAGTTTACTTGTTTTGTTATGAAGGTGCCTGTGTAGGCACCATCACGCCCGGCCTGGGTCGTGACAGAGTGGTATCGAGCGCGATCCCTGAATGTCTACTGACCGTGTCTAGTAGAGTCTTGCTTATCGTGTGTTGCGCGCCACACCCATAAACAGAGGCTACAGGACATTTAGGAGTTGTTTTCATTCTTCTCACTCTAAGATCGTGCTACATGAGCCGTGTTAGTAAGAAAATTCCTCTCGACGTATTGATGTGTTACGATTATGCCTCGAGGCAACAGCCGCCCAGAAGGGCAAAGGAGTAGCAGGAGCTACTAGTCAGACTCAGAGAGTTGATAGGGCTTATGCCCAGGGTACACCGGATGTTGTTCCACAGTCGGCAAGTTCTTCTGCGCCAGGTTTTGAGAACACAGCACCAGAGCCCAGCTTCTCGATTAGGGCGGACTATGGTCGCGAGGAAGCGATTATGTTTTTGACCAAGATAGCGTTGCTAGCAGTTGTAAGTGATAGTACCCCAGAGGTAGGGATACTTTGATTAGTAAAGTGAGAAGTAAGAATGTTGACAAGAATGGTAAGTGAACTGAGACTATAGTTGTGTAGAGGTCACACGTAGTAATTGGCCCCTGACAGTGTAAGACCAATAGGGAAGATTGTACGGTAGAAATACTTTGGCTTATGTGACGAACCTCTAGTGAATAGGGGGTAGGGTAAGAAGTACCTTGAGATAAGAGAGAGATTTATTTCAGACTAAGAATGAGAAGTTAAGTGTGACGATGAGTCGGGTTATAGACTCATTTCGGGTCAGCCTGCAGTATTGAATGGGGTGATGTCAGTTAGAAATGGTCTCTCTATGTGATAGGGCCACGAGGGTGCAAGGCCCAAGTTTAGTAAATCGTCGTACGAGTTTGTGGACGCGTTCCACTGGAACTAGGTCGTAAGGACCAAGAAAAGCCTTGACGGGAATGTAAGTAGCATAATGGCCAGGTTTGATTAGTAACTCCAAGGAGTGGAGAACAGAAACGATATTGAGATTTTGTACGTGTACTAGATAAGTTTGAAAGTACGAGAAAGTATGACAAGTAAGGAAAGAAAGGAACCTCTAGGGAATCCCGTGTTTGAGAATCAGTAACCTTCGAGTTTTGTGAGAAGGGACCACGGACGGAAGGTCCATTATTATGTTTACGTATGTTGAGGTGGCCATGTATGGCATCGTTGGTCTTGTGCAGTTTTGATTGATAGGCATAGTATATAGTTTATGCCGGAGTTTGTATAGCTTGACAACCGACTAAGAACATTCGGGGACGAATGTTTCTAAGGGGGGAAGAATGTTACACCCCGTAAGTTCAGGACATGTGTAAGTGAAGGTACGTAAGGAAACAAGACTTGGACATTAGTACGAAAGGAAGAATTGTTCTTCCGACGGAAAATCTTCCGGACGTCGGAAAGGAAAAATGTTCGTTGTTGAGAATTGGATTCTCAAAATACATTATTTGAAGAGAATGGGACTTAGTAATATTATGGAAATTTATTTTACGGATTTGGTCACGTGGGGCCCACCCGAGGAATTTTACGTTTTGCGGGGCCCACGAGGGTTACAGAAATTTTATGGACGAATGAGAGGGCGACACGTGGCACCCCCACATGGCTTGGTCGAAATTTATGCAAGGGTATAATGGTCATTGACCATCTTGGAAGATAAGTCTTGCTAGCATGATATTGTTGACAAGTCAACTTGCCACTTAGGCTTAATCCAAGTGAAATTCATCTTAGCCTCACATTTGTTGATATCTAAGCCCTCCATTATGTTATAAGTATACTATTAGTGCAAGACTTGGCATTTTACACTTAGAAAATATTTGAGAAACTTGAGCTTAGCCATGGATGCTCTCGGCTTTGTCCATTTTACTCACAAGAAATTTTGTAGTTTTGATCCATCTTTCACAAGACTTTAACCCAATGTCCCCAAGGGTATTATAAGGATATCTCAATAGAAAGATTTCGGAAAAATCGCATTTTCACGTTAGTCGCAAGGCGGAAACTATTGGAGTTCTTCAACTTTGAAGTTGGAACTTGAAGACGGGTTCTTCATAGGCCTCTAAGGAGTGCTTGGAGCGGATTGGAACCTAAGGAAAGGAACTAAGAATTTCTAAGGCGCGACTTTGGAATCTTGGAAATTTTAAGGGCTTATAAAGGTATATTCTTGTCGTTTTAACTATTAAGTTTACTTATCATTGTAGCTATGGTTATTAGCAAGCATGAGTTATATAGTATGAAGTTTGATAAGTATTTGGACTATTGGAACCCTAATCCGAAATCTAGCATGTTTAACTTTAAGATTTGGAATTCAAGTTGTTTATTAGTCTAAGTCGTCGCATGTTGAATAAAGAAGGAAATTTTAGTTGTTGAAGTTGTTTATGACTAAGTAACATGTTGACCTAAGAACTTGAATTTGGAAAAGGATTGGAAAAGACTTTGAATTGTTAGTATGTAGTTGGCCGAGAATGGCTTGGAGTTTTAAGCTATTTCGTATGAATTGTGGGGCGGAATATTACACGTATTGTAAGGCGTGTAATCCCTTTTGTTTGGTTGTTGTTTGGAGCCTTAAATGTGGCTTGTTGGTTATTGTATTCGGCCTTGAAAAAGGTGGCAAAGTGAGTAGAAACAAAGGAAGTGCTGCCCGATTTTCCGTAGAATTAGAGACTAAATACTTAGTATTATTCTACATAGAGACTAGAAGTTGATAGCCTTGTTGTGACCATTATAGGTTGACACTTCGCACGGTGTATTCGGCTTAGCTTGTGGATTTAGCGAAAAGGTATGTGAACTATCTCCTCTTAGCATGATTCCTTAGAATAAAGAAAGTAAGTTCTACTCATGAATGATCCATTCCTTGCTTGTATTTGGATTTCCTAAAATAGAATTTGTTCTATGTACTTCCTTGAGTGTACTTTGATGTTTAAATTGTAAGTAGTATAATCCATTTCCTTAGGGAAGTTTGGATTCTTAAAAGTGAAGGTATTTGTCTTAAAGTACATAGAAACTTGAAAAGGAAGTGATTTCCAAATCTTTTGGCTAGTACCTTAGTTCTAAAACCTAAAGGTCATTATAATGACTTTAGGGGAGTCAAAGGAGTGATTTACTTATTTGATTTAAAAGAGGAGAAATGACATGATTTAAGAGAAGTAACTTGCGTTAAGGGTGAAGTTACTTGAGGTTTAAAAAAAGTAGAAGAAAACTTGTTTTGTAACTATTAAGAGACTTGAAGTATTTTTGAAAGTTAAGAACTTGATTTGTAAGTATGTGATACTTGGTTTTAAAAGTATAAGTCTCTTGGTTATAAAAAGGAATGGATATGTCTAAAACCATAAAGGGTTATAACGGCTTTATGGGAAGTTGGTTATAACGGCTTTATGGAAGGTTTAGAAAGTGTCTATTTTGATTAATCGGCATAAGTTGCCTAGATTGTGAAAATTTGAAGTTACTTGGTTTCAAGCTTTGAAATGAGTTTTCTAAAAGTGTAGTAACTTACTTTGAAAAATAGACACGCCTTGATACTACTGTGTTAGTATCTTGGGGCTTTACATAGAAAGGAGTCTTTTATAAAGGAATGTACGTACGTAGTACTTTGGCTTGATAAATTGAAGATTTGTCTAAGTGTGCCTTGATAAGTACTTTGACTTGTTAAAAGAGAATTATTCTATGTAGGCCTTGATTAAGTACTTTGGCTTGATAAATTGAAGATTTGTCTAAGTGTGCCTTGATAAGTACTTTGACTTGTTAAAAGAGAATTATTCTATGTATGCCTTGATTAGTACTTTGGCTTGATAAATTGAGAATTTGTCTAAGTGTGCCTTGATAAGTACTTTGGCTTGTTAAATGAGAATTTATTCTATTTGTGCCCGGATAAGTACTTTGGCTTGTTAAATGAGAATTTATTCTATTTGTGCCCTGATAAGTACTTTGGCTTGGTTAATTGAGAACTTGCATATATGTGCTGGTAATAGCCTTTGAGTGCAAGTATTATGTTTTATTAAGTTGCCGCGACTCTCGGTTGAAGGGTCGGCTGTCTTGTTGTAAGTTACTGGGACGTCTGCAAGCGGTGATGTGGGATTCCACGGGTATGCTTCCGTTACTTGTAGTACTTGGGTTAAATTCCCGGATTTTTATAGAAGACATGGTGGTGCTTATGTCTTGTTTGATGGTCGGTCGAGATAGGGTAGAGTATATGTGAGGGGTACACCCCCAAGATGCTATACCACCCGTTTTATCACCTTCTCCAGGGTAGAGTATATGTGAGGGGTACACCCCCAAGATCTTTATACCACCCGTTTACCACCTTCTCCGGTAGAGTATATGTGAGGGGTAAACCCCCAAGATGCTATACCACCTGTTTACCATACTCCGGTAGAGTATATGTGAGGGTAAACCCCAGATGTTATACCACTGTTTACCACCTTCTCCGAGGGTAGAGTATATGTGAGGGTAAACCCCAATCTTTATACCACGTGGGACTTGGTGTTCATGTATGCCTATTGGTGTTGTACTATATCATGGACTGCCGGCAGTGAGGAAGGATTCCACGGGCATGATTGATATTATGGGCGTGAGACCCATAATTATATTTGAGTAGTGACTTTGAGGGCCTGCGTCCCTGACTTGATGTGACTGCTTATGTATTATGTACTGTAGGTTGGCTATCATACATGTCTCCTGCTTTGTTTAGACTGTTATGATTTTATTACAGTACTTTCTGTTCACATACTTGGTACATTCTTCGTACTGACCTCCTTGAGGCTGCGTTAAATCTGCCGAGTTTAGGTACTTGATTTGGTGATCGGCAGTGTAGGACCTTTCGAGTTTTGGATAGCTCCCTGTTCGTGAGTTTATCTTTTGGTATAAGTTCTTTCGATGCGAGTTTTACGCATTATGGGTACGGCGGGGCCTTGTCCCGTCATAGTTCAGTTTAACTCCTAGAGGTCTGTATTCATATGTGGGATTGGACTCATGTACGGTATAGTGTCTTTTGTTTATGTATATATGGCAGCCTTGTCGGCTTTGCCCTTGCACGTACGTTTGAAAAGAAAAAAAAATGAGGTGTTATTTCAGTTCCGCAGTTTACTTGTTTTGTTAAGGTAGAAGGGTGCCCAGGTAGGGCACCAGTCACGGGCCCTGGGTCGGGTCGTGACATCAGCCATGATCAACCATTGATCACCTTGGGAGCTTCGAGAACAATGGTGATAAAAGGAAGAAGAAGAATCGAAATAACAGTGAGAAGATTGAGAGAAATGCGATATTTTTTGGAGAATTCTATTCTCTTTCAATTGAATTAATGATCACACTTACAAGATACAAATATATATATGGATAATCTTAGTTCCTCTACTTAACAGATTAAGAGCACAAAATATCTTAATTCTAACTAATTAATTGTCAACTCACTAACAATCTATAACTAATTCTTAACTAGTTGCTTCTAGAAACTTACCACTAACTAAGCTAGTTGTACAACTAGCATGCTGCATCTACATCATCACACTTCACACTTCAACAAATTACTTATTATTCAAATCATTTTCTAAGACCTAACTAAAACCAATTAATATGAGTATTGTAATAAAATATTCCTATCAATTATTATTGTAAAATCAAAACTGGATAAGTAAAAACCAATGGAGAGAGTACAAATGAAAATTTCACTCACTCAACTTGTTAGAAATTGGACAAGTTTTTTTCTTTTGGACAAGTTACACGTTTTTATAGTTCAAATTAAATATGAGTAATAATATGGCATCCCGGTATAAAAACAATAACTCTTGTGACAGTTACCTTTACAATTAATTAATTAACTAGTTCAACAAATATCTAAACAAGATCACAATTTGATCAAGGCACGTAAAACTCTTCGACAATGTAAACGTATATATAAGAATTATAATATTTCTTACCCATAATTAAAATATTTCCATATATTATGTAAATATAATTATGGTAAGACTAGGATTTCTCTTTTGTATAGGCTTATGATTCCTATTGTATAAGAGATGAATATTGTACTCTATATATACTTTGATATTAATGATAAGACTCCTCAAGGGAGATTAATATCATCTTACATGGTATCAAGAGTCTTAACACACAAAAAAAACCTAGAATTTTTCTTTCTCTGCACTGAAGCCCTCTAAGCTTCTGCCGCTCCTCCTCCTCTCCTACCTAAAATTCTTGGTTTTTCTCTTCATTCCTCTCTTCTCTAAATGGCTACTGAGGAATCTCCCAATACTTCTGATGGTTCAACCTCCACAAATCCCACCAATATGTCATCATCCTCTTTTCATTCCGCTCTAACTGTTACAAACATCAAGAACTCTATCCCCATTCATCTTGATCAAGAAAATAGTCAGTATTCTCCATGAGTTGAACTGTTTCGTAATCATGTATGTCTCTATAACGTGCTTGATCATATCGATGACACCATTCCGCGTTTCCGGAGGTTGATGAGTCTACTTGGCATTGTCTAGACGCCGGCGTCAAATAATGGATTTATGGTAGTATTTCTCAGAATCTCCTTCTTACTATCATGAAATCTGGCACCACAGCCCTTGAGTTATGCAACCGCTTGGGGGAAATCTTTCAAGATAACAAGCACACTCATGCAGTGTATTTGGAGGAACAGTTTAACAATACACGCCTTGAAAATTTCTCCAACATGATCGTATCGCGAGCGATTGAAACTCCTGGCGGATCAACTCTCCAACATCGACACGCTTGTCTCGGACACTAAATTGGTGCTGCAATTGATTGCAGGACTTCCCAAAGGTGACTATGATACGTTAGCCGCCATAATTCAACAGGCAGATCCGCTTCCCAGTTTTAACAAAGATCGCTCGCAGTTATTGTTCGAAGAGATTCGCCGTGCTAAGCAGGATGAGCACAATCAGAAGGCGTTAGCTGTCGAAACACGCCCTCAAGATCAAATGCCGCCAGAAAACTCTCAACCACAGCAGGGACGCGGTGGCAAGGGTGGAAAAGGGACAGAAGAGGTTGTGGTCGTGGTAGGGGTCGCGGACAGCAGACCGATAGCAACAACAGGCAGCCAGAATCGGTCGAGCCGCGCGGCGCCCAACGATATTCATATAAGCTGCGCCGCCGTTCGGACCAAAGAACCCTACGCTTCTCCCACCACGGTTTTTTGGGCCCTGCTCCAGTCCCTCGGCAAGTTCAGTACCCACAACAAGCCCACTTCATGTACGGCCAGTTCCAGCAGCATTCGTCTAGCATGACACCCACTGAGATAGGTCAGGCCTTTAGCAGTCTCAACATGCAACAGACTGACAACAACTGGTATATGGACTCCGGAGCCACATCTCACCTCACCCGGTCTGCAGGTAATATTCTCAAACTATTTAGTTTAAAGCATCCTCAATTTGTGACAGTTGGTAGTGGCCACCGCATTCCAGTAAAGGTTTATGGTACATTCTACACACCACCTCCTAATCCATTCCCCCTTCAAAATACCCTATACGCCCCACATATGATTAGGAATCTAATCTCTATCCGTAAATTTACACGTAATAACTTTGTCTCTGTTGATTTTGACCCTTATGATTTCACTGTGAATGATATTCATACGGGAACACCTCTTACGAGATGCAATAGCACGGGGGATCTCTATCCATTCACTCTCACCTCCGCTGCCAGATCTAGCTCTCTCGTCTCTCTAGCGGTCATTTCTTCTTCAACATGACATAATAGGCTTGGTCATCTAGGAACTCCAGTTTTTAGTTTTCTTAGAGGCAATAATTTAATTACTTGTAATGGGAAGCTTTCTCAAAACTGCGTTTCTTGTTCTTTAGGCAAACATACTCGTCTTTCATTTAAATCATCTACTAGTGTTACTTTTGCACCTTTTGATATTATACATGCCGATTTATGGACATCACATGTTTTTAGTTCTCTCGGTCATAAATACTATCTTATCTTACTAGATGATTTTTCTCACTTTGTTTGTTTGTATCCTTTCAAATTTAAATCGGAAGTGTTTGCCAAATTTCTTGAGTTTCGTAACTTCATTCAAACACGGTTTGAAAAAGGCATAAAATCTTTTCAGTGCGATAATGGTCGTGAATTCAATAAATCTATGTTTCACCGATTTTGTACTAATAATAGCATGGTCTTTCGCTTCTCCTTCTCCCACACCTCCTCACAAAACGGTAAAGCTGGAAGAATCATCCGCACCATTAACAATATGATTCACACTCTTTTGATTCATGCCTCCCTACCTCCATCTTTCTGGGTCTATGCTGCTAAAATGTCAGAATATGTTCTAAATATTCTCCCAACTAGCACCCTTCATAATATGACCCCTACCGAAATTCTCTATCATAGAGTCCCCTCTTATGATCATCTCCGAATATTCGGTTGTCTATGCTATCCTAACTTTGCCTCTACTGCCCCTCACTTGTGAATTAATGATCACACTTACAAGATACAAATATATATATGGATAATCTTAGTTCCTCTACTTAACAGATTAAGAGCACAAAATATCTTAGTTCTAACTAATTAATTGTCAACTCACTAACAACCTCTAACTAATTCTTAACTAGTTGCTTCTAGAAACTTACCACTAACTAAGCTAGTTGTACAATTAGCATGCTGCATCTACATCATCACACTTCACACTTCAACAAATTACTTATTATTCAAATCATTTTCTAAGACCTAACTAAAACCAATTAATATGAGTATTGTAATAAAATATTCATATCAATTATTATTGTAAAATCAAAACTGGATAAGTAAAAACCAATGGAGAGAGTACAAATGAAAATTTCACTCACTCAACTTGTTAGAAATTGGACAAGTTTTTTCTTTTGGACAAGTTACGTTTTTATAGTTCAAATTAAATATGAGTAATAATATGGCATCCCGGTATAAAAACAATAACTCTTGTGTGATTACCTTTACAATTAATTAATTAACTAGTTCAACAAATATCTAAACAAGATCACAATTTGATCAAGGCACGTAAAACTCTTCGACAATGTAAACGTATATATAAGAATTATAATATTTCTTACCCATAATTAAAATATTTCCATATATTATGTAAATATAATTATGGTAAGACTAGGATTTCTCTTTTGTATAGGCTTATGATTCCTATTGTATAAGAGATGAATATTGTACTCTATATATACTTTGATATTAATGATAAGACTCCTCAAGGGAGATTAATATCATCTTACATGGTATCAAGAGTCTTAACACAAAAAAAAACCTAGAATTTTTCTTTCTCTGCAGCCGCTGAAGCCCCCCCCCTCGGGCTTCTCGCCGCGGCTCCCTCCCCTCTCCTACCTAAAATTCTTGGTTTTTCTCTTCATTCCTCTCTTCTCTAAATGGCTATTGAGGAATCTCCCAATACTTCTGATGGTTCAACCTCCACAAATCCCACCAATATGTCATCATCCTCTTTTCATTCCGCTCTAACTGTTACAAACATCAAGAACTCTATCCACATTCTTCTTGATCAAGAAAATAGTCAGTATTATCCATGAGTTGAACTGTTTCGTAATCATGTATGTCTCTATAACGTGCTTGATCATATCGATGACACCATTCCGCGTTTCCGGAGGTTGATGACTCTACTTGGCATTGTCTAGACGCCGGCGTCAAATAATGGATTTATGGTAGTATTTTTCAGAATCTCCTTCTTACTATCATGAAATCTGGCACCACAACCCTTGAGTTATGCAACCGCTTGGAGGAAATCTTTCAAGATAACAAGCACACTCATACAGTGTATTTGGAGGAACAGTTTAACAATACACGCCTTGAAAATTTCTCCAACATGACTGAGTACTGCAGACAGTTGAAACTCCTGGCGGATCAACTCTCCAACATCGACACGCTTGTCTCGGACACTAAATTGGTGCTGCAATTGATAGCAGGACTTCCCAAAGGTGACTATGATACGTTAGCCGCCATAATTCAACAGGCAGATCCACTTCCCAGTTTTAACAAAGATCGCTCGCAGTTATTGTTCGAAGAGATTCGTCGTGCTAAGCAGGATGAGCACAATCAGAAGGAGTTAGCTGTCGAAACACACCCTCAAGAGCAAATGCCGCCAGAAAACTCTCAACCACAGCAGGGACGCGGTGGAAAGGGTGGAAAAGGGACAGAAGAGGTTGTGGTCGTGGTAGGGGTCGCGGACAGCAGAATCAGTAGCAACAACAGGGCCAGCAGAATCAGTCCAGAGCCGCGGCGCCCCAACAGTATTCATATAGCGCTGCGGCGCCGCCGCCGTTCCAGCACCAGTAACCCTACCAGTTCTCCCACCACGGTTTTTTGGGCCCTGCTCCAGTACATCGGCAAGTTCAGTACCCACAACAAGCCCACTTCATGTACGCACTGGCCAAAGAAGATTCGCTCAGCATGACACCCACTGAGATAGGTCAGGCCTTCAGCAGTCTCAACATGCAACAGACTGACAACAACTGGTATATGGACTCCGGAGCCACATCTCACCTCACCCGGTCTGCAGGTAATATTCTCAAACTATTTAGTTTAAAGCATCCTCAATTTGTGACAGTTGGTAGTGGCCACCGCATTCCAGTAAAGGTTTATGGTACATTCTACACACCACCTCATAATCCATTCCCCCTTCAAAATACCCTATACGCCCCACATATGATTAGGAATCTAATCTCTATCCGTAAATTTACTCGTAATAACTTTGTCTCTGTTGATTTTGACCCTTATGATTTCACTGTGAATGATATTCATACGGGAACACCTCTTACGAGATGCAATAGCACGGGGGATCTCTATCCATTCACTCTCACCTCCGCTGCCAGATCTAGCTCTCTCGTCTCTCTAGCGGTCATTTCTTCTTCAACATGACATAATAGGCTTGGTCATCTAGAACTCAGCTTTTAGTTTTCTTAGAGGCAATAATTTAATTACTTGTAATGGGAAGCTTTCTCAAAATCAAGGCTTGTTCTTTAGGCAAACATACTCGTCTTTCATTTAAATCATCTACTAGTGTTACTTTTGCACCTTTTGATATTATACATGCCGATTTATGGACATCACATGTTTTTAGTTCTCTCGGTCATAAATACTATCTTATCTTACTAGATGATTTTTCTCACTTTGTTTGTTTGTATCCTTTCAAATTTAAATCGGAAGTGTTTGCCAAATTTCTTGAGTTTCGTAACTTCATTCAAACACGGTTTGAAAAAGGCATAAAATCTTTTCAGCGCGATAATGGTCGTGAATTCAATAAATCTATGTTTCACCGATTTTGTACTAATAATAGCATGGTCTTTCGCTTCTCCTTCTCCCACACCTCCTCACAAAACGGTAAAGCTGGAAGAATCATCCGCACCATTAACAATATGATTCACACTCTTTTGATTCATGCCTCCCTACCTCCATCTTTCTGGGTCTATGCTGCTAAAATGTCAGAATATGTTCTAAATATTCTCCCAACTAGCACCCTTCATAATATGACCCCTACCGAAATTCTCTATCATAGAGTCCCCTCTTATGATCATCTCCGAATATTCGGTTGTCTATACTATCCTAACTTTGCCTCTACTGCCCCTCACTTGTGAATTAATGATCACACTTACAAGATACAAATATATATATGGATAATCTTAGTTCCTCTACTTAACAGATTAAGAGCACAAAATATCTTAATTCTAACTAATTAATTGTCAACTCACTAACAACCTCTAACTAATTCTTAACTAGTTGCTTCTAGAAACTTACCACTAACTAAGCTAGTTGTACAATTAGCATGCTGCATCTACATCATCACACTTCACACTTCAACAAATTACTTATTATTCAAATCATTTTCTAAGACCTAACTAAAACCAATTAATATGAGTATTGTAATAAAATATTCCTATCAATTATTATTGTAAAATCAAAATCGATAAGTAAAAACCAATGGAGAGTACAAATGAAAATTTCACTCACTCAACTTGTTAGAAATTGGACAAGTTTTTTCTTTCGACAAGTTACACGCTTTTATAGTTCAAATTAAATATGAGTAATAATATGGCATCCCTGATAAAAACAATAACTCTTGTGACAGTTACCTTTACAATTAATTAATTAACTAGTTCAACAAATATCTAAACAAGATCACAATTTGATCAAGGAACGTAAAACTCTTCGACAATGTAAACGTATATATAAGAATTATAATATTTCTTACCCATAATTAAAATATTTCCATATATTATGTAAATATAATTATGGTAAGACTAGGATTTCTCTTTTGTATAGGCTTATGATTCCTATTGTATAAGAGATGAATATTGTACTCTATATATACTTTGATATTAATGATAAGACTCTCAAGGAGATTAATATCATCTTACATGGTATCAAGAGTCTTAACACAAAAAAACCTAGAATTTTTTCTTCTCTGCGCACTGAAGCCCCGCTTGCGCCCTCCCCTCTCCTACCTAAAATTCTTGGTTTTTCTCTTCATTCCTCTCTTCTCTAAATGGCTATTGAGGAATCTCCCAATACTTCTGATGGTTCAACCTCCACAAATCCCACCAATATGTCATCATCCTCTTTTCATTCCGCTCTAACTGTTACAAACATCAAGAACTCTATCCACATTCTTCTTGATCAAGAAAATAGTCAGTATTCTCCATGAGTTGAACTGTTTCGTAATCATGTATGTCTCTATAACGTGCTTGATCATATCGATGACACCATTCCGCGTTTCCGGAGGTTGATGACTCTACTTGGCATTGTCTAGACGCCGGCGTCAAATAATGGATTTATGGTAGTATTTTTCAGAATCTCCTTCTTACTATCATGAAATCTGGCACCACAGCCCTTGAGTTATGCAACCGCTTGGAGGAAATCTTTCAAGATAACAAGCACACTCATGCAGTGTATTTGGAGGAACAGTTTAACAATACACGCCTTGAAAATTTCTCCAACATGACTGAGTACTGCAGACAGTTGAAACTCCTGGCGGATCAACTCTCCAACATCGACACGCTTGTCTCGGACACTAAATCGTGCTGCAATCGATAGCAGGACTTCCCAAAGGTGACTATGATCGTTAGCCGCCATAATTCAACAGCAGATCCGCTCGCTTTAACAAAGATCGCTCGCAGTTATTGTTCGAAGAGATTCGTCGTGCTAAGCAGGATGAGCACAATCAGAAGGAGTTAGCTGTCGAAACACACCCTCAAGAGCAAATGCTGCCAGAAAACTCTCAACCACAGCAGGGACGCGGTGGAAAGGGTGGAAAAGGGACAGAAGAGGTTGTGGTCGTGGTAGGGGTCGCGATGCGAGACCGATAGCAACATCGCGATGCCAGACCATCCAGCTTCCCACCACGGTTTTTTGGGCCCTGCTCCAGTACATCGGCAAGTTCAGTACCCACAACAAGCCCACTTCATGTACGACCAGTTCCAGCAGCATTCGTCTAGCATGACACCCACTGAGATAGGTCAGGCCTTCAGCAGTCTCAACATGCAACAGACTGACAACAACTGGTATATGGACTCCGGAGCCACATCTCACCTCACCCGGTCTGCAGGTAATATTCTCAAACTATTTAGTTTAAAGCATCCTCAATTTGTGACAGTTGGTAGTGGCCACCGCATTCCAGTAAAGGTTTATGGTACATTCTACACACCACCTCATAATCCATTCCCCCTTCAAAATACCCTATACGCCCCACATATGATTAGGAATCTAATCTCTATCCGTAAATTTACTCGTAATAACTTTGTCTCTGTTGATTTTGACCCTTATGATTTCACTGTGAATGATATTCATACGGGAACACCTCTTACGAGATGCAATAGCACGGGGGATCTCTATCCATTCACTCTCACCTCCGCTGCCAGATCTAGCTCTCTCGTCTCTCTAGCGGTCATTTCTTCTTCAACATGACATAATAGGCTTGGTCATCTAGGAACTCCAGTTTTTAGTTTTCTTAGAGGCAATAATTTAATTACTTGTAATGGGAAGCTTTCTCAAAACTGCGTTTCTTGTTCTTTAGGCAAACATACTCGTCTTTCATTTAAATCATCTACTAGTGTTACTTTTGCACCTTTTGATATTATACATGCCGATTTATGGACATCACATGTTTTTAGTTCTCTCGGTCATAAATACTATCTTATCTTACTAGATGATTTTTCTCACTTTGTTTGTTTGTATCCTTTCAAATTTAAATCGGAAGTGTTTGCCAAATTTCTTGAGTTTCGTAACTTCATTCAAACACGGTTTGAAA
Source organism: Przewalskia tangutica (assembly GCA_029844215.1). Taxonomy (NCBI): domain Eukaryota; kingdom Viridiplantae; phylum Streptophyta; class Magnoliopsida; order Solanales; family Solanaceae; genus Przewalskia; species Przewalskia tangutica. The sequence goes on along the minus strand of CM056724.1, from coordinate 94,173,319 downwards.
AAGGCATAAAATCTTTTCAGCGCGATTGTCGCGCCCTTTTTCGGCCGCGGCATTTATTTTCTAAACTCCTGCTGCTCAAATAAAAGGTTAGAAAAAATAAAAATAGAAAATGCTTTAAAAGAATGCTAAAATTGCTAAAAGGATGCTAAAGGGTGCAAAATGCTAAGAAGTGCTAAAAGGCTAAAATTGCTAAAAGTGCTAAAGTTTAAAAAATGCTAAAAGGTGCTGAAAGATTAATTTTAAAGCTAAAGGGCGCTAAAAGTGCAAAAGTGCTAAAGGGTTCGCGGGAGTCGCCACCTAATTAGTTTGGGTGAATTAGGACACCTGAATGTTTAACTAGTTTAAAGTAAAACATTAACTCCATTTTAATGGTCTGCTAAACTTAGTGAGATTCTGGGTAAGGGTTCTTTATTAATCTAGAGGGAAGGGGTTAGGCACCCTCTAAGATCCGCTAACTTGCGGTTGTCTGCCGCCAACCTAGGGTAATTATTATGTTTAAAAATGCAAAATAAAAGTTCCTTCGCTTAATAAAATGTTAAAACGTTTAAAAGGTGCTTAAAATGTAAAAGGCAAAAGGTGTTATAAATAAATAAAAGAGCCAAATGCTAAATGTTTAAAAGTGCTTAAAATACTAAAGGTTCTTTGAAAGGTATTGAATGCTAGAAGGGTGCTAAAGGTGCTAAGGACGCTTAAAAGTGCTAAAATGCTAAAGTGATGAAAGTGGTGCTAATATGCTAAAGTACAAAAATGCTAGAAGGTGCTAAAATGTTTAAGGACAAAATGTAAAGGTGTTAAATGCTAAAGTGGCGATTAAAAGTGCTAAAGAGGGCTAAAAATGCTGAAGAATGCTAAGAGGGTGCTTTATGGACTAATTATGTGTGCATGCAAAGGTTATTTATAGACCAATTATGTGTCTTGCTAGCTAAATTAATCTTGCTTAACCTACGTGTAGTATAAAAATGTTTAAGATGATTTTTCGGGAGTTTAGAAAAAAAATGTTTGTGGATTAACAAATTGTTGGTTTTATGATGCAAGTTAGATTATTTTGGCAAAATTTAGACATGCATGACAATCTTAAAAAAGCAAGTAAGTTAAGCGATGAACTTTAAATTACCTTCCCCACTTATATGTTTAAAGACCTAATTGCTAGAAGTTCTCCTATTAATTACAAAATTAGATAATAAAATTACAATAAACAGATAAAGGCATAAAATGAGACAAGAAAGTTAAGAGAGTGAAGGGATTGGAGCGGATGACTCCGTCTTATTTGTTTTTCTAGGAGTTTCTGAAGCGGGAATGCGAGCGCGGATGCGGGTTACCATTTGAGATGGCTTGCGATGAGTCTCGCCGTGAGACTCTTTATTTTGCTCCGATGCGTGCCATGTAAAAATAAAAGAAGATAAGGATTAGTACGAGCCCAAATAATAATTGATACAAAAACATTAGGACGAGCACATATCTTAGCTGCCTAACGTGTCACGATGATTCCGGACTCGAGGAAAACTGGCCCAGGGCAGTCACTGGGCCCTGGGTGCGAACAGTTAAGCAGAAATGCGAAAATGGCCCAAAAACATGCTATTTCCAGATTTAAAGTAAGGACAAATCTGATTCCAGACTCACGGAAAACTGGCCCAGGGCAGTCACTGGGCCCTGGGTGCAAACAGTTAAGCAGAAATACGAAAATGGCCCCAAAACATGCAATTTCCAGATTTAAAGTAAGGACAAATCAACATGCAGGGAGGCCCAATTAATCACTTATAGACCAAACGAAACAGGTACCAGTTATCAAGAATGAGGTAATTGCCTATTTTAACCCTCACACATGTATAGGAATGAGAACACCAATTCATTCATTTTTCTTTGTTGTATAAAAGGATGAAGTGACAAACATGTTGGCTTAGGGGTAAAGATTGGATACTAATATTTTACATACTCAGTTATTTTAGGAGAAAAGGGAGTATATGTTAACATACGTCAGAATATAAATAAAAAATGAGTGATTTAACTGAAAGCACAAGACAATTCGAATGAATGACTCATATGAGTTCGGACCCCTTCTGGGCAAACAACAAACATAATAGCTCAAGAAGAGGGAGTTGCATATTATCAAGGGAACATTTTACACACAAACAAGCAAAAATGCACCAGTAATAGTCATATATATGCGTGACATTTAAGTTAAAGTTAGGCGGGTGTAGTCACATGTGCAGGACCCTAGCTAACTGTAAATTATTCTTAAACTATCAACCTACTCCTTCAAACAGAATAACAGAGGGACTGAAATCTAGTACATTTTTGATAGGCTGTTTAAAGGTCAGCAGGGGTATTTCCCCTCTTATTCTTCTAGGCATGTTTAGCATTCGAGTAGACAGGACTAATGCGGATTATATTACACATATGCTTGAAATATGCAAAGCAATAGACTTAGATATGTATTCGGATAGGCAAAGACAAGGATGCAGTCGATTTAGCTACACATGAATAATCCCAGCAATCTCTCAAATATATCATTTTAGACATGATGAAGGATATTTAGGCTACCTAAAGCAGACATAATTGTAAATATGATAAGATGCATCATCTAGGATGACACCTACATATTCATATGCTGATTTACACAACCATGGGACGCATACAAGACATACTTGAATGTACAATCCAGGACAGACATTTGGATGTGCAAGAGACAATTTCATATCATATACGCTAGGAACACTATCCTTAAACAAAACAGATTTTAATATCAGAATTAAACTAAAACTAACAGATCAAGTTCTCACATACTATCTCCAAATCATACCAACATTATCAATGATCTAGAACACGATCATCTCATTACGTGAGCCAAACCAGCCCAAACAGACTAAAACAAATCCCAGATGTGAAATGCCAACTGGAAACATATTGAGCTAATCGTGTAGACACATATGTGTAGTACTTAAACCAAGTAAACATACTTCTTAGATTGACAAGCCATTAAACCTACCCCTAACCATGGACATTCGCATTTTTTCCACATTTTGGATCAAAGTCATATATATATCTTTTTATTAAACTAAGAGACATCTAATAACCTGAAACTGCTAAAGAACCTAATAGAGTACACCAGAAGTTAGGACTCATATTTGCCCAAAGGAACTCCAACAATACAGAAAACAACAAACATGCTAATCTGAACACAGAATTACATATGTATTTTTTCAATATATTAAAGGCAAGGAATTAACAGGATTAGGCATTACCTTGTATTAAGCATTAAGTTAACTAAATGGCTTGCATATGAACAGAACTAACACATAATTTACCAATCTGATAAACACTTTAACAACTCAACACTCACTTAGACATATTAAAATCGACTAACAGTCGAACATGATGAATAATAATAGTAAACAAACAGTAAACAAACAATGTCAAATTACGCAGACCACACAATACATATTAAACAGCAAGAATTCTAAAAGAGTGAGTTTACCTTCTCCGGACAGCGACTCGGGGCAGCTTATCAAGTCGTCGACTCGCTCGGGTTTCGGTTTTGCGATGCGAATGAAAGGGCGAGGTTTTGTTTGCTGGTTTTTGGCTGGAACTAAACTAAGGGGGATTCGAACTACCTTTTATGGCGATGCTAGTGGTCTAGGTGCTGAGCCCCTAATTCCCGATATTCTGCTATCCTCTGAGTTATTGACTGCTGCTAAGGGGGACGTCGTATCGATGTTATGGGTTCCCTCTGAACTCTGCTGTCTGTGCTCTGAATTCGACGCTCTGTTTCGATGCTATGGGTGTGCTAACTGTGGCTGAGGGTGCCGATGCTATTGCATGCGCTTATATAGCCTGTTTTGGGTTCCCCATTAGGTAAGTAATAAAAGGCTGATTCTCTAGGCTGAGATTTCGTGCTTGATTCGTATTGATTCGAACGGGTTTTGACTCTATGGTAAGAAATCGTTTGGTCATGGAAGGAAGAGTCGGCTAGTGGCGCGTAGGAAAGCCCGGATTCTCGTGCGAAATCCCGCCGAGAGTCTTGTGCATTAGGCGAATTGCGCGCTAAGCTTTAGTATCGGTTTAGGTTAGATTTTAGGTTTTGTTTTTAAAGTGCAGGGAAGACGAGGACTCTGAGCGTTTAAAGGCGTGGGCTTGCGGGTCTTTGGTAGGCGGCGGGTCTTGGGTTAATAGGGGTGTTGAATGACTGGGTTTGGGTAGTGAATGCGAATTGTGTAGAGGTTAGTTAGTTTTAATTAGTTTTAGGCTTTTAATTAGTTAGTCTTTGGGAGTTAATTAGTGATAAATTAATAACATAAATTGCTTATATTATTTAGGTGCTTTATTAAAATTAATTGTTATAATAAACGCGGGCGTGTTATTTAATTAATGCTTAATGCTTTAGGATGCGACGCTATTATTTAAAATTTTATTGTTATGCATTATTGCGAAGTTAAATTAAAATTAAAATGAGCTTAGATTGAATTATTTAAATGCTAATGCAAATATGATAATGCTTTATAAATGCAGTGCTATTAAATGCATATATATCAGATTAAAATTGATTTTTAAACTACAAATGATTACTAATAAATGCGGCTATGCTACCTGACACGACGTTATCGCTAAATTATTTATTTTATGCATTTATTAATTATTTAAGAATTACGACAAAGCTTAAAGTTAATTAATGCGGGCGCGCGACTCTAAGTGCTTAAAACTCTACGTAAGACGGGATGTCATTATTAAATTAATTCTTAATGCCTGTATTTATGTTTTATTGTTGTATTTTATTATAAAAAATCCTAAAAAATTATTTTACAAAATTAGTGTAATTTTATAGTTAATGGCTGGACGGGAGGGTCAAAATTGGGTGTCAACAGATGTCCCTCTTTGTATGGAGATGATGGAAGAATCTTCGGACAAAGACGTTGACTCATAGCCAATTTTGTCTCGATCTTCGAGTGCGTAAATCTTTGGACAGTAGATAAGGCCGACGCAAAATCAAAAAGCCCCGATGTCGAGTTATGACGACACTGGGATACCATGGTCTAAACACCAAGGCGGGATAATGCGGGCTTAAGATGTCCCGGTGTCGAGTTATGATGACCTTTGGGCTATGCAAAAAGTAAAAGAATATAAGCGGCTCAACAGTGCATGCTATGGCTTGTGGTGCTGGGTTCTATGGTGATGTGGAGCGAGTGGACCAACGCTTGAGTCCGCTTCTGCCAATCGTTGGGAAGGTTGGCCCCCCAACAGATTGCCCCGGTTCGCTGTAAGAGAAAATCCACGTTGTGCTCCTGCTCCTGCATGCTTAAGACTTGAACAAACGGTTAGTGCATAACTGCTAAGGCAAAATAATTTTAAAAACAATGTAACTGTGAATAGAAAAGGTTATCCTGCAAAAATATGATGCCTGCTGTGTTGATGCGATGCTGCAAATGCTGTGATTTCGCCCTTGCGCGGACGTGTTGCGATTGTGAATGCGGATACGTTGTCCTTGCTGCAATTGTCCCTGTATATTGTCGTCGTTTTCAGACTTGTCGTCGTTTTCGGACTTGTTGTCGTTTTCGGACTTGGCGTCGTTTTCGGACTTGGCGTCGTTTTCGGACCTGGCGTCGTTTTCGGACTTGTCGTCGTTTTCGGACTTGTCGTCGTTTTCGGACTTGTCGTCGTTTTCGGACTTGGCGTCGTTTTCGGACTTGGCGTCGTTTTCGGACCTGGCGTCGTTTTCGGACCTGTCGTCGTTTTCGGACTTGTCGTCGTTTTCGGACTTGTCGTCGTTTTCGGACTTGTCGTCGTTTTCGGATTTGTCGTCGTTTTCGGACTTGGCGTCGTTTTGGACTTATTCGCTTTGCTCACGTAGACTAAAGCTCGAGGAAGAGTTAGTGCATAACCGCTAAGACGAATAATAAAGCATGAATGATAAAAATGCAATTTTGAGAACAGAAAATCTTCCTTGTATAGATGTAATATCTTGATGATGGCGTCGTTTTGGACTTCTTTGTCCGATAACGCCGTTACTGGACGTGTTGCCGCGGTGTCGTGCGTGGACTTGCGATTACGTCGTTATGCGGGCGTGTTCTTCGGGCGTCGTTGCGTAGACTTCTTTGTCTTGATAACGCCGCCGTCTGGGCGTTTTCTTTGCCGGGCGTCGCGTAGACTTCTTTGTCGGCCGATAACGTCATTGCACGGACGTATTCTTTGTTGGCGTCGTTGCATGGACTTGTTGATTACGTCGTTATGCGGGCGTGTTCTTTGGCGTCGTTGCGTAGACTTCTTTGTGGCCGATAACGTCATTGCACGGGCGTATTCGCCGATAACGTCATTGCCTGGACGTATTGCTGCTGGCGTCGTTGCATGGACTTGCTGATTACGTCGTTGTGCGGGCGATGTTCCGCCGGGCGTTGCGTAGACTTGCTGATTACGTCGTTGTCTGGACGTGTTGCTGCTGGCGTCGTTGCGTGGACTTGCTGATTACGTCGTTGTTTGGACGTGTTGCTGCTGGCGTCGTTGCGTAGACTTGTTGTGCTGATATCGTCGTTGCCTGGACGTGTTGCTGCTGCTCCTGTAGAATAAATGCTCCTGCAAGCTAAGCTTGAGAAAACGTTAGTGTATACCTGTTTAAACAAAATGATAAATATATATGAGAAGTGCAATTTTATGGATAGAGATGTCGTCCCTGATATGCCTGACGAATACTGAGATGTTGCCCTTGCACTGCAACTGACGAATTGTTATGATGCCTTTGTTGTGTGCGACGCGCTGGTTGCAAGTTTGACTTTATGCCCGAGTTGATGCGCTAGGTTTTGTTGCGGAACTCTGAACTTTGATTGCCGATTGTTGATGCCGGCTTTCTTTGCTCTTTGCTGCGGACTTTGGATTGTTGTCATCCTCTCGCCTTTGGTCGCTTTCGCTTCGCGAAGAGACTTTCGTCGTATTTTCTGCTTCGGCTGTTGCACTTTCTGCTTCTGTTAAAAAGACCTGCGCTCAAAGAAAATTTGTGAGTTTTGGGGGGGGGTCGATTCATATTTGACTTTGCTGCCTTGTTCTTTGATATCTGCGTGCCTGGCTTGTCTGGACTTGCGACCCCTGTCTGGTTTCCTACACTGTCCCAGTTTTGAAAAGGGTGTCTGGCCTAAAAGGGGTCTCAATGTAGTTGCTTGTAGGTTATGTATATTCTTGTCCTTTTCGAAGCAAAGGGAAAGTTTCCTAATGGTGTGACCGAAGCCGATTTAGGCCGCCTACGTATCCCCATGAGGGAATCAGGTCGAACGTAGTTCATTACAAGTGAAATTGGGTAAAATTAAAATTTCTAGATGTGGGACCGAAGCCGAGACGGCCGCCTACGTATCCACTAAGGGAATCAGGTCAAACGTAGTTCATTACAAGCAAAACGAAAGAAAACATTATTAAAGCTTAAATATGAGTTTATAAATTATTCTGCTAAAATAAATCGTTTTTCCTATCCAGGCTCTAGGCGGACCAAGACAAGGGTGCAAATCCAACCAATACACCTTCTTGCTCTGCATCGTGGCTGGCTGGGTCTTCGTGCTCTGCTGTCAGTATCTCCTTCTTTTGGCTTCTGCGTGGTGCCTGCTTGGATAAATAACTGATTCAGGCGGAGCGGGTTCTGGCAAGGGAACACCTCTCTTCCTTTGGGGTTCATTGTACTCATTGGGGTAAGCCTCCTCCACCTGAATGACTCCCTCCTTGATCAGCTCCCTTACTTTGTCTCTGAGTGTATAACACCTTCCCACGTCGTGTCCGATGGCTCCAGAATGGTATGCACAGCTTTCGTTTCCATCATGAGCTTTGGACTTGGGATTGGGCACATTCTTTGGAATTGGCTGGAGTATCCCTGCAAACCTCAACCTCTCGTACAACTGCGATAAAGGCTCGGCTAAATGGGCGTATATTTTGGCTGGCCTTTCTGTGGTATTTAGGCGGGGTGTGAAGATATTTGGTGGGCGGGCTTGTGGCGTATACACATATGGGTATCGCAAAGGGTTGCCATATGCATTGCGAGAAAGGGTTTGTGGTGGCCTTTGGTTCGTGTTTAGCTGGAGTACGTTAGGCATTCGGTTTTGTGTGGGATATATGGGTGCATTGTATATTGGCTGAATGGGATATGTAGCAAGCGGGTACTGGTAATAATTTGGAGATTTTTGACTGTTTTGGTTATTTGCGCGATGAGTGCTCTGGTGAGGTTCTTGAGCCTTTTGATTTCGGCTTTGAGGTTGCCATTTGCTGTGGTAATTGTGCGAGTTGCTCGACTGGATCTATGCTGTCTTTCTCTCCTGAGACCTCGCTTTGCTTATAGGAACCAAGACAGTTCCGGCTGCTCCGCTCGGATGTCCTTGAATCGATCATGTTCTTTGGACCGTACTTTGATCTTGTGAAATATTGATGCTCTGCCGTTGCTTAGTCAAATACGAACCGACCCTTTGGGAGGATGATAAATCTTTCTAAAAATGCAACAAAGCGGTGTTAGCATAAAGCACATAATTTGCAAGTATGTAGCGGATATATCGCATAGCACATTCGAACGTTTCCTAACATGCGGGGACCTCTTTATGCGGTAAGCCTAACGCGTCAACTTATGCGAGATTATGACGATTTGTCCAAGTCGTCCAACTATAATGCCTTTGTTGGAAATGGCGACCAAATGACGGTGCACTTTTCCCAATTTCAGCATGTCATGATTGGGCTTGGATTTGTCTGTCATTGTCACGCTACACATAATATGCTGGTTGGTCGTTGGGTTGAGAAACCCGTCGACAAGTTAGTGTCTTCCTAATTGTGGTGTCGATGCCAAGGACCGACCCACCTAAGGTAAATGCATGCATGCCCTAAAATAAGGGTGGTATAGCTCTATCTTAAGTTTCTAAGATTTGGCTTTCTGGACGCAAGGTTCCCGAGCGGACAACTCGAGTGAGAAGGCTACGAGGCCACCTGTTAGGCCAAGCACTCCACGTATATTACCGACTCTCCTAAATTTGGATTTTGAAGAAAGAATTTTGCTGATGCACCCAGCGCACCTCGCATGTAGTGTGTGTTTGTGTGAATTTTCCAGAGTGGAAGAAATATGAGCGGAATGCCAGTTTAAGGAAAGCAGTAAAGCAGGTAGCAATTTAAAATAAACAAAACAAAATACAGCACACAAAAATTAAATGCAAAAGTAATTGCCAAATAATTATCCTAGGTTTGTTGTGGTTAAGAACCTAAAATCCCCAGCGGAGTCGCCATTTCTGTCGCGCCCTTTTTCGGCCGCGGCATTTATTTTCTAAACTCCTGCTGCTCAAATAAAAGGTTAGAAAAAATAAAAATAGAAAATGCTTTAAAAGAATGCTAAAATTGCTAAAAGGATGCTAAAGGGTGCAAAATGCTAAGAAGTGCTAAAAGGCTAAAATTGCTAAAAGTGCTAAAGTTTAAAAAATGCTAAAAGGTGCTGAAAGATTAATTTTAAAGCTAAAGGGCGCTAAAAGTGCAAAAGTGCTAAAGGGTTCGCGGGAGTCGCCACCTAATTAGTTTGGGTGAATTAGGACACCTGAATGTTTAACTAGTTTAAAGTAAAACATTAACTCCATTTTAATGGTCTGCTAAACTTAGTGAGATTCTGGGTAAGGGTTCTTTATTAATCTAGAGGGAAGGGGTTAGGCACCCTCTAAGATCCGCTAACTTGCGGTTGTCCTGCCGAACCTAGGGTAATTATTATGTTTAAAAAATGCAAAAATAAAAGTTCCTTCTGCTTAATAAAATGTTAAAACGTTTAAAAGGTGCTTAAAATGTAAAAAGGCAAAAGGTGTTATAAATAAATAAAAGAGCCAAATGCTAAATGTTTAAAAGTGCTTAAAATACTAAAGGTTGCTGAAAGGTATTGAATGCTAGAAGGGTGCTAAAGGTGCTAAGGGACGCTTAAAAGTGCTAAAATGCTAAAGTGATGAAAGTGGTGCTAATATGCTAAAGTACAAAAAATGCTAGAAGGTGCTAAAATGTTTAAGGACAAAATGTGCTAAAGGTGTTAAATGCTAAAGGGCGATTAAAAGTGCTAAAGAGGGCTAAAAATGCTGAAGAATGCTAAGAGGGTGCTTTATGGACTAATTATGTGTGCATGCAAAGGTTATTTATAGACCAATTATGTGTCTTGCTAGCTAAATTAATCTTGCTTAACCTACGTGTAGTATAAAAATGTTTAAGATGATTTTTCGGGAGTTTAGAAAAAAAATGTTTGTGGATTAACAAATTGTTGGTTTTATGATGCAAGTTAGATTATTTTGGCAAAATTTAGACATGCATGACAATCTTAAAAAAGCAAGTAAGTTAAGCGATGAACTTTAAATTACCTTCCCCACTTATATGTTTAAAGACCTAATTGCTAGAAGTTCTCCTATTAATTACAAAATTAGATAATAAAATTACAATAAACAGATAAAGGCATAAAATGAGACAAGAAAGTTAAGAGAGTGAAGGGATTGGAGCGGATGACTCCGTCTTATTTGTTTTTCTAGGAGTTTCTGAAGCGGGAATGCGAGCGCGGATGCGGGTTACCATTTGAGATGGCTTGCGATGAGTCTCGCCGTGAGACTCTTTATTTTGCTCCGATGCGTGCCATGTAAAAATAAAAGAAGATAAGGATTAGTACGAGCCCAAATAATAATTGATACAAAAAACATTAGGACGAGCACATATCTTAGCTGCCTAACGTGTCACGATGATTCCGGACTCGAGAAAAGCGGCCCGGGGCGATCACGGGCCACTGGTGCGAACGATTAGCAGAAATGCGAAAATGGCCCAAAAACATGCTATTTCCAGATTTAAAGTAAGGACAAATCTGATTCCAGACTCACGGAAAACTGGCCCAGGGCAGTCACTGGGCCCTGGGTGCAAACAGTTAAGCAGAAATATGAAAATGGCCCCAAAACATGCAATTTCCAGATTTAAAGTAAGGACAAATCAACATGCAGGGAGGCCCAATTAATCACTTATAGACCAAACGAAACAGTACGATTATCAAGAATGAGGTAATTGCCTATTTTAACCCTCACACATGTATAGGAATGAGAACACCAATTCATTCATTTTTCTTTGTTGTATAAAAGGATGAAGTGACAAACATGTTGGCTTAGGGGTAAAGATTGGATACTAATATTTTACATACTCAGTTATTTTAGGAGAAAAGGGAGTATATGTTAACATACGTCAGAATATAAATAAAAATGAGTGATTTAACTGAAAGCACAAGACAATTCGAATGAATGACTCATATGAGTTCGGACCCCTTCTGGGCAAACAACAAACATAATAGCTCAAGAAGAGGGAGTTGCATATTATCAAGGGAACATTTTACACACAAACAAGCAAAAATGCACCAGTAATAGTCATATATGTGCGTGACATTTAAGTTAAAGTTAGCGGGTGTAGTCACGTATGCGGGACCAGCTAAGCGTAAATTATTCTTAAACTATCAACCTACTCCTTCAAACGTAATAACAGAGATCAAATCTAGTACATTTTTGATAGGTCATTTAAAGGTCGTGAGGTATTTCCTCTTATTCTTCTAGGCATGTTTAGCATTCGAGTAAGCGGGACTAATGCGGATTATATTACACATATGCTTGAAATATGCAAGCAATAGACTTAGATATGTATTCGGATAGGCAAAGACAAGGATGCAGTCGATTTAGCTACACATGAATAATCCCAGCAATCTCTCAAATATATCATTTTAGACATGATGAAGGATATTTAGGCTACCTAAAGCAGACATAATTGTAAATATGATAAGATGCATCATCTAGGATGACACCTACATATTCATATCTTTGATTTACACAACCATGGGACGCATACAAGACATACTTGAATGTACAATCCAGGACAGACATTTGGATGTGCAAGAGACAATTTCATATCATATACGCTAGGAACACTATCCTTAAACAAAACAGATTTTAATATCAGAATTAAACTAAAACTAACAGATCAAGTTCTCACATACTATCTCCAAATCTGCTACAACATTATCAATGATCTAGAACATGCGTCATCTCATTCGTGAGCCAAACCAGGCAAACAGACTAAAACAAATCCCAATGGATGTGAAATGCCAAGCTGAAACATATTGAGCTAATCGTGTAGACACGTATGTGTAGTACTTAAACCAAGTAAACATACTTCTTAGATTGACAAGCCATTAAACCTACCACAACCATGGACATTCGCATTTTTTCCACATTTTGGATCAAAGTCATATATATCTCTTTTATTAAACTAAGAGACATCTAATAACTGAAAGCGCTAAAGAACCTAATAGAGTACACGGAAGTTAGGACTCATATTTGCCCAAAGGAACTCAACAATACAGAAAACAACAAACATGCTAATGAACACAGAATTACATATGTATTTTTTCAATATATTAAAGGCAAGGAATTAACAGGATTAGGCATTACCTTGTATTAAGCATTAAGTTAACTAAATGGCTTGCATATGAACAGAACTAACACATAATTTACCAATCTGATAAACACTTTAACAACTCAACACTCACTTAGACATATTAAAATCGACTAACAGTCGAACATGATGAATAATAATAGTAAACAAGCGATGAAACAAACAATGTCAAATTACGCAGACCACAATACATATTAAACGGCAAGAATTCTAAAAGAGTGAGTTTACCTTCTCCGACAATGACTCGGGCGGCTTATCAAGTCGTCGACTCGGCTCGGGTTTCGGTTTTGCGATCACGAATGAAAGAGGCGAGGTTTTGTTTGGTTTTTGGCTGGAACTAAACTAAGGGGGATTCGAACTACCTTTTATGGCGATGCTAGTGGTCTAGGTGCTGAGCCCCTAATTCCCGATATTCTGCTATCCTCTGAGTTATTGACTGCTGCTACGGGGGACGTCGTATCGATGTTATGGGTTCCCTCTGAACTCTGCATGCGTGCTCACGAATTCGGCCTCTGTTTCGATGCTATGGGTGTGCTAACTGTGGCCGAGGGTGCCGATGCTATTGCATGCGCTTATATAGCCTGTTTTGGGTTCCCCATTAGGTGCTTAAAATGTAAAAAGGCAAAAGGTGTTATAAATAAATAAAAGAGCCAAATGCTAAATGTTTAAAAGTGCTTAAAATACTAAAGGTTGCTGAAAGGTATTGAATGCTAGAAGGGTGCTAAAGGTGCTAAGGGACGCTTAAAAGTGCTAAAATGCTAAAGTGATGAAAGTGGTGCTAATATGCTAAAGTACAAAAAATGCTAGAAGGTGCTAAAATGTTTAAGGACAAAATGTGCTAAAGGTGTTAAATGCTAAAGGGCGATTAAAAGTGCTAAAGAGGGCTAAAAATCTGTGAAGAATGCTAAGAGGTGCTTTATGGACTAATTATGTGTGCATGCAAAGGTTATTTATAGACCAATTATGTGTCTTGCTAGCTAAATTAATCTTGCTTAACCTACGTGTAGTATAAAAATGTTTAAGATGATTTTTCGGGAGTTTAGAAAAAAAATGTTTGTGGATTAACAAATTGTTGGTTTTATGATGCAAGTTAGATTATTTTGGCAAAATTTAGACATGCATGACAATCTTAAAAAAGCAAGTAAGTTAAGCGATGAACTTTAAATTACCTTCCCCACTTATATGTTTAAAGACCTAATTGCTAGAAGTTCTCCTATTAATTACAAAATTAGATAATAAAATTACAATAAGCAGATAAAGGCATAAAATGAGACAAGAAAGTTAAGAGAGTGAAGGGATTGGAGCGGATGACTCAGTCTTATTTGTTTTCTAGGAGTTTACGGCGGGAATGCGGCGCGGATGCGAGTTACCATTTGAGATGGCTTGCGATGAGTCTCGCCGTGAGACTCTTTATTTTGCTCCGATGCGTGCCATGTAAAAATAAAAGAAGATAAGGATTAGTACGAGCCCAAATAATAATTGATACAAAAACATTAGGACGAGCACATATCTTAGCTGCCTAACGTGTCACGATGATTCCGGACTCGAGGAAAATCGGCGGGCGATCACGGGCCACTGGTGCGACGATTAAGCGAGAAATGCGAAAATGGCCCAAAACATGCTATTTCGATTTAAAGTAAGGACAAATCTGATTCGGACTCACGGAAAAGCGGCGGGCGATCAGCGGGCCACAGGTGCAAGCGATTAAGCGAAATCTGAAAATGGCCCCAAAACATGCAATTTCAGATTTAAAGTAAGGACAAATCAACATGTAGGAGGCCCAATTAATCACTTATAGACCAAACGAAGCAGTACGATTATCAAGAATGAGGTAATTGCCTATTTTAACCCTCACACATGTACAGGAATGAGAACACCAATTCATTCATTTTTCTTTGTTGTATAAAAGGATGAAGTGACAAACATGTTGGCTTAGGGGTAAAGATTGGATACTAATATTTTACATACTCAGTTATTTTAGGAGAAAAGGGAGTATATGTTAACATACGTCAGAATATAAATAAAAATGAGTGATTTAACTGAAAGCACAAGACAATTCGAATGAATGACTCATATGAGTTCGGACTTCCACGGGCAAACAACAAACATAATAGCTCGAAGAGGAGTTGCATATTATCAAGGAACATTTTACACACAAACAAGCAAAAATGCACCAGTAATAGTCATATATATGCGTGACATTTAAGTTAAAGTTAGGCGGGTGTAGTCACATGTGCAGGACCCTAGCTAACTGTAAATTATTCTTAAACTATCAACCTACTCCTTCAAACAGAATAACAGAGGGACTGAAATCTAGTACATTTTTGATAGTCGTTTAAAGGTCAAGTGGGTATTTCCTCTTATTCTTCTAGGCATGTTTAGCATTCGTGAAGCGGGACTAATGCGGATTATATTACACATATGCTTGAAATATGCAAAGCAATAGACTTAGATATGTATTCGGATAGGCAAAGACAAGGATGCAGTCGATTTAGCTACACATGAATAATCCCAGCAATCTCTCAAATATATCATTTTAGACATGATGAAGGATATTTAGGCTACCTAAAGCAGACATAATTGTAAATATGATAAGATGCATCATGTAGGATGACACCTACATATTCATATGCTGATTTACACAACCATGGGACGCATACAAGACATACTTGAATGTACAATCCAGGACAGACATTTGGATGTGCAAGAGACAATTTCATATCATATACGCTAGGAACACTATCCTTAAACAAAACAGATTTTAATATCAGAATTAAACTAAAACTAACGGATCAAGTTCTCACATACTATCTCCAAATCATACTAACATTATCAATGATCTAGAACATGC
Source organism: Przewalskia tangutica (assembly GCA_029844215.1). NCBI lineage: Eukaryota > Viridiplantae > Streptophyta > Magnoliopsida > Solanales > Solanaceae > Przewalskia > Przewalskia tangutica. The sequence goes on along the minus strand of CM056724.1, from coordinate 94,158,033 downwards.
ATCATCTCATTACGTGAGCCAAACCAGGCCCAAACAGACTAAAACAAATCCCAACAGATGTGAAATGCCAACTGGAAACATATTGAGCTAATCGTGTAGACACATATGTGTAGTACTTAAACCAAGTAAACATACTTCTTAGATTGACAAGCCATTAAACCTACCCCTAACCATGGACATTCGCATTTTTTCCACATTTTGGATCAAAGTCATATATATCTCTTTTTATTAAACTAAGAGACATCTAATAACCTGAAACTGCTAAAGAACCTAATAGAGTACACCAGAAGTTAGGACTCATATTTGCCCAAAGGAACTCAACAATCTGAGAAAACAACAAACATGCTAATCTGAACACAGAATTACATATGTATTTTTTCAATATATTAAAGGCAAGGAATTAACAGGATTAGGCATTACCTTGTATTAAGCATTAAGTTAACTAAATGGCTTGCATATGAACAGAACTAACACATAATTTACCAATCTGATAAACACTTTAACAACTCAACACTCACTTAGACATATTAAAATCGACTAACAGTCGAACATGATGAATAATAATAGTAAACAAACAGTAAACAAACAATGTCAAATTACGCAGACCACAATACATATTAAACGGCAAGAATTCTAAAAGAGTGAGTTTACCTTCTCCGGACAGCGACTCGGGGCAGCTTATCAAGTCGTCGACTCGCTCGGGTTTCGGTTTTGCGATGCGAATGAAAGGGCGAGGTTTTGTTTCTTTGGTTTTTGGTGGAACTAAACTAAGGGGATTCGAACTACCTTTTATGGCGATGCTAGTGGTCTAGGTCCGAGCCCCAATTCCCGATATTCGCTATCCTCCGAGTTATTGCGATCGCTACGGGGACGTCGTATCGATGTTATGGGTTCCTCTCGAACTCTGTATGCGTGCTCTGGTCGGCCTGCTGTTTGATGCTATGGGTGTGCTAATCGTGGCGAGTGCCGATGCTATTGCATGCGCTTATATAGCTTTGCTTTGGGTTCCCCATTAGGTAAGTAATAAAAGGCTGATTCTCTAGGCTGAGATTTCGTGCTTGATTCGTATTGATTCGAACGGGTTTTGACTCTATGGTAAGAAATCGTTTGGTCATGGAAGGAAGAGCTGGCTAGGGTGCGCGTAGAAAGCCCGGATTCTCGGCGAAATCCGGGTGAGTCTTGATGCGTTAGGCGAATGCGGCTAAGCTTTAGTATCGGTTTAGGTTAGATTTTAGGTTTTGTTTTTAAAGAAGTGCAGGAAGACGAGGACTGTGAGCGTTTAAAGGCGTGGGCTTGCGGGTCTTTGGTAGGCGGCACGTATTGGGTTAATAGGGTGTTGGTGTGTGGGTTTGGGTAGTGGGCTGCGAATTAGGGCCGAGGTTAGTTAGTTTTAATTAGTTTTAGGCTTTTAATTAGTTAGTCTTTGGGAGTTAATTAGTGATAAATTAATAACATAAATTGCTTATATTATTTAGGTGCTTTATTAAAATTAATTGTTATAATAAACGCGGGCGTGTTATTTAATTAATGCTTAATGCTTTAGGATGCGACGCTATTATTTAAAATTTTATTGTTATGCATTATTGCGAAGTTAAATTAAAATTAAAATGAGCTTAGATTGAATTATTTAAATGCTAATGCAAATATGATAATGCTTTATAAATGCGGTGCTATTAAATGCATATATATCAGATTAAAATTGATTTTTAAACTACAAATGATTACTAATAAATGCGGCTATGCTACCTGACACGACGTTATCGCTAAATTATTTATTTTATGCATTTATTAATTATTTAAGAATTACGACAAAGCTTAAAGTTAATTAATGCGGGCGCGCGACTCTAAGTGCTTAAAACTCTACGTAAGACGGGATGTCATTATTAAATTAATTCTTAATGCCTGTATTTATGTTTTATTGTTGTATTTTATTATAAAAAATCCTAAAAAATTATTTTACAAAATTAGTGTAATTTTATAGTTAATGGCTGGACGGGAGGGTCAAAATTGGGTGTCAACAGCGATAATGGTCGTGAATTCAATAAATCTATGTTTCACCGATTTTGTACTAATAATAGCATGGTCTTTCGCTTCTCCTTCTCCCACACCTCCTCACAAAACGGTAAAGCTGGAAGAATCATCCGCACCATTAACAATATGATTCACACTCTTTTGATTCATGCCTCCCTACCTCCATCTTTCTGGGTCTATGCTGCTAAAATGTCAGAATATGTTCTAAATATTCTCCCAACTAGCACCCTTCATAATATGACCCCTACCGAAATTCTCTATCATAGAGTCCCCTCTTATGATCATCTCCGAATATTCGGTTGTCTATGCTATCCTAACTTTGCCTCTACTGCCCCTCACTTGTGAATTAATGATCACACTTACAAGATACAAATATATATATGGATAATCTTAGTTCCTCTACTTAACAGATTAAGAGCACAAAATATCTTAATTCTAACTAATTAATTGTCAACTCACTAACAACCTCTAACTAATTCTTAACTAGTTGCTTCTAGAAACTTACCACTAACTAAGCTAGTTGTACAATTAGCATGCTGCATCTACATCATCACACTTCACACTTCAACAAATTACTTATTATTCAAATCATTTTCTAAGACCTAACTAAAACCAATTAATATGAGTATTGTAATAAAATATTCCTATCAATTATTATTGTAAAATCAAAACTGGATAAGTAAAAACCAATGGAGAGAGTACAAATGAAAATTTCACTCACTCAACTTGTTAGAAATTGGACAAGTTTTTTTCTTTTGGACAAGTTACACGTTTTTATAGTTCAAATTAAATATGAGTAATAATATGGCATCCCGGTATAAAAACAATAACTCTTGTGTGATTACCTTTACAATTAATTAATTAACTAGTTCAACAAATATCTAAACAAGATCACAATTTGATCAAGGCACGTAAAACTCTTCGACAATGTAAACGTATATATAAGAATTATAATATTTCTTACCCATAATTAAAATATTTCCATATATTATGTAAATATAATTATGGTAAGACTAGGATTTCTCTTTTGTATAGGCTTATGATTCCTATTGTATAAGAGATGAATATTGTACTCTATATATACTTTGATATTAATGATAAGACTCCTCAAGGGAGATTAATATCATCTTAAATGGTATCAAGAGTCTTAACACAAAAAAAAACCTAGAATTTTTCTTTCTCTGCACTAAGCCCCCCTAAGCCACTTGTGACTCCCCTCCCTCTCTACCTATAATTCTTGGTTTTTCTCTTCATTCCTCTCTTCTCTAAATGGCTATTGAGGAATCTCCCAATACTTCTGATGGTTCAACCTCCACAAATCCCACCAATATGTCATCATCCTCTTTTCATTCCGCTCTAACTGTTACAAACATCAAGAACTCTATCCACATTCTTCTTGATCAAGAAAATAGTCAGTATTCTCCATGAGTTGAACTGTTTCGTAATCATGTATGTCTCTATAACGTGCTTGATCATATCGATGACACCATTCCGCGTTTCCGGAGGTTGATGACTCTACTTGGCATTGTCTAGACGCCGGCGTCAAATAATGGATTTATGGTAGTATTTTTCAGAATCTCCTTCTTACTATCATGAAATCTGGCACCACAGCCCTTGAGTTATGCAACCGCTTGGAGGAAATCTTTCAAGATAACAAGCACACTCATGCAGTGTATTTGGAGGAACAGTTTAACAATACACGCCTTGAAAATTTCTCCAACATGACTGAGTACTGCAGACAGTTGAAACTCCTGGCGGATCAACTCTCCAACATCGACACGCTTGTCTCGGACACTAAATTGGTGCTGCAATTGATTGCAGGACTTCCCAAAGGTGACTATGATACGTTAGCCGCCATAATTCAACAGGCAGATCCGCTTCCCAGTTTTAACAAAGATCGCTCGCAGTTATTGTTCGAAGAGATTCGCCGTGCTAAGCAGGATGAGCACAATCAGAAGGAGTTAGCTGTCGAAACACACCCTCAAGACCAAATGCCGCCAGAAAACTCTCAACCACAGCAGAGATGCGGTGGAAAGGGTGGAAAAGGGACAGAAGAGGTTGTGGTCGTGGTAGGGGTCGCGACAGCCGAGAATCGATAGCAACAACGGGGCAGCGAGAATCAGTCGAGCGCGGCGCCCAACGATATTCATATAAGCGGCTGCGGCCGCGCCGTTCGGCGCGATAACCTACCCGGTTCTCCCACCACGGTTTTTTGGGCCCTGCTCCAGTACATCGGCAAGTTCAGTACCCACAACAAGCCCACTTCATGTACGACCAGTTCCAACGGCGTTAAATTCGCATGACACACCCGAGATAGGTCGGGCCTTGGCCGATCTCAACATGCAACAGATCGACAACAATCGGTATATGGACTCGAGCCACATCTCACCTCACGATGCGGTAATATTCTCAAACTATTTAGTTTAAAGCATCCTCAATTTGTGACAGTTGGTAGTGGCCACCGCATTCCAGTAAAGGTTTATGGTACATTCTACACACCACCTCATAATCCATTCCCCCTTCAAAATACCTATCGCCACATATGATTAAGAATCAAATCTCTATCCGCAAATTTACTCCTAATAACTTTGTCTCTGTTGATTTTGACCCTTATGATTTCACTGTGAATGATATTCATACGGGAACACCTCTTACGAGATGCAATAGCACGGGGGATCTCTATCCATTCACTCTCACCTCATTGCGGATCTAGCTCTCTGCCTCTAGCGGTCATTTCTTCTTCAACATGACATAATAGGCTTGGTCATCTAGGAACTCCAGTTTTTAGTTTTCTTAGAGGCAATAATTTAATTAATTGTAATGGGAAGCTTTCTCAAAACTGCGTTTCTTGTTCTTTAGGCAAACATACTCGTCTTTCATTTAAATCATCTACTAGTGTTACTTTTGCACCTTTTGATATTATACATGCCGATTTATGGACATCACATGTTTTTAGTTCTCTTGGTCATAAATACTATCTTATCTTACTAGTTGATTTTTCTCACTTTGTTTGTTTGTATCCTTTCAAATTTAAATCGGAAGTGTTTGCCAAATTTCTTGAGTTTCGTAACTTCATTCAAACACGGTTTGAAAAAGGCATAAAATCTTTTCAGTGCGATAATGGTCGTGAATTCAATAAATCTATGTTTCACCGATTTTGTACTAATAATAGCATGGTTTTTCGCTTCTCCTTCTCCCACACCTCCTCACAAAACGGTAAAGCTGGAAGAATCATCCGCACCATTAACAATATGATTCACACTCTTTTGATTCATGCCTCCCTACCTCCATCTTTCTGGGTCTATGCTGCTAAAATGTCAGAATACGTTCTAAATATTCTCCCAACTAGCACCCTTCACAATATGACCCCTACCGAAATTCTCTATCATAGAGTCCCCTCTTATGATCATCTCCGAATATTCGGTTGTCTATGCTATCCTAACTTTGCCTCTACTGCCCCTCACAAACTAGCCCCCCGGTCCACTCATTGTGTCTACCTAGACTTCCCGCTGAACCATAGGGGCTATCTATGCTATGACTTGTCCACTCGTCAGATCCACATCTCTCGTCTCATCACATTCAACGAGACCACATTCCCGTTTTCGAATCTTAAAAAGTTCCAAAAACTGGATTACTCTTTTCTTGACGAGCCTGCCATCTCTTCCATCATCCTAAGTCAACTAGAGCATAACAATTCTTGGCGTCGGCGCCAGCTGGTCGGGCCGCGGTGCCAAAACTCCTGCGAAGTGTCTCGATTCACCGTCGGCCGACCACGCTTTGGCGCCACGGCGCCAAAACATTAGAGAGGTCTATCAGTCCTCCAGCGCCGTTGCACTTTATCATGGCGCCACGGCGCTGCCGGCGGTTCCCTCCTGCGCCGCCGTCACGACCCGAACCGACGGGCCGCTACTGGTGCCCTACGTGGGCACCCTTCTACTCATACATCATATAATATCAGCGGGAGCTTAAGAAAACTCATATAAATAAATAGGCAAGGCTGCCATTATATACCCAAAACCAACACGAGCTACAACTGTACATATCCAACCCACACATGACTACAGACCTCTAAGAGTATAACAGTAACTATGACGGGACAAGGCCCCGCCGTACCCCTGAATGTACATAAGCCTGTAATAGCAAAACTCTACCGAAATGACAAGCTCCGAAATAGTAGAGCTATCTCAAAAAGCTGGGCAAGGATCCTAAGCTCGAGGATTTTCAAACTGAGTACTGATGCGCGATTTATACACACGCTAACCGTAAGTGCACGTATCGTGACAAGTAATATAGTCTAGAAGACCGAGTTATCGTCCTCAGGGATTAGTGTTCAATTACCAACCTCTATTCTGTAGTATCTATTTGGTGACCGATAATTTGATGGTTTGTTTATAGCTAATGATTATAGACGCTAACTAAATTACTTTACTTTACTTCAGATATGGTGAAAATAGGGCTTCCAAATCTCCTCGACTATCCGCCCGCTTTACTCGTTAATGCAAATAATTAAAGTTCTTCTTCTATGTTGAGATAACAGGTTAACTAAGCCGTTTTATACTCATGTTAAGCTAATATAAACACTCAACCCCAATGTAGAACCCTTCTATCTTTCGATGACAAGATTGACTACAAAGGAGGATTAAGAGCAATAACCTATTAAGCTACACAAGTATCGGGGTACTTTCGTCCATGATTTAATCCATGTTTATTCAACTATAGCATATTCACAATCTCCCCTTTCGGATTTCGATTAGAAATCATATAAGTGATGATAATTAGTGATCAATTAATTACCAAGCAATCAAAACAATTATTGAATAAATCTCAACAATAATAAGAAGAAACCAAAATCTTGCATTAATTCATAAAACGAGGTTCAAGCGATTCGATATGGAAAGACCTAAATTAAGTTAGTTCCTAGCCATAAACATGCCAAGAACTAAAATAGTATCCAACCTATACTAGAAATAAATAAATTAAAGAACAAGAAATTACTCAAAAATAAGTCTTCAATCTTGATCCAATGTTGTGATGAATGATAAGGTGTGTTCCCTTCAAAACTGACCTAAAAGGTCCTTTTATATCACCCAAAACGTGCAAAACCTTTTCCTTCTTGGCCTTGGCCCAATCCTATTCGGATCTGTCAAATTTCAGCGTCACGGCCAGAACCAGCGCGCGGCCAAACTCTGCAGGTGATGCGCTTCTTGGGCGTGGCTCATTGGCGATGATGGTCTGGCTCCACGGCGCCTCCCTGTTTCTCGCCCGGGTTGCCAACTTTTCAGCTTTTTGAGCTCTGGAACCTCTGTTTCTGCCCTATTTTCGCTCCTTCTCACCAATGTGCCACTTTAAACCATTGTGACTCAAAAGAAAGAAAATCTATCCTAATACGACACATATTTGTACAAAAATGGGCAAAAGACTAACTAAAAATGACTCAAAAGGGGTATATAAAAATACACCGATCAAACACCCCCAAACTTAACCTTTGCTCGCCCTCGAGTAAAGATCAAAAATAGAAACAAAGACACGAAAGGAAAGAAAATAAAATGACTCAAAGACATTGATCAATTTGCTGCATCATTGTTACTTAGAAAAGCATGAAGGTTAGTAGAATAATATGCAAAAACATATAACATGGATTTTTAGCATTCTAAACACTCAAGTCAGATATTTCGCAAATTCAATTTAATCATGCTCAATGGAAGTAAGAATACCTAACTATGCATGTTAATTTCAAAATCCTATGGCCTGTTCACTTGCTATTCTCCACTAATCATGGATACACACGTTAGAGATCTGCAGGGCTTTTCAGGGTTGTAATGTAGGCTTAGGCAGGGGTAGGTAAAAATAGGCTTTTAGGCTCAATCTTACGTACCATAAGCTCTTTTGCTTTCGATTCTTCCCTTTTCTTTTGATTTTCTTTTTAACCTCATACCTATCTTTCCCCTCTTTTGTTTTGAGAGAATGAGGTGTCTGATGTAGTAAGCACCCCCAAACTTAGGCTTTTTCCTATTTATGATTACTTTTCATTGAGGTGCATCAAAATTGTTCACTCTCTTTTTGTCTCTTTTCAACACTTTATATTCCAAACACATCAATTTCTTCACTTATGGCATAAGTATGAAATTATAGGGTGTCAAAGAAATATCTTATTTTTAGGCTCAAAGGGGCTGACTAGGTATACAATTTTAATGTCAGTGATAGGAAAAAATGGTAAGAAAGAGCTAACAAAGAAATGCCTGAGTCATCTCCCTAACATGTATATCCTAACTATTTCGCCTCAAATAGCAAGCAAGCAGACACATACGTTTAATCACTAACAATGCATAAATCAAACAAGATACCTCAAATAGTTTGACTTCATAAATTTTTGACATATCTAACCTAAGTGTTCAGATGGTTGCTTCTAATTCTATTACATTATTCAGTTTTACTTCACTAGGCGTTTCAAGTAACTACAACATGCATGATCATAAAAAAAAATTAGACTCAAATAAACATAGAAAATAACGCAAAAAGACTCAAAAACACATAAAAAATAAACTAAGAACTCCCCCCAAACTTAAATCACACATTGTCCCTAATGTGTGCAAGACTCAAAAATAAAAGAAAGACGGGACAACTCACAGACTTGGTTTAAAATGGTGGTGGTGGCGGCGGATAATGCATGACAGATAACGTCAGAAATCCCGTCAGAATGGGAGAGATAATTCATTTCTAGGGCTCTTTATTTTTCAGATTTTTCGTCGCAGTGCCGTGGCGCCGAGCCAATTTCTTCCCCTCTCGCGTTTTTCGTCCTCCAATTTTTGGCCCTGTACCTGTTATCACAACATGCAAACAATACCTCCCGTGAGACTGTTCTAACTAAAACTAAATTGCATAAATTTAACAACCTTGGGTTGCCTCCCAAGCAGCGCTGTCTTTAATGTCTTTTAGCCGGACGCATGTTCCCATTCATTTTGGAATGAGATGGGTCACTAGGCTCATTTGTTTCATTTCATTGATTAAATAGGGTTTCAACCTCTGTCCGTTTACCCTGAAAGGGGCTCCTTCTCTCCCTCTCACTTCAACTACACCATAGGGGAATGCTCTTACAACAGTGTACGGTCCTGACCAACGCGATTTGAGCTTTCCTGGGAACAGCCTCAACATTGAGTTAAATAAAAGCACTTGTTGTCCTGCTTGGAAGTCTTTTGGGATCAACATCTTATCATGTCATACTTTGGTTCGTTCCTTGTAGATCCTTGCATTCTCATAGGCGTTGTGTCTGAATTCATCCAACTCGCTCAGCTGTAGCAATCTCTTCTGCCCTGCTGCCTTGGCATCCATGTTCAGCTTCCTCATTGCCCAATAAGCCCTGTGTTTTAACTCTACTGACAGATGACATGCTTTACCAAAAACTAACTTATATGGTGACATTCCAATGGGGGTTTTGAATGTTGTCCTGTATGCCTATAGTGCGTCATCCAATTTGATAGACCAATCCTTCCTTGAGCCATCTACCGTCTTTTCCAATATGCTCTTCACCTCCCTGTTTGACACTTCTGCTTGCCCATTCGCTTGAGGGTGATAGGGCAATGTGGTGCGGTGGTAGACTCCATATCAGGAAAGCAGTTTATCAAGCTGCTTGTTGCAAAAGTGGCTTCCTTCATCACTGATGATGGCTCTGGGAGTACCAAACCTTGTGAATATATTCTTTTGGAGGAACCTTTGGACAGTCTTACTGTCATTTTCTTTAGTGGCTACCGCTTCTACCCATTTGGACACATAATCCACTGCAAGAATAATGTACTGATTCCCAAAGGACGACGGGAATGGACCCATGAAGTCGATCCCTCATACATCAAATAGTTCCACCTCCAAGATCCCATTCTATGGCATTTCATTTCGTCTTGATATGTTCCATGTTCTTTGACAACGATCACAACTCTTCACAAAGGTGTGGGCATCCTTGAAGAGGGTTGGCCAATAGAACCCACTTTGCAATACCTTCGCAGCTGTTCTTGATGCCCCAAAATGTCTACCACATTGTAAGGTGTGACAATGGGTGAGAATCTGGTGCATCTCATCCTCTGGTATACATCGCCTGATGACTTGGTCGGTGCAATGCTTGTATAGCATTGACTCCTCCCAATAGTAGTGTTTTACTTCAGAGTAGAACCTCTTCACTTGCTGTCTTGTCAATCCTGGGGGTACTACCTTGGCTGCGAGAAAATTAACAAAATCAGCGTACCAAGGTAACTTAAAGACAACACTTACTTGAAACAATTGCTCATCTGGGAAGTGATCATTTATCTGCACATCCTTGGTGTTCTGGCTCTCTATGTTTTCAAGCCTCGACAAGTGGTCAGCAACTGAGTTCTCTGTCCCCTTCTTGTCATGGATCTCCATGTCAAATTCTTGTAATAGCAGGACCCATCGGATAAGGCGAGGTTTTGCATCCTTCTTTGTCATCAAGTACTTTATGGCAGAGTGGTCAGTGTATACTATCACCTTATTCCCAATTAAGTATGGCCTGAATTTCTCGAATGCATATACTATTGCTAGCAATTCTTTTTCTGTAGTGGCATAATTTAACTGTGTATCATTAAGAGTTTTACTAGTATAGTAAATGGATCTGAATACCTTATCGACCATCTGCCCGAGCACTTCTCCCACTGCATAATCACTTGCATCACACATTAGTTCAAATGAGATCTCCCAGTTTGGTGCAATGACTATGGGTGCTGAGATAAGCCTCTCCTTGAGTGTCTGAAAAGCGGTCATGCATTCCTTATTGAATTCAAAAGCAACCTCAGTCATTAGCAAGGTGGAAAGAGGTTTTGAAACTTTTGAGAAGTCCTTGATGAATCTTCTATAAAAATCGGCATGCCCAAGGAAACTTCTGACCCCTTTTGTTGATACTGGAGGTGGTAGATTTTCGATTACTGAAATATTTACTTTTTCCACCTTAATACCTTGGTTGGATACTTTGTGTCCAAGGACAATCCCTTTTTTTTACCATAAAGTGACACTTCTCCCAATTCAGCACAAGGTTGGACTCTTCACACCATTTCAACACTGCTTCCAAATGCCTCAAACACTCGTCGAACGAGGACCCAAAGACCGAGAAATCATCCATGAAAATATCTATATTCCTCTCCACCATATCAGAGAAAATTGCCATCATACACCTCTGAAAGGTCGCAGGTGCATTGCAAAGCCCAAATGGCATCCTTCTGAATGCAAATGTACCAAAAGGGCAGGTGAATGTTGTCTTTTCGTGATCTTCTGGTGCTATGGAAATCTGATGATACCCTGAGTAACCATCCAAGAAGCAGTAGTAATTGTGCCCTGCAAGTCTATCCAACATCTGATCTAGAAATGGCAACGGGAAGTGGTATTTTCTGGTTGTCTTGTTTAACTTGCGATAGTCAATGAAAATTCTCCACCCAGTAACTGTCCTAGATGGAATGAGCTCATTCCTTTCATTGGTCACTACTGTCATACCACCATTTTTGGGCACTACTTGCACATGACTCACCCATGCACTGTCAGAGATGATAAATTACCCCAGCATCAAGCCATTTCATGATTTCTTTTTTGACTACCTCCTTCATGTTTGGATTCAGTCTCCTCTGTGCCTCAATGGAGGTTCTTCTCTCTTCATCTAGACGGATGTTATGCATCACTGTTGACGGGCTTATCCCCCTTATGTCTGCTAATGTACACCCAATGGCACGCTTGTGAGCCCTCAGTACTCTCAGCAGCTTCTCAACCTCTACTATGGATAGATGACATGAGATGATCACTGGTAAAGATTGATTCTCACCTAGATATCGGTACTGCAAATGACCTGGTAGTCTTCAACTCTAACTCTGGAGCTTTTTCTGTGGATGGTACTGATCTCTCTGGCATCTGCCCAAGCTCTTCATATCTCTTCTTACCACACTGCTCATAATAATTCATCCAATTTGCATACTCCATCAGATACGGGTCATTGCCACTACTCTCATCCCATCGTGTCAGCACTTCTTCAAGCGCATCAGCATTTCTGAACCCATTTTCCGACACTGCTTCTTCGATCACATCAATGGCGAAGCAGTTGTCACTCGGCTCTGGGAAGGTTGCTGTTAAAAAAACATTGAAAATCACCGTCTTCTTCTTCCACACGAAGTCTCAACTCACCTTTTCGAACATCAATGAGTGTATGTTCTGTGGCTAGGAAGGGTCTGCCAAGGATAATGGGGATCATGTCATTATCTCTCATGTCTAAGATGATGAAATCAGCGGGAAAGATGAACTTGTCCACCTTAACCAACACATCATCGATGACTCCTCTAGGGTGGACGATGGAGCGGTCAGCTAACTGCAAAGTGATGTTTGTAGGTCTGGCTTCTCCCATTCCAAGTTTGCAAAACATCAGATAGGGCATCAAATTTATACATGACCCCAGAACACACTACGCCTTCTAACACTCAAACTTTCCTATAGTGCATGTGCACGACCCGACCCCGGGCCCGCGACCGGTGCCCTACCTGGGCACCCTTACAGGTATACATCAGAGATAATCAGCGGAACATATTTAAACTCAACAAGAAATAAATAACAGGTTAGCCGATAAAACTACCTTCCTGGATACATATAATTACGTAAAACCAAAAGCAGTTACCTTTTTTTTTTTTTACAAAGCGACCCACAAGATATGACTACAGACCTCTAAGAGTTTTGACATAACAACTGTGATGGGACAGGGCCCCGCCTCTCTTCTGCATTTGACCTGAGACTGGGAGTTGAACTCGCGACGCAAGGAAAGAAGCATTACAGCCCGTAACTAAAGTCAAAAGGAGGGCGTCGAGCTTCCTTCTTTCTTGCCTTACCCCTGAATGTACATAAATATACAACCTCAGGGAACTGTACCAAAAAACAAAGCCTCCGGAGAAATGGAGCTTTCCAAGAACTGAACAGTGATCCTAAGAGTGCGGATCAACAAGCTATGTACCTCAACCTGCGGCATGAACGCAGCCCCCCGAAGGAGGTCATTACGAAATATGTACCAAGTATGTGAAACTGAAAGTACTGTAAGGAAATCATAATAGTCTATATAAAACAGGAGACACATATGATAATCAAACTACAGTACACAATATATAAGCAGTCATGTCAAGTCAGGGACGCATGCACTCAAAGTCATTACTCAAATATAACCATGGGTCTCACGCCCATAATATCAATCATGCCCGTGGAATTCCTTCCTCACTACCGGCAGTCCATGATATAATATAACAACAATATGTATACATGAACACCAGGTCCCACCAAAGGTCATAAAAAGCATGCGGGCAAGTAGGAAAGCAACCACGGATCGGCTGCATCATAAAACTGACTGGGGCAAGTACGAAAGCTAACTACCAAATCCATCCAATCAACAATCGATCGGGGCAAAGCCGCTACGGATCGGCTGCGTCGATAATCGACGGGCAAGTACGAAAGCGGCTACGAGATCCGGCTGCGTCGCGAGATATGACCGGGGCAAGTGCGAAAGCTAGCTACCAGAGTCTACCGTACCAAAGCGCCATAGAATGGCCGGGAAAAGTACGAAGCCAACTACGGATCCGGCTGCAAGAATCGATCGGGGCAATCTGAAGCTAGCTACGGATCCATCTGCGTCACTAAACCTCATGGAGAACTAGTCCATGGAATAACAATATCATCCGGGGATTTAACCCGCATCATGGTCGCATGCCCCGGAATCCTCCATCGTATAAGCATGTCCATGGATCCATCACAATGGAAGCATACCCGTGGAATCCCCCATCACTGTCGGTACGTCCAAGCAAATTCACAACAAGACAGCCGACCCTCCAACTGAGAGTCACGACAGCGTAAAAATATAATACTAGCACTCAAAGGCTATCACAAGCAAGCATAGGCAAGTTCATAAAATCTTTAGACTTTCATTATCATACAAAAATGAATTTCATTTTATAAACTCAAGGCACTTTCGTTTCACATAAAAATCCGGGAATTTAACCCAAAGTACTACGTACTTCCATTCTTTTCAAAAGACTCTTTTTTATATAATACTCCAAGATATTAATACCCGTAGTATCATTCCTTTAACCTTCCATAAGGTTATTATAACCAACTTCCCATAAAGCCGTTATACTAACTTTATGCTTTAGAATCTAAGACATCTTTAACCTTTCATAAAACCGTTATAACCAACTTCCCATAAAGCCGTTATAACTCTTTATGTTTTAGACAAATTCTTTCCTTTTTATAACCAAGTGACTTATACTTTTAAAAACCAAGTGTCATATACTTCCAAATCAAATTACATAACTTTCAGAAAACTTCAAGTCTCTTAACTTAGAAACCAAGTTTCTTAACTTTTAGAAATCAAGTTTCTTAACTTTCACATAGTTCAAGTAATCAATACTTTACACGTCAAGATGTCTTTATACATAAGATCAAGTAACCTATACCTTTTAAAATTCAAGATACTACACTTTCAAGAATCAAGGAGGATACTAAAATGGAACCGAGTTCTCTTAATCTACGTACGTCTACCGTACTATACATTTTTACAAGATCCATGCTCAAAAGATAAGAAAAGTTTCCACATACCTCTTCGGCTTAATCCACTTGCTAACTTGAATTTGCCGCACGTAGAATGTCAACCTATAATAACCACAATACGCCTATCAACTTCTAGCTTTCAACGTAGAATATTTCTAAGTATAAGGACTCTTATTCTACGGAAAATCGGGCAGCACTTCCTTTGTTTCTACGTACCTTTCCACCTTTTTCAAGGCCTGAAAATCAATAGCCAAACACCACATTTAAGGCTCAACAATTCAACAATTCAAAGGGGATTACACGCCTAGCCGGACGTGTAAAATTATGCCCCACAATTCATATTAAACAATCCAATAAGTCTAAGGCAACTTCTCGGCTACAACATGCTCACATATCATCCTTTTCAATTCCTTTCAAATCCAAATAGTTATTCCAACATGTTTTATAAGTCATAACCAATTATAACAAATATATACCCTTCTATATATAACATGTAACGATTTTAGCTAACAACCGAATTGATTACAACATTAGTGGCTAACATGCCCATTTTCGGTTTTCAACATGTCGACATGATCCAAATCTTTTCAAACTTCAATATATATACCACATGCTCATTTAACAACTACTAAACATGTAATCTTCAATCACATTAAGAAGATGAAGATTTTTACCTCAATAGTCCCTAATAATATCCAAGCGTAAAAGTCGATCCTTAGCAACTTTTAGCTCCTCTTCTTACGTTCCAATCCGCTCCAAGCACTCCTTAGAAGATCATGACCAACTTCTTTTCAATTTCCACCTTCAAAGTTGAAGAACACCTTAGGTTTTCATCTTGCGACTAACGTGAAAACGTAGTTTTCCGGGATTTTTCTATTGAGATAACCTTACAATACCTCTAGGAACCTTGGGTTAAAGTATTGGAAATTATGATCAACAAATGAAATTTTTTCTTGTTTCTCTTAGCTCATTGCCGAGAGCCTCATTTTTTAGCACCTAAAGTTTTGCAAATTTTTTTCTAAGTGTAAGGCTTGTCTTGCTACTAGTGTGATGATATACTACCTTCAATGGCCAAGATTACACTTGTGTGGCCTAGATTCATTGGAGTTAAAAGATCTAATGTCAAGTTAGCTAGTTGACTTAGTCAACAATGTCAAGCCTTGGCTTGTTCAAGACTTGACCATCTCCAAGTCAATTTCGTCCAAGCCTATGTAGGGGTGATACGTGTCACCCTCCAATTCGCCCATACACTTCGTTTCCCGACATTTTCATAATTCCGATAAATTTTACGAGTCTCAATTTACAAACATTATTCTTTCCCGAGGTTCGGAAGACTTTTCCCTTTAGAAAACAATTCTTTCTTTCATTCAAATTTATAAGTCTTGTGCTCTCACGTCTATTCTCGTAAACACATGTCCTGGAACTACGAGGTGTAACATTCTTCCCCTCTTAGAAACATTCGTCCCCGAATGTTCTTTCGGAGTCAATCTAATAGATAGAGACATAGTCTCCTTTTACTACACCCATCATACAAAATATGCCACCCATGGACATATAACAATACTTATACTAAAACGTCATCCTGAACTTCAAGTGTCGACGTCGGTTATCTGCATGAAGCCTCTACTGACTCTGAGCTTACTAATAATTTTTCCTGGATAAGCTTCGCCTTATCCACAGCCCGCTGAATCAAGTATGGGCTAATTATCTGAATCTCGCCTACGTTGAACCAACCTGTTATACCCCGTAGTTCTGGCCATACGTATAGGAGCGTACGAAAGGGGTTAAGACTTAAAATTTTCGAAAGATAGGTTGTCGGATTGTTTCGGACGGGTTTTTAGTCAACTTTATGGCGGGTTATAACCCGTTATGTTGAGAGTTACTAGGTGTTTCAAAGGCCTAGTGCGTAGTTCATTGAGTCTAGTTTCCAACGCAACCAACCGTTCGTCGATAGGACATCGGAGTAGAAAGTTATGGGAGTTACAAGTTCAGTGCGCAGTCGGACAGAAAAGTGTTACTGAGCCAGAGCGGCCGCGCGGATGCAGCGCGCGCGGTTATTCTGAGGGGTCGCTGAAGTTGCAGCACCGTGGCGCCGGAGGGCAGGGCCGCGGCGCGGGAAGTTCCGAAAGTCCGCAGAGGTTTCAGCTGTAACACCCCATTTTAAACCGGAGTCGAAACGGGAGTGTCACGTATGGTTGATTCCTAAATGCATTTTAAGGAGTCGCCACCTAATTATTATAGTGAATTAGGACACTAAAAATGTAGCATAAAATACTACGAATGATCTCCATCTTAAAGGTCTGCGAAAGCTATGTGAGGTTCCGGGTAAGGGTTCTTCATTATCCTAAAGGGAAGGGGTTAGACACCCTATAGGATCCGCTAACTTGCGGTTATCCGTTCAAACCTAGGCTAATTATATATTGGCTTTTATTCTATCTATTCTAAACATTTTTACAATTAAAATAAAATGCAATACAAAATAATAAAACTAAAATTAAATGCGACACGAGATAAAAATCCGGGACATCTTTAGCCCTTTTTAGGCCTTCTGCATAAGATGATCTTCGGGTACCTGCATAGACACTTAGTAAAAGTGTTAGTAATAAAATAAATTTTTTTTAAAGTAATTGCAATAATTAATAAATAAAGCCAAAAATAAATCCGTCTTTGTACATGGAAGGCCTTGGAAATCAGACGGAGATTTCTTCATCGGCCACTATTGCAATAAAATAAATAAAACCTTCATATCCGCGCCAAAACAGTAATAGTTTTAAACACGGAGGGCTCAGATATGTAAACATATAAAGTAGGACAGCCTAAACAAGTGCGGCGGCGAGAATTCGCCTTGCCAAGCGCATGTTGGTTATCCGGTGTAAGTGGAAGAAATCATCCTTGCCCAGAAAGCTTCATTTATTTTATTTTCCGTCTTTGCAACTGTGGAGGCCTCAAAAATCGACGGATAACTTTTTCATTGGCCAAACAAGTGTAGCATCTTGTTCAAATCAGTAAAATACCAATAGTGTAGTATTTGTTCTAAATCAGTAAACCAGCAAAAAATGTCAAAAATAGCAATATGGCCAAAACCAGTCCACAAAATAATCGACGAGCAGGGACACACGATTTAAATGCTACTTGACGAAGTAAATATAGCACCAGACAACATAATACTATTCTTGCACAAACTATGCCAAACTCCATCTGCATATCCCAAATCCTAATACATGCTCACATAATGAACCAATTCGACCAAGACAATCAGCAAACCCAAATGGTCCGCGGAAACAGTGAAAACAATCAGCAGCAAGCAACAAAAAATGGACCGAACTCAGTCCGACAAAACAAGAATAACGTAAAGAAACAAATGAACGACAAAGGTCCGCGAAATAGGGTAAACAACAGCAACAGAACGGTTCAAGATATCAGTTGCAAAAATGGCCGAAAATCAAGTAAAATGGCCAGAAACCAGTCCAACAAAACAGTAAAGCAATAACCAACATTCGCCGGAGTTTTTTAAACTCCGGCGACATTCAAAAATAAAAATCAGTCCGCTGAACCGAAACCAACATAGATATCAAAATAACATCGAAACCAAGTCGCCGGAGTTTAAATCCGACGAGGTTCAACGTTATCCACAGAGGGAGGGCCGCAGCGGCGTCGCTTCCACGGCGAGGTCGCCGGAGCGACGCCACCAGCAGTTGTACAATCAACGGGAACAGTGGTGAGGTTCGCTGGTGATGTGGGGGCAGTGGGGGTGAAATGAAGCAAATAAAAGGGGAGAGGGTGTGTGTGCGTGCAGCCGCCGGTGTTCTCATGGTGGGTCACCAGAGAAGGGAGTTTACCGGTGCTGTTGGCGGACGATGGTTCAGGGCAGTGGTGGTTCGAGAGAGGAGTGGGAGAGAGTAAAACACTGAAATGGGGTGAGTATTTTAGGGGTAGTGCGGCTGAAGGTTTGTGAGGGTAAGGTGAGAGTGTTGGCGGTGGCTGTGGAGGGTGTTCGCCGGCGGCGGCGGCGGCGACGACAGGGGGTGGTCGACGGGAATGGGGAAGGGGATAGAGGGTGAGGGCAGATGTATAGTGTGCGGCTGATGTTAAAATGGGCTGCCCCCTTCTTTTAATGGGGGTGATGTTTAATAAATAGGGGGTAGAATTAGGGTGGGATGATTTTAATAAGTGAGAGAGATAGGGTAGGTGTCACGACCCGACCCCGGGACCGCGACTGGCGCCCTACCTGGGCACCCTTACAGGTAAACATCAGAGAAAATCAGCGGAACATACATGAAACTTAGAAATAAAACATCGTAAGTAAAACAACAGGTTAGCCGATAGGGCTACCTTCCTGAACATATATAAAAACAACCGAAGCAGTTGCCTCCTTTCTTTTTACAAACTGACCCACCATATGTGAATACAGACCTCTGAATAACAATCGAACAATCGTGGCGACAGTGGCCCCGCCATACCTGAATATACATGAATCTACTACCTCGTGGAAACCGCAAGAGATAAGCCTCCGGAGCAAATGGAGATTTTCTCAAAACTCAACCGAGATGCTATGAGGATGTATCACCAACATGTGTACCTAAACCTGCGGGCATGAACGCAGCCCAGAAGAAGTCGATAACAGTACGAATATGGAACAGAATATAACGTCTGAAACAAATCATAATCGTACAAAGAATGACAAGGACAAGTATAAAAATACATACCGATCCTGCCGTGTCATTACCACTTATGAACTTAATCGTACCTTATTATCCTTTCCATTCCCAATAAAAGTTATAGGCACATTCTTACGTACATTATTTAGAAAAGAATCATTAAGTTCATTACCATATAACTTACTTATCTTTCATAACATAGTCCGCCCACTACGGAGGGACACATATACTACCCTACCCAACTGGGACGCGATCAAATCACACTAATATCAAAGCATGCCCGTGGAATCCCCATCATCACCGCCGACTATTAGTGTAAAATATAACCACGTGACGCGCCTGGCATCCCACCTCACCGTCTGCATACATACACAATACATATATATATATATATCCCGCCTGTGGAATCCCACATCACCGCGATCCAGGTATAATAATACACCAATAGGCATACATGAACACCAAGTCCCACGGTGGTATAAGCGTCTTGGTCTACCCTCACTTATACTCTTACCCCGGAGAAGGTGGTAAAGCGGTGGTATAGCATCTTGGGTCTACCCTCACTTATACTCTTACCCCGGAGAAGGTGGTATAACGTCTTGGGGCTTGCCCTCATTTATACTCTTACCCTATCTCGACCGGCGTCAAACAACACATAAAGCGGTGGTACAGCGTCGGGGTTTACCCTCACTTATACTCTTACCCCGGAGAAGGTGGTATAACGTCTTGGGCTTGCCTCATTTATACTCTTACCCTATCTCGACCGACCATCAAACAAGACATAAGCACTACCATGTCTTTTATAAAATCCGAATTTAACCTAAGTGCTACAAATAACTAAGCATACCCGTGGAATCCCACATCATCGCTTGTGACGTCCAAGTAACTTATAACAAGACAGTACCCAACCGAGAGTCGCGCATCGTAATAAAACATAATACTTGCACTCAAAGGCTATCACCAAGACACATAGGCTAATTCTCAATTAACAAGCCAAAGTACTTATCAGGCACAAATAGAATAATTCTCATTTAACAAGCCAAAGTACTTATCGGCACAAATAGAATAATTCTCATTTAACAAGCCAAAGTACTAATCAAGGCATCACATAGAATTATTCTCAATTAAACAAGCCAAAGTACTTATCGGCACAAATAGAATAATTCTCATTTAACAAGCCAAAGTACTAATCAAGGCATCACATAGAATTATTCTCAATTAAACGGCCAAAGTACTACGTGACGCATTCTTTTCAAAAGACTCGCTTTCCAAATAAAACTTCCCGATACTAACAGCCGTAGTATCAAGTCCTATTCACCTTTCAAGACAAGTCACAATACCTTTTAGAAAATACAATTACCGCTTCTAAGTCAAGTGACTTCCTTATTTAAAACCTTAAGCAATTGGTACCTTTAAAACAATTTGCCCTTCCTTAACACAAGTTATTTCTTTGCTTACTCTATTAGAGAAAACCATTCTCTTAACCTTCCATAAAGCCGTTATAACCGACTTCCATAAAGCCGTTATAACCCTTTATGGTTTAGACCAACACGTTCATTTTATAACCAAGAGACTTCTACTTTTTGAAACCAAGTATTAAATACTTTCAAATAAATTCTCATAACTTTCAAAAATACAAATAGTCTCTTAACCCTTAGAAAACAAGTGACTCTTTTTATTATAAAACCTTAGGCAATTAATGCCTTAAAACAAGTGGCCTTTTCACTAAAATCAAATCACTTATCTTTCCATAAAGCAAATATAACTAACTTCCCATAAAGCCGTTATATTCACTTTATACCTTAGCCCAAAAACAATTTCCTATCCAAGGGACTTATACGTTTAAAACGGAACAAGTATCACATACTTTAAAACTCTTCAAGTCCCTTAACTTTAATAATACTTAAGACATCCTTTATACTTTCAAAGAAGTGAGTTAATCTCCCAACTCACCCGACTTGGCTATTCACAAACTAGTAAAGGATATCAAGGTGTCAGACGCTCACCGTACTACATACGTGCAACTAGTCATGCTCAAAGATAGGAAAAGTTCTACAGAGTAGATCACACAACTACCTCTTAACTTCTAAGAGTAACAGAAACATGAAATGATACCACGGTATATTCCATACATAGAATCATGCCAAAGGAAGGAAGAGGTTCACATACCTCGACGATTGTCGACAAGTAGCAAAATGCTCCAAAGTACTTCAACCTTGAGCTATTCCATTCTTCAAGTGGGATACGCTATACTTAGTACATCAACCTATAATGGTCACCATACGTCCATTAACCTCTTACTTCATCGTAGAATATTCTAGGTGCTAAGTCGCTAAATTCTACGGAAAATCGGACAAAGACCTCCTTTGTTTCTACTCACTTTGCCACCTTTTCAAGGTCGAATACAATAACCAAACAGCCCCAATTGGCTCACAATTTAGAAGGTGGTCCAATACCAATGAATCACAAACTCATCCAAACTACAAGTCCAAATTCGGCCACCTTGAGTTCAACAATACTAATTCTTATCCAATTTCCATTTCAATCCTAACTTGGTAGCATAACATGATATCTAGTCGCAACCAATTATAACTACTATAATCTTCAAGTCAATTACATGCGACGATTCTAATAACGATCAAATTGTATTCCAACTTAACATGACTTACTTTCCATTTCGAACTTAAGCTACAAGTAGTCCATAATACTTATAAACTTCAACTTAACAACTTCATGCTAGCAACATGTAAAGTTAACAACAACAATAAAATAATCTTGTAACACTTTCAAAGAACAAGATTATACCTCAACGAATCAATTGTAATCCAATCTTCAAAACCGGTTGCTCCTTAGCAACCTAGAGCCTCATAAAGACACCTCAATCCGATCCTTGATACCCTTAGAACCACACCAACAACTTTCCTTCAAACCTCCAATCCAAAACCTAGAAAGCCACTAGGTTTTCACTTTGACTAACCCAAAACTATCTTTTCCGAGATTTTTCTATTGAGATATGCCTACAATACACATAGGGACCTTGGTTTAAAGTGGGAAGATTATTGGATAACAAACAAAAAAATTTCTTGTGGGAAGCTAGCCTAACCCGAGAGCACCTCCTTGGATTCTTGAAATTCTTGGAAATTTTTCTAAGTGTCAAACTTGGTCTTGCTACTAGTAGTGTTATATAGAACCTTGGAGGGTCAAGATGCAAACAATTGGGTGGTTTGGATGATCTCTAATTAAAATATCAAGACTTAGGACCCTTTGACTTAGTCAATTTTGTCAAGCTAATTAATTGGAAGACTTAGTCATCCTAAGGCTATGGTCAATGACCATTTTGGCCATGCCTAAAATCGTCCAAGGCATCAATAAGGGGGGTGACAAGTGTCGCCCACCCATTCGTCACAATATTACGTTTTCCGACAATTTCATAATTCCGAGAAATTTTTACAAGTCTCCAATCTTAACACTGTGAGTTCTTACGTACGTTCTTACACCATGTCCTGTAAATACGGGGTGTAACAGTAGGTAAGGAAAATGTGGGGTTGATATTGATGTTGGAGTGTAGAAATGGTGAAAGTATGGGGTGGAGTGTGGTAAAGGTGAAAGAGGTATGGGGTGAAATAATAAAAAAATGTTGGATTGGATTAATTCGGATTGGGCTTCGGACTGGACTGGTTTGACAAAATGCAGGGCGGGTTAATTATTTAAAACAAAATTATTTAAAAGGATACAAGATTATAAAAATGCAAATGCCGACGCAATGATACTAAAATTCAATATTTAAGAAATGTTTAATGCCTGATTAAAAGTAAAACGCAGTCTTAGATTAATTATTTAAAGAGATGCAAAGTATTATAAAAATAAAAATATAATATTAACAAAGACATAATGCTTAATTTAAAATAAAAAGATGCAATGTCATTTTTGTGAAGAAATAAACATAGAATATTATGTAAAAATATTCAAAATAACGATTAAAATGCGGTGTGCTAAAATACTTAAAATTGCACGAAATATACAAAAAATGGGTCAAAATTGATCACAAGATGTCCCTCTTTGTACGGAGATGATAAGAGTCTTCTGACAAAGACGTTGACTGTAGCCAATTTTGTCCTGTTTATAAACCATGAACTCAAAATAGGGATGATGCAGACGAAAAATGTCGATGTCAAATCAAGATGACACCGGTCGTTGTGATGCAAAATTAAAAGCAAAGTCGACCGATTAAAATGTCCCGGTCGGGCGATGATTGACACTGGGTTGCAGGTGATGTGGTGCTGAAAAAGACAAGGTTATTGTAGATGTTGATGGCGTCATTGCATAGACGCGATGCAGATGTTCGTCGTTGCATAGACGAAACATATATGAAGCCGTTGCATAGACTTACGTGAGATGACGTCGTTGCGTAGACGCTGACGTCGATAACGCCGCCGCTCGACGATTGGCGATGGCGTCGCCGTAGACGCACGTCGATCACGCCGTTGTTGGACGTGATGCCGACGCTGGCCGCGTTGGACGTATCTGCCGGGCGTCGTTGCGCAGACGCAATGTTGATGATGTCGCCGCTGACATAACGCCGATAACGCCGTTGTTTGGGCGTATTCTTTGGCGCCGCGTGCAGACGCAGCGATCGATGATGTCGTTGCCTTGACATAATGCTGATAATGTCGTTGTTTGGACGTATTGCTGTTGGCGTCGTTGCGTAGACGCACGCCGATCACGCCGTCGTTGCGGGCGTGTTGATGCCGACGCCGTTGCTGCAGGCGTATTCTTCCGGGCGTCGCGTAGACGCACGCCGATGATGTCGTTGCCTTGACATAATCGCCGATAACGCCGTCGTTCGGACGTATTCGTTGGGCGTCGTTGCGACGCACGCCTTGGTGATGTCGTTGCGACACACGCCGATAACGTCGTTGCTCGGGCGTATTCGCCGGGCGTCGTGCATGCACGCAATCGCCGTGATGTCGCCGTCGACACACGCCGATAACGTCGTTGCGTAGACGCGATGCTGATCACGCCGTCGTTCGGGCGTGTTGATCGCCGACGCCGTTGCCTGGACGTATTGCTGCTGGCGTCGTTGCGTAGACGCAATGCTGATGATGTCGTTGCCTTGACATAATGCTGATAACGTCGTTGTTTGGACGTATTGCTGCTGGCGTCGTTGCGTAGACGCAATGCTGGTGATGTCGTTGCCTGGACACAATGCTGATAACGTCGCCGCACGGACGTATTGGCCGGGCGTCGTTGCGCACGCAATCGTTGACGCCGTCGTTACGACGTATTGCTGCTGGCGTCGTTGCGTAGACGCAATGCTGATGACGTCGTTGCCTGGACGTATTGCTGATGCTTGTCGTTGCATGGACGAAACATGAATGAAGCCGTTGCATAGGCTTAAATGAAATGGCGTCGTTGCATGGACGAAACATGAATGAAGCCGTTGCATAGGCTTAAATGAAATGCATTGGTTTATGAGCGTACCTGCTTTGTGGCTTGCCTGGGTTGAGATAACGTCATTGCATAGACGTTGTGCGTTTGTAACCCGCATGGGCCTATTGTTGTGTTCCTGCCTTTACTGATATGAAGATCCTGCACTCAAAGAAAACTTGTGAGTTTTTTAGGAAATGAGTGGTTGATTAGCGTCGACTCTGTAGCTTTGGCTCTTGACGCTTGCATTCTTGGTTTGCATCAAGACCTAGTTGGCTTTGTTTCGCCTATTGCCATTTTCTTGCACCAATTCCTTAAAATGTCCCAGTTTCTGGTAATGAAGATGTTGAACTGGGTAAGGTTGCATCTTGACGCTATCAAGGCGATCAGGTAAGCATTTTTTTTTATTTTTTATAATGAATGAAAAGCTAATGCGAGAATATGGACAATGTACAATTGAGTAGATGAGAATGCAACTCCCCGAAAATATGTAGGTAGTAATGGATGCAAAAATATATGAGGATGTCAAACTCTCCAATGGACAAAATCGAGTCATGTGCAGAAACAAGGAAGAAATATTTCTAACGGTGTGACCGAAGCCGATGTGGCTGCCTACGTATCCCGCCGAGGGAGTCAGGTCAAAACGTAGTTCATGCTGCAAAAATAAGAATTTTTATGATTTTAAAATGATGCGGGACCGAAGCCGATGTGGCCGCCTACGTATCCCGCCGAGGGAATCAGGTCAAGACGTAGTTCGTGATGCAAAATGATTTTTATGTAATATGCATTTTGTTGTTTTTTCTGAAAAAATGGATGACGTCATTACGTTCTGACTCCAGTTGATACCAACAATTAGTATTGTGCATAAGGATGTTCTTTTATTGATTTCAGTCTAACCGAGATTGACTCTGATCTAATTCACACAGCTTCAGATAGTACCTCAAACATACCTGAGTGTCGACACACTTGCTTGCAGCCAAGGTTTTGAACTACACGTAATCTCACGTTTCAAATGCCCTCACTGAAAGAAAGTCTCATTTCTCACACATATTCCAGTAGTTTGAATTTTTTGGACGTTGAAAGAATTGCGCTCACACTCAAAAAGATGTTCAATGCATGCAATTGTGGTACCATAGGCTTGACCGTCATGTAAGTATCCACTAATGTGAGAACCCTCAGTATAAGATCATGTAGGGCTTGTCACGGGCTTGTAATGTAGGCTTGGGGAAAGGGAATGGATATCATTTGGATAAAAGTGACTAATCATTCCTCGAGAGTTGGACTACGTCCATGATTGACATTTGTGCGCTTTAATGCTGACTTACTTTCTTTTTGTCCCAGTTTTTCTGTATTGACTTCTTTTGAATCTTTCATTTGGAGGCCCCCTTTTTTTTTTTTTTTTTTTTTCGGGGTTATGTATTCCTTTTTTTTTTTATAACATCGAGGCTTTTGATTTTTTTTTTTGTAAAGTCGTCTCTGCTTTTGTTTTGTTTTTCTTTTGGAACTTTGACAACTTTTGTCTTTGCAAACTTCAGCGCAGGATTTTTGTCAGCCACTTGCACATTTCTAAAGCGCTCGAGGAGGTCGGGCCAAGAGAGGGATAGTGCGTACGCACTCAGAAAGGGTATAGGTGTAACATGCGGTTGTCAAAAAATAGGTTTTAGGCTCAAAGGGGTGTACTACGGATAATGCTATTTGGTAGGCTGAAAAGGCTCAAACGGGTCAAAGAAAGCCTACGATCATTTCCTACACCGAGTGTTGCTCATGATTTCGCCTCAACAAACATTCAGGCCAAGTTCTAGATCACAATGCAATGCAATTGAACTTATTCAAATAACTCACCACACAATGCATATGAAACGATGAGGTCGGTTTCATTCTTATCTTGGAAACATGCAAGACAATGTTGTCTGCGGGTATGAATAAGAGGTACCAAAAGAATCTATGGTTTACCACAAAGTCAACCTATACTGATTATCACTTGTTTTTTTTTTGTTTATGCACATTTGTAACTGTGTTGGTATTAACAAAGTCAAACAATAATACTTACAAAATGTTTTTGTATTTTTTGAATAACATTTTTTTTTTTGTATTTTTTGAAGAAAATATACTTTTTTTTTTTGAATAAAGTGTACCGAACCCGAATAGGGCTGCATACGTATCCCGCCGAGGGAATCAGGTGCGCGTAGTTCATTCAAATATGTTATAAAATGTATGCTTGAAAAGAATTTATCAAAGAAAGGATAGCAATATAAAGTTGTGCCAAAGAAAATGATTGTCCACTGTGGACGAATGCAAAGTAAAATGAATGTAACGGAAAATGAATGCCCGAAAATATGATGAATGAGATGCATAAGTGAGAAAAATATGCTTCTTTATTATTATTATTATTATATTATTTTTTTTGGGTGTCGAACCCAAAATGAGTTGCCTACGTATCACACAGTGTGGTGAGAATCAGATACGCGTAGTTAGGAATGATTATGCTGTAAAAATGCATGATATGAAAGAACTATGTAATCAATGCTAAACATATCAATTAAATTTGCAAATATGAATAAAAATACAAAGTATAGAAGAACTGAGAGCGATGTCTCGTTGAATCTGGTATAAACTGACTTCTATTAATCAACATAAGTCCCGCTCATTTTTGTGATAATTGTTTTTCTTTTTCGGCCGCCCTTGACTATTTGCGAGGACAGTCTTCCTGCAAAAAATATGACAAATGGGTGAGAGTAGGCAAGTCATAAAAATAATAAAATGTAAGGGCGTGACAATATAGTCAAAGACTTCCCTAATTGGTTCGACCGGACTGGTGGTTGATGCTTCACAAAGTCCAAGTCGCGCTATTCAAGAGTGATTTACGCAGTAGAAGTCCTGATTGCAATGTGACAGCAAAAGTGCAAAAATGCAAATGCTCGAGCCCGGAATCACAAAAGGGTAATTATTGCATTAAATAATATGTACAGAGTTGCTAGAGACAAACAATAGTAAACAAAAAGCATGCAAATCAAGCGCACCCTAACATGCATGGAACCTCTCTTATGCCAGAGATAGGCCTAAACGCCAAATATGCGAGATTATGATAAATAGGTCCAAGCTGTTAAACTGCTATGTTTTGTTGGAAATGGCGACCAAATGACGGTGCACTTTTTCCAATTTCGGTGTGTCATAACCAGGCTTGGATCCGTCTATCATCATCACGCTACACATAGTATGCTAATGGGTCGTTGGGTTGTGAAACCCGTCGACAAGTTTGGTGGATTTCTAATTGTGGCGTTAATACCAAGGATTAACCCACCTAAGGTTTATGCATGCATGACTTAATATAAAAGGTGGTATAGCTCTATCTTAAGTTTTCTAAGATTTGGCTTACTAGACGCAAGGTTCCCGAGCGGACAACTCGAGTGAGAAGGCTACGTGGCTGATCAGACGAACCGATCTAACTCCACGCAAGCGTCAACTCTCCTAAATTTTGGGTGTTCTTGAAAGAAATTTGCGGGTGCGCGAAGCACACCAGCGCGTGTAGTGTGTGACAGTGTGAATTTTCCAGTGTGGAGGAAATATGAGCGGAATGCCAGTTTAAGGAAAACGGTAAAAGCAAATAGCAATTAAAACAGTTAAGCATACAAAGTTAAAGCAAACAATTTTAAGGTATTTAAAACAAATAAAAGCAAATAAAGTCAAGCAATAATAAACCTAGATTTGCTATGGTCAAGAACCTGACGTCCCCAGTGGAGTCGCCATCTGTAACACCCCATTTTAACCGGAGTCGAAACGGGAGTGCCACGTATGGTTGACCCATTTTTTGTATATTTCGTGCAATTTTAAGTATTTTAGCACACCGCATTTTAATCGTTATTTTGAATATTTTTACATAATATTATATGTTTATTTCTTCACAAAAATGACATTTGTAGTGTGTGACAGTGTGAATTTTCCAGTGTGGAGGAAATATGAGCGGAATGCCAGTTTAAGGAAAACGGTAAAAGCAAATAGCAATTAAAACAGTTAAGCATACAAAGTTAAAGCAAGCAATTTTAAGGTATTTAAAACAAATAAAAGCAAATAAAGCCAAGCAATAATAAACCTAGATTTGCTATGGTCAAGAACCTGACGTCCCCAGCGGAGTCGCCATCTGTAACACCCCATTTTAAACCGGAGTCGAAACGGGAGTGCCACGTATGGTTGATTCCTAAATGCATTTTAAGGAGTCGCCACCTAATTATTATAGTGAATTAGGACACTAAAAATGTAGCATAAAATACTACGAATGATCTCCATCTTAAAGGTCTGCGAAAGCTATGTGAGGTTCCGGGTAAGGGTTCTTCATTATCCTAAAGGGAAGGGGTTAGGCACCATATAGGATCCGCTAACTTGCGGTTATCCGTTCAAACCTAGGCTAATTATATATTGGCTTTTATTCTATCTATTCTAAACATTTTTACAATTAAAATAAAATGCAATACAAAATAATAAAACTAAAATTAAATGCGACACGAGATAAAAATCCGGGACATCTTTAGCCCTTTTTAGGCCTTCTGCATAAGATGATCTCCGGGTACCTGCATAGACACTTAGTAAAAGTGTTAGTAATAAAATAAACAATTTTAAAGTAATTGCAATAATTAATAAATAAAGCCAAAAATAAATCCGTCTTTGTACATGGAAGGCCTTGAAAATCAGACGGAGATTTCTTCATCGGCCACTATTGCAATAAAATAAATAAAACCTTCATATCCGCGCCAAAACAGTAATAGTTTTAAACACGGAGGGCTCAGATATGTAAAAATATAAAAGAGGACAAAGCAAGTGCGGCGGCGAGAATTCGCCTTGCCAAGCGCATGTTGGTTATCCGGTGTAAGTGGAAGAAATCATCCTTGCCCAGAAAGCTTCATTTATTTTATTTTCCGTCTTTGCAACTGTGGAGGCCTAAAAAATCGACGGATAACTTTTTCATTGGCCAAACAAGTGTAGCATCTTGTTCAAATCAGTAAAATACCAATAGTGTAGTATTTGTTCTAAATCAGTAAACCAACAAAAAATGTCAAAAATAGCAATATGGCCAAAACCAGTCCACAAAATAATCGACGAGCAGGGACACACGATTTAAATGATACTTGACGAAGTAAATATAGCACCAGACAACATAATACTATTCTTGCACAAACTATGCCAAACTCCATCTGCATATCCCAAATCCTAATACATGCTCACATAATGAACCAATTCGACCAAGACAATCAGCAAACCCAAATGGTCCGCGGAAACAGTGAAAACAATCAGCAGCAAGCAACAAAAAATGGACCGAACTCAGTCCGACAAAACAGTAACAACGTAACAGCAAAACAGCGAACGACAAAGGTCCGCGAAATAGGGTAAACAACAGCAACAGAACGGTTCAAGATATCAGTTGCAAAAATGGCCGAAAATCAAGTAAAATGGCCAGAAACCAGTCCAACAAAACAGTAAAGCAATAACCAACATTCGCCGGAGTTTTTTTTTAAACTCCGGCGACATTCAAAAAATAAAAATCAGTCCGCTGAACCGAAACCAACATAGATATCAAAATAACATCGAAACCAAGTCGCCGGAGTTTAAATCCGACGAGGTTCAACGTTACCCACAGAGGGAGGGCCGCAGCGGCGTCGCTTCCACGGCGAGGTCGCCGGAGCGACGCCACCAGCAGTTGTACAATCAACGGGAACAGTGGTGAGGTTCGCTGGTGATGTGGGGGCAGTGGGGGTGAAATGAAGCAAATAAAAGGGGAGAGGGTGTGTGTGCGTGCAGCCGCCGGTGTTCTCATGGTGGGTCACCAGAGAAGGGAGTTCACCGGTGCTGTTGGCGGACGATGGTTCAGGGCAGTGGTGGTTCGAGAGAGGAGTGGGAGAGAGTAAAAAACTGAAATGGGGTGAGTATTTTAGGGGTAGTGCGGCTGAAGGTTTGTGAGGGTAAGGTGAGAGTGTTGGCGGTGGCTGTGGAGGGTGTTCGCCGGCGGCGGCGGCGGCGACGACAGGGGGTGGTCGACGGGAATGGGGAAGGGGATAGAGGGTGAGGGCAGATGTATAGTGTGCGGCTGATGTTAAAATGGGCTGCCCCCTTCTTTTAATGGGGGTGATGTTTAATAAATAGGGGGTAGAATTAGGGTGGGATGATTTTAATAAGTGAGAGAGATAGGGTAGGTAAGGAAAATGTGGGGTTGATATTGATGTTGGAGTGTAGAAATGGTGAAAGTATGGGGTGGAGTGTGGTAAAGGTGAAAGAGGTATGGGGTGAAATAATAAAAAAAATGTTGGATTGGATTAATTCGGATTGGGCTTGATCGGTGGTTTGACAAAATGCAGTAGTTCATTATTTAAAACAAAATTATTTAAAAGGATACAAGATTATAAAAATGCAAATGCCGACGCAATGATACTAAAATTCAATATTTAAGAAATGTTTAATGCCTGATTAAAAGTAAAAACGCGGTGCCGATTAATTATTTAAAGAGATGCAAAATATTATAAAAATAAAAATATAATATTAACAAAGACATAATGCTTAATTTAAAATAAAAAGATGCAATGTCATTTTTGTGAAGAAATAAACATAGAATATTATGTAAAAATATTCAAAATAACGATTAAAATGCGGTGTGCTAAAATACTTAAAATTGCACGAAATATACAAAAAATTGGTCAAAATTGATCGTCAACATCAGCCATGGCCTGCAAGGCGCCGAGGCGGGAATTCTGGCGGAAAAAATAAGGAAAATCACATTTCTTCTTTTAAAAAGGCCATGGAAGGTGAAAATTTTCCCCCCCCCCCCCCCATCTGATTTTTGCATGTCCTTTATATTGACCAAGTCTTGAAGACTTGGTCATCTTTCAAAGTCTTTCTCTCTCTCTAAAGCTAGAGCTCTCACTTCTCTCTAAAATTCCAAGAGAAATTCAAAGCTTAAGGAAAATCTGAAAAAGTGTGGCAAGAAGGAAGCTTGTGGCTAGCTTGTAGGTGTTATTGTGGTGGTGTTCTTGGAAAGGAGGCTAGCAAAGTTGTTGGAATAATTTTGGCTAAAGCCCTAAGGTAACAATTCTTCTCTTGTAGCTAGTTATTTGTGTTGCATGTGAAGGAGAAGGAACTTGTTGTGGTAAATAATGTCCTTAGATTCATTGCATGTAAGAAATATGGGTTGGATATGAAAGAATTGGTTAAGAAGATTATGTGAACATGTTGTAGCCTAAAAACTACCTTAGACTTGTTAAGTTAGTTGTTTTACTTTGTGGGGCAGAATTTTACACACCCAAGTTTAGGTGTGTAACCCCCTTTGAAATATTTGGATTATTGGGCCTTAAATGTGGCGTTTGGATGTTGAATTCGGCCTTGAAAAAGGTGGCAAGTATGTAGAAACAAAGGAAATGCTGTCCAATTTTCCATAGAAATTAGTGACTTGAACTTGGAAAATTCTATGTTGAAACTAGAGGTTAATAAACGTATTATGGTCATTATAGGTTGACATACTACGTGCGGTATTTTGGACTTAGCAAGTGGATTGAGCCGAAGAGGTATGTGGAAACTTTCTTATCTCTTGAGCATGAGTAGTTATGTCTATATAGTACGGTAGACGTACGTGTTTTAAATGAAGTAAATCCTTTTGTTATACTTGACTTGTTTTAAGAAAATGTCTAACTTGGTTGGGTTAAGAAGTTAACCCGCTTGTTCTTGAGGAATGGTTTATCCTAAATAAGGTAGACAAGGATTTCTTGACATAAAGAAGTATAGAGTACTTGGTGTGAAAGTATTGAGTATTGAATTGTTCTAGGAATAAGAGGCTTAATTTTTGAGGTAAGAAACTTGTTTTCTAAAGATAAGAGGCTTGAAGTGTTTTGAAAATTGTGTAAATTTGTTTTGAAGTATAAGTCTCTTGGTTAATAAAATAAAAGAACGAAACTGTTTGAGATATAAGGAGTTATAACGGCTTTATGGAAAGTTAGTTATAACGGCCTTATGAGAGGATAAAAATGTCTAAAGTTTTAAAGCATAAAGTTAGTATAACGGCTTTATGGGGAGTTGGTTATAATAACTTTATGGAAGGTTAAAGAGTGGGGTTTTCTTGAAAAAGGTAAACATAGATGAAAGAAATGAAAAGTCTAAAGAAGTTATGGGTTTACTTGGACGTACCGTCAGTGATGGAGGATTCCACGGGTATGTGGCCATGATGAGGGTTCGTTCCCTGTTGATAATGTTATTCCATGGATTAGCTCTCCATGAGGTCTACTGATGCAGGGTGGATCTGGTAGCTAGCCCTCGTACTTGCCCCGGTCAGCGACGTGATGCAGGGTGGATCTGGTAGTTGGCTTTCGTACTTGCCCCGGTCAGTGTTAGGACGAAGTTTCGTGATGTAGGGCGGATCTGGTGGTTAGCCTGCGTACTTGCCCCGGTCAGCGACGTGACGCAGGGTGGATCTGGTAGAGGCTATTATACTTGCCCCGGTCAGCTTCGTGATACCGGTATTTAGTATTGTTGGTACGGTAGGATCTGGTAGCTGGCTTTCGTACTTGCCCCGGTCAGTTGAAGACGCAGGGTGGATCTGGTAGCTATGCCTTCGTACTTGCCCCGTACGGTTCTTAGGACACAGGTGGGACCTGGTGTTCATATGTACTCCTTGGTGTTGTTATATCATAGACTGCCGGCAGTGAGGAAGGAATTCCACGGGCATGATTGATGTTGTGGGCATGAGACCCATGGTTATATTTGAGTGATGACTTAGAGGGCGTGAGTCCTTAACTTGACCTGACTGCATATATGTTGTGTACGGTAGTTTGGCTATCATACATGTCTCCTGCTTTATATAGACTATTATGATTTCATT
This sequence comes from Przewalskia tangutica, assembly GCA_029844215.1. Classification (NCBI taxonomy): domain Eukaryota; kingdom Viridiplantae; phylum Streptophyta; class Magnoliopsida; order Solanales; family Solanaceae; genus Przewalskia; species Przewalskia tangutica. Next base: position 94,124,505 of record CM056724.1, on the reverse strand, counting down.
ACGATTTTCGCCACATACTTGGTACACGTTGTAATCGACTCCTTCGGCTGCGTTCATGCCGCAGGTTGAGGTACGTAGCTTGCTGATCCGCACTCTTAGGATCACTGTTCATCTCTTGAAAAGCTCCATTTCTCCGGAGGCTTTGTCCTCTTGTACGATTCTCTGAGGTTGTGGACTTTTGTACATTCAGGGGGTATGGCGGGGCCCTATCCCGTCACAGTTGTTATTCCTAGAGGTCTGTAGTCACATTTGTGGTTTGGGATGTAAAAACAAGTTGTACTGTTTTACTTTTTGGGTAAGTATATTCCATGGAAGGCGCACTTTGTCGCCAGCTGGTGATGTTTAATATTTACAGGTTTATGTGTTATGTATGTTCCGCTGCTATTCTCTGATGTGTACCTGACAGGGTGTCCCGGTAGGGCACCAGTCGCGGCCCCGGGGTCGGGTCGTGACACAACCAATCGGCGATTCTACACTTTCTTTCATACAAGGCCTCATACAGGGCCATCTGAATACTTGAATGGTAACGGGTATTATATGCAACTCAACGAGAGGCAAAAGATCCTCCCAGCTACCCCTGAAATCAATAACACAGGCCTGCAACCTATCCTCAAGTGTCCGGATAACAAGCCCTGACTGTCCGTCGGTCTGAGGGTGAAATGTAACACCGAGACTCACCTGTGTCCCCAATTCCTTCTGGAAAAACCCTCCAGAAGCTAGTCGTAAACTGGGCTCATCTGTCTGTCATAAATAAATGTAAGAACCCCGTGCAGTCTCATAATCTTCCTGATACACAATCTCGCATAATCCTCAATTACCTCAACACAAAACTTTTCCCACGGTTATCCAAAACTGTAACCTATGGCATGACGACGCTGAATATCTTACCTGTATCACAACCATCGCCTAATAAACTGGGTACACATAACCCCATAGTACGTAAAACTATCCTGTTACGTGGGGGAGAGAGCTTATCTCCCTTTCAATATCTTGATCATCAAGCGCCACCTTATAATCGTATAGATTTTTAAAACCTACCAAAGATGTTTTCTGTTTTCCGCGGCAACACTCGTACTTATCTTATTCTTGCTTTGCGCATTTTCCTGGAATTATTTGGAAAGTCGTGGCCCTGACCACCACACTAAACCAATTCCAAGTACCACCAAGGGCACTTAACATAAAATCCTTCAATAATCGTACATTCTTATCTCCGTCTCTTAACGTTCAAATTCAACTCAATCATTTCAATAAAACAAGGCACATAGACTCCGCAACTTAACATGTCAAAGAATGAAGGAATAACTTACATATTATCAACACTTCCATTCCTTCCCCATCGATAACCGGCTCACCGGGAAACTGGAATCGAACCAACCTCTCTCTACAGTCAACCTTGGCATACACGAAGCCAACTAGTCCATACTCATAATGACCTTAAAGTCTGTCGTATCCAGCTCTACTAGGTCTGCTAGGGTCTGACGACTGTATCACCACCGGGAAAATCTTATATACCCGCTCATCTACCACCCAATCATTCACTGGTGTAGCTACCTCGAAAGGTTCTTATGGATTCAGGCTCTATCCCTCTACACTTGGTTGCTCTCTTTCTTACTGGTCGTACTCTTTTCGTACTTCCAAACTTATTCTAGCATACGTACATATCCTCCACACTGATTCTGGCCTCCAATCTTTGGAGTTACTAAATCGAACAATATAAGGCCATTTCCGGCTCTCACGACATGGTTCTGGTGGAACGCGTCCACGAACCCGTAAAACAATTAACTAGCGGGACTACTACCAACTGATCCCACTCCATTTCAAGCTATGAGGCGACCCGTAATAGGTCCTCAACCCGACCCACCGTCGCACTTAACTCTTACCCTAAGTCTGAATTAAATCTTATTGCCCGAGAATGCCTTATATACCTAAGGTCTCGGCGGTTATCAATATTCTTAGGCTCGCATTTTCCATGCTCCAAGCCTACCTTATCAGTCCCCCCATAAATGGGTAAAATAACTGTTTCTTAACCCATAATCGTGTTGTCTTAATCATAACGACCAAAATTACTTCCATACGGATCTCATCCGTACAATCCTCTTAAGCATACCACGTAGCTTAATTTACTAACATAGTCTTCTATTAAGTCCCTTAGCATGACTTCTTAAGGGTTCATTACCCTATCAGACAGCTCATCATCTCCCAATTATCTCAAAATAAAACATAAGACCTTGGCGAGAATTCATTAACTGTTTCATACCTTCCCGGTATCTATTTAGTCCTTACCAATTCCTGGTAATCTAAAATCATTCTAGGCAACACGCTTCTGTCCATCATACATAAGTCTGTATAGCTGTATGTCATTATACCAACTATACAACAATAATTACCAACCTGAATACGCAATCCACATAATCCCTCCTGGGTCACTGCTGCCTTTCTCGTAGCTGCAATCAACATAACTCGTTAGGGAGAGACGACCCTAACTACACAGCTCTATCGCACGATCTCAGAGTGAGAAGAATGGGAACCAATCTTAAATGTCCTGCAGCCTCCTGGTTATATATGTGGTTCACAACACACCGATAACCAAGACTCTACTAGACACGGTCTGTAGACACTTTCCGAGGACTAACTGCTCTGATACCACTTTTGTCACGACCCGAGCCCGGGCCCGCGACTGGTGCCCTACCTGGGCACCCTTACAGGTATACATCAGAGATAATCAGTGGAACATACTTAAACTCAACAAGAAATAAATAACAGGTTAGCCGATAAAGCTACATTCCTGGATACATATAAATACGTAAAACCAAAAGCAGTTACCTCTTCTTTTTTTTTTACAAAGCGACCCACAAGATATGACTACATACCTCTAAGAGTTTTGACATAACAATTGTGATGGGACAGGGCCCCGCCATACCCCTGAATGTACATAAATATACAACCTCAGGGAACTGTACCAAAAAACAAAGCCTCCGGAGAAATTGAGTTTTCCAAGAACTGAACAGTGATCCTAAGAGTGCGGATCAACAAGCTATGTACCTCAACCTACGGCATGAACGCAGCCCCCCGAAGGAGGTCAGTACGAAATATGTACCAAGTATGTGAAACTGAAAGTACTGTAAGGAAATCATAATAGTCTATACAAAACAGGAGACACGTATGATAATCAAACTACAGTACACAATATATAAGCAATCATATCAAGTCAGGGACGCATGCCCTCAAAGTCATTACTCAAATATAACCATGGGTCTCACGCCCATAATATCAATCATGCCCGTGGAATTCCTTCCTCACTGCCGGCAGTCCATAATATAATATAACAACAATATGTATACATGAACACCAGGTCCCACCTGTGTCATAAAAACTATACGGGCCAAGTTAGAAAGTCAACCACCAGATCTAGCCTACATCATAAAACTGACCGGGGCAAGTACGAAAGCTAACTACCAGATCCAGCCTGCGTCAATAACTGATCGGGGCAAGTACGAAAGCCAGCTACCAGATCAAGCCTGCGTCACGAGATATGACCGGGGCAAGTGCGAAAGCTAGCTACCAGAGTCTACCGTACCAAATCGCGCATAGAACCGGCGGGTGGTATGAAAGCCAACTACGGATCCAGCTGCGAATCGACTCGGCAAGTACGAAAGCTAGCTACCAGATCCATCCTGCGTCACTAAACCTCATGGAGAGCTAGTCCATGGAATAACAATATCATCCGGGGATTTAACCCACATCATGGTCGCATGCCCCGGAATCCTCCATCGTATAAGCATGTCCATGGATCCATCACAATGGAAGATTACCCGTGGAATCCCCTATCACTGTCGGTACGTCCAAGTAAATTCACAACAAGACAGCCTGCCCTCCAACTGAGAGTCACGACAGCGTAAAAATATAATACTTGCACTCAAAGGCTATCACAAGCAAGCATATGCAAGTTCATAAAATCTTTAAACTTTCATTATCATACAAAAATGAATTTCATTTTATAAACTCAAGGCACTTTCGTTTCACATAAAAATCCGGGAATTTAACCCAAAGTACTACGTACTTTCATTCTTTTCAAAAGACTCCTTTTTATATAATACCCCAAGATACTAACACCCGTAGTATCAAGGCTTGTCTACATTTCAAACAAGTCACTACACTTTTAGAAATACATTTTTAGGCTTCTAAATCAAGTGACCCTTACTTTAAAACCTTACACAATTGATACCTTCAAATCAAATTGCCCTTCTTTATATCAAGTCATTTATCTTTGTTTACATTACTTGAGAAAACCATTCCTTTAACCTTCCATAAAGTTATTATAACCAACTTCCCATAAAGTCGTTATACTAACTTTATGCTTTAGAATCTAAGACATCTTTAACCTTTCATAAAGCCGTTATAACCAACTTCCCATAAAGCCGTTATAACTCTTTATGTTTTAGACAAATTCTTTCCTTTTTATAACCAAGAGACTTATACTTTTAAAAACCAAGTGTCATATACTTCCAAATCAAGTTACATAACTTTCAGAAAACTTCAAGTCTCTTAACTTAGAAACCAAGTTTCTTAACTTTTAGAAATCAAAATTCTTAACTTTTACATAGTTCAAGTAATCAATACTTTACACGTCAAGATGTCTTTATACATAAGATCAAGTAACCTATACCTTTTAAAAGTGAAGATACTACACTTTCAAGAATCAAGGAAAGGATACTAAAATGGAACCGAGTTCTCTTAATCTACGTACGTCTACCGTACTATACATTTTTACAAGATTCATGCTCAAGAGATAAGAAAAGTTTCCACATACCTCTTCGGCTTAATCCACTTGCTAACTTGAATTTGCCGCACGTAGAATGTCAACCTATAATAACCACAATACGCCTATCAACTTCTAGCTTTCAACGTAGAATATTTCTAAGTATAAGGGCTCTTATTCTACGGAAAATCGGGCAGCACTTCCTTTGTTTCTACATACTTTTCCACCTTTTTCAAGGCCCGAAAATCAATAACCAAACGCCACATTTAAGGCTCAACAATTCAACAATTCAAAGGGGATTACACGCCTAGCCGGACGTGTAAAATTCTGCCCCACATTTCATATTAAACAATCCAATAAGTCTAAGGCAACTTCTCGGCTACAACATGCTCACATATCATCCTTTTCAATTCCTTTCAAATCCAAATCGTTATTCCATCATGTTATATTAGTCATAACCAATTATAACAACTATATACCCTTCTATATATAACATGTAACGATTTTAGCTAACAACCGAATTGATTACAACATTAGTGGCTAACATGCCCATTTTCGGTTTTCAACATGTCGACATGATCCAAATCTTTTCAAACTTCAATATATATACCACATGCTCATTTAACAACTACTAAACATGTAATCTTCAATCACATTAAGAAGATGAAGATTTTTACCTCAATAGGCCCTAATAATATTCAAGCGTAAAAGTCGATCCTTAGCAACTTTTAGCTCCTCTTCTTACGTTCCAATCCGCTCCAAGCACTCCTTAGAAGCTCATTACCAACTTCTCTTCAATTTCCAATTTCAAAGTTGAAGAACACCTTAGGTTTTCATCTTGCGACTAACGTGAAAACGTAGTTTTTCCAGGATTTTTCTATTGAGATAACCTTACAATACCTCTAGGAACCTTGGGTTAAAGTATTGGAAATTATTATCAACAAATGAATTTTTTTCTTGTTTCTCTTAGCTTATTGCCGAGAGACTCATTTTTTAGCACTTAAAGTTTTGCAATTTTTTTTCTAAGTGTAAGGCTTGTCTTGCTACTAGTGTGATGATATACTACCTTCAATGGCCAAGATTATAACACTTGTGTGGCCTAGATTCATTGGGGTTAAAAGATCTAATGTCAAGTTGGCTAGTTGACTTAGTCAACAATGTCAAGCCTTGGCTTGTTCAAGACTTGACCATCTCCAAGTCAATTTCGTCCAAGCCTATGTAGGGGGTGACACGTGTCACACTCCCATTCGCCCATACACTTCGTTTCCCGACATTTTCATAATTTTGATAAATTTTATGAGTCTCAATTTACAAACATTATTCTTTCCCGAGGTTCGGAAGATTTTTCCCTTTGGAAAACAATTATTTCTTTCGTTCAAATTTATAAGTCTTGTGCTCTCACGTCTATTCTCGTAAAAACATGTCCTGGAACTATGGGGTGTAACAACATGAGATGGTGAAACTCCCCGGATCTTTCAACTTCTGAGGTAGCTTTCTCTGTAGGATGGCACTGCATTCTTCAGTCAACACCACTGTTTCGTAGTCATCTATCCTCCTATTTTTTCTGAGAATATCTTTCATGAACTTTACATAACTCGATTCGCTTCAGTGCCTCAAAGAACGGGATCTTTGAGTTGCAATTGTTTGAGAACTTCCAGGAATTTAGAGAACTGTTTGTCAAGAGAACTTGTTTTTAGCCTCTGGGGGTATGGTATCTTCACCTGGGGTGCGTCCACAACTGCTCCCGAAACAATTGTACCTTCTGAGCCCTGGGCGTCGTGACTATGAGATTCAGCGCCGTGGCGCCCAAACTTCTGCAATGTCTCAGGATTATCGGTGTTGTGGCGCTGCTCAGCGGCGCCATGGCACTGCAACTTCTGCGAGAAGTCTGGGCACTTCTTTTCTGGACACGGTGGTGGTGAGTTTGCTTCCACTGGTTCGCCATTTCTCAGTTCAATCGCCTGGCATTGCTCTTTTATATTCTCCCCAATATGTTCAGGGTGATTCGCTTGTATTTTGTTGCTTAGCATGCCCGCGAGTTGTTCTATTTGCTTTTCCAAATTCTTTAGGGATACTCTCATCTCATCCATGAATTGAGTTTGGTGCCAAGTTAGCCTGAGTATGGCTGCTCGTAGCCCATCGTGCTCTTCCTGTGGGGCATGGGGGTTACATTGTTGTTGATAGTTCAGTAACCCTTGATAGTGGTAATCCATGTTTGCAGGGTCCCTGAGATGAATCAAAACCAACAAACGGATCACGGCGTACGGTTTCACAATAAAAATAAAATAAACGAAAAATAAAAACCAAATTAGAAATTAAGAATAGAAAGAATGATATTGAACTACGCCAATCCCCGGCAACGGCGCCAAAAACTTGATGCGCGATTTATACACACGCTAACCGCAAGTGCACGTATCGTGACAAGTAATATAGTCTAGAAGATCGAGTTATCGTCCTCAGGGATTAGTGTCCAATTACAAACATCTATTCTGTAGTATCTATTTGGTGACCGATAATTTGATGGTTTGTTTATAGCTAATGATTATAGACGCTAACTAAATTACTTTACTTTACTTCAGATATGGTGGAAATAGGGATTTTGGAAATAGGGCTTCCAAATCTCCTCGACTATCCGCTTGCTTTACTCGTTAATGCAAATAATTAAGGTTCTTCTTCTATGTTGAGATAACAGGTTAACTAAGCCGTTTTATACTCTTGTTAAGGTAATATAAACACTCAACCCCAATGTAGAACCCTTCTATCTTTCGATGACAAGATTGACTACAAAGGAGGATTAAGAGCAATAACTTATTAAGCTACACAAGTAACGGGGTACTTTCGTCCACGATTTAACCTATGTTTATTCAACTATAGCATATTCCCAATCTCCCCTTTCTGATTTCGATTAGAAATCATAGTGATGATAATTAGTGATCAATTAATTACCAAGCAATCAAAACAATTATTGAATAAATCACAACAATAATAAGAAGAAACCAAAATCTTGCATTAATTCATAAAAAGAGGTTCAAGCGATTCGACATGGAAAGCCCTAAATTAAGTTAGTTCCTAGCCATAAACATGCCAAGAACTAAAATAATATCCAACATATACTAGAAATAAATAAATTAAAGAACAAGAAATTACTCAAAAATAAGTCTCCAATCTTGATCCAATGTTGTGATGAATGGTAAGGTGTGTTCCCTTCAAAACTGACCTAAAAGGTCCTTTTATATCACCCAAAACGTGCAAAACATTTTCCTTCTTGGCCTTGGCACAATCCTATTCGGATCTGTCAAATTTTCCGCGTCGGCGCCACGGCCCTGCAACCGGGGCCGCGACGCCGAAACTTCTGCGGCTGGTCTGCTTCTTGGGCGTCGTGGCTCCGCTGTTGCTGATGGTCTGGCTCCACGGCGCCGCCCTGTGTCTCTCCCGGGTTGCCAACTTTTCAGCTTTTTGAGCTCTGGAACCTCTGTTTCTGTCCTCTTTTCGCTCTTTCTCACCAATGTGCCACTTTAAACCACTGTGACTCAAAAGAAAGAAAATCTATCCTAACATGACACATATTTGTACAAAAATGGGCAAAAGACTAATTAAATATGACTCAAAAGGTGTATATAAAATACACCGATCAAGTATCTATACCTGCGGGCATGAACGTAGCCCCTCGAAGGGGGTCAGTACAACAGGTACCAAGTATGTAAACAAAAAGTACAGTAATTAAGATCATAACTGGCCAAAGAATGACAGGGGCAAGTATGAAAATCAAATATCAGATCCAACCGCGCCATATAAAATAGAGCCAACTGTACCCTTTTAAAATTGAGAATCAACTGTGCCTTCTAAAATTGAGTCATTTTAAAACCATGAATATCTATTCATATAATCATATACCTGCATCATGGATACAAGTCCATGGATCAACATACTCTCATGGGAATCTATACCCGCATCATGGATACAAGTCCACAGATCAATATACATCTCATAGGAATCTATACCCGTATTGTGGATCCGAGTCCACAGATCAATATACATCTCATGGAAATCTATACTCGCATCGTGGATGCAAGTCCATGGATCAATATACATCTCATGAGAATCTATACCCGCATCATGGATACAAGTCCACGGAGAATACACAACTCATGGGAATCTATACCCGCATCGTGAATACAAGTTCATGGACAAAACACATCTCATGAGAATCTATACCCACATCGTGAATTCAGGTTCACGGACAATACACATCTCATGGGAATCTATACCCGCATCGTGAATACAAGTTCACGGACAATACACATCTCATGGGAATCTATACCCGCATCGTGAATACAAGTTCATGGACAATACACATGCATAAATAGCTATCATGAGCAACCATGTGCAACTTAAATCATCTTTTGACTCTTAATAAAATCTTTAAAACGAACTTTCATTTTTGAAACACCAAGGCACTATCATATGTATCACTTTGAAATCATCTTTTGAAAACTCAAAGTGCTATCACATATTTCATTTTAGAAAACCAAGGTACCACCATATCACGTACCAATCATTAAAAAGAACTTTCATTTTAGGAAAACCAAAGTACTATCATATCACGTAATATTAGGGACTTGAACCCCAAAAGTACTATGTACGTCCATCGTAAATTCATTTTATAAAAAGCGTCATATCATGTATCATTAGGGACTTGAACCCAAAAGTACTATGTACGTCTACCGTACATTCATTTTATATAAATCATTTGACTCTCAATGAAATAAAATAGAATAACTTTCATTTAGAAAACTCAAGACTGTATCATATCATGTATTATAAGGGATTAGGATCTAATAAAACAATGTACATCCGCCGTACCATCTTTCATTTATAAAAACCCAAGGCACTAACCCTTGTAACATCAAGGCACTTATACTTTTCAAATCAAGTCATTTATACCTTTCAAATCAAGTCACTTATACTTTTCAAATCAAGTCACTTATACCTTTCAAATCAAGTCACTTATATTTTTCAAATCAAGACTCTTTCATATCATGTATAATAAAGGGTTCAATGGAATTTCATACGTCCGTCGTATGCCCATATCACATAAATCATGCCAAAAGAAGAAAGGATAAATCACATACCTTATCGGCTACACCAACACGATAAGTAGAATACGTCTCAAATAGGTACTTCAACCTATAATGACAACAACACATCTATCAACTTCATGATACTAGTATACACTATACCACATAATGACTCTCCTTTCGTATAAAAATTCGGGCAGCACTTCCCCTACTTATACATACGTTTTCACCTTACAAATAAGGCCAATAACATCAGTAACCAAGCACCCATTTAGGGCACAACCAAACATTTAACCAAGGTGATTCACACACCTACTTCTTATGTTAATCCGTCCTCTTAATCCACTTAAAAACAGTCCACAAAAACAGTCCATACTTCTACAACAATGAGGGTAAAATGTGAAGCTTACAACACCTTAATATACCTTTATTCCTTTAGTACTTACGTTAGAGATTTACCACATTAAACATGCATAATTGTGACTAAATTTCCAGCATTATAACATCACAAAACAGTCCCTAAAAAAGCACAACAACGTCCAACAGTTTTAGTCAGTTTTAGGCCAACACCACAACTAAAGCCCTTTTCACAATTCCTTATAATCCAACTCATATTTCAACATGTTTATATAAACCATAACAACTTGTAATAACAAGATTTCCTTTATTTTAACATGCAATTAGTGACGATACTATCAACAATAACCAACGAATTCAATCAACACCAAAACTGTCCCAATTCGACTAACATGCCAGAATTGTGACATGCATTTCTTATTCTCCATTTTACTTAACACAAGTTCATCTATCAATTATAACATCTCTTAACTTCCATTATCTTAAAGAGGAAGAAGAAATTTTACCTTTACTTTAGCCAAAACAGTCCACAAGGTCTCGACACTTTCACCCTTTTTGCACCACTTCTTCACGTTACAACAACACGCATGTATCCTTTACAAGCTTGTAACTATCTTGCTATCATGTTTTACTTCCAAAAAGTTCATCAACAATCTTAGGGTTTCAAGACACATTTCTTGCCAAAAACCGTGACTCACTAATCTTGCAAGGTTAACTTGGCTTAGAACTTGGTTAAGGTGTTTAATCTTGTAAAATAACTTGATCTTGTTCTTCATTTTTTTCTATGGATTTTCGAGAATCTCAAGAACAAGGGAGAGGTATGAGGGTTTGAAGGATGAATATATTTGTGTGCTAAAGTCTTGCAAGACTTGAATTAATACAAGTGTAGTAGCACAAGTGGAGGGCGGCCCATGAAGCCCCACTTGTCCACTTGTCTTCCCTTCTCATAAAATATCTCACACTTAGCCATATTTTCTTGTAATTTTCGATGGCTTCACCCTTCCATATACCAAGACTTAATAATTTAACACTTAGTTTATAATTCTATTGGAAAGAATTCAATTACTAAAATTAATTCTTGTCATCACATTAATCTCGAAAATTTTCCAAATAAGAAAATGTAAAAGTCCTTTCCTTCCAACATTCAAATCTAATTTCCATAACCATGTTCTCACTTAGTAGCCATGAAATTACGGGGTGTAACATTCTTTCCCCCTTAGAGACATTCGTCCTCGAATGTTCATCGAAGGTCTCAAGCTATACGAATTTCGGCATAGTCTCATTTAACTATACCTATTAACCTATACTTAGTAAACACACATGTGCCTCACATGGCCACAATATAACACATGAATTATTCACCAAACAATATAGCCAAATAAGGAATCGAATTACCTGTATGACCATAATTTCATTCGCCTCTATCGTTCCTGTCGAAATCCTGCCCTGCGGGGCGCATAACTATAGAAGGTGATGAACTAGCAGCTGATCCTATAGGATGAGCCATACCACCTTTACCCCCTCTGGAAGTGTCACGACCCGATCTCGGGCCCGTGACTGGTGCCTTACTCCGGGCACCCTTGTGATACAACATCAGAGAAAACCAGCGGAAGTAAACTCATAAACAAGAAACACTATAAAATATGAAACAGGCTAACCCAAAATGGCTACCTTTCCATGAATATAAATATAACAAAAAACTGAACAGTTACATCCTTTACAACCCAATTTATAACAGGACTACATGCCTCTAAGAGTTTTTAACAACCATGACGGGACAGGGCCCCGTCATACCCCTGAATGTACATAATATCTACAACATCAGGGAGAACCGTACCAAAAGTCAAGCCTCCGGAGAAATGAAGCTTCTGACACCTGATCAAAGATCCTAAGAATGAGGATCCACCACCGCTACTCCCTACCACTGATGTAACGCAGCCCCAGGAAGGGTCGCGACACATATGTACTAAGTATGTAAACGGAAAATCGTAATAATATCATAAGTCTAAATAAAGCTGGAGTCATGGATGATAATCAAATTACAGTGCACTGTGCCTTACTAACAATGAGAGTAACAAGTATAAACTTTACTGCATAAAAATAGGAGGCTCATGATCAAAACAGGGTCCCTCGCCCGTAGTATCATTAAGAAATCCTACTCCTGGGACTATTTCACCCGCATAGGTCCTGTGGACCCGCATGAGGTCATCCGCCTCGCATGGGACTATTTCACCCGCATGGACCCGGTGGGCCCGCATGATAACCTAGCACAACCGGCTATCATACATAACATAAGCGCTACCGACTTATCATAACATAAGCAAGTTAAGAAAATCCCCTAACTTCTTATTAACATTATTAATATATCCTCTCATTTTAGTTTACTTAAGGCACTAACATGTCATTTAAGAGAAAATCCGGGAATTCAACCCAAGTACCACGTACTTCTAACCTTTTAAGAATGACTCATTTTTATACAAAACTTCCAAGATACTAATAACCGTAGTATCAAGTTACGACTACTTTTCAAGACAAGTCACATTTCCTTTTAGAAATATAATAGGCTTCTAAATCAAGTGACTTCATTTCTTTTAAAACCTTAGGCAATTGATGCCTTAAAATCAATTTTCCTTTCACAAATTCAAATCATTTATCCGTACTTATTTTACTTGGAGTAAATCTTTCTTTATTAACCTTCCATAAAGCTAATATAACCACTTCCCATAAAGTCGTTATATTAACTTTATACATTAGTCAAATACATTTCCTTATATCCAAGGGACTTACACTTTTAAAACGAAACAAGTATCATATACTTAAAACATGTCAAGTCCCTTAACTTTGAAAACTTAAGACATCCTTAATACTTTTTAAAGAAGTGAGTTAATCCCCTTACTCACCAAACTTGGCCATCCTTAAAACAAGTAAGGGATATCAAAGCCTCAGACGTCATCAGACTACATAAGTGCAACTATTCATGCTCAAGAGATAGGAAAGTTCCACATACCTCTTCGGGTCAATCCACTCGCAAGTCCAATATACCACACATAGTATGTTAACCTATAATAACCATAATACGTTCATTAGCTTCTAGCTTCAACGTAGAACATTCTAATTGAAAAGCCCCTTATTCTACGGAAAATTGGACAGCACTTCCTTTGTTTCTACATACTTTTCCACCTTTTCAAGGTCCGAATTCAACATCCAAACGCCACCTTTAAGGACCAACAATCCAATCAATACAAAGGGGATTACACGCCTAACTTGGACGTGCAAAATTCTGCCCCACAATACATAACAACTAATACAAACTACAAGGTCCAATTTGACAACTTTGAGGTATAACAACATAAATTCTTATCCAATTCATTTTTAATCCAAATTCTTATCCAATTCCTACATGCAATATATCTAAAGGCAATATTGACAACTACAAGTCCTTTCTTCCAAACATGCAACACAATTTACTAGCAAAAGAGAAATGATTGTTACCTTAGAGTTTTACCCAAATTAGTCCAACAAATTTCACTTGCCTTCCTTCCACAATCACTTCCACAAACCTCCTACAAGTTTGTCAACATGTTTCCTTCTTGCCACCTTTTCTGAAATTTCTCTAGGCTTTGGTTTCTTCTTGAATTTCTAGAGAGAATGGAGAGGGATTTTAGAGAGAAGAAAGAACTTTTTAGAGAGAAGGGAGTTCTTTCAAGAATGACCAAGTCTTCAAGACTTGGTCAATAAATAGGACATGCACAAAATCAGATGGGAGGGGGGGGACACTTGTCACCCACCCATGGCCTCTTTTTAAAAAAATCAGTTCTGATTTCCCCCCAGATTCGCAGAAACCCGCCTCGCCACAGCTACAAGCGCGCGCTACTGCAAACTTCAGCTCTTCCGCGCGACCTCAGATTCCGCCTGGCTGCAACTTCAGCGATTTTCAGACTATCCGACGCCGCTGCTCAGATCCGTGGCATGGCTGTGGCCCCTGACCGAAAATACTTTTCTACTCGACTGCGCACTGAACTTGTAACTTCCATAACTTTCTACTCCGATGTCCTATCGACGAACGGTTGGTTGCGTTGGGAACTAGACTCAACGAACTACGTACTAGGCCTTTGAAACACCTAGGAACTCTTAATGCAACTGGACATAAACCGTCTCAAAGTTGACTAAAAACCCGTCCGAAACATTCTGTCGACCTATCTTTCAAAAATTTAAGTCTCAATTCCTTTCGTACGTTCTCAAAAAGCATGGCCTGAATTATGGGGTGTAACAGGAAGGACAATCTCTCATCACATAGCCTTGAATGCCACAAGCAAAACATGCACCATTACATGAACGGCATTCCCCACCATGATGCCTACCACACTGAAGTCGGCCTCGACCGAGTAGGACCTCTGTCCCTCTACGAACCTGAAGACCGAGAGCTATGACCAGCTTCTGAATACCCTGAGCGATCAACCCTCATTCCTGTAGACTGTGAGGGTACACTCTGTACTGGCTGGGATGAATACCTAGCCTGTTGCTGAGGCTGCCCGCCTCCAAACTTTCCAAAATGTACAGCCTACCTAGCCCTCTTATGTTGGCCCCTGTCATGGTCATTGTCTGATTGACGCCCTCTATGTCGGTCCTCTACCCCTTGGGAGTAGGCCTGTACTCGGGCAATGTCCATACCTGGCTGAAGAGCCATTGCCATGCATCTATCAATCAAGTAGCGGTCTAATCCCATCACATAACGATGAACTTTATCCGCCATATCCTCCACAATGGTAGGCACATACCTAGCCAATGAATCAAACACAAGGCTATACTCTCTAAAGCTCCTGCCACCCTGTCTCAACTGTAGGAAACTGTCGACTCTAGCCCTCCTCATCTATGGAGGTAAGAAGTGACCAAGGAATGCCTCTATAAACTCATCACATGTAGCTGGGGGAACATCCTCTCCCCTAGACAACTCCCAAGACTCATACCAGTTTGTATCTATATCACGCATCCTATACGATGCCAACTCTACCGATTCATTACCCTCAAGGTGCGCTGCATCTGTCGGATAAAATCCTGAGGGTCATCCTCAAGCTGTGACCCAAAAAACTCTGGAGGATTGCAATTCAGGAAATCACGAACCCTCAAACTGTCAGACCTAGGGTCAACTGCTGGTCCCTATCTGCGGTTTTGCCCTACCACTATTCTAGTCAGCAGTTGTACTACATCTCTCATGGTCGTATCCTCTGCACTTGGCTGAGGAACTGGAGCCTCAAGTATCGGGGATTCTAGAGCTGCTCTAAGCTCCTCTAGTGATGGCGGTATAACTGAACTCGCCGACTGGCGCACAATCTCTGGTATAGACTGAGCTTGTGCCCTGGTAACTCTATGTGTCTCACTAGTAGCTCCTGCTACTGATTTGCCCTTCTAGGCCACTGTTGCCCTCTTCGGAGGCATAGATGTAACACAATAATACGTTAGAGGGGAACCATCCTAATAACACAGCTCTATTGCACGATCTCATGAGATGAAAGAATAGAAACCAATCCTAAATGTATTGTAGCCTCCTGTTTATGGGTGTGGTGCACAACACACCGATAACCAAGACTCTACTGCACAGTGCGTAGACATTACGAGGACTAAGCGCTCACGATACCACTGTCACGACTCGAACCGACGGCGCGGCGGTGCCTACACGGCACCCTTCTACCCATCCATCATATAATATCAACGGGAGCTTAAGAAAACTCACATAAATAAATAGGAAAGTCGGCAAGGCTGCCATTATATACCCAAAACCAACACGAGCTACAACTGTACATATCCAACCCACACATGACTACAGACCTCTAAGAGTATAACAGTAACTATGATGGGAGAAGGCCCCGCCGTACCCCTGAATGTACATAATCTTGTAATAGCAAAACTCTACCAAAATGACAAGCTCCGGAATAGTGGAGCTATCTCAAAAAATTGGGCAAGGATCCTAAGCTCGAGGATCACCAAACTGAGTACCTATATCTGCGGACATGAACGCAGCCCCTCGAAGGGGGTCAGTACAACAGGTACCAAGTATGTAAACATAAAGTACGGTAATTAAGATCATACCTGGCCAAAGAATGACAGGGGCAAGTATAAAATCAAATACCAGATCCAACCGCGCCATATAAAATAGAGCCAATTGTACCCTTTTAAAATTGAGAATCAACTGTGCCTTCTAAAATTGAGTCATTTTAAAACCATGAATATCTGTTCATATAATCATATACCTGCATCATGGATACAAGTCCACGGATCAACATACTCTCATGGGAATCTATACCCGCATCATGGATACAAGTCCACGGATCAATATACATCTCATAGGAATCTATACCCGCATTGTGGATGCGAGTCCACAGATCAATATACATCTCATGGGAATCTATACTCGCATCGTGGATGCAAGTCCATGGATCAATATACATCTCATGAGAATCTATACCCGCATCATGGATACAAGTCCACGGAGAATACACAACTCATGAGAATCTATACCCGCATCGTGAATACAAGTTCACGGATAAAACACATCTCATGGGAATCTATACCCATATCGTGAATTCAAGTTCACGGACAATACACATCTCATGGGAATCTATACCCGCATCGTGAATACAAGTTCACGGACAATACACATCTCATGGGAATCTATACCCGCATCGTGAATACAAGTTCACGGACAATACACATCTCATGGGAATCTATACCCGCATCGTGAATACAAGTTCACGGACAATACACATGCACAAATAGCTATCATGAGCAACCATGTGCAACTTAAATCATCTTTTGACTCTTAATAAAATCTTTAAAACGAACTTTTATTTTTGAAACACCAAGGCACTATTATATGTATCACTTTGAAATTATCTTTTGAAAACTCAAAGTGCTATCACATCTTTCATTTTAGAAAACTAAGGTACCACCATATCACGTACCAATCATTAAAAAGTACTTTCATTTTAGGAAAACCAAAGTACTATCATATCATGTAATATTAGGGACTTGAACCCCAAAAGTACTATGTATGTCCATCGTACATTCATTTTATAAAAAGAGTCATATCATGTATCATTAGGGACTTGAACCCAAAAGTACTATGTAGGTCCACCGTACATTCATTTTATATAAATCATTTGACTCTCTATGAAATAAAATAGAATAACTTTCATTTAGAAAACTCAAGACTCTATCATGTCATGTAAGGGATTAGGATCCAATAAAATAATGTACGTCCGCCGTACCATCTTTCATTTATAAAAACCCAAGGCACTAACCCTTGTAACATCAAGGCACTTATACTTTTCAAATCAAGTCACTTATACCTTTCAAATCAAGTCACTTATACTTTTCAAATCAAGTCACTTATACCTTTCAAATCAAGTCACTTATGCTTTTCAAATCAAGACTCTTTCATATCATGTATAATAAAGGGTTCAATGGAATTTCGTACGTCCGCCGTACGCCCATTTCACATAAATCATGCCAAAAGAAGAAAGGAAAAATCACATACCTTATCGGCTACACCAACATGATAAGTAGAATACGTCTCAAATAGGTACTTCAACCTATAATGACAACAACACATCTATCAACTTCATGATACAAGTATACACTATACCACATAATGACTCTCCTTTCGTATAAAAATTTGGGCAGCACTTCCCCTACTTATACATACGTTTTCACCTTACAAATAAGGCCAATAACATCAGTAACCAAGCACCCATTTAGGGCACAACCAAACAGTTAACCAAGGTGATTCACACACCTACTTCTTATGTTAATCCGGCCTCTTAATCCACTTAAAAACAGTCCACAAAAACAGTCCATACTTCTACAACAATGAGGGTAAAATGTGAAGCTTACAACACCTTAATATACCCTTATTCCTTTAGTACTTACGTTGGAGATTTACCACATTAAACATGCATAATTGTGACTAAATTTCCAGCATTATAACGTCATAAAATAGTCCCTAAAAAAAGCACAACAACGTCCAACAGTTTTAGGCAGTTTTAGGCCAACACCACAACTAAAGCCCTTTTCACAATTCCTTATAATCCAACTCATATTTCAACATGTTTATATAAACCATAACAACTTGTAATAACAATATTTACTTTATTTTAACATGCAAGTAGTGACGATACTATTAACAATAACCAACAAATTCAATCAACACCAAAATTGTCCCAATTCGACTAACATGCCAGAATTGTGATATGCACTTTTTATTCTCCATTTTACTTAACACAAGTTCATCTATCAACTATAACATCTCTTAACTTCCATTATCTTAAAGAGGAAGAAGAAATCTTACCTTTACTTTAGCCAAAACAGTCCACAAGGTCTCGACACCTTCACCCTTTTTGCACCACTTCTTCACGTTACAACAACACGCATGTATCCTTTACAAGCTTGTAACTATCTTGCTATCATGTTTTACTTCCAAAAAGTTCATCAACAAGCTTAGGGTTTCAAGACACTTTTCTTGCCAAAAACCGTGACTCACTAATCTTGCAAGGTTAACTTGGCTTAGAACTTGGTTAATGTGTTTAATCTTGTAAAATAACTTGATCTTGTTCTTCGTTTTTTTCTATGGATTTTCGAGAATCTCAAGAACAAGGGAGAGGTATGAGGGTTTGAAGGATGAATATCTTTGTGTGCTAAATGTAAGACTTGAATTAATACAAGTGTAGTAACACAAGTGGAGGGGGGGCCCATGAATCCCCACTTGTCCACTTGTCTTCCCTTCTCATAAAATATCTCACACTTAGCCATATTTTCTTATAATTTTCGATGGCTTCACCCTTCCATATACCAAGACTTAATAATTTAACACTTAGTCCATAATTCTATTGGAAATAATTCAATAACTAAAATTAATTATTGTCATCACATTAATCTCGAAAATTTTCCAAATAAGAAAATGTAAAAATCCTTTCATTCTAACATTCAAATCTAATTTCTATAATCATGTTCTCACTTAGTAGCCATGGAATTACGGGGTGTAATAGCTGCGGTACCTACTACGGCGTCTGTACCTCCTTCTCCGTATCCAACAAATCCATCCGCCTTGGAACCTCCCACTATCCCCACTCACCAAATGAAAACTCGTGCAAAGCATGGAATCTTCAAACCCAAAGTCCAATTTAACTTGTTTGCCCAAATCATTTCACCAATTCCCAAGAACCCTATATTGGCCAAACAAGACTCTAATTGGAATGCGACTATGACTGAGGAATTCAATTCTTTAACTAAACAGCACACCTAGGATCTAGTACCTAGACCTGAGGGGGTGAATGTGATTCGTTGTTTGTGGCTATTTCGTCACAAATTCAGAGACAATGTAGTTCTTGAGAGGTATAAGGCACGACTTGTGGCTAATGACACAAATCAGCAGGAGGGCAGTGATTGTGGTGAGACCTTCAGCCCGGTTGTCAAATCGGCTACCATTCGTACAGTTTGAGCATTACCATGGGCAAACACTGGCCGATCCATCAACTTGATGTGAAGAATGCATTCTGACATGGAGATCTGAGAGAGACATTCTGCATGCATCAGCCGTCAGGTTTCACCCATCCAGCAGTTCCTCACTATGTGTGTCGTCTCCGTAAGTCACTATACGACCTGAAACAGGTCCCCCATGCGTGGTATGATCGTTTTACCAGGTATATCTTGTAGATTGGGTTTGTATGCAGCAAGAGTGATACATCATTTTTCATTTTTCATCGAGGTAGTAGCACTGTTTACTTATTACTTTACGTAGATGATATTGTTCTTACTGCCTCCTCCGACGGATTGAAAAAAAATATATTATTGTCTTGCTTAAGTCCGAATTTGGAATGACTGATTTGGGGAAGCTGAGTTACTTTTTGGGGATATCAGTGACCAGGTCTGCCAATCATATATTCTTGTGTCAGCGTAAGTATGCAGAAGAGATTGTGTACAGGGCTAAGATGGCGAACTGCAAAGAGGTGTCTACTCCAGTTGATTCCAAATCTAAGCTCAGTGCCATGGATGGTGCTCCAGTCTATGATCCTACTCTGTATATGAGCCTTGCAGGTGCACTTCAGTATCTCACCTTCACCAGGCCAGACATAGCTTATGTTGTTCAGCAGGTGTGCTTATTCATGCATGCCCCCAGAGAGTCTCATTTCACTGCTCTTAAGCGTATCATTCGATACATTAAGGGCACTCTTGATTATGGTTTGCACTTATACCCCTCTGCACCGAACATGTTTTTTTTTGGGTAAATAAATTTTATTATAACTAAAATCAGGAAAGTACAATCAATCATCGAGGGTTCTCAAGCCTCAACGTAATCAAAGCAAAATAATACAAGAAAATAAACTCAAACATGAAAATTAAATGCTTTCTATCCGGGACATTCCAAGATAGTATCTTCATTTAATTAATCGGGGGGGTAGTGAAATACTCTTCCAATCTTCGTACTTGGACTTTTACCACTGTTTCTTTGGGAATTCTTTCTTGAAGTAACCTCTTGCCATCCATCATCATCACCCTGCCTTGACACCGAAATACCTCCTGAAGCCTCCGAAATTAAAGGTGAATTAGGTACCCTTTTAGTCATCACATCCATGCCCCTTCCAATGTTCAATGATCCACTGACTGGTAGTGGAACAAAGAGGGGGTTAGTTTGGAGTTGGCGTGTAGGTTCCTGAACAACCACCATTTCCGGATCTACTCTTTTGTCTGAAACAACCATTGGCTCCTGAGTGCTCATAGTCTCCATATGTGTTATATGTTCCTCCAATTTCTTACACTTGAAATGATTATGCCCGAATGCTTTGCAGTGAAAACAGTAATCGGGATAATTCTCATATTCCACCTTCTGAACATACTTGATATTGCTTGGTAGTTTTACATTAAACTCCGTGACCGGCTCCTTGCTAACATTGACTTCAATTAATACCCGTGCATAATTCATTTTGGACCTCTCTTTCGTGAATTGGTCCGTATACAAGGGCTTCCCCACTCGTGAGGCTATCTTACTTAACCCGGATGCACTCCAGACCGACAATGGAACATCACGAAGTACTACCCAGACCGGGATGTCCATGAAAAGATCATCCGTAAGCAAAACGTCCTTATCAACCAATTTTAGCATCAAACTTTTCCCAAAGGCCGTATAAGGACCACCATGAAATACCGTGATGCGATCTTGCTCAGTCATAAATCTGAAAATAGTCCATCGACGTCCATAGGGAATGATTCTACACTTAACTCCCCATTTTTTAACAATAGAATTAAATGCCTCACATCCCGGGAAAGGACCCGTGAAGCACCCAATAAGACAATAACCCCAAGTTTCAACAAAGGGAACCTCGTCATTTGTATCTAATTCCACAGAGAGTTAGAGAGAAGTTTCTCTCACTAGGCGAAAATGCTCTCAACATTTCTCCCTAGTTGCTCTTCGCAATCCGCCTCACTTCTATGATTTCATCTCCGATTTCATTCTTCCTAAATCTGATTTCATCTTTGATTTTCATGAGATTGTTCATTGCTCATCTTACTTGGATTTGACAAGAAGTTTGTTCGAGTTAATTACGGAAATTCTGCATCTTGTTCGAAGATTTTCGAAAGTTGTTGAAAGATTGTTCGAGTTTTTCAATTTGTTCAAAGATTGTTAAGAAGATTCTTCATCTTGTTTAAAGATTGTTCAAGATTTGTATTAAAAGTCAGATTTCACCTTCTTAGTTCTTCATCTTTAAACGATCAAGATTGCAAAAGTGTTTGTGTATTTGCATTCGGATTTCTATTGGATCCACCCCTAGTGAAATCGAAGGGTTTTGAGTCACTTTGATACCATGGGGCTGATTAAGAAGAGCTCCAAGTTCAGCAGGAAAAGGAAAAAGGTTAGTACTTCTCCGATTTCTAGTGTTGATGGTGATGGATCTCCCACAGTACCGGTGGTTGCTCCTGTTTTGTTTGCTCCAAGTTTCGCTTCGGCAATAGCCATGGAAGCCGAGAATGTTCATGGTATGAACATTCAAGGTATGAAGGTTAATCATATGAATGATAATGGTGTAATGAGGAATATCAACAATGATTCTTCCAATTCTCTGACTTTAATTCCGACGGTTGTGGCTTATAGTGGTTTTCCGACTGGCAACATGGAGGTCAGAGAAGAAACGGGTCAAGAGGGTGATCCCGGGTCGATGGCGGGTCAGGACGGTGGTCATGGGTCAGTGTTCAAGTCCATGAGTCATCAGTCAAAGGTTGGTGAAGCCGACGGGACTTCATTTTCCACGGACATTGAGAATACAAGTGTTGCGGTTTCTGAAACGTCACCCCTTCTCGAGGGAAAGACGGGTCGCATGGGTGGGCACGGGTCGATGGCGGATCAAGAGGGTGGTTCCGGGTCGAAGGAGGGTCAGAAGGGTCGTCATGGGCTGCTGATTGGTCACGATGGTGGTCGCGGGTCAAGGCTACAGCCGAAGGGTCTTCGGTTAAAGAATGTAGAGTCCGATGATGGTTCATTTCCCATGGTTCTTGGTAATACAAATTGTGCGGAAGTCGAACAGCCTACTCTTCAAACGAGACTTGGTAACTTGGGGAATTTAATTGCTGAGAGAACCAAGGAAGCATCTCATTCAATGGGACATCGAAACTTGATAAGGGTGAGAACCGAAGAGTCAACTCTTCTAATGAATTCAAAGGTTGCGGAAACCGAAGGGGCAGCTCGTCCAAAGAGGTATGGAAACTTGATGGATACGGGAACCGAAGGGTCTACTCTTCAAACGAGTCTTGGAAGATCAACTAATGTGGAAATCGAAGGGTCGTTCTTTTCCAAGACGTCTAAGACCTCTCATTTTGTCTCGGCCAATGGAGCATTTAATGCCGAGGGGCATGAGTCATTTATGGCAACCATTCCCAATAGTGCACAAGTCTTGAATTCCCCCACGAATGCAACTAATGCACCTACTGAGCGTGCAAATGATACTCGGGTGCCACAATAAAATAAGGAGTCTAATCCAACGAAGAAAACTTATGCGGGAATCTTTAGAAGTCCTCGTCTAGAATCAAAAGGACTTAAACTACAATTTGTTGACTAAGTCAAGAGCCACTTGGCTTGATCTTTAATGAAATGAACCCAAGCCACTCAATTGTTCTAATCTTGACCCTCCATGTTGTTATATAACCACACTAGTGCAAGACAAGTCTTCACACTTAGAAAAATTTGAGAAAACTTAAGGAGCTAGCAATGTTGCTCTCGGCTTTGTGAGGGTTTACACACAAAAAAATTTCAATTGTTGTCCAATATTCACAAGACTTTAACCCAATGTTCCTAGGGGTATTGTAAGGATATCTCAATAGAAAGATCCCGGAAAAACGACGTTTTCACGTTAGTCGCAAGGCGAAAACCTAAGGTGTTCTTCAACTTTGAAGATGAAACTTGAAGAGGAGTTCTTCATGAGCTTCTAAGGAGTGCTTGGAGCGGATTGGAACATAAGAAGAGGAGCTAAAAGTTGCTAAGGATTGACTTTTACGCTTGGACATTATTAGGGCTTATTGAGGTAAAATCTTCATCTTCTTAATGTAATTGAATATTACATGTCTTAGTAGTTAAGAAATGAGCATGTGGTATATAGAATGAAGTTTGAAAAGATTTGGATCATGTCGACATGTTAAAAACTGAAAATGGACAAGTTAGCCTTTAATGTTGTAATCAATTTTGTCGATAGTTACAATCGTCGCATGTTAAGGAAGAAAGGATTTATAGTTGTTGTAATTGTTATTATGTATATAACATATTGGAATAACAACTTGGATTGAAAAAGGAAATTGAAAGACAATTGATATTGTTATGGATAGTGTTATTGCCGAGAATGTGCCTTAAGGAATGGACAGTTTAATATTGATTGTGGGGCAGAATTTTACACGTCCTATTAGGCGTGTAATCCCCTTTGTATTTGCTGAATTGTTGGGCCTTAAATGTGGCGTTTGGTTATTGATTTTCGGACATTGAAAAAGGTGGAAAAGTACGTAGAAACAAAGGAAGTGCTGCCCGATTTTCCGTAGAATAAGAGACCTTACACTTAGTATGTTTCTACGTTAAAAAGTGAGGAGTTGATAGACATGTTATGATTAATATAGGTTGAAGTACTACGAGTAGCGTATTCTACTTAAAGGATGGAATAACTCAAGGTTGAAGTACTTTGGAGCATTTTGCTACTTGTCGATAATCGTCGCGAGGTATGTGAACCTATTCCTTCTTTTGGGCATGATTCTATGTATGAAATATACATTGGTGTTATTTCATGATTCCTTCTACTCTTAGACGTTAAGAGGTATGTATGTTGATTTATTCTATGTAAAAGTTACATCTAAGTTATCATAAGTTCTTACCAAGTCTTATGGGGGATGTTGGTAAGAGTCGTTAGGAAGTATTTGGAGTCGAGTTGAATTTGCTAAGTTACTGCACGAATAAGAATAAGTATCGAACAAGTCATTGCAACGTTAATAAAAGAAAATGTATCGACAATCAATTAATTTAAAATGAGTAGAATTCTCCATCTGCATAGAAGCTAGATAAGACAAAATTGTATTACATTTTCTAGATCATGACTGCTTTAATAAGATCGTTATAAATAAGTATAACCTATTCACAACGCACAAAAGTATATGTTACTTAATTTAAAGAGTTTACGTTATGAAGTTTTAAGACTATGAACCTTAAATTCTTAAAAGGTTAAGAGACTTTATTTTTCAAGTTATGGGACTTGATTCTTAAAGGAAGAAATGACTTGATTTAAAAGTATAGAATACTTGATTTGGAAAGTATTGATTTCTTGACATTCTAAAGATAAGATACTTGATTTCTAAGTAAGAAGCTTGATTTCTAAAGATAAGAGACTTGAAGTATTTTGAAAGTTTTGCAACTTGATTTGAAAGTATAAGTCTCTTGGTTATAAAAAGAATGAATTAGTCTAAGGCATAAAGTTAGTATAACGGCTTTATGGGAAGTTGGTTATAATAACTTTATGGAAGGTTAAGAGAATGGTTTTCTCTAGTAATGTAAACAAAGAAATGACTTGAAATAAGGAAAGACAATTTGATTTAAAGGTATCAATTGCTTAAAGTTTTAAAGTAAGGGTCACTTGATTTAGAAGCCTAGAAATGTATTTCTAAAAATGTAGTGACTTGTTTGAAAAATAGACATGTCTTGATACTACGGGTGTTAGTATCTTGGGGTTTTATATATAAATGAGTCTTTTGAAAAGAATGTAAGTACGTAGTACTTTGGGTTAAATTCCCGGATTTTTATGTGAAATGAAAATTGCCTTGTGTATATAAAATGAAAGTCTAAAGATTTTATGAACTTGCCTATGTTTGCTTGTGATAGCCTTGAGTGCAAGAATTATATGTTTACGCTGCCGTGACTCTCAGTTGGAGGGTCGGTTGTCTTGTTGTGAATTTACTTGGGCGTCACAAGCGGTGTGAGAGGCTTCCACGGGTATGCTTCCATTATGATTGATCCTTGGACATGCTTATACGATGTGGGATTCCGGGGCATGCGACCAGGATGCGGGTTAGATTCCCGGAAACGGATGCGCGTTACAGCAAGAAAACGGATGCAGCAAGAAAACGGATTGTTTCTATTACTCCTTGGACATGCTTATACGATGTGGGATTCTGGGGCATGCGACCAGGAGGCGGGTTAGATTCCAGGATTTATTTTATTACCCATGGCCATGCTTATACGATGAGGGATTCCGGGACATGCGACCATGTTATATACGATTATTACTCCATGGATTAGCTCTCCATGAAGACATGTACCCGGGATGAGGGATTCCACGAGCATGTTATATACGATTATTATCCCATGGCCATGCTTATACGATGAGGGATTCCGGGGCATGCGACCATGTTACGTATTATTACTCCATGGACTAGCTCCCCATGAAGACATGTACCCGAGATGAGGGATTCCACGGGCATGTTATATACGATTATTACCCCATGGATTAGCTCTCCATGAAGTCATGTACCCGACTTGAGGGATTCCACGGGCATGAGATATATATATATATATATATATATGTATTATATATGTGTACGCCGACAGTGAGGTAGGATGCCACGGGCGCGTCACATGGATATATTTTACACCTACGACTGTCGGCAGTGATGGGGATTCCACGGGCAGGAGATATATATATGTATTGTATATGTGTACGCCGACAGTGAGCTAGGATGCCACGGGCGCGTCACATAGTTATATTTTACACTTACAGCTGTCGGCAGTGATGGGGGATTCCACGGGCACGATTTGGTATTTGTGGGCTTGAGACCCTTACTGGACTATGTGATGATATTGAGGGCTTGTGTCCGTAGCCCTGTGTGACTATTGTTCATGTGCTGAAATAGTCTTTAAAAGGTAAAACTGACTTTCATTACTTTCACTTTGGCAAGGCACAATGTACTGTTATTTTGGTTATCATACATGTCTCCAGCTTTATTTTAGACTATTATGATTTCATTACAGTACTTTCAGTTTCACATACTTGGTACATATTTCGTACTGACCTCCTTCGGGGGGCTGCGTTCATGCCGCAGGTTGAGGTACATAACTTGCTGATCCGCACTCTTAGGATCACTGTTCAGTTCTTGGAAAGCTCCATTCCTCCGGAGGCTTTGTCTTTTGATACGGTTCCCTGAGGTTGTAGGTTTATGTACATTCAGGGGTATGGCGGGGCTCTGTCCCGTCACAGTTGTTATGTCAAAACTCTTAGAGGTTTGTAGTCATATCTTGTGGATTGGGTTGAGTTTAAAAAAAAAAAAGGTAACTGCTTTTGGTTTTACATAGTTATATGTATCCAGGAAGGTAGCCTTATCGGCTAACCTGTTATTTATTTCTTGATTAAGTTTATGTATGTTCCGCTGATTATCTCTGATGTATACCTATAAGGGTGCCCAGGTAGGGCACCAGTCGCGGGCCCGGGGTCGGGTCGTGACATATACGAATGCAGATTGGGCAGGGTGTCCGGACACGCGACGCTCCACCTTCGGCTTTTGTGTTTTCTTAGGGGATAATCTGATTTCTTGGTCTGTCAATCAACAGGCTATCCTATCTCGTTCCAGTGTCGAGGCTGAGTAAGAGGCGTTGCAAATGTAGTAGCTGAGATTTGTTGTCTCAGAAATTTACTGTTAGAACTTCAATGTCCTTTGCGTCAGGCATCTATTGTGTACTGTGATAACATATCTGCCATCTATCTTTCTCATAATCCGGTTCAACATCAGCGAACCAAGCATATTGAGATAGACCTACACTTCGTTCGTGTGAAAGTTGCGCTAGGCCGTGTCAGAGTGTTACATGTTACATGTTCCATCATCCTATCAGTATGCAGACATATTTACCAAAGGACTTTCCAGACAGTTATTTCTTGACTTCAGATCCAGTCTTAGCGTTCGGCCTCCACCCGCTTCGACTGAGGGGGTGTGTAAACGTGTATATAAGAATTACAATATTCCCTACCCATAATTAAAATATTTTCATATATTGTGTAAATATAATTATGGTAAGACTAGGATTCCTCTTTTGTATAGTTTTAGAATTCCTATTGTATAAGGGATGAATAGTGTACTCTATATATATTTTGATATTAATGAGAAGACTCCTTAAGGGAGATTAATATTATCTTACGGACAAGACTACCAATTTGCCTCACCAATTTCTTCCCTTTGAAACTTGTCTTCAATTCCTTCATGGACAATACTCTCAATTCTTCCACCCTTTTTCCATTGTTTTGTTGTAATTGTTTCCTATTTCATTTTTTATACCTTGTTTAATTCCAACATAAAGCCCATATTTTTTCAAGCTTTCTACTTCTTCATCACTTCCATCACCTAAAATTGCACCACAAACAGCTCCACATGCATGAATCTCTCCAGACTTCAATTAAACTCGTATATATGTTGTCCATACTTCAATTATCCACTTGTTTAGTATGTTGATCTCAAGGAGAACATACTATATATATTTTTGCAATCTTATCGCGTGGCATCCACTAGAAATACAATCATCACCGTAAGAGAGGAACGAGTGAAATATTAGATAGCATTGAGTGAAAACAATTAAAGATGTTAACCTGCCCATTTGTATAAATTAACTCCTTTGTGTGAGTAAATTATGTAAAAAGTTAGTGTCGTTTCTAATTTGTATATAATTTCTTTTGTAGAATCTCTCATGTCGGTGCTATAAGCCTATAACACACAAATAAAGTTGTTTATGAAATTTCTACGTGGATATCTAGTTGATAACCATTATTAAAGAAGTCCGTGGAATGGTATGATTTCGAGTTTGAGTTTTGAGTACAAAATTATTTTTAATACAATATATTTTATTTTTAAAATAAAAATTTCTGCGCAAATCTTGATTAGTTGGAGCCTAAAACGGGTGTCGACATGAAAAAAAAGATTATCCAATTGATGTACCTTAAAGTTATGATTTTTCATCTTCCTTTTCTTTTTTCTTTTTTGGTAGAGATTTCTTCTTTGCTTTGAGTTTCATATTTGGTAGGCAATCATGTTCGACCAGATTGATAATCTAACCACTTTAGACATAGTGGATCCAACCCACTTGAAACTCTGGTACAATACCAACATGATAATAAAATAAAATATTAATACTACAAATTACAAAAGATTTAAATTAAAGGTGTATTTAGATGGGGTTGAGGTAACACATCACTTTCACATGATAAATGTTAAATGTTTTATACCAATCATATTGTTATGATTTCTGCTCTATTTGAATAAATTTCTCTAATGCAATTATTGATGTCTAATTCATGGAATGTACCTTTTTATTTTGAGGAGAAAATGACTAAACAAAAAGAACTACGAGAACTCCACAACGTTATAAAGTATAGATATCTTAAAAAGCCATCAGGGAAAACAACCCTTCACATGTTTCATTGAAAAGATAATGTAATAATGTAAATAGAGACAATATTATTTTCTATCCATAATTAGAATATTTTCATATATTGTGTAAATATAATTATGGTAAAACTAGGATTCCTCTTTTGTATAGGCTTAGAATTTCTATTGTATAAGTGATGAACATTGTACTCTATATATACTTTGATATTAATGAAAGACTCCCCAAGGGAGATTAATATCATCTTACATGATATCAAGAGCCAAACACCCAAAATCCTAGAACTTTTTCTTCTTACCGCCGCCGAGAACCCCCCCCCCCCCCTCGGAACTCGCCGCGGCCCTCCTCCAAATTCTAGATTTTCTTCTTCATTCCTCTCTTCTCTAAATGACTATCCCTGAATCTTCCACACTTTCTGAATCTTCTACCTCCACAAATCTCACCACCACGTTGTCATCCACTTTTCATCCGGCCCTAACTATTACAAACATCAAGAACTCTATTCTCATTCTTTTTTATCAAGAAAACAGTCAGTATTCTCCCTGAGTTGAATTGTTTCATAATCATGCATTTCTCTATAACGTGCTTGATCACATCGATGACACCATTCCGCGCCCTCCGTAGGTTGATGAGTCTACTTGGCGTCGTCTAGACGTCGGCGTCAAACAGTGGATTTATGGTAGTATTTCTCAGGATCTTCTTCTTACTATCATGAAATCTGGTGCCACATCCCTTGAGTTATGGAACCGTTTGGAGGAAATCTTTCAAGATAACAAGCACACTCGTGCAGTGTATTTGGAGGAACAGTTTAACAATACACGCCTTGAAAGTTTCTCCAACATGACTGAGTACTGCAGACAGTTGAAACTCCTGGGGATCAACTTTCCAACATTGACACGCCTGTCTCGGATACTAAATTGGTGTTGCAATTGATTGCAGGTCTCCCCAAAGGTGACTATGATACGTTAGCCACCATAATTCAACAGGCAGATCCGCTTCCCAATTTTAACAAAGCTTGCTCGCAGTTGTTGCTCGAAGAAACTCGACGTGCTAAGCAGGATGATCACAATCAGAAGGCGTTAGCTGGCGAAACGCGCCCTCAAGATCCAATGCCGCCAGAAAACTCTCAACCGCAGCAGGAATGCTGTGGCAAGGGCCGCGGCAGAAGAGGTTGCGATCGTGGCAGGGGTCGCGGACAGTAGAATCAGCAACAGGAACAACAATATCCGCAGATCGATTCGTCGCGGCGCCCGGCAATATCATATAAGCGGCTGCGGCTGGCGTCGTTCGATGCGAAACCCTTCCACCAGTTCTCCCATCACGGTGTGTTGGGCCACTCCGACCCGCCGGCAAGTTCGATGCCGCCATGCGGACCACTTACGCATAGCTAGTTTCAAAGGCTCATCCAGCGTGACACCATCGAGTTAGGTTAGGCCTTCAGCAATCTCAACATGCAACAGCCTGACAACAACTGGTACATGGACTCCGGAGCCACTTCTCACCTCACCCAGACTGCAGGTAATATTCTCAAACTGTTTGGTTTAAAGCATCCTCAATTTGTGACAGTTGGTAGTGGTCACCGCATTCCAGTAAAGGGTTTTGGTACATTATATACACCACCTCCTAATCCATTCCCACTTCAAAATACCCTATATGCCCCACATGTAATTAAGAATCTAATCTATATCCGCAAATTCACTCGTAATAATTCTGTCTCTGTTGATTTTGACCCTTTTGGTTTCACTGTGAAGGATATTCATACGGGGACACCTCTTACGAGATGCAATAGCACGGGGGATCTATATTCATTCACCCACCTCCGCTACCAGATCTAACTCTCCCGTCTCTCTAGCGGTCATTTCTTCTTCAACATGACATAATAGGCTTGGTCATCCAGGAGCTCCAGTTTTTAGTTTTCTTAGTGGCAATAATTTCATTACATGTAATGGAAGCTTGCCCAAAACTGCATTTCTTGTTCTTTAGACAAACATACTCGTCTTCCATTTAAATCATCTACTAGTGTTACTTTTGCACCTTTTGATATTATACATGCCGATTTATGGACATCACTTGTTGCTAGTTCTCTCGGTCATAAATACTATCTTATCTTACTAGATGCTTTTTCTCACTTTGTTTGGTTGTATCCTCTCAAATTTAAATCGGAAGTGTTTGCCAAATTTCTTGAGTTTCGCAAATTCATTCAAACACGGTTTGAAAAAGACATAAAATATTTTCAGTGCGATAATGGTCGTAAATTCAATAACTCTATGTTTCACCGGTTTTGTACCAATAATGGCATGGTCTTTCGCTTCTACTGCCCCACACCTCCTCACAAAATGGTAAAGCTGAAAGAATCATCTGCACCATTAACAATATGATTCACACTCTTTTGATTCATGCCTCTCTACCTCCATCTTTTTGGGTCTATGCTTCTAAAATGTCAGAATATGTTCTAAAATTGTCCCAACTAGCACCCTTCACAATATGACCCCTATCGAAATTCTCTATCATGGAGTCCCCTCTTATGATCATCTCCGAATATTCGGTTGTCTATGCTATCCTAACCTGGCCTCTACTACCCCTCACAAACTAGCCCCCCGGTCCACTATTTGTGTCTACCTAGGCTTCCAGCCGAACCATAGGGGCTATCTATGATATGACTTATCCACTCGTCAGATCCACATCTCTCGTCATGTTACATTCGACGAGACCACATTCCCATTTTTGAATCTTAAAAAGTTCCAAAAACTGGATTACTCTTTTCTTGACGAGTCTGCCATCTTTTCCATCATCCTAAGTCAACTAGAGCATAGCGATTCTTGACGTCAGCCAGCTGCGGCCCCAAAGGGCGCGCGGCCAGTCGCGTCGTGGCGCCATAACCTCGCGAACGGTCACGATTCACCGTCGATAGCGCCACGGGCCAGTGCTGAGGCGCCACGACGCCAAAACATCAGAGAGGTCTGTCATTCCTCCAGCATCGCGACACTTGATCACGGCGCCGCCGACGGTTCGCGATGCCTACTCCAGCGTCTGTCACTCCTTCTCTGTATCCAACAAATCCCTCCGCCTTGGAACCTCCCACTCACCAAATGGAAACTCATGCAAACATGGAATATTCAAACCCAAAGTACAATTTAACTTGTCTGCCCAAACCATTTCACAAATTCCCAAGAACCCTATATTGGCCAAACAAGACCCTAATTGAAATGCGGCTATGACTGAGGAATTCAATGCTTTAACTAAACAACACATATGGGATCTAGTACATAGACCTAAGGGGGTGAATGTGATTCGTTGTCTGTGGCTATTTTGTCACAAATTCAGAGACAGTGAAGATCTTGAGAGGTATAAGGAAAGACTTGTGGCTAATGACACAAATCAGCAGGAGGGCATTGATTGTGGTGAGACTTTCAGCCCGGTTGTCAAACCGGCTACCATCCGTACAGTTTTGAGCATTGCCATGGGCAAACACTGGCCGATCCATCAACTTGATGTGAAGAATGCATTCTTACATGGGGATCTGAGAGAGACAATATACATGCATTAGCCGCCAGAGTTCACGCATCCAGCAGTTCCTCACTATGTGTGCCGTCTCCATAAGTCACTATATGGCCTGAAATAGGCCCTCCATGCGTGGTATGATCGCTTTACCATGTATATCTTGCAGATTGGGTTTGTATGCAGCAAGAGTGATACATCACTTTTCATTTTTCATCGAGGTAGTAGCACTGTTTACTTATTACTTTACGTGGATGACATTGTTCTTACTGCCTCCTCCGATGGATTGAAAAAAAAGATTATTGTCTTGCTTAAGTCCGAATTTGCAATGACTGATTTGGGGAAGCTGAGTTACTTTTTGGGGATATCAGTGACCAGGTCTGCCAATCATATGTTCTTGTGTCAGCGTAAGTATGCAGAAGAGATTGTGTACAGGGCTAAGATGGCGAACTGCAAAGAGGTGCCTACTCCAGTTGATTCCAAATCTAAGCTCAGTGTCATGGATGGTGCTCCAGTCTCTGATCCTACTCTGTATAGGAGTCTTGCAGGTGCACTTCAGTATCTCACCTTCACCAGGCCAGACATAGCTTATGTTGTTCAGCAGGTGTGCTTATTCATGCATGCCCTCAGGAGTCTCATTTAACTTCTCTTAAGCGTATCATTCAATACATTAAGGGCACTCTTGATTATGGTTTGCACTTATACCCCTCTGCACCGAACAAGTTGCTTTCTTATACGGATGCAGATTGGGCAGGGTGTCAGGACACGCGATGCTCCACCTCCGGCTTTTGTGTTTTCTTAGGGGATAATCTGATTTCTTGATCTGTCAAGCGACAGGCTACCCTATCTCGCTCCAGTGCTGAGGCTGAGTACAGAGGCGTTGCAAATGTAGTAGCTGGGATTTGTTGGCTCAGAAATTTACTGTTAGAAATTCAGTGTCCTTTGCATCAGGCATCTATTGTGTATTGTGATAACATCTCTGCCATCTATCTTTCTCATAATCCGGTTCAACATCAGCGAACCAAGCATATTGAGATAAACCTACACTTCGTTCGTGAGAAAGTTGCGCTAGGCCATGTCAGAGTGTTACATGTTCCATCATCCTATCAGTATGCATACATATTTACCAAAGGACTTTCCAGACAGTTATTTCTTGACTTCAGATCCAGTCTCAGCGTCCGACCTCCTCCCGCTCCGATTGAGGGTGTGTGTAAACGTGTAAATAGAGACAATATTATTCCCTACCCATAATTAGAATATTTTCATATATTGTGTAAATATAATTATGGTAAGACTAGAATTTCTCTTTTGTATAGGCTTAGGATTTCTATTTTATAAGAGATGAACATTATACTCTATATATATTTTGATATTAATAAAAGACTCCTCAAGGAAGATTAATATCATATTACACATAAAATTTTAACTCTTATGATAATAGTCTAACAGGGTAAACATTGATACTCATTTTGATAAGGACAATGGTTTATTAAAATTTCAAAACGTTAGTTTTCTTGGAAGAGCTAGGAAAGTTCACAATTTGTCACATTGTTCGGATTTCAAGAATCAAACTCTTTAATATTGATTATGAATTCGAAATATCTTTAAGGTTTTCAAATAAAATTACATATTTGTAAAACTACGTAGAAAGCACTATAGTTATAATAATTAATAATTTAAAATATTTATAGATATATGAAAAGATTGCGATAAAAGAAAAATTTATTTAACTTTCTAAATTCGAAAGGTGAAAGGTGTAATATAAATTGAGACCAAAAAGTACTTTATATGAACAATAAATACTCATTAATGTGATTCTCAAATTCTCTTTTGTTGAATTTACTACGTTTTGATGATTGACAATGGATCCAATAAGCAGTTTCATGTTTCATTCTATAATTCAGCCTAGGATAGGACGGCTAGGACTCTTGGAATGAAGGAGGTTCTTGATATTAAAATCGTGTACAAGATCTTACAGTTTATGGTGAGCTTATCTAAGATAAACTTACCATGATATTAAAATCGTGTACAAGATCTTGTAGTTTATGGTGAGCTTATCTAAGATAAGCTTAAAATAGAATTGGACGTCCTTAATGTAGGCGTTAGCGTCGGATCCGTACACGCAGCGGAATTTGAAAATTTATGTTTCAAACCCGACGACGATCAAACTGAAGTATGATATGTAATGTAAAATATAATCACAAAGCAAAATGTAATACTTCGAACGAAGACTTACATTTTGAAGAATGCAATCCAAGTTGTTGAATCTCGAAGCTTTGTGTAGTTCGGGGTGCACACTCAAAAGTCCATTAATTTGCAAGTTTTAAGTTCTTAGAACTTTGATGTAATTTCTATCTTTAGAAATGTTAGGGATTTCTGCAGAGTTTTAGAAGAGATAATATCTCTTAGATGTGGTGTAATGAAATGGGAAGAGAGGTCTCCTATTTATAGGACAAAATAGGAGCCTTAGGGATTCTGTGGGCCAGGCCCAGCAAAATTCGGACTTGATCGAAATCCGGACTGCCAGAACACGCGTCGGCACCGCGGTTCCATGAGGTGGCACCGCGGTGCCTCCACGTGCTTCTGGCACCGCGGTCCTAAATCAAGGCACCGCGGTCCTGTCCAATTTTCTGCACCCTTTTCCCATTTCTAATGTCCCGGTTATCAACCGAACATATATATATTATCTCTTCAATTACATCCTTAAATCAACAGAACATTTGACTTAGTGTTTACCCTTCAGGCCCCTACATATTGACACTAATATCATTAGGATCTTCACGGAACTCCTAGACTGCGACGAACCTCAATATGTAAAGTTTAGCTACACGAAGCACGTGAACTGAACCTCTATGTGGGAAGATAAAATCCTTTAATTCACGACACACTCAATCAAGCTTAGAATTTGTCAAGTGTCTATCCAAATGGCTTAATCATAATAACTCATCTATATTAGTTGACAACAGGACCATATCAAAGACATGTCCACTGTGTTGGCCAACGACTTAGTCAACCTAATATCTTATAAGAATCTGAGTGCTCTCTCGAAGATGCATTCGAGG
The DNA here is from genome assembly GCA_029844215.1 of Przewalskia tangutica. Taxonomy (NCBI): domain Eukaryota; kingdom Viridiplantae; phylum Streptophyta; class Magnoliopsida; order Solanales; family Solanaceae; genus Przewalskia; species Przewalskia tangutica. The sequence continues at coordinate 94,088,814 of CM056724.1, read as the reverse complement.
AATGAATTCTAATCTTTGCTCAATACCCACCTTTAACCCACTTCGTAACGTACCCAAAACAAGTCGCGTCTCAACCTATAAGGCATTTGAGCTTAGGACATGATCAAAGTACATTACTCCATAAATAAGGTGATATCGACCTCAAGTCTAAGGACTACTATCTCCCACATACTGATGACATTATAGACATATAACAAAACAGTACATCAGCAGGGTATACCAATACTCCAACAAGTATCCATGTGTCCATCACGAGTTGTCATAACTCGTAGCAAGTGAGACATACTACATCTCAAAGGATATGATGCAAACCATATGTCGACGTATAACATATCACGGATACTCAATCTCGATGATCATTAGTCGAGGCGATTTAAGAGCGTCACGCTATGATATTAATTCTCACTCCATTAATAATCATGTAACCTCTAGGGATACATTTATAGAATATTATAAACAATCAACTAATAATTCAACAAATACAAATGCCATAATATTAATCATCGTCAATATATAAATATAAATGTGTATAAAGTATATGTGTCCTAATACTGATTATCTCTAGGACATACTTATACTCACCTAATGCATATCTATAACGGTATGACAGCAAAAGAGTTGCCTCCATTTCAAACACTATCACATCTCCTAGTCTCTATCCTATAGTATTTGTGACTAACCTGTTTTCCTTCACAGTTTGCTACATATATGTAGCAGGTCTTTTATTGAAGAGGCTCACACTTATATTGAGAAGAAAAAAAAGTAGAAATCAAGCAAATAAGTAAAAGCATATTTGAGAAAATTCTAACTAGCTATCCAAGTGCGACTTAATACAAGAAGTCATATTGAAGAACTTGTTTCATATTTACAAATTTAGATAATTTGTATTAGGACTGTGATTGAGTTGTACCTATTTCCAACTTTCTTATAAACATTGTTTTAGGTGGAAAAAACTTATAGAAATTTAGCTCCAAGTTAAGGTAACTTGGAGCAGACTCAATAGTGTGTGTAGATTGTTGTAAGAGGAATTAGAGTTAGTTCCTAGCTTGTAATATAAATTTTGTTAAGCCTCACAGTTTTATTGAAATTTAAAAGAAATCATGTAGAGGTGTAGATCGTGATTTTTCACTCTTTTGAATAGAGTATTTTTCACGTAATAATAATGTGGTGTTACTTTACTGTTCTTTACATTACAAAAATTAATCTTAAGAAATAGATAAAGTAATCTAATTCATCACTTAGACGAAAACCATGCATAACCTAATTTACCCCCTCTCGTGTTATTAGGATGTGCAAAATATCTCTTTTCCAACTTTAACTTTTCCAATATTTTTTCCAACTTCAACCACTTGACTTACATGATTTTTATCTCTTAGCACACAGCACAATCAATATGGTAAAAACAAAGAGCAAAACACATTTGAGGTGACCCCATTTGTCAACAAAATTGCAGCATGCCAAGTTCTAACATTAGTGTTAAATATCTTATAGATATTGTGTATATTAATTATAATAAATTTGTAATATATTGTAATTAATTAGTATCTCTTATATTAGATAAGGACGATTAGTCTTCCATAATTCAAGACTAGAAATATTGTATATATTTGTATCTTTGGAATAAGATCAACCAAGGAAATCATTTCCTACATGGTATCACTAGCCTAAAAATCCTTGCCCTAATTTTCTTCTTTATTTTCCCTTAGCCGAGAGTTTTCCTACCTCTTCTTGGGCCCGACCTCCTCCTTCCAACCGACAATCCTGGATTTTCGAATCTCGTTCACAACATGCTTTTACAACTCAGGCACCATCTTCTGTCGGATATGCACCAACGGATATTGAACAAGCCATGAGTCACATGAATCTAAATATTCCAGATGAATCGTGGTATATGAATACAGGGGCGACGTCACACATGACGACATCTCAAGGTAATCTTTCGTCTTATTTGAATATGAGTGGTAATAAAAATATTATTGTGGGCAGGAGATTTCAATTCGTGGTGTTGGTCAGGTAAAACTACCATCTCCCCATCCACCCTTAAAATTAAAAAATGTCTTACATGCACTAAAATTGATTAAAAACCTGGTTTCTGTTAGACGTTTTACCACTGACAATAGTGTTTCTGTGAATTTTGATCCGTTTGGTTTTTCTGTGAAGGATTTTCAGACGGGGATACCGCTCATAAGATGTAATAGCACGGGGGACTTATATCCCATTACTTCTGTTTCCACCAATGCAGGGTCACACCTTTCATATTTGCAGCCATCTCTCCTAGTATATGGCACAGTCGGTTGGGACATCCAGGGGCACCCGTTTTTAACCATCTTAGGAAGAATAATTTGATTTCTTGTAATAGACCTTTGGAATCTTCTGTTTGTCAGACTTGTGTGTTTGGTAAATATGTTAAACTTTCATTTTCTGTGTCTACTACTACTACTATCATGCCATTTGATATTTTACATTGTTATTTGTGGACATCACCCGTTTTAAGTGCTGCAGGTCATGTAACACCCCATTTTAACCGGAGTCGAAACGGGATTACTGCGTATGGTTGATTCCTAAATTTATTCAAGGAGTCGCCACCTAATTATTATAGTGAATTAGGACACTAAAAATGTAGCATAAAATACTACAAATGGTCTCCATTTAAAGGTCTGCAAAAGCTATGTGAGATTCTATGTAAGGGTTCTTTATTATCCTAAAGGAAAGGGGTTAGGCATCCTATAGGATCCGCTAACTTGCGGTTGTCCAGTCAAACTTAGGCTTAATATCATGCTTTTAGAAAACATATGTTTTGAATAAATGCGGTTTTAATAAAAGGGTGTTGCAACGAGTTAATTTTAAAAGATGTTTAGAAATATACACAAAGCATTTTTGTATAAAATGACATATATTTAGTTTTGATAAAGCATGACAAAATGATTATGAGAATTGAGTTTTGATAGAACGTGATTTGTTTTATGCCAAAGTAGATATAGCATAAAATAAACTAGTGTTTTGAAAAGATAGGCGACGAGCCTAAAATAAATAAAACTAAATATTTTAGAGATATGGATAACGTGCCTAAAATAAGTTAAACTAGCGATTTCCGATTTTAATTTTACCCTTTCCAATCTATTAATTCTAGGACTAACTATTCTAAGCAATTCAATAATTATACAAGTGCAATAAATTAAATTACAACAGTATAAAATAAGTGTAATTAAAGAATTAAAAAAGCAGCGACTCTAGAACGGATGACGATATCATTCCGCCCTATTTGTTTGGAAGTCCCGGGACCGAAAAATGCAGGGAATGTTGATACGGATGTGGTGAGTCTCGTAGCGAGACTCTTGTTGCTCTCCAATGTATTTCATGTAAAATAAAGAAAAAGAAAAGGATTAGTAAAATATTCCAAACCTTATGACGCAAATAGATAAAATGTTCATATAAATTTAACATGTGTATATTTTAATTTTTTTAATAACCATAGCAGCCTAAGATGGGACGACAAGTTCAAGCACAATGAATCCCAACATTGTTCAAACAAATATTGGGCCTTGATAATGCAAATAAACACAGAAAGGAAAGCAGACCCAAATAATTGTTTTTCAGACCAAAATAGGATCAGATTATGCATTTCAGATTCTGGGTTTCATCCCAGTAACACACAAAAAGAAAAGACATGCCTAATATAACAATTAACAAACTTTAAGGAGAATAAATCGGCCCAAATGCAATACGATCCCAACATATGTATGAACATTGTCACATAAGCATATAAGCCACGTTGCACATTTCAGGGACTGATCTAGACAGAACATCCAAAATATATGTAATATACTTGAGGATATACAAGTGCTATAATCTTAATACATCTAGTGTACGATTAGGCTTCTACACCTTGTATACCCTGAAGTATATCATCGTATATTCAACAGGGCAGGCAGTAAAGCATAGAGAAAAGCAGGCAAAACATGAAATAATTTTAGCATCACCGATAGAAGAAAAAAAAATGTACGTAGGATACCAGTCGTATTATACTCCCAGCAAACAGATATACGAACATACAACAGGGGCTTTTCCGGACAGCGAACCGAGACACGTTTCGACTCGTCGATTCTACTCGAAGAATATGTATGTGGGTGCGAATGAAGAGAACAAAGCCTAAACGCAAGAAATTAAAAAACGAAGAACAAAAGGAAGGTCTTAGAAATCAATCCTCCAGAATCTGACCCCCTTAAAATGAAGAACAAATAGATGATATGCAAGATAAATTATCAAATTTCGGGCCCCCTCCAATGAAGAACAAAGGGGTCTTTTATAGGTGAAATATGGGGTTTAAATTCGAAAAAATAGTTGTTATAGGTCTGATTTTTGGACGATTTGTTGGTTCAAAAATGATGGATTTAAGGGAATGCAGGGCATGGGCGTGTGTCGGGTGAAGTGAAAGGAGTAGTTGGGGGGTGCAGGGAATGGGCATGGCAGCGAATTTGGGGGTGATGAGAGGGTGCGGCGGTTGAGTTTTAGGTTTGAGCCCTAAGGGCTGTTGACGATGGGGGGGAGAGGGAAAAGGTATAGGGGTTATGGGTTGCATGGCGGCGACCGTAAGGTATAGGGGCACAGGGAGTTGGGCGTCGGTCGGGTAGTTATTTAGGTGGGCTGATTAGGTATTATATTGGGCATTAATTTTATGAGTTAATTTTAGGTAAAATTAATTAGTGGTAAATTAGAAATTCAAAATTGTGATAAAATTATTTAGGTGCTTTATTAGTCTAAATTATTACAAAAAATAAAGACGGGCGTACTATTTAATTAGTGCTTAATATTTTATAATTTGAGGACGTTATTAAAATCTTATTTATTGTGCGTATTTTTCGATGTTAAATTAAAGTTGAATTATTTAAATGCTACATGCAGATGTGACATTTAAGGACTGTTTAATACTTTTATGAATGCGACGCTATTATTAAAACGCATGTGATAAATTGAAATTAATTTAATTTACAAATAAAAATTACGAAATTGCCTTTAATAAATGAGAATATACTATTTAACACGATGTGATTGTTAAATTGTTTATTTTATGTATTTATTTATGATATTAATAAAATTGCTTGTTATTATACGACGAATGCGGGCGTGAGACTCAAGGTGTGCTTAGTACTCTACGTAAAATGCGGTGTCATTATTAAATTGCTTATTTGTGCATGTATTAATGTTTTATCGCTGCATTTTATTATTTAAAAATTATTAAAAATTATTGTGAAAATTTAATGTAATTTTGTAGTTAATGACTGGACGGGAGGGTCAAAATTGGGTGTCAACAACTTGTCCCTCTTTGTATGGAGATGATGTAAGAGTCTTCAGACAAAGACGTTGACTTCTAGTCAATTTGTCTCAATCTTCAGAATTAAAATGTTGGGCAATTAGGCAAGGCTGACGCAAAATTCAAAATATGTCTCAATGTCGAGTTATGACGACATTGGGCTACCATGGTCGAAACACCAAGGCGGGCTAACGCAGACTCAAAATTTATCCCAGTGTCGAGTTATGACGACTAGGGGTGCACAATTTTCGGTCCGGACCGAAAAATCGGACCGGACCGAACCTCTTTGGACCGGACCGAACCGGACCGAGATTTTCGGTCCGGTCTTCGGTCCTGTAAAATTCTTTTTTCGGTTTTCGGTCCGGTCCGGTCCGGTCGTGTCCGGTCCTGGACCGATTTTTAATTTTATTTTATAATATATTATATTATTATATATATAATGTATGTGAGTATGTCTGTATATGTATTATGTATACACGGATACACACCTAATAGGCTAATACATTTATACATTTATATTAATACTTATAAATTTATAATAATTAACTTATTAACTACCCCCCCTCCCCCGACTTCTCGTCTGTCTCCCAGTTCCCTTCCCAATCCCCCCGACCCTCTCTCTCCAGTCTCCCTAATTCTAAATCCCTAATTCAAAATCCCTAAATCCCTAAATCCCTAAATCCCATTCCAAATTCCAATCCCAATCGCAGACTCGCGATGAGCAGCAAGAGCACTCCACCACTCGACAATCGACTCAGCTACTCAAAGACCTCACCCGCTGTCGCCTCCAGTGAGTCCGATCGTCGGTTACGCCAGCGTCGGCCGACGCGATCGCCTCTCTCGGTGTCTCACTCGAGCCGCCTCGCCTCGGTACCTCGACGCCTCGATCGCTCAATCTATCGACAGATTCGACAAGGTATAGTTCATTAGTTTGTCATTTGAAGTTGTGTAATCAAAGTTTGTATTCATTTGTATTTTTAAATGATATTAAATGTTTGTATTCACATGTAGATGATTTCTAGTACCTCTGAATCTCATATCCAATCCAAAAGGAAAAGAGACGATGAAATGACTCGTCCGTCGACTAGCGATCAGCATTGCACTCGATGGGCATTCCCCGAGGTGACCACGAGTTTGTATTTCCTTCTCAAACACCAACAAATACACTCCACACAAAGACAAGTCAGACAACTCAAACAAGTATTATGCCAACGGAGGAACGACAGTATATTACTTGCAACAAACAAAGGGCTGAATATTGGAAGGAATACAAGCTTTATTTGACTAATGGCGAGGGCAAGCGTCGAGCTGAATGTAAGTATTGCCATAAAACTTTTGCGTGTGACTCTGCTATTAATGGTAACAAAAATGTGAAAAATCATGCAACTCAATGCCTACTAAACCCGGAGAATGTGATTAAACAAAATCAAAGTAAATTGACTTTGGAGGCTGTTGCGGATAAAAAAGGAGAAGGAAAGTTGAGAAATTGGGTTTTAAATGTAAATGAAGTTAGGGAAGCGTTGTGCTATATGGTGGTAGTTGACGAACTTCCTTTTCGTTGTGTTGAAAAACCCGGTTTTAAGCATTTCATATCTGTTGCTTGCCCTGAGTATATAGTACCCTCCCGTATGACTGTGGCGCGTGATTGCTTTCAACTTTATTTGAAGGAAAAAGAAAAGTTGAAAGAATTTCTCAAATTGTCATGCCAACGAGTCTGTGTGACAACTGATTCATGGACATCTAATCAAAGAATCAACTATATGTGCCTTACCGCTCATTTTATAGACAATGATTGGAATTTGCAAAAACGAATTCTAAACTTTTGTCCAATTATAAGTCATAAGGGTGAGTCAATTGCAAAAGCTATAGAATGTTGTTTAGAGAGTTGGGATTTACATATGAAACTTTTTACCGTGACTGTTGATAATGCCTCTTCAAATGATGTTGCTTGTAGTCACTTGATGAGAATAGTTCAAAGCAATGGTAGTGCAATAAGTAAGGGAAAGTATTTGCATATGAGATGTGTCGCTCATATTGTTAATCTTATTGTTTGGGATGGTTTGAAAATAAAAGATTCTCTTAAAGCAATTGAAAGAATTCGAGCTATTGTGAAATTTGTGAGGAATTCTCCTGCTAGGCTTCTTAAATTTAAAGAAATTGCAACAGTCTTGAAAATAGAGAGCAAATCTTTGTTGTCACTTGATGTGCCCACTCGTTGGAACTCAACTTATACTATGTTGATGGCAGCTATAAAATTTGAGCGAGTATTTAATATGTTTGAACTTCATAAAGAAAACGATCTTAAAGAGCCTAATGATGTAGGGCCTCCTAATGAGAATGATTGGTTGTTGGCCAAGAGACTTGTTATCTTTCTAGAAAAGTTTTATATTTTAACTAATAATGTTTCTGCTTCTTTGAGTGTCACATGCAATAGTGCATTGTTTGATATTGGTACAGCTCTTGGAACATTAAAAGATCTAGAAAGTACTTGTGATGTAGAATTGCGTGCAATGGCTGGTAAGATGAGAGAAAAGTTTGATAAGTATTGGGGTAGTTTAGAAAGGTTTAACATGTTGATTTATGTGGCTGCCATTCTTGATCCTTCGATGAAAAAGGTTGGTTTACAATTGACTCTACATGAGATGTATGGGGAAGTGAAGGGTGATAGTTTGCTTGAGAATGTTCAACAAGTCCTAAATGATTTGTTCGATGAATATAAGGCTATGTATTTCCCTATTGTTTTGAGTGGGACAAGTGATGTATCTGAATCAAGTGACATGAGATTAGATCTCAAGGCTAAAGTTAGGAAGCTCAAATCATCGTTAGAAGCAAAGGGTAAATATAGTACGAGGCCAGAGCTTGATCGATATTTGAATGAAGAGGCGGATGAAGAAGATATTGAAATCTTAACTTGGTGGAAGCTCAATTCACTAAGATTTCCCGTTGTTTCACGCATGGCTCGAGATATATTAGCTATTCCGGATCTCTGATTTTTCGAGGTCGTGCATTTAGTACCGGAGGACGAACACTTGATCAATTCAGGAGTTCTTTGACACCTAAGGTAATACATTTTCTTTTGTATTTTTTGTAAACCAAATTTAATTTTTATTATATTAATTGGTAACTTCTGTTTCTTAACTTTTATTTTATGTTAAAGATGGTGCAAGGACTCATTTGTGGTCAAGATTGGCTTCGTTCAACTTTGATGAAGAAATCCAAACTAATTAATGTGGAAGAATCATTAGAAGATTTGCAAGATTTGGAGAATGGTATGATATATTGATATGAATATGATGATATCTCATTGCAAGCATAAGAAGAGTTACAATTCTTATTATTAACTTTATTATTTTCTTTCATACAGATTTTCAAAAGTGTGGAATTGATGAATCTACCATCTATGTTTGATGGTTTGAGTGTTTGTATATGTATAATGTATGTCATTCTCTTCCCTACTGACTACTGTTGTTTACTTGTTTTTAGTTTTGGCATGTTTGTCATTGTCTGATTTGTCTCTGGAAGTGGAATAAGAGGCATTAGGATTAGAAATTTTCAAGAATAAATTGTGGACTATGCCTAATTGCCTATTGCCTAATGTGGACACCGGACCTGGCGGACAAAGCGAGCGCGGAGTAGAAAATGAAGGAATGCAGCAAGTCGCAGTGCGGCAGGCGCAAAGCTGCAAAGCGCAAGGCAAGACTTCAAGAGCAAAGACGGCGGAAAGAAGAAAGAAGAAAGAAGAAGAAGAAAGGCAAAGAAGCAAGAAGTTAGCAAGAAGAAGCAAAGAAGAAGAAAAGCAAAGAAGAAAAGAAGAAAAGCGAAAGCAAAGAAAGAAGAAGTCGCAGCAAAGCGGCTTACTTTGTGTAAATGTAATAATAATAAATCATGTAAAAAATTTATTGCAATTTGGATTTGGGGTGTGGAGTGTGTGACACTATGGATGAAATCGAGTGGAAAGCGTGGAATTGGATTTATTGCAAATTTGCAATTTGGAATTTGAATTTCTGCATTATAGATATTCGGTCCATTCGGTCCATTCGGTCCAAATGACCGGACCGGACCGGACCTGGACCGGACCGAAAAATTCGGTCCGGTCTTCGGTCCGGTCAATTTTACTGTTCGGTCTTCGGTCCGGTCCGGTCCGGTTTTGACCTTTTGTGCACCCCTAATGACGACACTGGGCTACCATGGTCAAAACACTAAGGTGAGCTAACGCGGACTCAAAATTTGTCCCAGTGTCGAGTTATGACGACACTGGGCTACCATGGTCAAAACACCAAGGTGGGCTAACGCGGACTCAAAATTTGTCCCAGTGTCGAGTTATGACGACGCTGGGTCGTGGTGTTAAAATAAAAATAAACTGGCTTGAACTTAAGGGTGTACCGGTATCGACTTGTGACGCTGGGTCTATGATGATGTGGAATGAGTGGACCGACGCTCGAGGCCGCTTCTGTCATTCGTTGGGAAGGTTGGCCCCCAACAAATTGTCCCGGTTCGCTGTAAGAGAAAATTCACGTTGTGCTCCTGCTCCTGCATGCTAAGACTTAAACAAACGGTTAGTGCATAACTGTTAAGGCAAAATGATGATGCATAATTTTAAAAGCAATGTAACTGTATGAGTAGAAAGTGTTATCCTGTAAAAAATGTGATGCTCGTTGTGTTGATGTAATGCAGAGGTAATCGTTGCATATATGAACTGTTGATGAAGCCGTTGCATAAGTATAATAAAATAACGTCGTTGCATAAACGTTATATGGATGTCGTCGTTGCATGGACGAAATGAAGAGGTCATCGTTGCATAGATGAACTGTTGATGAAGCCGTTGCATAGGCATAATGAGATAACATCGTTGCATAAACGTTATATGAATGTCGTCGTTGCATGGACGAAATACAGAGGTCATCGTTGCATAGATGAACTGTTGATGAAGCCGTTGCATAGGCATAATGAGATAATGTCGTTGCATAGGCATAATGAGATAATGTCGTTGCATAAACGTTATATGGATGTCGTCGTTACATGGATGAAATGCAGAGGTCATCGTTGCATAGATGAACTGTTGATAAAGTCGTTGCATAGGCATAATGAGATAACGTCGTAGCATAGACGTTATATGGATGTCGTCGTTGCATGAACGAAATGCTGAGATCATCGTTGCATAGATGAACTGTTGATGAAGCCGTTGCATAGGCATAATGAGATAACGTCGTTGCATAAACATTATATGGATGTCGTTGTTGCATGGATGAAATGCAGAGGTCGTCGTTGCATAGATGAACTGTTGATGAAGCCGTTGCATAGACATAATGAGATAACGTCGTTGCATAAACGTTATATGGATGTCGTCGTTGCATGGACGAAATGCTGAGATCATCGTTGTATAGATGAACTGTTGAGGAAGTCTTTGCATAGGCATAATGAGATAACGTCGTTGCATAAACGTTATATGGATGTCGTCGTTGCATGGACGAAATGCTGAGATCATCATTGTATAGATGAACTGTTGATGAAGCCGTTGCATAAACGTTATATGGATGTCGTCGTTGCATGGACGAAATGCTGAGATCATCGTTGTATAGATGAACTATTGATGAAGCCGTTGCATAGGCATAATGAGATAACGTCGTTGCCTTGACGTGTTGCTGCTGGCGTCGTTTTCGGACTTGGCGTCGTTTTTGGACTTGTTGTGCTGATAACGTCGTTGCCTGGACGTATTGCTGCTGACATCGTTTTCGGACTTGGCGTCGTTTTCGAACTTGGCGTTATTTTTGGACTTGTTGTGCTGATAACGTCGTTGCCTGGACATATTGCTGCTGCTCCTGTAGAATAAATGCTCCTGCAAGTTAAGTTTGAGAAAAATTAGTGTATACATGTTTAAACGAAATGATAAATACATATGAAACGTGCAATTCTATGGGTAGAGATGTCGTCCCTGATACGCCTGATGACTACTGAGATGTTGTCCTTTCACGGACATGCTAAACGCTGCAACTGACGAATTGACATGATGCCTTTGTTGTGTGCGATGCGTGGGTGGCAAATTTAGCTTTATGCCCGATTTGACGCGCTAGACTTGTTGCAGAATTTTGAATTTTGACTGCTGATTATCGATGGCTCTTTCTGTTTCTGCTGCTTCTAGTGCGAACTTTGAACTTTAGATTGTTGTCATATCCTCTGCCTCTGCTGCTTCTATCTGCTTCTGCGAAGAAACTTTTTGCTGTATTTTCTGTTTCGGCTGTTGCACTTTCTGCTTCTGTTAATAAGAAAAACCTGCGCTCAAAGAAAATTTGTGAGTTTTTTTTTGGGGGGGTCGATTCGTATTTGACTTCGCCGCCTTGTTCCTTGACATCTGCGTGTCTGGCCTGTTGGGACCTGCAACCCCTGTCTGGTCTCCTACCTTGTCCCAGTTTTGAATATGCAAAGGGCGTTTGGCCTGAAGTGGGTCTCAATGGAGTTGCTTGTATATTATGTGTATTCACGTTATTTTCAAAAATAAGGGAAGGTTTCATAATGGTGTGACCGAAGCCGATTTAGGCCGCATACGTATCCTCACGAGGGAATCAGGTCATGACGTAGTTCATTACAAGCGAAATTGGGTAAAATTCTAAAGGTGGGACCGAAGCCGATATGGCCGCCTACGTATCCCCACGAGGGAATCAGGTCGAACGTAGTTCCAATGGTGCAAAAGAGAAATTGGGATTTTCTAAAAGGTGGGACCGAAGCCGATATGGCCGCCTACGTATCCCTCGAGGGAATCAGGTCGAACGTAGTTCCAATTACAAGCAAAACTTGAGCGAAACATCTTAAAGCTTAAATATGAGTCTTAAATTATTCTGCTAAACTAAATTGTTCTCCTTATCTAGACTCTAGTCAGACCAGAACAAGGGTGCAAATCCAATCTACCAATATGCCTTCTTGCTCTGCATCCTGGCTGGCTGGGTCTTCATGCTCTGCTATCAGTATCTCATTCTTTTGGCTCCTGCGTGGTGCATGCTTGGATAACTGACTGATTCAGGCGGGGCGGGTTCTGGCCAGGGAACACATCTCTTCCTTTGGGGTTCATTGTACTCGTTGGGGGAGGCATCCTCCACCTGAATGACTCCCTATTTGATCAGCTCCATTACCTTGTCTCTAAGTGTATAACACCTTCCCATGTCGTGTCCGATGGCTCCAGAATGGTATGCGCAACTTTTGTTCTTATCATGAGCTTTGGATTTGGGATTGGGCACATTCTTTGGAATTGGCTGGAGTATCCCTGCAACTCTCAACCTCTCGTACAACTGCGACAAAGGCTCGGCTAAATGGGTGTATACTTTGGCTGGCCTTTCTGTGGTATTTAGGTGGGTGTGAAGATGTTTAGTGGACGGGCTTTTGGTCGTGGCGTATACATGGGCGGGTATCGCAAGGGGTTGTCGTATGTATTGCGAAAGTAGGTTTGATGTGGCCTTTTATCTTGGTTCGTGCTTGGCTGGGGTAGGGTAGACATTTGGTTTTGTGTGGGATATATGGGTGCACTGTATATTGGTTGAATGGGATATGTAGTAAGAGGGTACTGGTAATAATTTGGAGGATTTTGACTGTTTCGGTCATTTGCAGTGACGAGTGTTTTAGTGAGGTTTCTGAGCCTTTTAATTTTGGCCTGCAGGGTTGCCATTTGCTGCAGTAATTGGGCGAGGTGTTCGATCGGATCTACACTGCTTTTCTTTTCTGAGACCTCTGCTTTGTCTATAGGAACCAAGACGGGTTCCGACTCGTTCTGCTCAAATGCCCTTGAATCAGTCATGTCACTGGATCGTGCCTTTGATCTTGTGAAATATCGATGCTCTGTCATTGCTTAGTCAAATACAAATCGACCTTTGGGGGAAGATGATAAATTCTTTTAGACAAAATGTAGCAAACTGCGTGAGTGTAAAGCACGTGATTTTGCAAAAGTGTAAATAACATTTAGCAAGTACATGTTGCACATAAATTGTCACATTGCAAGCGAGTCCTAACATGCATGGGGACCCCTTTATGCCAGAGGTAGGCCTAAACGTCACATATGCGAGGTCATGATGGATTTGTCCAAGTCGTCCAACTGTAATGCTTTTGTTGGAAATGGCGACCAAATGACGATGCAATTTTTCCAATTTCAGCATGTCATGATTAGGCTTGGATTTGTCTATCATTGTCACGCTACACATAATATGCTGGTTAGTCGTTGGGTTGAGAAACCCGTCGACAAGTTTGGTGTCTTCCTAATTGTGGTGTCAATGCCAAGGATTGACCCACCTAGGGTAAATGCATGCATGCCTTAAAATAAATGGTAGTATAGCTCTATCCTAAGTTTCTAAGATTTGTCTCACTAGACGCAAGGTTCCCGAGTGGAAAACTCGAGTGAGAAGGCTACGCGGCCACCGGTTAGACCGGACACTCCACGTATATTACCAACTCTCCTAAATTTGGGTTTTGAAGAAAGAATTTTGCTGATGCACCAAGCGCACCTCGCATGTAGTGTGTGATTGTGTGAATTTTCCAGAGTGGAAGAAATATGAGCGGAATGTCAGTTTAAGGAAAGCGGTAACAAATATCAGTTAAGACAATATGCAAATATTTATATGTAAAGTAGAATAATTTAGACAAAACATAAAAAATGAATGTAAAACACAGAAGAAGAAATTTTAAGCAGATAAGAAAAATAAAGCACAGTAATTAACCTATGTTTGTTATGGTTAAGAACCTAAATATCCTCAGTGGAGTCGCCATGTTGTAACACCCCATTTTAACCGGAGTCGAAACGGGATTACTGCGTATGGTTGATTCCTAAATTTATTCAAGGAGTCGCCACCTAATTATAATAGTGAATTAGGACACTAAAAATGTAGCATAAAATACTACAAATGATATCCATTTAAAGGTCTGCAAAAGCTATGTGAGATTCTAGGTAAGGGTTCTTTATTATCCTAAAGGGAAGGGGTTAGGCATCCTATAGGATCCGCTAACTTGCGGTTGTCCAGTCAAACTTAGGCTTAATATCATGCTTTTAGAAAACATATATTTTGAATATATGCGGTTTTAATAAAAGGGTGTTGCAAAGAGTTAATTTTAAAAGATGTTTAGAAATATACACAAAGCAGTTTTGTATAAAATGACATATATTTAGTTTTGATAAAGCATGACAAAATGATTATGAGAATTGAGTTTTGATAGAACATGATTTGTTTTATGCCAAAGTAGATATAGCATAAAATAAACTAGTGTTTTGAAAAGATAGGCGACGAGCCTAAAATAAATAAAACTAAATGTTTTAGAGATATGGATAACGTACCTAGAATAAGTTAAACTAGCGATTTCCGATTTTAATTCTACCCTTTCCAATATATTAATTCTAGGACTAACTATTCTAAGCAATTCAATAATTATACAAGTGCAATAAATTAAATTACAACAGTATAAAATAAGTGTAATTAAAAAATTAAAAAAGCAGCAACTCTAGAACGGATGACGATATCATTCCGCCCTATTTGTTTGGAAGTCCCGGGACCGAAAAATGCAGGGAATGTTGATACGGATGTGGTGAGTCTCGTAGCGAGACTCTTGTTGCTCCCCAATGTATTTCATGTAAAATAAAGAAAAAGAAAAGGATTAGTAAAATATTCCAAACCTTATGACGCAAATAGATAAAATGTTCATATAAATTTAACATGTGTATATTTTAATTTTTTTAATAACCATAGCAGCCCAAGATGGGATGACAAGTTCAAGCACAATGAATCCCAACATTGTTCAAACAAATATTGGGCCTTGATAATGCAAATAAACACAGAAAGGAAAGCAGACCCAAATAATTGTTTTTCAGACCAAAATAGGATCAGATTATGCATTTCAGATTCCGGGTTTCATCCCAGTAACACACAAAAAGAAAAGACATGCCTAATATAACAATTATCAAACTTTAAGGAGAATAAATCGGCCCAAATGCAATACGAGCCCAGAATATGTATGAACATTGTCACATAAGCATATAAGCCACGTTGCACATTTCAGGGACTGATCTAGACAGAACATCCAAAATATATGTAATATACTTGAGGATATACAAGTGCTATAATATTAATACATCTAGTGTACGATTAGGCTTCTACACCTTGTATACCCTGAAGTATATCATCGTATATTCAACAGGGCAGAAAGTAAAGCATAGAGAAAAGCAGGCAAAACATGAAATAATTTTAGCATCACCGATAGAAGAAAAAAATGTACGTAGGATACCAGTCGTATTATACTCCCAGCAAACAGATATACGAACATACAACAGGGGCTTCTCCGGACAGCGAACCGAGACACGTTTCGACTCGTCGATTCTACTCGAAGAATATGTATGTGGGTGCGAATGAAGAGAACAAAGCCTAAACGCAAGAAATTAAAAAACGAAGAACAAAAGGAAGGTCTTAGAAATCAATCCTCCAGAATCTGACCCCCTTAAAATAAAGAACAAATAGATGATATGCAAGATAAATTATCAAATTCCGGGCCCCCTCCAATGAAGAACAAAGGGGTCTTTTATAGGTGAAATATGGGGTTTGAATTCGAAAAAATAGTTGTTAGAGGTCTGATTTTTGGACGATTTGTTGGTTCAAAAACGCTGGATTTAAGGGAATGCAGGGCATGGGCGTGTGTCGGGTGAAGTGAAAGGAGTAGTTTGGGGTGCAGGGAATGGGCATGGCAGCGGATTTGGGGGTGATGGGAGGGTGCGGCGGTTGAGTTTTAGGTTTGAGCCACGAGGTCATTGACGATGGGGAGAGGAAAAGGTATAGGGGTTATGGGCTGCGGGCGGCGACGTAAGGTATAGGGGCTGCGGAGTTGGGTCATGGTCGTGGGTAGTTATTTAGGTGGGCTGATTAGGTATTATATTGGGCATTAGTTTTAGGAGTTAATTTTAGGTAAAATTAATTAGTGGTAAATTAGAAATTCAAAATTGTGATTAAATTATTTAGGTGCTTTATTAGTCTAAATTATTACAAAAAATAAAGACGGGATTGCTATTTAATTAGTGCTTAATATTTTATAATGTGAGACCGTTATTAAAATCTTATTTATTGTGCGTATTTTGCGATGTTAAATTAAAGTTGAATTATTTAAATGCTACATGCAGATATAACATTTAAGGACTGCTTAATACTTTTATGAATGTGACGCTATTATTAAAACGCATGTGTTAAATTGAAATTAATTTAATTTACAAATAAAAATTACGAAATTGCCTTTAATAAATGAGAATATGATATTTAACACGATGTGATTGTTAAATTATTTATTTTATGTATTTATTTATGATATTAATGAAATTGCTTGTTATTAAACGACGAATGCGGGTGTGAGACTCAAGGTGTGCTTAGTACTCTACGTAAAATGCGGTGTCATTATTAAATTGCTTATTTGTGCATGTATTAATGTTTTATCGCTGCATTTTATTATTTAAAAATTATTGTGAAAATTTAATGTAATTTTGTAGTTAATGACTGGACGGGGGGGTCAAAATTGGGTGTCAACAGGTCATAAGTACTATTTACTCATTCTTGATGATTGATCGGGATACCCCGGCACGACGAAGACTGGCCGCTTTGTTTCGGGGTACCACCGTTGGCTTTTTCGAATTTTTTGTAGACCTTTCCCTTAGGACAAAAATCACAAACCTATAACATTTTAAAACAATTTAGTGTGTTTATCACAACTCAGTTTGGCAAAACCATTAAATGTTTTCAATGTGATAATGGGGGAATTTATAAATGCCCAATTTTAGAATTTTTGTATCCAAAATAGGATGTATGTCCGTATTTCTTGTCCACATGCATCCTCTCAAAATGGGAAGGCTGAAAGAAAGATTCGAACAATCAATAATATGACTCGCTCTATCCTTTTACACTCGTCCACACCATCAAATTTTTGGCAACATGCTCTCCAAATGGCTACATATCTCTTAAATATTCTTCCTATTAAACAAATCTCGAATGTGTCACCTACTCAGGTATTGTACAACCGCATTCCTTCAGTTACCCATTTACAAGTTTTTGGGTATTTGTGTTATCCGTTATTTCCGTCCACCACCATTCATAAACTCCAAGCTCGGTCTACTCCATGTGTATTTTTAGGGTATCCACAGAATCATAGGGGATATAAATTCTTTGATATGCCAACAGGTAAAATTATTATCTCTCGTCATGTCATATTTGACGAATCCAAGTTCCCGTTTGCAACATCTCGAGCGGCATCCCCACATTCATATGATTTTCTGGACGACAAAATTCATACTATTTTGAGGTATCATCTTAACTCTCAAAATAATATTGTAGGACCCTCACTGAATCCGACACCTATCACCCCACCCCCTCATCCTACTACTTTGTCCCAGCCCAGTACCGGACACACTCCTTCAGCCCAAAATACCGCAATTTCCATGCCCATTGCTTCGGCCCAAAATCCCAATACAACCCACTCAACCAACACTTCTCAACGGACCATGAAAACCCGTGCTATGCGTGGCATTTTTTTGGCCTAAACACCAATTTAACCTCACCACCTCAGTCCAACCCTCACCAATTTCCAAAAACCCCAAAGTTGTCTTATCAGACCCGAATTGGAAGGCTGCCATGTTAGATGAATTTACTGCTCTTATTTAAAATAAGACGTGGGATTTAGTACCACGAACATCTAATGCGAACATAATTCGTTCTACGTGGGTTTTTTGTCATAAAAAGAATTCTGATGGTTCTTTTGCGAGATACAAAACTCGTCTTGTTGGTGATGACAGGTCTCAACAGTAGGAGTTGATTGCGGGGAGACATTCAGTCCGGTGGTAAAACCTGAAACTATCAGAACTGTTCTTAGTCTGGCACTGTCGAAATCATGGTCCATTCATCAGTTGGATGTCAAGAATGCATTTTTACATGACCACTTGCAGGAAACGGTATACATGCATCAACCATTGGGATTTCACGATCTTGCCCGTCCAGATCACGTATGCCTACTGAGGAAATCTTTATATGGTCTGAAACAAACCCCTCGGGCATGGTATAACAGGTTTGCAGGTTTTGTTTTCAAATTGGGATTCTCTCACAGCAAGTCTGATCAGTCTCTTTTTATTTATCGAAAGGGAACTGATATGGCTTATATACTCCTGTATGTTGATGACATTATTCTCACTGCATCTTCAACCTCGCTTCGTCAGTCTATTATGTCTCTTCTTGCACCAGAATTTGCAATGAAAAATTTAGGCCTGTTGAATTATTTTCTTGGCATTGCTGTAAATCACTATGCAGGAGGTCTATTTCTTAGTCAAAAGAAGTATACAGAAGAGATAATTGACAAAACAGGGATGTCTTCATGCAAACCTTCTCATACTCCGGTGGACACGAAGGCAAAGTTGAGTAACGCTTCAGGTACTCCATATAGTGACCCCACACATTACCGCAGCCTGACTGGAGCATTGCAGTATCTCACATTTATGAGACATGATATTTCCTATGCGGTCCAGCAAGTTTGTTTACACATGCATGATCCAAAGAAAGAACATATGGGGGCTCTCAAGAGGATTCTGCGGCATGTCAATGGTAATCTTCACTTCGAACTTCATCTGTATAAGTCCTTCATCTCAAGTCTTTCTGCCTACACTGATGCAGATTGGGGCGGGAATCATTTTCTACAAAATATACATACACGTGTAGGATTTAGTTATGGTATATTTTGTATAATATACTTGTATATTATTTAGTCTTGTAGTCTTACCATAATTGTATGATTAGTCTCCTATACAAATGCTGATTGGGGTGGTTGTCCGGATACCAGGCGTTCTACGTCTGGTTATTGTATGTTTCTTGGTAATAATTTGGTCTCATGGTCTGCCAAACGTCAATCCACGATTTCACGTTTGAGTGCAGAGACCAAGTATCGAGGGGTAGCCAATGTAGTTGTCACGCCCTTTTTCGACCGCGATATTTATTTTAGCGAATCCTGCTTAATAGATGTTAGAAAATAAAATAAATGTTAAAAGGTACAAAAATGCAAAAAAGGGGTGCTAAAAGTGCTAAGATGCTAAAGTAGGGTGCTAAGGGTGCTAGAATCATGCTAAAAGGTAAAAGGTGCTAAAGGGTTAAAGGATGCTAAAAGTAGTGCTAGGGTTCGCGGAGTCGCCACCTAATTATTTTGGGTGAATTAAGACACCTAATTGTCGACTAGGTTAAATTCGTCATTAACTCCATTTAATGGTCTGCAAAACAATGTGAGATTGTGGGCAAGAGTTCTTTATTATCCTAAAGGGAAGGGGTTAGACACCCTAAAGGATCCGCTAACTTGCGGTTGTCCGTTCAAACCTAGGGTAATTATTGTGCTAAAGAAAATGCATGTTTAGAAATATTTAAGTAAGGATATTGCGAGTGTTTTATAAAAGATGCATTTTTGATAACAAGTTTGTAAGACTAATGCTATAAAAATATATGTAAAGTTTTAAGGTATTTATATTATTTATAAAAGATGATGTAAAGTTGATTTATCATAGATGCATTTTTTATAAAAGATTTGAAAGACTTGTGCTACATGTAAAGTTTAAAAGTGTTCATTTATTTTTATTTATAAAATAAATGATGCAAAGTTGATTTATAGACTAAATGTATGCACTTACTAGAAAATTTGATTTTTTATATGTGGCATAGTGCAAAAAGACGATTATCATTTGGCAAAGTTTAGTCATGCATGACAAGCCTAAGATAATTAACTTTAAGGGAAGCAAATTTCTAGTATCCAACTATTTGCTAATCTATTGATTCAAGATTTAATTATTCTAAGTGTTCTAATAATTAATGTAGCGTTAGACAATTAATTACAAAAATGAATGAGGGCGGGATAGGAAACCAATAAAGGGCAACTCGAAGGAGTGGCGATGTAATTCCGCCTGTGGTTTCGAATTTCTGATGCGGATAGCAAGATGCATACAAATGCGGGTGAATGAAGATCTTCAATTGATGGAAGGCGCGATGAGTCTCACAATGAAACTCGTCATTCGGTTCCGGTGTATTTCATGTAAAAGAAAGAAAAAATAAGGATTAGTACATGCCCAAAAATAAGAAACAAACACTTGACATAAGAATTAGCACAACCGTTTTAGATTTTCCAAAAAATTAACATAGACGCAGCATAACCGTTTCAATAACCACAAATATATGAATTTAATATCCCGTCTGGAATCAACATAAATACCCACATGTAGCCTAGTAATCCCAGCATAATTAGGAACTTAAACCAATTATGAACACCAAGAAGAGCCAAATAAAGGGGTGATATACATGGAGTATATTCGATATACTCTTGCGTATATGTACACAGTATATACCATTCTTAGAATGAATTCACTCAAACAGACATGGCAGGACAGGTTCGAGGCTCGATACTCGACATTAAGGTGAAACAGATTACAAAACAGGTTCATTTCGGCTAGAGATACTCCTAGATACTGCAAATTCCAGTAATTCTAACCCACGGCAACACAACAAACAGTCCAATCATATTGAGATTAGCATGACTTCTATCTAAGACCGTTGATTTAGGGACTGTCTAATATCGATTGGTTTCGCGTATAAGACATGACAGGGAGAGGGAAGATACATTAATATCTACAACATACACTATTTAAACAAGTAATCAGACAAGCACACAGAAGACATGAGGGGAGAGACATTAGACAAGATATCATGCAAGTATATGAGCTAAAAGATTCAATTTCCGGCCTATAAATAGGACATACCAGACACCAGTTAACAAACCACCAGGACGATTGACATTTACTCTGCCCTTTTTACATCCTAACAATGCTGATTTGTATAAGTCATAATCCTATGTCACATATGTCTGATTCATACAGTGAGGGCACATTCAAGCCTAAACGAGTCACCTATCCTCAATGATCATCAATCAACCACTGTCCTGAATCATTTTAACTACATGTAAGCTTCTGAATAGATCTCTTGACGACTTTTATGCACTCATTAATATTTCCAGATTGTTTAACCAGTTGGCAACTTGTTATTTGCTTTTAGGTTCAATTTGGGATAGACTTCAGTGATATTAAAATCAGACATAGAAATACAATTTACAAAAACACAAATATTCCTAGCTCTAATTACACAGGTTCTTATATATATTGCGAGTACAATAGGCCATTCCCAGGTTGGTAGCATAACAGGTAAAGAGTTGTTTTACTATGCGACATGAACACAGATTTACGATAAACACATATGAATTGTATACTTCAACTAACACATCGTAGTCGCGAGTATTAACAACAACCCGCATCAGTACAAACAGGCTTAATGATAGGACAAACAATCACCGATATCAACTTAATGCATGCTTAAACAGTTGTTCAAAACACATATTGTACACATTAATGTTAAAAAAACAAAATCTAAGACTAGAAGGGTAAAACATTACCTTCTACGGGCAGCGAATCGAGGCAGCGTATCAAGTGTCGATCCACTCGGAGTTTTGTTGCGATGCGATAAAAAAGGGGATGAGATTTCGTTTGTTACTCACCGGCTTTCTACTAGTTTTAGACTAGTTTTCAGTTGATCTTTGTTGTTGTTCGAAAGTGTGAAGGATTTCGATGTCGATTCCTCACTGTGGGCGTGATATGGGTGTCTGCTATTCTAAGGGCTTCTCCCGTGCTCTTCCCCGATCTCCTCTTTTTTTCCCTCCTCTTGCATGTGTATGTTGCTATGCTTATATAGCCCTAATTCGGGTTCTAGTGTTGGTAAGTATTGATGCGATTTTTTGACTGATTCGGACGAATCTTGGTATTAATAACTATGATTTGGTTTCCATTCTTGGTAAGCTTTGATATGATTTTATTTTTGGGTGCATGGTAAGGGAATGACGGGGATGATGAGAGTGTGAGTACAGCTCCGGATTCTCCGGCGAGAATCTCGGCTGAGGCGTTGGCGGCGACAGGGTGCGAGGTTGAGGGGCGAATTCATTTAGGTTTAGGTTTTGTTTCTGTTTTATGGGTTGTGGACGATGGGTTGTAGGGTTGAAGGGAGAGAACTAAAGGGCTGGGGTGAGTTGGGTCGCGCGGGTTTTGGGCTGCGGATTTAAAGGGTGGGCTTATTTTATTAGGTATTAGTTTTTTAGGTGTTTTTTTAAAATTTTGTAAAAATTAATTAATGAAAAATAAATGGGGGTTTAAATTATTATTAAATTATTTAAATGTTAAATGCAAATATGATATTTAAGGATTGCTTAATGCTTTTATAAATGTGACACTATTATTTTTAAAAAATAGTGTAATTTTATAGTTAATGACTAGACGGGAGGGTCAAAATTGGGTGTCAACAACTTGTCCCTCTTTGTGTAGAGATGATGGAAGAGTCTTCAGACAAAGATGTTAACTTATAGCCAATTTTGTCTCGATCATCAGAATTTAAAAATGCTGGGCAATTAAGACGAGGCTGACACGAAATTCAAAATTTGTCCCAGTGTCGAGTTATGACGACACTGGGCTACCATGGTCAAACACCAAGGCGGGCTAATGCGGACTTAAAATTTGTCCCAGTGTCGAGTTATGACAACGCTGGACTACCATGGTCAAACACCAAGGAGGGCTAATGCAGACTCAAACTTTGTCCCAGTGTCGAGTTATGACGACACTGGGTCGACGTGATGTTAAAATAAACTGGCTTGAGCATGGGGGTGTACCGATATTGACTTATGAAAACGCTGGGCTTATTGGTGATGTGGAATGAGTGGACCGACGCTCGAGGCCGCTTGTGCCATTTGTTGGGAAGGTTGGCCCCCCAACAAATTATCCCGGTTCGCTGTAAGAGAAAATCTACGGTGTGATCCTGCTCCTGCATGCTAAGACTTAAGAAAACGGTTAGTGCATAATTGTTACGGCAAAATGATAACGCATGATTTTATAAGCAATGTAACTGTGTGAGTAGAAAATGGTATCCTGTAAAAATGTGATGTTTGTTGTGTTGATGTGATGTTGCAACTGCTGTGATTTTTGTCCTTGCACGGACGCGTTGCGATTGTGAATGCGGATATGTTGTCCTTACTGCAACTGCCCCTTTAGATTGAAGCTCTGTAGACTAAAGTTCAAGAAAAAGTTAGTGCGTAACTGCTAAGACAAAATAATAAAACATGAATATATAAGAAATGCAATTCTGAGAGTATAGAAAGTGTCCTTGCGTAGATGTGATATGTTGATGACGTCGTGCCGTTTTACGCCGGCGTCGTTCGGACTACGTGTCATTTCGAACTCGGGCGTCGTTTTGGTTGGCGTCGTTTTCGGACTTGGCGTCGTTTTTGGACTTGGCGTCGTTTTCGGACTTGGCGTCATTTTCGGACTTGGCGTCATTTTCGAACTTAGCGTCATTTTCGGACTTGGCGTCGTTGGCGTCGTTTTTAGACTTGGCGTTGTTTCCGGACTTGGCGTCGTTTTCAGACTTGACGTCGTTTTCGGACTTGGCATCATTTTCGGACTTGGCGTCGTTTTTAGACTTGGCGTCATTTTCGAACACGATGTTGATGAAGGCGTCATGGTGTTGATGGCGTCATGATATTGATAATGCTGTTGATACTCTATGTAATACGATGAAGATGTGATTGATGGCGTCGTTATGCGGGCGCGTTGTCTTTGATAGCGTCGTTATGCGGGCGTGTTGTCCGATAACGCGTCATTGCCTGGACGTGTTGTGCTGATGACGTCGTTGCCTGAACGTGTTGCGCTGATGACATCGTTGCCTGGACGTGTCGCGATGCTCCTGTAGAATAAATGCTCCTGCAAGCTAAACTTGAGAAAAATTAGTATATAACTGTTAAAAAAATGATAAATATATGAGAAATGCAATTCTGTGGGTAGAGATGTCGTTCCTGTGGGATGTGTGGGATGTTGTGAATGCTGAGATGTTGTCTTTGGGCGGACGTGCTAAATGCTGCAACTGCTGAGATGTTGCTGTAATGCGTTTTGTGGACCGTGTGTTTGTGCATCGCATGAATTGCAATTTGACTTTATGCCCGAGCTGATGCGCTAGACTTTGTTGCGGGATTTGAACTTTGATTGTTGATGTCTGTCTGCTGCTTCTTTCTGCTTCTGCTAATATGGAGAACTTTTGTTGTATTTTATGCTTCTGCTAATATGAAGAACCTGCGCTCAAAGAAAATTTGTGAGTTTGAGGGGGGCGGTTGATTCGCATTGACTTTGTAGTTTTGACCCTTGATGCTCGGACGTTTGCCTTGTTTGGACACATAACTCCTGTCTGGTTTCCTACCTTGAATAGCTGTTAATGGTCCTAGTTTTGAATATGCAAAGGGCGTTTGGCTTAAAGCGGGTCTCAATGGGATTGCTTGTCTATCATGTGTATTTTCGTTATTTTCAAAATAAGGGAAGGCTTCCTAATAGTGTGACCGAAACCGATTTAGGCCGCCTACGTATCCCCATGAGGGAATCAGGTCATAACGTAGTTCATTACAAGCGAAATTGGGTAAAATTTCTAAAGGTGGGACCGAAGCCGAAACGGCCGCCTACGTATCCGTCAAGGGAATCAGGTAAAACGTAGTTCCATTTTATTACATATAAAGGACAAAATATATTAAACTAACTATTTTAGGACTCGGAGGGCCAAGGCAAGGGCACGGGTCCATTTGTTCAAAATATCTTCTTGCTTTGCGTCTTCAATGGTTGAGTCTTCAGTAGGATCATCCTTTGCAGCACACAACTAAACCAATGACTTATTCATCAGTTAAACAATTTCCGGCAAGGAGCACCTCCCTTTCTCTGGCGGTTGATCGATGATTCAACTTTCTTCCCTTTTCGGGCTGGCGTAATAGTCCCTTCCAGACTGTTTTCTTCATCTTTAGCTATCATGTTCACATAGTCATCTTCATAACCGGGAAGAAGGTTATTGTTTGCACTGAGAGGAGCATCTTTCGGCTGAATGACTCCCTCTTTGATTAACTCCTCTATTCTGTCCTTGAGTGTATAGCAATTTTCGATGTCGTGTCCCTCGACACCGGAGTGGTATGTGCAATGTTTGGTTTTATCATGCCCTCGGAAAGTAGGCCTGGGGGTATTTCTGGGAATTGGTTGGAGTATTCCTGCGGCTTTCAGCTTCTCATACACTTGGGCTATGGGTTTGGCTAAAGGTATATAGGTTTTGGTTGGTTTTCTTTCGGCATCTATGCGGGGTTTGGGTCCGTTTGGTGTGCGGGTTCGTGATTGTGGTGAGTATTTTGGATATGTTGGTTGGGTATGGTAAATAGGATATGGGGTAGCGCAGTGCTGATAATACGACTGTGGATTTTGAGTGTTTTGGTTATAGTAAGAAGGTGGTGAAATTTGATACACTGGAAGTGTTCTGGACTATGTTCCTGAATGATCATGACAGAGGGTGATGCATCTCTTCTCCTCTGTGAGGTACCTCCTATGGAATCTGACTGCATTGTTCTGCTAGTTGCTTGCAGGGCTGTCAGGTTTGTAATCCTGCCCGTTTTAATGCCTTCTTCCACGAAGTCGCCCATTCTTACGACTTCTGCAAAATTTCGCTCAATTACACTGATCATCCTTTCATAATACGTCGCGTCTCTTAAAGACTGCACGAACAAGGTGGTCATTTCGCTCTCTGCCATTAGAGGTTGGACCTTTGCTGCTTCTGATCGCCACCTCAGGGCGTATTCCCTGAAAGTTTATGTGGATTTCTTTTCAAGCTTCATAAGATAAAATCTATCCAGGACAGTGTCAGTGTTAAATCTGAATCTATCCATGAAATCTTGTGCCATGGCATTCCAACCGTCCCATTTGCGAGGGTCTTGGCATGTGTACCAGTCCAGCGCCTCGCCGGTTAGACTCCTGATGAACAATTTCATGATGATTGCTTGATTTTTCCCAACTCCAATCAATTTATCGCAATATGACCTTAGATGAGCTCGGGGATTCCCTTTTCCATCGAACATGTCAAATTTGGGCACTGATCGGTGTATTTATATACACCTTTTGAGTCATTTTTAGTTAGTCTTTTGCCCATTTTTGTACAAATACGTGTCGTCTTAGGATAGATTTTCTTTCTTTTGAGTCATAATGGTTTAAAGTGGCTCATTGGCGAAAATGAGCAAAAAGAGGGCAGAAACAGAGGTTCCAGAGCTCAAAAAGCTAGAAAGTTGGCGAACCGGGCAAGAAACAGGGCGGCGCCTCCAGCCAGCAGCGTCAAAGCGCCACGGCGCCAGTTGCAGGGCCGCGGCGCCGAGGCGGGAATTCTGCCAAATTTGAATGGGAATGGGCCAAGTCCTAGAGGGAAAAGGTTAAGAACGATTGGGAGGCTATAAAAAGCAGTTTTTAGGTCAGATTAAGGGTTCCAAAAAAACTTTGCCAATTCATCACAACCTTGGAGATCAAGATTGAAGACTACTTTTGTGTAATTTCTTTGTTCTTTGTTTTATTTCTTTATAGTTTATGTTGGATATTAGTTTAGTTCTTGGCATGTCTATGGCTAGGAACTAACTAAATTTAGGGCTTTCCTTCTCAAATCACTTGAAACTCATTCTTATGAATTAATGCATGTTTTGGTTCCTTCTTATCATTGTTGAGATTTATTCAATATTTGTCTTGAATGCTTGGTAATTAATTGATCACTAATTATCATAATTTATATGATTTCTAATCAAAAGCCGAAAGGGGAGATTGTGAATATGCTATAGTTGAATAAACATAGGTTAAATCGTGGACGAAAGTACCCCGATACTTGTGTAGCTTAATAGGTTATTGCTCTAATCCTCCTTTATAGTCAATCTTATCACCGAAAGGTAGAAGGGTTCTATATTGGGGTTGAGTGTTTATATTACCTTAACAAGATTATAAAACGGCTTAGTTAACCTGCTGTCTCAAATAGAAGAAGAACCATAATTAATTGCATTAATAAGTAAGATGAGCGGATAGTTGAGGAGATTTGGAGGCCCTATTTCCACCATATCTGAAGTAAAACAAAGTAATTTAGTTAGCATTCATAAGTATAGTTATAAACAATTCATCAATCATCGGTTACCAAATAGATACCATATAATAGAGTTTGAGAATTGGACACTAATACCTGAGGACGATAACTCGGTCTTCTAGACTATATTACTTGTCACGACACGTGCACTTGCGTTAGTGTGTGCATAAATCGCGCATCAATTTTTTGGCGCTGTTGCCGGGGATTGGCGTAGTTCAATATCATTTTATCTATTCTTAATTTCTAATTTGGTTTTTATTATTTTTTATTATTATTTTTATTACTATATATTTCTCTTTTATTCGTGAAACCCGTGCGCCGTAATCCGTTTGTTGATTTTGATCTGTTGCAGGCATCTAGTTTATGAGAAGAAGAAGAGGAGCAGATACACTTGTTCCCTTTAACCCGGAGATTGAAAAGACTTGCAAACAGAACAGGAGAAACCAACGAATTTTGGCCTTAATAGCAATGGGGGGCTTGCAGAACAACAATGAGATGAACGAAGGGTTAGGTGATCATCAACCTAACCAAAGGATGCCCCGGAGATTGCCAATGGATGTGGAAGAGAGGGTCCAGGTCCAAGCTAAGAGAAGCTTGGGAGATTATGTGTTGTCAAGGGTGAATGGAGCACAAACTTGCATCAGACTCCCAGTAATAGGAGCAAATAATTTTGAAATCAAGCCTGCGATCCTGAGTATGGTGCAGAATACTGTTCAATTCGGAGGGTTGCCATCGGAAGATCCTCACATGCACATAGCGAACTTCTTGGAGTTGTGTGCAACTTTCAAGTATAATGACGTTACTGACGCCGCCATCCGATTGAGGCTCTTTCCCTTCTCAATCAGGGATAGAGCGAAAGTTTGGTTGAATTCCCTGCCTACAGATTCTATATTCACATGGCAGGAGTTGGCACAGAAGTTTTTAGCAAAGTTCTTTCCACCGTCCAAAGCCGCTAAGCTGAGAGGGGAGTTGAACAACTTTTATCAGGCTGATGGAGAGTCACTCTATGAGGCTTGGGAGAGATTTAAAGATTTGCAAAGGAAGTGTCCACATCATAGCATTGAGCTGTGGAATTTGGTCCATATTTTCTACAATGGGCTAAGCGGGACCACATGAACTATCATTGACGCAGCCGCAGGTGGAACTTTCACGAGGAAGACATCACACGAAGCCCATGATTTGTTAGAAGACATGGCCACCAATAATCATGTAACAGAGGACAGAGGGGTGAGTGGAAGAAGAGCAATAGGAGTTCATGAGATTGATGCCATCACAATATTAAATGCACAAGTTGCTCTCTTGATCAAGCAACTGCAACAGAACACAATGTCAGTGAATGCAGTTCAAATGCCATTGAGTTGTGAGATGCGTGGAGGTCCACATACCTTTGATAGGTGCCCATCAGCAGATCCCAACAACATCTCGATCGAGCAAGCAGAATGTCAAGCAATAGGGAATTATCAAAGGCCCCAGAACAACCCCTATTCAAATACCTACAATCCAGGGTGGCGGAATCACCCTAACTTTTCATGGAGGGGTGATCAAGGCGTGAGAACCAATTTGAGGCGATGCAAAATCGGCAACCATTCACTCGGGCCTCATCTTCACAATAATTCGATGCACTGCTCAACAAGAAAGCGGATGAGTTGAAGCGACCTGACACTCACCATCTCGCGAGACCAGTTCATGGCGAGACCATATCCTCTATCGAGAATTTGGAGACGCAGTGGGACAACTAGCGAAGATGGCAAACAACAGTCACGGGCACTTTGCCTAATGTCTGAAGATGAACCCCAGAAGCGATTGCAGCGATGCGGTGAGGAATGGAAGCGATTAGAACAACTTACACCCGGCTGTAGTAGAGCAGAGTATATGCGAGAGGGAGAGGGTTCATCAAGACCGCCTATGTTAGAAAGTTCCAGATTCGGTGAGGAATACACTGAGAGGATTCCTTACCCGCAGAGGTTGCAAAGGAAAGTGGTTGATAAGCAATTCTCCAAGTTCTTGGAGGTATTCAGAAAGCTACACATTAACATTCCGTTCATTGAGGCATTGGAGCAAATGCCGACTTATTTTAAATTCATGAAGGAAATTCTTGGGAAGAAGAAGAAGTTGGCGGAGTATGAGACGGTGGCACTGATAGAGGAATGCAGTGCCATCTTGCAGAAGAAATTGCCCCCCAAACTCAAGGATCCAGGGAGCTTCACATTGTCTTGCACAGTTGGCAGGGTGACATGTAATAGGGCCCTTTGTGATTTAGGGGATAGCATAAACCTTATGCCATTGTCTATTTTTAAGAGGTTGGGGTTGGGTGAGGCCAAACCAACCACTGTGAGCTTGCAGTTAGCAGATAGAACAGTGGTACATCCCAGAGGAACGATTGAAAATGTCTTAGTTAAGGTGGGAAAATTCTTCTTTCCTGCGGACTTCCTCATCCTTGATATGGAGGAAGATGATGATATCCCCATCATATTGGGAAGACCATTCTTGGCAACCGGGAGAGCCCTGATTGATGTGGAGAAGGGCGAGCTGACACTCAGAGTGGAGAATGAAGAGATGGTGCTCAAGGTGTTCAAAAACATCATTGAAACCCCAGTCATGAGCAAGTGTTTTGCAGTTAGCACTGTCAGCACATCGGTTGAGCCAGCACAAGCCAAAGCAAGGGAAATAAGTCCGCCAAAACAAGTAAACAACGCTAAACCTCCTCTTGAGAAAAAGGAGAAAAAGAAAAACAGAAGGCGGAAGCGAAAAATATTGATGAAATGGATAGGCTGTGGGGTTAATCTACCCCATGCCTCTTGATAAGGAACTTGCGTCCGGCTAAAAGACGTTAAAGACACTGCTACTTGGGAGGCAACCCAAGGTTATTTTATTTTATTTTATTTTAGTTTTGCAATTTAGTTTTAATTAGAACAGTCTCACGGAAGGTATCGTTTGCATGTTGTGATGACAGGTACAGGGCCAAACATTTAGAGGATGAAAACGGAGAGATCAAAGGAAAAAAAAATCGGCTCAGCACCACGGCGCCCAGCAGAGGGCCGTGGCACGGAAAATGCGAAGAGCGCGAAAGTTCGGCCATGGCGCTAGTTCTGAACGCGGCTCAAAAGTCGTAAGAGCTCTGAAGTTTAGGTGTCGCGACGCCAAATCAGAGCGCCACGGCGCTAGAAATTCAGAGGGTCGCAGAAGTTTAGGCGCCACGGCGCCAATAGCAGGGCCGCGACGCCGCGATAAAAAATCTGAGTTTTAAAGGAGCCCTAATCCGATTTTCCTCTCTCCAAATCAAAAACTCAAACCTTTCCTCCCTCCAAAACCCACGAAATTAACCCCTTTTTCCTAAAAATCTTCCACAAACTAAACTCAATCACAACCAAAGTACTTAAATTCCTTACACCCTTAACCATCTTAAACAACAACCCTCATTCCATTGCCTCAATACATCATTAGGAACAAGAAAATCTTGAAGAACACCGTCCAAGGTAACCTTTATCACTTTTCTTGAAATCTTCAATACAATCAGGGGAGGCAATAGGTGGGGAGGTGCTTTATTGGTGGATGGTGTGTGGTGTGTTGAAGTTAGGTGTGAAAATTTCGCGGAAGATTATACGAAGTGAGCGTGGGGTGTTGTACCGGTGTTTTTGAGTGAAGTTTGGGGGTTGAAGAGTGTTGTAGCTTACTGATTACACTGTGTGTTGATTGGTTTGATTGATAGTGCTAGGTAATATCACTGAAACAAAGGAAACGCTGCTGAATTTATCTAAAAATGTCTGTCAAGAAGAGGAGAGCTTCCACATCCACCTCCGTCCCTCAATATGATACTACTAGGTTTGTCAGTCAAAACGCTGAAGATAGATATCACAAACTTAGTACTAGGCCCTTGATCCCTGAGAGAGGAATGGAGTACCAAAAGGAGTCATTTGAGGAGGGAGATGCCTATGAGCCTATTCGGGCGATGATAGAGGTCATGGGGTGGAAGAGATTTGTTAACCCAGAAAGAATAGCACCGCAGAACACTGTAATGGTGAAAGAATTTTATGCTAACTTTCCAGAGAGGGTAGATGATAGATGCTTTGTGAGAGGACATTATGTGCCTGTGAGCCGAAGTGGTGAATGTGCTATTAAGAACAGTCGATGTTGAAGAAAGAGGTGACGATCGGAGCTATTTCAGAACTTGGTCTAGAGACACCAACAACATCGACTGGGATGTCGTCGCAAACACATTATGCTACCCTGAGGCTGAGTATGATATTGCAAGAAATGGATTGAGAGGACTGAACAGATGTCAGTTCAACAAAACAGCCAAGGGTTGGTTATATTTTGTCAGTGCCCGCCTAATTCCATCGATGCACTTCACCAGAGTGCCAGTAGATAGAATAAAAATGATATATGAAATCATGGTAGGGAAGAAGATTGACGTTGGGAAGAAAATATTGCAAAACATTAGAGAAACCAGTAGGTTGGTAACGACAGGTGGGTTGGGACATGGATCACTTATTAGCAGCTTATGTTCCAGACATGGAGTCCCAACCCTACCCACTGATACATATGAGAAGGGTCAACCTCCTGTGTCATATGGGATAGTACATGCCTTTCCAGAACCAATCCCTCCAGCAGCAACACGAAGGAGACAAGCACCAGCAGCAGCACCACCACCAGCAGCAGAGGCTGCCATGGATGAAGATGAGCCTGAGACAGAGGCTCGGCGAAGCGATAGCGACCGCGGCGGCCGAAATTAGAACCTCCGATACCTATAATGGAGCAGTTGCTCATGAACCAGAGGAGGATGATGCAGAGCTTTGACATAATGATACATGGTCAACAGGACATGAGGCAAGGACAACAAGAACTAAGGCAGGAGCAACAATAGTTGCACCAAAGATTTGATGAGATGAGTTCCTTGTTCAACCAGTGGTCCATGCATTATTCGCCGCCACCGCCACCACTTTAAACCAAGTTTGTAAGTTGTCCTGTTTTCTTTTATTTTTTTTAGTCTTGCACACATTGGGAACAATGTGTGATTTAAGTTTGGGGGGGTGTCTTATTGTTTTTGAGTCTTTTTAATTTGTTTTGTATATTTTTGAGTATTTTTTGAGTCATAATTTTTTTTAAGATCATGCATGTTGTAGTTACTGGAAACGCCTAGTGAAGTAATGTTGAATAATGTAATGGAATTAGAAGCAACCATCTAAACACTTAGATTAGATATGCCAAAAACTCATAAAATCAGACTATTTGGGGTATTTTGCTTGATTTATGCATTGTTAGTAATTAAACATATGTGTCTGCTTGCTTGCTATTTGAGGCGAAATAGTTAGGATATGCATGTTAGGGAGATGACTAAGACATTTCTTTGTTAGCCCTTTCTTACCATTTTCGCCTATCCCTGACATTCAAATTATATCCCTAGTCAGCCCTTTGAGCCTAAAATTAAGACTTTTCTTTGACACCCTATAATTCTATACTTGTGTCATAAGTGACAAATTGAGGTGATTGGAATATAAAGTGTTAAAAAAGAGACAAAGAGAGTGAACAATTTTGATGCACCCCAATGAAAAAGTAATAATAAATAGGCAAAAGCCTAAGTTTGGGGGTGCCGGCTATTCATAATACACTTCATTCTCTCAAAACAAAAGAGAGGAAAGATAGGTATGAAGTGAAAAAAGAGAATCACAAGAAAATGGAAGAATTTAAAGCAAAAGAGCTTATGATACGTAAATTGAGCTTAAATGCCTATTTTTACCTACCCATGCCTAAGCCTACATTACAACCCTGAAAAGCCCTGAAGATCTCTTACATGTGTATCCATGATTAGTGGAGAATAACAAGTAAACATGTCATAGGATTTTAAAATTGACATGCATAGTTAGGTATTCTTACTTCCATTGAGCATGATTAAAGTGAATTTGCGAAATATCTAACTTGATGTGTTTAGAATGCTAAAAATCCATGTCATATGTTCCTGCATATTATTTTGCTAACCTTCATGTTTTTCTAAGTAACAATGATGCAGCAACTTGATCAGTGTCTTTGAGTCAGTCTATTTTCTTTTTTCTCGTGTCTTTATTTCTTTCTTTTGATCTTTGCTCAAGGGCGAACAAATGTTACGTTTGGGGGTGTTTGATCGGTGTATTTTATATACACCTTTTGAGTCATTTTTAGTTAGTCTTTTGCCCATTTTTGTACAAATATATGTCGTCTTCGGATATATTTTCTTTCTTTTGAGTCATAATGGTTTAAAGTGGCTCATTGGCGAAAAGGAGCAAAAAGAGGGCAGAAACAGAGGTTCCAGAGCTCAAAAAGCTAGAAAGTTGTGACAGGGCAAGAAAGCAGGCGTGGCTGATTCTGGCATGGCAGCGAATCTGCTAAATTCGAATGGGAAATGGCTAAGTCCTAGAGGGAAAAGGTTAAGAACGATTGAGAGGCTATAAAAAGCAATTTTTAGGTCAGATTAAGGGTTCCAAAAAAACCTTGTCAATTCATCACAACCTTGGAGATCAAGATTGAAGACTACTTTTGTGTAGTTTTTTTGTTCTATGTTTTATTTCTTTATAGTTTATGTTGGATATTAGTTTAGTTCTTGGCATGTCTATGGCTAGGAACTAACTTAATTTAGGGCTTTCCTTATCAAATCACTTGAAACTCATTCTTATGAATTAATGCATGTTTTGGTTCCTTCTTATCATTGTTGAGATTTATTCAATATTTGTCTTGAATGCTTGGTAATTAATTGATCACTAATTATCATAATTTATATGATTTCTAATCAAAAGCCGAAAGGGGAGATTGTGAATATGCTATAGTTGAATAAACATAGGTTAAATCGTGGACGAAAGTACCCCGATACTTGTGTAGCTTAATAGGTTATTGCTCTTAATCCTCCTTTATAGTCAATATTATCACTGAAAGGTAGAAGAGTTCTATATTGGGGTTGAGTGTTTATATTACCTTAACAGGATTATAAAACGGCTTAGTTAACCTGCTGTCTCAAAATAGAAGAAGAACCATAATTAATTGCATTAACAAGTAAGATGAACGGATAGTTGAGGAGATTTGAAAGCCCTATTTCCACCATATCTGAAGTAAAACAAAGTAATTTAGTTAGCATTCATAAGTATAGTTATAAACAATTCATCAATCATCGGTTACCAAATAGATACCATAGAATAGAGTTTGAGAATTGGACATTAATCCCTGAGGACGATAACTCGGTCTTCTAGACTATATTACTTGTCACGACAAGTGCACTTGCGTTAGTGTGTGCATAAATCGCGCATCAGGCACCTTGTATCTCACAGGTAATTCAACGTCGGGGTGCATACATAAGTTTTCATATTCTAACCCTTCATCCCCCTTGTTCATCTGAATGTTTTTGAATGCCTCTTTCAAGCTACGGATTTCTTTTGCCACATTTTCATCAGCTCTAGCTCGAGTCTGCCGCTCCACTTCCTTGTATTGATCTGTCTCTTGAGAAGATACAGGCATGATCAATGGTTGGCTTTCGGTCGGATGTGCTAATCCCCCATATTGTTTGTTAGGACTAGTGATGTGTGTCGTCTGCTCGTATTGGATGGCTTGGCAATTTGGACTGAGTGGGGAGATATAAGTAGGTGGAGGTTGAGATATGTATGTAGTAAACGAATCATTTTGGAGGTCGGCTTGCAAATTGACCGGGCGAGTGACATTTTGGTGTAAGCTGGTGTCACGACCCGACCTCAGACCCGTGATTGGTGCCTTACCCCGGGCACCCTTGTGATACAACATCAGAGAAAACCAGCGGAAATAAACTCACAAACAAGAAACCATATAAAATATGAAACATGCTAACCCAAAATGGCTACCTTTCCGTAAACATAAATATAACAAAAACTGAACAGTTACATCCTTAACAACCCAATTTATAACAGGACTACAGGCCTCTAAGAGTGTGTAACCACTATGACGGGACAGGACCCCGTCATACCCCTGAATGTACATAATATCTACAACATCAGGGAGAACCGTACCAAAAGTCAAGCCTCCGGAGAAATGGAGCTTCTGACACCGGAGCAAAGATCCTAAGAATGAAGATCCACCACCTGCTTACCCCTACCTGCGGCATGAACGCAACCCCCGAGGAAGGGGGTCAGTACACAATATGTACCAAGTATGTAAAATTGGAAAATACTGTAATAATAACATAAGTCTAAAATAAGCTGGAGTCATGGATGAAAATCAAATTACATTGCACTGTGCCTTACCAACAATGAGAGTAACAAGTATAAACTTTACTGCATAAAAATAAGAGACTCATGATCAAAACAGGGTCCCTTGCCCGTAGTATCATTAAGCAATCCTACTCCTGGGACTATTTCACCCGCATAGGTCCTGTGGACCCGCATGAGGTCATCCGCCTCGCATGGGACTATTTCACCCGCATGGATCCTGTGGACCCGCATGAGTACAAGTGCCGCACTCGCATCATGGGTAGCAAATCCATGGCATAAGTAGTAACCCGGGGTTTACCCCGTAATAATAATAATAATACGTAACCTAGCACAACCGGCTATCATACATAACATAAGCGCTACCGGCTTATCATAACATAAGCAAGTTAAGAAAATCCCCTAACTTCTTATTAACATTAGTAATATATCCTCTCATTTTAGTTTACTTAAGGCACTAACATGTCATTTAAGAGAAAATCCGGGAATTGAACCCAAGTACCACGTACCTCTTAACTTTTCAGAAATGACTCCTTTTTATATAAAACTTCCAAGATACTAATAATCGTAGTATCAAGTCACGACTACTTTTCAAGACAAGTCACATTTCCTTTTAGAAATATAATAGACTTCTAAATCAAGTGACTTCATTTCTTTTAAAACCTTAGGCAATTAATGCCTTAAAATCAATCCGTCTTTCACCAATTCAAATCATTTATCCGTACTTATTTTACTTAGAGTAAATCTTTCCTTATTAACCTTCCATAAAGCTAATATAACCACTTCCCATAAAGTCGTTATATCAGCTTTATACATTAGTCAAATACATTTCCCTATATCCAAGGGACTTATACTTTTAAAACGAAACAAGTATCATATACTTAAAACACTTCAAGTCCCTTAACATTGAAAACTTAAGACGTCCTTAATACTTTTTTTAAAGAAAAGAGTTAATTCCCTTACTCACCAAACTTGGCCATCCTTAAAACAAGTAAGGGATATCAAAGCCTTGTACGTCTACCGTACTACATAAGTGCAACTATTCATGCTCAAGAGATAGGAAAGTTCCACATACCTCTTCGGGTCAATCCACTTGCAAGTCCAATATACCGCACGTAGTATGTCAACATATAATGACCATAATACATCCATTAGCCTCTATCTTCAACGTAGAACATTCTAATTGAAACGTCCCGTATTCCTACGGAAAATTGGACAGCACTTCCTTTGTTTCTACATACTTTGCCATCTTTTTCAAGGCCGAATTCAATAACCAAACACGCCACCTTTAAGGCTCAACAATCCAATCAACACAAAGGGGATTACACGCCTAACTTGGACGTGTAAAATTCTGCCCCACAATACATAACAACTAATACAAACTACAAGGTCCAATTTGGCAATTTTGAGGTATAACAACATAAATTCTTATCCAATTCCTTTTTAATCCAAATTCTTATCCAATTCCTACATGCAATATATCTAAGAGCAATATTGACAACTACAAATCCTTTCTTCCACACATGCAACACAATTTACTAGCAAAAGAGAAAGGATTGTTACCTTAGAGCTTACCCAAATTAATCCAACAAATTTCACTTGTCTTCTTTCCACAATCACCTCCACAAAACTCCTACAAGCTTGCCAACAAGTTTCCTTCTTGCCACTTTTTCTGAAATTTTTCTACACCTTGGTTTCTTCTTGAATTTTTAGAGAGAGGGGAGAGGAATTTTAGAGAGAAGGAAGAGCTTTCAAGAATGACCAAGTCTTGAAGACTTGGTCAATAAATAGGACATGCAAAAAAATCAGATGGGGGGGGGGGGGGACACTTGTCACCCTCCCATGGCCTTTTAAAAGAAAATATCTGATTTTTCCCTAAGTTTTCGCAAAAACTCCGCCTCGGCGCTGAAACCTCTGCGAACTTTCGGAACTTAGTGCGCGGCCAGCTCGGCGCGCGCTGCAACCTCGAAGAATTCTCAGCATAGCGCGCGCGACCTACATCCGGCCTTGGCCAGCTGTAGACGAAAATGTTTTACGCTTTCGACCGCACACTGAACTTGTAATTTCCATAACATCCTACTCCGATGTCCTATCGATGAATGGTTGGTTGCATTGGAAACTAGACTCAACGAACTACGTACTAGGCCTTTGAAACACCTAGGAACTCTCAATGTAACGGGACATAAACCGCCTCAAAGTTGACTAATAACCCGTCTGAAACATTTCGTCAACCCATCATTCTAAAATTTAAAACTAAATTCCTTTCGTACGTTCTCATAAGCATGACCTGAACTACGGGGTGTAACATTCTCCCCCCCCCCCCTAGAAACATTCGTCCCGAATGTTCCTTCTAGGCTTACTCAAATCACAATATCGACATAGACCCTCTTAACTATTCTTCTTGCAAATAAGGACGCTCGCGTAGCGCGCAATACTTAAGCATATACGCCAAATTAAACTAATAGCGGGAAAGTGGGTTACACAGGTGTAGGAAACAAGTGAGGATACTTCTTCATGTCCTCTTACGCTTTCCATGTCATTTCTTCCACTGTTCTCGTTCTCCATAAGACCTTGTGGAAGCCACATCCTTTGCCGCGATCGCTAACACGGAGATCGAGTACCGCTATGGGTCTCTCCTCATATGATAACCCCTCTGTCACCTGGACATCACGAATCGGGTGCACTCTAGATGGATCTCCAATACACTTCCGCAACATAGACACATGAAAAACTGGATGTACTGCCTCGGATCGGATGACAGATCAACTCGCGGCAACGCACTGCCTACGGACGATCGGTAAGGCCCAATGTACCTTGGGCTAAGTTTCCTCTTCTTCCCAAATCTCATCACGCCGCCGTGGGTGATACCTTGAGAAGACCCAATCATCCACCTCAAACTCAGTGTCGACGCCGATGATCTGCATCGACTTACATGCGACTACGGTGACAATAACCGTTCCTGGATAAGCTTTACCTTATCCACTGCCTGCTGAATTAAGTCTGGCCCGACTAACTGAATTTCTCCCACCTCAAACCAACCTATCGGTGACTGCGCCTTCCTCGTATAAGGCCTCAAGGCGCCATCCGATACTAGAATGGTAGCCGTTGTTATATGCAAATTCCACAAGAGGTAAATAATCCTCCCAGCTACCTCTGAAATCAATAACGGGCCCGCGATATCCTCGAGTGTGCGGATAGTATGCTCGGCTGCCGTCGATACGAGGATGAAAGCAGCGATCTTGAGACTCACATGTGTCCCCAATCCATGCGGAAAGACCTCCGGAAGTTAGCGAAGCGGGCTCCATGCGAAATGATCGATATAGGCACTCCGTGCAGTCTCACAATCTCTCTGAGATAAAATCTAGCATAATCCTCGGCCGAAAAA
Source organism: Przewalskia tangutica (assembly GCA_029844215.1). Classification (NCBI taxonomy): domain Eukaryota; kingdom Viridiplantae; phylum Streptophyta; class Magnoliopsida; order Solanales; family Solanaceae; genus Przewalskia; species Przewalskia tangutica. Next base: position 94,049,907 of record CM056724.1, on the reverse strand, counting down.
GTCGTCCTGAATAGAAGAAAATAGGTTGATTTCGTCAGCATGTCGACAATAACCCTGATGGAATCATGCTTCCTCTGAGTGTGAGGTAATCCTGTAATAAAGTCCATATTGATCACCTCCCACTTCCATGTCGGAATCTCTATCATCTGTAACAACCCATCAGGCTTCTGGTGCTCCACCTTGACCTGCTGACAATTCGGACATTGCGCCACAAACTCTGCAACGTCCCTCTTCAGGTCATCCCACCAATATATACACCTGAGATCATGGTACATCTTAGTCGACCCCGGATGAATAGAGTAACGAGCACTATGTGCCTCCCCAAGAATCTGCTGACGAAGTCCTGCTACCTCGGGTACACATAACCTGCCCTCAAATATTAGCACCCCATCAGGTGCTACATCAAATAGACTCTTCTCCTCCCTAAGAGTCGTATCTCGATACCGTACCATAATCGGATCCTCATATTGTCGCCTCTTCACCTCCTCGACGATGGAGGACTCAGCAACCTCTCGAACTCGAACTCTATTACTATCAGAACCAACCAAACGAACCCCAAGGCTCGCTAGCTGATGTAACTCGCGGACCATGCCCCTCTTCTCTGGCTGCACACCTGACAGACTACCCATCGATCTGCGACTAAGGGCATCTGCAACTACATTGGCCTTTCCTGAATGGTATAGGATATCGATATCATAATCCTTAAGTAGCTCTAACCACCGTCTCTGCCGCAAGTTCAGCTCCCTCTGGCTGAAGATATACTGGAGACTCTTGTGGTCTGTGTAAATATCCACATGAACTCCATATAAATAATGTCTCCAGATCTTCAAGGCATGAATCACTGCTGCCAACTCTAAGTCACGTGTGGGGTAATTCTTCTCTTGCTTCCTAAGCTGTCGAGATGCGTAAGCTATACCTTTACCGCGCTACATCGGACGCACTGATCTCGACACGACGCGTCACAATAAACCACATATCCGTCTAAACCCTGCGGAGGAGTAAGAAGCTGGGCGGTCGTCAATTTCTACTTGATGGCGGAAGCTCTCTCACAAGCATCCGTCCACGGAACATAGCCGCTACGAGTCGGCTAGTCAAAGTCTTTGAAATGAAAGCAAACTTCTTCATAAATCTCAGATAATAACGCATGAGGCCCAAAGTTGCGCACCTCCGTTGGTGTAGTGGGTGCAGGCAGTCTTGACGCCTCGATCTTTCTTTGTATCAACCCGAATACCATCGCCCCGATAACATGCCCTAAGAAAGCCAGAAGCCAACCAAAACTCGCATTTCGAGAACTTGGCATACAATTGCGGTCCCGAGACTCGATACCGCCTCGAATGATTTGCGCTCTCGCCACGTGCGCGAATACACTAGGATATCATCAATGAATACTATAACGAACATATCCAAGAATGGCTTGAACACCCGGTTCATCAAATCCATAAATACTGTTGGGGCGTTGGTCAACCCGAAAGACATCACCCTGAACTCATAGTGCCCATACCGGGTCCTGAATGCAGTCTTTGGGATATCTGCCTCTCTAACTCACACCTGATGATAACCAGACCGCAGGTCTATCTTAGAGAAACACCTCGCACCCTGCAACTGGTCAAACAAATCATCAATCCTGGGGAGGGGATATCTGTTCTTGATAGTTACCTTATTCAGCTGCCTGTAATCAACACACATACGCAGCGTTCCATCCTTCTTCTTTACAAATAACACTGGCGCTCCCCAGGGAGAAACACTAGGCCTGATAAAGTCCTTTTCCAGCAAATCCTTCAGCTGGTCTTTCAATTCCCTCAACTCAGCAGGTGCCATCCTATATGGTGGAATAAATATCGGTCGAGTGTCTGGCGACATATCAATGCAAAACTCAATCTCTCTCTCAGGAGGATGCGAAGTATGCGGGAATACGTCTGGAAACTCTCTAACAACCGGAACTAACTGAAGGTCTGGTATCTCGGCCTCAGTATCGAATACCCGAACTATATGGTAGATATACCCATTCCGCACCATCTTCCTAGCCTTGAGGTAAGAAATAAACCTACCACGCCGGCGCGATATTCCTTCCACTCGATAGCTCGCCAGAAAGCTGGAACCGTACGATCTCTCTACGGTCTACATTGGCATAGCAAGGCGCTAGCCAATCCATACCATAATCACATCGAAGTCCGTCATATCCAACTCTATCAAGTCGGCTGAAGTCGGCGGTCAGATATAGTCACCGGGCAAGCCTTATATACCATTCGGCTACCAGAATCACCTGCGGTGTAGCCACCTCAAAAGGTTTTATGGACTCGGGCTCTATCCCTATTCTACCAGCAATATGAGGAGATATATAGGACAAGGTAGAACCTAGATCTATCAAAGCATATACATCACAACATGAAACCAATAATGTACTGGCGATATCCGGTGGCGCCTCGCAGTCTGGCGGTGGGCATATCATAAATGCGGTTACGAGGACCGTGGGCTAGGACCCGCCACGACCTCTGCCGCGGCTGGGCCGTGAACACGCCGCCGGGCGCGTGACCGAAGACGAAGATCCAAAGAAGCCCGACCACATCGGTGAACCATAACATTTCCGCCGCCTGCGGTGGACAATCTCTCTTCAAATGGCCTGCCGCCACAGAGTAACAAGCTCACGGAGGAACACGACATCCTCGTGATGGTAATCACCACATCGACTACACCGAGGCATAGGTGGCCTCGTCGACCGAACTCTGGTTCCTGCAGGAACCAAGCCACGGAGCCTGTCACGCCTCGAATACTGGGCGTCCAGGAAGGCGGTGGAGGAGCGTTACGAGCGGTGAGTGCAAATCCGGTATCTTTCTTTGCGGTTGTCTACCTCGAAAACTACCGGAGGACCACTGCTGTCACGGCCTGCCTGGCGATATCTATCAATCTGCCGGCCCTACGTTCGCCGCGCAGTCGTAAGCTGCGTGCGGGCAATGTCCATGCCGGTGAAGAGCTACTCCGTCTGACTCTCTGCTAATGTCATCGAGCCCTGTGACATAGCGGTGTACTCTGTCCTCCGTATCTGTCACTAAAGCGGGGACATCTGAGCAGCGAAGTCAAACTCTACGTTGTACTCCGGACCGTCGCCCGGCTCTGTCTCAGCGTCAAAAATCTATCGGTCGAGCTCTTCTCATCTGCGGAGGCAAGAAATGGCTAAGCGCCTCGAGAACTCGTCCCGGCGCATGCTCCCGGGGCAGTTCCCGTAAGTCAAACCGATCAAGCTGCGGTATCGCGCGGCGATGTGAACCAATACTACCGACTCTGTCTCAGAGGCCTTGATCACTCTCATGATCCGTATGGCGTCGGATAAATTCACGAGGATCATCCTCATACCTCGACCCATAGAACTACGGTGAGCTCTGACTCAAAAAGTCCGAAGTCTCGAGCTATCGGATGGGGTGAACTACGGTACAACGAGCCGCTGTCTCCGTCGTCCTCACGCTAGCCACGATCACGGCGATAAGCGGGCCATCTCGTAGCCCATATCCTCTGCTCCGGTGTATGGCGGAGGCTCAGTCTGCGCGGTCTTAGTGGCGGCTGCTGCGCCCGAACTCTCTGAAATTTGGCGGCGTCGTGGAACTCGCCGTCAAACATCACCTCGGTAAAGGCGGGCCTGTGCCTCGTAACCTACGTGTCTACTAGCGTCTCCTCGGTTGCCTTGCCATACGGGCGCGGTTGCCTTGCGTGGGCATAAGCGATACATAAAAATATGTCGGAGGAGTTGACTATAACACGGCTCTATTGCACGATCTTAGAGTGAAAGAATGGAAACGATCCTAAATATCCGTAGCCTCACGATTATAGATGTGGTGCGCACCGATAATCAAGACTCTACTAGATACGACACCTGTAGACCGCTTTCGAGATTAAGCGCTCACGATACCACTTTTGTCACGACCGACCTCGGACGTGGTCGTGCCTTACCGGGCACCGCGTGATACAACATCGGAGAAAACCGTGAAATAAACTCACAAACAAGAAACCATATAAAATATGAAACATGCTAACCCCAAAATGGCTACCTTTCCGTAAACATAAATATAACAAAAAGCGAGCGATTACATCCTTAACAACCCAATTTATAACGGGACTACGGGCCTCAAGAGTGTGTAACCACTATGGCGGGACGGGGCCCATCATACCCACAGATGTACATAATATCTACAACATCGGGAGAAGCAGTACCAAAGTCAAGCCTCCGAGAAATGAAGCTTCGACACTGAGCAAAGATCCTAAGAATGAGGATCCACCACTCTTACCACCTGCGGCATGACGCGGCCCAGGAAGGGGTCGATTACCTGATATGTACCAAGTATGTAAAGCGGAAAATCTTGTAAAAATATCATAAGTCTAAAATAAAATTTGAGTCGTGGATGAAAATCAAATTACATTGCCTTGTGCCTTACTAACAATGAGGTAACAAGTATAAACTTTCTTCGCATAAAAATAGGAGGCTCGTGATCAAAGCAGGTCCTCGCCCGTAGTATCATTAAGCAATCCTACTCTGGACTATTTCACGCGTAGGTCCTGTGGACCGCGTGAGTCATCCGCCGCGTGGGACTATTTCACCGCGTGGATCTATAGACGCGTGAGTACAAAGCGCGCGCTCGCGTCGTGGGTAGCAAATCCATGGCATAAGTAGTAACGGGGTTTACCAGTAATAATAATAATACGTAACCTAGCACAACCGGCTATCATACATAACATAAGCGCTACCGGCTTATCATAACATAAGAAAGTTAAGAAATCCCCTAACTTCTTATTAACATTAGTAATATATCCTCTCATTTTAGTTTACTTAAGGCACTAACATGTCATTTAAGAGAAATTCCGGGAATTCAACCCAAGTACCACGTACCTCTAACCTTTTCAGAAATGACTTCTCTTTATATAAAACTTCCAAGATACTAATAACCGTAGTATCAAGTCACGACTACTTTTCAAGACAAGTCACATTTCCTTTTAGAAATATAATAGACTTCTAAATCAAGTGACTTCATTTCTTTTAAAACCTTAGGCAATTAATGTCTTAAAATCAATTCGCCTTTTACCAATTCAAATCATTTATCCGTACTTATTTTACTTAGAGTAAATTTTTCCTTATTAACCTTCCATAAAGCTAATATAACCACTTCCCAAAAAGTCGTTATATCAGCTTTATACATTAGTCAAATACATTTCCCTATATCCAAGGGACTTATACTTTTAAAACGAAACAAGTATCATATACTTAAAACACTTCAAGTCCCTTAACTTTGAAAACTTAAGACGTCCTTAATACTTTTTTTAAAGAAAAGAGTTAATTCCCTTACTCACCAAACTTGGCCATCCTTAAAACAAGTAAGGGATATCAAAGCCTTGTACGTCTACCGTACTACATAAGTGCAACTATTCATGCTCAAGAGATAGAAAAGTTCCACATACCTCTTCGGATCAATCCACTTGCAAGTCCAATATACCGCACGTAGTATGTCAACCTATAATGACCATAATACGTCTATTAGCCTCTATCTTCAATGTAGAACATTCTAATTGAAACGTCCCGTATTCTTATGGAAAATTGGACAACACTTCCTTTGTTTCTACATACTTTGCCACCTTTTTCAAGGCCGAATTCAATAACCAAACACGCCACATTTAAGGCTCAACAATACAATCAACACAAAGGGGATTACACGCCTAACTTGGACGTGTAAAATTCTGCCCCACAATACATAACAACTAATACAAACTACAAGGTCCAATTTGGCAATTTTGAGGTATAACAACATAAATTCTTATCCAATTCCTTTTTAATCCAAATTCTTATCTAATTCCTACATGCAATATATCTAAGAGCAATATTGACAACTACAAATCATTTCTTCCACACATGCAACACAATTTACTAGCAAAAGAGAAATGATTGTTACCTTAGAGCTTACCCAAATTAATCCAACAAATTTCACTTGTCTTCTTTCCACAATTACCTCCACAAAACTCCTACAAGCTTGCCAACAAGTTTCCTTCTTGCCACTTTTTCTGAAATTTTCTCTACACCTTGGTTTCTTCTTGAATTTCTAGAGAGAAGGGAGAGGAATTTTAGAGAGAAGGAAGAGCTTTCAAGAATGACCAAGTCTTGAAGACTTGGTCAATAAATAGGACATGCAAAAAAATCAGATGGGGGGGGACACTTGTCACCCTCCCATGGCCTTTTTAAAAGAAAATATCTGATTTTCCCCTCAATTTTCGCAAAAACTCCGCCTCGGCGCTGAAACCTCTGCGAACTTTCGAAACTTCCGGCGTCGCGGCCCTGCTTTCGTGCGCGACCTGCGTCGGCCATGCTGTACTGGCCAGAAATGTTTTACGCTCGACTACACCGAACTTGTAATTTCCATAACTTCCTACTCCGATGTCCTATCGACGAATGGTTGGTTGCGTTGGAAACTAGACTCAACGAACTACGTACTAGGCCTTTGAAACACCTAGGAACTCTCAATGTAACAGGACATAAACCGCCTCAAAGTTGACTAACAACCCGTCTGAAACATTCCGTCAACCCATCATTCTAAAATTTAAAACTTAATTCATTTCGTACGTTCTCATAAGCATGACCTGAACTACGGGGTGTAACAGCTGGTATGTTGCGGCCTTTGTGGGGAGCTTTGGGGAAGTGGAGGCTCAAGGGCTTGTGATACGATTGCATTTGTCCTTGCTCCGGGAGTGGTGCATTCAAGCTAATATACAGGTTTGTGATATTTCGGAGCCTTTCTATTTCAGCTTGCATGATTTCCATTTGCTGCAATAATTTGGCGAGGTGTTGATCATTGTTGTTTCTCCTTTCCAACGTCTCTGCGTCCTCTACAAGAACGGGGACGAGTCCTAAGCTGGTTCGTTCTAGTGTCTCTGGATTAGTCATTTATTGGATGATTGTGCTTCTACCAGTCAACGCGAATCAACCTTTTGGGGATAAGCTAGACAAAATAACCCTCTAACAAATGAAACAAACCAAATTAGTATAATATGCAAAGAGTTACAGACAATATATAATAATAAGCAAAGAGTTACAGACAATATATAATAATAAGTAAATTGCAAATCAAGCGCGTGCTCTAACATGTTTGGGACCTCTTTTATGCCAGAGGGAGGCCTAAACATCACATATGCCAGGTTATGATAGATTTGTCCAAGCCGTCCAACTGTAATGCTTTTGTTGGAAATGACGACCAAATGACGGTGCACTTTTTTCCAATTTCGGCACGTCCTGATTAGGTTTGGATTTGTCTATCATCGTCACGCTACACATAATATGCTGGTTGGTAGTTGGGTTGAGAAACCCGTCGACAAGTTTGGTGTTTTCCTAATTGTGGTGTCGATACCAAGGACCGACCCACCTAAGGTAAATGCATGCATGCCTTAAAATAAAGGGTGGTATAGCTCTATCCTGAGTTTCTAAGATTTGGCTTTACTGGACGCAAGGTTTCCGAGCGGACAACTCGAGTCAGAAGGCTACGCGGCTGATCAGACGAACCGATCTAACTCCGCGTAGGCGCCAACTCTCTTAAAATTTGGATATTTTGAAAGAAATTTGCGGGTGCGCGAAACACACCAGCGCGTGAGTGTGTGAATTTTTCAGAGTGGAAAAAGTATGAGCGGAATGTCAGTTTAAGGGAAGCAATAAAACAAATAGCAATTAAAACAATTAAACATACAAAATTAAAGCAAACAATTTTAAGGCATTTAAAACAAATAAAAGCAAATAAAGCCAAACAATAATAAACCTAGATTTGCTATGGTCAAGAACCTCAATTCCCCAGTGGAGTCGTCATTTCTGTCACGCCCTTTTTCGACCGCGACATTTATTTTAGCGAATCCTGCTTAATAGATGTTAGAAAATAAAATAAAATGTTAAAAGGTGCAAAAATGCAAAAAAAAAAAGGTGCTAAAAGTGCTAAGATGTTAAAGTAGGGTGCTAAGGGTGCTAGAATCATGCTAAAAGGTAAAAGGTGCTAAAGGGTTAAAGGATGCTAAAAGTAGTGCTAGGGTTCGCGGAGTCGCCACCTAATTATTTTGGGTGAATTAGGACACCTAACTGTCGACTAGGTTAAAGTCGCCATTAACTCTATTTAATGGTCTGCAAAACAATGTGAGATTGTGGGCAATGGTTCTTTATTATCCTAAAGGGAAGGGGTTAGACACCCTAAAGGATCCGCTAACTTGCGGTTGTCCGTTCAAACCTAGGGTAATTATTGTGCTAAAGAAAATGCATGTTTAGAAATATTTAAGTAAGGATATTGCGAGTGTTTTATAAAAGATGCATTTTTTATAACAAGTTTGTAAGACTAATGCTATGAAAATATATGTAAAGTTTTAAGGTATTTATATTATTTATAAAAGATGATGTAAAGTTGATTTATCATAGATGCATTTTTTATAAAAGATTTGAAAGACTTGTGCTACATGTAAAGTTTAAAAGTGTTCATTTATTTTTATTTATAAAATAAATGATGCAAAGTTGATTTATAGACTAAATGTATGCACTTACTAGAAAAATTGATTTTTTATATGTGGCATAGTGCAAAAAGACGATTATCATTTGGCAAAGTTTAGTCATACATGGCAAGCCTAAGATAATTAACTTTAAGGGAAGCAAATTTCTAGTATCCAACTATTTGCTAATCTATTAATTCAAGATTTTAATTATTCTAAGTGTTCTAATAATTAATGCAGCGTTAGAAAATTAATTACAAAAATGAATGAGGGCGGGATAGGAAACCAATAAAGGGCAACTCGAAGGAGTGGCGATGTAATTCCGCCTGTGGTTTCGAATTTCTGATGCGGATAGCAAGATGCATACAAATGCGGGTGAATGTAGATCTTCAATTGATGGAAGGCGCGACGAGTCTCACAATGAAACTCGTCATTCGGTTCCGGTGTATTTCATGTAAAAGAAAGAAAGAAATAAGGATTAGTACATGCCCAAAAATAAGAAACAAACACTTGACATAAGAATTAGCACAACCGTTTCAGATTTTCCAAAAAATTAACATAGACGCAACATAACCGTTTCAATAACCACAAATATATGAATTTAATATCCCGTCTGGAATCAACATAAATACCCACATGTAGCCTAGTAATCCCAGCATAATCAGAAACGTAAACCAATTATGAACACCAAGAAGAGCCAAATAAAGGGGTGATATACATGGAGTATATTCGATATACTCTTGCGTATATGTACACAGTATATACCATTCTTAGAATGAATTCACTCAAACAGACATGGCAGGACATGTTCGAGGCTCGATACTCGACATTAAGGTGAAACAGATTACAAAGCAGGTTCATTTCGGCTAAAGATACTCCTAGATACTGCAAATTCCAATAATTCTAACCCACGGCAACACAACAAACAGTCCAATCATATTGAGATTAGCATAACTTCTATCTAAGACCGTTGATTTAAGGACTGTCTAATATCTATAGTTTCGTATAAGGCATAGCGAGGAGAGGGAAGATACATTGACATCTACAACATACACTATTTAAACAAATACTCAGACAAGCACACAGAAGGCATGAGGGGACAGACATTAGAAAAGATATCATGCAAGTATATGAGCTAAAAGATTCAATTTCCGGCCTATAAACAGGACATACCAGACACCAGTTAACAAACCACCAGGACGATTGACATTTACTCTGCCCTTTTTACATCCTAACAATGCTGATTTGTATAAGTCATAAGCCCATGTCACATATGTCTGATTCAGACAGTGAGGGCACATTCAAGCCTAAACGAGTCACCTATCCTCAATGATCATCAATCAACCACTGTCCTGAATCATTTTAACTACATGTAAGCTTCTGAATAGATCTTTTGACGACTTTTAGGCACTCATTGATATTTTCAGATTGTTTAACCAGTTGGCAACTTGTTATTTGCTTTTAGGTTCAATTTGGGATAGACTTTAGTGATATTAAAATCAGACATAGAAAGACAATTTACAAAAACACAGATATTCCTAGCTCTAATTACACAGGTTCCTATATATATTGCGAGTACAATAGGCCATTCCCAGGTTGGTAGCATAACAGGTAAAAGGGTTGTTTTACTATGCGACATGAACACAGATTTACGATAAACACATATGAATTTTATACTTCAACTAACATATCGTAGTCGCGAGTATTAACAGCAACCCGCATCAGTCCAAACAGGCTTAATGATAGGACAAACAATCACCGATATCAACTTAATGCATGCTTAAACAGTTGTTCAAAACACATATTGTACACATTAATGTTGAAAAAACAAAATCTAAGACTAGAAGGGTAAAACATTACCTTCTCCGGGAAGCGAATCGAGGCAGCGTATCAAGTGTCGATCCACTCGGAGTTTTGTTGCGATGCGATAAAAAAAGGGATGAGATTTCGTTTGTTACTCACCGGCTTTCTACTAGTTTTAGACTAGTTTTCAGTTGATCTTTGCTGTTGTTCGAAAGTGTGAAGGATTTCGATGTCGATTCCTCACTGTGGGCGTGACATGGGTGTTTGCTATTCTAATGGCTTCTCTCGTGCTCTTCCCCGATCTCCTCTTTTTTTTCCCTCCTCTTGCATGTGTATGTTGCTATGCTTATATAGCCCTAATTCGGGTTCCAGTGTTGGTAAGTATTGATGCGATTTTTTGACTGTCCGAATCATGGTATTAATAACTATGATTTGGTTTCTATTCTTGGTAAGCTTTGATATGATTTTATTTTTGGGTGCATGGTAAGGGAATGACGGGGATGATGAGAGTGTGAGTACAGCGCCGGATTCTCCGGCGAGAATCTCGGCTGATGCGTTGGCGGCGACGGGGTGCGAGGATGAGGGACGAATTCGTTTAGGTTTAGGTTTTGTTTCTGTTTTATGGGTTGTGGACGATAGGTTGTGGGCTTGTGGGGGTGATAAGGGCTGAAGGGAGAGAATTAAAGGGCCGGGGTGAGTTGGGCCGCGCGGGTTTTGGGCTGCGGATTTAAAGGGTGAGCTGATTTTATTAGGTATTAGTTTTTTAGGTGTTTTTTTTAAAATTTTGTAAAAATTAATTAATGAAAAATAAATGGGGGTTTAAATTATTATTAAATTATTTAAATGCTAAATGCAAATATGATATTTAAGGATTGCTTAATGCTTTTATAAATGTGACGCTATTATTTAAAATCTTATTTATTGTGCATTATTTATCATTATTTAAGTAAAAATTAAATTATCTTAATATGACTTTAGGTGCTTTATTAATTTTAGTTTGGGTTTAAATTATTACAAAAATTATGGAATTGCTTTGCGTATTAATAAATGTGACTATGTTATTTGACACGACATCATTGCTAAATTATTTATTTATTTACGTATTTATTATTAAAATTATTAAGAATTAATGGAAATAGAATAGGGCTTAAAATTGATAAATGCGGGCGCGAGACTCAAAGTGCTTAATATTCTACGTAAGATGCGGTGCCATTATTAAATTACTTATTTGTGTCTGCATTAATGTTTTATTGTTGCATTTTATTATTAAAAATTATTTAAAAACATTAGTGTAATTTTATAGTTAATGACTAGACGGGAGGGTCAAAATTGGGTGTCAACAGTGGTCTCTGAATAATCTTCTTTTAGAGCTCCATTGTTTTATTCAGAAAGCTACCTTAGTGTATTGTGATAATATTAGTGTCATCTACCTTTCTGGTAATATGCTCAGCACCAGCGCACTAATCATATAGAGATGGATGGACATTCACTTTGTTCGAGAAAAGGTAGCTCGAGGACAAGTACACGTCTGTCATGTTCTTTCCAGATGCAGACATCTTTACAAAGGGTCTTCGCTCGATCCTTTTTGAAGATTTTAGAGACAGTCTCAGCGTACTGCTATGACTGTGGGGTATGTTAAATATACATACACGTGTCGGATTTAGTTATGATATATTTTATATAATAGACTTGTATATTAATTAGTCTTGTAGTCTTACCATAATTGTATCATTAGTCTCCATATAGAATAAAAATTTAGATATAAAATAAAATAAAAAAATTCTATTATAACTTGTATATATACACCTTTCATCGATATGAAGCTATTATTTATTTGAAGTGCACTTTCCATTATTTTTATCTGTACTAACAGATCACCACCTGCCATCTGGTGTGGTAATAAAACAAAGTGAAAAAACACTTCTGTTGTGAGGCAACTTCCAAAAAAATTCTCCATTTTTTTTACAATTACAAAAATTTACAAGCAATGTCATCTCTAATGACAGAAAGAGAAACAGGTGTTCTTCATTAAAAGAATAATATAGTAAGAATACTTGGAAAAAGAGAACACAAGATGGAGTCTTGAACAAAGTGCTGTTTGGGTCATTGTATTCCTCAAGTTTCAATTCTTCCTTCTTTAACTTCACCGACTTTCAGCTTCTCCCATGTGAAAATAGTAACCCCTTTTACAGATAAAGTAGAAAAAAGGAAACTTTTTTAGTAATCTTGATATTGGTTACTGCTTTGGGGATTCTTGTTTTTTGGGGTTGTTGACTTGGGAACTGAAAGTCTGAAATGGGTATTGTTTGAATTAGTCATTAATTGGTTTAAAGCAATGAAGAACAATATGAATTTGAAAAGTAGAGGAGTTGAATCAGCTGGAAGAGGTGTTTTTTCTAGGAAATTGACTATTCTTCTATGTATTGGATGCTTTTGTGCTGGGATGCTCTTCACTGACAGGTTCATTCATTTGATCTTTCTTTTGAGATTTTATGTTCTTGATTGGATTATGAAAGTTTGGATCTTTTCTCCAATTTTTTTTTTATTGAATTGAACGTGTTCATTCATTTTGACTACTTTAGCATATTTTCTCATACTAATTTCTACTCAAGGATTTGTGTTGCCATCTAAGCTTTACATAGATTGTTATTGTATGTTTATATAGGGAATTTTTGGTTTCTTGAATTTCATTTATGCAATTTAGAAATTTAATGATGCTATAGCTATAAATTAGGATGGTTTGGTTTTTAGTCATGAAAAGGGTCTATAGCTACATTTCGAAGTGTAAAGAATGGATCTTGGACCTAACTCAACCCCAAAAGCTAGCTTGTAGGGTGATGATTGTCCAAATCCATATAAGGAATCCATGTTCTCATTCCATATCCGATGTGAGACTCTTAACACTATCCGCACGCCCATAGCTTATTAACTGGAGCGTGAATAATATAATTTGTTGGTCCAACATCGGTGAACAAAGATTGGAATGAGTCTTACTCTGATACCATGTAAAGAATGAATCTTGGCCTAATTTAAGAGTCCCACATCAGATATGGAATGAGAACATGGACTCCTTATATGGACTTGGACAATCCTCACCCTACAAGCTAGCTTTTGGGATTGAGTTAGGCCCAAGATTCATTCTTTACATGGTATCAGAGCCAGACTCATTCCAATTCTTTGTTCACCGATATTGGGCCCCTAAATTATATTATTCACGCTCCAGTTAACAAGGTCTGGGCGTGCGGGGAGTGGTAAGAGTCCCACATCGGATATGGAATGAGAACATGGACTCCTTATATGGACTTGTACAATCCTCACCCTACAAGCTAGCTTTTGGGGTTGAGTTAGGCCCAAAATCCATTATTTACCCTAAGCATATTATTGTACTCCCTCCGTCCTAAAATACTTGTCACTTTTCAGTTCTCGAGATTCAAACTACATGAACTTTGACTAATATATTTCAATTATATAGTTAATATCTAAATTTTAGTTTAAATATATTGAATTAATGTAATCGAAGTTTGCTCCAAATATTAGTCAAATTGACTCTCGAGAAGTGTAACGTAACAAAGACAAGTATTTTCGGATTGAGAGAGTAGCTTAAAATGCTCCTTTTACTGTTATCGTCGCAGTTGCTTAATTATTGAGCTTTTTGCAACTTTGTTCTATTTTTTCATCAATGAAGATATTTGGTTATAGGATGTGGACAGTGCCAGAAACTAAAGGTATATCAAGGACAACACAGATTGATGATCAAAAGCTAGGGGTAGTTTCTGAGGACTGTGATCCTACAGATGTGAGTACTCCCTCCGTTTCAATTTGTTTGTCTTAGTTTGACCGAACACGGAGTTTAAGAAAGTAAAGAACACTTTTAAATGTTGTGATCGTAATCTAAAGATATATATAATGTATCAAAATGCCCTTTAATCTTGTGGTCTTAAACATGTCATGTGGGATGTTGAAATTAAAGAGTTGCGAAATTAGGAAAGTGACATTTTTTTTGGAAAAAGTGTAAAAAGGAATGTAAGACAAACAAATTGAAATGGAGAGAGTATTAAATAAGAGGAGTGTAGAAGCAATTGAGGAATGATTTTTGAGTCATTAAAGAATAATGTCTTTTGGTGTTCTTGTTTTCTACAGAAGGATGTGAAAAGTGAATCGAAGGATATTTTCGGGGAAGTTACGAAAACACATCATGCTTCACTGTATGTATCTCATGCTTTTAACTTGTAGATTTGATGAATGTGGTACTTCAATTTTCCTTTTCTCAAGTATTTGGAAACGATGAATTCATTGCTTGTTGTCCTTGTAACGAAATACAGAACTCTGGATAAAACAATTTCAAACCTAGAGATGGAACTAGCTGCAGCAAGGTCGTTGCAAGATTCTATACTGAGTGGTTCTCCAATAACCGAAGACGTAAAGATCCCTGAATTGACCAAGAAGAGAAAATATCTCATGGTCGTAGGGATAAACACTGCCTTCAACAGCCGGAAAAGAAGAGACTCGATTCGTGCTACCTGGATGCCACAAGGTTTTTGAGCTTCACTATTTGTGTTTTTCTGAGTTACTTATGGGGATTTTTGAATGCTGGATGCATACTAAGCATTTTGGTTATTGACTTACGGAAAACAGGTGATAAGCTAAAGAAGCTAGAGGAAGAGAAGGGTATTGTAATTCGTTTTGTGATAGGCCACAGGTGGGTAATACAACTGATAGTTGATATTCTTAGAGTGTTGTGTATCCACTCTTGATTACTCCCTCCTTCTCAAATTATTTTTCGTGCTTTCTTTACACGCCCCTTATGAAAACATTAATTAGGAGTTTTTGATTTTTTACCCTTATATCTTAAGATATAATCTCTCTTGGTTGAATATTGACTCTATTCATGTGTCGTATATTTTATCTTGAACTTCTAATATGACAAATATTGAGACTGCTGTTTTTAGAAACTTGGACAAATAATTTGAGACCGAGGGAGTATTTTCCAGTAGTGACCCATTTTCGCTCATTCATAACTTCTTGGTGTTTTGTGTAAAGGGAGGACAACTGTTTCGGATATGTCTTTAAAAGTTTTCCTCAAAAGTTTCTTAAAGCATGTATTGGAGATGACGAAAACAAAAATATTTGGTTTGCATTTTCACAAATTTATCTAGTATAGTTGAAGACTCGGTACTTGATAAGATATTTATGGGGGCAGCTGATATTTCATATTTCACCTATTAACGGGGAGGTATTAGTTCACATATTTATTTTACTTGTAATTTGATGTTCTTTTATTCTTACTCATCTAATTATCCAATTACCAGTGCAACATCAGGTGGCATTCTTGATAGAGCAATTGAAGCAGAAGACAAGAAGCACGGAGATTTCTTGAGGCTGGTAATAATATTATGCTTTTCTTGGTCCAGTCTTATATCAGATCCCACTCCTCTAAAACTAATCTAACTATCGGACATGTCGCTGTGACTTCCGTAGGAACATGTTGAGGGATATCTTGAATTATCTGCCAAGACAAAGACTTATTTTACTACTGTTGTTGCTCTGTGGGATGCAGATTTCTATATTAAAGTTGACGATGATGTACATGTAAATATAGGTAAGACCTTTAACCGTTACGCCTTATTGTTTCTGCTTCATAGATGGTTCTTAAGGATCATGCTCGTATTGCTACAACAAGTGCACTGCTATAGTTGTACTTAGAGGTGGCAAAATTAGCCCATGAAAATATGACCGCTCAATTATTAGTATCGGAATATGTTCCTTGATTTCATTCATTGATGATTTACAATATATAGTATTTACAGAAATATTTACCTTGCTACAAACTATGCAAGTAATCAACCTAATTACAAAAGGAATATAATTTTACCTAAATTAAGAGATATACAATTAATGTAAGAATATTCGGTGAATATTCTATTACACCCCGTAGTCGAAGCGGGAGGCTCACGAACACTGAGACTGACTCGAAAAACATCAAACGGTATGCGCGGAAGTTCTTTGGTGAAGATGTCGTCAATCTGATATCTAGAAGGAACATGAAGGACACGAACTTGACCACGAGCCACTTTTTCGCGAATAAAATGAATGTCCATCTCAATGTGTTTTGTGCGCTGATGTTGAACGGGATTTTCGAAAAGATATATCGCACTAATATTATCGCAGTAGATCAGTGTTGCCTTTTGAATCGGATATTGAAGCTCAAGTAGAAGGTTACGGATCCAACAAGACTCGGAGACGATGTTGGCTACACCTCTGTACTCTGCTTCAGCACTGGATCGGGATAGTGTAGGTTGCCTTTTAAAAGACCAAGATAATAGGTTGTCTCCGAGGAAAACGTAGTAACCAAATGTGGAGCGTCGGGTGTCAGGACATCTACCCCAGTCAGCATCAGAATAAGTAGTGAGACCAGTGAGCGCGGACCGGTATAGATGTAAGTCGAGCTGAAGTGTGCCCTGGACGTATCATAAAATACGTTTGAGGGCATGCATGTGTGCTTCCGTTGGATTGTGCATGTGCAAACAGATTTGTTGCACGACATAGGATATGTCTGGTCTCGTGAATGTAGTCTGCGGGCCAGACCAAGCTATGATAGTGAGTTGGAGTGCGAATACGAGAGAGCGAGAATCGTGGCGAGCTTGGAATTAGTGTCTACTGGTGTGTGGGGTGACTTGCAATATGTCATGCCTGCACGGTCAATGATCTCTTCGACGTATTTCTTCTGACATGAAATAGGCCGCCAGAAGGCCCAGCCAAGCTATGATAGTGAGCTGGGTCTGAATACAGAGGGCCTAAATCAACCCTGAGCTTGGAATTAGTGTCTACTGGCATGTGGGATGGCTTGCAAGATGTCATTCCTGCACGGTCAATGATCTCTTCGGCGTATTTATTCTGACATAGAAAAGGCCGCCAAAATGGCGAGTGACAGAGATGCGCTAGAAATAACTCAGGGCCCCAGATCTTTCATAGCAAACTCAAATGAAAGGAGAGACATAATGGACCGGCGGAGGGCATCCTATGATGTGGTGAGGATGATGTTATTAACATATAATAAGAGGTAAGTCATGTCTGGATCGTTGTTGTAGATGAACAGAGAATGATCGGATTTGCTGTGTGAAAAAACGATAGAGGAGACATAATCGGCGAACCGCTGGTACCATGCTCGAGGAGCCCGTTTAAGTTCTTAGAGTGATTTCCACAACAGACACATAATCCGGATGAATAGGATTCCTGAAATCAATAGGCTGATGCATATATACCTTTTCATGAAGTTCCTCGTGTAAGAAAGCATTCTTGACATCAAGCTGATGAATGGGCCAAGACTTGGATAGGGCAATACTGAGGACGGTCCGGATAGTTGCGGGCTTTGCGATCGGGCTGAACGTTTCATCACAATCCACTCTCACATGTTGAGACCTGCGATCACCTACAAGACGGACCTTGTACCTCTCAAAACAACAATCTGATTTCTCTCTGTCTAAAAATCAACACAGAACGAATAATGTTAGCATTAGGGGAACGGGGTACTAGGTCCCATGCCTTATTGTTAATAAGAGCATTATATTCGTCAATCATTGTGGCTTTTTAATTTGGGCCAGACAAAACATCCTTCGGATTACAAGGGACAGGGGAAGGGACAACTAAAATAGATAGGTTAAACAACCGTATAGGTTTGGAAATTCCGTGCATGTCACGAGTTTTCATTATCTGAGAGCGTAGCTCGAGACGCGGGAGGAGAGGAGGGGGTGCCACGGAACTGCCGAGAAGAGGAGGAAGGGCAAGGGTGGCGGGATCGGCTGGCCGAGGCTCGGTTTGTTGAGAGGTGGCTGCGGAATCACCTTGAGACGGGTTGTTATGAGTCACCGTGAATTGGGTAGGCAACGTGTCCCGGACAGACCGTGGTGGGTTCGGGTGCCGGGGACTGGACGTCCAATTATGTAAATGATGAATTAGAAGGGGTTCAGGCCATCATTTAGGAAGTCGTAGAAATGCCGAGGTGGCGAGTTTAGTGAGGCAAAAGGGAATTGAGACTCATCAAATAGGACATGGCGTGAAATAATTATTTTACGGCTTGATAAGTCATAGCAAGAGTAACCATTTGTGGGGTAACCCAGAAACACACACGGAAAAGACCGGGGTTGGAGTTTTTGAGTGATCGGATGGAGAGCAGAGACATCTGAAAATACGCAAGTGTTGGTACGATGGGTTCCTACGAAACAGAACTTGAGTGGGCGACTGTAGAGCTAGAGACTTGTTTGAGATTGTGTTTAGAAGATAGGTGGTCATGGAGAGTGCGTAATGCCATTGAGGGGGGATTGAGGCGTGAGCAAGTAGGACACGAATTAGGTTATTTATGGTTTGGATTTTCCGTTCGGCTTTACCATTTTGGGAGGAAGTGTGAGGGCAGGAAAAATGAAAGGTAAGACCGTTTTTGGAGTAGAACTATTTGAATTGGTTATTGTCGAATTCCCTGCCATTGTCACAATGAAAACATTTAATGATCTTTTCAAATTGTGTTTTTACGAAACACTAAATGGGGAAAAAATTGGATAGACCTGGGATTTATTACCGATTGAAAAAGTCCATAGAAAGTTGGAATAATCATCCAAAAATAATACATAATATCGATGGTCAATCGTATTTAAAACAGGGGAAGTCCACAAACCACTATGTATTATATCGAAAAACATTAAAGTACAATTTGTGAATGTATAAAATGGTAATTTAACATGTTTTCCAAAAACATAGAATTCACATATAGGAGTCTTAGAAATACGGTTGCATTGAATAAAATTATTGTTCTTAAGAGAGCGTAAATAGAATCTCCTGGATGTCCTAATCTAGAATGACATAAGGAAGACAAAAGAGCAGTAAATGTTGATGGAATTGAGGCTGGTTTGTTGACGGCGTTTGAAATAGGATAGAAAACTACGGTGCTGTCACATCTCATTATTCGTCTCCCTGTCGTAAAATCCTTCACAGTAAAACCAAAAGGATCAAAGTCAAGGGAAACATTATTATCAGTTGTGAAACGTCGCACAGAGATTAGATTCTTAATGAGTTTAGGGGCATGGAGGACATTTTTTAAAATTAGTGGTGAATGCGGTGAGGATAAGGATGAATGACCAAAATCACAAATAGGAATGCATGGTCCACTACCAACAATAATATTTTGATTTAAATTATTCAAATTGGAATAAGACGAGAAACTACCTTGTGGTGTCGTCATGTGAGATGTAGCGTCTGTGTCCATATATCAATTTTCGTTTGGAACGTTGAGTGACATTGTGTTCATAGTTGTCTTAATGTCAGTTGGTGCATAAGTTGAGCGCAGGGGGCTGTGATGTGTAGGCATCTTTGTGGGCGTCTTGTAGAGTATGCGAGTTGGGCTGTCGGGTCGAGGTGGGTAATACGGGCAGGAGGAGAGGTCGATACGGTGGCCACGCGGCGGTGGGTAAACAACCAGCGGAGGCTGCGGCTATTCGCGTCGGAGGGGATTGTCCCTTTCCGCCACCGTTGCTATCGGAATTCCGTCCGCCGTAGCCTTTGCTGGACTGTCGTCCTCGGTGGTTATTGTGGGTCTATCCCCCTGCTGTGGGTCCTCGGGTCGGCGGTTGGAAATGGAGGCCCTGCCTTCGGCGGAGGGCCGATGGTGGTGGTGAGGGCAGCGTCTGCAATGCTAGCCTGAGTGTGCTGCATTTGATTTTCTTGGTTTCCTCAAGAATTAGCTTCGAACGGGTCTCATAAAACGGTGGTAACGGCGTGCATTGCTGAAGGATGATAGCAACGCCGTCATAGGATTCGTTCAAGCCTGCAATAAGTTGCATAACCAATCGCTGATTAGGGACTGGTGCGCCAACGTTGGAGAGTTGGTCGACAATCATCTTGAGTTCTTGGCAATATGCAGATATGTTTGGAAAATCGTCCTTGAACTGATTTTCAAGGTATAACGCACGTTGAGTTTTGTTGTCGTAAAAAATACTTTCCAAACGCGGGCAGTGGCATCGGTCTCATTGATTGTGTGCAACATATCATTAGAGATCGTGTCGTATATCTACTAGAGGACAGTGTCATCCAAACGAGACCAAAGTGCATTATCAAAACTCGAAGTCGAGGGTGGGTTTGTGAACTTCGATTTAGGAGCGATGATGTGGTCGATAACTTCGTAGACACGACAATGAATTTTGAAGAATTCCGCCCACGAGAATTATTGACCTTTTTTCATCTCAAGAGTAAGGGATGATTTTTTTAATGTTGTTGACTGCAAGTGTAGGATGAAATTTGCTTTTGTCAACCATGGAGAATGAAGGAGTGGCCGAAAAAATTAGGGTTCTGTCGTGGGGGGTGGCGGCCGAGAGGGGGTCGGTGGCGTGGTGGGTATTTTTGTGTAGGGTTAGGCTACGGATACCATGAATGAATATGTTTCTTGATTTCATTCATTGATGATTTATAATATATAGTATTTACAGAAATATTTATGTACTACAAACTAGGTAAGTAATCAACCTAATTACAAAAGGAATATAATTTACCTAATTTAAGAGATATACAATTAATGTAAGAATATTCGGTGAATATTCTATTAATTAGCTCACTCCATTTTAGCCTAACCCGTTTCAGCCCATCGAATATTTGGGCTGATATGGAGGCCAAAATTGACCCATGAAAACCTTGTAAAATATTTTTCAAATGCATTTTTTTTGTTTCATATGTTATATATAGCCATAATAAAGTAAAAAATAGTTTTATTTGGTACTTGAAAAATTATAAAAGAACAAAAAAAAAGGAAACTAGAACTTAGTAGAATTGGGTGGGTTGGGTTATGACCTGCTTTTTTGCCCATTTTAGCCCAATATGTTTCAGCCCAAGTAATTGATTTGCTCATTTATTGACTCAACTCATTTTGTCCTGCCCAAATTCAATCGAACCCACCCATTTGACACCCCTAGTTGTGCTATCGCTCATGTGAGAGCATGCATGTTGAAAATTTCAGGTGCACTGGGAGCAACTTTGGCTAGGCATCGTTCAAAACCCCGTGTATATATTGGTTGCATGAAATCTGGTCCCGTCCTTGCTCAGAAGTAAGCAAAGGACTTTACTTTTGATAGTACATTAGTCGTAGATATATTTCCTCGACTCACCTCTATTTTGCTCTTCTTCACTTTGC
This sequence comes from Przewalskia tangutica, assembly GCA_029844215.1. NCBI lineage: Eukaryota > Viridiplantae > Streptophyta > Magnoliopsida > Solanales > Solanaceae > Przewalskia > Przewalskia tangutica. Next base: position 94,028,447 of record CM056724.1, on the reverse strand, counting down.
AGGGGAGTGAGATATCATGAGCCTGAGCATTGGAAATTTGGTGAGGACGGAAACAGATATTTTAGACATGCAACAGGGCAGCTATATGCCATTTCAAAAGATTTAGCCACTTACATATCTATAAATCAGTAAGTGTTTGCTTTTTCTGATATACTTGGACTGTATTGTGTTTTATTTTGCGTGAATATCCTTTTCTGATCGGGACTTTTTTTTATCATCCTAGGCACGTTCTACACAAGTATGTTAATGAGGATGTCTCACTGGGATCATGGCTCATTGGATTGGATGTGGAACATATAGATGATAGAAGATTGTGTTGTGGAACTCCACCTGGTAACAACTCGTTAAAATATTTCTTGGAAGTAGAGCATTTTTTAGAACTGTCAGTCTTAAGATACCCTGAAGTTTTGATCTTTGTGTCTGCATTGAACATTTTCAAACTTGGCAGTACCGTTTTTCATTTATCCATCTTTGATTATTTTCCCAACCAAATAAGGCAGGAATGATATGGTTAATGATTATTGCTAATTTGGAAAGGTGATTATAAGGTGTGCCTGCAAGATCAGGCAATTGGTGAAAGAATCTCTCCGAGTACACTATCATCTTCCCAATTTTGAGTAATTTGAAAAGGCTCAGGTTTTTTATGGCACTTTTATTTGTTTTACCCCTCTCTTTACATGGAATTAGAACCACCACGGGAACCCGAGAGGTGGTGGTTTATGCTGTGGCAGTTAATACACTATCAAAAAACAGTACACTATCTAATGTACGCTTCCTCTCCATACATTAGATCCTTGAATGTAAGAAATTCAATATCGCATTTATTTGGGACCTTAAAGAAGGATGGCTAGTTACAACTTCAACTATTCACACCAGCAACTTTGTCCTACTTAGAAGTTTGATTTGATTGATCTGTAAATGTTCCGAGATGATTAATTTGATTTTGTGTATCTTAATTTCTCCAGATTGTGAGTGGAAAGCTCAAGCAGGCAACATTTGCGTTGCTTCCTTTGATTGGAGCTGCAGCGGGATATGCAGGTCCGTAGATAGGATTAAGGAGGTTCATCGACGTTGTGGTGAAGGCGAAAATGCTTTGTGGAACACAGTCTTTTGAGAAAACGCAGTATTTCTCCAATCTCTGGAGACTTCAAGAACATTATACTGACAGAGTGACACTCAAAAACACGATGTATCGAAGAATTGGTGAAACATCAGGCTATAAAAATATAAACTGTATGCGAGAAGGGAGAGAGGATGCAACTGTATGTGCTCCAAATATTATTAGCTGAGGGGGGGATAGAATTGTAGCAACCAGTTGCATGTGAAGCAAAAGTGTAAACAACCATTCTTTTTAGATGCTTAGAACATAATTTGTTGGTCTTGTGAGAGGAAACTAATAAGTGTATCTTTCTGCAGGTGCTTTGCTGCTTTTATATATGAAAGTATTGAAATTTTCCTTTAGTTACTCTTTTTCGTTCTTATTCATGTTGTCAGGAGAAGCGGAGCGACCTTGGCTCGGCATTATAGCATGGATAAGGCCGTGCCTGGCCCGTGGTGTTGGGGCACAATTATGAAAAAGGAGTGTTTAAAAAAGAGAATGACAAATATGGTCCCTTAAGTTGAGTGAGAGGTAGTAGTCCTTTAAATATGACTTGAGTAACCATGGTCCTTTAACCGTATGCTCATTCCTCCTTATAGAAACCACTTGACATCTCTAAGCTTTCGTTATGCGCAATGTCTGGAAAAAACCCTATCATAAGAATCTATTATACGCAGCCTTATTTTAGAGAAATATAGGGTAAGACTGTAGACAATAGATCTTTGTGATTCACCTTTCTCGCGCATAATGGAATCTTAATGAACGATTAAGGGCTTTGTGGCCTTTTACTGAGCGTGTGTGTCGCCGGGGTCACCTAATAATCACCTAATAATGGTGTCTAAAATACACTAAAAATATGATCAGGGGTAATAGCCCTCCCCCTCTTCCACCTCCGTAAAGGTTAAGCGTGTTATAAATAGTCCGGCTAAACGTTAGGGTGCATTTTAGCTATTTTCGATAAGGTTTGCGTACATTTTATCCCTTCTTAACCCTCATTTTGTGAGATTTTACTGGGTATGTTGATGTTGTTCTTGTATATTTATGGTAATTCTCTGTCTAAAATTATTTATCATTTTTTACTTTACATGCCCCTAAAAAATATTAATTAAGAGGAATATTTGACCTATTTACCTTCTATTTATATCTAAATTATAATCTCTCTATTAAATATTTACTATGTTTATGTGTTATCTCCATTAGTAATAAAATTCTACTAAGAATAACATAGAAAAAATAATTAATTGTATCTTGAACTTCAAAAACTACTAATAATTTGAGACGGAGGGGTACTACTTTAAACGAACGCTTAAACATAAGGGACCATTTTCGTGATTTTCTCGCGCGAAAAAAGGGGATAAAATAGGGAAAACGTAGTTGACGTGTATGATGTTTCATTATCCAATTATATAGCGGATAGTTTTAATAACTTTAATACAAGAGAAATTTTATCCTTCTTTCCCTAAATTTTTCTGGACTTGGATCTTTTTTCCTTTCTTTTTAAAAACCCTAATTTTATTTTCATCTATTAGTTTGCAGATTAGTCCAATTGTTTTTGTTATCACCATGGCCAAAAGCTCCTTCAAATTGGAACACCCTCTTGGTAATTTTTCGTGTTTTTTTTATTGTATTGTGGTTCCAAGATCTGATCTTTGACTTGTTCAATTCTTGAATTTACTTGAGAAGGTCGTGAGTTCAAGCCGTGCAAACAGTCTCTTACAAAAATGTGAGTTAAGACGGTGCATAATAGATCCGTGTGGTTCGGACCTTCCCCATCCATACCGGGAGCTTGGGAGCTTAGTACACCGGGCTGTTTTTTTTTTTTATGATAAAAAAAGAATTTTTTGGGGGTGGGGTGTGGAGACAGGGTGGGGTTGTGAGGTGGGTGGGGATTATATTTCGAACCCATTTGTGAATATGCTTGATTCTTGCTACTGGGATTCTATTTTTACTGTTTTTTTTGTTTTAGATTTCTTGGATTTTTTTTGTTATGTTTACTTGTGAATTTCACTGTCTATTTGATATAATTGGAAGTTTTGGAGTTCTTTTTTTGAGTTACAATATATGTTGCTGGAACTCTTAAAAATACTGACACATGTGTGTCCTGGGGGATCCGAGAGCTCCGAGCAACATAGGTTACAATTATGTGTGTCTAGTTGTTCTATAATACTAGTAGACTTAGTACAATTAGATTATTTTTGTATCTACTCTTTGTAAGCATGATATAGCTTACTGCGCTTGTTAAGCTTTTGTGAGCGATTCGGCACAATGCGGTGTATAAATTTAAGTAGAAGAACATCCTACTTGTAGTCAGCAAAAGAATCATTTATTTGGTAGAAGTTGTTTGTTCTTAACGTCAATCATTTGATGCTCTCACAATAACCTTCTCGAGAGTTATTGTTGATCATGGGTTTGTTTTGGATACCTTGCATATATTTTTCTCTACTTTAAATTCTTTTGAATTTTCTTCTCTGCTGTTGTTGGATGCCATGTACCTGTATTGTTAATTTGGTCTTGCATCATCTAGAGAGGCGGCAGGCAGAAGCTGCCCGTATCAGGGAGAAGTACCTTGATAGAATTCCGGTACAAATTCCGTTCTCTTCTCTTGCAATGCTCTTCTGGACGTGCTGCAAAACTTTTGTGCTTTTTCTCCAACCTAATACCTTGTTTCTTCCTGCTATACAGGTGATTGTAGAGAAGGCTGAAAGAAGTGACATCCCTGACATTGACAAGAAAAAGTTCGTCTTTTATCACCTTGATCTTTGCAATTTTTTCCTTGGGTTTTCATTCGGCAATGTTCTTAAGTTTACAGTAGTTCATTGTTTTGCCGTAAATGAGCTTTTGATTTCTTTAATGCTGCCATAACAATTTATTTTCTTGATAATAAGGTTGTATCTTTTCTAGTTGTACACAAGTATTATGGTTACTTCGCTTATATCTTCCCTTTGAGCTACGATTTGGCTGATGTAAATTGTTGAAATGTCTTTGTAAAGAATAACATATTAGAGTGTTTTCTATTGGTGTCAGATCATTTGTTTGAGATATTAAGGTGGAGTTAGTATTACTATTAATCGGGTGAAAGAGCACTAATTTGCGCTAGTAAGGTAGAAAAATGCAAGACTGCTGTGAGGTGGAAAGTGTTACCATTAATCAGGCTGAAAGAGCACTAATTACCTTTACTCACTTTCTATATGGTGAAGTGTATGCAACTAGAACGATGATTTCGTACTGCCTGTGAGTTGGAAAATGTTCTACTCTTTCCTTTGCTTTTGAACTTGCTTCGTCTTTGAACAGATTTGACTTAACTTTTTCCCCGTACTCATGCTCTTTCTAAGCTTTTCTGATGTTCAACTGTGAATTGTTTTTTAATTGAAATACCTGCAGGTATTTGGTTCCCGTGGATCTGACCGTTGGACAATTTGTGTATGTTGTTCGCAAGAGGATTAAGCTCAGTGCTGAGAAGACCATTTTTATCTTTGTGAAGAATATCCTCCCCCCTACAGGTGAGAAAAACTCTTTTTGTTACTATGCTTCAAACAATTCCTTTTTATTAATTGTTTTTCCACATTGTTACAGCTGCCATGATGTCTGCCATTTACGAGGAACACAAGGATGAGGACGGCTTCCTGTACATGACCTACAGTGGCGAGAATACCTTCGGATCTTTCTGAAAATGCATGACAGACTGTACTGTGTAAATACGTCTAAGAAACCATGTAAATACTTTATATTAGCTACTCGTTGGAATTATCTTTCTACCAAGATGCTCTTACTATGACATTGACTCGTTTATGTATCTACCTTTATGAAGATGCTCATTTTCTGGTTTGTGAAGTGGGCGTCGCATTCATGTTTCCTTTTCCTTAGTCACAAATGGTCTACTTTTTCTGGGTTCTTTTTCATGTTAATGTGCGAATCATCAAATTTTGATGATGGTGTGATTTTATCTTTCTTATTTTAATGAATACCAATCTTTCTGAAAAGGCTTGAACAAGACCTAAGTTACTACCCCTAATCATCACAGTCTTAACAAGGATGTTTTGGCTGCAAACCACTGAAATGAAATGAGTTTACAATAGAGCCAAATGTTCCATACTACCAATTCTATTAATTTGGTAATGAGGCTTAATTGGTTAATCCAATTGATTGATCTTTTAACCATATATGGGGAGGACCAACTAAACCCTCTCGTGTATCTTTTAAATCCGGTGTTTAATATTTATTGAGGCTGTACTTAATTTGAATTTGCATAGCGTAAGATTTGCTAAAGGATGAAATGCTCCCACTAGAAGACACATACCTGTCAAACTTTCTGACTGTTATAAGAAATAGGAATTCTCTCAAATATTCTAGAAATGTGTTATGAAACACATGTTTTACTATTGTGTTAAAATATCTATCAAATGTCAACTTAAAATAGTAGTCACCTTAGTAGTATAAATGTCACCCTTGTGGTGAATGTAAAGGGCACCTTCTCTGAAGTAGAAGAATTATCTCCTCTCTTAGTTCTCTCCTTATTCAAGCATTTTATATATACTTTGTTATTAATAGTCATAACTTATATTATTTTACTAGTTTAAATATTCAATTTTATAACACATTATCAGCACGAAAGACTGGCTCACTCGCGTTTCATAATTGGTCTATAGCAACATCTCCAAATTAAGGTATGATACTTAATTTAATCATCTAAAAATGTTTAACCTTATTAATACCTAACAATGTTTATTTAAAATCATGAATACATGTTAGTATATTATTGGTGATAATAATTAAACTTTTATTTTAATAATATTTTAAACTTATACTTTAATGACATTTTGTACTAAGGACTCTTGATGAACTATATAGCTTGACATTATTTCTATATTATGGACTGGTAATTATGTTACCGACATTGTATGGACTATGGACTACAGATGACTTGAATACCTTATCCGACAATATATGTGAATTGATTCCTTGTTCGACAATAATTTAGGACCGACAACTATCAATGAACTTATGTGACATATTCATTTGTATGATCATTTACCCCTTAATCTAACGATATTTTATGGACTTGTGACTACCTATGGACTATTGGACTATATTCCATATCTCGATCATATTGGACCAAGAATTGTATTGAGGACCTAAATAAATTTGGACACTTATCCGTGTGAAGAGTAAAAATCTTCACCTAATGTTAAAAATCTTCACATATTTTATTATTTGGGTGGAGAGTTAAATTTTCCATCTTATAATTATTTATTATGTAGAGGTATAAAATCCCCACTTATATTATTATCTCACGAAAGATAATATTGAGTAGTGATTATTATGTAATTTGTGGAGGTACAAAATCCCCACCGAGTAGTGATACTTAATATTTCTGTATAATCTCATTTTCTTTTATTTCAACGGTTAGATGATACTAAAATATTTTTTCCCCTAATTCTAACGGTTATGAACAGTAATATTAACACTTTCTCTCCTCTCACCCAACGGTTATAAACGGTCATTTTTATAAAATTCTACTCTATAAATACTCCATTCTTATTCTTATTTTATTACATCTTTCTTAAAAATACTTATCCACACTAATAAAATGGGAATTTTTTTACTTGCAATCCTCACTCTTGTTACCATTTTTAACTTCTTCATCAGTTATACTTTAGCTGAAGAGTGTAGAGAAACTAGCAAACTGATGATGATAGTCACCCTACCATTTTTAATTTTAGTCTGGGTTGTAACATTTAGGTTTGGTAACTGATGTATTAAAACTCTTATCTTTTCTTTGTTTAAGTTTTATTCATTATGATTATATGTTGAATAAATTATGTCCTCTTTGTTATTTTATTTTGTTGTTGTTATAGATATGACAATATCAAACTTAAAGCTCGAATTCGCCCCCTTAAGCCTAAATAGGAATAACTATATGTCTTGGGCCAATGATGTCCTGATGAATCTCAAGTGCAAAGGACTCAAAAAGATTCTATCAGAAGTCAATAATGGGAAAACATCAGATGATTTGCCAATAAAAAGAATTAAGGCCTTAAAGTTAATGAAGCAACACCTGGACGAGGGTTTAAAATTAGAGTACATGAATGCACAAGATCCCAAATATCTATGGGATAACCTTAAAGAAAGATTTGGATACCAAAAGCAAGTGTTATTACCCGCACTAATTGATGAATGAAACAAATTAAGATTTCATGACTTTAAGAGTGTGAGTGACTATAATTCTTCTATGTACAGGATTATATCACAACTGGAATTTTGTAGCAAAATTATATCTGAAGGTGAGAAGTTGGAAAAAACGTATGCCACGTTCCATGCATCACATTTAGTATTGCAAGAGCAGTACAGGATGCGCGGGTACACCAAGTACTCTGAATTAATTGCAGCCCTTCTACTTGCTGAAAAAATAATGATATCCTTATTAAAATCATCAGTCCCGCCCTACGGGGGCAATGGAATTTCTAGAAGCAAATGCCATAAATATTAACCAAGGGCGTGGTGGTTATAGTCGATTTAGAGGACGAGGAAGAGGTCAATTTCGCGGTCGTGGCCATTTTCGTGGTCAAAGTCGTGGACGTGGTCTTGGAAATTATTATCGTCGTGGACGTGGTTTTGGAAATTATCGTAGGACTAGAAATGATACAATTAATATAAACCGACATGACAAAGATAAATCTGTCCAGGAAGGTTTATCCAAGGATTCCTGCTACAGATGTGGAAAAAGGGGACATTGGTCAAAGGCATGCAGGATGCCTTACCACCTTACCAAAAATTATAAAACATCTGTAAAAGGAAATGAAAAAGAAGTAAATTTTAATGAACATGAACCTGAGGGAGATCCAATTTACCTCGAGGCTGCGGACTTCATTGAAGGCACAACTAACATTGACACAGATTAGAATTATGTGATAGCTACTTTTATTATCCTTAAAGATTGTGTCATCAATTTGTATTTTCCTATGCGTGTATGTTCTTATGTGTGATGTGTGTTATATTACTTTATGAAATAATAATGCTAATTATATGTTGTGTTGATTTACTCTCTTTTAAGTCTCTTATTTTTGAAGGTTCAATATGAAACGTGTTGGAGATATTTGTATTCCAGACAGTGCAACAACCCACACAATCCTCAAAAGTAAGAAATATTTTACTATTTTAAAGCCCACTAAAGCAGTAATAAATACAATCTCAGGTCCCGCAGACTTGATTGAAGGGACAGGTAATGCTAAGTTTGTATTACCAAAAGGGACAAAATTTGTCATCAATAATGTTTTGTTCTCTCCGAAATAAAAAAGAAACTTGTTGAGTTTTAATGACATATACAACCAAGGGTATGATACTAAAACGGTAACTGAAGGTAATATGAAATACATGTATATTACTAATAGTAATATGGGGAAGGAACAAATATTAGAAAAACTATCAAAAATGCCTTCGGGATTACATTATACATACATTCATGAAATTGAATGTAATTTGATAGTAAAAGAAGACCCCAAAATTTTGTCTTTATGACATGACCGTCTGGGTCATCCTGGTTCCACATTAATGAGAAAAATAATTGAAAGTACACATGGTCATCCAATGAAAGATTTAAAGATTGAAAAGGTTGATAGACCATGTGAAGCATGTTCTCTTGGAAAACTAATAACAAGGCATTCACCATGCAAGCTTTAAATCGAATCACCCGCATTCCTGGAAAGAATTCAAGGGGACATATGTGTACCTATTCATCCGCCATCTGGACCTTTCAGGTATTTCATGGTATTAATTGATGCATCTAGTAGATGATCACATGTTTGTTTATTGTCAAGTCGTGATATGACATTTTCAAGGTTTCTTGCACAAATAATTAAACTAAGGGCACATTTTCCGGATTATATCATAAAGAAAGTTAGACTTGTCAATGCTGGTGAATTTACATCTGAAGCATTTAATGATTATTACATGTCAATTGGAATTACAGTTGAACATTCTGTTCCGCATGTGCATACACAAAATGGTTTAGCTGAATCATTAATTAAACGTCTGCAATATATTGCTAGACCATTGATAATGAGAACTAAATTATCAGCTACTGTTTGGAGTCATGCAATATTACATGGTGCATCATTGATTTGTTTAAGACCAAGTGCTAATAATAAGCATACCCCTCATCAACTTGCACTTGGTCAAGTACCAGACATTTCTCATCTAAAGATTTTTTGTTGTGTAGTGTATGTCCCAATTGCTACACCACATAGAAGAAATATGGGACCTCAAAGGAGGTTGGAAATATATGTTGGATATGAAGCACCATCTATTATCATATATATCTTGAACCTCTAACGGGTGATGTCTTTCAGACAAAATTTGTTGATTGTCATTTTGATGAGAAAAATTTCCCAACCTTAGGAGGAGAAAATAAACAGCTGGAAAAAGATATAAAATGGTATGTACCTTTCTTATTGCATCTGGACCCACATACTAAATTGTGAGAAGAAAATGTAAGGAAAATTGTTCACATACAAAGTTTAGCTAATCAATTGTCAGATGCATTTACTGATGTGAAAAGGGTGACAAAGTCACATATACCAGCTGTTAATGCTCCTGCTCGGATTGAAATTCCGAAAAAAAAAAATATGGCAAGTACATCTAAGGCACGCCTAAAACGTGGCCGACCTGTTGGTTCCAAAGATAAAAATCCCCGAAAAAGAAAAAGAGCAAAAAATATGAATATAAATGAGAGTGCTCCCGAAGAAGAAAAAGATGATAAAGATAGTGAGATCGTTGAAAATCAAACTGAAAGTAACAACGATCTTGAAATCTCTATCAACTATGTTAATACGGGAAATTTATGGAACCGAAAATGTAAGGACATTGATGAGGTATTTTCATTCTCAATTGCATGTGAAATGATGAATGAAAATGATGATCCTGAACCCAGATCTGTCATCGAATGTCAACGTAGACCCGATTGGCTGAGTTGGAAAGATGCAATGGATACTGAGTTAAAGTCTCTAAGAAAACGAAATGTGTTTGAACCCATTGTCATTATACCTGAAGATGTGAAACCCGTTGAGTACAAGTGGGTCTTTATAAGAAAACGAAATGAGAAAAATGAGGTTGTAAGATACAAGGCTCGCCTTGTTGCACAAGGATTTTCTCAAAGACCCGGAATTGATTATGAGGTAACATACTCTCCTATTATGGATGCCATTACTTTTCGTTATTTAATTGGTCTATCAGTATATAATAATCTGGATATGCATCTTATGGATGTTGTTACAACATATTTATATGGATCACTCGATAGTGACATACATATGAAAGTTCCGGAAGAATTTAAGATGTCTGAAGTATCAAACCCCAAAGAAATGTATGCAATTAAATTGCAAAGATTCCTATATGGGTATGGGTTGAAACAATCCGGACGCATGTGGTATAATAGGTTAAGTGAATATTTGCTTAAAGAAGGCTATATGAATAACCCTATTTGCCCTTGTGTATTCATAAGAAAAACAACATCTGGATTTGTAATCATTGTTGTCTATGTTGATGATTTACATATCATTGGAACTAATAAAGAAATTCAAGAAGCAATGAATTACTTAAAAATGGAATTTGAGATGAAAGATCTGAAAATAACAAAGTTCAGCCTTAGTTTGCAAATTGAGTATACTAAAAATGGAATAATGGTACATCACTCTAATTATACAGAAAGGGTACTAAAAAGGTTTAGTATGGATAAAACAAATCCTTTGTGTACCCCAATGATGGGTAGAACTCTTAATGTTGAAAAGGATTCATTCCGACCAAAAGAAGAAAATGATGAGGCCCTTAGCTCTGAAGTACCGTACCTTAGTGCCATTGGAGCCCTCATGTATCTTGCTAATTATACAAGGTTACTAGTAAGATTTAGTTCATCCCCTACAAAGAGACATTGGAAAGGAATAAAACATATATTTCGATATCTACGAGGTACACATGATCTTGGGTTATTTTATCCTAACAATATAGAACCAGTTTTGCTTGGTTATGCAGATGCAGGTTATCTATCGGATCTACATAATGCAAAGTCACAGACTGGATACGTGTTTACATATTGAAACACTGCAATATCCTGGAGATCACAAAAGCAGACGCTCGTGGACACTTCTTCAAACCATGCTGAAGTAATAGCTCTCCATGAAGCTAGCAAAGAATGTAGGTGGTTGAGGTTAGTGACACAACATATTCAAGGGACAGCTGGCCTACCAATCAATAAGGACCCAATAATATTATTCGAAGACAATGCTGCATCTGTTACTCAAATGAAAGAAGGCTATATCAAAAGTGACAGAACCAAACATATTCATCCAAAGTTCTTCTCATTCACTCAGAAACTTGAAAGACACAAAGAGATTGATATCCAGTATTGTCACGACCCGACCCCGGACCCGCGACTGGTGCCCTACCTGGGCACCCTTACAGGTAACCATCAGAGAAAGTCAGCGAAACATACATAAAGCACAAAAGTTAAATCAGTAAGAAGTAAACAAAGGCTAGCCGATAAGGCTGCCTTCCTGGATGTACATATATAAATAGTCCAAAGCAGTTACATCTTTTTTCTTTACAAAACTACCCACATACATGACTACAGACCTCTAAGAGTTATGACATAACAACTGTGACGGGACAGGGCCCCGCCATACCCCTGAATGTACAACCACCAACAATACCAGGGATCTGAACCAAAGATAAGCCTCCGGAGTAATGGAGCTTCTCAACAGCTGAACATTTATCCTAAGAGTGAGGATCAGCAACCTGTATAACTCTATCTGCGGCATGAAAACAGCCCCCGAAGGAGGTCAGTACAACAGGTACCAAGTATGTGAAACTGAAAGTACTGTAATGAAATTATATAGTCTAAAATAAAGCTGGAGACATGTATGACGACCAAAATAACAGTACATTGTGCCTTACTAATAATGAGAGTAAACAAGAGTATACTTTACTGCATAAAAATAGGAGGCTCATGATCAAATTAGGGCCGCGCAGTAGTATCATTAAGCAATCCTACTCCTGGGACTATTTCACCCGCATAGGTCCTGTGGACCCGCAATGAGGTCATCCGCCTTGCATGGGACTATTTCACCCGCATAGGACTATTTCACCGCATTGGCCCGGTGGACCTGCAATGAGTACAAGCGCCGCACTCGCATCATGGGTAGCAAATTCATGGAATAAGTAGTAACCCAGAGGTTTACCCCACAAGAATAACATCACACTAGCACAACCGGCTATCATACATAACATAAGCACCACCGGCTTATCATACATAACATAAGCACCACCGGCTTATCATAATTATCATAAGCAAGTTAAGAAATCCCCAAACTTTTTATTAGCCTTAATTATCATGCACTCTCATTTTATTTAACTTAAGGCACTAACATGTCATTAAAAATTCGGGAATTTAACCCAAAGTACTACGTACTTCCATTCTTTTAAAACGACTCCTTTTCACATAAAAACCCCAAGATACTGACACCCGTAGTATCAAGGCATGTCTGTTTTTCAAATCAAGTTACTACACCTTTAGAAATTCATTTCAAGACTTGAAACCAAGTAACTTCTACTTTCACAACCTAGGCAACTCATGCCTATAACTCAAATAGACACTCTCTTAACCTTCCATAAAGCCGTTAAAACTAACTTCCCATAAAGCCGTTATAACTCTTTATGTTTTTGACAATTACAATCTTTTTGAAACCAAGAGACTTATACTTTTAAATCAAGTATCATATACTTTCAAAATACTTCAAGTCTCTTAACCTTAGAAATCAAGTAATCAATACTTTTCCAAATCAAGTGTTCTATACTTTTCAAGTCAATTAATCTTTCCATGTAACCTCAAGTCACATATACTTTTAAAAGCCGAGTTACTTCACTTTTCGAAATCAAGGCAAGGATACCAAAATGAAACCGAATTCATTTTAAACATGTACGTCCACCGTACTATACATTTATAAAACTCATGCTCAAGAAGATAGGGAAGGTTCCACATACCTCTTCGACTTAAACCACTTGCCATGTTGAATACGCCGCACGTAGAATGTCAACCTATAATGACCATAATACGTCCATCAACTACTAGCTTTCAACGTAGAATATTTCTAAGTATAAGGACTCTTAATTCTACGGAAAATTGGGCAACACTTCCTTTGTTTCTACGTACTTTTCCACCTTTTTCAAGGCCCGAATTCAATAACCAAACATGCCACATTTAAGGCTCAACAATTTTGCTAACCAAAGGGGATTACACGCCTTACAATACGTGTAAAATTCTGCCCCGCAATTTATACAAAATAGTCCAATAGTCAATGCCATTCTCGGCTAATTTGAGCAACAATGCAAAGTCTATTCCAATTCTTTTTCAATCCATATTGTCGTTCTAACATGTTATATAGTCGCAACCAACTTTAACAACTATAATCTCCTTTTTATATAACATGCGACGACTAAAACTAATAACTAAATTGAATTACAATCTTAAAGGCAAACCATGCTAGTTTCGGATTTTAGGCTTCCAAAATTCCATAAAACTTATCAATTTTCATAATATATATCACATGATCATTTCTAACTTATCATAACATGGAATCTTCAATTACAATAGTAAGACGAAGATTTATACCTCAAATAAGCCCAAATATTATCCAAGACTTTAAGTCGATCCTTAGCAACTTTAGTTCCTCTTCTTGACGTTCCAATCCACTCCAAGCAACCCTTAGAAGCTTATGAAGAACTCCTCTTCAAGTTCCAACTCCAACTATGAAAAAACCCTTAGGTTTTCATGTTGCGACTAACGTAAAAATGTAGTTTTTCCGGGATCTTTTATTGAGATAACCTTACAATACCTCTAGGAACCTTGGTTTAAAGTATTGTGATTTATGATCCACCATTGTAAATTTTTTGTGTGGGATAAGGGCTATTGCCGAGAGCCCTCTTAAGAACAAGAAAGTTTCTTGATTTTTCTCTAAGTCTTGAATTGTCTTGCTACTACTAGTAGTAGTATATATAATTAAATCAAAGGCTAGGATTAATCCAAATGGAAGGCTAGGATGTGGTCAATATTATCAAGCTATCTTGACTTCTTGACTTAGTCAATATTATCAAGCCAAATTTTGGCTACACTTGACCATTGTTTCGTCCAACATGACCCATGTGGAGGGTGACACGTGTCGCCCTCCCATTGGTATAAAATGTTTCGTTTCCCAAAATTTCCATAATTGGTCAAAATATCGAAAACCTCGTGGGCCCCACAAAAACGTAAAATGTCTCGGGTGGGCCCCACGTATCCAACTCTGTAAATAAACTTCCATAGTTCTGATAAATTCTAAACGTCTCAAATAGTTAGAAGTGGCGATGGTAGGGCCGACCATTCCAAATCGGTCAGGCAGCCAGGCCAAACCGACCGTATTAAAAAAAAAAAAAAGCGGGGCAGGCGGGGCAGTATGGTCCCGCCCGATCCATGATCCGCCGCCATTTGCCAAAAATAGCGGTTGTCTAACGGCCATTTATTTTGGCGTTAGACAACGGCCATTTTTGGCTTCCACTCCATGACCCCCCTACCCCTTTATATTTATTTTTAACCCTAAGTTATTATATTTACACTTTAACCCAATTTTCCAACTATAAATACCTCATTTTCTCTTCTTATTTCTCACAAATCTTCCTACATTTTCTCTAATTTCTATATACAACATTGTCTACTACATATTCACTCTATTTATTAATTTGAGATTTGGGAGTGAAGTTGGCAACTAGCTTGAGGATTAATCTATCGAGCAAAGTTTCAATTTTCAACCTCTCGATTACACATCGACTCTACGTCGGCGTTTGGTACATTCGTTCCCTCATTAAATTATTATTTTGTTTTTATTTCATTTAGCACATTTAATTTCATTATCTTTAACTATTTAATTATTTATTATCATAATTAAAATGAAAAGAACAAAAAGTCTTTTCTAAAGTACTTCTTCTAGTAGGGCGGGTATGAGGAAATGGTACTTCTTCAGTATTCCTAGACAAGATGATTTTATAGATCTGATGTTTCTGAAATACCATATGATCTTGACACAAATGTTTATCCTCAAAATGAAGAAGATTTTAATTTAGATGACACTCTAGATGATGATACACCTACTAATGAAGATGATGATACACCATTTAGTGAAATGCCTCCTGTCCCTAGTATGAGGCGAGGTCCTAAAAGCGACCATTAAAATCGGTTGTATGGAAATATTTTGTGAGGACGTGCGAATCAAGTAGCTATATGTAAAACTTGTAAAAATGTTTATTCTTTTAAAAGCTGGACAAGGTCATGGTGGGACGGGGTTTAGGAAGACACTATTGCAAAAATACAAAGTCTTGCATGCCCAATACATTATTGAAAAGATGGTGAAGCGACGTCCTCTCAATCGGGACAAGGTTCACATCGTCCCTAGGACAAATCTGGTCAAATTAACCCTATGACGGGGGAAGTTGTAGGCCCTAAATACGATAAACATAAAGATAGGGAAGCACTAGCAAAATTAGTTGCTGTGAAGGGTTTGGATTTTTCATTTCCTGAATCGCCTGGTTTTATTCATTATATTAGAGATATGTATAATCCTGCTTATAAAGGTTTTCCTAGATCAACGGTTAAGAGAGACGTGTTTAAATTTGCACACGAATATCAACAATATTTGCGTTATTCATTATATCATTTAAATTGCAAAGTCGCTCTAACTTCTGATATAGGTCGTAGTACTAACGACCATGATTATTTAACGGTAACCTGTCATTTGATAGATTATAAATGGTCTATACAAAAACGTATTTTAGCATATAGATAGTAGGCACATTGGTGAGTTTATTTCAGAAAATATTTATTCAGTCTGCGATTATTACGAAATAACTGATAAAGTTATGAGTATTACATTAGATAATGCATCTTCTAACAATGCTGCTATTTGTATTTTAAAAGAAGTTTTAACTCCGTCTTTTCCAAAACATTTTCATATCAAATGTGCGTGCCATATTTATAACTTAGTTGTAAAGGATGGTCTTTCACTTTTTCAAGATATTCTTGAAAAAATATAATTTGCTATACACTTTATTTTTAAAAATAATAGAATTCAACAGAGAAAAGAATATAAAAAAACTTGTCACGATTGTGGACTATCTTACAGAAAATTTTTCGAAGAAGTACCAACAAGGTGAAATTCTTTATATGACCAACTAGTTGTTGCTTATGACTATAGAAAACCTATCACTTTATTTTTTAACGTCCATAATCAAAATTCAAATGATATGATTGTGGATAATGATCGGGACAAAATTAAAGAACTTATTGTATTTCTAGAGAATTTTCAACGAGCAACAAAAGAATTTTCTACTTTATATTATCCTACTATTTCAACTATGTTGTTTTATATAGCTATAATATTTTTACTTCTTAAAGAATATATGGAAAAACACGCTTATAAAGCGTTTATTAAAAAATGTTTATGAAATTAAAGAAATATTTTATTCCTATTCCCCTATTTATATTATTGGTCTTTGTATTAAACCCGACTATTAAAGTAGAGGGTTGTAAAAGTCTTATTGAAAATATTTATACCTGTATGGACGTACTACCACCTCCAACTCCCAAAAATTTAAATGTTGAGCCACCTATTGAACAAACGCTAGAAGAAGTGTTGAATAACGTAGAAGATGAATGCAAAAAAGTATATCGGCATTACCAGCAAGAAAGTGCTAGTAACCAACCGGCTTTCGTACCATCTTCTTCTTCAACACAGCCTAAAAAAAGACATGATGTTTCTACGGCTAGTATTGATTCTATGGAAAGCCTCAGAAATAGAATGTGCGGTAGTAGCAGTGCTAACCAAATTAGCGAGTTCGATGTTTTTGTTTTGCAGGGTAATTTACCTTACTTAGCAGTTATCAATGAAGAAGGAAAGGAAGACTTGTTGAAATATTGGATGCAGAATGAGAAGACATTTCCGACACTTTCAATGATGGCCCGAGATATTTTGAACATTCAAGCGTCATCAAGCGCTTTTCAAATAGGAGAGCACATACACTCATTAGCCGGAGACAGCTTGGAGATGGCGGTACTATTCAGAGATTGGATACGAGCGGAGCAAAGGAGGTGCGGTCAACCAGAGATTAACAAAGAAGAAGACGAAAACTACAACGACATTTTATCTGAAGGCATAAGTAGCGACGTGGAACAATTTGACCAAGATATACCAATTCCAACCGAAGAACCACACGAAATTATAAAGAAACTAGAAAAAGTATTTTCAAATTGGTAATTTATTTCATTGCAATTTTTTAATTTTTCTATGTCTTTTGCAATATTTTTCAACAACAGTACACTACAATGTTGTAATTCTGAATCTTGTATATTTCAATGAAATAATTAATAATATAAGAGGCACAAAAAAAGCATTGAGATGTTTTTTTTTACACTCTTCTTGTCTTTGTTTAATTATTTAGTTTATACTTTATACTTTATAAATATATTATATATATGAGTATAATTATAATACTATAATATTATAATAGTATAATATGAGTCTATGACTATCACTATATGACTATATGAGTATATTTTAATGTTACTTTGTTAGTAATTTAGTATTTTTAATTTAGTGAAAAAATTTAAAAAAAAAAAAAGCGCTGACGTCGTCCGTCCGTCCCGGCCGTCCCGACCCCGCCCAGCGGGCCGGGACGGGGCGGGACCGCAGTATCTTCCGCTAGTCGGTCACTTTGGCCGCCCGGCCCGACCAGCCCGCCTCTCTCCACTCAGGCCGTCCGATCTCGCTAGTCCGATCGGTGGGCCGGCCACCGGCCAGCCAGCCACGAAATAGCAAATTCGAGAACCCAATTCTCATTAACAAACACTTCTCTTTTCCGAGGTTCGGAAAATAATTCTTTCTTTCGTTCAAATTTTAACATCCTAATTCTTTACGTACATTCTTATATACATCCCCTGAAATTACGGGGTGTAACATTCTCCCCGCCCTTAGAAACATTCGTCCCCGAATGTTCATTCGAGGTTCCATCTAAACAGATATTGGCATAGTCCCTCGATTATACCCAACATAATCACACTTGCCACGCATGGCCACATAACAATACTTATACTAAAACGTCAACCTGAACTCCAAGTGTCGACGTCGATTATCTGCATAAAGCTTCTGCTGACTCTGAGCTTACTAATAATCTTTCCTGGATAAGCTTCGCCTTATCCACAACCCGCTGAATCAAGTCTGGGCCAATTATCTGAACCTCGCCTACGTTGATCCAACCAATCGGCGATTCTACACTCTCTTTCATACAAGGCCTCATACAGGGTCATCTGAATACTTGAATGGTAATGGGTATTATACGCAACTCAACGAGAAGCAAAAGATCCTCCCAGCTACCCCCTGATTCAATAACACAGGCCCGCAACCTATCATCAAGTGTCTGGATAACATGCCCTGCCTGTCCGACGGTCTGTGGGTGAAATGCAACATTGAGACTCACTTGTGTCCCTAACCCCTTCTGGAAAACCTCCAGAAGTTAGCCGTAAACTGAGCTCATCCGTCTGACATCATAAATGTAGGAGCGCCGTGCAATCTCACAATCTCCCTGCTATATAATCTAGCATAATCTTCAGCCGACTAAGTGGTCCTGACCGGAAGAACATGGGCTTATTTCGTCAGCCTGCCTACTATAACTCATAAGGAGTCACACTTCCCCTGTACGATGCAACCCTATAACATAATCCATATCAATCACCTCCCACTACCAATTCGGGATCTCAATCGTCGATGATAGCCCACTGGGCTTCTGGTGCTCACCCTTGACCTGCTGTCAATTTGGACACTGAGCAACAACTCTGCTACGTCCCTCTCCAGGCCATCTTACAAATACATACATTTAAGGTCATGATACATCTTAGTCGACCCCGGATGAATAGAGTAACGAGCACTGTGTGCCTTCCTTAAAACTTGCTGACAAGTCCTGCAGCATCGGGCACACACAAACTATCCTCATATCACATCACCCTATCCGTTGCTACTCAAACAGGCTCTTCTCCTCTCGGAGAGTCGTATCTCGATCGCGTACTAAAACTGAATCCTCATATTGTCGCCTCTTCACCTCCTCGACGAAGGAAGACTCGGCAACCTCTCGGATCCAAACTCCATTAACCTCAGAAACAAATAATCGAACCCCTCGGCTCGGTAGCTGCTGAATCTCACGGACCACGTCCTGTCTATCTGGATGTCCATCTGACAGACTACCCATAGATCTACGACTAAGAGCATCTGTAACCATATCGGCTTTCCCCGGGTGGTATAGGATATCAACATCACAATCCTTGAGTAACTCTAACCACCGTCTCTGTCGCAAATTCAGCTGCCTCTGTCTGAAGATATACCGGAGGCTCTTGTGGTCTGCACAAATATCCACATGAAATATATATAAGTAATGCCTCAAAATCTTCAAGGCATGATTAACTGCCGCCAACTCTAAATCGTGAGTAGCGTAATTCCTTTCATGCTCCCGTAACCGCCGGAAAACATAGGCTCTAACCTTATCGTGTTGCGTCAGCACACAACCTAGCCCAACACCCAAAGTGTTACAATAATAACCTAACCCTCTAGTCCTCGGGAGGGTTAGAAGCTATGTCGTGGTCAACTTATCTTCCAATAACTGGAAGTCTTTCTCATACTTGCGAAATATTCGGGCATCATTAATCTCAATTATGGTTCCTGTTTCTAATTCTCTGTTGCAACCAGACTTGGTCGCTATACTTAGATTCAATTCCTTCACTTGTTTTATGGCTAAGACTTCCTGCCAATCGCACTTTTAGGGGGGAGATTTCCTTAATCTCGTCAAGTTGTAATCTTATTATTCTCTTCTAGCTCATAGAGCTTATAGTCAGGTGTTCAACCCCAATTCATGGTATTACATAATCCAATGGCTTGCCAAGATTTCTTATCGTTCGAGTGTCTACACGTCTTACATTTATTTTTCATTACAAGTTGCCCTGGGGTCTCTTACCTCCCTGTATATATACGGTCTGGCCCGTCAATACAGGATTGCCACCTTTCGTCGAGGTGTTCCTAACTGCCCATCATTTCTAATGGTCTTTACACTAGTCTGGGTAATTATGCCTTGAGAAACCTTCATAACTGTAATTGCATTCTCCTTATTATTCTGGTCATAACCCTTCATCATACTAGTTACTAACCCAAATATTTCTACCTCGCTCCTGGGTCGTACATTTCCATTTATGCTTATTACCAGCATTTATATCTTTAAGACACATCCTCGACCATTTCCTAATGTCGTTCTCAATTACCCCAACACAATACTTTTCCCACGGTTATCTAAAATTGTAACCTATTGTATGACGAAACTGAAGACTTTACCAGTCTCATATCCATCGCCTAATAACATGGGTACACATAACCCCATAATACGTAAAACTATCCTTTTACGTGGGGGGAGAGAGCTTATCTCCCTTTCAAAATCTTAATCATCAAGCGCCACCTTATAATCGTATAGATTTTCAAAACCTACCAACGATGTCTTACATTTCCATGAGCGACTCGTACTTATCTTATTCTTGCTTTGCGCGTTTTCCTGAAATTATCCGGAAGGTCATGGCCCTGGCCGCCACACCAAACCAACTCCAAGTACCTCCAAGGGCACTTAACATAAACTCCTTCAAATTCAAGTATTACTTACTTTCGGCATCAATTTACCTCAAATGAACAAGTCACACAGACTTATTAAAATCAATGATGTCAAAAAAGGAAGGATAATTCACTGGTTACAACCACTTCCCTTCCTTTCCACTCGATAAGCGGCTTAGGAAAAGCGGAATCGAACCAATCTCTGCGATCAGCGTTGGCATAATAAGAGGCCAACTAGCCCGTACCCATAATGACCTCAAAGTCTGTCATATCAGCTCTACTAGGTCTGCTAGGGTCTGACGACTGTATCATCACCGGGCAAATCTTATATACCCGCTCAGCTACCACTCAATCACCCACTGGTGTAGCTACCTCGAAAGGTCCTTATGGATTCAGGCTCTATTCCTCTACACTTGGTTGCTCTCTTTCTTACTGGTCGTACTCTTTCCGTACTTCCAAACTTATACTAGTATACGTACATAACTCTCATACTAATTCTGGCCTCCAATCCTTGGAGTTACTTACATTGAACAATTTAAGGCCATTTCTGGCTCTCACAACCTAGTTCCGGTGGAATGCGTCCACGAACCCGTAAAACAATTTAACTAGACTTGCGCCTTGCATCCTCGTGACCCTGTCATGTAGCGAAACTATTTCTAACTGATCCCAATACATTTTAGGTTATGGGGCGACCCGTAATAGGTCCTCAACCCGACCCACCGTCGCACTTAACTCTTACCCTTAGTCTGAATTAAGTCTTATTACCGAGAAGGCCTTATATACCTAAGGTCTCGGCGGTTATCAATATTCTTAGGCTCGCATTTTCCATGCTCCAAGCCTACCTTATCAGTCCCCCCGTAAACGGGTAAAATAACTCTTCATTAACCGACAATAGTGTTGTCTTAATCATAACAACCATAATTACTTCCATACAAATCTCATCCGTACAATTCTCTTAAGCATACCACGTAGCTTAATCTACTAACATAGTCTTCCATTAAGTCCTTTAGTCATGACTTCTTAAGGGTTCATTACCCTTTCAGACGGATCATCATCTCCTAACTAATTCAAATTAGTACGTAAAACCTTGATGAGAATTCATTAAACTGTTCCATACCTTTCCGGTATCTATTTAGTCCTTACCAATTCTTGGTAATCCAAAATCATTCAAGGCAACACGCATCTGACCGTCATACATAAATCCGTATAGATGTACGTCATTATACCAACTATACAACAAGTATTACCAACCTGGATACGCGATCCACATAATCCTTCCTGGGTCACTACTGCCTTTCTCATAGCTGCAATCAACATAACTCGTTAGGGAGAGACGACCCTAACAACACAGCTCTATCGCACGATCTCAGAGTGAGAAGAATGGAAACCAATCCTAAATGTCCTGCAGCCTCCTAGTTATAGATGTGGTGCACAACACACTGATAACCAAGACACTACTACTAGACACGCGGTGCAGAGACACTTTCCGAGGACTAAGCGCTCACGATACCACTTTTTCACGACCGACCGGGCGCGGTGCCCTACCGCACCCTTACAAGTAACCATCGTAGAAAGTCACGAACATACATAAAGCATACAACTTAAATCGATGAAGTAAACAACGGGCTAGCCGATAAAGCTTTCCCGCGGATGTACATATATAAATAGTCCAAGCGATTACATCATTTTCTTTACAAAACGACCACATACATGACTACAGCACTCTAAGAATTTTGACATAACAAGCGTGGGACAGACCCGCCATACCCCTGAATGTACAACCACCGACAATACCAGGTGTCACGACCCGACCGGGGCGCGGATCGTACCTGCCGGTACCACATCGGTATACATCGAGAGAATAGCGTGAACAAACATAACACATAACTCATAAAAAGGTAAACATCACTGGCCAGCCGATAAGGCCGCCTTCTATAAAACATACTTAATCAAAAGTATAGCAATACAACTTGCTCTTCTGACCCAAACACATACGTGACCACGCACTTAAAGATAATAAGCGTGGCGGGGACGGGCCCCGCCATACCACGAATGTACACAATACCTATAGCATCAGGGAAATAACCGTACCAACAAACAAGCTTCCGAGGAATGAGCTTCGACAGAATGGTGATCCTAAGAACGAGGATCCAATCGCTTACCCCCATGCGGCGTGACGCGGCCCCAGGAAGGGGTCGATTACCTGATATGTACCAAGTATGTAAAGCGGAAGATCTTGAAATAATGATATCATAAGTCTAAAAGTAAGCTGGAGTCATGGAAGACAATCAAAATACATTTTACTGTGCCTTACTAACAATGAGAGTGACAAGTATACATATAATACTGCATAAAATAGGAGGCTCATGATCAAAACAGGGTACCTCGCCCGTAGTATCGAAGCACCCTACTCGCGGGACTATTTCACCGCATAGGTCTGTGGACCCGCATGAGGTATTCTCGCATAGTCAGCCACCGCATGAGACTATTTCACCCGCATAAGCCCATAAGGACTCGCATGAGGTACTCCTCGCATCGTGGGTAGCAAATCCACGGAACAGGTGGTATAACGATCTTGGGGGTCTACCCCTCAGATATACTCTTACCCTGAAGCAGATGGTATAACGATCTTGGAGATCTACCCCTCAGATATACTCTTACACTGGAGCAGATGGTATAACGATCTTGGGAATTTACCCCTCAGATATACTCTTACACTGGAGAAGGTGGTATGACGATCTTGGGGCTTACCCCTCATTCATACTTTTACCCTGGAGAAGGTGGTATAACGATCTTGGGGCTTGCCCCTCAGATATACTCTTACCCTAGCTCAAACGGTCATCATATCATAATCATAAATAAGTTAAGAAAGCTTATAACTTATTGTTAGTCTTGTTCATATACCCTCTCATTTTAGTTTACTCAAGGCACTAACATATTTAAATAAAAGAAAGTCCGGGAATTTAACCCAAAGTACCACATACTTATATTCTTTAAAAAATGACTCCTTTTCATATAGAACCTTTGGCAATTGATGCCTTAAAATCAATTTTCCTTTCATAAATCAAGTCACTTGTCCTTACTTATCTTACTTAGTGTAAATCTCTTCTTATTAACCTTTTATAAAGCAAATAAACCAACCTCCCATAAAGTTGTTCTATTAACCCTACACTTTAGTAAAATTATACTTTTCCCTTAACCAAGGGACTTATACTTCTTAAAACGAAACAAGTCTTTACATACTTAAAACAAGTAAGAATACCAAATCTTGTACGTCTACCGTACTACATAGTTACAACTATTCATGCTCAAGAGATAGGAAAGCTCCACATACCTCTTCGGTCAATCCACTTGCTAATTCCAAACACCGCACGTAATATGTCAACCTATAATGACCATAATGCGTTTATTAACCTCTAATTCCAATGTAGAAATAATCTAAGTTCAAGGCCACTAAATTCTATGGAAAATTGGGCAGCATTTCCTTTGTTTCTACATACTTTGCCACCTTTTTCAAGGCCGAAATCAACATCCAAATGCCACATCTTAGGCCCAACAATCCAAACATTTCAAAGGGGATTACACACCTAAACTTGGGTGTGTAAAATTCTGCCCCATAAGGTACAACAATTCACTTAACAATTCTAAAGTAGTTTTTAGGCTACAACATGCTCATAATATCTTCTTAACCAATTCTTTCACATCCAAACTATATTTCTTACATGCAATGAATCTAAGAGCATTATTTACTACTACAAATTCCTTCTTCTTCACATGCAACATCAATACTAGCTACAAGAGAAGAAATGTTACCTTTGGAGCTTTAGCCAAAACTATTCCAACAACTTTGCTAGCCTCCTTTCCAAGAATACCACTACAATAACTCCTATAAGCTAGCCACAAGCTTCCTTCTTGTCCTTAACTTTTCAGATTTTTCTTAGGCTTAGAATTCCTCTTGCAATTTTAGAGAGAAGTGGGAGCTTTTGCTTAGAGAGAGAGAGAGATTTGAAAGATGACCAAGTCTTCAAGACTTGGTCAATATAAGAGACATGCAAAATCAGATGGGGACACTTGTCACCTCCCATGAACTTTTTAAAAGAAGAAATATGATTTTTCTAAGTTTTTCCGCCAGAATGCCCGCCTCGGCGCCAGCACACTGCGGCGCGGCGCTGAAACTTCTGCCGCCTCTCAGGCCTTTCCGGCGCCACGGCCCTGTTTCCCGGCGCTGCAACATCAGCGACCTCGGGATATCGTGCGCGCTGCCATTCTTGTGCGAAATGCATTTCTGTCCGTATGCGCACTGAACTTGTAACTCCCATAACTTCCTACTCCGATGTCCTATCGACGAACGGTCGGTTGCGTTGGAAACTAGACTCAACGAACTACGCACCTAGGCCTTTGAACCACTTAGAAATTCTCAATGTACCGGGTCATAACCCGCCCCAAAGTTGACTAAAACCCGTCCGAAACAATCCGTCAACTTATCTTTCGAAAATTTTAAGTCTTACTCCCTTTCGCACGCTCTCACACGTATGGCCAGAACTACGGGGTATAACATTCTCCCCCCCCCCCTTAGAAACATTCATCCTGAATGTTCCTTCTAGGCTTACTCAAATCACAATATCGACATAGACCCTCTTAGCTATTCTTTTTGCAATAAAAGATGCTCCACGAGCCACAACAATACTCAAGCAAAATTTTCAATTTAAAACTATCAAGCAAGAAAGTAGGTTACCTGGAGGTATAGGAAATAAGTGAGGATACTTCTTCATCATGTCATCCTCTGTTTCCCACGTCATCTCCTCCCTGTTCTCGTTCCGCCATAATACTTATACGGAAGCCACATCCTTCGTCCGAAGTCGCCTAACCTGACGATCGAGTATCGCTATGGGACTCTCCTCATACGATAACTCTTCTGTCACCTGGACATCATGAATCGGGTGCACTCTAGATGGATCTCCAATACATTTCCGCAACATAGACACGTGGAACACCGGATGTACCGCCTCCAAATCGGATGGCAGATCTAACTCATAGGCAACCTTGCCTACCCTACGGACAATCTGATAAGGCCCAATGTACCTTGGGCTAAGTTTCCCCTTCTTTCCAAATCTCATCACGCCGCCATGGCGTACGCTAGGAAAACCCAATCATCTATCTCAAATTCCAAGTGTCGACGTCGATGATCTGCATACGACTTCTGTCGACTCTGAGCTGCCAACAACCGCTCCTGGATAAGCTTCACCTTATCCACTGCCTGCTGAACCAAGTCTGGCCCGACTAACTGTACTTCTCCCACCTCGAACCAGCCTATCGGTGACCTGCACTTCCTTCCGTATAAGGCCTCATAAGGCGCCATCTGAATACTAGAGTGGTAGCTGTTGTTATAAGCAAACTCCACAAGAGGTAAATGATCCTCCCAGCTACCCCTGAAATCAATAACACAAGCCCGCAACATATCCTCAAGTGTCTGGATAGTGCGCTCGGCCTGTCCGTCGGTCTGAGGGTGAAATGTCGTACTGAGACTCACCTGCGTCCCTAATCCCTTCTGGAAAGACCTCCAGAAGTTAGCCGTGGCGGGCTCCTGCATGCGAAATAATCGATCTGAGCACCCGTGCGATCTCCCAATCTCACGATATCTGATCTAGCATAATCCTCGGCCGAAAAAGTCATCCTGACTGGAAGAAAATGGGCTGATTTCGCCTGTCGACGATAACCCAAATGGAATCATGCTTCCTCTGAGTGGAAGGTAACCCTGTAATAAAATCCATATTTACCACCTCCCACTTCCAAGTCGGAATATCAATAGCCTGCAACAGCCCACCGGGCTTCTGGTGCTCAACCTTAACTCGCGACAATTGGGCGCTGCGCGCGAACTCCGCAACGTCCTCTTCAGGCCATCCCACCAATACACGCATCTGAGGTCATGATACATCTAAGTCGACCCCGGATGAATAGAATAACAAGCACTGTGTGCCTCCCCCAGAATCTGCTGACGAAGTCCTGTCACATCGGGAACACACAACCGGCCCTCAAATCTTAGCACCCCATCCGGCGCTACCTCAAATAGACTCTTCTCTTTCTGCAAAGCGGCATCTCGATACTGTACCATAATCGGGTCCTCATACTGTCGCCTCTTCACCTCCTCGACGATGGAAGACTCGGCAACCTCTCGAACCCGAACTCCATCACTATCAGAATCAACCAAACGAACCCCAAGGCTCGCTAGCTGATGTAACTCTCGGACTATATCCCTTTTCTCTGGTTGTACATCAGACAGACTACCCATCAATCTGTGACTAAGGGCATCTGCAACTACATTGGCCTTCCCTGGGTGGTATAGAATATCAACATCGTAATCCTTGGCGGCTCAACCACCGTCTGCCGCATGAGTTCGGCTCCTACGGTGAAGATATACTGGAGACTCTTGTGGTCTGTGTAAATATCCACATGAACTCCATACAAATAATGTCTCCAGATCTTTAAGGCATGAATCACTGCTGCCAACTCCAAGTCATGTGTGGGATAGTTCTTCTCATGCTTCCTAAGTTGTCGAGATGCGTAAGCTATAACCTTTCCATCTTTGCGTCAAAGACGCACTGGCTGACACTGACGCGTCACAATAAACCACATATCTATCTAAACCCTCTGGAAGAGTAAGAACTGGGGCGGTCGTCAACTTCTCCTTTAGTAACTAGAAATTTTCCTCACAAGTATCCGTCCACCGGAACATAGCTGTTTTCTGAGTCAGCTTAGTCAAAGGTGCTGATATAGAAGCAAACTTCTCTACAAACCTCCGATAATAACCTGCAAGGCCCAAAAAGATGCGCACCTCCGTTGGTGTAGTGGGTCTAGGCCAAGTCTTGACTGCCTCAATCTTCGCTGTATCAACCCGAATACCATCGGCCCCGATAACATGCCCAAGAAAGCCACTGTAGCTAACCAAAACTCGTATTTCGAGAAATTGGCATACAACTGCCGGTCCCGGAGGACTCCCAATACCGTCCTCAAATGATCTGTATGCTCCTGCTCCGTGCGCGAATACACCAAGATATCATCAATGAAAACTATAACGAACATATCCAAGAATGGCTTGAACACCCTGTTCATCAAATCCATGAATACTGCTGGGGCGTTGGTCAACCCGAACGACATCACCCTGAACTCATAGTGCCCATATCGGGTCCTGAATGCAGTCTTTGGGATATCTGTCTCTCTAACACGCACTGATGATAACCGGATCGCAGTCTATCTTGAAAAACACCTTGCACCACCTGCAATGGTCAAACAAATCGTCAATCACGGGAGGATATCTGTTCTTGATAGTTACCTTGTTCAGCTGCCTGTAATCAATACACATGCGCAGCGTCCCATCCTTCTTCTTTACAAACAACACTGGCGCTCCCCAGGGAGAAACACTTGGCCTGATAAAGCCCTTCTCCAGCAAGTCCTTCAGCTGGTCTTTCAATTCCTTCAACTCGGCAGGTGCCATCCTGTATGGCGGAATAGATATCGGTCGAGTATCCTGCGCCAAATCAATGCAAACTCTACCTCCTCTCGTGAGGATACCCGGAAGCTCATCTGGGAACACGTCTGGAAACTCTCTAACGACCGGAACTGACTGAAGGTCCGGTATCTCAGCCTCAGTATCGAATACCCGAACCATATGGTAGATATACCCTTTCCGCACCATCTTCCTAGCCTTGAGGTAAGAAATAAACTTACCCCTCGGCGATGCAGTATTCCCCTTCCACTCGATAACCGGCTCACCAGGAAACTGGAATCGAACTAATCTCTCTCTACAGTCCACATTGGCATAGCAAGACGCTAGCCAATCCATACCCATAATCACATCAAAGTCCGTCATATCCAACTCTATCAAGTCGGCTAGAGTCTGACGACTGTCTACAGTCACTGGGCAAGCTCTATATATCCGCTCGGCTACCACCGAATCACCTACTGGCGTAGCCACCTCAAAAGGTCTTATGGACTCGGGCTCTATCCCTATTCTATCAGCAATATGGGGAGATATATAGGACAAGGTAGAACCTGGATCTATCAAAGCATATACATCACAGCAAGAAACCAACAATGTACCTGTGACGACATCTGGTGACGCCTCCTGGTCCTGACGGCTGGACATAGCATAGATGCGGTTCTGAGGACCGCTAGAACTGGGACCCCTACCACGACCTCTGCCGCGGCTGGCTCGCGTGAGTACCACTTCTCGGGCGTCGACCATCGAAGACGAAGATCCGAAGCCCGACCGTCGGCTGAACCATAACGCTCCCGCCGCCTAAGGACGGACAATCCTTCTTCAGATGGCCCTGCTGGCCACAAGAGTAACACGCTCCCGAACCCATACGGCACTCGCCCGGATGAGACCTACCGCATCGAACGCACCGAGATGTGGGTGGTCTCGATTGGTGACGGTCTCTGCCTCCCTGAAACCCTGAAGTCCTGGAGCCACGACGCTCACGAATAACCCGGTGATCGGACCTCGCGCGGCGAGAAGGAGCACTGCATCGGGCTGAAATGTGGACCTAGTCTGCTGCTGAGGTTGTCCGCCTCGAAAACTGCCCTGAGATCCTGCTGTCCTGGCCCTCTTGGGCTGGCCTAAATCTAGCTGATCCTGCCTCTCTCTGTCCTCAATCCCCTGCGCATACGCCTGCATCCTGGAAATATCCATCCCTGGCTGAAGAGCCACCCCTAAGCATGCAGTAATCATATGACGGTCTAACCTCATCACATATCGATGAACCCTGTCTGCCATGTCAGCTACAATGGTGTGCGCATATCTAGCCAATGAGTCAAACTCCAGGCTGTACTCTCTAATAGTCCTCCCGTCCTGCCTCAGGGTCAAGAATCTATCTACGCGGGCTCTCCTCATCTCAGGAGGTAAGAAGTGATCCAAGAAAGCCTCTGTGAACTCCTCCCAAACAGCTGGAAAAACATCCTCACCTCTCGACAACACCCATGACTCAAACCAGTTCAACGCAATATCGCGTAACCGGTAAGAAGCTAGCATAACGGACTCGATGTCGAGGCTCGAGCACTGTATAGTCCGGTATCGCGCGCAAACTCCTGCGGATCCTCGCCGAATCTCGAGCCACGTAACTTCGGGTGGATGACAACCTAGGAAATCTGAATCAAGTCGCCGTCTCTAGGGTTAGCCGCTTCATCGGCCGCCATGCCACTATACTGGTCAATAAGCGGATCTGTTCCCCGTAATCTCTATACTCGCCACTTGTGGGATGGGGGCTCGTCTGCATGATCTCGATGGCGCTCGCCGCTCGAACTCAGCTGAGGTTGGCGACGTCGTGGAACTCGCCACCCGAAACATCATCTCTGGTAAAGACTGGGCATGTGCCCTCGTGACCCTCCGCGTCCCACTAGCAGCACCCTCAGCTGCCTTGCCCTTCTGGGCCGCGGTTGCCTTGCGTGGAGGCATAACTGATACATAAGGGAAAACATCAGAGGAGGTCCAACCTATAACATAGCTCTATTGCACGATCTTAGAGTGAAAGAATGGAAACCAATCCTAAATATCCTGCAGCCTCCTGATTATAGATGTGGTACACAACACACCGATAATCAAGACTCTACTAGACACGGTCTGTAAACACTTTCCGAGGACTAACTGCTCTGATACCACTTTTGTCACGACCCGACCCCGGGGCCGCGACTGGTACCCTACCGAGGTACCCTGTCAGGTATACATCAGAGAATAGCAGCGGAACATACATAACACATAACTCATAAAAAGGTAAACATCACTGGCCAGCCGATAAGGCCGCCTTCCATAAAACATACTTAATCAAAAGTATAGCAATACAACTTGCTCTTACAGCCCAAAACACATACGTGACCACAGACCTCTAAAGATAACAACTGTGGAGGGACAGGGCCCCGCCATACCCCTGAATGTACACAATACATATAGCATCAGGGAAATAATCGTACCAACAAACAAGCTTCCGGAGGAATGGAGCTTCTGACACCGGAACAGTGATCCTAAGAACGAGGATCCACAATCTGCTTACCCTTACCTGCGGCATGAACGCAGCCCCCTAGGCAGGGGGTCAGTACACAATATGTACCAAGTATGTAAAACTGGAAGATACTGAAATAATGATATCATAAGTCTAAAAGTAAGCTGGAGTCATGGAAGACAATCAAAATACCTTTTACTGTGTCTTACTAACAATGAGAGTGACAAGTATACATATAATACTGCATAAAATAGGAGGCTCATGATCAAAACAGGGTACCTCACCCGTAGTATCAGTAAGCACCCCTACTCCTGGGACTATTTCACCCGCATAGGTCCTGTGGACCCGCATGAGGTATTCCTCGCATAGGCTGTACCCGCCCTCATGGGACTATTTCACCCGCATAAGCCCATAAGGACTCGCATGAGGTACTCGCCGCGTCGTGGGTAGCAAATCCACGGGCAATTGGTATAACGATCTTGGGGGTCTACCCCTCAGATATACTCTTACCCTGAAGCAGATGGTATAACGATCTTGGAGATCTACCCCTCAGATATACTCTTACACTGGAGCAGATGGTATAACGATCTTGGGGATTTACCCCTCAGATATACTCTTACACTGGAGAAGGTGGTATGACGATCTTGGGGCTTACCCCTCATTCATACTCTTACCCTGGAGAAGGTGGTATAACGATCTTGGGGCTTGCCCCTCAGATATACTCTTACCCTAGCTCAAACGGTCATCATATCATAATCATAAATAAGTTAAGAAAGCTTATAACTTATTGTTAGTCTTGTTCATATACCCTCTCATTTTAGTTTACTCAAGGCACTAACATATTTAAATAAAAGAAAGTCCGGGAATTTAACCCAAAGTACCACATACTTATATTCTTTAAAAAATGACTCCTTTTCATATAGAACCTTTGGCAATTGATGCCTTAAAATCAATTTGCCTTTCATAAATCAAGTCACTTGACCTTACTTATCTTACTTAGAGTAAATCTCTTCTTATTAACCTTTTATAAAGTAAATAAACCAACTTCCCATAAAGTTGTTATATTAACCCTACACTTTAGTAAAATTATACTTTTCCCTTAACCAAGGGACTTATACTTCTTAAAACGAAACAAGTCTTTACATACTTAAAACAAGTAAGAATACCAAATCTTGTACGTCTACCGTACTACATAGTTACAACTATTCATGCTCAAGAGATAGGAAAGCTCCACATACCTCTTCGGTCAATCCACTTGCTAATTCCAAACACCGCACGTAATATGTCAACCTATAATGACCATAATGCGTTTATTAACCTCTAATTCCAATGTAGAAATAATCTAAGCTCAAGGCCACTAAATTCTATGGAACATTGGGCAGCATTTCCTTTGTTTCTACATACTTTGCCACCTTTTTCAAGGCCGAAATCAACATCCAAATGCCACATCTTAGGCCCAACAATCCAAACATTTCAAAGGGGATTACACACCTAAACTTGGGTGTGTAAAATTCTGCCCCATAAGGTACAACAATTCACTTAACAATTCTAAAGTAGTTTTTAGGCTACAACATGCTCATAATATCTTCTTAACCAATTCTTTCACATCCAAACTATATTTCTTACATGCAATGAATCTAAGAGCATTATTTACTACTACAAATTCCTTCTTCTTCACATGCAACATCAATCTAGCTACAAGAGAAGAAATGTTACCTTTGGAGCTTTAGCCAAAACTATTCCAACAACTTTGCTAGCCTCCTTTCCAAGAATACCACTACAATAACTCCTATAAGCTAGCCACAAGCTTCCTTCTTGTCCTTAACTTTTCAGATTTTTCTTAGGCTTAGAATTCCTCTTGGAATTTTAGAGAGAAGTGGGAGCTTTTGCTTAGAGAGAGAGAGAGATTTGAAAGATGACCAAGTCTTCAAGACTTGGTCAATATAAGAGACATGCAAAATCAGATGGGGGGGGGGGACACTTGTCACCCTCCCATGACCTTTTTAAAAGAAGAAATCTGATTTTTCTAAGTTTTTCCGCCAGGAATCCCGCCTCGGCGCTGAAACTTCTGCCGCCTCTCAGGCCTTTCCGGCGCCACGGCCCTGTTTCCCGGCGCTGCAACATCAGCGACCCCTCAGGATATCCGGCGCCGCGGCACTGCATCCGGCGCCGCGACCCTGTCGCTACTGTCCGAAACGCATTTCTGTCCGTCTGCGCACTGAACTTGTAACTCCCATAACTTCCTACTCCGATGTCCTATCGACGAACGGTCGGTTGCGTTGGAAACTAGACTCAACGAACTACGCACCTAGGCCTTTGAACCATTTAGAAATTCTAAAAGTACCGGGTCATAACCCGCCCCAAAGTTGACTAAAACCCGTCCGAAACAATCCGTCAAATTATCTTTCGAAAATTTTAAGTCTTACTCCCTTTCGCACGCTCTCACACGTATGGCCAGAACTACGGGGTATAACACCAGAGATCTGAACCAAAGATAAGCTTCCGGAGTAATGGAGCTTCTCAACAGCTGAACAGTGATCCTAAGAGTGAGGATCAACAACCTGTATAACTCTACCTGCGGCATGAACGCAGCCCAGGAGGTCGATCTAACAGTACCAGTATGTGGCGAAATCTTGTAATGAAATCATATAGTCTAAAATAAAGCTGGAGACATGTATGACGACCAAAATAACAGTACATTGTGCCTTACTAATAATGAGAGTAAACAAGAGTATACTTTACTGCATAAAAATATGAGGCTCATGATCAAATTAGGGCCACCCGCCCGTAGTATCATTAAGCAATCCTACTCCTGGGACTATTTCACCCGCATAGGTCCTGTGGACCCGCAATGAGGTCATCCGCCTCGCATGGGACTATTTCACCTGCATAGGACTATTTCACCCGCATAGGACCGGTGGACCTGCATTGAGTACAAGCGCCGCACTCGCATCATGGGTAGCAAATCCATGGAATAAGTAGTAACCCGGGGGTTTACCCCGCAAGAATAACATCACACTAGCACAACCGGATATCATACATAACATAAGCACCACCGGCTTATCATACATAACATAAGCACCACCGGCTTATCATAATTATCATAAGCAAGTTAAGAAATCCCCTAACTTCTTATTAGCCTTAATTATCATGCACTCTCATTTTATTTAACTTAAGACACTAACATGTCATTAAAAATCCGGGAATTTAACCCAAAGCACTACGTACTTCCATTCTTTTAAAACGAATCCTTTTCACATAAAAACCCCAAGATACTAACACCCGTAGTATCAAGGCATGTCTATTTTTCAAATCAAGTTACTACACCTTTAGAAATTCATTTCAAGACTTGAAACCAAGTAAATTCTACTTTCACAACCTAGGCAACTCATGCCTATAACTCAAATAGACACTCTCTTAACCTTCCATAAAGTCGTTATAACTAACTTCTCATAAAACCGTTATAACTCTTTATGTTTTTGACAATTACATTCTTTTTGAAACCAAGAGACTTATACTTTTAAAATCAAGTATCATATACTTTCAAAATACTTCAAGCCTCTTAACCTTAGAAATCAAGTAATCAATACTTTTCCAAATCAAGTGCTCTATACTTTTCAAGTCAATTAATCTTTCCATGTAACCTCAAGTCATATATACTTTTAAAAGCCGAGTTACTTCACTTTTTGAAATCAATTCAAGGATACCAAAAAGAAACCGAATTCATTTTAAACATGTACGTCCACCGTACTATACATTTATAAAACTCATGCTCAAGAAGATAGGGAAGGTTCCACATACCTCTTCGACTTAAACCACTTGCCATGTTGAATACGCCGCACATTGAATGTCAGCCTATAATGACCATAATACGTCCATCAACTACTAACTTTCAACGTAGAATATTTCTAAGTATAAGGACTCTTAATTCTACGGAAAATCGGGCAGCACTTCCTTTGTTTCTACGTACTTTTCCACCTTTTTCAAGGCCCGAATTCAATAACCAAACATGCCACATTTAAGGCTCAACAATTTAGCTAACCAAAGGGGATTACACGCCTTACAATACGTGTAAAATTCTGCCCCGCAATTTATACAAAACAGTCCAATAGTCAATGCCATTCTCGGCTAATATGAGCAACAATGCAAAGTATATTCCAATTCTTTTTCAATCCATATTGTCGTAACATGTTATATAGTCGCAACCAACTTTAACAACTATAATCTCCTGTTTATATAACATGCGACGACTAAAATTAATAACTAAATTGAATTACAATCTTAAAGGCAAATCATGCTAGTTTCGGATTTTAGGCTTCCAAAATTCCATAACACTTATCAATCTTCATAATATATATCACATGATCATTTCTAACTTATCATAACATGGAATCTTCAATTACAATAGTAAGACGAAGATTTATACCTCAAATAAGCCCAAATATTATCCAAGACTTCAAGTCGATCCTTAGCAACTTTAGTTCCTCTTCTTGACGTTCCAATCCACTCCAAGCAACCCTTAGAAGCTTATGAAGAGCTCCTCTTCAAGTTCCAACTCCAACTATGAAACACCCCTTAGGTTTTCATATTGCGACTAACGTAAAAACGTAGTTTTTCCGGGATCTTTCTATTGAGATAACCTTACAATACCTCTATGAACCTTGGTTTAAAGTATTGTGATTTATGATCCACAATTGCAAAATTTTTGGGTGGGATAAGGGCTATTGCCAAGAGCCCTCTTAAGAACAAGAAAGTTTCTTGATTTTTCTCTAAGTCTTGAATTGTCTTGCTACTAGTAGTAGTAGTATATATAATTAAATCAAGGGCTAGGATTAATCCAAATGGAAGACTAGGATGTGGTCAATATTATCAAGCTATCTTGACTTCTTGACTTAGTCAATATTATCAAGCCAAATTCTGGCTACACTTGACCATTATTTCGTCCAACATGACCTATGTGGAGGGTGACACGTGTCGCCCTCCCATTGGTCTAAAATGTTTCGTTTCTCGAAATTTCCATAATTGGTCAAAATACCGGAAACCTCGTGGGCCCCACAAAAACGTAAAATGTCTCGGGTGGGCCCCACGTATCCAACTCTGTAAATAAACTTCCATAGTTTCGATAAATTCTAAACGTCTCAAATAGCAAATTCGAGAACCCAATTCTCATTAACAAACACTTCTCTTTTCCGAGGTTCGGAAGATTTTTCCTTCGGAAAACAATGCTTTCTTTCGTTCAAATTTTAACATCCTGATTCTTTACGTACATTCTTATATACATCTCCCTCGACCTCTTACAGACGATAATAGAACCTAACTCTACAACCATGGCTGCTTGGAATAGATTGTGTGATATATTCCAGGATAACAGTCATTCCCGCATTTTCACCCTTGAACAAAAAATTTCCCAAGTTGCTATGGAAAATTTTCTGAACGTTTCATCCTATTGTAAACGACTCAAGGAATTGGCGGACCAACTTCGCAACGTGGGTGTCCTGTTAGCAATAGTCGTCTCGTTCTACAGATGGTTGCAGGCTTGTTTGAGGCCTATAACAGTGTTGCATTAATACTTCGTCAAAGTAACCCTCTACCGTAATTTTATCAAGCCCGGTCTATGCTTACATTAGAGGAGGCAGGTTGGCTAAAAAGGCGGGTACTTGCACTAACTCCAGCTTTATAGCGACGTCAAATAATTCTCCAATATATTTTGACAATTCAGGCCAAAATCGTAACAATGGTGGCGGCAAGAAAGGTCAAAATCGCAAAAATAAAAATAAAGGTGATGGACGTGGTGGTAATAATGGTGGCGGTTGAGGGTGAGACGCTGGTGGGTCTCGGCCAGTTGGGCCACCAACAAACTGGTCGTGGGCCTACTCTCCATGGGCCAACAGCTAGTGGCCCACGGCTTCACATCCGGTAGTAGGTTACGGGATTGGGCCACTGCCCAATCTCGGCCCAATTCGATGATCATCCGGCCAGTCCGGCCCAAACAAATTTGAAAGCCCGGGAACTGCTTGGGCTGGCTCTGGCCAGTCTTTGCGTTTGAGGGGCCCACGTGTGTTTCTTCTCAGACAGATATTGATGCCGCAATGTACACGCTAGGATTAACTCATCCGGACCCGAATTCATACATGGACACCGGCGCCACTACCCATATGACATCAGACCAAGGTACTATCTCGTCTTATTCTAATTTGAGCAGTAATCGTGGTATAATTGTTGGTAATGGTAATTCAATTCCAATTCGGGGTTATGGTCATAAAAATTTGTCTCCCCCACATCCACCACTTGTCTTGAAAAATACTCTTCATGCCCAAAAATTGATTAAAATTTTGGTATTTGTCCGTAAATTCACAATTGATAATTGAGTTTCTATTGATTTTGATCCTTTTGGGTTTTTTGTGAAGGATTTAAAGACGGGGAACCCTCTCATGAGGTGTGATAGTAGGGGAGATCTTTATCCAATCACACTTGTCTCGGTTTCTCGAGTCAAGTCATGCCTTCAACTTTTGCAGCTCTTGATCCTTCCTTATGGCATGCTCGTCTAGGTCATTCGGGATCGTCTATTTTGTCTGTCTTAGATAAAAACAATCTTATTTCTTGTAAGGGTACGCGTAGTACTCCGAATTGTCAATCTTGTTCTTTAGAAAAAATTGTTAAGTTACCATTTGTAGACTCTAATTCTCATACTTTAATGTCATTTGATATTATTCATAGTTATTTATGGACGTCTCATGTTCTTAGTTCTCTGGGTCATCGTATTATGTTCTATTTTTTTATGATTATTCTATGTTTTTATGGACTTTTCCGATAGCGAAAAAATCTCAAGTGTTTTCCATTTTCTTAAAATTTAGAGCATTCATTAGAACTCAATTCAGACGGAAAATAAAAAATATTCAGTGTGGTAATGACAAAGAATATGACAATGGGATGTTTCGGAAATTTTGTGCAAATAATGGGATCAATTTTCATTTTTTCTTGTCCTCATACGTCTTCACAAAATGGAAAAGCCGAACGCAAAATTCGTACCATTAATAACATTGTCCGAACTTTAGTGATTCATTCTTCCGTACCCCCATCGTGTTGGCATCATGCTCTACAAATGGCTACAAATATTCTTAATATTTTCCTTCTAAAGGTTTGACATATTCATCTCATCTTCAAATTTTATATGATAAAACGCCTTCGTTTTCACATTTTAGGATTTTTGGGTGCTTATGCTATCTGTTGTTTCCGTCCACCACAATTAACAAACTCCAGGACCAGTGTGTGTTTTTGGGTTATCCGCAAAATCATCGTGGTTACAAATGTTTTGATTTATCATCCAATAAAATCATCATTAGTCGCCATGTTATTTTTTATGAGTCTCAATTCCCGTATGCAAAATTGTGTAGTCTCAATCCTAGTTCGTATAATTTTTTGGATAACGGTATCTCCTCATATATTATCCACCATTTATCGGACCTTTCCCGTACCCAAAATACACCAGCTTTCAGCTCGTTGGCCTCGATGAACGTTGCCTCGCTCCGGAGTGCAGTGCGGCGGCGGGTCGTCTATCCAACCCAATTTCGGCCCAGATCCTATGTTGGCTCCCAGGTCTAGTTTCGGCCCAGTGCCTATTTTGGCGTCTGGCAGTGCTCGATTGTCAGTTACGGGCGGCGGGCCCCAATCACGTCACGTGTCGATGTTTCCCAAAATTTACCAAATTCTCCCCCGAGTCATAGTCGAGTCACGCGTAGTCAATGAGGTATTTTTAAACCAAAAAGACATTTTAATTTAACTTCTAATGTTCTTAAATCATCTTTACCCCGTAATCATGTGTCTGCTTTAAATGACCCGAATTGGAAAATTGTTATGACCGGCGAATATAATGCTCTTATTGATAATAAGACGTGGGAGTTGGTGCCCCATCCATCTGGTGTTAATAATATTCGGTCTATGTGGATTTTTGCTCATAAGGATAATTCTGACGGTTTATTTGCCAGGCATAAGGCTCGACTTGTAGGTGATGGTAAGACTCAACAAGTTGATGTTAATTATGGTGAGATGTTTAGTCCGGTGATCAAGTCGGCTACCATTCGCACTGTGCCTAGTTTGACTCTTTCAAAAGCATGGCCCATTCATCAGTTAGATGTGAAGAATGTTTTCTTACATGGTGATCTCAAAGAGACAGTCTATATGCATCAACCCTTGGGGTTTAGGGATCTCAAATATCCTCATCATGTATGTTTGTTGAAAAAGTACTTATATGGGCTTAAGCAGTCTCCACGGGTCTGGTATAAAAGGTTTGACGACTATGTTTCGACTATTGGGTTCACTCACATCAGGTCGGATAATTCATTGTTCATCTATCGTCGTGGTTCATTCTTGGCTTATATACTATTATGTGTGGATTATATTATCTTAACTGCCTCTTTCGATGCATTACGTCAGTCTATCATGACAATGCTCAGTTCTGAGTTTGCTATGAAATACTTGGGGCCCTTGAGTTACCTTTTGGGGATTGTTGTCACTCGCCATACATGTGGGTTGTTCTTATCCCAGAGAAAGTATGCAACTGAGATCATTGAGAGATCTGGGATGTCTTTTTGTAAGTCCACTTCCACTCCGGTTGATACTAAACTTTGGGGGTTGCGGCTTGTCTCGTATACAGATGCTGATTGGGGTGGTTGTCCGGACACCAGACGGTTTACGTCTGGCTATTGTATGTTTCTTGATAATAACTTGTCTCATGGTCGGCAAAGCGTTAGTCGACATTGTCCCGCTGTAGTGCAGAAGCTGAGTATCGAGGAGTAGCTAATGTGGTCTCTGAATCCTGTTGGTTACGTAATCTTCTTTTAGAGCTTCATTTTCATATTCAGAAAGCTACCTTAGTTTATTGTGATAATGTTAGTGTCATCTATCTTTCTGGTAATCCGGTTCAGCACCAGCGCACTAAACATATCGAGATGGACATTCACTTTGTTCGAGAAAAGGTAGCTCGTGGACAAGTACGCGTTTGTCATGTCTCTTTCAGGTATCAAATTGCAGACATCTTTACAAGGGTCTTCCCTCGATCCTTTTTGAAAATTTTAGGGACAGTCTCAGCGTTCGAAGACCGTCCGCTATGACGGCGGGGGTGTTAAATATACATCTGATATACACAATATACATCGGATGAATAGTGTCTCGGATTTACTGTAGCAGGACCCACGGTTGGGCTAATTTTGTATACAATGTGTATATTAATCTTGTACATTAATTAGTTTTGTAATCTTATCATAATTGTATAATTAGTCTCCAAATAGAATAAGACTTTAGATGTAGAATAGGAAAAGAATTTTCCGTACGTAACTTGTATATATATCCCTTTCATTAATGAAATAATCAAGAGATTATTTCTTTCAAAAACAATATTAATTAAAAAAGTAAGTTTATTAAAAACTAGTAAAGTGCCTTCTCTAAGGAAAGTGGAAAAAATAAATTGCATAAGTACTTAGCTAATTTAATCTTTTGAGTTCTGAATTGCAATTTTTTTTACTCCGTCCCTGCCCATTCCTCCAACACACTCTAGTCCCACCTGACTAGGGTGGTTAGCGGTCCGGATACTCTCGATAATTATCTGTGAACCGGACCGGTAAATCCAAATCAATACTCGGACCGAAACTTTAACGGTCCGGATACGAGTACCAAAATTACCCGGACCGATAAGGAGCCGGAAATCCGATAAAATACTCGGTAACCCCCCGCTAGACCCCCACCCCCCCCCCCGCCAGATCCCCTCCCCAACAGGCCCTAATTATATTTAATTGCAATATTTCCTAATGTTCGACTATTTTACATGTTTTAAATATATGTGAGGTAGACTTTATGTTTTAATTTGAAATATTGACATATAAATTAGTTGTAAATTAGTGAAACTTTAAATGGTCATAACTTTGCGCTCGGATGTCCGTTTCACCTAATTGTTTTTTTGATTTCGTGTATTTTTTGAGACATGGCCGGACTGATTCAGCCGATTTCTTCAAAAACGTCCATCTTGCCAATCAATTTCACTTTTCTCCCAAATCGTTACGTTTTTTCTCTTTTCAAATCTAAATATCTCGCGATATACAATAGATTTCAACGTACAAATTTCGTGGTAATGTGTCTGAGAATGTCAATTTTAGAATTGAAAATTCAATTATTTTAAAAAAAAAAAAAATTGAGCCCCGGACCGATAAGGTTTCGGTCCGGTCTCGGATCTGAACAGAAACATTATCGGTCCGGACCGATAACACCCCTACACCTGACGACCAGCACCCACCTCCACCAACCTCCCCATCCCCTTCACTCCCGTACTACCCGTCTCCCGTCCACAGTATTTTCCTAAGTTATATATAAATACATTTGAAAAAACATTTTCGATTTATTACCAAATACCTAAAAATAAGTAAAAAGATACTTATTTTCTAGGAAGTTGTTTTTACTACCAACCACACCCTTATTATTAACTAGATGAGATGTCCGTGCTACGCACGGGTGCCCGAAGTCATATTTCTTTTGCAATTAAACCAACTACTTTAAACAACCATTTAACTTCATAACTGTATAAATAAGAATTGTAAACAAAGGCTTTATGTAGAACTTTGAAAATAGCACTGAACTTGATTAATAATCAATTACAAGTAACTTCCAATTACATAAGACATTTCAAAATTTGGGAGTTACTTGACATTGAGATCATGAAGCATTCTCCGATGTTCAATTACAGCATCGACATCATGAATCCTCATGCAAAGCATCACTAATGGTGCAGGAAAGCATTCCCTAGATATTCCAGTATCCAATTACAACATGAGTC
Source organism: Przewalskia tangutica (assembly GCA_029844215.1). NCBI lineage: Eukaryota > Viridiplantae > Streptophyta > Magnoliopsida > Solanales > Solanaceae > Przewalskia > Przewalskia tangutica. Next base: position 93,986,825 of record CM056724.1, on the reverse strand, counting down.
CTTATGCTAAGTAGCAGTTTCAGATCATTACTGGTGCCGGAAAGAAGAACCAACTTTCATCGATAGAACTATGTCAAATCTTTCAAGATGTGCTTTGTAACAAGGTGAGACTGAAAAAACATTCAATTAATCAAAGTTCTAGGTTAAATATACCGTTAGATACAAAAATTTATAATGAGTAGGAAAAACTATGCAAATAACGTATATGAAGTTGATACTGAGATATTAGCAAAGTCAGGTTATACATACATTTTATCTACGGAAAGTAAACTGTGACCAGTTAATCCCAACGTAAAATCAAAGAATTAATATTCCGACATATAGATTTATGAGCTTATATGTAACATCTTGATGGCCTTTCTTGCAACTGTTCCATGCTTTATCTATGATTAACTTTCTTTTAGTAAAAATATTCATAACCTTAAAATCAACCATATACGAACACTGGATGGTGAGCCAGGTAATAAATAGATTATTCGGTTTGTTAAATGTTGTTGCAGGGGTCCGTTAGATCTGTTGGACCCACCCCGGTTCGACAAACGTTAGATTTGTTGGACCCACCTCAACAATAATCTCCTTGCATTTCTTTGAGGATTAGGTTGTTGGGTTTTTATATTGGTGAATAGGAAATGATGGGATAAAAATTAAAGAGGGTAAAAGGCTCTTTTGTCCCACATCGAAAAAAGGGAAGGAAAGAGAAGTGTATATATTACATTACACCTTCTCGAGCTGTTAAAAGGGTTGAGAGGGCAAGGACCCCTCATGTCGTCGTCGCTTCATTCGGCTCGGCCGGATTGATAATCTTTTTGGACAAGCGTTTCTTTAATTAAATTAATTAATTAATTATTTAATTAAAAACAAATCAAACGGATCGACCAGCGACCCGTCAGGCCGTCGCTCTCACTCTCTTTTTAATTTCCTCCAAAATGAGGTGACTATTATGCGAATGGATGCAACCATTCGTAATCGCACTCTAACCCTATAAATTTTTGATTATCTCAAGAATTTATTCACTAATTCATATTCTAATCAATTACGAAATTGCGAAGTTGCTCTTGACTCGAAAATTTCATTACGTGTGATATCTTTGTAGTTGAGTGGTTCGTTGCTACCGCAATTTGGAGTACTACTATTACGGTAAGATAATCGTTCTATCACGGGAGGCGATATTAGTTAACCTCGAGTCTTGTGAGGGAATAATTTCCTTAAGGACACACTTTGAACTAAGTGGGCTCGATTACATTCTGAAATTATTTTTACAAAACAGATTCTGTTTTCGTTTATTGTTTCATTAATGTTATATGTTTCACTAAGTGATTAACATATTGTTTTGAATCATTATTTAGCCAAGTACAGATTATTATACCAACATTCTTAAGGAAATTATGTTTATTGTATTTTAATCTGTATCCTGGTTTGGAGATTAAAACCTATGTGGTTTTCTACTCCGTATGTAATTTCATATTCTAACTTGAAGATATAAAAACTTCGTTGGAATATTAAAATCCAGGAAAAAGTGTTTTCCAAAAAGAAAAAAAAAAGTGTTTTTTTTTTCAGGAAGGAAAAAAAAATTGTTTTTCTTGTATGTTGTTTGGAGACTAAAATCTTCGGATTTTCTACTCCGGTTGAGATTAAAGTTTTCATAACTTTCTACTCATTTGGATACTTGATTTGAAGATATAAAAACTTCATCAAGTATACAACATACAATCTACTACACTTCGTTTCTATCAATTTTGATTCGGTTTGAAGAAATAAAATCTTCACCGTTGTGTATTATATTTGTTTCTATCAAAATTGATTCGGTTTGAAGAAATAAAATCTTCACCGTTGTGTATTATATTTGTTGCTATCAAAATTTGATTCGGTTTGAAGAAATAAAATCTTCACCGTTGTGTATAACGATTTGAAGAACATAAAAACTTCATCGTTCTGTTTAAGGAGACTAAAACTTGTGTAGTTTTCTACTCCATATGAATATTAGTATTCCGAATCGAAGATATAAAAACTTCGTTGGAATACTAAAGTTTCATAATTATACTACGATTTGAAGAAATAAAATCTTCATCGTTTAAGTTTATAATTCGACTGCGATTTGAAGAAATAAAATCTTCATCGTTGAAGTCTGTGAATTAATTGTTATTTTGGTTTTATTAATTAAAACAGTTTGTCGATTGTGATGACAAACAATTGCAATTGAAAGCTCGAACTACCTGCGCAAATCTGCGTCGTGATTTACTACAACGCTGCGTCTGATGCATACGGTGAGAAACTGCGAGGTTCACGGTGCCAACTTTAAAGGATGGCGGCAAAGAATGTTCTTTTGGCTTACCACTCTTGGTTTGCAAAAGTTCACCCGATGAGACCCTCCGTGTACTGCCGACATGCACGACAACCAGTTCATAGTTCACGAGGCTTGGAAAGCAGGCTGATTTTTGTGCAAAGGCTACATTTTAAGTGCCTTAGAAGATGACTTGTACAATGTCTACAATCTGATGAAACTTCCAAAGAACTATGGAGTGCACTTGAAAAGAAGTACAAGGCAGAAGATCTTGCTTGAAGAAGTTTGTGGTTGCCAAATTCCTAGACTATAAAATGGTTGATGGGAAAGCGATTTGGAACCCGAGTTCAAGAGCTTGACTTATCTTCCATGACCTTATTCTTTGAAGGTATGGTAGTGAATGAAGCATTCAGTGGCTGATGATTGAGAAATTACCGTCTTCGTGGAAAGATTTCAAGAATTATCTTAAGCACAAAAGAAAGGAAATGAAGTTGGAGGATCTTGTGATTCGTCTCAAGATCGAGGAAGATAACAAAATCGCTGAAAAGAGGTATCGTAAGAGTTCACAATTGAAGGGGCCAACATCGTTGAAGATCTTGCTCAGAAAATGAACAAGAAAAGAAAGAGGCCTTACGGAAAGAGAAGGTTTCTAACAAGAAAAGTTCAAGAGCAATGCTTTAATTGTGGGAAAGGCGGCCCAAAAGCCCAGTTATCGTCTCGAAAAAGACAAGGGAAAAAGACAAGCCAATATGGTGAAAATGAATGATGATCTGAGTGATCTGTGTGCAATGCTGGAAGAGTGCAATTTGGTTGGAAACCCAAAAGAGTGGTGGCTGGATTACGTGCCACTCGACATGTTTCTTATTCTGCAGAAGCATTTGCAACATATGCTCCATTGGACAGAAGAGGTATTGTTTATGGGAAATACTTTGCACAGCGAGGTTGAAGGATATGGGAATATACTTACGAGGATGACTTAGGCAAGGTCGACTCTCAACAATGTTCCACGCGTTCCAACAATTCGGAAGAATTTAGTTTCATTGACTACTCGTCAAAAACGGGTTTAAGTGTGTGTTGGTTAGTGAGAAAATTGTAATAAGTAAGAATGATATGTTCATAGGAAAGGGCTACCTCACCGAGGGCCTTTTCAAACTCAATGTAATGGTTGTTGACAGTATTAATGAAAATTCAGCTTCGTCTTACTTATTGGAGTCAAATGATTTATGGCATGTTCGTTTAAGACATGTCAATTACAAAATCTTGCGAAAATTGATCAATTTAGAAGTATTGCCTAAATTCGAGTGCAACAAATCAAAATGTGAAATTTGTGTTGAATCTAAGTTTGTTAAACATCCATATAAGTCTATTAATAGGAATTCAAATCCTTTAGACTTAATTCACACAGATATATGTGATATGAAGTCAATACCATCTCGTGGTGGGAAAAAGTATTTTATAACTTTCATTGACGACTGCACTCGATACTGTTATGTGTATTTGCTTAATAGTAAGGATGAAGCAATTAATGCATTTAAGCAATACAAGAACGAAGTGGAAAATCAATTGAATAAAAAGATCAAAATGATTAGAAGTGATAGGGGTGGAGAGTACGAATCTCCTTTTGCAGAGACATGTTTGGAATATGGAATTATTCATCAAACTACTGCCCCTTACACACCACAATCAAATGGAATTGCGGAAAGGAAAAACCGAACATTAAAGGAAATGATGAATGTCTTACTAATTAGTTCCGGTTTACCGCAGAGCTTGTGGGGGGAAGCTATCCTTACAGCTAATCGAATACTCAACAGAGTACCCGCGACAAAACACAATCTATTCCATATGATCTATGGAAAGGAAGAAAACCCAACTTGAAATATTTCAAAGTGTGGGGTGTTTAGCAAAGGTCAAGTTCCTTTGCCCAAAAGGGTAAAAATCGGACAAAAAGCGTGGATTGTGTTTTTATTGGCTATGCTACAAGCAAGCAAAGCTTGTCGGTTTTGGTTCACAAATCGGACAATCCGAAATTCATGTTATCTGGTAATTGAATCAGATAATGTTGAATTCTTTGAAAACATCTATCCGTATAAAACTGAATGTGAGTCGTCAAGTGAAAGATCTAAACGACCGCGGGAAGAACCAAAGGAAAGTATACCAAGCAAAGAGGATCTAAGGCGTAGCAAACGTCAAAAGACATCTACTTCCTTTGGACCAGACTTTGTAACATTCTTGCTTGAAAATGAGCCTCAAACATTTAAAGCAGCAATGTCATCTTCTGATTCAACATTTTGGAAAGAAGCAGTCAATAGTGAGATTGAATCAATTTTAAACAACCATACATGGGAGTTAGTTGATCTTCCTCCTGGAAATAAACTTTTAGGATCAAAATGGATCTTTAAAAGGAAAATGAAAGTTGATGGCACTATTGACAAATACAAGGCAAGACTTGTGGTCAAAGGTTATAGACAAAAAGAAGGTCTTGATTACTTTGACACATACTCGCCGGTGACAAGAATAACATCTATTCGGGTGTTAGTGTCACGACCCGAACCCGGGCCCGTGACTGGTGCCTTACCCCGGGCACCCTAGTGATACAACATCAGAGAAAATCAGCGGAAGTAAAAACATGAACATGAATTAAGAGAAAAGATAAATAAACAGGCCAACCAAAACAGTTGCCTTCATCACATATACATAAATACCCGAACAGTTATCCTTTTTACAAACCACACAACGATTACTCTGGACCTCTAGATTTTACAAGCGACTATGACGGAGCGGGGCCGCCATACCACGAATGTATAAGCATCTACGGACTCGAGGGTAACATACAAAAGATAAGCCTCGAAGGAAACGGAGCTTCCAATCTGTTGAAAGGTGATCCTAAGCGAATTCGGCAATGATGTACCTTTTACTGCGGCGTGAACGCGGCCCGAAGGAGTCGATCTGCGGTACCAAGTATGTGGCGTAAAATCGTAAATGAAATCATAATAGTCTATATAAAGCGGGAGACATGTATGATAACCAAACTACGATTCACAACATAGAAGCGATCATGTCAAGTCGGGGACTCGCCACCAAAGTCATCCGCCGTGCGTGGAACTTCTTCCTCACCGCCGGCGATCTAGGTACAAATCATGTGATACGTATAACGGTCTCGGCCCATCTTATGGACCCAATATAGAAAGCGTGTGGAATACATTCTCGGATGAACGGTAGTCGGTGAAATACATTCCGGATGACGTGTCAAGTGAAATACATTCGGATGACGTGTCGAGTAGAACACATTCGGATGACCCGTGTCAAGTGAGATACATTCGGATGACGTGTCGAGTAGAACACATTCGGATGACGGTAATCAAGTGAGATACATTCGGATGACCCGTGTCGAGTAGAACACATTCGGATGACCGTAATCAAGTGAGATACATTCGGATGACCCGGTAATCAAGTGAGATACATTCGGATGACGTGTCAAGTGAAATACATTCGGATGACGTGTCGAGTAGAACACGATTCTTGCACAACAAGGCTATTACACGTAACATGGTCAAGTTTCATAACAACAAGCATAAGCAAGTTACACACGACTCAAGTACTTTCATTTTATGTCAAAGTCCTGATTTTAACCTTAAAGTACTACGTCCGTTAAATTCCTTTTAAGATCCATTTCTTTTACAAAGGTCACCCGATACCCGTAGTATAAAATTTGAGTGACTAACATTGTTAAGTAAACCAAAATGCTTTCCTTTGTAAAATCAAGTAACAACCTTATTTTCCAAACGTTGAGTTTGCCTAATTTGAATGCTCAAGTTTCTCATTTTAGAAAAGGTTTCGTAGTTCATAGTTTTAGTCCTTTAAAACATAATTCTCCTTTAAAGCGTTTTGAGAAACATATGTCTTATATGTGAGTAGGTTATTCTTGTTTATAATCAATCTCATTAAGCGACCATGATCTAGGAAATGTAATATCATTTTGTCTCATCTTAGCTTCATGCGGATGGAGGTTTCTCTTGGTTTTAATAATACTTCATTAGTCAATACATTTTCCTTTTATTAACGCGGTGGTTTGTCGATACACATTCGATTTCAAATCGATAAAACATTTTAGTAGTTATACCTAACTTCCCATAAAGCTAGTATAACTCTTAAGCTTTCAAAACCCAGTACTACTCATTCTTTCAAAGCGATTCATAAATCTTTTGAAATACTTCAAGTTCTTTATTAACACATATCAAGCGGTTATTATTCAAATCGTTACCTTTTTGAAACCACAAAGTATTTGCTTATCCACATAAAGTCATTATAACCGACTTCCCATAAAGCGTTATAACACTTTATGTTTTAAACCAATCAAATACATTTAGCACGTATGCGTCTGGTACTACATAGTTCACACGTATCATGCTAGAAGAGATAGGAAGAGGTTCACATACCTCGCGACGATTATCGACTAATAGCAAAAGCGCTCCAAGTACCTCAAACCGCCACACTCTCGGCCAGCGGTCACTCCACACGTAGTACTACAACCTATAGAGGCCACTGGCGCCTATTAATATCTTTAGATCGACGTAGAATATTCTACGAAAATTCCGGACTCCCCGCATGGCAGCGTAAATCTCTCTCTATCGAGGCTACTGCAAGCCAACGAGGGGTTAACACGTCTGGCCGGACGTGTACAATTCTACTACACAATGCTACACAAGTCTCATGTCTGATCTATGTAATTACTGATTCGATTCTCTTATTTAAATTCGGGCTTAAGTCGCGAGACATTGCGTAAGTATTATTCGAGCTTAAGTCAAAAGACATTGCCGCACAATTAAAATGTTCAGTTCTATATAGAGTATCCTTCAACTCTATATTCCTACACCATGTAAGTTCCAATTACAATAGAAGGTCCAGAGATTTCCCTCGATACGCCCCAAATTATCCAGAGTTTAAATGTCGATCCCGAGCAAGGTTTAGCTCCTACTCAGCGCTCAGGCCATTCAAACAACCCTTAGAAGTTCTAACCAACTTCTACTATAACTTCAACTACGGTGAAGATTTACTTAGGGTTTCGTTTTAGTAGTGAGGAAAGTATAATAGTATTTTAGGGCTTTTGTAAAAGGGTACTTTGGAAAGTACTACAAGGTTTTAGGCTAAAGTATTTTGGGCATTATCACACTACGGGGAGAGTATTTCTATACCACCACCAGGGGTATTATACGCAAACAACTAGGCGAGGGGGTAGACCTGCCGGCAAGGCTTCTCGAGGGGTAGTGTGGCGGACGAGTAAGTAAGAGGGAGGGAGTATTTTGAGACTTAGGTAGATTGCTCAAGTTTTGGATGAAGAAAGTTCATCAACTAAGGGGGTATTTATAGGTCAAGTGAAGGCCAACCAATGGCCAAGATGAAGACAAGTGCATAGCAAGTGTAAGGCCAAGATTAAGCCATGTGCAACCTTATCCATCTACACAAAATATCCTACCTAACCCTTGACCACAATTCAACACAAGCGTGCCAATCCTTGCCCATTTCGTCATGACCTTCACGATTAGTGGGTGACAAGTGTCGCCATCTTGTTGGTCCAAAATGTTACGTCTCTCGTAAAAATCCGAAAAAATTATAAATGAAATAGCCGTAAATTCCCATACTAAAGCTGTTAAAAGGTTTCGTCTAAAAACGACTCTAACCGGGTGTTGTGCACAAAAGAATTCGGCCAAGCCTAAAGAAGTTCGAAAATTTCTACGTACGTCCCACACGTACATACTGCGGAAATACGGGGTATAACATTCTCCTCGCCAGAAACATTCGTCGAATGTTCCTTCTCAAGACGGATAACGATAAAGTTCTTCTAATAAGTTGCCAGCGCCACTGGTACGAAAGCAACACGTGCGCAAATACTTATATCCAAGTCTATGAGGAAACACCTCTAACATCACAAACTTTTGTCACTTTGCCGCGAGGTTCTAGTGTCACTCCGGCGACCCAACAAATGGTGCCGGACTGCATGCGATTCCTGAGGTCTAAAATATACATCCTTCGCGCCTTCTCCCTTTACAAGAAATGATCATATCTATGCTCGCAATACATGCTCGCCTCTACCCTTACTCGTCGTACTCTTCTCGAACTCTTGAATTCTTCCAGTATACGTACCACACTTCAGTTATCGCTTCAGTTCTCCAAACCTTGGAGTCACCACCTCCAACTTGGTTATCTTACTAGCCTCGATCTTCCTTAAGGCCACTTCCGGCCTTCACGATCCGCTTCAGGTCGAACATATCCACGAACTCATACGATGGTCATCTAAACTTGGGCCTAGCACCTCGTGACCCTACCGCTTTGGCGGGACCACTGAGTGACCCACCTCATTCAGGCTCACGGGTTGACACGCAACACGTCCTCAACCCTAGCCTGTCACGCGACTCTCTCGTTTCTCGATCCGAACAACCTTGCTAAATCACATCATGAAGATACCACTTTCATTTACCCAACCGAGACTTATCACACAATATTTTCTAGGCATAAAATGCACTCGACAAGGATCACTCGCAAAATCTTGTACTCAAGCGGCGCACATCTAAGGTCTCACTGTAATATTCTAAGGTTCATCATTTTCTCACCCCTGTGCTTACCACTTTTCCCTGACCGGGTTCTAAATCACATTTTAGCACAAAGCTATCCGAACATAACACTTAACATATTAACATAACATCAAAACATACAAGCCTCTAGATGGTTAGGATATACCAGAAGCTACCGCTCACTCTAATCATAAGTGCGCCTGCAGTATGCGTATGAAAGCGATGAACACCGCCATCGATCCGGTAGCGCGCTGGCTGCGGTGCCTCTCTATAAGCCTGATCTCTCGTCCGCATGTACAGCGGCGCGAGTGAAACAAGCACCGATAAAAAGCGACATTTCGGGATGATGTTTGCCACATCGTGCACTGGCGAGGACATGAATCCTGGCGGCTAGCACTCACGTAAACTGTGAACGGAAGCCTGGAGCTCGACCAGCTCGAATACCCGACGACACGAAGGCGCGGAGGACCACTCCGTCTTGGCGGAGTACATAACTAGGCTGCTGGCGGTCCGCCTCGAAGTTACCAAAGGACCTGCGTTACGGCCTTCCTGGCGATCTCGGTCATTCCGTCGACCTCTCCGTGCCTCGCATCCTGGTGCATGAGCTTGCGTGCGGGCAATGTCCATGCCCGGTGAAGCTACCCGTCAAGCCTCTGCGCGTAATCGTCGGCCCGGTGGCGTGGCGGTGTACTGTCCTCCATATCGGCTACTCTGGCGGGAACATACCGAGCTAATGAGTCGAACTCCACATTGTACTCTCTAGTCGCGATCGCCTGCCTCAACGTCAAAAATCATCGGCCGAGCCCTCATAAATCCGTGGAGGCAAGAAATGTGCAAGAAATGCCTCGAGAACTCGTCCCCAAACTGCTGGAAGTGCATGCTCTTCCGGGGCGGCTCACGAATCAAACCGATCAATCTGCAGATCACGCGGTGATGCGAACCAATACCACCGACGCCTCGAGGCTCGATCACTCTCATGATCGGCGTGTGTCGGATAAACTCCGAGGTCGTCCTCGGCTCGATCCATAGAACAACGGAGGCTACAACTCGGGAAGTCCGTAGCCTCAAATGCGCTCGGGGGTGAACTACGGTCTTCTTTGAAGTGGGCTGCTGCGTCGGCTATCGCCATATCGGCCACGACCACGGCGATGGCGGGCCATCTCGCTTGTACCCCGTCATCGGCTCGGTGTGGGTGGAGGCTCAGTCTTGTAGTCTCGGCAGCTGCTGCGGCTCTAAACTTCTTTGGTGTTGGCGGCGTCGCGACCCGCCGTCGGAAATCTTGTCTCAGTCTTGGCGGGCTGCGCCTCGTACTCCTCTGTATCTCACTAACGACTCCTCATTGCCTTGCCCGTACGGGCTGCAGGTTGCCTGCGGAGGCATAACGGTAAAGGAAAGGAATACGTCGGAGGGTCCATTCATCACACTCTAAGGCACGATCTCGGAATGAGAAGAATGGAAACCAATCCTAAATGTCTTGCAACCTCACGATTATAGATGTGGTGCCAACACGCGATAATCAAGACTCTACTGACACGGTCTGTAGACACTTTCAGAGACTAATCGCTCACGATACCACTTTTGTCACGACCGAACCGGGCGGGCGTGGTGCCTACCGGGCACCTGGTGATACAACATCGAGAAAATCAGCGGAAGTAAAAACATGAACATGAATTAAGAGAAAAAATAAATAAGCAGGCCAACCAAGCGGTTGCCGCCATCACATATACATAAATACCCGACGGTTATCCTTTTACAAACCACCGCGATTGCTACAGGACCTCTAAGATTTTACAACGGCTATGACGGGACGGGGCCGCCATACCACGAATGTATAGCATCTACGGACTCGGGTAACATACAAAGATAAGCCTCGAAGGAACGGAGCTTCCAATCTGTTGAAAGGTGATCCTAAGCGAAGTCGACTGATGTACCTTTTACTGCGGCGTGACGCGGCCCGAAGGAGGTCGATGCAGTACCAAGTATGTGAAAGCGAAAAATCGTAAATGAAATCATAATAGTCTATATAAAGCGAGACATGTATGATAACAAACTACGATTCACAACATAGAAGCGATCATGTCAAGTCGTGACTCGCGCCTCAAAGTCATCCGCCGTGCGTGGAACTTCTTCCTCACCTGGCGGATCTAGGTACAAATCATGTGATACGTATAACAGTCTCGGCCCATCTTATGGACCCAATATAGAAGCGTGTGGAATACATTCCCGGATGAACCGGTAGTCAATGAAATACATTCCCGGATGACCCGGTAATCAAGTGAGATACATTCGGATGACCCGTGTCGAGTAGAACACATTCGGATGACCGGTAATCAAGTGAGATACATTCGGATGACCCGTGTCGAGTAGAACACATTCGGATGACCGATAATCAAGTGAGATACATTCGGATGACGGTAATCAAGTGAGATACATTCGGATGACCCGTGTCAAGTGAAATACATTCCGGATGACCCGTGTCGAGTAGAACACGATTCTTGCACAACAAGGCTATTACACGTAACATGGTCAAGTTTCATAACAACAAGCATAAGCAAGTTACACACGACTCAAGGTACTTTCATTTTATGTCAAAGTCGGATTTTAACCTTAAAGTACTACGTCAGTTAAATTCCTTTTAAGATCCATTTCTTTTACAAAGGTCACCCGATACGTAGTATAAAATTTGAGTGACTAACATTGTTAAGTAAACCAAAATGCTTTCCTTTGTAAAATCAAGTAACAACCTTATTTTCCAAACGCTCAAGTTTGCCTAATTTCGAATGCTCAAGTTTCTCATTTTAGAAAAAGGTTTCGTAGTTCATAGTTTTAGTCCTTTAAAACATAATTCTCCTTTAAGCGTTTTGAGAAACATATGTCTTATATGTGAGTAGGTTATTCTTGTTTATAATCAATCTCATTAAGCGACCATGATCTAGGAAATGTAATATCATTTTGTCTCATCTTAGCTTATGCGGATGGAGGTTTCTCTTGGTTTTAATAATACTTCATTAGTCAATACATTTTCCTTTTATTAACGCTGCAGTGGTTTGTCGATACACATTCGATTTCAAATCGATAAAACATTCTTAGCCGTTATACCTAACTTCCCATAAAGCTAGTATAACTCTTAAGCTTTCAAAACCAAGTACTACTCATTCTTTCAAAGCGATTCATAAATCTTTTTGAAATACTTCAAGTTCTTTATTAACACATATCAAGCCAGTTATTATTCAAATCAGTTACCTTTTTGAAACCACAAAGTATTTGCTTATCCACATAAAAAGTTATAACGACTTCCCATAAAGCCGTTATAACACTTTATGTTTTAAACCAATCAAATACATTTAGCACGTATGCGTCTGCCGTACTACATAGTTCACACGTATCATGCTAGAAGAGATAGGAAGAGGTTCACATACCTCGCGACGATTATCGACTAATAGCAAAACGCTCCAAGTACCTCGTCGGCTACACTCTCACCAGCGGTCACTCCACACGTAGTACTACAACCTATAGAGGCCCTGGCGCTATTAATATCTTTAGATCCCGGCGTAGAATATTACAGAAAATTCGTGACTCTCCACACATGCAGCGTAAATCTCTCTCTATCGAGGCGCTACCAAGCCAACCAGGGGTTAACACGTCGACCGGGCGTGTACAATTCTACTACAAAGAATGCTACACAAGTCTCTTGTGTCTGATCTATGTAATTACGATTCGATTCTCTTATTTAAATTCAGCTTAAGTCGCAAGACATTGCGTAAGTATTATTCGAGCTTAAGTCAACAGACATTGCCGCACAATTATAATGTTCAGTTCTATATATAGTATACTTCAACTATATATTCCTACAACATGTAATTTCCAATTACAATAGAAGGTCAAGAGTGTTTACCTCGATAAGCCCAAAATTATCCGAGTTTAAATGTCGATCACGAGCAAGGTTTAGCTCTACTCGCGCTCAGGCCGCTCCAAACAACCCTTAGAAGTTCTAACCAACTACTATAACTTCAACTACGGGTGAAGATTTACTTAGGTTTCGTTTTAGTAGTGAGGAAAGTATAATAGTATTTTCCGGCTTTTGTAAAAAGGGTACTTTGGAAAGTACTACAAGGTATTTGGCTAAAGTATTTTGGGCATTATAACAATACTAGGAGAGTATTTCTATACCTGACAAAGGGTATTATACGAAAACAACTAGGCTAGGGGGGGGTAGACCTCTCGGCCAAGGCTTCTCAAGGGGGGGGGGGGGGTAGTGTGGCGGACGAAAGTAAGTAAGAGGGAGGGAGTATTTTGAGACTTAGGTAGATTGCTCAAGTTTTGGATGAAGAAAGTTCATCAACTAAGGGGGTATTTATAGGTCAAGTGAAGGCCAACCAATGGCCAAGATGAAGACAAGTGCATAGCAAGTGTAAGGCCAAGATTAAGCCATGTGCAACCTTATCCATCTACACAAAATATCCTACCTAACCCTTGACCACAATTCAACACAAAAAACGTGTCAATCCTTGCCCATTTCGTCCGCCAACCTTCACCAATTAGAGGGTGACAAGTGTCGCCCTCTTGTTGGTCAAAAATGTTACGTCTCTCGTAAAAATCCGCAAAAATTATAAATGACATAGCCGGAAATTCCCCTACGAAAGCTGTGAAAACGTTTCGTCGAAAAACGACTCTAACCGGGTGTTGTGCACAAAAGAATTCGGCCAAGCCTAAAGAAGTTCGAAAATTTCTACGTACGTCCCCCACGTACATACTCTGGAAATACGGGGTATAACAGTTAGTGGCACTGGCGGCCGTATATGGTCTTGAAATCCATCAAATGGATGTCAAGACAGCTTTCTTAAATGGAGAATTGGAGGAAGAAATTTACATGGAACAACCTGAGGGTTTTGTGGTTCCTGGTAAAGAAAGGAAAGTGTGCAGACTTGTGAAGTCACTTTATGGACTTAAACAAGCACCCAAACAATGGCATGCAAAATTTGACCAAACAATGTTGGCAAATGGATTTAAGATTAATGAGTGTGACAAATGTGTTTACATTAAAAATACTCCAAATCATGAAGTCATTGTTTGTTTGTATGTTGATGACATGCTGATAATGAGTAAAAATATTGTCGATATAAATGCTACGAAGCGTATGCTCGCTAGCAAATTTGACATGAAAGACTTAGGGGTTGCCGATTTGATCTTAGGAATTAAGATCCATAAAACTCCACAAGGTCTAGCATTATCACAGTCACATTATATTGAAAAAGTACTTGACAAGTTCAAGTATTTAAATTTCAATGTTGCAAAGACTCCAATTGATGTAAGTTTTGCACTTCAAAAGAATGAAGGTGAAAGTGACTCACAATTGGACTATGCACGAGTTTTGGGAAGTTTGATGTATATTATGGATTGTACACGACCAGATATAGCATGTGCTATAAGCGGTGAGTCGATTCACGAGTAATCCCAATCAAACTCATCGATGTCAATGAAACGAGTCTTGAGATATTTACAACACACCAAAACTATGCTTTGCATTATAATAAATATCCCGCAGTACTTGAAGGATATAGTGATGCAAATTGGATCACCGGATCGTTTGAAGTTAAATCCACGAGTGGATATGTTTTCACTGTTGGCGGAGGAGCAGTGTCTTGGAAATCATCAAAACAGACATGCATCGCCTTCTCTGATGGAATCGTAATTTATAGCTTTAGACAAGGCGGTGAAGAAGTTGAATGGCTCGGAATTTCTTAGAAGATATTCCATTCGCCCAAACCTTTGTCTCCTATATGTATACCTTTGTGGCGATCAGCGGCAATAGGTAGGGCGGGGGCGTAATGTATAACGGAAAATCTCGTCACATCTGACGGAGACACAATCTGTTAGACAACTCTCTCTAGTGGCGTTATCACAATTGATTATGTAAAGTCAAGAGATAACGTGGCGGATCATTTACAAAAGGCTTATCTAGAGAGGAGTTGGTAGATCATCAATGGGAATGGGGTTAAGGCCAAGGACAAGTCATCATGGCGGTAACTCTACCTAGCGCATCGAGATCCCAAGAGCTAGGTTCAAGGAGATCAAACAAAGTTGTGGACGGTTGACATTGTCAAATAACTCAACCCATTCTCGGATGAAGACAATGTTGTAAATAAGGATAAGACTTTATGGCTTGTTAATGAGTTAATAAAGCATTAAGGTTTTTAATGGTTATCTAAATCGCGATGTATGACCGGATAATGTGGCTATAGGACCACGTGTTTAGAAATCACCTATGTGAGTGTTAAGTGTAAGCCGTTTTAAAGGGGAATGACAGTAAAGGCACATTCTCTATGCACTCATGAGACCAGGCGGTGTTCATGGTCAAACGAACACAACCGCGAGAACCATAAACGGTTGAGGTTGATTGTGTGTCTTATGTTGTCTAGGTATACAACAAAGTTCGACGGTTCAAAGATATCAAATCTACCGATTGATCGAGTATATCCGATATAAGTTCACTACGGAAAGTTCAAAGGAAACCTACTTATCCGGATGCATCAATTCTCGCTTGTATATCACACTCGTCCGTACATTCTTCTATCTTATAATCATTCCCCATTCATGTGGGGGATTGTTGGGTTTTGATATTGGTGAATAGGAAATGATGGGATAAAAATTAAAGAGGGTAAAAGGCTCTTTTGTCCCACATCGAAAAAAGGGAAGGAAAGAGAGGTGCATATATTACATTACACCTTCTCGAGCTGCTAAAAGGGTTGAGAGGGCAAGGACCGCCCGTGCGCCGTCGCCGCTCGCTCGGCTTGGCCGGCTGGCTTTGGATTTGGATTTGGATTTGGATTTGGATTTGTCAAAAGATCGATTGATTGGTGACTATTCTGAATGGTTGCAACCATTCAGAATCAGTACTTCTAACCCTATAAATTCTTGATTATCTCAAGAATTTATTCACTAATTCATATTCTAATCAATTTCAAATTGCGTTGCTCTTCAACTCGAAAATTTCATTACGTGTGATATCTTTGCCGTTGAGTGGTTCGTTGCTACCGGAATTTGGAGTACTACTATTCTGGTAAGATAATCGTTCTATCCTGGGAGGCGATATTCCGTTAACCTCGAGTACTGTGAGGGGAATAATTTCCTTAAGGACACACTTTGAACTAAGTGGGCTCGATTACATTCTGAAATTATTTTTACAAAACAGATTCTGTTTTCGTTTATTGTTCCATTAATGTTATATGTTTCACTAAGTGATTAACATATTGTTTTGAATCATTATTTAGCCAAGTACAGATTATTATACCAACATAGGTTCCAATACTAACAACTATAACATACAAAGAGAAACGACTCAGATGAGTATCAACCATTACTACTTCTAAGATTCTTGCACATATTAATAAGAGTGGACAAGTAGGATGTGCAATTATAAAAAACATGCTAAAGAAATCTCACAACTCACTGAACTTCTCCCCCAATAGTATCTGCATCAAAGTGTCTTAATATCAGAAGCTCGAGACACATAAGATGGGGCATATTGTTCCAATAGAAGGGTAGTACCAACCTAGAAAAGTATCACAGTAGATACAGATGGTCACAATATCTTATGGCAATTTCTACCAACTAATTTATATCTTCTCCTTTAAGAGTACTAATCTGTTAAAACAATAAGAAATCCGTAACTGTTGACATGAAGAATTTTGAATGGCATACTAGCGTATAAGAATATACATAATGACCATAAACAGAAATCTAAACACAAAGAGACCTGTTAAGGTTTTAAATAATTATTATTGCAATACGGTTTTCACAGTGTCTTAACTCTAAGTAGCATCCATCTTTTTTTAACCAAGTAACTCTAATAGCTTCTTATAATATAACACCTAATATTCTAGAAAAGGTATTGCAATATCACATATTTATTCCTCACAAATTGATACTTCAATTAACTTTTTTTTCATCTTAACCTCAATCAATTTGACAGCAAACAACTTGTATCTCCATTCAAAGTAGAACAAGACATTGGTGCCATCCAGAAAGTAGATTCATAAGCATTACTTCCATCATTTCATAGTCACCATCAAAAGGTCCTTTTTTGGTACACCTATTCCTTCAGGAAATTATCTAAGAAAATACAAAGTATAAGTAACTTTGCGACTAAGGCTGCTCTTAATTTTCTTTAATAAACTATAAATTTGTGTAACAAACATAAAAATGAGACAAAAGACACTTGAAGCCCCAAAAAGACAATTATCTTTACATTCTTTAAGGAGATTTCTCTAAATACATGGCAGACATTGTCAAATCAAATAAGTGCAACATATACCTGTTTTCTTCTTCTCTCTATCTCTCTTTAGCCAGACAACTCCTGATATATTGCACAGGCAATGATATAACAAGTGAAACTTTATTTACCATCCTCACAAACATTGAAGTACACCTTCATGCCAAAATATATCTAGATCCTCATAAATATTAAAGCACACCTTTATGGTAAAATCTATATCTAGAAACTAGAATTAGCTAATCAGAAATCCCAGACTCAACTAAATATAAGGATCACATCTCCAATAGATAAGTACATGAATGCGTACCTTCGTGGAAGTGATATTATATGCTGACTTGAGCTTCCATTTTCAGTAGTGTAAAAGGCAAGATATATGTAAACGTGTAAATATAGAAAATAATATATTCCCTATCCATAATTAGAATATTTTTATATGTTGTGTAAATATAATTATGATAAGACTAAGATTCCTCTTTTGTATTGGTTTAGAATTCCTATTGTATAAGGGATGAACATTGTACTCTATATATACCTTGATATTAATGAAAGACTCCCCAATGGAGATTAATATCATCTTACATGGTATCAAAAGTCTAGAAAGAAAAACCTTAGAATTTTTCTACCAAGCAGCCGCCGCCCCCTCCCCCCCTAGGGCATCTCGCCGTGGTGCCTCCCTCTCTCTACCCAAATTCTTGGTTTTTCTTTCATTCCTCTATTTTCTAAATGGATACTCAGGATTCTTCCGCTGTCCTTGACGCATCTTCCTCCACAAATCCCACAACAAAGTCATCACCCTCTTTCCACCCCGCCCTAACTATTTCCAACATCAAGAATTATATCTCTATCCTTCTTGATCAAGAAAACAGTCAGTATTCTCCCTGGGTTGAACTGTTTCGCAATCATGCATGTCTCTATAACGTGTTTGATCATATTGATGACAAAATTCAGCGCCCTCAGGAGGTTGATGATTCTACTTGGCGGCGTCTAGACGCTGGCGTCAAACAGTGGATATATGGTTGTATCTCTCAGGATATGCTCCGTACTATCATGAAATCTGACTCCACAGCCCTTGACTTGTGAAATCGTTTGGAGGAAATTTTTCAGGACAACAAGCACACTCGTGGCGTGTATTTGGAAGAACAATTCAACAAAACACGTCTTGAAAACTTCTCTAATGTTTCTGAATACTGCAAGCATCTTAAACTTCTAGCGGATCAACTTTCCAACGCCGGCACGCCTGTTACTGACGCTAAAATGGTGCTCCAAATGATTGCAGGTCTTACTAAGGGTGAATATGATACTTTGGCCACCATGATCTAACAGGCAGATCCGCTACCAAGTTTTAACAAAGCTCGCTCACAATTGTTGCTCAAAGAAACCCGGCGTGCTAAGCAGGATGAGCACGCCCAGCAGGTGTTAACTGTCGACTCGCAACCCCAAGATCAGACGCCACCAGAAAACTCCCAACAGCGCGCGGCGGCGCGTGAAAAAGTGCCGCGGTAGAGGAGAGGACGTGGTCGTGGGTGCGGTCGCGCCAATAGATGCAGAAGAAAGAATAAAGAGGATCGCAGAACAATCGGGCCGCCTCTCGCCAGCTTATTCTACGGCCGCAGCCTCCAGACTGCCGTTGCGGCGCCCGATCGCAGCGGCGCAAGGTCCATTCCAGTACCAGCAGCCCTACAATCCGTATTATTACCCCGGTTTGTTGGGCCCCGCTCCAGCCTCGCAGCAGGCCCACTTCATGCAGGGTCAGGTCCCGCAGCCCTCCTCCGGCATGACACTCATCGAAGTTGGGTCAGCGTTCAAGACCTCTCTATGCAAATGACGACATTACTGCACGTGGACTCAGCGCCACTTCTCACGCCGCCGATCTACAGGTACTATTCCTAAACTGTTTAGTTTAAAGCATCCTCAATATGTTACAGTTGGTAGTGGACAACGCATTCCAGTTAAAGGTTATGGTACCTCATACACACAACCTCCCCATCCACCCTTCTCCCTCAAAAACACCATATATGCCCCATACATGATTAAGAACCTCATATCTGTCCGCCAATTTACTCGTAATAATTTTGTCTCTGTGGACTTTGACCCTTTTGGTTTTACTGTGAAGAATCTTCATACGGGGACACCTCTTACGAGATGCAATAGCACGGGAGATCTTTATCCATTCACCTCCACCTCCGCTGCCAGATCTTGCTCTCCCGTCACTCTAGCGGCTATTTCTTCTTTAACATGGCACAATAGGCTTGGTCATCCAGGAGTCCCAGTCTTTAATTTTCTTAGAGACAACAATTTCATTACTTGTAATGGGAAGCTTGCCCAAAATTGTGTTTCTTGTTCTTTAGGCAAACATATTCGTCTTCCGTTTAAATCATCTACTAGTGTTACCTTTGCTCCCTTTGATATTATACATGCCGATTTATGGACGTCTCCTGTCTCTAGTTCTCTCGGTCATAAATACTATCTTGTGTTGCTTGATGATTTTTCACACTATGTTTGGTTATACCCTGTTAAATTTAAATCGAAAGTGTTTGTCAAATTTTTTGAGTTTCGCAAGTTCATTCAAACACAATTTGAAAAAGACATAAAATCATTTCAGTACGATAATGGTCGTGAATTCAATAATTCTATGTTTCACCATTTTTGTACCAATAATGGCATGGTTTTTCGTTTCTCCTGCCCTCTCACCTCACCAAAAAACGGTAAAGCTGAAAGAATCATACGCACCATTAACAACATGATTCTTACCCTATTGATTCATGCCTCCCTCCATCATTCTGGGTCTATGCTGATAAAATGTCAGAATACGTTCTAAATATTCTCCCTATTAGCACTCTTCACAATATGACCCCTACCGAAATCCTTTACCATAGAGTCCCCTCCTATGATCATCTACGAATTTTCGGTTGTCTGTGCTATCTCAACCTTAGCTCTACTGCCCCTCACAAGCTCGCTCCTAGGTCCATTCCATGTGTCTTTCTAGGATTTCCGCCAAACCATAGGGGCTATATATGCTATGACTTGTTGATTCGTCAAATCCACATCTCTCGTCACGTCACATTCGACGAGACCACATTCCCATTTTCGAATCTTCAAAAATTCCAAAAACCGAATTACTCATTTCTTGACGAGTCTGTCATCTCTCCCATTCTCCTCGAAAAACTCTCTTCTCGTCTCCGCCCTAGCACCGCTGCCTCAGATTGAGGCGCCATGAGCCAAAATTCCTACGAGTCGGCACTGCCCCCGCATGCAGGCGCCGACACAAAAATGTCCATAAGACATGCGCCTGGCACATGCGCGCTTTCGACGGATTCTCCCCCACCCTCTCCTTGTCCGACTTTACCCCCCCGTCTCAGACCCCACTCAGCCACCCACTGTCCCTAATCATCCAATGGAAATTCGTTCAAAGCACGGAATCTTCAAACCCAAAGTTCATTTCAACTTGTCTGCCCAAACCATCTCTCCACTTCCAAAGAACCCAAAATTAGCCAAACAAGACCCTAATTGGAATGCATCTATGATTGAGGAATTCAATGTTTTAACTAAACAACACACATGGGATCTAGTACCTAGACCTAAGGGGGTGAATGTGATTCGTTGTCTGTGGCTATTTCGTCACAAATTCAGAGACAGTGGAGATCTTGAGAGGTATAAGGCAAGACTTGTGGCTAATGGCACAAATCAGCAGGAGGGCATTGATTGTGGTGAGACTTTAGCCCGGTTGTCAAAACGACTACCATCCTTACAGTTTTGAGCACTGTCATGGGCAAACACTGACCGATCCATCAACTTGATTTGAAGAATGCATTCTTACATGGGGATCTGAGAGAGACAATATACATGCATCAGCCGCCAGGGTTCACCCATCCAGCAGTTCTTCACTATGTGTGTCGTCTCCGTAAGTCACTATATGGCCTGAAACAGGCCCTCCATGCGTGGTATGATCGTTTTACCATGTATATCTTGCAGATTGAGTTTGTATGCAGCAAGAGTGATACATCACTTTTCATTTTTCATCGAGGTAGTAGCACTGCTTACTTATTACTTTACGTGGATGACATTGTTCTTACTGCCTCCTCCGACGGATTGAAAAAAAAGATTATTGTCTTGCTTAAGTCCGAATTTACAATGACTGATTTGGGAAAGCTGAGTTACTTTTGGGGGATATCAGTGACCAGGTCTGCCAATCATATGTTCTTGTGTCAGCGTAAGTATGCAGAAGAGATTGTGTACAGGGCTAAGATGGCGAACTACAAAGAGGTGCCTACTCCAGTTGATTCCAAATCTAAGCTCAGTGTCATAGATGGTGCTTCAGTCTTTGATCCTACTCTGTATAGGATCCTTGCAGGTGCACTTCAGTATCTCACATTCACCAGGCCAGACATAGCTTATGTTGTTCAGCAGATGTGTTTATTCATGCATGCCCCCAGGAGTCTCATTTCACTTCTCTTAAGCGTATCATTCAATACATTAAAGGCACTTTTGATTATGGTTTGCACTTATACCCCTCTGCATCGAACAAGTTGCTTTCATATACGGATGCAGATTGGGCAGGGTGTCAGGACACGCGATGCTCCACCTCCGGCTTTTGTGTTTTCTTAGGGAATAATCTGATTTCTTGGTCCGCTGGCGAGCTACCTATCTCGTTCAGTCTTGCCGAGTACTGAGGCGTTGCAAATGTAATGGCGAGATTTGTTGGCTCGTAAATTTCATCGTTAGAACTTCAGTGTCCTTTGCGTCAGACATCTATTGTGTACTGTGATAACATCTCTGTCATCTATTTGTCTCATAATTCGGTTCAGCATCAACGAACCAAGCACATTGAGATAGACCTACACTTTGTTCGTGAGAAAGTTGTTTTAGGCCATGTCAGGGTGTTACATGTTCCATCATCCTATCAAAATGTAGACATATTTATCAAAGGACTTCCCAGACAGTTGTTTCTTGACTTGATTCGCCTCTCGCCTCCCGCCTCATTCCCGAGGGAGTGTGTAAACGTGTAAATATAGGAAACAATATATTCCTTACCCATAATTAGAATATTTTCATATATTGTGTAAATATAATTATGGTAAGACTATGATTCTTCTTTTGTATAGGCTTAGGATTCCTATTGTATAAGAGATGAACATTATACTCTATATATATTTTGATATTAATGAAAATCTCCCCAAAAAAGATTAATATCATCTTACAATATACTCTCTTGGTTCGACTCTTGACCTGCATCAGCGATAAGGACAATATTACAGCAGAATACTTGCACTTGCACAAGTGCTAAAAAAAGATTCATAGATTAACTCTATTGCAATGAAAGAGATGAATTTAACACAATTTTGATCTCTTTCTAAGTAAGCTCTTGAATTATGTATACTATCGTGCCAGTGTGTCGAATCCAACATATTTCCTTAAAAACTTCAGTTGTTTTAGGTGAAGTAGATAACTCAGAGATAATTTTAATATATTTAGCCATCAATCAATTTCTTAATGAACTATGTCTGCTCATGAGTCACCTAAAGACAAAGTGATAACTTTAAGCTAGATCCTGCAACTGGGAAGATATACGATTTGAAGAAAAGGCTTATGAGTATACAAGATCTATAATTTTATTTTTTAACGCTCATAATCGAAATTCTACTGATATGATTGTAGATTTCGATTGAGATTCAATTTTAGAACTTATTACATTTTTTAAGAATTTTTTTCTAGGTACTAAAGAATTTTTTGATATTTATTATCCTACTATTTCATCAATGTTATTTTATATAGCTCTAATATTTTTATTACTTAGTAAATATATGAAAAAACCAGTTTATAAGGCACCTATTAAAACAATGTTTCTAAAAATGATAAAATATTTTATTTATATTCCCCCAATTTATATTCTTAGTGTTGTATTAAATATGTCTATTAAAATAGACGATTGTAAAACACTTATTGAAACTATTTATGATTACATAGATAAACTTCCACCTCCATCTCCCAAAAATTCAAATGACCCACCACCTATTGAAAAAACTAAAGAAGAAGTGGTGTCTGGCATACGAGATGAATGTAAAAAAATATATGCACATTACCAACAAGAAAGTGCTAGCAATCAACCGACTTTCATCTTCTTCTTCAACACAACCTCAAAAATGACATGTTGTTTCTGTGGCTAGTATTAAAAGTCTCAGACATAAAATGTTTAGTGGTAACATTTCTAACCAAATTAGCGAGTTTGATGTTTTTATTTTGCAGGGTGTTTTACCGTACGAAGCAATTGTCAATGAAGAGGGACGTGAATACTTACTAAAATACTGGAGGGAGAATGAGAAGACATTTTCAACACTATCTAAGATGGCTCGAGATGTGTTGAACATTCAATGGTCATCAACAGCGTCTGAAAGAGTTTTTTCGGCCAACAGAGATCAAATAGGAGAGCACAGACACTCATTAGCGGGAGACAGTGTTACACCCCGTAATTTCAGGACATGTTTAAGAGAATGTACGTAAGGAATCAGGACTTAAAAATTTGAACGAAGGAAAGAGTTGTTATTTCTAAGGAAAAATCTTCCGAACCTCGGGAAGGAAAAATATTTGTCAGTAAGAATTGGGTTGTCAGAATTGTTATTTGAGACTGATGGAATTTATCGGAACTATGGAATTTTACTTTCGGATTAGGTCACGTGGGGCCCATCCGGGAAATTTTATGTTTTGTGGGGCCCATGAGGTTTTCGACATTTTGACCAATTATGGAAATTTCGGAAAATGTAATATTATGGACCAATCGGGGGGCGATACGTGTAACCCCCACATGCCCATGTTGGGCGAGAATGAGAGGCCCAAGTGGCTCAAGTTGTAGCTTGATAAAATGGACCAAGTCAAGGGTCAAATTAAGTTTGACATTCTTGACTCAATCCTAGCCACACATTTGTTTTGATCTCACCCCTTGGTTGTAGTATATATCCACATTACTAGTGCAAGACTAGACAAATCCAACACTTAGAAAAATTTGAGAAATCCTTGGTTGCTCAATAGGAGCTCTCGGCTTTGTGCCTCAAGAACACAAAAAAAATTGCAATCTTGCTTCATAAATACCAATATTCAAACCCAAGATCCCTAAAGGTATTCTAGGGATATCCCAACACAAAAATCCCGGAAAAACTACGTTTTTACGTTAGTCGCAACATGAAAACCTAAGGTGTTCTTCAACTTTGAAGTTGGAATTTGAAGAGAAGTTGTTTATGAACTTTTAAGGATTGTTTGGAGTGGTTTGGAACGTGAAGGAAAGGAGCTAAAGTTGCTAAGGATCGACTTTTGATCTTGGATAAGATTTGGGCTTATTGAGGTAATAATCTCTGTCTTGCTTTTGTAATTCAAGATTTCATGTTGTAGTAGTTGATAGATGAGCATGTAATATTTAGAATGAAGATTGATAAATGTTATGAAATTTGGAAGCTTAAATCCGAGTTTGGCATGTTAGTCATTAAAATTGGAAATCAATTTGGTCGATAGTTATAATCGTCGCATGTTATATAAGAAATGGATTATAGTTGTTATAATTGATTGCGACTATATAACATGTTAGAATAACAACTTGGATTGAAAAGGGATTGGAAAAGAATAGATGTGGTGTTATCCTTGTGATTGCCGAAAATGGCTCAATTTATTGGACAGTTTTTATATTAATTGTGGGGCAGAATTTTACACGTCCTATTAGGAGTGTAATCCCATTTGGTTAGTTGATTTTGTTGTGTCTGCGTATTGGTTGTTGATTTCGTGCCTTGAAAAAGGTGGAAAGGTACGTAGAAACAAAGGAAATGATGCCCAAATTTCCATAGAATAAGAGACCTTACACTTAGTATGATTCTACCTTAAAAGGCTAGGAGTTGATAGACGTATTATGGTCCTTATAGGTTGAAGTACTACGAGTAGCATATTCTAATTGAAGGGTGGAATAGCTAACAAAGTTGAAGTACTTTGGAGCATATTGCTACGTATCGTTAGTCGTCGCGAGGTATGTGAACCTCTTCCTTCTTTTGGCATGATTCTAGGTATGAAATATACATGTGGTATTATTTATGATTCATTCTACTCTTAGAAGTTAAGAAGTATTCATATTGTTGATTCTATGTTAGAGGTGTGTCTAAATTATCCTAAGTCCTTACCAAGTCTTATAAGAGATGTTGGTAAGAATGGTTAGGAAGTTATGAGGTTTGATTTAAAGCTATGTGCCTTGATTTATTTGAATTAAGTAAGTTGATTTTATATTTGAAAAAGGACTTGATTTTATAAGTGAAAGTTATATGATTTGAAAGAGAATAAGTTACTTGGTTTTGGAAGTATATGAAACTTTATTTTTCAAGTTATGTGACTTGATTTCTAAAGTATAGATGACATGATTTTATATGTATAAGCGACATGATTTTAAAGAATGTATGTTATGAAGTTTAAGACTATGAACTTTGATTTCTTTAAAGGATTATGAGACGTTATTTTCAAGTTATGGGACTTGATTTCAAAAGAGTATGTAACTTGAGTTTAAGAAAAAAAAAATTATGGATTTTAAAAAGAAATGAGTTTTATTATTCGTTTTAAGTATGTATGTATGTAGTACTTTTGGGTTTAGTTTCCCTAATGTAATAAGAAATAAAAGTGTCTTAAGTTCTCTAAAATGAAAGGTTGTTATAATAGCTTTTTGGGAAGTTGTTATAACGACTTAAGAAGAAGTGAAAAGATGATTTAAAATGTTATGTAAGGAGAGTTACACCGGGTCCCGTAAAACGGGCCGGGTTATGTTATGTAATACACCGAGCCTACAAATAGGTCGGGTTATGTTATGAGACACACTGAGCCTACAAATAGGTCGGGTTATGTTATGAGACACACCGAGCCTACAAATAGGTCGGGTTATGTTATGAGACACACCGAGCCTACACATAGGCCGGGTTATGTTATGAGATACACCGAGCCTACATAGCGGTTACGCCCATACACCGAGCCTACCACAGCCGGGTTACGCTATCATTACACCGCGCCCAAAGCGGGCCGGGTTGCTTCTGATTCCATAATCGCGCCCCGGCGGGTGGGTTATCTTCTGATTCCAAGATACCGCACCCCACGGCGGGCGGGTTATGCTTCTGATTCCACGATAACCGCACCCAGCGGGTGGGTTATGCTACAAATTCCACGATAATCCGAGCGGGTGGGCCGGGTTATGTCACATGATTCATCAGTACACCGTGTTCCGCAAATGGGTCGGGTTACGTTATCACGTATGGATAATCAAAGCAAGCTCCAAAATAAGAAGTCTCTCCATAAAGGGCCGGATTATGTTATGTAAGATATGTAAGTTATGTGAACAAGAACTTGATCAAATTCTTAAGTATGTATGTAAGAATATGATGTTAATCCATATTGAAAGAAGGAAAAGAACGACTAATGTACGATTGATTTCATTAGTTAAAATGGCACGGTAGGATCTGGTACTAAATTTTTATACTTGCCCCTGTCATTCTTTTATAAAATTATGATTTGATTACGATCTTATTTAGCTCCATACTTTTTTGTTATCGACCCGCCTTGGGCCGCGTTAAATGCCGCAGGTATTAGGTACTCAGATTGGTGATTCTCGTTCTTAGGATCTCTGTTCAGTTTTTGGGAAGAAGCTCCATTCACTCTGAAGGCTTATCTTTTGGTACGGATCCCTGTTGATGTAGATTATGTCTATTCAGGGGTATGGCGGGCTCTGTCCCGTCACAGTGGTTATGTCAAAAATTCTTAGAGGTCTGTAGTCATATCTTGTGGGTCGGTTTGTAAAGAAGAAGGATGTAACTGCTTTTGGCTATGTATATATATGTCCAGGGAGGTAGCCTTATCAGCTAGCCTGTTGTTATTTTTCCTGATACGGTATGAGTTTTATGTATGTTCCGCTGATTATCTCTGATGTTTACTTGTAAGGGTGCCCAGGTAGGGCACCAGTCGCGGGCCCGGGGTCGGTTCGTGACAGACATCTTGGAGATTGTAGTATTATTCAGAGATTGAATACGAGCGGAGCGGAGAAGGTGCGGTCAATCGGAGATCAACGAAGAAGAAGACTACAACTACGTAGACCAATTTGACCAACAAATATCAATTCCAACCGAAGAACCACAAGAAATTATAAATAAACTAGAAAACGTGTTTCTTAAAATGTAATTGTTTTAATTGTAATTTTACTATGTTATTTATTTGCAACTTTTAATATCACGAAGTTGCAATTTTGAAATTGTATTACCAAAATTTCTATTAAATAATATAAGAGACATAAAAATAGCCTTGAGATGTTTTGATTAAACTATCTTGTTGTGTGTGTGTGTTATTTATTTAATTTAAGAGGAAAAAAAACCGACCCCACCCCCGACACCTCGGGATCGGGACGGGACGACGACAGACCCCGTCGTCCCCGACCCCGCCAAACCATACACTTGATCCATGGGATCCAGGCCAGTTGCCACCCCTACTTCAAATCCACTCTTATTATATAATACTCCGTCAGAAGAAAAAAATTGATCTACTTTCCTGATTAGTTTATCTAAAAGATATTGACACATTTTTATAAATAATTTAACTTTATAATCATTTATAACTACATAAATATTTAAAATTTATTTTGTATCATACACTTCAAAATTCCTTTATTTTTTAAATATCATCCTAAGTCAAACTAGATATTTAGGGGTGACAATAGTTATTTAGCTGTAAATTGTTCTTTCCACTATAAGCGCCACTCCTTTGTCGATTTGCCCTAACCTAGCTCAGCTCATTTTCCCTATCGTACCTCAAATCCATCGCCGCCAAATCACACCTTCATCAGCTATGGCCTGCGTACCTAACTCCTCCATGACTCTTCTATTCGTGGAAATGGGCGTCGGTTACGATCAACACGGCCAAGACGTAACCTCCGCCGCAATGCGAGCTTGTAAGGACGCAATTTCATCCAATTCAATACCGGCGTTTCGAAGAGGATCAATACCTGGAGTTTCGTTCGATCGGATGAAATTGCAGATCAAATTAGGAGTTCCTAAGCCTCTCCAACACAGTTTAGATCTGGAAAAAGTGAAATCGGTGTTTCCTTATGGAAGGATCGAGAATGTTGAAGTGGTTGATGGTGGATTGATATGTTCCAGTGGTGTTGAAGTTGAAGAAATGGGAGATATAAATGATGATTGTTATATTGTTAATGCTGCTGTGTATGTTGGCTACTGATTCACCTGTTTTTATCATCTTCTTCAAGTTTAATCATTTTGTAGCAATTTAAGTCAATCAATGTAGAGATTCAAGTGTTTGTTTGTTGCACATAAATTGGATACCATTATTAAAAGCAGAAAACGTGAATTAATAATTGATTCAAACCTAGAATTTTTTTTGCTGCTATAGCGAATGACTGTTCTATAACGTCGTTGACATTTAAATACTAATAATTTGTTGTTATAGAAAAGTGTTGTTATATGAGGAGATGTTCTGACTGTATTTGAACTTTGAATTTTGAGTTTGGAAATTATTTTTGAACAGCGATGTGAGCTTGTAGGGATGCAATTTCATCGAATTTAATATCGGCTCTATACCTGGAGTTTGGTTGGAGCAGATCAAATTAGGAGTTCCTAGGCCTCTACAATCTTTAGATCTGGAGAAAGTGAAATCGGTGTTTCCTTATGGAAGAATCTCAAAGATCCTTTGATATGAATGAGTTTCACAAATCAGTTCGTCTTTGAGTTACTGTCATTAAAATCAAAAGTTTAACATTATGTGTGCAAATTGGATTTCCAAGTGTGAATATGAAAATCTTGTTGGAAATTTACTGTAATAATGTACCATTAGTGCTTAGAAAGGATAAACAATTACAATACAACGGGCTTGAAGTCTTAACATAAGTTGTTACAACAACAATGAGTGTTGAAGATCTTGATCTTCAATCTTAAATTCGTCTTGGAGTTTTGGATCTTGAGATTGGAACTGCAGCAAGCCCTTTGATCTTTATAAACTAAATTTGGTAGTGTTATAATTGTGTTGCTGAGTTCAGTGATATTCATTTGGTCCTTAAGACACAATTGCCCTCAACTTCTCTCCTAAGATAAAACAATAACTAAACAAATAAGCAAAGAAAACTCAAGTGTTTCTCAAGAAAAACATTTGAGTGTGTGAAAGATAGGCTAGAGAGAAAAAGTTTTCAGAAAATTTGAAAATATACAAGTATGGAGTGTGTTTACAATTGAGTCAATGACCTCAATTTATAGTGTGTGTAAGATGTCTTCTCATCTAGCCAACTAATGGCAATCAAAACTATGTAATGACACTAAATGAGATGTTACAATTCAGCCAAATAATGGCTGAATTCATGAGCCAAATAATAGAGAATTAATGTTTCAAAGTCAGCCCAAGAGCCAGTTATTTTTCGTCTCCAACGGTATCGCCTCGGCGTCGCGCGACGCCTCGGTGATGCGCGACTCGATAAATCACGCGCCCGCAAGTATCGCGGCGCTCCGACGGTGTTGCGCCGCGGCCCTTCACGACCCCGCGATGATTTCTGACTCGTTTTATCTTTTACACATCGCACACTTCTTCCTTCATTTACCAACGTGGAACACGTGTCATTTAACCAACAACCATCCATCATTTCATGTCTCAAACGTTTACTCACGTACCAATATCTCTTTCATTAATGAAATTTACGATATTTGGCACTACGTATGCACGTGTGTGGAAACGACGTTTCCTAAGTGCGAGATTCAATAATTCAAATCATAAATAATGGGTTAAACTTAATTTCACATTTAGTAAATTTCCAACTATCTACGTTTGCGACTGCTTCTGCTTTGTATTTGGAAAATAGAGATTCAAGTGTTTGTTTTGTTGCATATCAGTTGGATACCATAAAATAAGCAGAAAATGTAAATCAATAACTGAGTGTATGATTTGCGAGTTAAATCATGAAGAAGAAAATAATTTTCAGATTTGAGATTTGAAATTAATTTCGAATGGGTGTTGTTTTACTTAGGAGCTTATATCGCCGCCATGCCCCTTATACATAGTACATGTACATCCTAACCTCTTGTGCGAGTGAGTAGATGGGTACACTAAACTCCAACTCCATCTTAATAAAGAAAGGGAATAAGCAAGAACACCTGTCACCTGGGAACTCGGATAACCTTGTGGCTTACCGCCAAAAGAGGAAGGTTATCTAGTCCATTTTTGTTAGTTTCAATTTTAAAGGAGTTTTAACTTTTAACTAAGGGTGGCCAGTGGGACGGGACATGATTTGAAGGGACAAAGGTGAGTCGGGATCGAAATAGGCGGGACGAGGGATATTAGGGGGATGGGAAGTGGTCTCGTCCCACATCCCGCTATCAGAGGAGACGGGATGGAACGGGACGGGACGTGAAGGAGATTTAGGGGATTTTTAAAATATATATATATATATATAAACACTTAAATAATTGAACAAGATAGTAAAAAAATATCTCAATGTTAATTGTCTCTTGTATTATTTAATAGAAATATGATTTTGTTTTTTTATTACAATTTTAAAATTGCAACTTTGATTCATAGTTCAAAAGTTGCAAATCGCATTGTAAAATTGACATTAAAAATTACATATACAACCATATTGTCACGACCCGAACCGACGGGCCGCGACGGGTGCACTACCTGGGCACCCTTATACCCTCACATCATATATAATCAGCGGAAGCTAAGGAACAACTCATAATCTCATAACAAAGGAATTATGTCCCCAGAACTGAAATAACAAACTTATATAATAAAACAGGCAAGCCGACAAGGCCGCCACTGTACACAACTTATAAACCCACATGTATTCAAATACACATTTACCACTCACACCTGTCTACAGACCTTTAAGAGTTTAATAATGAAATGTGACGGGACAAGGCCCCGTCATACCCCTGAATATACATAAGTTTGTACCAAAATGACAAGCTCATGAACAATGGAGTTATCCCAAAAGCTGAGCAAAGATCCTAAGCTCGAGGATCATCAAACTAAGTACCTATACCTGTGGGCATGAACGCAGCCCCCGGAAGGGGGTCAGTACAATAATACACCAAGTATGTAAACATAAAGTACAGTAAATAAGATCATAATTGTACAAAAGATGACAGAGACAAGTATGATAATCAACATACCAGATCCGACTTTGCCATATAAAATAAGAATCAATTGTACCTTGTACAAATGGAGAGTCAACTATACCTTTTTTTAAACAGTGAGAGTCATATCAAAATCATGAATGTTTGTACATATAATCATTTATTGTCTTGGGTATCTATACCTACATCATGGATACATGTCCACGGAATTATATACTGTCGTGAGTATCTATACTCGCATCATGGATACATGTCCATGGAATCATATATGTCATAGGTATCTATACCCGCATCATGAATACATGTCCATGGAATCATATATATAACGTACCCGACCTCTAATGAAGGTCTCGATGTTCATGGGTATTTATACCCGCGTCATGGATACATGTCCATGAAATCATATATATAACGTATCCGACCTCTAATGAAGGTCTCGGTGTTCATGAGTATCTATACCCGCATCATGGATACATGTTCATGGAATCATATATATAATGTACCCGGTCTCTAATGAAGGTCTCGGTGTTCATGGGTATCTATACCCGCATCATGGATACATGTTCATGAAATAATATACATATAACGTACCCGTCCCATTATGGGACTCGGTGTGAAATAGAATAATAACACTTGCATGAGTAGCTATCATGAGCAACATTGTGCAATTTAACTCATTTTTTGACTCTCAAAGGAATAAAACCAAGGTACCAACATATCATGTACCAATCATTAAAATGAACTCTCATTTTAGAAAAACCAAGGTACCAACATATCATGTACCAATCATTAAAATGAACTCTCATTTTAGAAAAACCAAGGTACCAACATATCATGTACCAATCATTAAAATGAACTCTCATTTTAGAAAAATCAAGGTACCAACATATCATGTACCAATCATTAAAATGAACTCTCATTTTAGAAAACCCAAGGTACCATCATATCATGTACCAATAAGAATAAAGACTCAATGGAATTACGTACGTTCGTCGTACACCCATGTCATATAATTATCATGTCAAAGAAAAAATGATAGTTTCACATACCGCTTGTCATCTTTGCCAACTCGATAATCTAAATTTGGCTCGCCCCTCTGGCTAACATTATGAAAACATCTGAATGTCGATAACAGATTCGAATTTGCCTAATTAATTTTTATATGGGTCGTGGGTAATTTATCTTTTTTATAAAAATCTTATCTAATCAGCTGTGAACTAGCAAATGTAAAATAAACTGGTTATATCTTAGTTTCTATGCAGATGTCATTCTAATCATTTTAATATAATAATCGTTTGTCGATATCTTTTTCACTTAACGCTGCAATGACTTGTTTTAACACGTCTCTAATAACATACTTACTTATTTATTAAACCAGTTTCAGCACTTAGTACTTAACAATTCCTTTAAATAAGCAGAGTCAACTCGGCTCTCATGCTTACTAAAAACTCTTATCAACATTTGTCTCATATGCCTTAATAAGGACTTAGGAACAATTTAGACATATTTTTAGCATAGAATCAATAACATGAATATTCCTTAACCTTTAAGGGTAGATTAAACTATGGAGCAATACCACAGTTATAGTTCACATGTAGAACATGCCAAAAGAAGAAAGGATAGTTCACATACTTTATCGGCTATACCAACACGACAAGTAGAATACGCTTCAATTAGTACTTCAACCTATAACAACAATAACATGTATATCAACTCCATGCTTACTAGTGTAGATCATATACCAAGTAATGGTTCTCTTTTCATATAAAAATTTGGGCAGCACTTCCCCTATTTATACCATATCCACAACTTTCAAACGAGGCTAATAACATCAATAACCAAGCACCAATTAAGGGCATAACCAAAACAGCAACCAAGTTGATTCATACATCTACTTCTTATGTTAATTCAGCCTCTTAATCCATATAAAAACAGTCCACTAAAACAGTTCATACTTCAATAACAACAAGGGTGAAATGTGAAACTCTTCTACACATTTCTACACCCTTATTCCTTTAGGACATGCATTAGAAATTACCACATTAAACATGCATAATGGTAACTAAATTTTCAATATTTTAACACCACAAAACAACCCCTAAAACAGCACGACCATATCCAACAGTTTTAAGATAGTTTCGGACAACAACAACAATCCAAAGCCCTTTTCATAATGTCTTATAATCCAATACATGTTTCAACACTTTTATATAAACCATTTCATATTTCAATAACAATATTTCCTTCAATCTAACATGCACTTAGTGACGATGATAACAATAACAATCAACGAATTCAATATGAACAAAATAGTCCATTAAATTGGCTAACATGTCAAATGTCACATGCACTTCTTATTCTCCATTTTTCTTAACACGAGTTCATCCCTTAACTATAACATCATTTAACTTCCAATAATCTTTAAGATGAAGAAGAAATCTTACCTTCACTTTAGCCAAAAAAAGTCCACTAGTTTCGGCCACCACCACTTCCTTTTGCACCACTTCTTCAAGTTACAACAACACACACGTATCCTCTACAAGCTTATAACCATCTTGCTTTCATATTTTTCTTCCAAAAAGTTCATCTCCAAGCTTAGGTTTTTCTCTAACCCACTGTTTTGGATTATTAACTTGGCTTAGAACTTGGTTAAGGAACTAAATCTTGGAAAATAAATTAATCTTATTCTTGTACTTGGCTATGGTTCTCGAAAAAAGTGAAGGATAAAGAAGAGATAAGGGTTTGGATGAGAAGATATTTGTGAGCTAAAGTCTTGCGAGACTTGTAATATAAAGGTGTATGTAGCACAAGTGGAGGGGGACCCTTGTACCGCCCACTTGTCCACTTGTCTTCTCTTCACAATAATATATCCCACACTTAGCCAATCTTGCAACACATATATATAATTAGAGCTTACACAAGTGGGGAGGGACACGTGTCACCCTCTAATTCGCCCATAATACTCTTCACAAAAATTATTTCATACTTAGCCCAAAATTTCTTAATATTTCGATGGGCCCATAAAATTGTGAAATTTTCGGTGGACCCCATATTATCAATGCCAAGACTTCATAATACAATACTAATTCCATAAATTCATTGAAAAGAATTTAACTACTAGTTAATAAATTCTCGTCGTCACATTTGTATCCATAATTTTCCATATTAGAAAAATGTAAATATACTTTCCTTCCAACATTCAAATCTTATTTCCATAATCATGTTCTCAATTAAATGTCCTGGAATTACGGGGTGTAACACATACTCTTTCTAATTTTCCGACAATCTCTTGAGGATCTTCTATTGGAATTGAAATATATTGGTCAAATTGTTCAACATGGCTTTCTGCTCCCTCAGATAAGATTTTATTGTAATTGTAGTCATCTTCTTCATTGATATCTAGTTGAGCGCACCTTCTACGATTCGTCTTAATTCAATCTCTAAATAAAACTGCAATATCCAAACTGTCTACCGCCAATGAGTGTATGTGTTCTCCTATTTGAAACATTCCACCAGAAAAAGCGCTTTCAGAAGCTGTAGATAACGCTTGAATATTCAACACATCTCGAACCATATTTGATAGAGTCGAAAATGTCTTTTCATTCTCCCTCCAGTATTTCAGCAAGTCTTCACGTCTCGTAATAGGATTTTTTTATTTTACAAACATTTTTGTAATAGCTGGAGCGTAAGTTGTTTTTTCA
The DNA here is from genome assembly GCA_029844215.1 of Przewalskia tangutica. Taxonomy (NCBI): domain Eukaryota; kingdom Viridiplantae; phylum Streptophyta; class Magnoliopsida; order Solanales; family Solanaceae; genus Przewalskia; species Przewalskia tangutica. The sequence goes on along the minus strand of CM056724.1, from coordinate 93,951,867 downwards.
TATATTCATTAAATAATAAAATATTAGAGTTATATAAAATAACATAGATGAAATAGTATGATAATAAATACCAAAAAATTCCTTAGTGGCTAGAAATAATTCTCTAATAATACAATAAGTTCCAAAATTGTATCCCAATCATCATCTACAAGCATATCCGAAGGATTTTGATTATGAGCGTTAAATAATAAAGTTATAGGTCTTCTATACTCGTGATCAACAACTAATTGTTCAAACAAAGAATTCCATCTAGTTGCAATTTCTTCTGAAATTTTCCTATAAGGTAATCCACAATCATGACATATTTTTTTAACTCTTTGTGTATTTGTATTTTATTACCTTTAAAAAGAAAGTTGATAGCAAATTGTACTTTATCAAGGATGTTTTAAAAAGTTTTAGGCCATCATTTACAACTAAGTTATAAATATGACATGCACATCTAACATGAAAAATATCGGAAAAAGATGAAGTACATCGAGTTTTAAAAATGTTTACAACAATCATTAGAAGAAACATTATCTAATGCAATAGTCATAATTTTATCACTAATTCAATAATATTCACTAATTTCATGAACATTTCTTGAAATAAAAATTTCAGTGTGCCTTTCATCAATATATATATATGCTAATATATGTTTTTGCATAGACCAATTGTGATATATCCAGTGACATGTAACAGTTAAATAATTATTATCATTAGTACTACGGCCTACGATAGCCACTTTTCCATTAAAATTATACAATGCATAACGTAAATATTGTTGATATTCATGCGCAAATGTAAAAATATTTCTTCTAATAGTTGATCTAGAAAAACCGTTAAAAGCAGAATTATATGTTTCTTGAATGTAATGATTAAAACTAGGAGAGGAAGGAAATGAAAAATGCAAACCCTCAACAACAATTAATTTTGCTAAATTTTTCCAATCTTTGTGTTTATCATACTTTGGACATATAACTCCCTCTGTCATCGGGTTAATTTGACCATGTACTTGGTTGAAGATATTATGTGGATCTTGTCCCGACTCAGAAGATATTTGCACACCTGCTTTTTCCAGCCAAGTATTAGTTATACATTGTTTTGTGATCCTTTTCCACATGTCTCAATAAACCTCATGTCTCACCTTGACCTTTTCCATGCATGTGATTTTAATTTTCGTTGTTTTTGACATCTTCTCATACTAGGAGGAATATGAGGGATTCCAGTTTCAGCCTGAGACTCAGTCTGAGCCTTAGGTGGAGTTGCACTAGTGAGTGTGTTATCTAAATTATCTTCTAATTCATTTTTAAAATCATAGTCTGATTCAGATGCAAAATATACCTCATGATCTAATGGTATATTAATATCAACATTAAAAAGTTCAGTTTCATCTACGTGAGTGAACTTATCATAATTAGGATTACTAGAAGATGCACTCTTACCCTTGTTACCCCTACTACCTCTACCAGGAAAACGTCCACCTCGTTCCATTATAATTATGCAAATAAAGAATTAAAGTTAAAAAATTAAGTACAATAATAATTTAAATAAAAGAAAGAACGAGTGTACCAAACACCGACATAACGTCGATGTGTAATCTGATTGAAAATTAAAACTTTACGCGATGATCTTCAAGCTAGTTGTCAACTCCACTCCCAATTTTTGAACTTTGATAGAAATTATCAAATAAAATATAATATTTAGTGTGCAATTTAGACTTGTAGAGAAAGAGAGATTAGAGAGATGATAGGAAGATTTGTGGAAAATGAGGTATTTATAGTTAAGAAATATGGTTAATATGTAAATAGACTAACTTAGGAATTAAAAATAATATTAAAGGGGTATGGGGTTTATGGGGTGGTGGGGGACAAAATGGTTGTTTCTAGTCGTTGCCAACGGCTAAAATTAAAAATGGTTGTTTGTGCAACGGCTAAATTCTGGGGGACGGGACGGGTCGGGTCATGAGCGGGACGGGGCGGGATCAACCCTAGTCCCGTTCCGATTTCGAACCCGATTATCGACAATTTCCATCCCGTAATTTATCCGCAGGACCGGAACGGGGTGGGTTTGGACCGGACGGGCCGAGATCGGGACGTCCCGACCCACTGAACGGTCCTAGTTTTAAGTTTTAACTAGCTTTAAGAATAGTTACCTGCCACTGAAAAGATGCGTTTAAATAGAGCCAAATCGTTACAAATGTTCAATACAATCATGTCAATTAATTTAATATTGAGACTTCATTAATTAATTCAATTGATTGAGCTTTTAATCATTAGATATATTGGGACCACCTAACCTTTCAATTCTTAATAACTTACATGCCTGGAATGTTTACGTGAATTTAATAATTTAGGGCTGGCCAGTGGGTCGGGCCGACCCGACCCCGACACGACCCCGCTATTAAAAAAAAAAAAAACGGACAGGACAGCGAGGTATGGTCCCGCCAGCCCCGATCCCGCCCGACCCGCCCTTCGACCCTTTGCGTAAAATAGCTTGTCCAACGCCATTTTACATTTTGCCGCTGACAACAGCCAGTTTAGGCCTCCCCCCAACCCCCGCTACCCCCTTTATATTTATTTTTAACCCCTATAAATACCTCATTCCTCTTCTTATTATTTTCACAAATCTTTCTACTCTGTAATCTCTCAATCAATCTCTATACAACATTGTCTACATATTCAATCTATTTATTAATTTGAGAATTGGGAGTGAAGTTGGCAACTAGCTTGAGGATTATCTATCGAGCAAAGTTTCAATTTTCAACCTCTCGATTACACGTCGACTCTACGTCGGCGTTTGGTACATTCGTTCTCTCATTAAATTATTATTTTGTCTTTATTTCATTTAGCACATTTAATTTCATTATCTTTAACTATTTATTAGCATAATTAAAATGAAAGGACTAAGAGGCATGTTGGGTAAGGGTAAGTCGAGCTTCTAGTAGGGGTGGTAACAAGGGCAAGGGTACTTCTTCTAGTATTCCTGTTCCAGTTATTCCTAGACAAGATGATTTTATAGATCCTGAAATGTTTCCTGAAATACCATATGATCTTGACACAAATGATTATCCTGAAATTGAAGAAGATTTTAATTTAGATGACACTCTAGTTGATGATACACCTACTAATGAAGATGATGATACACCCACTAGTGAAATGCCTCCTATCCCCCCTACTATGAGGCGAGGTCCAAAAAGCGACCATTAAAATCAGTTGTATGGAAATATTTTGACAGGGACGTAGCTAATCAAGTAGTTGTATATAAAACTTGTAAAAATGTTTATTCTTTTAAAACTGGACAAGGTCATGGTGGGACGCGGGGTTTAGGAAGACACCTATTGCAAAAACACAAAGCCTTGCATGCTCAATACATGATTGAAAAAGAAGGTGAGAAGACGTCCTCTCAATCGGGATAAGGTTCACATACTCTTTGTCGGAGAAAGTACAGGTCAAATTAACCCTATGACGGGGAGTTGTAGGCCCTAAATGCGATAAACATAAAGATAGGAAGCCTTAGCAAAATTAGTTGATGTGGAGGTTTGCCTTTTCATTTCTGAATCTCTGGTTTTATTCATTATATTAGAGATATGTATAATCCTCGCTTATAAAGGTTTTCCTAGATCAACTGTTAAAAGAGATGTATTTAAATTTGCACATGAATATCAACGATATTTCGTTATGCATTATATCATTTAAATTGCAAAGTCGCTTTAACTTCGATATAGTCGTAGTACTAACGCCATGATTATTTAATGGTAACTTGTCATTGGATAGATTATAAATGGTCTATGCAAAACGTATTTTAGCATATAGATATATAGATAGTAGGCATAATTGGTGAGTTTATTTGAAAATATTTATTCATGCATGATTATTACGGAATAACCGATAAAGTTATGAGTATTACATTAGATAATGCATCTTCTAACAATTACGCTATTAGTATTTTAAGAGATGTTTTAACTCTTTTCCAAAACATTTTCATATCAAATGTCGTGCCATATTTATAACTTAGTTGTAAAGGATGGTCTTTCACTTTTCAAGATATTCTTGAAAAATACAATTTGCTATACACTTTATTTTTAAAAATAATAGAATTCAACAGAGAAAAGAATATAAAAACTTGCCACGATTGTGGACTATCTTAGAAAAATTCAGAAGAAGTACCAACTAGGTGGAATTCTTTATATCACCAACTATATGTTGCTAATGACTATAGAAAACCTAGTACTATATTTTTTAAATCCCAAAATAAAAATCCAAATGATATGATTGTGGATACTGATTGGGAGAAAATTAGAGAACTTATTGTATTTTTAGAAAATTTTCAACGAGCAACAAAAGAATTTTCTACTTTATATTATCCTACTATTTCAACTATGTTGTTTTATATAGCTATAATATTTTTACTTCTTAAAGAATATATGAAAAAACCTGCTTATACTGCAGCTATTAAAAAAATGTTTATGAAATTAAAGAAATATTTTATTCCTATTCCCCCTATTTATATTATTGGTATTGTATTAAACCCGACTATTAAAGTAGAGGATTGTAAAAGTCTTATTCAAAATATTTATACCTGTATGGACGTACTACCACCTCCAACTCCCAAAAATTTAAATGTTGAGCCACATATTGAACTAACGCTAGAAGAAGTGTTGAATAGCGTAGAAGATGAATGCAAAAAAGTATATCGGCATTACCAGCAAGAAAGTGCTAGTAACCAACCGACTTTTGTACCATCTTCTTCTTCAACACAACCTAAAAAAAGACAAGCAGTTTCTGTGGCTAGGCCTAGTATTAATTCTATTGAAAGCCTCAGAAATAGAATGCGCGGTGGTAGCAGTGCTAACCAAATTAGTGAGTTCGATGTTTTTGTTTTGCAGGGTAATTTACCTTACCAAGCAGTTATCAATGAAGAAGGAAAGGAAGACTTCTTTGAAATATTGGAGCGAATGAGAAGACATTTCCACACTTTCAATGATGGCCCGAGATATTTTGAACATTGGCGTCGCCATCAATCGCACGAAGAGCTTTTCTGCGTGATTTCAAATAGGAAACCTGAGACACTCATTAGTCGGAGCGGCTTGGATATGGCGGTACTATTCGGAGATTGGATCTGGCGGAGGCGAAGGAGGTGCGATCGACGAGATTAACGAAGAAGAAGACGACAACTACAACGACATTTTATCTGAAGGCATGAGTAGCGACGTGGAACAATTTGATCAAGATATACCAATTCCAACCGAAGAACCACAAGAAATTAGAAAGAAATTAGAAAAAATATTTTCAAATTGGTAATTTATTTCATTGCAATTTTTAAATTTTTCTATGTCTTTCACTCTTTTGCAATTTCTTTCAACAACAGTACACTACAATGTAATTTTGAATCTTGTATATTTGATATTTCAATGAAATTAATAATATAAGAGGCTAACAAACCTTGAGATGTTTTTTTTACACTATTCTTGTCTTTGTTTAATTATTTAGTTTATAACTTTATACTTTATAGTTTATACTTTATACTTTATTAGTTTATAAATATATTATATATATGAGTATAATACTATAATTATAAATTATAATACTATAAGTCTATAATATTATAGTATATGACTATGTATATGACATTATGACTATATGACAAGTATATGTTAATGTTACCTTGTTAGTACTTAGTAATTTAGTATTTTTAATTTAGTGAAAAAATTAAAAAAAAAAAACACAAAACCGCCAACCGTCCGTCAGGCAGGCCGTCAGGCCCCACCAGCGGGGCCGGGGCCGGGGACACCTGATGGTCCCGCCCGACCCGACCCCTCCAGGCCCGCCCCAGCTCGACCCCGCTCATTTTCCCCGCCCCGACCCCGTTCCGCTCCCGCCAAACCCGGCCCACTGGCCAGCCCTAGAATTTATCATGATTAAGTGTTTTAAAAAATTGAATGAGAATGAGAGGTGGAAAGGAGATTCATCCGAACCTCCTTAGAGGAAAAGTCACACGGTATATATAAAATCAATTAACCATGGTTTGGTTAGAGGAGGATCATATACGATGGTTAGATAAGAGGAGCATATATGCAATCACATACATTGCTTCTATTGATTTATGCAATCTTTTGATGCACATACATTTTTATCTTATTTTTTTATAAGGACATTTAGCGTGTCATTGCTACATACGTCTCTTATTAGTGAATGATTAATTTAAATAAACCTGTTTAAAAACTAAATTTAACTCAAGCACATCATGGGTTGGGAATTAGTCAAAAATTGAATGCCTCTACTAATGACCCCTATGGGTTATGCCTCGGAGTTTCATACGATAGATAGACGAAGGTAGACACTTTAAAATGATTGGAGTCGTGCGCTTCCAGAATATGACTTTAACCCGCAAGGGTATGGTTGAGTGGTTGGGAGGTGGGTCACCCATGTGGGAGACCCGGGATCGAATCCAGCCTCCATTTGCTGCTCAGCCAGGAGCTCGTCGCACGGGGCATGTCTAATGCGGTTTATATTTCATGTGTGGTTTGCAAGCTATTGCACAGTGAGCAGATTACCATAAAGAGTTCACCACAGAGTGCTCGCCCGAAAGGCAGAGGCTATGCGTTTCCAAAAAAAAAAAGTATACTTTTTTTGTTGTTTTCTTTTTGTTTTTCGCCCGTCGTTTGATATCCATATTGAGGCCCGACTAGATTTGGATTCGCGTTGAGAAGTTCCACGGACTAAAGCTCGTTCCTTTTTATCCAAGAAACTAGCACTAAATAGGGTCTATGACCAATATAAAGTTTTTTCTTCTTTGAGTCCAATATATACACTAAAATTGAAAATTAAGGAGTAGCAGTTGGATCGTCTGAATTCTAGCTAGTTGCTATAAGTTATAGCAATAGAGACAAAATTAGCTGTTTGATTATGAGATCCCCCTCGCCCAATGACAATAAAGTTGCTATTTTTTGTTTGTGGACTATGAGAGATTGGTCAAGTCACGTTACCCAAAATCACATAACCACATAACAACATGAATCGACATTCAACAAATTTCATATTTGGGGTACGGGCATTCTTCCATTGGGTTGAATCGGCCTATCCTAGCTGGGGTGGCTGAACGTTATGAATTCGGGGCTTAAATTTTTGTATTTTTCTCTACAAATTTATTTATTCGGAGTATATATAATAATTCAATAACTCTAAAGGGCATGAATTCAGAACTCATAAACTTCATATTCTAAATTTGCTTCTGGTTCCTTATTGTTGCATCATGCACGAATCCAACAATGGATTTACAGATTCGACATAAACATGTTCCAAAATTATCTCTCTATATATATGTTTGTAAAAAAATTATATATATGTTTGTAAAAAAATAAGTAACAACAACAACATACCCAGTGAAATTTCACAACGTGGGTCTGGGGAGGATAGAGTGTACGTAGATCTTACTTCTACCTTGGTAGGTAGAGAGGCTGTTTTTTAGAGATCCTCGACTCAAGACAGAGCATAAGCAAAGCAACAACAATAACAAAGCAAGAGAGACGGTTAGACCCGGTCAAAAAATATTTAAAACAGTACGGAAATACTGGTATTAAAAGTGAATAAGTCATGATAGCGCATTCTGAAAAGTAAACAATCACTAGCGCAAGTAAATAAGCTAAACAAAGTACACTAAATGACACATAGCAGCAGAAATCAAACTGCATGGGACTATAAAATAATATTGCGCATTAATATGATAGACTAAGAAAGCCTACAATACTAACACTACAACAACTAGTTTGCAAGTGTAAGTAGGACTACGCTTGACTATCTACTACTCTTCTACCTTAATTTGTCTCCTCCACAACCCCCTATCTAAAGTCATGTACTAAGTAAGTTGTACATGTGTCATATCCCGTCTAATCACCTGATCCCTAATACTTCTTCAGCCTACCTCTACCCCTCATAAACTCGTCCATAGTCAGCCTCTCACACATCCGCACTTGGGCATTTGTGTCTCTCATCTGCACATGTTCAAACCATCTCAATCTCGCTTCCCGCATCTTATCCTCCATCGAGCCCGCTCTCACTCTATCTCATATATCATTTCATTTCTAATTTTATCCCTCTTTGTATGCCTGCATATCCATCTTATCATCATCATCTCCGTAACTTTCATCTTTTGGATGTGCGAAGTCTTGACTGACCAACACTCCGCCTCATACAACATAGTCGGTATAACTACAGCTCTATAGAACTTGCCTTTAAATTTTGGTGGCACATTTTTATCGCATAAGACTCCAGATGCGAGTCTTCATTTCATCCATCATGCCTCAATACAATGTGTGGTATCGTCATCAATCTCTTTATCCCTTTGGATAATAGATCCGAGTTATTTAAAGCTTTATTTCTTTGGAATAACCTGAGTACCAAGCCTCACCTCCACGCCTATCTCCCATTCTAAATTTGCACTCCAAGTATTCTGTCTTGGTCCTACTCAGCCTGAACTCTTTAGATTTCAGAGTCTGTCTCCAAACCTTTAGCTTAGCGTTCACTCTGATGTAAGTCTCATCAATCAGGACTATGTCATCTACGAATAAAATACACCATGTGATACGATACTGATGAGCACACATGATTCAAATTGTTTCACTCGAGGTCGAGCTAAGAAATTTCAAGCCCTACAAGCCATATTGATGCAAATAGAGCCTTTGGAGACTTTTGAGGAGCTTCATAGGAGAGCGTATGACATTTGGATGGCTGCTTGGTCATGTGGAGTGAAGATGATATGGAGGAAAACGATGGTGGTTAGCCATGAAAAGATGCTATTTTCTAAATTCAAGTCATCATCCATAAAGAAGACTACCAAACAAGGTTCTTACTTCATTAAGGGTATTATTATAATAACTAGTCTAGTCTTCTTTAGCTTGTTTAGTATAAATATCATACTTGGTCATTTCATTAGGGGGTTGGATGATTGATGAATTGAGAGTAAAACTCTTGTTAGCTATTTTGTAGTGTTAGTTTAATGTTAGCTAGCGATTAGTGTAGATTATAAAGTGATATCATAATTAGGGTGGATTCTTTGGTTGTCTATTGAATTTGTTAATGATTCTCACATGAGATCATTCACTTGTGGAATCATATTTATAACATTGGTATTTATATGGATTAATCTTTAGGAGGTCTTTGGTTTGATATACCTTTGGTTGCCTATTGATGTATATTATTCTGTCTTGCTTTCTATCCGGGTTGTTGCTTGATTTGATTTATTTCATTGAGGTCTAAGTTTTCATATAGTTTAGGTTGAATGTCGTTGATTGTATCAATCCATTATCTTTCAATTCCGCGTATCGAATCCTAGAGTTTCTCCTTTAGAATTTTATCATTTGGTATCAGAGCTTAGGTTAAAGGATTGTATCTACAATTCTTAATCCTACGTTCTCTATTTTGAAAATCCCAAAAATTAAAATAAAATTGAAATTCCGAAAATTCTAGAAAAAATTGTGTTAATTTTGTTGTTTTTACACTAGATTCCTGTTTCCTAATGTTAGTTGAACCTAAATTTCAAGTTTCGTTCAATTTGAAAGTGTTTTGAGCATTTTACCATTGTTGGAGCTTCAAGGTTTGAAACTTAAAAGTGAGTTTTGATGAAGGAATGTGATATTGACCTCAAAAGTTAGTAGATTTTGTTCTACTCATCAAGGAGATCTTGGTTACTAAATTTAGTGGAAATTGGAGGTCATTTGGATAAGTATTGAGGTGGTGTTTGGCCAAGCTTCTGGAAGTATTCTCAGAAACACTTCTTTGGCCAAACACCATTTTTTCAGAAGTGGAAACACTATTTTCAGAAGCCAAAAAGTGTTTCTAGATGGGAAGAGAAGCAGAAACACCAATTTGGTGCTTCTGGAGAAATCCTTTTTGCTCATTCATTGAATTTTTTTTGGACCCATTTACCATTTTCTTTTCACAAAATTCCTTTTAATCTCATATAATATCCCCATATAAAATAAAAATTTGGGGATAGGGGTAAGGTGGGGTAGGGCGTGGAGTAAGAAAAAAAATTCATATTTGTTTATAAAAGTAACAAAAAATATGAAATAGAAATTTGAGGATGGGTATGACAATGGGGTGGGGTGGGGGTAAGGGTATGGCGGGGGGTAAGAAAAAAATTCATATTTTTTTATAAAAGTAACAAAAAATATGAAATAAAAATTTGATGATGGGTAAAGCAATGGGGTGGCCAAACAGACCCTGAAGAATCCACCATTGAAGGACATTTAAACATTCAAGAACTTGAAAGTGGGTCTTGTTGAAGAAGGTGAAATTGGAACTTGAAACCTATTGATTTTCGTTCTCTACATCAATGAGAGCTCGAATTTAAATTTTGGTTCAATTTGGGGTTGATTTGAAGGTGATTGAAAATTTGAAGTTTTTGGTGTTCTTGATTAACTTTAAATATTCATAGAGAAGAAGACCCAAAGGAGTGTGTTTGATCCAAAAAATCTTCAAGTCAAAGGTTGAAAAGTGTTTGTGGGCCCAAATATAAAAAAAGGAAAAATTAGTCCAAATTTTTTATTTAAAAAAACACGTCAGCAGCCATGCAATCAGCCAGTAGGCTGCCACATCAGCCACGCGCCTGCAGGGCAAGCCCAGTCGCACTTGCAGGGCGCGTGCAGTCCACTTTCAGAGAGCAATTTGCTCTGTTTCAGCTCTATTTTAGCCCCTGTTTTGGGCGTTTTAACCAGATTTTCGTCCCAATTTCTTCCAGATTGATTTCTTATCATATTCTTAATACTTTAATACTTATAATTAATTAAAAACAAGTAATTAAACATACTTATTTGCTAATTAATTCTTGAATTTCATCACTTTTCATCCCAAATTTCCAAAATATTTCTAACTGTTGAAAATCATTTTTCTTCTTTCCTTCTCATTTCTTTAATTTTCTAAGCTAATTAACAATTAGTAATTGTTCTTACTTTATTGTTAACTAGTTCTTGAGTCTCATTTGAATTTCGTGCTAATTTTTCTTAAGTTTTTATATTTTATTTCGTTGAACTTGTTTGACTCTGTCCATTAGCTTTATTGAGTTGTTCGTCTTTCGATTTGACAAGAATCTATTCCTCCACATAGGCCAAGTGACCTTGTGAATTGATTGGACAAAGTTCTTTACCAACTTGAAAAAACACTAGTGTGGAGAGTTGAGTGAAAACACTAGAGTGTGGTGAGTGGAGTACAAATACGAGTGATGTGATGAGCTTTTACTACTAACTTGTTTGCTCATTTTGTAGGTACAAGAAAATGAGTCATAAGGGAAAATATACATTTTCTACTTCAAGAAATACAATGAATGGTGTTTTTTTATCCTAGAACAATGTGTCATGTTCTCAATATGGCTATGACGTTGAAGGTATGATGGAAGTATTGGTAGGCAATGGAGCTAGAGAAAATGTGATACTTCAAGGAGAAAATGACCTAAAGAGGCGAATTCTTAAAATGAATGGTAGTGCCTTTGGTTGTGAGGGTTACTACTTTGTGCTTGATGATGGTAGTCATGGAAACTACATTACACCTCAATCGGTTGAATAATTGAGGATACCTTCTGTGATAAGACGGGATCCTTACTATGATCAAAGAGAGTACTTCGTTGATAGGAGCGTTAATATATTCATTACACATGGTGAGTACCAAGAGGAGGTTTGGTGTGATATGCTCCCATGAATACTTATCATATATGTTTGGGGTATCATTGGTTTCAAGAACATAAGGTTACATCTGATCAAGAATGGTACAAGTGCATAGTGGATGCTAGAGGGAAACTTCTATTTCCATCCATGCATCCTAATCCCGAGGCAAATGCAAGCAAGCAACATTCCAACATAGAGTGGCCAACTTTGTGTACAAAATCTAGTGAAGAAGATTACTTCGAATGGGAACACAAGTTGGATGAGATCTTTAAATGATACAACTAGTTGGAAGAAAAGAAAGTAGAGCTAACTTTTAGCACCATAAGATGATCCTTTATTAAACATTGGGAGCATGAGGAGGTAAAGAGGCACCCAATTGAGACTTGGAGTGCCTTGAAGGAATTTTGGAGGTGTCGCTTTTTCAATCCATATGTAAATAAGGAGAGAACCAAGAACAATCCAAAAATAAAGAACCACTACAAGAAGAGAAGGCTACTTCAAGTGAAGCCAGAGAAAAAGAATAAGTGAAGGGTTCACCAAATCCTTCACAAGAGATTCTTAGCACTTTCCCTAACTCCTATGAAATTGAGAGAGAAAATATTGAGAGGAGTAAGGGAGAGAAAAGTTACAACTCTAGATAGGAAAGGAGAAGTTGTGTGGAGTGACGTGAGAGGGTTGTCACAACACAATGCTAGCTCATGTAACTTTTTCTTCTTTTCTAGTTGTCTTGATAATGGTGTATGTGTTCTTGTAAGCAAACCGAAAGATGAACCTCAAACTTTGAAAGTTCATGAGATAGTTGAAGGCTTTTCAAAGGATAAAATGTGATCCACCATTGAAAATCACGGTAAATAAGATATTTTGTGTGAACTTTAAGGTAAAATAGTTAATATCAACACTCTAATCAATGTGAATGTTCATGTTATTGACTTGAGTGTGAATGATAGCTTGTCCTTAGTTGAACTTAATGAATCTTTACCATGTGATGAGCTTAGTTCTTTAAAGATTGTTGACAATGTTGTTGAAATGAGTGATTCCACACTAGTTGATCCAATTGATCTGAATTAATTCTTCTTGTGGGATCAATTTGTGTCCACCCAGTGTTGACACTTGTGATTTGCATGTTAGTGTGTTGTCATGTGATATGATATCTCACACACTAGTTGATCCTAGCGATGACCGAATTGATTCTTCTCGCAAGATCGATTCGTGTCCAACTAGTGTGGGTACTTATGTTGATCAATTTATTTACTATTATAATTCATTAATTGAGAAAATTGGTGATGTACTTAATGAACCTCAACTTAGTGATGATGTTGGTGCGATTGATCATATGTCATGAAAAGGAAATTGATTTAGAAAATGACAATTGTCTTTATGAGAGTGAACTTATATATTTAGAACCCTCATTGTTTATTGATTGTTCTCTCTTTAAGGATAATATCTTAATTGATAATGGCATGACTATTGAAAGTGAAGTGCATGGTGGTATGTGTTATGATGATGAACATGTAGCCACCTTTGGAGGCTACAAGGTATTTGGTAATCCACTATGAGAGGATGATGTCCTCCCCGATGATGGAAAGTCTTTATTGAGGGTTTGTGACCCATTTGATGGACCAATGTCGAATTTGGGAAAGGCTTCCGAAAGTGAAGATTGCTCTTTAAATAAGAGGAGCGATTTGAAAGGAAAATATCATACTTTTTGGAATGACTATATTAGATCTTCTAACCTAATGGGTGGGGAGATGCTACTCAAAGCTTGGCATATGATCGATAAGCTTAAAGGTAAAACTCTCTTGATGAACTTGATTATGTGATTAACTTATTTGCGAAGCTTCATCAAATGAGGAGACCTGAAAGGGAGTTTTGGAGGGAACCTCATTGGACAACAACTTGGTATGATGTCACATCTTGTACTTCCTTCGCTGATGGTATGTACTCGTGGCTCATGCTTATTCTTGGGCTTTCTAAAGCCATGGAGGTAACTTCCATGTGTGATGAGTATTATAGTAGCACTTATAATTATTTATTTGATTCTTTTCTAGTGTTATTACTTGAGTTCATGTTGGGCTTGCATGGAGAATGTGAGCAAAAGAATGTGGGGAATACCTTTGTATTTGACCCCGGTGTTGACTTGATAGTGATTCATTTCTTGGGATGAGTTAGTGTAATGATTAGACTCTTGATTTGGGTTGATATTATTTATGGTGTTGCACTTAGCCGTGAGGGGGATCACTTGTTTCTTGACTTAAGGAGAGATATGTGCTTCTTGATTGCTAGGACCAATGGAAACTTGCATGTTTGTTTTCCTAAATGCATTGGGTTCCTTAATTTACCATTTTGTCAACATGTCTTGAATAGCAAAGTGTCTTGGATATTATTGGGATACATAGTCTTTCTAGATCCTTATGATGCTTGGTTATATCATAAACGTGATCCATTTAGTGTGTTGGTTGCATGTTTTGCTTACTTTAGGTATTATCATTTTTCGTATGATGATTACCTTATTTGTTGTGTGCGAGAATATGCACTCATACTCTTCTATTTCTTGCTAGATACAAATTTAAGGATGAATCCTTTTCAAGAAGGGGAGGAGTATACGATCCCTAGGAGCACACATGATTCAATTGCTTCACTCGAGGTCGAGCTAAGAAACTTCAAGTCCTACAAGCCATGTTGATGCAAAGAGATGCTTTGGAGACCTTTGAGGGGCTTCATATGAGAGTGTATAATGTATGAATGATTTCTTGGTCGTGTGGAGTGAAGATGATATGGAGGGAAATGAGGGTGGTTAGCCATGCAAAGAGGCTATTTTCTAAATTCAAGTCATCATCCATAAAGAAGATTACCAAACAAGGCCATTACTTCATTAATGGTATTATTGTAATAACTAGTCTAGTCTTCTTTAGCTTGTTTAGTATAAATATCATATTTGATCATTTCATTAGGGGGTTGGATGATTGATGAATTAAGAGTAACTCTTGTTAGCTACTTTGTAGTATTAGTTTAGTTTTAGCTAGCGATTAGTGTAGATTATAGAGTGATAGCATAATTATGGTGGATTCCTTAGTTGTCTATTGAACTTATTCATGATTCTCACATGAGATCACTCACTTATGGAATCATTTTCATAGCATAGGTACTTTTATGGATTAATCTTTAGGAGGTCTTTGGTTTGATATACCTTTGGTTGCCTATTGATGTTTATTCTTGTGTCTTTCTTTCTATCCGGGTTGTTTCTTGATTTGGTTTATTTTATTGAGGTCTAAGTTTTCATATAGTTTAGTTTACTTTGAATGCAGTTGATTGTATCAATCATCTATCTTTTAATTCCGCGTATCAAATCCTAGAGTTTCTCCTTTAGGATTCATTCACCATAGCACCTCCCCTTGAATTTGTCGCGTCAGTCCATCAATTACCAAGGCAAGTAAGAATGGGCTAAAAGTTGATCCCTAATGCAGCCTCATCAACACTGGAAAGTGCTCCGAGTATCCTCCCAATTTTTGTACTCTGGTCTTGGCTCCATCATACATATCTTTGATCGCCCTAGTGTACACCACATGTACACCTCTAACATCATAACATCTCCATAGAACCTCTCTAGGGACTTTGTCATATGCCTTTTCGAGGTCGATGAAACTCATATGTAAGTCTCTCTTTATCTCCCTACACTGCTCCACCAACCTCTTAATAAAATGAATGGCTTATGTGGTCTAACGCCTCGGCATGAATCCAAACTGGTTCTCGGAAATAGACACGCCTCTTTACACCCGCATCTCCACGACCCTTTCCCAACCTTTCATAGTGTAGCTTAGAAGCTTGATACCCCTATAGTTGTTGCAACTCTGCATATCACCTTTGTTCTTGTACAAAGGGATCATTGTACTCCACCTCCATTCTTTGGGCATTCTCACAGTCTTAAAAATGACGTTAAACAACTCAGTCAACCACTCCAACCCTGTCCTGCATGCGCTCTTCCAAAATTCAACTGGAATCTCATCAGGTCTGGTCGCTCATCCACTGTGCATCATGCGAACAACATCATTAACCTCCTCAACCTTAGTGCTTCTACATTACCCAAAATCCTGGTACCCACCAGATTTCTCCAGATCTCCCAGCACAATGTCTATATCTCTTTTTTCGTTTAAGAATTTATGGAAGTAAGACTGCCACCTCCGCCTAATATGCGCTTCATCTACCAGTACTTTGTTATCCTCGTCCTTGATGCACCTCACGTGATCCAATTCATGGGCCCTCCTCTCTCTCGCCTTGGCTAGTTTGTACAATTTCATATTCCTATCTTTCTCCTCTAATTCCACTTACAGGCGTTCAAAAGCCGCCATAACCGTAAGTTTTGCCTCCTTCCTAGGGATGACAGATGGGTACAATTTTGCGGATTTCTCACCCGCCCCAATTAGGGTGGGTATGGGTATAACTTTGGCGGTTAGTAGACGGGTATTGGTGTGTATGAGTAGATGGTGGATTTGCAGTTATACACGTCTCATACTCGCCTCCCCCACCCCACATCCAACCTCCCGCACCAAATCCACCCGCCCGCCTTATATCCGTCAACTATAATTTTATTTGTACAACTTTATATTTATCTAAAGTCCAAATAATTTGGCACACATAATTTTAGCAGCCCATAACCTCAATAATAATGAATTTTGATGATGTCCACTTGGGTGGTGGATCGGGTATGGATGTTGAAAATGTACCCGCCACGATGGTGGGTAAGTGACGGGTATAAAATTTTCTGGCGGGGGAGGGGGTACCCGCACCCGCCCCGCCCAATTGTCATCCCTACTCCTTCCTCGCCATTTTATATAGTTCCCTCTTCGTTCACTTCTCCACTTCATCCTTGATTTTTACCAATTTCGCATACGCCGCTTTCTTCGCTTCCACCTTCTCTTGAACTTTACCATTCCACCACCAGTCTCCAAACACTTATCTAGCTACCTCTCAAATGTAATTGTATATCATGTTCCACATACCGGTCGCATCCCCACTACTCTCTCAATCCACCTTGGCCATCAACATCTCTCTCATCTCATTTGCACTACCCATGGTCAAACTCCCCCATTAGATTCTTAACTTGTCATCCACAACCCTCCTCTTTTGTTCCATCTTGATCTCCAATCCATCACCAAAAGTTTATGTCGGGTTATAAGATATTCCCTCAGAATAACCTTGCAGTCTTTACAAAGATTGTCGTCAACATTCTTAAGGAACAAAAAGTATATATGAGCCTTAGACATTGAACTACATAAAGTTACTGTCACGATCCGACCCGACGGGCCGCGACCCGGTGCCCTACCTGGGTACCCTTATACCTACCTTTCACCTAATTACACGGGTAGCAAGGATAATGTAGTAAACTGTAAATCATATCAAAATAGGCAAGCCAACAAGGCTACCACTATATACGAGAAAATCCCAAAACGAGTACAACAGTATAGCTGGCCAAACACATATACAAAAACATATCTACCACCCACAACTATCTACAGACCTCTAAGAATACGATAATAAAATATGACGGGACAGGGCCCCGTCGTGCCCCTAAATACGCTTAAGTCCGAAAATAAGGTTTTGTGCCAAAATGACTAAGCTCCAAATCAATGGATCTCCAACCAGCTGAACAGGAATCCTAGACCGGAGGATCACCAAACTGAGTACATGTACCTACGGGCATGAACGCAGCCCCCCGAGGAAAGGGGGTCAGTACGAAATAATGTACTGAATATATAAAACATAAAGTACTGTAAGGAAGATCATAACTGGCCAAAAGATAACATGAGACAAGTATAATAATCAAATTACCATTTCAACGGTCCCATATAAAAATGAGGGTCAACTGTGTCTTATAAAATGAGAGGCATCGTATCTATTTACATATAACGTATCCCGGCCCTCTAGTGAGGGACTCGGTGGAATCATCATAATCATGAATAACTGTCCATATAACGTATCCCGGCCCATTTTGGGACTCAGTGAGCTCATCATCATCGTATATATACATATAACGTATCTCGGCCCATCATGGGACTCGATGAAATGATATAATCACATCCAGCACGAATAGAGTATCGTGAGCAACTTTATACAATTTAAATCATCATTTGACTCTCATTGGAATAATAAAATAACTTTCACTTAGAAAATCAAGGCACTATTATATTTTGTATCATTAAGAATTAAGATTCAATAGAACTATGTACGTTCGTCGTACACTCACTTTATAAAAATTATGCCAAAAGAAGAAAGGATAGTTTCACATACCTTTTAGTCGAACTAACCAACTCAATATTAGAATATGTCTCGTCTAGTACTTCAACCTATAATAATGGTAATACGTCTGTCAATTCTATGATTACTAGCATACTTTATATCGAATGACGACTCTCTTTTCTATAATAATTCGGGCAGCACTTCCCCAATTTATATGCACATCCACAACTTACAAATAAGGTAAATAATACCAATAACCAAGCACAATTTAATGATATACCAAAACAGTCCAAAAACCCGACATACGCCATTGTTATACATCCTTACTCTTTACATTATGGAGTACAATCTAAACAACAATAAAGGTGACTAATACACCAATTTCTCATGTCAATTTAACTCATCTAATCATCTTTAAACAGCCCATTAAAACAACCCATACTTCAACAACAATAAAAGTGGAATGTGATGTTTTTCTATACCTTTTATGCCTTAATTCCTTTAGGACATATATCCACAATTATAACAACGTAAATGTAGGTTCATAACTGAAATTTCCAGCATCTTAACTTAGCAAAACAGGTGCTTAAAACAGTCCAACGATTTCATGAATGTCACGGAAACAAGAATACAATACCATGACTCATTTTATAATTCCTTAACCTCCAATTCATATCCCAACAATTTCATATGAACAACTACAACTTAACATCAAAATTTCCTTCATTTTTAACATGCAAAATAGTGATGAAAATAGCAATACAACACTCGAACCCAATGTAGTAAAACAGCCCCAAAATCGGCTACAATCATCCAACCATTCACATGCATTGTCTTAATTCTAAATATTTCCTAACACAAGTTCATTCCTTAATTACAACATCATGCAACTCCATTTATACAATAAGAAGGAAGAAATCTTACCTTAATTTAAGTCGAAAATAGTCCCTAAAATTGGTCCAATGCTCAAGCTTTCTTCACCATTTTTATCATTTCTTCAACTCCAAAATGACATGCATGTGTTCTATAAGTTTAATCCACCTTTCTCACATGTTTTTCTTTCAAAACTTTCATCTTATAATCTGGAATTTTAGAGCAAAGTTTCGGCCAGCAGTGGCATTTTTTCCACTGTTTTGGGTGCAATTCCTGGCTTCTAATTTAAGAGAGGAACTTAATCTAGGGAGAAGGAGATGAGAGCTTCAATTTTTGGCTATAGTAATGGGGGAAAATCGGCTAAGCAAAGAGCCGAGAGGAGAGTGAGTGAAATGTGATTTGAAATGAAATGTGGGAAGATGAGGAGTTGAAAGGTTATAAGTGTTACACCCCGTATTTACAGGACATGTTTTAAGAACGTACGTAAGAACTCACAAGTGTTAAGATTTGAGACTTGTAAAAATTTATCGGAATTATGAAATTTGTCGGAAAACGTTTTGTTGTGACGAATGGGAGGGCGACACGTGTCACCCCCCCCCCCCCTTAGAGATGCCTTGGTCGAATTAGGCATGCCCATAATGGTCATTTACCATAAGTCTTGGATGAACAAGTCTTGCAAGTGTAGCTTGACAATCTTGACTAAGTCAAAGGGACCACAAGGTCTTGATATTTAAGTAGAGCTTATCCTAGCCACCCAAATGGTTGCATCTTGTCCCTCCATGACCCTTTATTATACTACTAGTAGCAAGAGGGATGTCCAACACTTAGAAATTTTCAAGAAAAATTGGATGAACTAGAGCATTGCTCTCGGGTTCACTAGCAACAAGAAAGAAATTTTTTTGTTTCTTGTCCTTTAAGCCCCACACTTTAAACCAAGGTTCTTGAGGGTAGTGTAAGCATATCTCAATAGAAAAATCTTGGAAAAAGATAGTTTACGGGTTAGTCGCAAAACGAAAACCTAGTTGTCTTTCTAGGTTTTGTTTGGAGAGTTGAAGGACAATTGTTGGTGTTGTTCTAAGGGTCTCAACAAGCGGATTGAAGTGTCTTGGAGAGGTTCTAATCTTCTAAGGAGCGATTTCGGATTGGAGTTGGATTAAGAGTTGTTGAGGTATAATCTTGTCTTTTAAAGTGTTACAAGATTATATAATTATATTGTTGTTGTTAGCTTTACATGTTGCTAGCATGAAGTTGTTAAGTTGAAGTTTATAAGTATTATGGATTACTTGTAGCTTAAATCCGAAATGTAATGTAAGTCATGTTAAGTTGGATTACAATTTGGTCGTTTATTAGAATCGTCGCATGTAATTACTTGGAGATTATAGTAGTTATAATCGTTTGCGACTTGATATCATGTTAGGCTAATAACTTGGATTGAAATGGACATTGGATAAGAATTGATGTTGTAGTACTTCAAGTTAGCCGAATTGGCCTAGTAAGTTGTTTTAATTTGATATCGTTTGTGGGGCGGAATTTTACACGTCTAGTAGGCGTGTAATCCCCTATTGTTGATTACTTTGATTGGGCCTTAAATGTGGCGTGTTTGGTTATTGTATTCGGCCTTGAAAAAATTGGCAAAGTTATTAGAAACAAAGGAGGTCTTTGTCAGATTTTCCGTAGAATTAGTTACTTAGCACTTAGAATAATTCTACGTTAGAAGTGAAAGGTTAATGGACATATTGTGACCATAATAGGTTGAAGTACTAAGTATAGCGTATCCTACTTTGAGAGTGGAGTAGCTATCAAGGTTGGAGTACTTTGGAGCATTTTGCTACTTGTCGATAATCGTCGCGAGGTATGTGAACCTCTTCCTTCCTTTGGCATGATTCTATGTATGGAATATACTTGTGGTATCATTTCATGTTTCCTTCTACTCTTAGAAGTTAAGAGGTAGTTGTGTGATTTCTTGTATGTAGAACTTTTCCTATCTTTGAGCATGACTTGTTGCGTATGTAGTACGGTGAGCGTCTGACACCTTGATATCCCTTTCTATTTTTATGAATAGCCAAGCCGGGGGATTTAGTAGATTAACTCACTTCTTTGAAAGTATTAAGGATGTCTAATGTTGTTTTTAAGTTAAGGGACTTGAAGAGTTTTATAGTATGTGATACTTGTTCGTTTTGAGCGTATAAGTCCCTTGGATAGGAAATTGTATTTGGCTAAGGTATAAAGTGAATATCACGACGTTATGGGAGTTGGTTATATTTGCTTTATGGAAAGACAAATGACTTGATTTTAGTGAAAAGGCAATTTGATTTTAAGGCATCAATTGCCTAAGGTTTTGTAATAAAAGGAGTCACTTGTTTTCTAAAGGTTAAGAGACTAATTGTATTTTTGAAGGTTAAGAGAATTGATTTGAAAGTATATAATACTTGGTTTCAAAAAGTAGAAGTCTCTTGGTTATAAAAGGAACGTGTTGGTCTAAACCATAAAGGGTTATAACGGCTTTATGGGAAGTTGGTTATAACGGCTTTATGGAAGGTTAAGAGAATGGTTTTCTCTAATAAAGTAATCAAAGAAATAACTTGTATGAAGGAAGGGCAAATTGTTTTAAAGGTACCAATTGCTTAAGGTTTTTAATAAAGAAGTCACTTGATTTAGAAGCCGGTATTGTATTTCTAAAAAGTATTGTGACTTGTCTTGAAAGGTGGATAGGACTTGATACTACGGTTGTTAGTATCGGGGAAGTTTTATTTGGAAAGGAGTCTTTTGAAAAGAAAGTACGTACGTAGTACTTTGGCTTGATTAAATAAGAATTATTCTATTTGTGCCCTGATAAGTACTTTGGCTTGATTAAATGAGAATTATTCTATTTGTGCCCTGATAAGTACTTTGGCTTGATTAAATAAGAATTATTCTATTTGTGCCCTGATAAGTACTTTGGCTTGATTAAATAAGAATTATTCTATTTGTGCCCTGATAAGTACTTTGGCTTGATTAAATGAGAATTATTCTATTTGTGCCCGGATAAGTACTTTGGCTTGATTAAATAAGAATTATTCTATTTGTGCCCTGATAAGTACTTTGGCTTGATTAAATGAGAATTATTCTATTTGTGCCCTGATAAGTACTTTGGCTTGATTAAATAAGAATTATTCTATTTGTGCCCTGATAAGTACTTTGGCTTGATTAAATAAGAATTATTCTATTTGTGCCCTGATAAGTACTTTGGCTTGATTAAATGAGAATTATTCTATTTGTGCCCTGATAAGTACTTTGGCTTGATTAAATAAGAATTATTCTATTTGTGCCCTGATAAGTACTTTGGCTTGTTAAATAAGAATTATTCTATTTGTGCCCTGATAAGTACTTTGGCTTGATTAAATGAGAATTATTCTATTTGTGCCCTGATAAGTACTTTGGCTTGATTAAATAAGAATTATTCTATTTGTGCCCTGATAAGTACTTTGGCTTGTTAAATGAGAATTATTCTATGTGTGCCTTGATAAGTACTTTGGCTTGGTTAATTGAGAATTAGCCTATATGTGCTGGTGATAGCCTTTGAGTGCAAGTATTATGTTTTATTACGTTGTCGCGACTCTCGGTTGGAGGGTCGGCTGTCTTGTTGTAAGTTACTTGGACGTACCGAGAGTGATGTGGGATTCCACGGGTATGCTTCCGTTATTTGTAGTACTTGGGTTAAATTCCCGGATTTTATAAAAGACATGGTAGTGCTTATGTCTTGTTTGATGGTCGGTCGAGATAGGGTAAGAGTATAAATGAGAGCAAGCCCAGACGTTATACCACCTTCTCCGGGTAAGAGTATAAGTGAGGTAAACCCCAATGACTGTACCACCCGTTTTATGTGTTGTTTGTGGCCGGTCGAGATAGGGTAAGAGTATAAATGAGGCAAGCCCAGGCGTTATACCACCTTCTCCAGGGTAAGAGTATAAATGAGGGGCAAGCCCCAAGACGTTATACCACCTGCTTTGATTGATATTATGAGCGTGAGACCCATGGTTATATTTTACACTTATGGCTGTCGACAGTGATGTGGAATTCCACGGGCAGGAGATATATAGATGTATTGTGTATGTGTACGCCGACAGTGAGGTGGGATGCCACGGGCGCGTCACATGGTTATATTTGACACTTATAGCTGTCGGCAGTGATGGGGGATTCCACGGCCACCCTTTGCTATTTTGTGTGACTTGATCGCGTCCTGGATTGGGCCGGGTAGTATATGCGTCCCTCCATAAAAGGGCCGGATTGTGTTATGAAAGATAAGTAAGTTATATGGTAATGAACTTAATGATTTTCCTAATCATGTGCATAAGAGTGTGACAATAACTTTTATTGAAAATGGGAAAAGATAATAAGCTACGATTAAGTTCATAAGTGGTAATGACACGGCAGGATCTGGTATGTACTTTTTATACTTGTCCCTGTCATTCTTTTGTCTGATTATGATTTGTTTCTTATGCGTTACTACATTCCATATTCGAAATTTTGTTATGCGGACCCGCCGAAGTGCGTTAAATGCCCGCAGTTTTAGGTACCAGTTGGTGATCCTTGCTCTTAGGATCTCGGTTGATTTTGAGAAAGCTCCATTTGCTCGGAGGCTTAGCTCTTGATGCAGTTTTCCACGAGGTAGAAGACTCATGTATATTCAGGGTATGGCGGGGCCTGTCCACGATTGTTATGTTAAAACTCTTAAGTGCGTAGTCACATATTGTGGGTCTGTTTGTAAAGAAATGAGGCAACTGCTTCAGTTATATATATATGTCCAGGAAGGTAGCCCTATCGGCTAACCTGTTGTTTATTTCTGTTGTTTTATTTTATAAGTTTCATGTATGTTTCGCTGATTATCTCTGATGTTTACCTGTAAGGGTGCCCAGGTAGGGCACCAGTCACGGGCCCGGGGTCGGGTCGTGACAATAAGTTTTTAGGCCCAAAATTTGAAAAAGAAATTGCAATTTGGTCCACATCTCACAATTAATCAACCTTATGTCCCACTCCTTTTAAATCTTGAAAATCTCATAAGACCTCGTATCCTCGTTGTCGTAACTTATATAATACGTTACTAATCCATAACGGGAATATATATATAACTATCATCATTAATTTCCAACATCACACTCGTCGTAACCAAAATTATTCCGGAATCGCCTCTTTTTGTATACTAATTTCCGTATTAACATATATAAGTATACTTTATATCCAATATTCGAATCTTACTTCCTTAATGACGTTCTTAGTTATCGTCTTAAACTTATGAGGTGTAACATCATTTCCCCCTTAAAAACATTCGTCCTCGAATGTTCATAATAGGTCTCATGCTATAAAAAATTAGGCAGTCTCCTTTATAACAATACATATCCACCTATTCAGCAATCCCACAGATATCTCACAAGGCCACAATATAACACATATGTAATTCATCAATTACTATAATCAAATAATGGATCGAGTTGAATTACCTGTAGTCCTAGGGAACAATTGAGGATATTTCTTCTTCATATCATCTTCTGCTTCCCACGTCATTTCCTCCCTATTATTATTTCGTCACAATATGTTGACGGAAGCGACATCCTTAGTCCGTAACCTTCTAACCTGACGATCAAGTATAGCTACGGGACTCTCTTCATAAGATAACTTCTCTGTCACCTGGACATCATCTACTGGGAAGACTAGAAGGATCACCAATACACTTTCGCAGCATCGACACGTGAAAGACTGGATATACCGCTTCCAAATCAGTTTGGTAGATCCAACTCATAGTTAACCTTTCCTATTCTACGAATAATCTGGTAAGGTCCAATGTATCTTGGGTTAAGCTTCTCTTTCTTACCGAACCTCATCGCACCCTTCATGATTGATACCTTCAAGAATACTCAATCATCAACCTGAAACTCCAAGTGTCGACGGCGATTATCTGCATATGACTTCTGTCGACTCTGGGCTGCTAATAATCTCTCCTGAATAAGTTTTACCTTATCAACAGCTTGCTGAACCATGTCTGGGCCGACTAACTTAGTCTCGCTTACATCAAACCAACCAATAGGTGACCTGCACTTCCTCCCATATAAGGCCTCGTATGGTGTCATCTGGATACTAGAATGGTAGCTATTATTATAAGCAAACTCAACAAGTGGCAAATGATCATCCCAGCTACCTCTGAAGTCAATAATACAGGCTCTCAATATATCCTCTAGTGTTTGAATAGTACGCTCAGCCTGCCCATCAGTCTGAGGATGAAAGGTTGTGCTGAGACTCACTTGTGTCCCCAACCCCTCCTGAAACGATCTCCAAAAGTTAGCTGTAAACTGAGCTCATCTGTCCGATATGATAGATGTGGGAACCCCATGTAATCTCACTATCTCTCTGATGTATAACCTAGCATAGTCCTCGGCTGAATAAGTAGTCCTGACTGGAAGAAAATGGGCCGATTTCGTCAGCCTATCCACCATAACCCATATAGAGTCATACTTCCGCTGAGTGTAAGGTAAGCCTGTAATGAACTCCATATTAATCACTTCCAAGTGGGGATCTCTATCTCCTTCAATAATCCACCAGGCTTCTGATGATCAACCTTAACCTGTTGACAATTCGGGCACTAAGCAACAAACTCCGCTATGTCCCTTTTCTTGTCATCCCACCAATATAAGCATCTGAGGCCATGAAACATCTTCGTTGACCCTAGATGAATGGAATAATGGGCATTGTGTGCCTCACTCATAACCTGTTGTCATAGCCCTGCAACATCCGGTACACATAGCCTACCTTCATACCTTAGCACACCATCAGGTGCAACCTCAAATAGAGTCTTCTCCTTTCGAAGAGCTGTAACTCTATACCGTGCCAGAACATGATCCTCATACTGATGTCTCTTTACCTCTTCTACGATAGAGGACTCAGCAACTTCTCGAACAAGAACCCCACTATCTCCCGAATCCGCCAACCAGACTCCAAGACTAGCTAGCCTGTGTATCTCCCGAACCATTCCCTTCATTTCTGGTTGCACATCCGTCAAGCTACCTATATATCTATGGCTAAGAGCATCTGCCACAACATTTGCTTTCCGTGGATGGTACAAGATATCAACATCATAGTCCTTTAGTAACTCAAGCCATCGTCTCTGCCGTAGGTTCAGCTCCTTCTGCTTAAAGATATATTGGAGACTCTTATGATCTGTTTAAATGTCAACATGAACACCATATAAGTAATGTCTCCAGATCTTCAAGGCATGAATCACCGCTGCTAGCTCCAAATCATGAGTGTTATAATTTTTCTTGTGTTTTCTGAGTTGTCGGGAGGCATAAGCTATAACTCTGTCATGCTGCATCAACACACAACCCAGTCCAATACTTGAGGCATCACAATAAATGACATAATCATCCGGTCCCTCAGGAAGAGTCAGAACTTGTGTCGTAGTCAACTTATCTTTCAACAACTGGAAGTTGTGCTCACAAGCATCCATCCACTGGAACTTAGCTGCCTTCTGGGTTAGCCTAGTCAAAGGCGCTGAAATCGAGGCAAACTTCTCCATAAACCCCCTGTAGTACCGTGCTAGCCCTAGAAAATTGCGTACCTCAGTAGGTGTCATAGGTCTGGGTCAACTCTTAACTGCCTCAATCTTCTGTGTATCCACCCGAATACCATCGGCTCTGATAATATGCCCCAAGAATGCCACTGAATCCAACCAGAACTCACACTTAGAAAACTTGACATACAACTGCTGGTGCTGGAGTACCCTAAGTACCTTCCTCAAATGGTCTGCATGCCCCTCTTCTGAACGCGAATAAACTAGGATATCATCAATGAATACAATGACAAACATATCCAAGAATGGCTTGAATACCCGGTTCATCAGATCCATAAATACTGCTGGAGCATTGGTCAGCCCAAAAGACATCACTCTAAACTCATAATGTCTTTATCGGGTCCTGAATGTTGTCTTTGGAATATCCACATCCCTTACCCGCACCTGATGATAACCTGACCTCAAGTCTATCTTTGAGAAACACTTAGCGCCCTGCAACTGGTCAAATAAATCATCAATCCTGGGGAGGGGATACATGTTCTTTATGGTTACCTTGTTCAGCTGCCTGTAATCAATACACATCCGCAGCGATCCATCTTTATTTATCACAAACAATACTGGAGCTCCCCACGGTGATGTACTAGGCCTAATGAAGCCTTTTTCTAACAAGTCTCTCAGCTGCTCCTTCAATTCCTTCAACTCTGTTGATGTCATTCTATAGGGAGGAATAGATATAGGTTGGGTACCTGGCAGTACATCAATAGTGAACTCTATCTCCCGCTCTGGAGGAAGACCTGGAAGATCATCTGGGAACACGTCTGGGAATTCACTAACTACCGGAACTGACTGAAGAGTCGGTACATCAGCTTCCGTATCATGTACCCGAACCAAATGATAGATACAACCCTTTCTAACCATCTTCCTTGCCTTGAGGTGTGAAATAAACTTACCCCACGCCGATGATGTATTCACCTTTCATTCTATAACTGGCTCGCCTGGAAACTGAAATTGAACCAACTTCTCTCTACAATCAACGTTGGCAAAACAAGAAGCCAACTAATTCATACCCATAATAACATCAAATTCAGTCATATATAACTCTATCAAATCTGCTACGGTATGACGACTATATACAACCACCGAATAATTTTTATATACACGCTTAGCTATGACCGAATCTCCTACCGGTGTAGCCACCTCAAATGGTTCTATCGACTCAGGTTCTATTCCGATACTACTAGAAACAAATGAGGATATATATGATAAAGTAGAACCTGGATCTATCAATGCATACACGTCCCGGAAAAAGATCGATAATATATCTGTAACCACATCCGGCGACGCCTCCTGATCATGCCTACTAGCCAAGGCATATATGCGGTGCGAGGGACCGCTAGAACTGGAAACTCTACCACGACCTCGGCATGGCTCCATCGCATATGAACACCCGCCTGCTGGGCGATAACTATGGAAGAATATGAACCAAAGAATCGACCCAAAGAGTCGAGCCATACAACTGCGCACTTACATGCGACATTCTCTCACACGGGCCTCGACGCCGCAGTAAAAACAAGCACCAATAGCAAGATGGCATTCCCCGGGATGATGTCTGCCACACTGTGAACACCGAGGGAAAAGTGGCCTCGACTGACTAGAACCCCTTTTCATCTGTGAACCTGAAGCCCGGGAGCTCTGACCGGCTCCTGAATACCCTGGACGATCAAATCTCCTACCTGCGAACTGTAGGGGAGCACTCTGTGCTGGCTGGGATGAATATCTAACCTGCTGCTGAGGCTGCCTGCCTCGAGACTCACCAAAATAACCTACCGACCTAGCCCTCTTATGCTGGTCCCTGTCATGACCTATGTCTGGCTGCCGCCCTCTATGTCGGTCCTCAACCCCTTGTGCATATGCCTGGATCCGAGCAATATCCCTACTCGGCTGAAGAGCCACTTCCATATAATCATCGATCAAATAGTGGTCCAGCCCCATCACATAGCGATGCACTCTGTCTGCCATATCCGCTACAATAGTGGGTGCATATCTGGCCAATGAATCAAACTCAAGGTTGTACTCTCTAATGCTCCTACCACCCTGCCTCAAGTGTAAGAACCTATGAACTCTGGCTCTCCTCATCTCTGGAAGTAGGAAGTGGTCAAGGAAGGCCTCCCAAATTCATCCTACACGGCTGGAGGAGCACCATCTCCCCTAGATAGCTCCCACGACTCATACCAGTTAATAGCTATGTCACGCAACTGATATGAAGCCAACACAACAGACTCGATCTCTAAAGCCTTTATTACCCTCAACGTACGATGTATCTGTCGGACAAACTTCTGTGGACCATCATCGGGCTTTGACCCGAAAAACTCTGGAGGACTACAGCTCAAGAAATCCCGAATCCTCAAACTATCTAATATATGGTCAACTCTTAATCCTCGCTCATGCAAGTCGCTGTCACCAACTGCCGCAGCCTATATTGCATCTCTCATGATCGCTATCCGCTGGCCGAGAATGGAGGCTCAGTCTTGGGGCTCGTGAATCGTGCGCACTGAATGGAGCCTCTGGAGGTGGCGATGTATTAGAGCTCATCGATCGTACGCCTCCGCATAGACCGGTACGGACACGTAACTCTCAATCCGCCAGTAGCTCGCATCGACGATTTGCCCTTCTTGGCCGTTATCGCCTTCTTCGGAGGCATAGATGTAAACATAATAAGTCGTCAGAGGGGGATTATCCTAATAACATAGCTCTATTGCACGATCTATGAGATGAAAGAATAGAAACCAATCCTAAATGTCCGGCAGCCTCCTGCGTATAAGTATGGTGCACAACATACTCATACACAAGACTCTACTAGACACGGTCTGTAGACATTCCGAGGACTAACTGCTCTGATACCACTTTTGTCACGATCCGACCTGACGGGCCGCAACCCGGTGCCCTACCTGGGCACCCTTATACCCACCTTTCACCTAATTACACGGGTACCAAGGATAATGTAGTAAACTGTAAATCATATCAAAATAGGCAAGCCGACAAGGCTACCACTATATACGAGAACATCTCAAAACGAGTACAACAGTATAGCTGGCCAAACATATATACAAAAACATATCTACCACCCACAACTATCTACAAACCTCTAAGAATACGATAATGAAATCTGACGGGACAGGGCCCCGTCGTGCCCCTAAATACGCTTAAGTCCGAAAATAAGGTTTTGTGCCAAAATGACTAAGCTCCAAATCAATGGAGCTCTCCAACCAACTGAACAGGAATCCTAGACCGGAGGATCACCAAACTGAGTACATGTACCTACGCATTTAACGCATTTCGAGGAAAGGGGTCGATGCTTAAATAATGTACTGAATATATAAAACATAAAGTACTGTAAGGAAGATCATAACTGGCCAAAAGATAACATGAGACAAGTATAATAATCAAATTACCATTTCAACGGTCCCATATAAAAATGAGGGTCAACTGTGCCTTATAAAATGAGAGGCATCGTATCTATTTACATATAATGTATCCCGGCCCTCTAGTGAGGGACTCGGTGGAATCATCATAATCATGAATAACTGTCCATATAACGTATCCCGGCCCATTCTGGGACTCAGTGAGCTCATCATCATCGTATATATACATATAACGTATCTCGACCCATCATGGGACTCGATGAAATGATATAATCACATCCAGCACGAATAGAGTATCATGAGCAACTTTATACAATTTAAATCATCATTTGACTCTCATTGGAATAATAAAATAACTTTCACTTAGAAAATCAAGGCACTATTATATTTTGTATCATTAAGAATTAAGATTCAATAGAACTATGTACGTCCGCCGTACACTCACTTTATAAAAATCATGCCAAAAGAAGAAAGGATAGTTTCACATACCTTTTAGTCGAACTAATCAACTCAATATTAGAATATGTTTCGTCTAGTACTTCAACCTATAATAATGGTAATACGTCCGTCAATTCTATGATTACTAACATACTTTATATCGAATGACGACTCTCTTTTCTATAAGAATTCGGGCAGCACTTCCCCTATTTATATGCACATCCATAACTTACAAACAAGGTAAATAATACCAATAACCAAGCACAGTTCAAGGATATACCAAAACAGTCCATAAACCCCACATACGCCATTGTTATACATCCTTACTCTTTACATTGTGGAGTACAACCTAAACAGCAATCAAGGTGATTAATACACCAATTCTCATATCAATCTAACTCCTTTAATCATGTTTAAACAATCCATTAAAACAGTCCATACTTCAACAACAATAAAAGTAGAATGTGATGCTTTTCTACACCTTTTTATGTCTTAATTCCTTTAGGACATATATCCACAATTATAACAACGTAAATGTAGGTTCATAACTGAAATTTCCAGCATCTTAACTTAGCAAAACATGCTCTTAAAACAGTCCAATGATTTCCTGAATGTCACGGAAACAAGAATACAATATCGTGACTCATTTTATAATTCCTTAACCTCCAATTCATATCCCAACAATTCCATATGAACAACTACAACTTAACATCAAGATTTCCTCCATTTTTAACATGCAAAACAGTGATGAAAATAGCAACACAACAGTCGAACCCAATGTAGTAAAACAGCCCCAAAATCGGTTACAATCATCCAACCATTCACATGCATTGTCTTAATTTCAAATTTTTCCTAACACAAGTTCATTCCTTAATTACAATATCATGCAACTCCATTTATACAATAAGAAGGAAGAAATCTTATCTTAATTTAAGCCCAAAAACAGTCCCTAAAATCGGTTCAATGCTCAAGCTTTCTTCACCATTTTTTTCGTTTCTTCAACTCCAAAATGACATGCATGTGTTATATAATTTTAATCCACCTTTCGCACATGGTTTTCTTTCAAAAATTTCATCTTATAATCTGGAATTTTGGAGCAAAGTTTTCGGCCAGCAGTGGCATTTTTGCCACTGTTTTGGGTGCAATTCTTGGCTTCTAATTTAAGAGAGGAACTTAATCTAGGGAGAAGGAGATGAGAGCTTCAATTTTTTGCTATGGTAATGGGGAAAAATCGGCTAATCTAAGAGCAGAGAGGAGAGTGAGTGAAATGTGATTTGAAAAGAAATGTGGGAAGATGAGGAATTGAAAGGTTAATAAGTTTTTAGGCCCAAAATTTGAAAAAATTTAATTGCAATTTGGTCCACATCTCACAATTAATCAACCTTATGTCCCACTCCTTTTAAATCTTGAAAATCTCATAAGACCTCGTATCCTCGTTGTCGTAACTTGTATAATACATTACTAATCCATAACGGAAATATATATATAACTATCATCATTAATTTCCAACATCATACTCGTCGTAACCAAAATTATTTCGGAATCGCCTCCTTTTGTATACTAATTTATGTATTAAATATGTAAGTATACTTTATATCCAATATTCGAATCTTACTTCCTTAATGATGTTCTTAGTTATCGCCTTAAACTTACGAGGTGTAACAGTTACCAAGTGCTCCTCCTTCTTCAGGAACCTCGAATTGACTATCACCATCCCAAAAGCTCTAGCTAACTCCAAAAGTGAGGCACATCCCCTATTCATGTCCCCGAGGCCAAAGCCTCTATGCACGTCGGCATAACCCCCCGGAAGTGACTTGATATGTCAATTGAAATCCCCTCAGATAAATAACTTTTCAGTATGTGGTATACCCTCCAAGTCTGTCTGTGGCACATAAGCACTAATAATATTCATAGTGAACTCTCCAACTACCAACTTAATCGTCATCATCATGTCATTGACTCTCCTAACCTCTACCACCTGATCTCTTAGCTCACTGTCTACTAAAATGTCTACCCCATTCCTATACCTTGATATACCTAAAAATCATAACTTATACCCGTACACATCCTTAGCCTTAGGTCCAACCCATTAGGTCTCCTGGACACAGGTTATATTAATCCTCCTCTTTTTAAGAATCTTAACTAGCTCTATAGACTTCTCTGTTAAAGCCTCAATGTTCTAAGAACCTATTCTCAGCCTAACATCTCTCTTACCCCCAAACCCTCGCCCCCGTCCCCGACCGAGAATATGACCCTAGTCTACCATCAGTTACCAAACCCACTAAAGCAACTATAAAATAATAAACTACTCAAACGTTTATCCTAAAACAATAAGGGATGAAAGTGAAAGCACACGTTAACAAGAATCTAGAGGCAAGTAAAATTACTACGCCAAGAATCCTATAACTAAAGACAAGAAGAGTAAATGGAAGAACGTAAAGTCACGAATCAATACAACGAAGCGGCAAAATTTAACAACAAGGATAAGGACAAAGAATGGATATGGACAACCAGAGGTACCAACTCCAGTTGAATACTTCGGAAGTACTGTTCAATTGAGTTTTCGCCAAAAAGTCGAGTAATTGTATAGATCGAGGAAAAAATCGCCGGAAAAAGTAATAATATAAAATAGTTTGAAATAGTAGCATGACAAATAGCAGTAGCAAAATCATAACACCAAAGCAGAAGAACCAAAGAAAATTATCAGATCAAGAACAATTTAAGGCAAAAATGAAGACATTTAACATAACATTGATCAACGGGGTTCGCCGGAAAACGTAATAAAATGACTGAGGGTTGTAATAAACGAAGGAGGGGTTCACCGGATCTTGGAGATCCGGTGTGGTAGTGGAGCGGGTTTTCGCTGGAGTTTGGAGTTGTTTGGTGTGGTTTCGCCGGAGAAAAAAAAAGAAAGGGAAAGGGATTGGTATTTTTGGTTTGAGGAAGATGGAGAGAGGGAGGTGGAGGTGTGTGTTGTGGAGCGTCGGAGTAGTGGATTGGCGGTGTGGTGTGATTTACGCCGGAGAAGGATTTGGTAAAAGAATTAGATATATATATAGTTTAAAGTGGCTCTTCAATGTAGAACTCACAGCGCATTCAAAGGTGTGGCCTAGTGGTCAATCAAGTGAGTCGAAATCGCATGTACCCTATGAAATTAGTCAAGGTACACGCAAACTGGATCACGTCTCATTTAAGAAGAAAATTCTTGCAGAAGAATGTGAGGGTAACTCTGTTATTCACAATGCAATACACTTCTACAGCAATAAATTTAATATAAAAAGAAAAGGTGGAAAAAAGGAAAGAAATATAAGAATTCAATCTGCTGGTTCAAATTTTATTGAAGACAAATATAATTCTAAAGAGTGAAGTAAAAAGTACTCCTATCTAAACTGTATTTAAATCATGAGCACAACATGACAGATAATATTATTATTTTAATTTAATCAGTACTAAATACTAATATTGGTAGCACACTAAAAAAGAGAGAAAAATTATTTCAAAAGAGTAAAAATGGCCGATTCTACAACTAATAACTTTTACCGTTGCTTGGCGCTTCGCACACACTTGATGCAACAATTTCTGCTAGTAGTATGAAACAACAAAAACCATTCAAAAGCACGTGTAGTCAAAACTGGTGAGGGTCAAATCTCATACACAATTCCCACTATTGCATCTCCCAACATATTTTCTTGTCTACGTTCTCTTTTCTTTTCATTTTTTCAATTATCTCCCTCGAGAACCAGTTTAGCGGACTTCTCTTTTCTTTTCATAGTTATACGTATCAATAGTCAATAGAGTTGCAAATTAATTTCTTTGACTTTGTGCTCTTCAGTGGTGGGCTTGTTCCACATTCATCAAACGTGCTTAATTGCTAGTGGAAAGTTGAAAGCAATATTAAGAATTGAGAAAGACCATTCAAACGCTAAACAAATGCCCCTCTTCCCGTCCAGATTATTCAAAATATTTGTCCTAAAATACTACTTGTCATTTTACAAAATCCAAAATGAAAATAACTACTCTATTTTTATCTTATTTTGCCATTAATATTAAGTCATATCAATTTATTTGAGAATAAGATAGTATACATACGCTTTTTATTTATGATTAAGGCGCGTGAAAAAAAATATGTAACAACTAGTATGAGATAGTGTGAACAATTGTACTTCGTATTTCCTTCGTCTCAATTCATGTGATGCAAATTAAGTTTAAGAAAAAAAATGATTGAAACTTATAATATAAAACAACTTGTAAATATATGTACGATTATCTCATTCACGTTAAAATTTAAAATTTTATTATTTCTAATTATAGAAAGATATTGTTATTTTGAGATCATACCGAAAAGAAAAATGTATATTAGATTGGAGAGAGTAATAAAATATAGGAAATGGTGGTGGGTGGTTTAAATAGACATTAACGACTTTCACATGGTGTTGACATTTTTGTATGCTGTCTGTCCATATATACAAACACAATCCCATCATTTCAATTATATTAAACAAAGAGAAATAGAGGAGAAGCCATAATATTTCTCCATATGGCTTTGTTTAATTTCTGGGGTTGCTTCTCTGAATCAAACCGATTCGTCTGCAACGGCGACGTTTGTGTTCTTCGTGATCACAACAAGAAGAAGAAGAAGAAGAATAAGCAGAAGCTAAGCTTGAAGATTCCTTTTTCTCCCCGCAAATCTTGAAAAAGACTACTGATTTAATTTATTATGTACTTCATATCGAGATATATCATTTATTTATAGTATATATGTGAATAATGGCTCCGTTTCTGTTTTTGTAAAACAATATTCCTGGGCTGAAGGTTTATTTCAACACGAATGAAGAGGCGGATTCAGGATTTAAGTTATATGGTCAAGTTCTTAGTATTCAACTATTTTAATAGGTTCGGCCCTATTACTTACTGTATTTTTTCGTTTAAGAATAATATTTGATTCAGATGTCGCAACTTTGTATCTCCCTTTTTATTTATCTTTTTTATAATATTCGCGTGAGATAAGTTAAATGGGACTACATTGTCTACTGAAAATTCACAGGAGGAGACTGTACATATCTATCTCTTTTGGCGCACTTGTTTGATGAGCTAAGCCTAAGCGCCATATAAGTCAAAAGCTAACCTGAGACCTAAAAAAGCAAGGTCGAAATCCATCTCTTTGAACTTTTGCATTTCAATCGGAATGATTTGTAATTTTCTTTGGAGAAGTTTTTGATAGAAGTATCTTAAGATAGTTATCTACTATAGACCTGTTTGATATATTCTGAGAGAAGAATCATTTCAATTCTTCCAGTGTAAAGCATATCGTATTCAGTATTTCACAAAATAGCAAAACAATGAGTTCAGAGTTGGAATTCTACAGCGTCTCACATACTTTATTATAGTAATTTTAAACACATATACAAGGTCTAAGCTAAAATCTATTGAGTTAGAATGAACCTATAGCTCCTTCACTAGATAAGCAAATTTCAATCTTTAAAGTTCTTTAGCAAAGTCAATTGCATTTCTAAAGTTGCAAGCTCAGAACATAGTATTTATTGCAATTTTAGTTATTTTCACCTGTACTCGGATTACACTTGGACAATAGCATATAGTTCCAGCTGCCTCTGCATTAGTGCATGACTAGTTGCCATCAAATCTGTATTAATTATTGGTAGCAGGTGCATGTGCACGTTGCAGTCACATCTATGACAAAATGAAGATCCTTGAAATTCATTGATACAACTCCGCGAGCACTAACAAAAATATTGACACGACACAAAAAAAGAATATCAATTCTTTTGCATTTCTCTAAACAACCAACAGATCTAAGGAGGAAAATGAGGTAGACCTACAATGATTGAAGTAAAATAACAAAAAAACCTCCAAAGACTAATCCCACCTTGCTCCAATGTACAATGAATTAAAGCATTTCTATCAGTAAATAAATCACCATATAGCGAACCCCGGGAAAGAACTATTATTATCGTAATATGCTTTTCCTTCTTCAGCTATCTAGATCGGAATTCCAAGTCAGTGATTGACATGAAACAAACCACGACTTCTTACCTGGACAGTGATCCTCCTCTTGTGCCTGCTACCTATCCTAAACCTGAACTAGATCAATTGCCTTTTCCATCACTGAACACGATAATAATACCTCGGAACATTCATAAAATGAAGCAGCTGACTCCAATTGTTCAGTTGCTAGCTTAAACGTCCCATGAAATAAAACCTGATATCAAAGCCTTCAGCAATTACGTGCAGATGCTAGTAGTTTTTGCTGAATCAGTGGTGCCCAAAAACAAGATGCAGACATGCTAGCCAGAAGATCCAAAGGCTCTTGTGTGCCTATGAGCCATTAGTAGGTTTAGACCTTCTCAAATATTTTATCAGAAATTGCCTGATCTCATAACTGCAAGGCCAGGTCTGGCTGCTGAGAATCAACCAAAACAGTCGAAGATGGCCGTCCAGGAGACCCAGATGACTGAAAACTAATGTTTAAGTCAGGGGGGAGGGAATCCTGCTTCTGCCTTGGCTGTGCTGGTTGATTAAAATTCTGCCAAGGAGATTGTACCTGGAACCTAGACAAGTCAGCAGGTATTGATTGACGGAAAATCATTGGCGGATTCTGGAATTGAGCTTCATTGCCCACTCTCGCAGGATGAGGCACGAAAGCATGGAGTGGAGTACCGTTCTTCTCAGACTGAAAGTGCATCGCTGATGCAGGAAGTTCACATCGAACTCGTGAAGTTTGTTGTTGGACATGGCGAGAAGAGTTATACAAGGAATCAGCAGAAATATGGCTATTCTGCAAGCTTGCTGTTTCCACACCTTTTCTGAAATCTCCTGCTCCAGCTGACATCCATGCTCGGGCAGCAGTGGTAGCGGCATTTCCTGAATCATCTTTCCTCAAAGATGGAGTCACAGGGGAAATTGGAGAAGCATCAGTTTGTGACTGGCTCAAAGAGTTCTGCTGATTTTGAGCTTTTCCGGCCAACATTCTCATCAACTGAACAGGGTCACTGAGGCCCTGCTCCTGTTCTTGGTGAAAGAAACCTGCAGCTTTTCTCACAGTTGGAACGCTATCAGCAGTAAAATGCCCCATTGATGTAGTGTCTGGGTTGGTATTCACAGCTCTCCCATTAGGCAGTCCTCCAACAGCATTTACATTCATGGCCGGTTGCTTGAAAGAACCAGACGGGAATGGGTTCCTCGGACTTGCCCCAGTAGACCTCGATCCAGGTATTTCAGAAGTACTGATAACATGACTCTTTCTGGTAATTTCAGAATTCCTTTGATTGGCTAAGGGTGGGCAATTTAACTCAACCTGCTTCTGCAGCTTTTTATCAGGTTCAGTTTTGAAGTGGATCTTTTTATCAGGTTCAGTGAAATTCCTGGATTGCAAATCTGGTTGCTGGTATCTGGGGCTAGCACAAACAGGAGGTTTCTTTCCAGAAGAAGAAAGAAAATATGGTATCCCTTCTAGATTAACCTCCCGAGGAGATTGCTCCTTTGTGGGAATTAAGATATTCAAACCGCTCTCCGTGGGCTTACCGCTAGTTGGACCAAGATATGGTGATTTTCCTTCTAACATAGGCCTTGAAAGAGGTTTATTTTTTGGAGCAATTGTGTCCTCAGATGTTTTCTCATTTTTTTGAGCTCCAAAATTGTGTACAGACTTGGAGAAGAATGGAGGTTCCTTCAAGGTATAGTTCTCAAGCACCAATACTGGGGTTGGAAGTGGCTCATATTCCCCAACCCACCCACGGCCAAACTTGAACCCAGGAGGTAATGCCTGTTCAATTTTCTGGGATGCAACTCGCCATGCAGCAGGCCCGAGAGTTGCAGCAAATCGGGCAAGGCTCCTAGCATATGCATGATCAGAATAAAGGCCCACCTAAACACACAGAGGAAAATTACATAAGAGGAGGATAATAACCAAATGGAAGTAAAACTAATGTGGTACGCACAGTGACCAGGTGCTTGCTTTCATCTTCAAACGTTGAAAATATGGACTCGGTGCTGCGAACTGGTTGTGTGGACATGTTGTAACTTGCACGACGGTTCTCATCAGGCACAGTTGATTTCCTTCCAAATCTGGATAGAGGACCCTTCCCTGCAACAAGTTAAGCGGAGAAATTTAAAGAGCAAGTAACACAAGCAAAAAAGGAGGAAAAGGATGAAAGCGGAATATAAGCTAGTAACACTTGATTAATTCAAGCTCAAAATTGTCAACAGCTAACAGATAAATGAAGGACATAGATGGGAGTGACCATGTTATTAAGCAAATATGAACATCTTGATTATCGTTGAAGACCAATAATATTTTATGGTACCTGATAGTGATTCTTCTGCCTTGTCTACATTTTGATCAATCAGTGAACAATTTCCTTCGGCAAGCCCATCAGCACCATAAGGTTTCTCTGATACTCCAGCAAGGGAAGTGTTGTTAAGATAGTGGTTATCTCCAGATGTGGCAAGAGTGGCACCTGACGTGAAATCAGAGCCAACAGTTTCCTGGAACATCTGTACTATCGGCTTCTTTATTTGCTTCCTGACAACAGACCCGTATTTTGTCTTCTGTTCTACCTTGACATCCTTTTCAGAGCGGCCATAATTGATTCTTAGCTTCTCGAATTTCTTTATAGCCAACTCTTGAATGTTACGTGCCTTGCCAAAATAGTTGCAAGATAAGTGTTATAGGTTCAAAAAGAAAGGGTGACTAAGTGAGACTGCAAGAAATACCTGTTTATGGTATATAGTATCTGATGCATTGTACTGCATTGCATTTGAACAAATGAGGAAAATATCGCTCTGAAATGGAACAATTGAAGTTTGATTATTCAGGGACATCAAGATAAGATCAGTACATACTAGAAATTTTGCTTGCTACTAACATTATCTTAAAACCCATTTTAAAAAAATGGTGACAATTGCACTTATCAAAAAGAAAAAAGTGATAGTTGGACTTCAACCGCCTCATGTACAGTCACACACAGAAGCCTAGCTTTATGACTTCTCATTTCATCAAAGAAAAGAAAGAGAAAAAAATGAACACAAATTGAAGAAGTCCCATGAACTCGTGTCTCTTAAAGTGACACATAGTATCTCCCTGATAGGCTTATATCCTACAAAGAGACACTCTAAATTCCTCGTAAGAAATTAAAAAGGTTTCCGACTTACCTATAAAAGCAAACACCTTAAGAATGGCTAGATACTACACCATCAAAATACTGCAAGAAGCCTCCAAAACGATAGATAAGCAGACTGATTAAGGCACGCATATTCATGCTATGGATAACAAAAACACATAAAGCAGAAAAAGTTTTCAGAACATAGAGGACACTACGACGATGTCAGCAATTCTGACTTACCCAGCACTTAGTTTTGCAATAGAATTATTTTATTTATCAGGTCACCAGAGTTGAAGTACCCGAATATTAGAAATTTTCCTCAACTTGCTGAGAATACCAACTGAATATGCTTCCTCAATTAATAGAGTAGAAGCCTAGAGGCTGTAGCTAAAACGAGTTCTCAGTATGCAACAACTAGCAAGATAAACAATCTAATTAAGCTTCTCATTAATATTCTTTGATGATGCTCTGTTTTCCACTTTGGTTCCTTTCCCAATTTAATAGTTTTCAAGGACGAACTTCTCCACCCACAACAGTATTAGATCCGTCTCTATCGAAAGCAACTGCACTCCTCTCCCATTTCCTTGCATTCAGTAAATCACCAGAACCAAATAATATGTGCTTTTTTATTTTAAACAAGGACATAGAGCAATGCTGTAACTAAGCAAAAAGAGTTCAAATTCCAATTATCGAGGGTATCATTAGCAGCCAGTTACACAGATTCTTAAAACCACTAGTGATGAATAGCACAGCACCATAAATACACAAAACCACCTACTCTTCACAACCACATAAATTAAGCTGTAAGCAGAATCAACATCTTTCTCCTCGCTCAAAAGTCAAGTGTGAGGAGTCCTGATTTATTGAAATAGAAGGAAACTTATTTTTGTGATCTGATGCAAACATCCAAGCATAACAACATATCCGAAAGACAAGCATACAATGCCCACTTTACTGCCACTGAAACTCCAAAACACATAACAAAATACAGAATACTGATGCATTTTCCTTCGCTCCACGCACAAAAATAAGCAGAATGAAGAGGGTTAGTAGAAGACATTCACCTCAAATTGCTCCAAAGTGGCGTATGATCCATTTCCCAACTTGTTCCTGACGGTGGCAAAGTCCATGGGATTCTCAATCACCTCATGGTAATCAGGAAGCTGCCGGGAAATCAAGAAAAACTAAGCAGCCTTGCTTTAATTTCATACTGTCATTCTCCCCAAATAAGACTTCTGAAACAAAAGACTACCCCCCAAAAACATACCTCTTCAGGATCAACGGGGTCCGCATAAACACCGTATATGTCTTTCCTGTCACAAGGAAAGTAAAGAAGCTAAACATTACAAGGACTGCTAGCTGAACGAGCAACAAGATTTTCCATTTTTCTAACAATTCAACACCTACTTCTGTAGCTTGTCGAGAATCAATTCCAATGTCTTCTTGTCTGGAAACGGGATTCCAGAATGTGGTTCCGATGGTGTCCCTGCTCAACCACATCATGCCTTCAATAAAGTGGATAATAATCAACCATGAAATGTTTCCATTGCTGAAAAAATCAGAAACTATACCTGGATCAGAGTCAACACCTTTTACTTCTTGATTCCTTCCTCTAGCCTGTCAAAATCCAACAGTACCCTTAAACCTCCATAAACATAATCACCATAATACAAATGCACATAATTATACTACAATCAAGCAGCTACATAAATCCTCAATATTTGTTCTGCTATAAAGGTTCAAATTTTCTTAAGAATACCATCTTTTAAAAAATAGTTATTAGAGTTTTCCGAGTACCCGTTTGGCCACGTATAAGTTTCACTTTGTTCGGGAACATTATTCCCAAAAACTGACTTGACAAAAAATTGTTACAATTTTCCGAAATTCGAAAAATTCCAAAATGTTGTTTTCACAATTTTCACTCCAAATCACTCACAAAAATTCAAAAACAACTCAAATTCGTATTCATATCCAAACACAACTCCAATTCCCAAATACCATTTCCAACTTCAAGACAAATACTACTAGTACTACTTGTTTCAAATTTCACAATTCTTATGTCCAAACACCCACTAAGACTAAAAATCTCCTCAAAATATTAGACTTTCAGAAAGCAAATGAAAACGACTCGTGATGAACACGTGAAGAATAATGGTGTCTGCTAGACAGAAATAAACAAAGAGAGACCATGGGATGTTTATAGAGAGAGAAAGATAAGAGAGAGAGAGAGGTGGGAGCGTGGGCAGATTCTGTGGGGGGTTAGTTTTTGACAGTTGACTCGACAGTTATATATCATTCCCCCGACACAGATTTACATACATACATATACCATACAATACACATCGAGTAGTGCCTATATGGAAAGAGAGAGAAAGTTAGAAAGTCTGGTCCAATTAGAAAAAATCTCAGTTAACTCAGCTGAGCTGGACTTTCCATTAGTTCACACTTTTTTACAAATCTCAGTGGATCAATAAAGGGCTAAATCTCAGTGGATCATTGCAGCAAGGCCACCATTGTAGGTTCTTAACTAAGATCCACACATACCTCATCATCATTTTCATTTTCATCTTCATTTTCTTCTTCTTCATCATCGTCGTTAATTTTTCTCTTCTTAGTAGGTTTCCTTCCTTCGTCTTCGTCTTCGTCAGAAGATGATGCCGACGTGGCAGGTCCTCCTCGCTGACGTGGTGTTGACTCGGCGCCGCCATCATGGCTCTGCAACTTGAGTAAGTGTTTCAGCTTCTTCTCCCTTCCTCTCTCATCTTCATCGATGTCTTCGATAAAATACTCGTCGTCATCGAGGTAATCATCGATGTAAAAAGCGTAACTTACATTCCGACGCCGCCCACTCCGGCGAAGCTCTCTTTCCTGCTTCGCCGACGCCGATTCCGACTGCTCTACGGAGGCGTTGCGGCGAGCTAGATCTGCTTTAGATGGACGTCCTTTCTTCTTCGTCCTCACGATCTGCCCCATCTTTTTCGGGTTTCTCTCTCTAGATTCTCGCCCTTTTCTCTCTCTTCTTTTACTCCATTACATTATTTCTTCTCTGAGGGTGTTGCTTTGGCTTTTTTCGAGTCGCTTTTGAGGTCCGAACCTGAGGCTTGATGGATGGTTTAAAATTAACGTTGAAATGTCCTTCTTTGCTCTCTGTGTATGAAACGCCGTTAGTGTCTGGGAATAACGGCGTTAAGTGCTGCCCGCTGAGTTTGCGTGTACAAAGATGTGCCCGTGGTTACGTCAAATCATGCATACTTATATTTAAGAGCGTGAACTTCACCCATAGAAATATTTTCTTCCAATTTTATATTCAATATTCCCCGTAAAGTACTCATAGTTGG
Source organism: Przewalskia tangutica (assembly GCA_029844215.1). Taxonomy (NCBI): domain Eukaryota; kingdom Viridiplantae; phylum Streptophyta; class Magnoliopsida; order Solanales; family Solanaceae; genus Przewalskia; species Przewalskia tangutica. Next base: position 93,909,265 of record CM056724.1, on the reverse strand, counting down.
ATTCAGGGTTATTTTTTAACGTTCTTCATATTAAATTCATTATATTTTTAAAATTAAATGGTTAGATCAACTATTTATTATATTTTTAATATTTTCTTTGTTTCAATTTATATGATATAGTTTAACTCGGTACATAATTTTAAAATAAATGAAGACTTTTAAATTTTTTGGTCTAAAACAAGTCAAAAATATTTGTGTAGTTATAAATTATCTCATTAAATGTAAATGATAAAGTTTAAAGTTAAATTATTATCAAATAAAAAAATGTGACATTTTTTGGACCGACTAAAAAGTAAAATATGTCATATAAATTGGGACAGGTGGAGTATTTCTTATGTATAAATTTATAATTCACATTAAAAATATATATTTTTTTTTTTTTTTTTTTTTGTGACGGCGAACTCGCCATGCTACTCTTTCGAGTGCGCACAGTAAACCCCGATCGACGCAAAGCACGCAAACCACGTCAGCCATGTAAACCACACTTGGCAAGCCATGTGTGACAGGCTCAACCAAGAAGGTTTATGCAGGGGATCGAACTCGTGACCTTGCGGTCCCGCGCTCTACTGTTACACCAACTTGGCTACCCTTGCGGGTACATTAAAAATATTGAATGCAAAGGAAGTAGTGCGTGTTGCATTGGCCATTATTAGGACTATAAGAAGTTACGGAGAATAAAAGACGGGTACACTAAGTTTTCGCTATACACAGAATTTAGAAAAAAGTCGGATCATAAGGGTCTATTATACGCAATTTTATCTTATATTTCTGCAAGAGACTGTTTTCCGTCTTGAACCCACATTCTGATCACATGACAAACAACTTTAACGTCAAAGATTCACCTTCATAAGAGTTACGGAGAATAAACGAGCAAATATTCACTCGAATCTAATATTTATATTAAATTAAATAATTAATATATGCAGAATATATATTTTGTATTTTATTTTTATTAATTTTATATAAATATTAATTGCAATTAATATTTTGATGATATATTATGTCAATCTTGTCATTTCGTGAGCGCGCGTGATTCTCTTTCAAATGTTTTTTTATTTTTGATTTTTGATATTCAGATTTTTGGCTTACGTCTGATTATTCCTGGAAGTAGTAGTACCGGTCATTCAACACTACTATCAGTAAATCGCGGGATGTGCTCCAATAATCAGCGTTTGAGAACGGACAACTGATAACACCTATAAGGATTAACCCCAAAAGAGAGCAGTCTCACTAAAAATCTATCACACGCTCCAAGTATCCACCTTAAGCCCTTTTTATATTTTTTTATGTTTCAACATCCAGTTGTCCGGAACCAAAATCCAGAATAATGGAGCAATTATTTCCCGCCCAGCTTCATTCATTGCACTTCGTTTATGTAGTGAACTTAAATATAGTAAAATTTAATTAGATTATCTTTCTTAACACATATGAGTAATAAAAATGAGAGAAGATTATAATTAGATACCATTCAATCTGAAAGAAGAGAAAAATTGAATTCATGGTGTTGTAATATGAGAAGGAGAGTCTTGATGTAATTGGTAAAGTTGTTATCGTGTGATGAAAAGATTACAATTTCGAGATGTGAAAATAATCTCTTATTGAAATACAGACTGTGTACAATTGACCTTGTGATCTTGTCTTTTTCAGATCTAGCACGCGAGAGCTTAGTGCACCAAATTCATTTGATATTGCAATATGAGTTGTGAATTGTGATATCTTTGAACTACCTCGTAGAGACTATAAAATTTAGATTGACTAGCAAAAATTACTGTACTGTTAAATATTTCCTTTCCAAACACTTTGCCTAAGTGAGTTGTACTGATCAAAGAATGTCAGTGTGTTAATTTGTCAACAAAGAAAAGTGTGTTAATTGGATGCGTCAGATATACGAAAGATAAATAATGAGTCAATTGAAATAGATTAATACTAAACAACCCCTTAAGTGTCTTAATTAATAAATTAAAGTGGTCCTTTTTTATAAGTCATGTGACACAAGTCAAACTATTAGTAGTACTGTAGTATTTATGTTTGAAGTTAGTGATTGATTAGTGCTGAAATCACATTAGGTGTATGTAAGTGCTGTGAGTAGTTATTTTGGAGCTTAGTAGACTACCGAAAGAGACAATCGAATTAGTATTTATTTTTGTTTCAGCTAATTAAGGCTTCCAAAATACGTATTGTCATCTCCATAAATTAGAGAACAAAGTTACACGATAATTAGGGATAGAAAATTAGCTCATGAAAACATGATCCGTTCAACTCATTTAAATTTGTTTGCTCGCTATATTTTGAGTTGTCCAGATTTGTTCATCTTAAATTGGATCGATATTCTAAATTAATAAACCTTGTCAAAAAAATTCTCAAAACAATTTTTTGTTTGGTACTTAAGTAATTAGGGGTCATTTACACTTTTGGCCCCTCAAGGCAAACAACTTTGCTAGACATAAGTTCGATTTTGAAAGACAAATTAAAAACCAATTCATTTTTAGACGAAATTTTCAAATTAGTCAAAATTTTGCTTAAAGGAAAAACTAGTTAAGTTTACTCATCATAGCAAAAGTTTTCAACAGTGTTGCTTAGTCAATTCCTCACATGGTCATTCAACTTATAAGAAAATCACACATCAAACTATGTCCTTAATTCATTTTTAGACATAAAACCCCTTAACCCATATATAAATTATAAAATTCATTACATAGGCAAAAGAAATTGATACTCCAAAATTCTTGTTCAAATTAATATTTATCATGCTTTAATAATAGAATAGAAATATTCACGTAATATTTCAAGCTATAAGAATAAAATAACATAATCATTCAAACTTTAAGTATGTTATAAGGTTTTCTTTATTATATCAACTTCTTTAGAACTATTTTGATATTTTTCTGTTGCTCAAACCTGAAAGTTAAATATTTTACTGAATGGAAGTGCTTGGACATAATTGAAACACATGAGAGGTTATATATATGCACGATGCATGTAATTATTATTTTTTTGAAAAAACCCGTGTTGAATAACTACTTTGTAAAAATGAAAACAATTTATGATTAGTTGTAAATATGCTTTAAAAATATATAATATTATATTAATTGTAATCCACTTATTTATAAAATTTAAATAAAAATATTATAAGTTCATCCCACAGAAAAATAAAAATAGCAAATATTTTTTCTGATAATTTAAAAAATTATATAATATATGGAAAAATTATTTACAACAGCAATCAGTTAAAAAACCCTATAGTTAAGCATCGTGCTAAGTTCGACTACCATTCAATTGTATCTTTTCATTGTCTACTTACACAATTTTATAATATTCTGATTTTTTTGTTCAAATTAATATTTTTCACATTTTAAAAATAAAATAGAAATATATTGGTTTTATAATTTAAAAATGTGCTAAGGAGATTTAAGTCTAAAAATAGATTGTTTTGTTTTTTTTTTAAATTTGGACATAGTTTGATGACCTTGTTATCTAAAAAAATTAATAAGGTACTTTACTGAAACTTTTCTACAAGTTCAATAATCTTTTGATGAATTGACTCCATTGTCGCTTATTACTGATATTAATAATGAACTTAGTAAGTCCGCATGGGTAGCTTAACTGGTTCTCAAGAGAATAATTGGAAAAATAATTAATTGTAGTAGGTACAGTAAATTTAAGAGAGGTTGTTGGGTCCCTTTTAGCAATAAAAGCTCCAAAGATGGAAACTTATGCTCCTACCACTGAGCCAAAGAGCATTGGTTCTCTATTTTGTGATTCTAAGTTATAGTCCTAATTTAAGCATTTCGAAACTTCAAGGGGTAAGTTTTGCTAAATTTTGACATATTAAAATGATTATAGGCTGGTTAATAATCCTTCCAATAGTTATTTAGGTGGTGTTTGACCAAACTTTTGAAAATATTTTTGTTTCTCAGAAATACTTCTTTGGTCAAACACCCTCTCTCTTTTCAAAAGTAGAAATAATTTTTTCAGAAGTCAAAAAGTGTTTCTAGATAGGAAGAGAAGCAGAAACACCAATTTGGTACTTCTGGAGAAGCTCTTTTTGCTCATTCATTGAATTTTTTTGGACTCATTTACCATATTTTCCCCACAAAATTCCTTTTAATCTCATATAATATCCCCATATAAAATAGAAATTTGGGAATACGGTAGGGTGGGGTAGGGATAGGGTGGGGGAGGGTAAGAAAAAAATTAATATTTTTTTTTATAAAAGTAACAAAAAATATGAAATAAAAATTTGAGGATGAGTAGGGCAATGGGGTGAGGTGGGGTGGGGGGGGGGTCGGTGGTAGGGGTTAAGAAAAAAATTCATATTTTTTTTATAAAAGTAACAAAAAATATGAAATAGAAATCTAAGGATGGATAGGGCAATGGAGTGGGGGTAGGGGTAGGGCGGGGGTAAAAAAAATTCATATTTTTTAATAATTTTTTTTATAAAAGTAACAAAAAATATGAAATAAAAATTTGAGGATGGGTAGGGCAATAGGGAGTGGGGTGGGTGGGTTTAGGGTTTAGGGTAAGGAATTTTTTTATATTTTTTAATAATTTTTTTTTATAAAAGTAACAAAGAATATGAAATAGAAATTTGAGGATGAGGTAGGGCAATGGGGTGGGGGTAGGGGTAGGGCGGGGATAAGAAAAGATTTCATATTTTCAATCATTTTTTATAAAAGTAAAAAAATATGACATAGAAATTTGAGGATGGTGTGGGGGTAGGTGGGGGTAGGTGTGGGTAGGGCGGGAGTAGGTTTGTACATACTTAATTCATTGACTATCATATATGTTAGATTCCTCAAATCAGAGGTCAATTGAGAGAAGCGAGAAGGAGAAAATAAGAAACGAAGGAACCAGAAGGTGTGGAGAAAACGACGTGATATTTTGGGGAGCCAAACGTGCTCTTCTGATATTACATATAAAATAACTTCTCAACTCAATATTACAACTATTACTTTCTATTTATAATAATAACTTTGCATAAAATAACCATTGCAGAAATAAACACTAACTAACACTAACATTGTATGTGTATACTACTAAGTATACTACTGAATATCTCAACATCCCCCTCAAGCTAGGCACTGAAAACGAAAGTTTCAGTCCTAGCTTGGAGACGATAACACAACAAAACAAGCAACAAGTCGATCCCTTTGCCAAGCATATCTAGCAACAATCTGACTTGCATGTCAAGCACCATTGCCCGGCTTGCCCGGCTGGCATATCGAGGACCACTATTTTATCTTCAGCTCCAATCCTCCAATTCTGAGTATTGCAAAACACTTGTTATTTAATTAACTTGGCACTTCACCAACTGGGAGAAGCCACCTGACAATAGGTGCTGGTGGTCATGCATCACCAGTGCGAACTTCTCTATAAACAGAGGTAGTATCCAGCAGTAAAAATAGCATTTTTCAACAGCTCTAGGATCTGTAATAAGACATTAACCTTTGCAACAGCAGTAGCCACACATAGCAACATCTTCTACACCAGCTGGATAAATTCCAGCAACAACAAATTCAAAGAAAACAGAAAACCAAAGAAGAACACTGCGGCAGTTAAACAACAACTACGAAGAACACAATGCATCGCTCAGCATTACAACAAGAGCAACCTCATCGCAGCAGTAGTGTCACACACCCCAAATCCTGGGCCCGTGACTGGTGCCCCTACCTGGGCACCCTTCTACCCATACAATATAAATAAATCGCGGAAGATAAATAGCATTTTTTTTTAAACAAAGGCAAAGCCGGAAAGGCTTCGGTATAAATATAAATCACCCGAAAGGGTCTACGCTGTACAACAATGTAAATACAACTTACATCACCCATTACATATGAATACGCACCTCTAGAAGGTGACAACAACTATGACGACAAGGCCCCGACGTACTTCAATATACCTAGCCATAATGACAAACTCCTAACTGAGTCATCTCAAAATCTTTGAACAAGGATCCTAAGCTCGCGGATCCACAATCGTGTACCTAGACTGCGGACATTTAACGCACTTCTAAGGGTCAAGACAACAAGTACTAAGTATGGAACGGAAATAAAGTACATTAAACAAGATCATAACTGTACAAAAGAATGACAGGGGCAAGTATAAAAATTAAAATACTAGATCCTACCGTGCCATTTTAACTCATGAAATCAATCGTACATTAATCATTCTTTTCCTTCTTTCAATAAGAACTAACATCATATTCTTACATACATACTTAAGAATTCAATCAAGTTTTTCCACATAACTTACATATCTTACATAACATAATTCGGCCCTTTATGGAGGGACTTCTTATTTGGGAGCTTACTTTGATTATCCATACGTGATAACGTAATCCGATCCATTTGCGGGACACGGTGTACTGATGAATCATGTGGCATAATTCGGCCCGCCTGTGGGGCTCGGTGTACTGTGGAATCATGTAGCATAATCTGGCCCGCCTGTGGGGCTCGGTGTACTGTGGAATCATGTAGCATAATCCGGCCCGCCTGTGAGGCTCGGTGTAAGATGACGTAACCCGGCCTATGTGTAGGCTCGGGGTAATATGGCGTAATCCGGCCTATGTGTAGGCTCGGTGTATCTCATAACATAATCCGGCCTATTTGTAGGCTCAGTGTATCTCATAACATAATCCGGCCTATTTGTAGGCTCGGTGTATCTCATAACATAATCCGGCCTATTTGTAGGCTCGGTGTATCTCATAACATGCTAAGCCATCTCTGACGATTAATCAACAATTCGAAGTGCTTTTCTTGCGTATTCTTGATAAACCAGCGTTTTCGCGCTAGTGCGCTCATCCGCTGCTTGTTGCGCAACGGCTTTCGCGCTAGTGCGCTCATCCGCTGCTTGTTGCATCGGAACAAGACCCACTATACTAGATTTAGCCAATTCGGGTGCGGATGGGGATTCCCCAATAGATTCTACAGATTCGGATTTGGATGCCCCTGCGCATAAACATATGGATAGGGATGCCGATTCAGATGCGGCTAGAAAGGCTCGTTTGAGTGATTCATAAACCCTCGTCGGGATAAACAAGCAAGGGTTTCATCCTCTACTTATGGGAATGTCTTCGATCTGGCTCGCCGAGCGTCGAGAAAAGGCTTCGTGCTGAGATGGTAGTAGACCCGGCCTATTTGTAGGCTCGGTGTGATTTTCCTTACATAACATTTTTAAACCATCTTTTCACTTCTTCTTAAGTCGTTATAATAACTTCCCATAAAGCTATTAAAACAACCTTTCATTTTAGAGAACTTATGACACTTTTATTCTTGCAACATTAGGAAAACTAAACCCAAAAATACTACGTACATACATACTTAAAAAGAATCATAAAACTCCTTCTCTTTAAATCAATAAACGTATACTTTTAAAACTCAAGTCACATACTCTTTCGAAATCAAGCCTCTTAACTTTAGAAGTAAATCAAGTAACTCATCTTGAAAAATAAAGTCTCATAACTTGTAAAGAAATCAAGTCTCATAACTTTAAATCAAATCTCTTAACTTTAGAAATCAAGTCTCATATCTTGAAAAATAAAGTCTCATAACTTGTAAATAAATCAAGTCTCATAACTTTAAATCAAATCTCTTAACTTTAGAAATCAAGTCTCATATCTTGAAAAATAAAGTCTCATAACTTGTAAAGAAATCAAGTCTCATAACTTTAAATCAAATCTCTTAACTTTAGAAATCAAGTCTCATGTCTTGAAAAATAAAGTCTCATAACTTGTAAAGAAATCAAGTCTCATAACTTTAAATCAAATCTCTTAACTTTAGAAATCAAGTCTCATATCTTGAAAAATAAAGTCTCATAACTTGTAAAGAAATCAAGTCTCTTAACCTTAAATCAAATCTTTTAACTTTAAAGTACTTCACGTAACTTATACAATTTTGACTAAGCCACTCATACTTTCATAATCAAGACTCATATATTTTCAAAATCGACTTACTTACTTAAAATGAATTAAGTCGCATAGACTTACCAAATCAAGTCACATAGACTCACTAAAATTTAGTCACATAGACTTATCAAATAATCATGTCAAAGGAAGGAAGAAGTTCACATACCTCGTTGGCGACTAACCCAAACGACAAGTAGCGATCTGACGATGTCAACCTTATCGCTATTCCACAAGCCAAGTAGAATGTGTTACACGTAGTACTTCAACCTAAAATGTCACGACCCGAACCGGGGCCCGTGACTGGTGCCTTGCCCGGGCACCCAAGTAGCCATTCATCAGAGAAAAATCAGCGGAACATAAAACATAATTATGAAACGAGTGACATGATAAATAAGCGACCAAAAGCGGTTGCCTTCTGCGTAAATATATACAAACCACGAGCAGTTTAATCCTTTTTACAACCCCGCCACAGCGATACTACAAACCTCTAAGATTTCTGACAACTATGGCGGGCGGGGCCCGCCATACCACGAATGTACAAGAACCTGACTCGGTGAACACATACCAAAAGATAAGCCTCAGAAGGAACGGAGCTTCCCAATCTGTTGAAAGGTGATCCTAAAAGCGGGGATCGACAACGATGTACTTACACTGCGGCGTGACGCGGCCCGAGAGGTCGATCTGGCAGTACAGTATGTGGCCCGAAAATCGTAGTTAAATCATAACGGTCTATATAAAGCGGGAGACATGTATGATGACCAACATACGATGCAACATAAGCGATCAAGTCGAGGACTCACGCCTCAAAGTCACCACTAAAATATAACTATGGGTCTCGCCAAAACACCAATCATGTTCGCATCGTGGCGCGTGCCGGAGTCTGCGCCGGTGTAAACATGTCCATGATGCAACAATAATGACAATCTTTGCGTGGCGCGTGCCGAGTCTGCGTCGGTGTAGAACGCGTCCATGTAACATCAACAATGATATCTTTGGGTGATCAACCTGCTGCGTAGCCACGTGTCCCGACTGCGTCGGTGTAGGCGTGTCCGTATAACCTCAATCAATCAAGACAACAATCAAAATGGAAACATACGTGGAATTCGTCACATGCCGGCCGTCGAGTAAGTTCTCAATAAGTCAAGACCTCCATCGAGAGCGGTAACGTAAATACAACACTTGCACAACAAAGGCTATCATCACAAGATGGCGGGTTTACCACAACAAGCATAAATGAGTCATACACAACTCAAAGTACTTTCATTTTATGCCAAAGTCGGGTTTTAACCCTAAAGTACTACGTCGTTGAATTCCTTTTAAAGAGATTCATTCCTTTTATAAAAGTCACCCGATACGTAGTATTAAAAAATAGAGTGACTCGCATTTTTAGGTAAACCAAAACACTTTCCTTCTTAACAACATTCTTTTCCTAAAGTTCGAGTTTGCCTAATTTCACTTACTCAAGTCTCTTTATTTTAGAAAAGTTTCATAGTTCATAGTCTTAATCATTTAAGAATATAATTCTCTTTTAAACAATCGAGAAAACATATGCCTTATATGAGTGTATGTTATTCTGCTCATAATCAATCTTATTAAGCGACCGTGATCTAGAAAATGTAATATCATTTTGTCTCATCTTAGCTTCTATGCGGATGGAGGTTTCTCTTGGTTTTAATATAATACTTCATTTATTTAATACATTTTCCTTTATTAACGCTGCGATGGTTTGTCGATACACATTCGATTTTCGAATCGAAGAAACATTATTCCTTTTAAAAACCAAGTACTCATTACTCACGAATGAGGTTTCACACAAAACTCATATTAATTCATTCAAGTCAAGTCTCTTATCTTTTAAGATCAATAAACCATTCATTTTTCCTCCCTTAAGACGTTATACCTAACTTCCCATAAAGCTAGTATAACTCTTATGTTTTCAAACACCAAGTATTACTCTTCTTTCAAAAAGGGATTCTTAATCTTTTGAAATACTTCAAGTTCTTTATGGTCACACATTAGGTCGGTTATAAGTCAAATCGATTTACCACTTTAAAACCACAAGGCATTTTTAACCTACATAAAGTCGTTATAACCAACTTCCCATAAAGCCGTTATAACCCTTTATGTTTTACCAATCAAATACATTTAACACGTATGCGTCTACCGTACTACATAGTTATACACATATCATGCTGGTATAGTTAGGATGTGGTTCAGATACCTCGCGTCGATTATCGACTAATTGCAAAATGCTCCAAGTACCTCAAACGATCATTTCTTAAGCCACGTAGGATTGCACCACACGTAGTACTTCAACCTATAAGGCCACAAGGCGCTTATTAACATCTAGATCTCATCGTTCCATATTCTACGTAAAATTCGCGAGACCTCCTCCCCGCATGACAGCGTAAATCTCCTCCTTATCGAGGCCGCTACCAAGCCAACCAGGGGTTAACACGCCTAACGACGTGTACAATTCTACTACAAGAATGCTACACAAGTCTCATGTCTGACCCTATGTAATTACGATTCGATTCGATTCTCTTAATTATCCTTACATGTGATTCTTGTTCAAATCTTATTCAGCTTAAGTCAAAAGACATTCTTGGCGAACTACGTTGATTCTATTCAATATTCATTCTATATATAGTATACTTCAACTATATATTCAAACAATCATGTAATTTCCAATTCTGATAGAGACAGATATTTACCTCGATAAGCCCAAAATTATCCGAGTTAAATGTCGCCTCGAACAAGGTTTAGCTCTACTCAAGTGCGCTCAAAGCGCTCCAAGAAACCCCCAGAAGTGTCTACACAACTTCTACTTAATACTTCAACTACGGGTGAATATTTTTCCTTAGGGTTTCGTTTAGTGGCTAAGGAGGTATAATCGTTCTTTAGGGTTTTTCGTATAAAGTACTTTGGAAAGTACTATAAGGTATATGGGCTAGAGTATTTGGGCATTATAACAATACTAGGAGAGTATTTCTATACCACAAAGGGGTATTTATACGAGACAACTAGGCTAGGGGTACCCACGCCAAGCCTCACTCATGGGGTTTCGCCTCGGCTCTGCCGAGGAGGGCTTTGGGCGATTTCAAGACAAGAGGAGGAGTATTTGAGACTTAGAAAGATTGCTCATGTTTTTGGATGAAGAAAGTCTTCAACTAGAGGGGTATTTATAGGTCAAGTGAAGGCCAACCAATGGCCAAGATGAAGACAAGTGTGGTGCAAGTATAGGGCTAGATTTCAACCATGTGGACCTTATCCATCTACCACTCCAACTTGCACAAATATCCTACCTAACCCATTGCCCACTTTTTCGTCCAACTTAGTCGCCCACTCCTTCCAATTAGAGGGTGACAAGTGTCGCCCTCTCGTTGGTCCAAAATGTTTCGTCTCTCGGAAAAATCCGCAAAAATTATTAATGACATAGCCGGAATTTTCCCTACGTAATCTGTGGAAACGTTTCGTCGGAAAACGACTCTATTTGGCACTTGTGTACAATTTTCGAAACTAGCCAATCTTTAAGGCTTAAATTATTATACGTACGCCCTCACGTACATACTCAGGAAATACGGGGTATAACATAAAATGACAATAGCACTTCTATCAACTACAAGCTATCAAGTGTAGGACTTATACCAAATAATGGCCCTCTAATTCTACGAAAAATTGGGCAGCACTTCCTTTGTTTTTACGTACTTTTCCAAGGCCCGTATTCATCAACCAACAAGCCACATTTAAGGCACAACCAATAGTTAGCCAAAGGGGATTACACGCCTAACTGGACGTGTAAAATTTTGCCCCATAGTTATACAAAACAGTCCACAAATCAGCCCATAAAAACAGTCCGCAATCCAACCATAACAAGGGTAAAATGTGAGGTCTTTTAACGCATTTCCACACCCTTATTCCCTTAGGACTTTCATTAGAAACTACTACACTTAAACATGCATAACAACAACTAAATTTCCAGCATTTAATACCTCAAAACAGTCCACTAAACGACACAACAACGTCTAATAGTTTTGGGCAGTTTCTCGGCCACAACAACTACAACCCGATAACTCGTTCCTTAATCCATTTTATTCCAATTCGAGTTCCAAAACTTCTACATAAGTTATAACAACTTATTAACAACAATATTAATCTATTATAACATGCAATAGGTGAAGATAACAACGACAATAACCAACGAATTCCATTTGCACCAAATCTGTCCCAAATCGATTTTAGCCCCAAAAATGGCTCAAACGCTTTCTATTCTTCATTCTTTTCTAACACAAGTTCATTCATACATAATAACATTAAGTAATATACAATTACTTTAAAAGAAGAAGGACTTTTACCTCGTTTTTTGCCCAAAAACGCCCCAAAACAGTCCGGTCTTTATTGGTGCGCAGTTTTCGTTTCGCTCCACTTCTTCAAGTTCCAATCACATATATGTACCCCCTACAACCTTAGGAGCAACTTCTCTTTGAATCTCACTTCCAAAAAGTCGTCGGAACCCCTAGGGTTTTGGCATCAACTTTAGGCCAAGACAAGTAAAAATGTGTAGAATATTAATCTAGGCTTAGCACTTGGTTTAAGGGCTTAATCTTGGAGAAATAAATTGATCAACAATGGTTGTTCTTAGCCAAGGGGCTCTCGAAATTATGGAGCTAAAGGGGAGAAGATGAGAACTTATTTTTTGGTCTAAGTGTAAAGTGATCCAAGTCTCGCAAGACTTGGATATGTATAGCCAAGTGGAGTGGGACCCATGTCCACTTGTCCCCTCTCAAAATATCTAATTTGTTGTCATCTTAGCAAGACAAGTGGAGGGGTGCCACGTGTCGCCCTCCGATTGGTCCAAAATATTATAATTTTTCGAAGGTACCCGCGAAATTGTGAAATTCTCGGCGGACCCTATATTATTAATTCCAACACCTTATAATCCAATACTAAGTCCATAAATCCAATTAGAAGTATTATACTACAAGTTAATAATTTTTCCGTCGTCACATTTTTTCCCGAATTTTTCCTTAAGAAAATGTAATTAATCTTTCCTTCCAAAATTCAAATCTTAAATCCTTAATCACGTTCTCAATTAGTAGCCCTGATATTACAGGGTGTAACAAGTAGCACCTGTATATTTCCTACCAGCAGCACTAGCATTAGCAGACCAGAACCTGCAATAAAGGGACCAACAGTAGTAGGAGTAGCCTCGACTGCAGCCTTCACAATACTGGCAGCAGCATTAATATCCATAACATCAATAAAAGCCAAAAAATAAGAAAGTAGCAGCAACCACAACAACTACATCAATCAATAGATGAAACAGAACCTCTGAACCACTGAACCACTTGGATAAATTCCAGCAACAGTAGCGTCAGTAAAACAACTTCTAAAAAACAGTAATTGAATCTCTCTGTTATTGTCCTTAATTCGACATTAACCACTGGATTCATCTTTACGGAGAACCCCTCGTTCTCTAGTCTCACTCGGACTAGAGAATCCCTCGATTCTCTCTATGAATTTGTTACGAACGGCGCAACAAACTATAATTCAACCAACGTGACAAAATTTGATAAGCGGCAAGAACCCCCTCGTTCTCTAGTCTCTCTTGGATTAGAAATCTCCCGATTCTCATCACGCAAGAAACTTTAATAAGCGGCAAGAACCTCTTCGTTCTCTAGTCATTCGGACTGGAGAATCTCTTGATTTTCATCACACAAGCTATTCTTTGAATTGAGCTTCAACTCAATCCATATTGTCTTCGACGAAGTATCCCTCGGTTATTAGTCTGTTTGTCGCTAAGAACTCTTCGATCCTTCAATCGATCTATTGAATATGCAACAGAACCACAATTTCTTTGAACTGAAATCCTATTGATCCACAGTTTCTTGTGGTGCACAATTCTCCTGCATTGAAACTTAGCAGAAAATGCAATACCAATAGCTACTACGAAACAGAAGCAGCACAACAACACCATTATATAACCATCACAATAACCAAAACAACAAACAACATTTTTCTCCAATCTCACCAAAATCAAAACAGTAAGCCAACACATAACCAAAACAACAAACAGTTTTCCTTCAATTCGTCGATTCACCAACACAACAAACTAAATGAAGTAGAGTTTCCAGAAACTCGACTATCCTCGGTGATCTGCGACGTCGCAACGATAGCCAAAGGCGGAGTGTATCCGCATAAAATGATAATATCTCCATCCGACTAAATCGACAAATGCGATAATCGGAAAAATAAGTAAAATAGAATGAATCGACTTTGATTCTCTGTCGATTCTGTTGTCACTCACAACAAAAATCGATCGATATACTATAGAGATTACCTCAATTTTTTATTCTCAATTTTTCGGAAGGACGCGATTTCGTTCTTCAATTTTGAGTTTATGCTATTTCTCTGTTCTCCTGATTTTCCAGAAGAAGTTGCTTACCGATTTCTGATCGATGCAATTGCAATTCGCGATCGATTCTAATTTTCAAAAGAGAATCGCGATTTCGGCGATTCTGATTTTCTCGATTGATTTTGATTTTATCTTTTCAGTTTCTTCAAACTCATCTCTTGGATCTATCCGGACAGCTCAGAAGTTCGAATCCAAAGTTTCGATCTTCAATTCTGATTTTCAGTCGAAAATCGCGATTTCAATTTCAGGCATCGCGATTTTGATTTCGGTTTTCAATCTCCTTCTTCGATCTCTTCCCCTCGATAATATGTTCCTTAATCGCAATTATTGAATCGATTAAGAACAATTTCATCACATCGATATTGCAGATTTCATATTCTTCAACGTTTTGATTTTCTGATTTTTCTTCGATGATCGCGTGATACGAAGGTCCTACGAATCGGTAGGCTTTGATATCATGTTAGATTCCTCAAATCAGTGGTCAATTGAGAGAAGCTAGAAGGAGAAAATAAGAAACGAAGGAAGTAGAAGGTGTGGAGAAGACGACGTGATATTTTGGGGAGCCAAATGTGCTCTTCTGATATTACATATAAAATGACTTCTCAACTCAATATTACAACTATTACTCTCTATTTATAATAATAACTTTGCAGAAAATAATCATTGCAGAAATAACCACTAACTAACACTAACATTGTATGTATATACTACCAAGTATACTAGTGAATATCTAGTGATAGTGAATATCTCAACAATATTGCCGTTACATTTCTTATGTACAATATAATATTATTTTTTGATTAAATGTTGTAATTAAATAATTTTTTTTAAAAAATTATTAAATTGTAAAGATATACTAATTTTTAGAAACATATGATAAAAAATAATATTTTAAATAGTTTTAAATCTATTAAAAAGAATATTCTAGTAAATTTGCATAAATGTTGGCCAAACAGGAAACCTGTTTCTGTTTCTCATAAGCACTTCTATAATTATAAGTCAAACACCCTAACTGATTATCCAGAAACAGTTTCTGCAGAACTACTTCTGAGAAACAGAAACACATTTCCAGAAGTTTGGCCAAACAGACCCTTGTCGCGCCCGTTTTTGACCTCGGGGTCTGAACGGTATCCGCAACGTTGTTCCTTGGCGCGGTTCCCTGGATGGAGCAATAATGCTGGTTTTGAGGAGTCGCCACCTAATTAGTTAAGTGAATTAGGACACTTGATTTATTGCAATAAAAATACTGCAATTAATCTCCATTTAATGGTCTGCGAAATTAATGAGATTCTGGATCAAGGTTCTTTATTATCCTAAAGGGAAGGGGTTAGACATCCTCTAAGATCCGCTAACTTGCGGTTATTCGTTCAAACCTAGGTTAATTATATATTGGCTTTTATTCTACCTATTCTAAGCATTTTTACATAATTTACAATTAAAATAAAATGCAATACAGAATAATAAACTAAAATTCAATGCGACATAAGATAAAATTACGGGACATCTTTTAACCCCTTTTTAGGCCTTCTGCACAAGATGATCTCCGGGTACCTGCATAATCACTTAGTAAAAGTGTTAGTAATAGAATAAATAATTTTAAAAGCAATAACAAGAAATAATAAGTAAAGCCAAAAATAAATCCGTCTTTGTACAGGGAATGCCTTGGAAATCAGACGGAGATTCCTTCATCGGCCAATATTGCTAAAAATAATAAAATAAAATAAAAAACTTTCAGGACCGCGCCAAAACAGTAATAGTTTTAAACACAGAGGGCTCAGATATATATAAAAAATAAAGTGGGACAGCCTAAACAAGTGAGCGGCGAGAATTCGCCTTGCCAGCACATGTTTGTTATCCGGTGTAAGTGGAAGAAATCATCATTGCCCTGAAAGTTTCATTTATTTTATTTTCCGTCTTTGCAACTGTGGAGGCCTCAAAAATCGACGGATAACTTTTTCATTGGCCAATGTAGTATCAGTTCAAATCAGTAAATAACCAATAGTGGCAATTGTTCAACCGGTTTAATAAAATAAAGGGGCGAAGTTATCAAAATCAGTCTCAAAATCCCAACAGCACAACAAATGGCAAAATCAAAAACCAATCTGGAACAACAACCCAAAAGCAATAGAACGATAAACGACATAGCCAAGAATGGCTCGCGAAACAATACATGCAGCAGTCGACGAATTGCCGGCCAGATACCAACAATCAGAAAATCAGTCCAAACCAACATACATAATAATAACGAAAATAGAAACAAACAGCGGGCAGCGAGCAGCGACGTCACTTCCACGACGAGGTCGCCGGAGCAATGCCACCGCAGTGGTGAGGTTCGGCGATGGCGATGAGCGTGGAGCGATGGTCGATGGGATACAATGGTTCGTGAGAGACGGGATAGTGGTGGTGGTGCACTGGTGTGGGCGACGGGAATGATGGGCTGGTGGTGTGTGTGTGTTGTGATATGTCGAAGAAGGGAGAAGATGGTGGGTGAGAATATGAGTGTTGGTTGATGTTCGACAGTGGGATGGTTTCGCCGGTGGTGGGCGACGGGATGTGTGGGGGTGAGTTGGGATAAGGGAGATAAAGATCTGAAAAAAGGTTAAGGGGGTGCAGTGGGTTTTGATGTGACGGTGGGTAGGAGTTCGTCGGAGATGGAACTCCGTGGCGCGGCGACGGAAAGGTGAGGAGGAGAGGAAAATCTGCGGGAGGGCATTTTGAGGTTTTTGTGTGCGCTGAGGGCTGGTCTTTTAGGGGTAGGCGGCTGCTGAGGGGTTAATTAGAATAGGGTAGTGTTTTATTTATAGGGTAGATATTTAGGTTTAGGGTTTGGTATTTTGGGGGAAAAAATAGATGAAAGTGTATTGGGCCTTATTTTTGGGCCTCGATTTGGGCTTCGGTTTTCGGCGGATTGGACTGATTTAGATTGTGCCTCAGACTGGACTGGTTTGACAAAAATGCAAAACGAATTAATTATTTAAAAGAAAAAATTATTTAAAGGTACAAAATTATCAAAATAAAAATGCCGACGCTATAATAATAAAATGCAATATTTAAGAAATGTTTAATGCCTAATTAAAAGAAAAATGTGGTGCCAATTAATTATTTAAAGAGATGCAAACATTATTAAAATAAAACGACGATGTAATAATAATAGACAAAAGACATCATGCTTAATTTAAAATAAAAGATGTCATGTCATTTTGTGAAGAAAATAAACATAGAATATTATGTAAAAATACAAAAAATGATGATTAAAATGCGGTGTCCTAAAATGCTTAAAATTGCAAGAAATGACTAAAAAATTGGTCAAAATTGGGTGTCAACAACCCTTAAGCTGAAATGTGGGCTAAAATGAATTTAAAGACAGATGAGAACCTAACCCGTTTAATTTTTACTAAGTTTTATTTTTTTTTATTTTTTTAAAAAAAATTAAGTATTTTTCTAAAGCTGAGAGTCTATAGGAAACAACGTTTTTACCCCACAAGGCTCTGATAAGATCTGTGTACACCTTAACCTTCTCAGAGATCACTTATGGAATTATATTGAGTAAGTTATTATTAGTGTAATTTTTAAGTACATAATTAAAAACATTACTATGACTGTATAGCAGTATAATTTATCAAACAAATTTTTTTTTTTAAAATATTATAATTTTTTATGGAGCCATTTAGGCTATATGTCAACTCAATTTTTGGATGGACTGATTTAAACTAGTCAAATCTTGAATGGTTGATTAAATTATATTTGATGAGATAATCTTATCACTCCATATAAAATTGAAGAGGTTCATAATGGATGACAGACATATACTACTGCGACAAAGTGTTGAGATTACCCTTAACATATTGAAAATGATCTAGTGCCTGTTTGGATTGACTTGTGGTACCCAGGAGTGCTTCTCGGTATTCAACACTTCTGGTTATCCACTTATGTGAAAATGATAAAATTGACATGTTTGGTTTGACTTTTCAGAAGTGTTTGACAGAAACTAAAATTTATAGCTTCTGCCAGAAGCATTTATACCATTTATTTTAATTTGAATTTTATTATTTCATTTATTATCCTCTTTAATTTTCATCAACAACTTTATCCACCTTCATCACCCTCTTTAAATATCTAGAAATAATTTCTAAAAATATATATTCAAATATACAACTTTCATTACCCTCTTTAAATATCTAGAAATAATTACTAAAAAAAATCCAAATATAAAACTTTCATTACCCTCTTTAAATATCTAGAAATAATTACTAAAAATATCAAATATACTACTCATGTTCTGTTTTAATTAAAAAATCAAATATACTACTAAAGTTGACATTTGTTCATGTGTAATTGCAGATTTGAACTTTAAACTCCTCAAACATCCTAACGTTGTCCGATTATACGAGGATTATCCTTCTCATTTTTCTATTGTCTTCTTTCAAATACTCCGAATATTAATACTATAATACATTATATTTTGAACAAACAAGAAATAAATATACCCAAGTTGAAGTATCGAAACTTAGTCAGAGATGGATCACGTTCGAGACTTAGTCTGCAATCAAATTATAGAGTACATGCAAAATTAGTATTGTAATAATATTTAAATACTATATGCACTTTAAATTAGTATTGTAATAATATTCTACTAATATTTAAGTACTATATTGCACTGTAAATTCTATTATCTATTTGTAATTTTTATTTACATACTTCCATTTATTAGTAATTTTTATTTATATGTATTGACTAAATGTCAATTTTGGTAATTCTATATTCAAAAACAATTCTGATCAAAACTATCCAAACATCGTTTATTGATAACAATCACCTTTACATTGTTGCATCCAAACATAAATCACTTCTGACAAAATTACTTTTTTCCAGAAGCACTTCTGCCCACCGCCATTTCAAACATGCCCTTAAACTTCTAGTTCTTTCACTTAATTGAACCTCAATGTCTTTAATATTATCTATTCATATTAAAAATATCCCTACTTTCACCTATTGGATCCTAATTAATTTTTACAACTAAAAATATCATTCATTTTAACGAAATTATGAGATGACGTATGTGGAGCTTTAATTAAATATGTTATCTTGATCAATTTATTGATCCACGTGAATATTAGACCCAACACATAAATAAACCGACTCAGTAGAATTTATTGCTTATGCACTGGTTCTGAACCAAATATCGTAAGAAATTTAGTGAATTCATTCAGTCGTGAAACATAAACATCGAAGAAGTTGAGTATGAATTTTTAATTTTATATTGTCTTCAAACAAATAAGATAAAGAAAATCTCATGATCATTCAACTCAAGACACATAACATAAACTTTCTGGACTAAGGGCAATTCAAAATTATACGTAATATGGTATGATATTATTTATTTAGGACCACGCAATTTTTCTTTAAAACGCATATTAATTAAAAGCATTTTATTGTATTTTCAACTATTAATATGAAATTTTACACGCATCCGACATAAATGAATAGAGTAAAAATACAATTGATTCATACGTATATACGCGTTTGGTTTGTTTCTTCTACTCTTAATTTTTTGTTCAACTTCTTGGTTCTGATTTTGATTCGGGAAATCGAAATCACCCTCTGAAAAGTTCTGATTTATGTATATAACTCTTAATTATGTTTCTAGACAGAATAAATCACACTGAAAATTTTGGTTCTGCTGGTGATTTAAACACTTCAGAACTCATATTTGAATACTATCTTATGTCTACAACTTTTGAATAATATCTTGAAAATTCTTGGCAACTATGTGTCTTACAATGAACAATAATTCACCAGCAACTGAGAACAATCAAAACAACACAAATGCAAATGTGAGAATAAACGTAGAAATCACTGCAGCAATAAATCACAATAACCCACTGTTTCTTCAATCTTCAAATATGAGTGGTGTTTCTCTCATATCATTTCAATTACTCATATCATTTCAATTACTTGGTTCTGATAACTATGCATTATGGAGTAAGTCTATGAGAATTACATTACTGGGTAGAAATAAACTTGGCTTTGTTAATGAAAAATGTAAGAAAGAAATTTTTGAAGAAGAGTGGTGACACTACAAGAAAAAGAACCTACGATGACAGTATGCGTGTGACAGTTTTTTTAACTGTCACATGTTATGACGGTTTTTCACCGTTTATGACATTTATGTGACGGTTATAAAAATCGTCACAAGTTATGACAATCATGTGACGATTTTTGTAACCGTCACATGTCTTTGTGGCAATCATGTGACGGTTTTTATAACCGTCAGTCTTTGTGACAATCATGTGACGGTTATCACATATCTTTGTGACGGTTTTTTAATATATATAATTTTAAAATGTAATACCCGCCCCGGCCCGAGCGTGACCCGACCAGTGACCCGATGCCAACCCTTCATATATAATCTCTTTTATAAGTGAACCCTACACTTTTTACAAAACAATTACCAAACCAGCAGCCGCGCCTCTGTGCCTCTGTTCTCTATCCATATTCCATTCCTTAGTAAACCAACATCTGCTCCATTTTTAGCAAACCAACAGAGAAAGTTAGCAATCCATTTTTACTGCTCCATTCTTAGCGATCCATTTCTCTTGCCCTATCAGTGACTCGACGTCGCCTCATCTCCATTTCATAGGTAATTTTCCATTCCTTCTTAGCAAGTTAGCAACCATGTCACTGCAATAGCTTCTTCTACGTCATCTTTCTCCATTTTTTTCTTTTCTTCTACAATGCGTAGCCTGGTTTCTGCATGTGGGTTCTACAAATCAAATCAAGAGCACAGTAGTGAAAATTTCGGCTGAAACATCATTAAATTAGCCAAACAATTTTCTTTAGCCAAAATAGTGGAGCTAAAAATGACCAGCAATGCTAGAAAACTGTTAGAAATCTCGGGTAAATCTGTTAGAAAAAGGATATTGTAAACAACATTAAGTTTATTGTTAATGTTGTTATTATTGTTGTTCATGTTAGTGTTATTGTTGTTTAATGTTGTTATTATTGTTGTTCATATTAGTGTTAATACCCTTAACTACTAAGAGTAGAGTAAGTTATGGAATAACATGACAGTTACGTTCTGTACATACAATTATGCCAAAAGAAAGGAATGAAGTGCCTTCACATACCTTGTCGTCGAAAATACTCTACTTTCCATGGATCCTTGTAAGCTCTTAAGAATGGTTATCTACACCCTATGAATGATTTAAATCACACACAAATCAATATACGGAGAACAGATTCTGTTAAGACATTTTATCGAATACCCTATACGCGTAGAAAGTATACTTCTTCTATATCGAAAATCTATTCATGTAGCAACACAATGCCTTCTTAACCTTCTTCCTTAGTTACTACATTATTCCAACAGTTCAGTAATTACACATGCAGCCTCCCAAATTGGGAATGTAATTGTATACACCCAAGAACAAGAATTGTTACCTATGTCGGATTTCATGACGAGAACCTTCGGAAAATTTATTCACCCAGCACAAGTTCCAGTAGACAGGGACCCGTCCAAAACTCGATTTCGAGGAAGCTCTAGGTCGCGGTTTGGATTTTGATTCCTTATGCTTGTTCACAACTTTGGTTTACGGGAACTAAAGCCCATAATATCTTGAATTTTCTCCCTTTTTGGGTAAGCAGAGCATTCGGCAATTCTCCAAAATTCGACCAAGAATTTCAGAGGATTATAAATAGAGACTTATCCTTTCTAACGGAGGTGTATCGCTTTCTTCTCCAAGAACAAATTTTCTAAAAATGCTTTTGAGAAATGAAGGTTTTGCAGAGATAAAAGAGGTTGAAGAGATGGAGACCCTATATCACAGGGAGGGTGAGTCATTTTGATGTTGTGAAGCTGCCACTTTTGTGTTACAAAAGCCTAGTCACTCAGACGGTGATATGATATTACACGTAGCATCCACTATCTATTGTCCCCAATTAATAATTAATAATACACACAATTAAATTCTAGATTCCAGTTCACTTAAAACCGTATGACTTATAAAACCTTCGTGTACCCAATGTCATAATTCTTATAATATGACACTAGTCCGTAGCCTCCTCGGGGACATATAATTATTATTATTAATCTATGTCGTCACACTTGTTAAATTTAAATTATTCCGAGATCACATCCTTTTATATACTAATTTCCTTATTAGTATACGCAAATACAACATACACTTCCCGGGGTCCGGGTGTACTTGTCGACGTTTATGGGTGCAAACCATTACCCGAAATTTTGAGGGGTTATAGATGTGCTTTAATTTCACATTGTTAACACTTCGTCATACATAATTTGGCCGCTGCAAATGATGATCTTCTGAATCTATTAATCACTAATGATATGATTGTTAATTCAAGGGACATGGCAATGAAAGGGAGAGGCTTATAATGGAGATGGAAGCTGTCAAACAGGAACATGCATCCCTTGAGAGTCAGTTAGTTTTTCTGAACAAACAAATTGATGATCTTGCATCTGAAGTGGATTCCAAGAAGGCAAAGGTGATTTTTGCAGAAAATCTACACACAACATAACAGTTACTTTTGTTGCTAAACTAAAATGAAGAATATTAATATTTACTTATCTGTTTTCTTTGGTAACTTTCTTTGTGAGTTTTCTTGACTTTTCTCTTGCAGGTTGCTTCTTTGAAAGATGATCATGGGCTGGCCCAGTCAGAACTTAACTCAGCTCATCTGAAGATCAAGGAATGTGATTCTCAAATCTCAAACATTCTCAAGGAGAAGCAGCAACTTCAGAATAAAATTAGCGAGACCAATCATGAGAAGAAGAGAATGGAAAATGAGGTTTACTGACCATTTATCCTTGTGTGCTTGTTCTTCTTCTTGATATCTTTTATGGGAAACTAACTTCTTTCATCCTAACCTTGTCACAGGTGAAGCGCATGGAGATGGAAAGATGTGACGGTTTTTAACCGTCACACAAAATTCGCGGCAAAATTTGAAAAAAGGAGCGAAATATTCAAATCCAAAATTCAAAGATGTGACGGTTTTTAACTGTCAAATATAACCGTCACCAAAAACCGTCACACAGATTTGGTGGGGAAATTTCGCGGGAAAATTTAAAAAATGGAGGGAAAATTCAAATTCCAAATCAAAAGGTGTGACAGTTTTTATCTGTCACACATAATCGTCATCAACAACCGTCACAAGATGTGACGGTTTTTACAACCGTCATCAATTCGTGATACCGGCTACAATGACACTTAAAATAACCGTCATAAACCCCCCGGGTTTTTCTTGTAGTGTGAGATCAGTGGGATAGAGTGAATGCAATGGTTCAGGCTTGGTTGATGAATTCAGTTTCTAATGGTTTACTTAGTAGTGTACTATATGTATGAAGTATGGGAAGATTTAAGAGAAATGATTGATAAGGTAGATGGATAAAGAACTTATGATCTTCATAGAGAAATAACTACTTTAACTCAAGGAAGTTCAAGTGTGGCTAAATATTTCTCCAAACTCAAGACATAGTGGGTAGAATTTCAATCTTTAGTTCTTGATGCCCTAAGTCTAAGGAATTTGTAAAATACCTTCAAAGACAAAAATTGTACCAATTCTTGATGAGCTTAAATGAGAATTATATGCAAGCAAGAAGCCAAATATTGTTAATGTCTCCATTGCCTACGGTTAATAAGACATATTCTATGATTACTAGTGATGAAAATCAAAAGTCAATCACTGCTAAATTTGTTGGACTATTAGGTGTTGGTCCTAGTGTATTTAGTCACAATTTAGGCCATGATCCTACTGCTATGTACTATATAGCATGTCCAAATTCACAAAAATTCAAAAAGAATTTTAATCTGTTCTGCGAAGTCTGCAAAATGAAGGGTCATACTAAGGAATTTTGTTATAGGTGGTTGGTTATCCTCCAAGTTTCAAGTCAAAAAGAAAAGAACATGTTGATCATAATGTATATGCAAATGATAGTTATGGTGAAACTGAGAAAATAGGCAAACCCAGTTATATGATAAGTCTACTACAATGACAAATTCAAGTTAGTGGCAAGTTGGAGGAGCACATATATTCTCTAGAGATCAATACGAACATATTGTACAACTATTGAATTACAACATGAATGCACAATAATCTAATATGATGTAGTCTAAAGCTACTCAACCTCAAGGATTAACAACTACTCAATCATCTGCAAATGCAGCAGGTATGGATAACCATAAAGCCTTACTAGTAGCAAATATGCTTAAACAATTGATTATAGACACCGATGTCACTAATCACATGACGTCTGATATACAATTGTTAAATAAAACAACTAGAGTGAAAAATGCATCTTATTCTAAGAATGTACATTTACCTAATGAAGAGATGTGAGTGTGACTCATACATGGTCAAGTACTATATCAAATAGAAGCACTCTTAATAATGTATTTTACTTACCACATTTCAAATACAATTTAATGTATGTGTCCCAACTCATCAGAAAATTACAGTGTGCAGCCACCTTCTATCTTGATTTCTATTTATTTCAGGATCTTTACAATAGGAGGGTGAAGGAGATTGATAGGTTGCAAGCTGGTTTATACATGTTAGAGAATCAACCAACAACAAAACATCTAAATGAACCATTGAAGTTAGGACTAAATGTGAGAAAGGCTAAGAAACCTACTAAGGAACCTGCTGCAATGCCTGAGGAAGAAATAGAATTGTTGCACAAAAGATTTGGACATACTTCTAGTACTATTTTAAGTAAACTGATTAGAGCACAGTCTGATGTTATAACTAGTACTATAAAGAATTGTAATATGTGTTAATGTGCTAAACAATGTAGACTTTCTTTTTCAACTAGTAATAATAAAAGTACTTCCATATTTGATCTTGTTCATATGGATGTTTGGGGGACTTATAAAGTCCAAACTCATAATGGAAACAAATATTTCCTAACAATAGTAGATGATTTTACAATAATGACTTGGATATATTTACTTAAACTAAATCAGATGTATGTGTTGTAATTCAACAATTCCTTATATTTTTGTATATCCAGTTCAATAAACCAGTAAATTAATTAAAACTGATTATTGAATAGAATTTGTAAATAATGTATTAGGATGTATGTGCTATGCAAAAGATTTGTCAGTATTTGATAAACTACAATTCATAGTGAAAATTTGTGTCATGATGGGATATTCTGAAATACAAAAGGGATATATTCTATATGACATACAAAACAAAATATTCTTTGTCAATATAGATGTTACTTTCAGGGAAACTAAGTTTCCTTTCAAAACAGAAACACCAGAAAGATAAATTTTTCTGCATAATCAAATTGGGAAGCCTGATGATGACTATTATATTACATATATATATATATATATATATATATATATATATATACTTGCACATGATTATCAAGCTACTATACAAGAAGATTCAGATCAAATGCATCATGCAGCAGAGAATGTTCAAAACATCTATCTACCCTCATCAATTGAAATTGTAACAACATATACAAACCAAAATGATACAATGCAGATACATCATCCTACACTACCCATGACTCAGACTCAGAATCATCCCCATAATATAATCTTTACCAGATCAAAATAACCTCCAATTTGGCTTAAAGACTTCATCACAAATAAACCTGATTCAAATACTCCATACTCTATAGCCAATTATATATCCTATGAAACACTCTCACCAAATATAAAGTTTTCCTCACTGCATTTTAAGAAATAACTGAACCAAATAATTACACTCAGGCATCCAAGAATCTAAGATGAGTGGATGCAATAAAAACAGAAATCACAACACTACGAGACAATCAC
This sequence comes from Przewalskia tangutica, assembly GCA_029844215.1. Lineage (NCBI taxonomy): Eukaryota > Viridiplantae > Streptophyta > Magnoliopsida > Solanales > Solanaceae > Przewalskia > Przewalskia tangutica. The sequence continues at coordinate 93,883,134 of CM056724.1, read as the reverse complement.
ATATGGTATATCTTTTCCCTACCTGAAGGCAAATCTCCAATATGGTGTAAATGGATTTACAAGATCACAAAGAAACATGAGAAATTGAAAGGCTAAAAGCTAGATTGGTGGCAAAAGGATACAGTCAAAGAGAAGGTATTGATTACCAAGAAATATTCTCTCCAATAGTAAAAACGGTTACTGTGAGATCTATTCTATCCATATCAGCATCTAGACACTGTCACATACATTAAATGGATGTGTATAATGCTTTTCTACAATGAGATCTACATGATAAAATCTGTATGGAATTACCTCAAAGATTTATCAGTTAGGGGAACAAACAAGTATGCAGACTGATTAAATTCTTGCATGGACTTAAACATGCTCCAAGATTGCGGAACTTTAAACTCACAGAGGCACTACTTCAAATGAAGTTCAAACAGTCACAATATGATCATTCATTGCTCATAAAGAAACGGACAAATGGATAACTTTAATATTGGTCTATGTGTATGATATGCTGATAACTGGAGATCACATGAAATAAATAGAAGAAACAAAACAAGATTTACCACAAGCTTTCAAAAATAAAAATTTGAGAGAACTGAAGTATTTATGGACATAGAATTTGCAAGATCGGAAAAAAGAATTTTAATGCACCAAAGAAAATATACTTTAGAACTTATTTCTGAGCTTGGTCTGGTTGCTGCTAAAGCTATTAACACTCATATTGACTACAACATGAAGTTAACTACTAAGGAGTATGATGATCATATCCAAAAGTGTCAAGAAACAGGAAGAGAGAAGATCAAGACAAAAGATGAATTACTGAAGGACATCAGTTTATATCAAAGGCTGATATGTAAACTGCTTTATCTCATAGTCACAAGACCAAGACCAGATATAGCCTACAGTGTTCATACACTTAATCAATTCCTATAACAACCAAAGAAATCACACTTTGATGTTGCACTTAGAATATTCAGGTATATCAAAAACCAACCTGGACAAGGTATATTAATATCCAAAGAAAGCAGAAACGATAACATCATATTGTGATCTTGTTGTCTTGCACGCCTTACACGAAGTCGATTCGAATACATTATCAAATTTGGAGACTCACTTATATCATGAAAATCAAAGAAACAGTCTACAATTTCCAAAAGTTCAGCTAAATTAGAATACAACCTAGCAAGAACAATTGCTGAACTAACTTGGATACTTGGCATATTGGAAAAGATTGAGATCAATATTGACTTATCAGTGATAGTATTTACTGACAGCAAATCAACAATCCAAATAGCAACAAATCATGTGTTCCAAGGACTAAACATATAGAAATAAACCTACATTTCATAAGAGAAAATATTCAAAAGGGAATGGTGAAAACAGAATACATCAATATTGCCAACCAACCTGCTGATCTTCTTACGAAAGGATTTAATAAACTTCAACATCAATATTTGTGTTTCAAGTTTGGATTACTGAACATCTTCACAGTATCCAGCTTGAGGGGAACTGTTGAAAGAACAAACAAAAGTTGAAGTTAGTTAAGAAGTTAGGTTGTTAGTCAAGAAGTTAGTTAAGTAGTTAAAGAAGTTAGTTATAGTAGTTAATGTCTAACTAACTTAAAGAGAAAGTACAATTCATGTAAGTGTAAAAATACATATTGATAGTAATTGCAAAATGTAGCTTTAATAAAGAATAACAACAAAATCTTCTCTTTACAAATTTACAAACTTACAATCTTCTCTTCTTCTCCCCTCTTGTTTTACATTGATACATCTTCAATTCATTCACCGTTGAGATGAGAATTTCATCACAACCAACCAACTTAGATACTACATCCTTACCAAGATAAGCCTTTCTCCGCCTACATGCCTCCAAAATTAAATTGGCTTTTTCTTGAAGACTAGTTTAACTTATATAGTAAGATTTATTTTAAATTATTAGAGACAGTACAAAAATGTATACATTATCAACGTATATAAGTTAAACTCAAATTTTGTTAATTTGTTTGTTATCTTATCTTATACAAAGAAATGGATCCAGTATTTATACATTAATTAATACTTCTTATATTTTATATTATATATGATAATGTTTGATTTGATATGGAATTTAATATGGTGACTTAACTTGAGTCTTTATATGCCCCTCATAACAAAATAAAATTTTATAAGACATAAATTTATATTTTTATATCATAATATTTCACTCATGATATGATTTCAGTTTATAAAGAACTTAATATTTTCTTTGTCCTAATGTATGTGACATAGTTGAAATTTTGAGATTAAAACTTCTAAACTTTGATAGTGATCAAGTTCTGACATAAAAACTTTAAATTTTTTAATTTTTTTTTATATTTGAAAATTAAGTAAAAAGTTACTATAAATCACAGTAATAAACATCTTAATTTTTTTAAAAGTATATAAAGAAATTTTAATTAAAGAAAAATTTGGTTGACTCGAAATTTTAACTGTGTCACATAAATTGTAATGAAGGGAGCATGTAATTCGGTTGCTAAAGTACAAAAATTAAAAGAAAAAGGACATTGAGAGGTCACCCGCAAAAAAAGGCTCAAGAACCCTATTTTGGACTTAATACCCCGAGTTGGCCGTTCGACCCGAAATATTGTCAAGCGCTAGCCGCCCTACCCATTCACTACAAAAAAAAAACTTTTTGTGTCACTTTAGTCGCCACAAAAAATCGAAAAGTCGTCACTAAAATGTTCGCTGCAAAAAGAACAAGATTATTTGTGGTGACTTTTGTTACACCCCGTAGTTTCAACACATGAATAAGAGAACGTACGTAAGATGTTAAGGTTTGAATCGTGAAACGATAGAAGATACGTTTTTTCCTTAAGAGAAATTTCGAAAACCTCGTGAAGGAAAAAGACGTATTAAATGGAATTTGGTTCTCAAATTTGGTATTTGAGACTTTTTGAATATATAAGAATTATGGATTTTTAAGTTCGGATTTGGTCACGTGGGGCCCACGGGAAAATTTTACGATTTTGTGGGGCCCACAATAATATTTTCGATATTTTGGCCAATATGGACGTTTTTGGAAGATGAAAATATTTTGGACCAAGTGTGGGGTGACACGTGTCACCCACACTTGGCTTGACTTAGATATTTTGGAGACAAGTGGAGGTGGGACCCACTCCACTTGTCCTTCATCTTGACCTTACATATGGATTCATCTTGACCCTTGGTTGTCTTATAAATACAAGGGGAGGTGCAAGACAAGTTCAACACTTAAAAATTTTGAGCAAAACCAATGGTGCTCTCGGCCAAGGTTGGGCAGATTTCAGCCAACTTTGGATAGGTATATCTCCTGGTATACGAGGAATTTTTAGGTGTTTCAAAAGTCTAAAATGCAGTTCGTCGAGTCTAGTTTCTAACTCAACAAACCGTTCATCGATCGGACATCGGATTAAATAGTTATGGACGTCACAAGTTCAGCTGACAAAACAGTGAGCAAAAACGCTACACTAGGCCGAAAATGAGGGTGAAACCCTAGGCTTGTTCGTCGACTTTTCGGATGCAAAACTTGAAGAGAAGTTGGTTATAAGCTTGTGGTGGATTCTTGTGTATGATTGAAACATAAATAAAAGGAGCTAAACTTGCTAAGGATCGACTTTAAACTTGGATTACTTTGGGCTATATTGAGGTAAGAATCATTTGTCATCTTAATGTAATGGAAGATTACATATTGTTATAATTAACGGATGAACCTATGGTTAAAAGAATGAAGAGTAAGAAGTTCATTACACTTGTTGACATCTTATAATGAAGGAAATGTTGTTATTGACAATTTATACGAAGTATATAACATGTCGGATGAGAATTAGATTGTAGAAGTTTTGGAAAGAACTTGATATAATGTTGTTGTTGTTGGCCGAGAATGACATATTGTTGTTGTATATGTGGGGCAGAATTTTACACGTCCTAAGTTGGCGTGTAGTCCCATTTGGTTACATGTTGGTTATGCCCTTAAGTGTGGCTTGTTGATTGTTGAGATTCGGGCCTTGGAAAAAGGTGGAAAAATACGTACAAACAGGGAAAGTGCTGCCCAAATTTTCGTAGAATAAGTGACCTTATACTTGGTGTTATTCTGCCTTGGAAAGCTAGAAGTTGATAGACGTATTATGGTCATTATAGGTTGACATTCTACGTGCGGCGTTTTCTACTTGGCTTGTGGAATAGCCAATAAAGGTTGAAGTACTTTGGAGCGTATTGCTACTTGTCGTGTTGGTTAGTCGTCACGAGGTATGTGAACTTCTTCCTTCTTTGACATGATTTTAGTAAGTCTATGTGACTTGAATTATTTGGTAAGTTTATGTGACTTGAATTATTTGGTAAGTTTATGTGACTTGAATTATTTGATAAGTCTATGTGACTTGAATTGTTGATAAGTCTATGTGACTTGAATTATTTGGTAAATCTACGCGACTTGATAGATTTCTTAAAGATTATGAGACTTTGATTTAAAGTTATGAGGCTTGATTTTCAAAGTTATGAGATTTGATTTCTTTAAAGTTATGAGACTTGATTTTCAAAGTTATGAGATTAGATTTCTTTAAAGATTACGAGACTTTGATTTAAAGTTATGAGACTTGATTTTCAAAGTTATGAGATTTGATTTCTTTAAAGTTATGAGACTTGATTTTCAAAGTTATGAGATTTGATTTCCTTAAAGGTTATGAGACTTTGATTTAAAGTTATGAGACTTGATTTTCAAAGTTATGAGATTTGATTTCTTTAAAGATTGTGAGACTTTATTTTTCAAGTTATGGGGCTTGATTTCTAAAGTTGAGACTTGATTATTTTAAAAATTAAGAGACTTGATTATTTTGAAAGTTAAGAGACTTGATTTTTTTGAAAGTTATGAGACTTGAGCTATCTTGGAAAGTCTATGTGATTGATCGATTTAAAGAGAAGTAACTTGATTTAAAGGTATGAGTTACTTGAGATTTGAAAGTAGAAGTTACTTGATTTCAAAATCTTGAATTGAATTTCTAAAGGTGTAGTAACTTGATTTGGAAAGTATAGATTACTTGATTTCGATAGCAAAAGTATTTTGGGGTTCAACTCCCTAATATTGCAGGAAACGATTCTCTTTATAAAGAATAGATGTACGTAGTACTTTGGGTTTAACTCCCTTACATGACATGATAATGTCTTGGTTGTATTAAAAGCAAAGATGTGGTAGTGCTTTAATTTTCTAAAAATGGAAGTTGTTATAATGGCTTTATGGGAAGTTTGTTATAACAGTTTTGTGGAAAGTCAAGAGATGGTTTGAAATGTTATAAGGAAATCATGTGAGAATGTCCATGATTAAATCCTTAATATAATACATGAAACGAAAGTGCCTTGAGTTTATAAAGTGAGTGTACGGCGGACGTACAATTGTTGTAATGGATCTTACTCCTTAATTTTCTATGTGATAGTGCCTTGGAGTTATAAAATGAAAGACTTGTTAGTGTCTTGATAGTTCTAAAAGGATATTCATTCTATTTATGTAACGAGAGTCGAAGATGATTTAAAGTGTACATAGTTGCTTGTGAAAACTATATGTGTACTTGATATTTGGACCGCGTCCCTCACTGGAGGGCCGACAACATTGTTGTATTAATTACTTGAACATGCTTACATGATGGAGGAATTCCATGTGCGTGGTTCCATTGTTGTATTATTTACTTGGACGTGCCGATAGTGATGAAGGATTCCACGGGCATGCTTCCACTATATTGTTCCATGGACATGCTTGCACCGATGAAGGATTTCGGAGGCATGCGGCCATGATGCGGGTTCAATTCCCTGATGATATTATTATTCTATGGACTAGCTCTCCATGAAGACATGTACCCGAGATGTAGGATTCCACGAGCATGTTGTATATTATTATTATTATTCCATGGACTAGCTCTCCATGAAGTCATGTACCCGAGATGCAGGATTCCACGGGCATGATATATATATATATATTACATTTGCGCCTGCCGACAGTGACGAAGGATTCCACGGGCATGCTTCCACTATATTGTTCCATGGACATGCTTACACCGATGAAGGATTCCGGGGGCATGCGGCCATGATGCGGGTTCAATTTCCGGATGATATTATTATTCCATGGACTAGCTCTCCATGAAAACATGTACCCGAGATGCAGGATTCCACGGACATGTTGTATATTATTATTCCATGGACTAGCTCTCCATGAAGTCATGCATAGACGCAGGATTCCACGGCATGATATATATATATATATATATATATATATATATATATATATGTATATGTATATTACATTTGCGCCTGCCGACAGTGAAGAAGGATTCCACGGACACGCTTTGATATTGCGGGCTTGAGACCCATGGTTAGAAATGCATAATGATTCTGAGGGCATGTGTCCCTGAATGTGTCATGGCTTTCATATGTTGAAATGGTGTTGATTTCATAAATGAAAGGGTTCAGTGGTTTCATGATTTGAAATGAGGTGGTAAATCTCATTTTGTAAAGTCAGGGCTTAAAAGATAAAGTTGATTTTCACTACTTTCATATTAATAAACAACATTTGTCTCGTTATTTTGGTTGTCGTACTTGCCTCATGTGTTATATTTGGACTGTGTGGTTTTATATACTTATATATATATATATATATATATATGTATATTACATTTGCGCCTGCCGACAGTGACGAAGGATTCCACGGACACGCTTTGATATTGCGGGCTTGAGACCCATGGTTAGAAATGCATAATGATTACGAGGCACGTGTCCTCGAATGTGTCATGGCTTTCATATGTTGAAATGGTGTTGATTTCATAAATGAAAGGGTTCAGTGGTTTCATGATTTGAAATGAGGTGGTAAATCTCATTTTGTAAAGTCAGGGCTTAAAAGATAAAGTTGATTTTCACTACTTTCATATTGATAAACACTGTTGTACTGTTATTTTGGTTGTCGTACTTGCCTCATGTGTTATATTTGGACTGTGTGGTTTTATATACTTAAAAATGCATAGTTGACTCTCAGTGTTATAATAGTACAGTGTTACAATGATACGGTGATACAGTAGTACTGTTACATCCCGTAAGTCCAGGACATGTATAAGAGAATGTATGTAAGGAATCAAGACTTGGAAATTAGTACGAAAGGGAGAATTGTTTTTCCGACGGAAAATCTTCCGAACGTCGGAAAGGAAAAATGTTCGTTGATGAGAATTTGATTCTCAAAATGTATTATTTGAGGATTATGGAACTTATTAACATTATGGAAATTTATTTTTACGGATTTGGTCATGTGGGGCCCACCCGAGGAATTTTACGTTTTGTGGGGCCCACGAGGGTTACGGAATTTTATGGACGAATGAGAGGGCGACACGTGGCACCTCCCCCCCCACTTGGCCTTGGACAAAAATTTGCAAGGGTATAATGGTCATTGACCATGGTAAAAGATCAAGTCTTGCTAGCTTGAGATTGTTGACCAAGTCAACTTGTCCACTTGGCTTTACATTAATTGTCTTTCATCCTAGACCACAAGTGTATTAATCCAAGTCCTCCATTGTGTTATATTTTCACTACACTAGTGCAAGACAAGCTCCCCAACACTTACAAAAATTTCACACTTTGTTCTTCAAGCACATAGCTCTCGGGTTCAAGGTCAAGTTCACAAGAAAATTTTGTAGTTTTGATCCTTTGTTCACAAGACTTTAACCCAATGTCCCTAAGGGTATTGTAAGGATATCTCAATAGAAAGATTTTGGAAAAACGGCGTTTTCGTATTAGTCGCAAGACGGAAACTTAAGGAGTTCTTCAACTTTGAAGTTGGAACTTGAAGATGGGTTCTTCATAGGCTTCTAAGGAGTGCTTGAAGCGGATTGGAACATAAGGAAAGGAGCTAAGAATTGCTAAGGCGCGACTTTGAATCTTGAAATTTTTTAAGGGCTTGTAAAGGTATAATCTTGTCGTTTTAGTAATTAAGATTACTTGTTGTTGTAGCTATGGATATTAGCAAGCATGAGTTATATAGTATGAAGTTTGATAAGTGTATTGACTATTGGAACCCAAATCCGAAAACTAGCATGTTTAGCTTTAAGATTACAATTCAAGTCGATTATTAGTTTAAGTCGTCGCATGTTGTATAAAGAAGGAAATTGTAGTTGTTGAAGTTGTTTATGACTATATAACATGTTAGACCTTAGAACTTGGAATTGGAAAAGGGTTGGAAAAGACTTTAAATTGTTGGTTGTTGTTGGCCGAGAATGGCTTGAATATGGAACTACTTCGTATAAATTGTGGGGCGGAATTTTACACGTATTGTAAGGCGTGTAATCCCCTTTGTTTGGTTGTTGTTTTGAGCCTTAAATGTGGCGTGTTGGTTATTGTATTCGACCTTGAAAAAGGTGGCAAAGTGAGTAGAAACAAAGGAAGTCTTTGCCGATTTTCCGTAGAATTAGAGACCGTATACTTAGTATTATTCTACGTTAGAGACTAGAAGTTGATAGTCTTGTTGTGACCATTATAGGTTGACACTTCTACGTACGGCGTATTCGGCTTAGCTTGTGGATTTAGCCGAAAAGGTATGTGAACTATCTCCTCTTCTAGCATGATTCCTTAAGATAAAGAAAGTATTTCCTACTCCTTAAATGATCCATTCCTTGGTTGTATTTGGACTGCCTAAAGTAAAATTTGTTCTATGTACTTCCTTGATTGTACTTTGATGTTTAAATTGTAAGTTGTATAATCCATTGCCTTAGTGAAGTTTGGATTCTTAAAGAGTGGAAGTATTTTACTTAAAGTACATAGAGTCTTGAAAAGGAAGTGGTTTCCAAACCTTTTGGCTAGTGCCTTAGTTCCAAAACCTAAAGGTCATTATAATGACTTTAGGGGAGTCAAAGGAGTGATTTACTTAATTGTTTTAAAAGAGGAGAAATGACATGATTTAAGAGAAGTAACTTGTTTTAAAGGTGTGAGTTACTTAAGGTTTAAAAGTAGAAGAAACTTGTTTTCTATATATTAAGAGACTCGAAGTATTTTTGAAAGTTAAGAAACTTGATTTGAAAGTTTGTGATACTTGGTTTTAAGTATAAGTCTCTTGGTTATAAAAAGAATGAAATTGTCTAAAAACCATAAAGGGTTATAACGACTTTATGGGAAGTTGGTTAGAACGGCTTTATGGAAGGTTTAGAAAATTGTCTATTTTGATTAATGGGCATAAGTTGCCTTGATTGTGAAAATTTGAAGTTACTTGATTTCAAGCTTTGAATGAGTTTTCTAAGAGTGTAGTAACTTACTTTGAAAAATAGACACACCTTGATACTACGGGTGTTAGTATCTTGGGGTATTACATAAAAAGGAGTCTTTTGAAAAGAATGTACGTACGTAGTACTTTGGCTTGATTAATTGAGAATTATTCTAAGTGTGCCTTGATAAGTACTTTGGCTTGATTAATTGAGAATTAGTCTAAGTGTGCCTTGATAAGTACTTTGGCTTGAATACTTGAGAATTATTCTAAGTGTGCCTTGATAAGTACTTTGGCTTGATTAATTGAGAATTATTCTAAGTGTGCCTTGATAAGTACTTTGGCTTGATTAAGTGAGAATTATTCTAAGTGTGCCTTGATAAGTACTTTGGCTTGATTAATTGAGAATTAGTCTAAGTGTGCCTTGATAAGTACTTTGGCTTGATTAATTGAGAATTATTCTAAGTGTGTCTTGATAAGTACTTTGGCTTGATTAATTGAGAATTAGTCTAAGTGTGCCTTGATAAGTATTTTGGCTTGATTAATTGAGAATTATTACATGTGTGCCTTGATAAGTACTTTGGCTTGTTTAATTGAGAATTTCCTATGTGTGTTGGTAATAGCCGATTGTGTGCTAGTGGTATATCATTCATTTCGGGGTCATTCCCCGGGTTTGTGGCATTTGCATATTCCGTGGATTTGCTACCCACGATGCGAGGAATACCTCATGCGACTCATGAGCTTATGCAGTGAAATAGTCCCGTGCGGGCGGGTCCGACCTATCACGAGGAATACCTCGCGAGTCCGTAAGGGCTTATGCGGGTGAAATAGTCCCGTGCGAGAATACCTCATGCGGGTCCACGCGACTATGCGGGTGAAATAGTCCCGCGAGTAGGATTGCTTAATGATCTGCGGGCGGGTGATCTGCTTTGATCGTGAGCTTCCTAGTTTATATTGTAAGTATACTACTATTTACTCTCATTGTTAGTAAGGCCTGATGTCTTGTAATTTGATTATCATGGATTTGGCGGTGATGAAGGATTCCACGGGCATGATTGATATTATGGGCGTGAGACCCGTGGTTATATTTTAGTAATGACTTTGAGGCGTACGTCCACGACTTGATATGGTATTATGTATTGTGTATGCTTGTAGGTTGGCTATCATACATGTCTCGTATTTTTAGATTCTATGATTTCATTCTGATGCTGTTTCACATACTTGGTACATTCTTGTCTTGACCTCGCCCGAGTGCGTTAAATCTGCGAGTTTAGTCTGTTGTTTGGTGATCGGCAGTGTAGGACCGCTCGAGTTTTGGATAGCTCATACATTGGGAGTTTAGCTTTTTGGTATAAGTTCTTTCAAGATGTGCTTTATGCGATTATGAAGTGCATGGGGCCTTGTCCGTCATAGTTCGAGATAACTCTTAAAGGTCTTTATTCATATGTAGGATTGGACTCGTATGCGGTGTAGTGTCTTTTGCGTATATATTATATGGCGCATCGGCTTTGCCGCTTATGCGTATGTTGGTTTTAAAAAAAAGGGTGTTATTTAAATTCGCATTTGCTTAGTTGTTAAGGTAGAAGGGTGCCGTGTAGGGCACGATCCAGCTTGGGTTCGGGCGTGACAAATCTGATAATCTGAGTACATTTGGCTTTGATTTCATATGACACGATAGTATCTGATATTTGATTTCATACTTTCCCCTGTCATTCTTTTGTACCATTATGATCTTATTTCATGTACTTCATGTTTACATACTTGGTACACTTGTTATCTTGACCTCGCCCGAAGTGCGTTAAATGTCCGCAGGTTTAGGTACACAGTTGTGGATCCGCGAACTTAGGATCCTGGTTCATCATTTTGAGATAACTCCAATGTTCCGGAGCTTGTCATTATGGTTAGGTATATTCAGAGGTACGGCGGGGTCTTGTCCCGTCATAGTGTTTGTCCAAACTCTTGAAGTGCATGATTCATATGTAAATTTGGGTGACTAGAGTTGTATTTACATTGTTGAACAGTGTAGACCCTTTCGGGTGACTTATATGACGGCAGCCTTATCGGCTTTGCCTTTGTTTTAAGAAAAAAAAGTGTTATTTATCTTCCGCGGTTTATTGTGTTGTATGAATAGAAGGGTGCCCAGATAGGGCACCAGTCGCGGGCCCGGGGTTCGGGGCGTGACAACTTTAGTCGCCACTAAAGATCAATGAAAAAAATTCTACTGGGCTTTCAAAGTACATCTCAAACATGTATAATATGTGTATTAATAGTAAGTATATGTTAATTTAATCTTCAAAAAATTATCTTTCTAACATATATAATATGTGTATAATTAGTAAGTATACATTAATTATATATTTATTAAATAGAAATTATATGTTGAGTATACATATTTTATACACAAATTATACAACAATGATATATTTTCTATATATACTTTATGGATATATATTTTATACGAGAATGATACAATTTATATATGTGTGATATATTTTTTCTATACATATACAATAATGATACATATTCTATACAATAATGATATAATTTTTATACGTATGATATATTTTTTCTATATATATAACAACGATACAGTTATATGCCTATGCTGAAATTAGTTAAAAATGACGAGTAAATAAAATTATGTTGAAAAGACTAAAAAATAACCTTTAAAATTCTTGCACAACCAGCGTCAATAATTTCAGCGAATGAACATTTGTGTCCTTATCCCAAAATTAAATAACAGGGCAAAAATTATAGTGTGCGACAATGGAGAAAGTGAGGAAAATGGTGAACCAAATAGCCTATACACCACCCCAAGATAGGCTCCATACACTTTCAACACTCCAACTTTCTCTCATACCTCTTCTCTCATTAGCTTCCACTCTATACGGCGTCGTACTTCCCTTCCGCCATCGCCTTTATCAACTTGGTCTGCTTCACAAAGACAGGTAAAATTAAAATTCATTTGCACTTTTGTCCCTATATTATACTGATCTTATCTTTAATTTTTGCCTTCCGGGGCATATGTTGTTCCGACACAAGTACAAAATAGGGACAAAAGTGCAAATATTCATTCTAATTAATAACTCTAATTTGTAGCTAAATTTGAGATTAATTAATGCTTTTGAAACTGTAAGGTTGCCGGTACCAGTGATTAGCGTTGGGAATTTAACTTGGGGAGGTAATGGGAAGACTCCGATGGTTGAATTTCTCGCAGTTTGGTTGGCTGGTGCCGGAATTTCGCCTCTTATATTAACAAGGGTACTCGTTTTTTCTTCTTCTCATTCTTCTTGATAGCCCTCTCTATCCATCTGTTTCATCATCTATGATGGTATTTGATTGAATATGAAATTTGATATGTTAAGCACCCAAGGGTGCGGCGGTGGCCCAGTGATCAATGAAGTGTGTTGAGAATATGAGTTTTTGTACAAATTCCAGCAAATCTGTGTGGACAGAGTTACTCGCTATATGGTGGGAGATAGCACATACCTGTGAAATTAATCGAGGTGCGCACAAGCTGGACTACAATTATAAAAAGTAGTAGTTGTTAAGTTGACTTGTAAAATTATACTATTAGTATTAGTAGAAGAAAATATTGAATTAATAGCGAAATAGTTAGGAAGTTAGCTAGCGTTTGGCCATAGATTTTGGATCTGTTTTTGAAAATTTATATTCAAATATCTGTTTGGCCATGAAATTTGATCAGATTTTGAAGATTTATTTTCAAAATATTTGCAAGTTCCAAAAACTAGGTCAGACCAGCATTGGGGAGAAATTTCACTTCCACTCACAAAGTTTCAATTTTTTTAAAGTAAAATACATGTCCAAACACAACTTCAAGTTTCAACTTCGAAATCTATGGCCAAACGGGAGCTTAGCGTGATAAAAAAAAAGTGCATGAAGATTAAAATTTGAATAGTTAAAGGAATTTGCTTTCCAAAAGTTCAATGAAGTAATCCTATTAATGAAAAGGTATCAAGTACTTTGCAATGTAATTGTGATGACAAGAGTGTCATATAAATTGCAACAAGAGGGATACTTTATAAATCCATATATTAGTTTTTTCATATTTATTTGAAATGAATGAACCCATTTCTTTTCTATTTCAACTACATCCAATTTGTTAACTTTCCAGGGGTTTATTACTATTTACTACCACAAAGGAACCCTGTAAATGGGTCACTCTTCTGCTTTATTGAAAGTGGATGATCTACTGTTCTATCTTCTCGATTATTGTCTTTCTGTATTAATCTCATGTCCGACCTAGTCGCAATCTGGTCCAACATTAGTTACCTAATTCCAAGATAGGACTGGTGTTTGTTTGTGGTATTCAGTTGTTTTTGCTTTTTTGTCCTTTTTGTTGTACTTAATACCATTTGCAATACAAATTTCACTGTTTTACGTAAACATTAGAAAACGTTTCTTTCTGCAGGGTTATAGTGGTGCAGATGAAGCAAAAATGCTCCAAAGGCATCTGAATGGAACACCCGTGAAGATAGGTATAGGTGCAAACAGGGCTGCTACAGCTGCCCGTGTTCTGAAAAGATATGGCCACGTCAGACCTTGCAAGCATGGTAACACGGCTTTGGAGAGACTTCTCTCTGATGACAGAAAAGGAAATAGTTCTTATTCTGGCCAAATTGGGTTTGCAATCCTAGACGACGGAATGCAGGTCTGCACCAAAACTGCATGTTAATTGTTAATCACCTACTGATCGAACCGGAACTTTTTCGTTTATATTCAGTAAAACTAATTCATGTTATTCTTGGGTTAATATTGTGGCCATCTTTTTGTGGAATATGTAATACCTCTCCGATTCCTGCTACTGTGCTTAATCGCAATCCTTCTTATTTTTTCCTTTTGAGTTATAATTATTTTATCTTCTAAGCAATTCAAAATTGGATATTCAATCCTCAAACTTTGTATCCGGACCTAAATATGGCTGAACTTCATAATTAGGAGTATGATTGTTCGCTCCTTATTTCAACATATAACTTTTTACTCGCATTTTTTCAACTGTGGAAATCCGAAAGCAGCATATCAGTTTGTGGCGTGACATCGAGATTGTAATGGTGAATGCAATGATTCCATGGGGGAACCATCAGTTAATTCCACTTGGACCATTAAGGGAACCTTTGACCGCACTCTTACGCGCAGATCTAGTTGTAATCCATCATGCAGACATGGTATTACACTCTCTTTCTTCTGTAGATCTGATATAGCTTCTTGATACTTGTGAAGCATAATATTTGATTAGTAAAATTAGAAAATCAAATAGGAACACTGACATGCACTTAATTTGTTTGTCACTCAGGTCTCAGAAAAGGATATTGAGGCCATAGCATCAGAAATTTGTAAAGTAAAAAAATCTCTTCCTATATTCTTGAGCAGATTGACACCTTTATACTTTTTTAAAGCTGGCAACCTGTCTTGCAAATTGGCTTTGATGAACATCCGTAATACACTTATCTTATGTGTCTCAGCAATTGGATCTGCTGATTCTTTTGTTGAGAGGATAAAGAAGGTACAGTTCTTGAGTTCTCTTGTTTGATACTCATACAACCTTCTATCTTCTACTTCGCTTTGAAGTTTTGAGGTGGTTGAGTTCTTATTCAACTTCTCTCGTTGGTTTTATAACCGCAAGTTATTGTTCTCTCTTTTGTTCTAAAAAGTTGTAAACACTCTGCAGCTGGGGCCAGCATATGCTGATCGGCTGGACTTCAGTGACCATCATTTATTTCAAGCTAAGGTAAACATCATCTGTTTTTATTTGGCTTCTCGTTTTGCCCGTCTGTTCGTTCATAGACTAATAACGAGTGTATAGGAACTGTAAAGGTAGACGTTTAACGTAATTTCTCTTACATCATATGGCACCAGTAAATTGTCATCCACCTATTTTCCTTGCTCCACCTGGATTCTTTGAATTGATGTTGGCGCTGGACATTTTCATTTTTTTAAAAAATAACTTGAGTTTCACTTTGGTTCGCAAATAATGTTAGGATATTGACATGATCAGAATGAGACTTGGGAATCTTCAATCAGAGTTCGCTATGAAGCCTGTTGTTGTTGTAACAGAAAAGGTGAGTAAATCTTGCAAAAGGTATAATTTTTTTCTGTTTTTTGTTTCTTATAAAGAGATTCATGGGTTTGTTGTAACAAAAAGCACTAAGAAGAATGTTTCAAAATCAACAAGAGCCGTAACTGACCTTCTAACACAAGATGGAACAAATGTTGTTATTGTCAAAAGGGTGGGATCCAGGCGGACGGGTTCCATAGCATATTTCCAGCAATACAGGGAAATTACGGGACTAGAAAGCATGGAATAAGGTTAACAAAACCTAGAAAGCATGGAATAAGGTTAGCAAAACCTAGAAAGCATGGAATAAGGTTAGCAAAACCTAGAAAAGCAGGCGGTGGATGATTATTAAAGGACAAGAAAGAGTGAGGGGTTTTCGTGCCTTTCATTTTAAGGATATAAATTAAGATGATAACTATCTCTCAACTTGATGGTTTTCTTAATTTATATCCGAAAAAACATAGACCATTAAGTTTGTCCTTCGTGACCTTCCTCTTCCTATTGAGAAACATTTTTTTTTGGTTTCCCATCCGGTGCCCGGTACCGACATTGAGGCCACGACTAAATCCGGATTTGCGCGTGGGAGTTAAAGCGCTCCTTAAAGGCGACTCCATACCTAGGGCTTGAACTCGAGACCTTGTTAATGATGAAGAAGTACTCACCACTCCACCACAACCTTTATTGTTCTATTGAGAAACAATTGTTGGAATTGTAATCAGTTTTACTTATTGAATTCAAATTAAACCCTCATACATAAGTGTGATTCACGTACTCAGTAGCGAACAATTATTACAATTTTCTCATAATCACTGGTTTTGACTTGCCAGGACTATGATAGAGCTCCTGAGGTTCTTAAGTATTTGGATCCATATGAAGTGTTGGTTCTTTGCTCCAGCTTCCAAATTATATCTCATAAAGGAAACACAGAAGATAGCTTTAAGAAGTGTCTGTGGCAGCACTTGGAAAGTAGCAACAATGTGTAAATATGGTGCAACATTCCTTTGAGTAGTGATCTTGAAAAGTTGTGATTAAGGTGCCTTTTTACACAGAGTTACAGTACCAGTGGGTGGAAGGAAGACAGTAACGAAAGGAAGCATTTCACTTCAAGTATGTACGCGGTAGACCACTTGCCTCCCCACCATAGTTTACCGTCGTGGTTAAATGAAATTAGAGCTACACCGCTATAGATACATGGTATGCTGGGATTACCAATTGGAAGCATTAGAAGTTGAATCCTCTGGTTTACATCTGGTTAGGATTCTGTCAGGCTTGGTTATTTTGCGTTCTCTTTGCTGCCAGATGTAGCGTCGTTTGTCATTTTTCAACCTCTATAGGTCATACGATGGAAGGGCCCTTGAGGATTATGCATAAGTTCATTGGTTCTGAAGTACAGAACTTCATTTACAAAACTAGCTCAAGCTTGTATTTCATCATTGAAGAAGTATATTCTTGATACGCCTTACTTCCAGTTTGAAGGCAAGGTCCTATAATGTAAATACTCATCGTTGTCCAGCAAAGCTGGTGACAATACTGTTGTTGACGTCTAAAGTGTAGTAGTATCTATTTAGGTTTAAAGCCATCTGCTGTATAATCGTTCGCTTCAGATACTCAAGTCAATTGTCACGGTAACATGATTAATGGATTCTGGAGCATCCTCCATCCAAATGACGACAAAATGAAAAGAAAAAGGCAAGTGAAGCCAACAAATGTAGTTTTTTTCTCTGCTAGGCATTTACTGTTAGTTTCAACTGATTTATTTATCTTATATGCTGAGCATCTAGAAATGGGTGAAACTCGATTTCCCCCACCAACTTTGCTTTAAAAGTCGAACACCTCCCTCAAACTTTCGACAATAGACATTCTTCCCCTTTATCTCAATGTTCTGCGACAATTCAAAATCGTGGTTGTACAGGTGAAAAAGGGAGCATCAGTTTCCTCATTTCTTATTTGCTGCATCAGTTTCGTTAAAGAGACGACACTATATTGAAGCTAATAGAAAATATGTACTAACATCTTAATGTTGATTGCTTCCTATGATGATATCTGGGTTCTGTAAAGAATAAATAATTGATTCCACAGTTGAAGTCCTGGAATTTTATTTATGTATAAGTTTCAAATGGACAAGTGTAGCTCCTATTCCTATCAAAATTTTATCCCCGTCCTTCGTGACCTTTCTCTTCCTGTTGAGACGCAATTGTTGGAATTGTTAGTCAACAGTAATTTAAAGACTTCAAATTAAACCCTCATATGTATAATACGATACACGTACTCAGTAGCTAATGATTCTTACAATTTTCTCATAATCACTGGTCTTGACTTCCCAGGACTATGATAGAGCTCCCAAGGTTCTTTTGGATCCATGTAATGTGTTGGTTCTTTGCTCCAGCTTGCAAATACTACCTCATAAAGGAAGCAGAGAAGATAGCTTTAAGAAGTGTCTGTGGCAGCATATGATAGTTAGCAATTACATTAAAAAGAAATTATAATTGCGGGTTAGCTTGCGCACATCTTAACTGGGGTACCTTGTACCTCCCAGCAGTACCGATATCGGGTAACTTTGTCTACTAAAGCTTCGACAGATAGGAAGAATCACATATACTTTGTATTAAAGTTTTGGTGATGATGTTTATGAAAGTATGTATGTCCTAGAGACAATCATTTTAGGGACAAATGTACTAAAACACATTCGTATTATTATTAATATATTTATGTCATTTGCGATTACTGAATTATTATTTGGTTGTTTGTAATTATTCATTAATGTGCATCCCTTGAGCTTACGTTGTCATTAATAAAGTGAGATGTTAATGATAGAACGTAACTCTTAAAGTAGCCTCGACTAATGATCATTGAGAATGAGATATCAATGATATGTTATAAGTCGACATGTGGTCTGCATAACACTCTTAGAGAATGTAGTATGTCTCACTTACTACTAGTAATGATTACTAGTGATGGACACATGGATACTCTTAGAGGGTATTGATATTCCCTGCTGATAAACTATTTGTTATACATGTCTAGAGTATTATCAGCATGTGGGACTTGAGGTCAATACGCACCTGGTTTGCAGAGTAATGTACTTTGATCCTGTCCTAAGCTTAAATTCCTTATAGGATAAGACATGACTTGTATTTGGTACAATGCGATGCAAACTAAGGTGGTAGTTGAGCCAACAATAGTATTCATTCCTCGATTGGATATTCGAGAGGGAACACTCAGCTTCTCAGTGATATTAGGTTGACCAAGTCATTGGCCAATGCAAGAGACATATTTAGGATATGATCTGGTTGTCAGCTAATATAGATGAGATAAAGTGATCAAGCCATTTGGATAAACACATGGCAAATCTTAAGCTTGATCGAGTGTGTCGCGAATGAAAGAAATTTATCATCTCGATTGTGTTTACACGAGTCATGTAAACGTACTTCACATATTGAGTTCGTCATATGACGCAGTCTAGAAGTTCCGTATGAATCAATATTTATACTACTCCACTAAGGACATTTCAGTGAACTTATCAATTGTTGACATACGAGACAATCAACGGGTTCACATTCCTATAATTTAATTATATTCAACTTTGGTGCTCCTGGAAATTTATAGGTTGTATTGACGATACTCCTTAGATGTTTTCACTTGAACCTGAGAAGGAGAAATCAGGAGCATCAAAGTTGAATATAAAAGCTGTTAAATAATATAGTATTTGGCTATTGCTAAAATTTGTAAAACTAGATTGGTGAAGGTAAATCCAAAGTTTGGCAGCTTTTGGGGTCGATTTGAGGAGGGTTGGATCGAAACTTAAAGCTAAATAACGATAAAGGAGCTATAAAACTTCATATATTTAAGTGAAACTTCACATAAAAACTTCAAACATTTGGCTTTGGACTGTATGCTAGAAGTTGTATTAGTTGAAATCACGTAAAACAATTGTATCAACACATACTGTTACACATGTGTATTATGTATTTTATACAAAATTCAAAGTATAGCTATGTTTCATAATTTTTTAAAACTATAACTACATATCGTAAATACAATTTAAATATATAACATATTCCGGAGTTTTTCCA
Organism: Przewalskia tangutica; assembly: GCA_029844215.1. Lineage (NCBI taxonomy): Eukaryota > Viridiplantae > Streptophyta > Magnoliopsida > Solanales > Solanaceae > Przewalskia > Przewalskia tangutica. Next base: position 93,863,751 of record CM056724.1, on the reverse strand, counting down.
ATCAAAATTTATTGGTATCGACATGAGACACTGTGGAGGTGCGCTGGATTTAAACTTAGTGAGTGCAAGATTCATCTAGAAATTGCATGAATTTCAACAAGTTTACCTAGAAATTGATAGTTTTGGATTCACTATAATAGGAAGGCTCCAAATTTCCCATATAGATATTTCCATTTTCCACTCAAAAAATTGTAGTGGGAATAACGCATTTTGATGAAATAACAAATATAAAAGAGGCAGTGGAGAGCACCATATCTACAGTTTCATTGACCCGACATAGAGTAGAAAATACGACACATAATTCAACGTCAACTAGGAGTATGATAATACAGCTATATATGATGGACCACAACTTACATTCCATTGGTCCCCTTTTTTTTCCTTTTATTTTGGAGAAAAAATATTCATGTATTTTGGCATATTATGTTATTATATGCAAGTATGTATACATGGCGGAGCTAGCATGTAAATACGGTTAGAATTCATATAATTTTTTAATCGTAATAACAAGAGTAAAGAAAAGAGAATAAGAATATTATTGATAGTGAATTGGTAAGTAAAAGAAAAGCAACTACATCCCTTTATATATGGTCTAATACATAAGTCAAAAACTTCTTTTAACGATGTGGGACAACAATGTGCTAACATCCCCTCTCAAGCTCGTGATGGGGTAGAGACAAACATCGAGAATTTGCCAAGAAAGAACTGGTGACACTGTAAGATATGTGCCTTTGTGAAGAAATATGCAAGTTGCATCGAAGATGAGACGAATGGCAAGGATAGAGTGCCTTGTTGAAGATGATATCGAATAATATGACAATCAATCTCAATATGCTTGGTACGTTCATGAAAGATTGTATTGTGTGCAATATAAATAGAACTCTTATTATCGCAGTACATCGGTGTCGGTGAGGAAAGAAAGACACCCATATCAACAAATAACCAACGTAACCATACAATCTCACACGTAGTAGAAGCCATAGCACGATACTCTGCCTCGGTTGAAGAGCGAGAAACAATATTTTGTTTCTTACTTTTCCATGAAATGAGTGAATTTTAAAAATACACAATAACCAGTTGTGGATTTTCGATCAGTCGGGTTACTAGCCCAATCTGCATCAGAAAATGCACGAAGCTCTAATGATGAGGTTGATGGAAACAAGAGACTTTGATAAATCCTTCCTCGGAGATAGCGAAGAATACGCATAACCGCAACCCAATGTACAGATATAGGAGAACAAACACACTGAATGACAATGTGAACATCATATGCAATGTCAGGGCGAGTAATGGTAAGGTACACTAGGCTACCCACAACTGAACGATATAAAGTGGGATCAGGAAGAGGATCCCCGTCAGTAGGGGTATAACGAACATTGACATCAAGAGGAGAGTCAACAATACGAGTATCTGTGAGACGAGCTCGCTCAAGAATATCTGCAGCGTACTTAGACTGAGAGAGAAGATACCCCTTCTCAGAATAAGCTACCTCAATGCCTAAAAAGTAATGTAGATGACCTAAATCTTCCATCTCAAAGCGACGAGACAGAGTGGATTTTAGGTTTGTGATACCATCATATCATCACCTGTAATGATCATATCATAAACATACAACAAAAGCAAAATATGGCTTGCCGGGGATGATCTAACAAATAACGCCGAATCATGAAAGCTGAAAATAAACTCAAGAGAAGATACTACAGTGAAAAATTTGTCGAACCAAGCTCTTGGGGCTTGTTTGAGACCATACAAAGCCTTCTTAAGCCTGCATACCTGTCCTTGATTATATGACACATCAGGTGGAGGGACTTGTAGACTTCCTCTTGAAGATCCTCATTCAAAAGGCATTTTAACATCCATTTGTGAAATATGCCAATGACGAACAGAGGCTACTGCAATAAGAATCTGAACAGATGTCATCTTTGCAACAGGTGTAAATGTCTCCTCATAATCCATACCATACTCTTGGGCAAAGCCCTTTGCAACCAAATGAGCTTTATATCGTTCAATAGAACCATCAGACTTGGTTTTAATCTTGTACACCCATTGAGAACCAATAGTTTTCTTACTAGATGGTAGAGAAACCAAATCTCAAGTACCAATTTTGTCCAAAGCAGACAATTACTCACTTAGCCTTTTGCCAAAGAGGATCATGAGCTGCCTCAAAGTAAGAGGTAGGCTCACAAAGAGAATCAATAGAAACTAAAAAAGAGGCGAATGATGGAGATAGCAAGAATAATCATAATTGGATACCTGGGTAGATCGAGTAGTGCGTTTAGGATAGCGAGGTGGATCCGAATCTGCAATCACAAGAGGTTCTGGAACAGTCGTAAGAGGGGGTGAGTATCAATATCATGGGACCTGCCAGAAGACTGAGAAGGAATAGATGATATAGATGTAAAATCAGATTGACAATCAGTAGTAAAATGATCAATATCAACAAGGTCAGATTTTGATATGCAATGTGAAGTCGTTGGGATAGAGAAGAAAGGAAAATGCTCAGTAAAGGAAATATTACGAAAAACATATAATTTTCCAGAAACTGGATCATGACAACGATAACTTTTTTGCCCAACCCCATATCCAAGAAAAACACAAATAGCGACACGAGATGATAACTTAGTGCGCTCTGCATGTGGACGCGGAACAAAACATGTTGAGCCAAAAACTCTCAAATGGAAATACAGTGGGGTGTGACCAAATAGTCTAGCATACAGAGAAATTCCAGAATTATGAAAGGTTGGAATCCTATTAATAAGATAAATAGATGTTAGGACAACTTCTCCCCAATATTCGCTAGGAACACTAGCGGACAAAAGCATAGATCTGGCGGTCTCAATAATATGTATATGCTTTCTCTCGGCTATCCCATTTTATTGTGGGGGTATTAGTACAAAAAGATTGATGTATTGTACCATCAGTTTTGAAAATACCAGAAAGATCTCCACTAGTATATTCACCCCCTAAATTAGCTCGAAAACATTTAATAGTGGCAGAATGTTGAGTTTTCACATAGGCTTGAAACTCAGTATAAATATGAACAAGATCAGAACATCGTTTTAGTAAATAAACCCAACAATAACGAGTACAATCAATAAAAGAAACATAATATCTGGAGCCCCCCTTAGTAGGAATAGGTGTTGGCCCCCAAACATCAGAATGAACTAGATCAAATGGTGCAGAAGAAGTAGAAGTACTGATATTAAAAGGCAAAGCGAAAAAAATTCCAAGTTTACATCCACTACAGTAAGAAATATCATCGGATTGTAAATCATCAAGAATACTAGAAGTACACATAAAATTTAGTCGAGAGCCTGATATATGACCGAGTCTAGAGTGCCACAAATAAAATTTCGAAGAAGAAGGCTTCAAATGGAAAGAAAATAAATTAACAGGCATAACTGCTGCATGAGTAGGAAGATGCAGCTCATCCAAAACATATAGACCTTTCCCCTTTCTACGCCATGTCTCAATCACTCTCTTGGATTTTAGATCCTGCACATAACACGAATTAGGAAAAATGCCAATAAAACAGCCAGAGTCACATATTTGACTAGCAGAAGCAAGATTCATATGTAATTTGAGAATGCAATAAACGTCAGGTAAAGATATAATGAATGTATTAATGGTACCAATGCTTGTCAATGGCATAGGTGTGCCATCAGCAGTCACAACAAAAGTGGATGGGGGGTCACAAGACATATATATAAAAGTAGAAGACATATGATTTTCAGCTCCAGAGTTCAAAATCCAAGAAGACGAATTGATACCTGAACCAATAGATGGTGATGAAATGGAAGGATCAGAAAGAGCATAAGACTGTGGATTACTTTGAAACTGCTGGAAGGCGAGGAACTTCTTAAATTGATCACCTACAGAATCAGTACTGGGGCTCACATGAGTTCCTGAAGCTATTGTGGATTACTTTGAAACTGCTGGAATGCGATGAACTTCTTAAATTGGTCACCTACAGAATCAGTATTGGGACTCACATGAGTTCACGAGGTGAAGTGATCAATAGAGGCACTGGCGACTGAATATGTGGATATGAGTTCTGGGATTGACCTCAGAGTATGACTTGTTGCCCGCTATGATATTGTTGTGGAGGCTTCCGTCCTTGTGATCTTGACTGTGGATGCTTCCAACCTAACACCTTTCGTAGCTCAGGACATTGATCTTTCCAGTGTCCTGGTTCCTTGCAATAATTACAATTATCTATGAAAGATGTTTTATAATGGTGTATAGGAGCTGCAAAGACTGATGTAGATGGAGAAACTGTAAAGACGGAGGTAGAAGCAGTATGCACCCCTTTTAGAGTCTTCAAACAAGTTTCTTCGACCATGAGTTCATTTACCACATTTTCAACATATGGTAAGGGTTTGCGGTGCGAAAGGCCTGACGACAATTTTCAAATTCTGTGCGAAGACCCATCAATAGCTGAACAAGACGGGCTTCATATCTACATTTAATATAAGCACCACATGCTTGTAATTCAATAGATTCTGTCAAAGCTAATTGATCCCAAAGAGTAGTCATTACACATAAAGAATCTTGAATACTCAAATCATTTTGTACTGGTGCACGAATTTCAGATTGTAATTGATATTTAACAGTAAAATTATTCTCCACAAACAGTCTTGATAAATAATCCCAAACTTCTTTAGTATTTTTGAACTTAGCCAATTGGACACCAATTCTTTGTTCAACATAGTTATTGATCCAAGTAATAATCTTTGAATTATTGGTCTCCCGAATATGAATAATTTTTTCCATCTAAACGAACACCAATAGATTGTAATGAATCGTCACCTTCAGCCATCGAAAAAAAAAATTAAACAGAAAAATCTCAAATAACAAGCAACATCTCAATCTCACCAATCAAAATGCGGAGTGGTGAAATCGATCAAAACAAGAATCCAAATTTAACAAGAACTAACACAAATAGCGAAAGCAAGATAGGCGGTAGAACCGACCAATATTATAATGCAATAATTTATGTAATAGGCGATAGAACCGACCAATAATTTAAAATAATATTAATTTAAAATTAATATTATTTTATTCTCTCTGATACCATGTTAGAATTCATATAATTTATGAATCTTTATAAGACAATAACAAGAGTAAAGAAAAGAGAATAAGAATATTATTAATAGTGAATTAATAAGTAAAAGAAAAACTACATTTCTTTATATAGGGTCTAATACATAAGTCAAAAACTTTTTTTAACGATGTGGAACAACAATGTGCTAACAAATACAAGTTCGATAATAGAATTCATGACAATAATTTTGGTCCAAATTCTATAACATTTAGAGATGTGTTTCGAGAAACAATATATTTTGGATTAAAATACAATGAGGAAGTAGGATGCGTGTGGGGCGATAGCTTTGAGCTCTTATAATTAATTAATAAAATAATAAATAATGGGTTAGTATGTCATGGATCCACTCTTGTGGAAAAAAAGCCAAAATATTATTCCACTTTGATCTTTGAAGAACATGTCGGTGTTTTATTTTTTACTTTTTTTTTTGCATAATCATTTCGTATTTAAAATTCACTGACCCGATTAATCTACATTCATATAGTGTAATGTTCATAAAAAGGAAAACATTATTCATTTCCTAGTTCGAATCTAAGATATTTGATTTAATGCGGAGGAATTTAACCGGTTGCACTATACTACTGGAATGGAGGTGGGCCGCTAAATATTGCGAGAAATAAATATATATAGAAAAAGAGCGAATAGAATTCATAAATAACCACTTTTCAGCCTTCTGTAATTGAAAAATAAACCACTATTAAGGGTTTTAAGTTCCACCTATGAAACTTCAGTTTTTACTTTCTGGAAATATTATGGAATTTGAAACTCCATAAAAATGAGGGTTGAAAAGTATCCAATAAATGCTAACTCATCAAGGATCTCCGATAAAATTAAAACCCGGTATCTCTGTGATGATATACTACTTAATTAAGATATAGTTACAATTATTAAGCTACAACTTTAGTTCCTAATTCTTGAACTTCTTATAGGAATAGGAGCTACACTTGTCCATTTAATTTATTTATCTACCAAAAGGATCTTTTGATTTGGATCCAAAACGTGTGAATCTGATTCAAGAATCAATTTAACAGCTTTGCAAAAGTCAGTGCATCATTTGAAAACGTTATTTTAAGGCTAATGTTATCTAAAAGCTAGCTCATCAATTCATGTTTCTGTAGGTGTTTACGTCGGGTTCGTATACGCAGCGAAATTTGAAAATTTATGTTTCAAATCCGACGAACGGTCGAACTGTAGTATGATAAGTAATGAACAATACAAAGCACATAGTATAATGTAAAACCTCGACAGAATACTTACATTATTGTAGCAATTAGCCAGACAGTTGATTCTTGCTTTGTGTAGTCCGAGGGTGCACATGCAAACGTCCTTCGATTTGTAAGTTCTAGAAACTATGATGTAATTGCTAAGTCAGGAATGCTAGGGATTCTGACAGAGTTTTAGAAGAGATTGACCTCTCTTAGGTTTAGTGTATTAAAATGAGAAGAGGAGCCTCCTATTTATAGGATAAAATAAGAGCTCGAGGTTTGATAGGTCGTGCCCATCGAACGAATCGGCAATTGATGCGGATCGCCACGTCGTGGCACCGCTCTCCTGTGAAACCGCAGATCTTGCATGTTCACAGCACCGCGGTCCTGAATCAAGACACCGCGGTTCCGTCCTATTTTCTGCCCATTTTCCCATTTTAATGTCCCGGTCATCAACCGAACATATAGGTATCTCCTTCTAATTACATCTTTCAATCGACGGAACATTTAACTTAGTATTACCCTTCAGGCCTCTACATATCGTCACTAATTACATTAGGATCTTCACGGAACTTCTAGACTGCACCGGAAGACGAACCCAATATGTAAAGTTTAACTACACAATATATGTGAATTGAACCTCTATGTGAGAAGATAAAATTCTTTCATTCATGACACACTCAATCAAGCTTAGGATATGTCAAGTGTCTATCCAAATGACTTGATTATTATAACTCATCTATATTAGTTGACAACAGGACCATGTCACGTATACGCCATCAGACGTCAATGACTTAGTCAACCTAATACCATATGAGGAGTGTTCACTCGAATATGCATTCAAGGAATGAATCCTAATCTTGGCCCACATACCACCTTTAATCTACTTCGTAATGCACCCAAAACAAGTCGTGTCTCAACCTATAAGGCATTTGAGCTTAGGACAGGATCAAAGTACATTACTCCATAAACAAGATGATATTGACCTCAAGTCTAAGGACGTTTATCTCCGTCACGATGACATTATGTACGTATAACAAAACAAAGACATCGCCAGGCATACCAATACCTCAACAAGTATCCATGTGTCCATCACGAGTTTCCATAACTCGTAGCAAGTGAGACATACTACATCTCCTAAGGATATGATGCAGACCACATGTCGACGTATCACATATCATCGATATCTCAATTTCGATGATCATTAGTTGAGGTAATTTAAGAGTTACGTTATAACATTAATTCTCACATCATTAATAAACGTGTAACCTCTAGGGATGCATTTATAGAATATTATAAACAATCAATTAATAATTAAATAAATACAAATTGCCATAATATTAATCATCATTAATATAAATACGAATGTGTGTAAAGTACATTGTGTCCTAATACTGATTGTCTCTAGGATATACATATACTTTCAGTTTCATCTACGAATGACCATTTTGGCTTCTCTTTCAAAGTATGTTTGATTTGTTCAGTACTACTGTTATTTATAAAAAAAAGTCGGGTGTACTAAGTTTTCGCTATGTGTGAAGTCTGTGAAATAAATCAATTACCCTTCATTTCTATGAGAGACTGTTTCTACGGCTCGAACATGTGAACTCCTAATCACATGACAACAACATTTATTTATCAAAGTGCTTTATTTTACCAGTGGGACTATTTTCTAAATTTTAGAATATTTTGTAATTAAGCAACCAAAACACAAGTCTTACTCGACTCCACTAATCAGAAGCAAAATTATATTGGAGTCTCCTAGAATTATCCGTTTTGTTGTCTTTTTGTAAATTATTTCATGATAATTATTTAGGGAAAAAACAATTAGTAGGAGATAGGGTGTTGATAGGTTAGACTGCCCGATTGTATAATATAGGGGTTAGGGTCTTTTGGCATAGTATTCATTATTCGAAATACACCGACTCAATTAATAGTTAGGTCCACTAATTAAAAGCTTTATAATTTTGAAGCTCAAATTAAACTCGAGAAGATCTCTAATTAATGATGAAAATATTAGTTACTTCCACTCCCCCGAGCTCGAACCCTACGACAATATTTCGATTAGAAAAATAAGGTTCTGAATTTCTCAACTAAAATCTAAAACATAATTTTCATATATAGAGAGATAAATAAATAAAAGGATTATAGTGGAGTGGTAAAAATTATTTCTACCGGTTTTGAATTCGAGCCATGGGTGTAATTTTACCTTCAATATCGACTTTTAATCGAGCATCAATATAAATATCAAACATCGAGGTGAGCAACATTCCGTGTTAGCAAGATATGAAAAAGAGGCGCACCCCAAAGAGTGTGAAGTGGCGATTTCACAGCTGGAATTCATAACCAACACTCCCCATCGAAGGACAATATTAAGATGTGGCCATCAAAGAGCATATAAAAATTTCAACTCGTTCACACAATAACTTGTAGACTGGTTTTGCGTCTTCTTCTCCTTGCAATAATATACGCCAAATTCATGTTTATAAATAGTGCCATTTTCCATCCAATTTTTTAATTGTGGAAGAAATAGCCATAATATCATCAATGGCTATTTCTTCTTTTTTGAGTTTGTTCTTGTTGCTCATATGTTTTAAACTATCCCAAGCACAATCAGTGCCAGCAGCTTACATGTTTGGTGATTCCCTAATTGACGTTGGCAATAACAACTATTTTGTTTCCATTATTAAAGCTAATTTTCCTTATAATGGTATTGATTATCCTGGTGGAAAACCTACTGGAAGATTTTGCAATGGCAAAAACACTGCTGATTTTCTAGGTAAGCTCTCGTCTTAATTTTACCTTTCATCACTCAATTTTATTCACGTTCTGAAAATATTTTATTTAGAAAAATAAATTTATTCAAAATTTGGAAAATAATTTTCATGATAAAGGCAAAGAAAACAAATTTCAAATTAATTAAGTGACATTCCATCCTTATATTGAAGATTGAAGATAATATTTTCTATTTACTAACCAAACACAAGAAAACAAATATATAAAGCCATGTACTTAGTTTTCAGAAAACATTTTCTTTCGTATCAAACATACATTTTTGTATTCGACTGCAAATGTCGAAATCATCTTTATTGTAAAATGGCACTATCACTGCTAGTGGGGTACGTAATCTGTTTGATAATTAAAAAATAAAGAAACAACGAGCGATGAGAACATGTTTAGGGCCTATTCATGCATATACGTTAAGTTATATATTCCGTATGTTTAATTTCATAAAGTATGATGTATTTTTATAATCATATTTAGTAATGTCACGACATGATTAAGATAAAACAAAAATATTTATAATAATTTCTTTAATTTTGTTCGGTCAAATACTAAGACCGAACAAAAAACAAGATGAACCTTTATCCTTTTTATTGGTTGATATCCGTTATTGTATTGTTTTATGCATGTGGAATTGTGGATGCAAACATGGGAGCATCACGTAACTTTAAATTTAATTGTTATATTTAAATTTGTGAAACTTACACAAATGACTATAGTTGAGAAATTTTAAAGCAAATTTTAAATTTGCTATATCTACTATTTTCTCACTGTATTCATAAAATGGCTCGATGTATTCATAAAACGGCCTCGCACATCGAGTAAAAAGGTATTCAAAATTCTTTTCATTGTATTCAAGTCAGATGTATTTAGCTCAACTGTATTCACGTCAAATGTATCCAACTCAGTTGTATTTCTTTATAGCTACTTTTACATTGTATTCAATTTATTGTATTTAAAAGTTAGTTGTATTCAAACAACATAAATACAAACAATATTGTATTGAACTTATTGTATTTTAAATTTGATTGTATTCAAATAACATAAATACAAAAAATAAATTCATTTGTAATAGATACACTGAAAAACATAATACACAAAAATAGATACACTAAAAATTTAACAAATACACTCAAATAATGAATACAAAAAAGAACAAATTGAATACAAGCTAAAAAATTAACAAATAAACTCAAATACTGAATACAAAAAAATAACAAATACACTAAATAAAATGATCCTACGGGCAGTGGGCAAAGACAGAGTCCATTGCTATCATATCTGGAGGCGCCGACGTCGGTTTATTTGTGGCGTAACAGATCTAGGTCACGACAGATTCCATTGTGGCAATTTATTTTCCAAATCTGGTCTTGTGGCGGCGTAACAATGAACGGTTCCAAATCTGATCTTGTGGCTGCGTAACAGTGAACGGTTCCAGGTCTTGTGGTGGCGTAACAGTGAACAGAGAGAAATAGAGTAGTAGTCGGAGATGGGGGAAGATGGAATAGGTAGTGGCGTTGTGTTGTTATTGTTGTCATGGTTCGCCGGCGTCTCCGGTGAGGGCTGACAGTGATGGTGGTTGGCGGTGTGGTAGAGTGAATGAGGTGAGAACTTAGGGAGCAGTGGTGTCTGTGCAAAACAGTGGGGTTGTTGTGATGGTGTTGACTGTCGTTTGTTGGCTACTCCGGTTCACCGGAGCTGGAACTCTTCGCCAAAGCAGTGGGGCCCAGATGACAGAGGGAGTAGAAGGAGAAGAAACAGAGGGAGCAGTGGTGTGTTGTTGTTGGTTGTGGCCGGGGCTTGTTCTCCGGAGTTTCGACGACGACTGAGAGCAGAAGCAAAGCAGATTCTTAGTTAAGATAAAAAAAAAAGTATCATACTTTAAATATATATGTAGCTATGATAAGTAATTAAAATACACATCATAGTTATGCTTTGTAATTTGTTTAAACAATAATTACTAAAGGTTAATATGTCTTAGAGTTAGCTATGTGATGTAATTATTCCTTTAAATTTTGTATTTTTATTGTTTGGCAGCTGAGAAATTAGGAATACCAACACCTCCTCCATACTTGGCAGACAAGAATAATCAGTTTCCCAAAGGTGTAAGCTTTGCTTCTGGTGGAGCCGGAGTCTTCAACACCACCAATGGTGACATAATTGTAAGACATATATATCCATCTTACATAATTCACTTTTCTTTTTTATAGTTTTTTCTTGCTGAAATGCAATTTAGATATCTCTTGAGTACCTCTTTTTAATTTTCTATTAGGGTTTTGGTATGTGTTTCGGCCTTCTGTCTATTTGTGCCACGTATTAATTCATTAAAGAAGAAACCGCTAGTCTATTTACGGGGCTTGAGCCTGTTATTTTTATTAAGAGTCAAGGAATCTTATTTATTTCACCTCAATTCTCGGTGATTCATGAGTGTCTCTAGCCATTATTTTTCAATTGGGCATTTTTTTTTGTTACATTACAGATAAAGTACAAGAAACAAAAAATTAGTCCTTGGGGACACATTGGATCAAATAATTAATGGAAGATAGTTAGGGTGCGTTTGGTTCGGGGTAAACAGGAAAGGGAAAGAGAATGGAGGAATGGAATTTCCTTTGTTGTTGTTTGTTTGATCTTATTTTTTCATTCCCTTTACCCCTTTTCCACTTTCATTCCCTTTCCTTGATTCCCCCACCCACTAGGTATTTGGATTTCCTTTACTGCACTCGGACTCTAACACCCCGGACTTCGACTTAATTCGGACCACCCAGAACCAAACATGTAGGGACAATCAGGTAATTCCTTTCCTTTCAATTCCATTCTGTTACTGGATTTCATTCCGTTTATCCTGCGCGAACCAAACGCACCCTAAATGAAACGAAAACAAAAGGCTTCATGGGCCGCATTGGCATTAGCCCATTATGTCCAACAAAATGAATGAAAATAAAACGTGAAAGAATGCGGTGAACGTGGATCGAACAAGTGAGTGACCTTCAGATCTTCAGTCTGACGCTCTCCCAACTGAGCAAAAGGCTACATGGGCCGAATTAGCTAGTAAAAGAATGCGGTGAACGTGGATCAAACACGTGACCTTCAGATCTTCAGTCTGACGCTCTCCCAACTGAGCTATCCCCGCTTGATGCTTATATTAATGAAAGATAGTCAATGAAACAAAAGGCTTCATGGGCCGAATTAGCTAGCCCATTATGTTCAACAAAAATGAATGAAAATAAAACGTAAAAGAATGCGGTGAACGTGGATCGAACACGTGACCTTCAGATCTTCAGTCTGACGCTCTCCCAACTGAGCTATCCCCGCTTGATGCTTATATTAATGGAAGATAGTCAATGAAACAAAAGGCTTCATGGGCCGAATTAGCTAGCCCATTATGTTCAACAAAAATGAATGAAAATAAAACGTAAAAGAATGCGGTGAACGTGGATCGAACACGTGACCTTCAGATCTTCAGTCTGACGCTCTCCCAACTGAGCTATCCCCGCTTGACGCTTATATTAATGGAAGATAGTCAATGAAACAAAAGGCTTCATGGGCCGAATTAGCTAGCCCATTATGTTCAACAAAAATGAATGAAAATAAAACGTAAAAAATGCGGTGAACGCGACCAACACGTGACCTTCATATCTTCACCGACGCTCTCCCAATCGAAGCTATCCCCGCCATGCTTATATTAATGGAAGATAGTCAATCAAACAAAGGCTTCACGGGCGTAATTAGCTAGCCCATTATGTTCAACAAAAATGAATGAAAATAAAACGTAAAAGAATGCGGTGAACGCGTGGATCGAACACGTGACCTTCGATCTTCACCGACGCTTCTCCCAACTGAGCTATCCCCGCTTGACGCTTATATTAATGGAAGATAGTCAATGAAACAAAAGGCTTCATGGGCCGAATTAGCTAGCCCATTATGTTCAACAAAAATGAATGAAAATAAAACGTAAAAAAATGCGGTGAACGTGGACCGAACACGTGACCTTCATATCTTCAGTCTGACGCTCTCCCAACTGAGCTATCCCCGCTTGATGCTTATATTAATGGAAGATAGTCAATCAAACAAAAGGCTTCATGGGCAGAATTAGCTAGCCCATTATGTTAACAAAAATGAATGAAAATAAAACGTGAAAGAATGCGGTGAACGTGGATCGGACACGTGACCTTCAGATCTTCAGTCTGACGCTCTCCCAACTGAGCTATCCCCGCTTGATGCTTATATTAATGGAAGATAGTCAATGAAACAAAAGGCTCCATGGGCCGAATTAGCTAGCCCATTATGTTCAACAAAAATGAATGAAAATAAAACATAAAAGAATGCGGTGAACGTGGATCGAACACGTGACCTTCAGATCTTCAGTCTGACGCTCTCCTAACTGAGCTATCCCCGCTTGATGCTTTTATTAATGGAAGATAGCTAATGAAACAAAAGGCTTCATGGGCCGAATTAGATAGGCCATTATGTTCAACAAAAATGAATGAAAATAAAACGTAAAAGAATGCGGTGAACGTGGATCGAACACGTGACCTTCAGATCTTCAGTCTGACGCTCTCCCAACTGAGCTATCCCCGCTTGATGCTTATATATTGTTATTTACTTGATGTTCAGTAAAAACAACTCCCCATTTTTTTTTGGAAAAATATTGTAATGTGAAGAGTTGTAATTGGAAATACTTTTGGGTTGAATAGGAATTTATGTATTTTATATTTCATAGGAGGAAGGGTTTAATGTATGAAATCACTAGAATCCTTTGAAGCGGATTCAAAATTTAAATTCTTATCGGTTCTGAAAGTTAATAAAATATATGATGTTTACATTTAAATACTTGAATTATGTCAAACTCGTACTTCTCCGTCTATTGTAATTGGATGATAACATTCATGTAACAACAAATATTTTGTTTATTTGCAGAGTAAAGCACTTCATTTTTCTCAACAAGTGCAGTTTTTCTCGTTTGTGCAACAAAGATTGGTGAAGCAGCTAGGATCTGAGGGTGCAATGAAGCAACTATCAAAGTCTCTGTTTGTGATTGTCATTGGAAGTAATGATATAATTAATTATTTTAAATCAGATTCGAAACTCCCAAAGGCAACACCACCCCAGCAATACGTTGATCAAATGGTCTCTATTCTACAAAGCCAGCTCAAGGTACATTTCCTACCACCTAATAGCCAAGTTTCATTAACTAGTCTCTCGAGACGTAAATGTTTAAAACATTATAAATTGTATTAAGAAATATAAATAATGAGTAGTTGAAATTTTGAAAGAGAAATATAAGTTGAAATACATGAATAGTAAACCTTATAGTTTTTTTTTTTACGAAGGAACCCGCAGCCGCTACTCTTTCGAAAGACAGGTAAACCCTGGCCGACGCAATAGCCGCAAACCACGCCACCGATTAACCACACTTGGCAAGCCATGTGTGATGCGCTTAACTAAGGTTTATGCAGGATCGAACTTGTGACTCATGGCCCCGCGCTTCATCAAGCATCAACTTGGCTACCCTTACAAAATGAACTAACCTTTTTCTTATGGGGTTTTCTAATATGAATAATGAGTATTTTTTATTATTTGGTATTTTAACAACAATCATTTAAAATGTGAATATGAGCATTTATAGTTGGTTATATTTGGGAACAATTCACGTCTTAAAATTTGTGCCTTGTCTTTAAGATAATTGAATAACGTGTTAATTTTTAGAAAGATTAAAATGTGGACTATCAAGTATCAACTACCAAAATCGAATCCAAAACTCGATTTCAAGCTATTGGCTAGTGAACAAATGAATGACATTTTTTTATGGCTGGGTAGTTTTTGTTTACCCAAAGAAGCAAATACATACAATTAATTTCTTGATTATTCTTATTAATGAAAGACATATATAATTATATATATAAGTTATAAAGAAGATTCTTTTTCTATTCTACCTAGAAATTTCTATTCTATTTGAAGACTAATTTTACAATTATGGTAATATTACACTACTAATTAAGGTACAAACTTAAGTCTAATATTTACCAAATACACAAGGAAAATGGAAGGCCCCACTGCTATGCAACTTCCGTGAGCCATATACTTTAACACACACCTGCAGTCATAGCGGACGGTCTTCGTACGTTGAGACTGTCTTTAAAATCTTCAGAAAGGATCGAGGGAAGACCCTTTGTAAAGATGACTGCAATCTGATATCTGGAAGGGACATGGCAGACGCGTACTTGTCCTTTAGCTACCTTCTCTCGAACAAAGTGAATATCCATCTCTATGTGTTTAGTACGCTGGTGCTGAACTGGATTACCAGAAAGGTATATGACACTTATATTATCACAATACACTAAGGTAGCTTTCTCAATAGGACAATGAAGCTCCAAAAGTAGATTTCGTAACCAACATGACTCAGACACCACATTGGCTACCCCTTTATACCCGGCCTCTGCACTTGAACGTGAAAGCGTTGATTGACGCTTGACAGACCATGAGACAAAGTTATGACCTAAAAACATGCAATAGCCAGACGTAGACCGTCTGGTGTCAGGACAATCACCCTAATCAGCATCTGTGTAGGAGACAAGTGTAGACGTCGACGAGGGATATAAATGCAAGCCATAATCAAGTGTTCCCTGAATGTACCTAAGAATGTGTTTGAGTGCATTCATATGTTCAACTCTGGGATCATGCATGAACAAGCACACTTGATGTACGACATATGTAATATCAGGTCGTGAACGCCGATATCAAGGGCGCCTGCAAGATCGCGAGCAATGGCCTGATCCTCATAGGAGAGCCAGCAGACTCCAACTCAGGTTTAGTATCAACCGGAGTAGAAGTGGACTTACAGGATGACATCCCAATCCTCTCAATGATCTTTGCTGCATACTTCCTCCGTGATAAGAACAATCCGTCTGCATGACGAGTGACTGCAATCCCCAAAAAATAACTCAATGGGCCCAAGTCTTTTATGGCAAACTCAGAACTGAGCATTGTCATAATATACTTTCGCAAAGCATCAGAAGATGCAGTCAAGATAATATCATCAACATATAACAATATATAAGTCATGGAAGAACCCCGACGATATATGAATAATGAATTATCAGATCTATTGTTCGAAAAACCCATAGTCAGCAAACCTCTTATACCAAGCCCGTGGAGATTGCTTAAGCCCATACAAGGACTTCTTCAATAGACAGACATGATTAGGATATCTAGTATCCCTGAACCCCAAGGGCTGATGCATATACATTGTCTCCTGAAGATCACCATGTAGAAAAAACATTCTTCACATCTAACTGATGAATGGGTCATGATTTGGAAAGAGAAGCTGAGCATAGTGCGAATGGTAGCCGGCTTGACTATCGGGCTAAATGTCTTCCCACAATCCATACCAACCTGCTAAGTCTTACCATCACCTACAAGTCTAGCCTTATGCCTCGCAAATGAACCATCAGAATTATCCTTATGAACAAAAATCCACATAGACAGAATAATATTAACACCGGATGGATGAGATACCAACTCTCACTCTTATTATCAATAAGAGCATTATATTCCTCGGTCATGATAATTTTTCAATTAGGGTCATTTAAGGCAAACACAGGATTACGGGGTAAGGGGGATTTAAGAACATTATAATTCAAATTAAAATATCTTTTTGGTTTAAAAATACCCCGTTGACTGCGAGTGACTGGACCAAGACTCTTGGCTGGATTGAGTGAATTTTGGGAAATTTGGGAATTTTCTGGAATTACCGCCGGCGCGCCTGCCGTAAGAATGCGAGCTCTCTGAAGTTTTGGCGCCGCGACTTGAAACTGCGTCATTGTCGACGGATTTCATTTCTCACCATCGGATGGCGTGCGCCATGGTCACGACATTTTTTATAAAAAAATCTGAAAAATAATGTTGAACATATGGGGAGATATCATCATCCAAAAAATCATATGAACTAGACACGGGTATTTATATTTTCGAAAATGGAAATTGAGATTCATCACAGAGGACATGACGACTAATGATGATTCGTTTAGAGAACAAATCAAAATATTTATAACCATAGTGATTTGATGGAAAACCCAAAAACACACAAAGAGTAGAACGTGCCTGAAGTTTGTTGATTGTAGTGGATGGAAACAATGGATAACATAAGCATCCGAAAAAGTCTTATTGTATAACACTTGGAGAGGGGATGAATATGTCAAACCTTTGGAGGGTAGAATATTAAGTAGATCGGTAGCCATTTATAGTGCATGATGCCAAAACACTGGAGGGACGGAAGAATGAACCAATAAAGTGCGAATAATGTTATTAATGGTACGAATTTTGAGTTATGTTTTTTTAGCAATTTTCCAAATGCTCACGCAAGTGTACGTATCATTCCAAGTAATATAGTCTGTAAAACCGAATATCGTCCACAAATGCTGGTTTTCAATTACCGAACATGTACTCTATGTTATCTATTTGGCTAACGATAGTTTGATTTGGGTTTTTGTCTAAAAACTACTACAGTAATTGCGAGAATTAAACTAAATATGTTGTGATGTAAATCAATTATGATGGAATTAGGTCTTCCAATATCCTCGACTATCCACTCTTTTCAATCCTTAATGCAATAACAATGACTTCTTCTTCTACGTTAAGATAGCAGGTTAA
Source organism: Przewalskia tangutica (assembly GCA_029844215.1). NCBI lineage: Eukaryota > Viridiplantae > Streptophyta > Magnoliopsida > Solanales > Solanaceae > Przewalskia > Przewalskia tangutica. The sequence continues at coordinate 93,846,009 of CM056724.1, read as the reverse complement.
CTAGTGTGTCTTATTAGTGTATGGGTGGAGATATGAGTTTCCACTTTAGTTTAATATGATTAAGCTTTTCCCAAATAATTATTAGCACATGGTGTTTACACCAAAATAAGTAAGCTTTCTATAGTGAAATGATTTAATGAGGTGAAAATGCATGTTAATTAATCATGATACAGTAAACCTCAATAAATTAATATTCGATAAATTAATAATCTCTCTAAAATAATATTTTTTTTCGATCCTGACTAGGGCCCAATGTCTAAATTAATAATTTCGATAAATTAATAAGATAATAATTTTCTGGAAGACCCTTATATACATTTATGATCCCTTCAATATTGTAAATTTATAATTCTATAAAATTACAAATATAACTAGGACAACTTAGTAAAATATGATTATATGTTGTTTGCTTCTTAAAAATTTAGGTGTATCTCATCTCTAACTTTCCTTACTGCATCCAAAAGCTCTGGTGTTGCGTTCTCATACTGCAACAAAAAAATTGCGAAGAATTGTTGCCGCTATGAGTGCTTCCTTCCGCGTAATTGGTTGCAAAGTCATTGTATCATCTTCAGTTTCATCCTCTATAGGGGTTTCAACGACACTAGCAATAATTTCTTCTAAATTTTGGATCTCTGAACATGTATCATTTTCACTCGGGTAATTCAATATGTGATTGACATCCATTTTGTTGCGGTACCCAAGGCCATTAATCATCGTATCAAGTTCATGAATGTCTTCTTCAGTAGTTCCTTCATTTAAATTTCTTGAGGCTACTTCCTGCGAACGAATTTTACAGTGTCGAAAATAATTTGCTATTGTCTCTTGCTGAACATTATCGTCCAAGCTGAGACTGCAAGATTGATGACATCTAAAATATTAATCTTTTTTGGATCAGATTCTCCCAACTCATAGCCCTCTAATACCCTACGATAAAATATCATGCGGTAGTGCATCTTGAAAGTTCTTATTACCCCTACATCACATGGTTGAATTTTTGATGTCATGTTGGGTGACAAAGAATACAACTCAACATTAAGTAGCCGTTCAATATTTTTTGGATGGGTTGGACAATTATCTACCACCAACAAAATTCTTCTACCATGCACTTTATGGTCCAGCCAACAAACATATTCGTCAAAAATCACACTCTTCATCAATGCTCGTGTGTTGGAACGATATTGACAATTCAAGCTGTTCATGTTGACATTTTTTAAGCAACGTGACTTTGCGTACTTTCCAATAACCCATAAAAGAATTTTTTCAGAGTCATCTGCATTGCAACAAATAACAATTGTAAGCATTTCTTTATTTTGTTTTCTTCCTTCAAGTTGTTTCGTTGCAAGAGAATGATCATCTTGTAACCTGTAAAACAAACCAGTTTCATCCATATTAAAAACATCCTTCATAGGATACTGATTTATTTTTCTCTTATAGCCACCAATTTATTCTCCATGTCCTCTATGTCAACAGAATCACTCTCTCCAAAGCGATAAAATGACTTGATACCATGTCTTAGCTTGAACTTTTCAAGCCAATTTTGAGAAAATTTGTGCGACTCAGGAGGTTGTTGAGGGTATAAAAGTTCTTCTCCAAAATTAGCTCTCCAGACATGTTTACACGTTCTTGGTATTGAAGAAACCACTCATAAAGAACCTTCTCCATCTCTGGATATTTTGCAGGTGTGTGTCGCTTGATATTCCCTTCTTTTTCTAAGTTAGCCGGAAGGTACTCAGATAATCGCTTGAGTGTGTTCGATATTGTACCTTGACTAACTTTCAAATGAAAATGTTCATCAATCCACTGTTGCAAATCTTTTTTAGTGCATGTGGGGTTATCTCTCTTATACTCACATAGTGCTTTACGTATTTGATCTGTAATGGTTGATTTTTGAAAACCTTTTAGATGTGAAGCCATGGTTGGCTGATTTGATTTGAATTGACTAATTAGGAATGTTTGATGTTGTTTATTTAGTGATTGATTTCCTTAATATACATGAACTTGCATTAAGTTTTAACTAGTACTACGTACTACAATGAACTTTGTTTTTTAGGGGATGTATTATATTTAATTAGTCACATTGTACATGAACATCATTCAATTAGTCAATACAATGTACATATGTTTTATTCATGAAGAATAATGTAGGTTCGTTGAATCGGAAAAAATCTCTTTAAATTAATAAATTATTAATTTATCGATTAATGAATACCTCTTTAAATTAATAAAATTACGTGGTCCCGACATTATTAATTTATAGAGGTTTTACTATAATTAAGTATTAAGAATCCACATACAAATACATGTTATACATCTATTAGCTTTGATGTAAATGTCATGTGCGGGTAATCTTTTACCTCTCCCTTATACTACGGGCCCTAACTACAGTACATTATATAATATTGGACATCTTATTGTCCTCCTTCTTTTATTTCAGAAATTGTATGGTCTAGATGCACGTAAATTTGTGATTACAGCAGTATCTTCAGTTGGATGCATTCCATTGCTAAGATACCAAAGTGCAAATAGTTCTGGTGAATGCTCCCAACAAGCTAATTTCTGGGCAGACAAATATAACCAACAACTTAAGTCTATGTTACAAAGATTGAAGGCTGAACTGAAGGATATCAATTACTCATTCTTAGATACATACAATTTGTTGCTCAATGTCATCCAGAATCCAGCTATTTACGGTAATTATTCCAACTCCAGTAATTAATTAACTCGTTTTTCTTGTGCGTCAGAGACAGATTTAAAATTTAAAATTAGCGGATTGTGAAATCCTATCACTGTATCTTTAAAATTTTGAACTGAATACACAAATATGCACTTACAAAAGAGGTGGATTTAGAACTTAAAAGCTAGTAAGCATAGAATAATACTCTGAGATATTTGTACTTTTGATTGATCCTTTGGTTATTACTAATAAAAAATATTTTATTAAACATACTTAGCTTTGAATTAATTAAAATTTGTGTTTTTGGTTCCTTACGTAGAATTTGTGATATTTAGATTACTTTACAACTATATTATCATTGGATATGGAGTAGCATTAAAGCTTTAAAAGCACACAAGGTAATTAAATGGTTTAATATTTGATAATTAAATTTATGAAGATTCACAAGCAGAAATATCAAAACTGCACATTTCAATTTATTGACGAGTAAATGTGCTTAGTCGATATTACAAGAACCAAAAGTCATAGCTTGTAAAATTTCAGGGACTAAAATTGCAAACTTCCCTAAGTCTAAATATATACACTTGTGAAGGCATTTCAAATGGTCTTTTAGTTATATCACTCATTTTACTGGAAATCTTTATGCTTACACGTTAAGAGATTTTTCTAAGATTATTCAGCTGCTATTTTGTACCATTTGCTTTGACATACTAAATTATGCAGTATTGATGTGGTTGACAGGTTGAGAATGACTTATTTTTCAGGTTTTAGTGAAGTGAAAGCTGCATGTTGTGGATTTGGAAGACTAATGGCTAAGCTTCCATGCACCCCACTTGCCTTATTCTGTTCCAACAGAAGTAACCATGTATTTTGGGATAGATATCATCCAACTGAAGCTGCTGATCGTGTAATTATTAACACAGTTTTTGATGGATCCAACAAATATGTTTTCCCACTAAATGTGAAGCAACTGATTGCCTTGTAGTTTTGCATATTGAGCACAGAAAAAAGACACACCAAGTTAATTTTGTAGACAGGTTTTTGCCTATATATATACCATCAATATTGAATACACTCTTGTTGTAATTTCTTGCTAATAGAATATTCACCATATATTCCTGTGATATTATTAGTAATCTTGTACATCTGTAATATGGTAGTAATTTTTTGTATTAGAAAATGTATATTTGATTTCCGTAATTATAGACTAAGTTTACTATGGTATATCATGTATATAAACCAATTACATTAATGAAAATAATCAAGGGATTATTCTCTTTCATGGTATCAGCAGTCTAGGGCAAATTTTTCCTTCTCCACAAACCCTTTAGCCGCCCTACTCCACCGACAACCACACTTCGGCCGCCCATCCCTTCATTTTTTCCAAAAACCCTAATTCTCCTCTTGTTTCTCAATCATGTCTAACACAAAGAATGCCTTTCATCATGTCCTTGCAGTTTCCAAAATCAAAAATAACATAACTATTGTTCTTGAAATGGATAACGTCCAGTACACTACATGGGCAGAACGTTTTAAAATTCACGCAAGGTCTCATAGAGTCCTCCATTACATCATCAAACCGAAAAAAGACAAGGAGAATGTGCCTTCCACCGATGATGAAACAGAGTTGTGGGCAAATGTTGATGCTACAGTGCTCCAATAGATTTATTCTACCATCTATACAGACCTCTTATAGACAATCATCGAACCCGACTCCATGACAATGGAAGCTTGTAATATGTTGCATGATATATTCCAAGATAACAAAAATTCACGTATCGTGACCCTTGAGCAAGAATTCTCCCACATAAATATAGAGGATTTTCTTAATGCCTCAGCCTGTTGTCAACGACTATAGGAGTTATCTGATCAACTCAAGAACGTTGGCGCACCCATCACGAATGATCGTCTCATTCTTCAGATGGTTGCAGGCCTCTCCAAGGCATATAATGGGGTTGGAACTCTTTTTGTCAATGCAATCCTCTCCCACTGGTCTACCAAACACGTTCCATGCTCACCTTAGAAGAAGCAGGATTGGCTAAAAAAGCAACTATCAGAGCCAATTCCACCATGATGGTGGTCACGTCCCGCGAAACTGATGACTCTCAATCATTCTCTAAAAATTATGATCAAAACCATAACAGCGGAAGTAGTAAAAGGGTCAAAATCGTGGTGGCGGACGTGGCAAGGGTGGTGGCCGGCAGCGACAATGGCGGTTAGTAGGGGACCAGGTCACTCAACCTCTGGCAGCAGGCTTGGCCGCTAGATAGTGGCCCTGGGGCCTGCCTTGGGCCAATGGGCAGTAGCCCATGTCGCCCTACCCGTTTCCAAGATCAACGGGCGGACCCACCGGATAACGTAGAGCAGCGCGTCGGCCTGGCCTCGAAATAATTGCTCGGCACCACCGCTCGCCAGGTTTCTACTCAACAGCCACTGCCATGTCAAACAACAACCCCGACCCATACGGATATCGAGGCAGCGATGCATACACTTGGACTAAATTCTCCGGATGCAAATTGGTACATAGACACCGGTGTTATTTCTCACATGACGTTCGCACCAGGTAATCTCTCGTCTTATTTCAATTTGAGCAAAAATCGTGACATAATTATTGGTAATGGTAATTTAATTCCAATTTGTGGTTACGATCACACTACATTGTCTCTCACGAACCCACCTTTAGCCCTAAAAAATGTCCTTCATGCTCCTCATTTAGTTAAAAATTTGGTGTCTATTCAAAAATTTACAACTGATAACTCTATTTCTATTGACTTTGACCCTTTTGGATTTTTTGTGAAGAATTTCTGGACGAGGATACCTCTAATGAGATGTGATAGTCGGGGTGAGCTTTATCCCATCACCACCACCACTAAACAATCCACACCGTCAATATTTACCGCTTTAGCACCTTCCTTACGGCATGCACGTTTGGGGTCATCCGGGAGTGTATGTGTTTTCCTCCCTTAAAAATAATAAATGTATTGAGTGTAATAGTGATCGTTGCAATAATATTTGTCATTCTTGTCCACTTGGGATACATGTTAAATTGTAGTTTGTGGCTTCCAATTCTAGTACTTTATTGTCATTTGATATTATTCATATTGATCTTTGGACATCTCTCATTTTAAGCTCTACCGGTCACCATTATTATGTGTTATTTTTAGATGATTATTCTAATTTTTTTTTGTGGACGTTTTCGTTATCTAAAAAGTCTCAGGTTTTTTCCATATTCCTATCATTTAAAGTATTCATCCGTACACAATTTGACGGGAAATTAAGAATATTCAATGTGATAATAGAAGATAATTTGATAATGGCCCATTTCGAGAATTTTGTAAGGTTAATAATATATTTTTTTCGTTTTTCATGTCCACATACGTCATCAAAAAATGGGAAAGCCAAAAGAAAAATCCTCACCATTAATAATATTATTCGTACACTACTAGTCCATGCATCATTACCACATTTTTGGTATCATGCATTGCAAATGGCAACGTACCTCCTTAACATACTCCCTGTCAAATGATTAGCTTACCACTCCCCACTCAAAATTATTTATCAAAAATACTATTTGTATTCTCATCTTAGGGTGTTTGGGTGTTTATGTTATCCTCTATTCCCCTCCTCTACCATCAACAAACTTCAAGTCTGCTTTACCACGTCCACGTGTGTGTTTTTGAGTTACCTGTCTAATAATCGTGGTTACAAATATTATGATTTATCCTCTAATAAAATCATAATTAGTCGTCATGTCATCTTTGATGAAACCCAATTTCCTTTTGCTAAGTTGCATAATCCCGTGTCTAATTCTTATAATTTTTTGGATAATATGTTCTTCCCGTATGTGGTCCACCATTTGGTCCAGCTAACACCTCGACTTTTGGACCAGCTGACACCGGCAGACCCACTGCCTGTCGGCCCAAACACTGCCCGTCCTCACATTCTGCCAGCAGGCCCACTGCCTGTTGGCCCATCTCTCTTCACCCCCGAATCTCAGCCTGCTGGCCCAAATGCCACACACCCGTGTCCAATTCTGCCAACAGGTCCACTGCCTGCTGGCCCAAATATGTCCACTCTCCAGCCGACCCAACTCCTTCCAATCTAGAACACCATAATGACCCAACTCAAGTCCAATTCTATTCTGGGTCAAGGGCCCATTACTCATAGCCAACGAGGTATTTTTAGACCAAAATGATAATTTAATCTCAACTCTAATAACACTAAATCATCCCTTCCACGTAATCTCGTGTCTGCCCTTCGTTACTTGAATTGGAAAATAGTCATGGATGATGAATATAATGCTCTTATTGAAAATAAGATGTGGGAGTTGGTGCCTTATCCACTCGGTGTCAATGTAATTCGTTCTATGTGGATTTTTACTCATAAGAAAAAATCTGATGGTTGTTTTAAGAGGCATAAGACTCGTCTTGTAGGTGATGGCAAAACTCAACAGGTTGGCGGGGACTGTGGTGAGACATTTAGTTCGGTGGTCAAACCGACAACTATTCACATTGTTCTTAGTCTAGCTCTCTCAAAAGCATGACTCATTCATCAGCTAGACGTAAAAAATATGTTATTGCACGACGAACTCAAGGAAACTGTATACATGCATCAGCCCTTGGTTTCAGGGACCCCGATCATCCAAACCATGTGTGCTTGCTGAGGAAGTCCTTATATGGGCTCAAACAGGCTCCTCGGGCCTGGTACAAAAGATTTGAAGATTATGTGTGTACTTTCGGATTTCTCATAGCAGGTCTGACCATTCTCTGATCCTCTACCGTCGCGGTTCTTCTCTGGCATACATTCTGTTATATGTGGATGATATTATATTGCATGCTTCTTCTGATAAAATGCACAAGTATATCATATCTCATCTCATCTCTGAATTTGTTATGAAAGACTTGGGGCCTTTGAGTTATTTTTTTGGTATAGTTGTAACTCGTCATGCAAGTGGTCTATTTTTGTCCCAGAGGAAGTATGCATCAGAAATTACTGAACGGGCTGACATGTCATCCTGTAAAGTCATCTCCTATGCTGGTTGACACTAAACCGAAGTTGAGTGCTACTTCTAGCACACCTTACGAGGGTCTCTCCCATTACGTAGTCTTGCGAAGGCTCTTCAGTATCTTACGTTTACGAGGCTCGGTATTACTTATGCATTGCAATATGTGTGTTTATTTATGCATGATCCGAGCGAAGAACACATGTATGCTCTCAAAAGCATTGTTTGTTACATTCATGACACTCTTGATTATGGTTTACACTTATATCCATCATCGGTATCTACTCTCATGTCTTATACAAATGTTGATTGGGGTGGATGTCCATATACCAGACATTTGATATTGTATGTTTTTTAGTGATAACTTGATATCTTGGTCGGCTAAACGTCAGGCTACTTTGTCGCGTTCCAGCGCGGAGGCCGAAAATCAAGGGGTAACAAATATGGTGTCTGAGTCCTGTTGGTTGCGTAACCTCCTCTTAGAGCTTCATTTTCTGATTCGAAAAGCTACATTGGTCTACAACGATAATGTTAGTGTGATATCTCTCTCTAGGGATCCGGTCCAACATCAGTGCACTAAACATATCGAGATGAATATTCACTTTATTCGCAAAAAGATAGCTCATGAATAAGTACATGTATTGCATGTCCCTTCACGGTATCAAATTGCTGACATAATTACAAAGGGTCTTCCCTTAGTTCTATTTGAAAATTTTAAGCGATGCCTCTGCTCAAAACCAATCACATGATCATGGGGTGTAATAGAATATACACCGTATATTTCTGTGATATTACTAGAGATGTTATACATATGTAATTATGATAGTAATATTTTATATTAGGAAAATGTATATTTAATTTCCGTGATTATAAGTTACATATGAAAATAATCAATGCATTATTCGTTTTCACTTACAAATATCTAAAGTAAAAGCTTTGCATATATGTTTTTGAGAGTTGGATCCCACTTGTAAGATTACAATGAATATGTTTGTTAATTTTAAAACAAAAATAGAAACATCAAGGGATGTAGTGAGATCGGATCTCTTTGTTCTTAATCAAACGTCTCAGTGCTCAAGCTCTGCTACACTCCTGAATGCAAATGCGGTGAACACGTGACCTTCATGTCTTCATTGAAAGATTATTTTCCTCATCTTTCTTAATTCCATAAGGTAAACATATATACACCTCATACAATAAATATATATCTTCCTATTTAATCACCTATTTAATTCTCCTATTCAATGCTAATAATATCCTACCATAATAAGAACCTTTACATTAATATTATCATTAAAAATATTATTCTAACAATTAAGACTAATATTCTAACACTCCCCCGCAGTTGAAGCCGGAGGTCGCCGAATGCTGAGACTGTCCCGAAAATCTTCAAATAAAATCAGCGGAAGCCCTTTCGTGAAGATATCTGCGATTTGATGACGCGTTGGGACATGTAATACTTGCACCTGTCTGCGAGCCTCTTTTTCACGGACAAAATGGATATCCAACTCAATATGTTTAGTGCGCTGGTGATGTATTGGATTTCCAGACAGATATATCGCACTAATGTTGTCACAGTAAACCATAGTAGCCTTCGGAATTGGGCAATGAAGCTCGAGTAACAGATTCTGAATCCAAAGACGAGTCCGGACACAACATTGGCAACAAGACGGTATTCAGCTTCAAAGATCGAGCGCGAGCATCGCTGGTTGCCGTTTGGAAGACCATGAAACTAAATTATCATCGAGAAAGACACAATACCCAGATGTGGAGCGTCTGGTGTCCGGACAGCCTTCCCAGTCTGCATCTGTATAAGTGACAAGTTTGGAGATGCAAGATGGGTAAAGATGTAATCCATATTCCTGAGTGCCCTTAATGTAGCGTACAATGCGTTTGAGTGTCTGCATATGTTCTTCCATCGGATTATGCATGAATAAACACACTTGTTGTACGACATAGGTTATGTATGGTCTGGTAAAAGTGAGATATTGCAACGCGCCTGCTAGGATGCGGTACAATGTTGGATCATCAAAGGGTTTGCTAGAGATGACACTTAATTTGGACTTTGTGTCCACCGGTGTTGCTGAGGGTTTGCAAGAGGCCATTCCAGCCCGTTCCACGATCTCAGATGCATACTTCTTCTGGGAGAGAAAGAGCCCACCTGCATGTCTTGTCACAACAATTCCTAGAAAGAAGTGCAATGGACCAAGATCCTTCATAGCAAATTCTGAACCAAGCTGAGACATGATATTCTTGCAAAGAGAGTCTGAAGAAGCTGTCAGAATAATATCATCCACATACAATAGAAGATAAGCCGTATGATTACCCTGATGATAGATAAAAAGAGAATTATCGGACCGGCTATGTGAAAACCCCATCTGTGATACAAAATCTGCAAACCGCTGATACCAGGCCCTGGGTGCTTGTTTGAGGCCATACAAAGACTTGTTTAGCAGGCATACATGATTGAGATATTTTGAATCTCTGTACCCCAATGGTTGGTGCATGTAAACAGTCTCATTTAGGTGACCATGGAGAAATGCATTTTTGACATCCAACTAGTGAAGTGAACATCTTCTGGAGAGAGACAACCGAGCAATCGCTCGATAAGAGTGGTTTGACTCATCGGACTGAATGTCTCCCCACAATCGATACCAACCTGCTGCGTCTTCCCATCACCTACAAGACGGGTCTTATGCCGCTCAAAAGAACCATCAGATTTTTCTTTATGGCTAAAAATTCACATAGACCGAATTATATTAGCATTAGATGGACGGGGCACTAAATCCCATGTCCTATTTTTAATAAGAGCTTGATATTCATCATCCATGGCCATTTTCCAATTGGGGTCTTTCAGAGCAGACACAGGGTTACATGGTAAAGGTGATTTGGATACTTGGGTGTGAAGGCTGTATTTAGTGTTGGGTTTGACAATACCATGTTGACTACGAGTGACTGGACGCGTTGTCGGGCCAGTGGACTGGACGCCACTGGCCAAATGTGGTATTTGTAAAGCTGGGCCTGGATCAGGGGCTTGGGTTTCATTAGGGGGCAGGTTGCTATTGGTAGGTGTCAAAGCACATGGGCCTGAATGTGGCGATTTGCATCGGGAGAGATCGTGACTGACGGGCCGATCGTATCGATGTCAAGACAGCTGGTTGGGTGTCATTTGTTGGCGACACGTAATGGGTTAAAAGAATTTTGTCCATTAGCGATGAGCAGACCGAACTATGGGACAATGGTTGGGTAAAAATTGGGTGTATTCCAGCATCCAAAAACTCATACGTGGGAGATTGTGACTCATTGATTTTTCTAAATGGGAATTGAATTTCATCAAAGATAACATGACGACTAATAAAAATCCTATTGGAGGATAGATCATAACATTTGTATCCCCGATGATGTGATGGGTATCCCAAAAAAATGCATGGAGTAGATCTTGGTTGTAATTTATGGATGGTGGTGGATGAGAATAATGGAAAACACAAGCACCCAAAAACCCGGAGATGAGAGTATGTCGGTTCTCGAAGGTACAGTAATTGAAGGGGTGTTTGGTGTGATGTATGTTTGTTTGGTAGTATATTCAACAAATAAGTAGTCATCTGAAGTGCATGATGCCAAAAGTTAGGGGAAGTGAGGCATGAGCAAGGGATGTCCTGACAATATTATTTATGGTTCGTATTTTGCGTTCCGCCTGTCCATTCTGAGAAGATGCGTGGGGGCATGAGAAACGAAAATTCAAACCATTTGTTTTGCAAAAATCCTAAAATTGTCTATTATCAAACTCCCGCCCGTTATCACATTGGATGTTTTTGATATCCCGTTCAAACTGTTTTTGGATGAAAGCTCTAAAACTAAGAAATGTAGAAAACACTTATGATTTTTTCGATATGGGAAATGTCCACAAGAATTTAGAGTAATCATCTAAAACAAGTAAATAATATCTATGCCCCGAAGAGCTCAAAACTGGGGATGTCCAATTATCACAATGTATAGTATCAAATGGCAAAAAAGTGCAATTAGAAGAAGACTCAAATGGTAGTTGAATATGTTTACCCAAAGGACATGACTGACACTTATTAAGAGTTCGTGTACATGAAATTGAATTATTGCGTTTGAGAGAGTTTAAAACACTCTCCCGGATGTCCCAAACGTTCATGCCATAAATTGGAATTAAAAACTGCAAAATTAAAGTGTTTCTTGTCCGTCAGAGTAAATAAGTAATCGATAAAGTTCTCCGCTATCACATCTCATTAGCCGTGCCCTCGTCTCAAAATCACACACAAGAAACCAAAAGGATCAAAAGCTACAGAACTCAGCTTATCTGAAGTAAACTTTCGAACGGAGATTAGGTTTTTGATTAATTGTGGTGCATGGATAACATTTTTCAAGGCTAATGGTGGATTTGGTTTGGACAATTTAGTAGAACCATATCCTTTTATTGGAATGGAATGGCCATTTCCGACAGTTATACCATTTGATTTGCTCAAATTAAAATAGACGTAAGATTACTCGATGACGCCATACGTGACGCCGCACTGAGTCCATATACCAATTCGTGTGCAGTGGATTAAGCCCGAGCGCGCATGACATGTTCAATGTCCACGGCCGCCCATCGTTGAGTGGGCCTCGTTCCACACCTGAGGCCCAAAGTTAGCTGTTGTCCCGCCATCGCCTCACCTCACCGCTGGCTTGTGTAAATTCGCCCAAGAGCTGGTCGACAAACAAAGCTCGCAAGGAGTGGATCGCCGATTTCGGGTATGAAAGTGGAATCGGGCTCGCCCATTGGGTCGTAGGTAAGCGACACGGGTCCACCAATTCCATTGTGGCCGTGCCCACCGAGGTTGCTGCTGTCTCCCGCCGCTGCCGCTTCCATACTCGCCGCTGCGGCGCCGCCGCCATATCGGACCGCCGCTGCCGGAACGCCACTGGCCAGAATTACCGCCGAATTCGCCGCCACGGACCGCGATTGTTCCGTTACTTTGCGGTTTCCACCTTTTTATTCCCATGCCGCCTCTTTTGCTATTTCCATCATCGCACTATGACGCCGATTCTTGGCCAGGTTAGCAACCTTTTGCAGAAGTCTGTTTCTTCTAGATTAACATAAATCTTGCTTTGTAGAATAACGGAGCGGTTACTTTGACGATAACGGTGACAACTCCGCTTATATGCCTCACAATCCGAACAAGTTGTAGAACCAAACGGTTGTTGAGACTGGGAGCCAACATTTTTAATTGATCCGCCAACACTTTGAGGCGTTGACAATAAGCGGAGGCATTAGGAAAATCCTCCATATCAACACTGGAGAACTCTTGTTCTAAAGCAACTGCACGGGAGCTTTGATTATCATAAAAAATGTCCCGTAATCGATTCCAAGCATCAATTGCTTTAGAATCTGTTTCCATGATCGTGTGCAACAAATCAGTGGAAATTGTTGAATATATTCAACCAAGAACAGTGGCATCCAGGACATCCCACAACTCTTTTTCTTCATCCGATGTCAAAACTTTTTCCTTGTCTTTTTCCGGGGAAATGATGTGGTGAAGAACCCGGTGAGAACGACAACATATTTTGAAAAGTTCCGCCCAAGAAGCATAATGTACATTCTCCATTTGTAAAGTTATGGGGACATGAGTTTTGATATTAGATACTGTGAGAGCGGGGTGATAAAATGACTTGGATTTAGACATGTTGATGATAGTTTGATAGATGATCAATGGAAAAACAGTGGGAAAAAAAACAAGATGATTTCGGCTAGGAGGAGGAGGGGCCGAAAAAAAAAAGGAAAAAAAAATTATTTTGAAAAGAAATTTTTGGTATTTAGGAAGATGGATTTTTTCCTTAAGCTTTGATACCATGAAAGATTATTTTCCTCATCTTTCTTAATTCCATAAGGTAAACATATATACACCTCATACAATAAATATATATCTTCTTATTTAATCACCTATTTAATCTAATAATATCCTACCATAATAAGAATCATTAAGAATATTATTCTAACAATTAAGACTAATATTCTAACATTCATCTTGTCCATTAAACTATATAACTATCTATCAGCAGAAACATCCAACAACTAAATTTATTGTTCTTTTACATAACCCATAGCAAGTCGTATCTTTGTTTGACCTTTTGTGTTGGACGTAACAAAATAAGATATCCAGACAGCTTAAAATACACCGAAATATGACAACCTAAGCTATTCAATAAGTTACCCACATTTAAAAGTCACTGAATATCCTCACTATCTTAATATACTGAACAATTTTAATTCTCATCTTAATATTTTTGGGAAGCAATCGGACTCGCTTGCCTAATACGTTCAATTTGGTTAAAAACGTACAAAAAGAAAGTATGAGTAAATTTCTCAAATGGTCATTTATATATGAAATTATTTAGTTAAGTCACTTAAACTCGTCTACCTATCAAAATGAAGGTAAGGTCTGTGTACACTCTACTCTTTCAGACCCCATTGGTATGTTGTTGTTGTACTTAATTTTATTTTAATAAAGTCACTAAAATTTTAAATGTTTCATTGCAAAGTCAATCAAATTAGTTGTGTATCAATAAAGTCACTCTAACTTTATATTTTTTCTTATAAAGTCACTCAAAATAGGCTGATTTTTATGTTAGGTAGATTTGAACTTCACACTACAATATCAAAAGTCTCATATCAAAAGATCCGACCCAATAGTCAAATATCATTTTACAACATGTTAAATTACATCTATTGTGTCAACATTCACTTATACATTAGTGAATATAAGATAAATCGTTTTTTTCTTCAAAATAAGTTAAATTCATATGCTGAATCGTTTAATCTACATCGTTTGAAGTGTTTGTTCGAAATATTATATAGAGAAAAAAAATTCACAGCATTGTATAAGGGAATGAAGATACTGTACTTGTTCAAAAATAAAAAATAGCTTTGCAAAAAAAAATCACGTTTATAAGGTGGCTCCGTATACTACCTTATACTTATGAGTCAACATTGATATCAATTACTATTGACAATTCAGTTGTTGACCCGTACTATTGAGAAACGAATACAACTGTTACTAATTAACTAAAAATGATATGTCTTGCCAAAATATCGATATATTTTTTTGATTTCATGATTTACAAAAATTTAATCCAATTACAAATAATAGGTAAAATGTGATTAATTACATAAATCTTTGACCATCTTTTGGTTGACCAAACCTATGGTCATTTCATCCCACATGGACAGCTTATTGGTTGTTACGAGTTCAAAGTTTCTGTTACAATATCTTTCTTTTATTATTAACCGACAAATATATTTTAAAAAAAAAATAAAAAAAAAAATAATTAGCACGAATAACCTCTAGTAGAAATAATTTAACATGTTGTAAAAGGAACTATTGGGTTATGCCTAGGCGTGGACATTCAATCGGTTCGGTTCGGTTTGAGAAATTCGATTCATTTTTTTTGATTTTCGGTTTGATAAAACTAAAAACTGAAATCGAACCAAAATTAATTTGGTTTGATTTTTTGAAATTAGGTTCGATTTTTCAGTTTGGATATTATCACCTTGAGCTTTTCAGATCATCTTTTAGAAAACCACATTGTCAGAATCCCACACAATTTATTATTTGATTCATGTTCATGTACAAACAAATTTAAAAGCAGATCACATTTTATTGAAGTGTTATTTCTCAACGTCTTGATTAATTTTGATGAGACAACAATGTGACTCTCTAGTAAATTTTGATGAACAACATATAATATTTGAATCCCAAAAATTTCATGACATTCAAAGATAAAATGATGAGAATAGATGTCATATAAATTCTTAAGAAAAAGACTGAACGACGTTGTTATACCCCGTAGTTCTGGCCATATGTGTGAGAGCGTACGAAAGGGATTAAGACTTAAATTTTAGAAGGATAGGTTGACGGATTGTTTCGGACGGGTTGTTGGTCAACTTTGAGGCGGGTTATGACCCGATACATTGAGAGTTCCTGGGTATTTCAAAGGCCTAGTGCGTAGTTCGTTGAGTCTAGTTTCCAACGCAACCAACAGTTCGTCGATAGGACATCAGAGTAGAAAGTTATGGGAGTTACAAGTTCGGTCGCAATGACGAAAGGTGTTTCGGCCAGAGCCAGGTCGCGGCCGGTGCGTGGTCGCGCGCCGATGATCCGAGTGTTCGCTGATAGCAGTACGCGCCACACGAAAGTTCGGGAGTCGCAGAGGTTTCAGCCGCGCGCGGCGCTTCTTCGCGGGTTGAGTGGAAAAATCTGAACTGCTTTGTTTTAAAAAGGCCATGGGATGGTGACAAGTGTCCCCCATCTGATTTTTGCATGCACTATTTATTGACCAAGTCTTGAAGACTTGGTCATTCTTCAAGCTCTCATCTCTCTCTAAGAATAAAAGCTCTTCCTTCTCTCTAGAAATTCAAGAGCAAATCAAAGCTTGAGGAAAATCTGAAAAGTGTGGCAAGAAGGAAACTTGTTGGCAAGCTTGTGGGAGTTATTGTGGTGGTGTTTGTGGAAAGAAGGCTAGTGAAATTGTTGGATTAATTTGGCTAAAGCTCTAAGGTAACAATTCCTTCTCTTGTTGATAGTTCTTGGTGTTGCATGTGAAGAATAAAGAACTTGTAGTGGTAAATATTGCTCTTAGATAAATTGCATGTAAGAAATATGGTTTGGATATGAAAGAATTGGATAAGAAGGTTATGTAAGCATGTTGTAGCCAAAATACTACCTTAAACTTGTTAAGTTAGTTGTTGTACATTGTGGGGCAGAATTTTACACATCCAAGCTTAGGTGTGTAATCCCCTTTGAAATGTTTGGATTGTTGGCCTTAAATGTGGCGTTTGGATGTTGAATTCGGCCTTGAAAAATGTGGCAAAGTATGTAGAAACAAAGGAAATGCTGCCCGATTTTCCATAGAATTTAGTGACTTTGAACTTGGAATATTCTACGTTGAAACTAGATGTTAATGAACATATTATGGTCATTATAGGTTGACATACTACGTGCGGTATTTTGGACTTAGCAAGTGGATTGACCGAAGAGGTATGTGGAACTTTCCTATCTATTGAGCATGAATGGTTTTACCTATGTAGTACGATAGACGTACAAGGTTTGATACCCCTTACTTGTTTTAAGGATGGTCATGTTTTGTGAGTAAGGGGGGATTAACTCATTTCTTTAAAAGTACTAAGGATGTATTGAGCTTTCAAAGTTAAGGGACTTGATGTGTTCAAGTATATGATTCTTGTTTCTTTTTAAAAGTGTAAGTCCCTTGGGTTTTAGGAAAATGTATTTGACTAAGGTATAACGTTAATATAATGACTTTATGGAAAGTTGGTTATATTAGATGTATGGAAAGTTAATAAAGGAAGATTTACTCTAAGTAAAATGAGTACGGATAAATGATTTGAGGTTGTGAAAGGCAAATTGATTTTTAAGGCATTAATTGCCTAAGGTTTTAAAAGAGTAGAAGCACATAGTATAATACTTTGGGTTAAATTCCCGGATTTCATAAAAGACATGTTAGTGCCTTAAGTAAACTAAAATGAGAAGGTGTGTGAACAAAATTAATAAGAAGTTAAGGGGTTTCTTAACTTGCTTGTATTATGTGTGATAGCCGGTTTGTGCTAATGATATATATTATTATTTATTACGGGGTCATTCCCCGGGTTGTGGCATTTGCATATTCCGTGGATTTGTGATGCGCGGTAAGATGCACACACTTTAAACGCAAGTGCACGTTATCGTGACAAGTAGTATAATCTTGATAAGACCGAATATCGTCCTCTAGGATTAGGGTTCAAGTACCAACTATCTATTTTTTGGTATCTATTTGGTAAATTGATATTTCGAATTGTTGTTTATAACTACG
Source organism: Przewalskia tangutica (assembly GCA_029844215.1). NCBI lineage: Eukaryota > Viridiplantae > Streptophyta > Magnoliopsida > Solanales > Solanaceae > Przewalskia > Przewalskia tangutica. The sequence goes on along the minus strand of CM056724.1, from coordinate 93,828,463 downwards.
AATTATAAAAACTATTTAAATATAAAGGTTTACTTCAGTGGTGATGAGAATAGGGATTCCATGTATCCTTACTATCCGCTTATGCTACTTACTAATGCATTAACTCATGGTATTCTTCTTTTGGAGAAAGCAGGTTTACGAAATCGTTTTATACTCCCGTTAGGGTTATATAAACACTCAACCCCAGTATCACACCTTACCTACCTTTCAGTGATAAGGATAACTCTATAGGAGGATTAAGAACAAAAACCTAGTTGACCGTCACGCACAATGCGCAAAATTAGGGTTGTTAAGCCTCTCATCAACGCTACATAAATAATTGAGGTATTTTCATCCCCAATCCAAGAATGTCTACCCAACTTACAAAGATATTCACAATCCCCTTTCGTAACTGATTAGAAATCATATAGTGATAATTAGTTGTCAATTAATTACCAAGAATTCAACTCAATTATTGGATAGATCTCACAATAAGAAAAATAACCATAAGCATGCATTAATTTATAACATAAGTTTCAAGAGATTTAACATGGAAAGCCCTATAGAGGAATTAGTTCCTAGTCATTGATATGACAAGAACTAATTCCATATTCTTCATAAAAACTGAAATAAAGTAAAAGAAAGAAAAGTAAATTACTAAGAATGAGTCTCCAAGCCAAGCATCCAAGGGTTGTGTTGTGGAATATTTACAAGGTGGATTGGTGGAAAGATGGATGTAGAATGGTGAATGGTAGAATGGAGAATGAATAATTCTTCTAATGATGTAGAGTATTTATAGCCAAAGAATCCTTTTGGTGAAGGGTTAAGGATTTATGTAGGAAAGGAAAAGTTATTAGAATCCTTTTAGGTAAGGGTTTTAAGGTAGGAAAAGTTATCCCTTTAGGTAGGAAAAGTTATCCCTTTAGGATTCTGAAAACATGTCAAATTCCCCAAAGACTTTATAATTTTCGGCTGGCGGCTACCAAATTCAAAGAATCTCTGACTTTCAAGACTTTGGGCGCCATGGCTACACCGCTGCCATGCGCGGTGACATTTTTCTCGCGACTTCCGCTTTGGCCGTCTTTTCTCGTCCGGACTTCGTCTGATTTTCTCTATAATTCCCGGAACTTCTTAGACTTCATTTTTTGGCCCTTTTGTGTGCAATTCCATCTCATTTATGCTCATTTTCTCTTCTTTTCGTCATTTCTCCATTTCTGACCGCTGTGACACAAAAGAAAGGAAAACGACCCTAATAATATACTAAACATAAACAAAATGAGTAAAATACTAACTAAAAATGACTCAAAAAGTGTATATAATATACACCGATCAATTTGCTACCCACGATGCGAGGAATACCTCATGCGAGTCCGTAGGGCTCATGCGGGTGAAATAGTCCCATGCGGGTGAGTACAGCCTATGCGAGGAATACCTCATGCGGGTCCACATGACCCATGCAGGTGAAATAGTCTCAGGAGTAGGAGTGCTTAATGATACTGCGGGGCGGATGACCTTGCTTTGACCATGAGCTTCCTATTTTCATGCAATATATTATATGCTTGATATTCTCATTGTTAGTAAGGCACGTTGTTCTCAGAACCGATTTTTACACATGTCTCCGCTATTTTAGACTTACGAGGTATTTTCGTGATTTTCCGCCGCATACTTAGTACCTATCAGGTAATCGACTTTCCTGGCCGTTCATGCCGCAGTAGTGGTAAGGTGGTGGATCCTCATTCTTAGGATCACCGCTCGTGTCGAAGCTCCATTCTCCGAGGCTTGTTTTGTTGCACGGCTTTTCCCCGACGCCAGAGGTATTTTGTACATTCAGGTATGGCGGGCCCCGCCCGCCACGCTTGTTATTCTTAGGTGCAGAGTCACGTTTGTGGTTTTGGGCTGTAAGAACAAGTTGTACTGTTATACTTTTGATTAAGTATATTTTTATGGAAGGCAGCCTTGTCGGCTTGCCAGTGATGTTTACTTTATACAGGCTTAGGTGTTATGTATGTTCCGCTGCTATTCTCTGATGTATACCTGACGGGGTGCCCCGGTAGGGCACTACCGCGCCCGGCTCGGGTCGTGACAAAAGTGGTATCAGAGCAGTTAGTCCTCGAAAAGTGTCTACAGACCGTGTCTAGTAGAGTCTTGATTATCGGTGTATTGTGCACCACATCTATAATCAGGAGGCTCCAGGATATTTAGGATTGGTTTACATTCTCTCACTCTAAGATCGTGCAAAGAGCTGTGTTATTATAGGTTGAACTTCCTTTGATATTTTCCTTTATGTATCAGTTATGCCTCCACGCAAGGCAACCGCGGCCCGTATGGCAAGGCGGTGAGGAGTCGCTAGTAGGACGCCGAGGGTCACGAGGGCACAGGCCCAGGCATTACCACAGATGATGTTTCGGGCCGCGAGTTCCACGACGTCGCCAGCCTCAGCGGAGTTCGAGGCAGCGGCCGACATCGAGACCGCGGTGCGAGCCTCCATCCCACAAAGTGGTCGAGTATAGAGATTACGAGAGCGATCCTGTTATTAACCAAAGATAGTAGTGGCGAGGCGACAGCGAGCAGCAGCCAACCCTAGTGTTATACCCCGTAGTTCTGACCTACGATGAGAGCGCATTTAAAGCATGTAAGACTTAAAATTTTCAAAGGATAGGTTGACGGATTATTCCGGACGGGTTTTAGTCAACTTTGAGGCGGGTTATGACCCGGTACATTGAGAGTTCCTAAGTGTTTCAAAGGCCTAGGGCGTAGTTCGTTGAGTATAGATTCCAACGCAACCAACCGTTCGTCGATAGGACGTCGGAGTAGAAAGTTATGAGAGTTACAAGTTCAGTGCGCAGACGGATAGAAATATGTTTCGGACAAAGCGCGAGGCATGGCCGGATGCGGCCGCGGCCAAGGCATCGAGGGTCGATGAAGTCGCAGCGCCGCGGCGCCGGCGTCAGGGCCGCGACGCCAAGGCGGGATTCTTGGCGGAAAAACTTAGGAAAAATCAGATTTTTCTTTTAAAAGACTCGAGGTGACAAGTGTCCCCCATCTGATTTTGCATGCATTATATTGACCAAGTCTTGAAGACTTGGTCATATTTCATCTCTCTCTTAGACAAAAGCTCCTCCTTCTCTCTTAAAAGTTCAAGCTCCTCCTTCTCTCTAAAATCCCAAGAGATATTCTAGCCTTAGGAAAAATCTGGAAAAAGTAAAGGCAAGAAGGAAGCTTATGGATAGCTTGTGAAGGTTGTTGTGGTGGTGTTCTTGAAAAGGAAGCTAGCAAGTTGTTGGAAAATTTTGGCTAAATCTCTAAGGTAATGATTCTTCCTTTAGAATTAGTTTTTAGTATTGCATGTTAAGAAGAAAGAACTTGTGGTAGTAAATAATGCTCTTAGAGTCATTGCATGCAAGAAATGTGGTTTGGATATGAAAGAATTGATTAAGAAGATATTATGAGCATGTTGTAGCCTAAAAACTACCTTAGAATTGTTAAGTGAATTGTTGTACCTTATGGGGCAGAATTTTACACACCCAAGTTTAGGTGTGTAATCCCCTTTGAAATGTTGGATTGTTGAGCCTTAAATGTGGCGTTTGGATGATAAATTCGGCATTGAGAAAGGTGGCAAGTATGTAGAAACAAAGGAAATGCTTGCCCAATTTTCCATAGAATTTAGTGACTTTGAACTTGGATTATTCTACATTGAAATTAGAGGTTAATAAACGTATCATGATTATTATAGGTTGAAATATTACTTGCGGTAGTTGAGCTTAGCAAGTGGATTGACCAAAGAGGTATGTGGAGCTTCCCTATCTCTTGAGCATGAATAGATGAAACTATGTAGTACGGTAGACGTACAAGATTTTGGTATTCTTACTTGTTTTAAGTATTTAATGACTTGTTTCGTTTTAAGAATGTATAAGTCCCTTGGTTAGGGGAAAAGTATGATTTTGCTAAAGTGTAGGGTTAATATAACAACTTTATGAGAAGTTGGTTTATTAGCTTTATAAAAGATTAATGAGAAGAGGGTTACTCTAAGTAAGACAAGTAAGGACAAATGATTTGATTTATGAAAGGCAAATTGATTTTAAGGCATCAATTGCCCAAATGTTTTATGTATGAAAAAGAGTCACTTTTAAAAGAGTTGAAGTATGTAGTACTTGGTTAAATTCTGCTTTTCTTTATTAAAGATATGATTAAGTGCCTTAAGTAAACTAAAATGAGAGGTATATGAACAAGACTAATAAGAAGTTATAAGTTTTCTTAACTTAATTATGATTATGATATGATGTGATTTGAGCTAGGTAAGAGTATATTTGGCGGCAAGCCCCAAGATCGTTATACCACCTTCTCCAGTAAGAGAGTATGTCCGGCGGCAAGCCCCAAGATCGTCATACCACCTTCTTCAGTGTAAGAGTACATCTGAGAGGCAAGCCCCAAGATCGTTATACCATCTGCTTCAGTGTAAGAGTATATCTGTGGGGTAAGTCCCCAAGATCGTTATACCATCTGCTTCAGGGTAAGAGTATATTTGAGGGGTAAGCCCCAAGATCGTTATACAACCTGTTCCGTGGATTTGCTACCCACGATGCGAGGAATACCTCATGCGAGTCCTTATGGGCTTATGCGGGTGAAATAGTCCCACGCAGCAGCGCAATTATGCGAGAATACCTCACGGGTCCACAGACCTACGCGGTGAAATAGTCCCAGGAGTAGGGGTGCTTATTGATACTACGGGCAAGGTACCCTGTTTTGATCATGAGGCCCCTATTTTATGCAGTATTATATATACTTGTTACTCTCATTGTTAGTAAGGCACAGTAAAAGGTATTTTGTTTGACTTCCATGACTCCAGCTTACTTTTAGACTTATGATATCATTATTACGATTTTTCCGACTTTACATACTTGGTACATATTGTAATCGACCTTCTTCTGGGCCGCTCATGCCGCAGGTAAGGGTAAGCAAATTATGGATCCTCGTTCTTAGGATCACTATTCTGGTGTCAGAAGCTCCATTCCTCCGGAAGCTTGTTTATTGGTACGGATATTCCCTGATGTTATAGGTATTTTATACATTCAGGGGTATGGCGGGGCCCTGTCCCGCCACAGTGGTTATCTGTCACGACCCAGGGCCATGACTCGTACTTACCGGGTACCTTCGCCGTATATGTCGAGAATAGCAATGAACATACATAACACATTACTTAGAGAAAAGGGTAAACATTACTGGCCAGCCGATAAGGCTGCCTTCTATAAAACATACTTAAACAAAAGTATAGTAATACAAATGGTTCTTATAGCCCAAAACACATAGGTGACCACGCACTTAAAGATAACAATCGTATGACGGGGCCCCGCCATACCCTGAATGTACAAAATACCTATAGCATCGTGGAATATCCGTACTAATAAACAAGCTTCCGAGGATGGAGCTTCGACATCGAGTAGTGATCATAAGAACGAGGATCCTCAATCTGCTTACCCTTACCTGCGGCATGAACGCAGCCCCCGAGGAAGGGGTAAGTACACAATATGTACCAAGTATGTAAAGCTGGAAAATACTATAGTAATGATATCATAAGTCTGAAAGTAAGCTGGAGTCATGGAAGTCAATAAAATACCTTTTACTGTGTCTTACTAACAATGAGAGTGACAAGTATATATATACAATACTGCATAAAATAGGGGTCTTAGGATGAAAACGGGGTACCTCGCCCGTAGTATCGATAAGCACCCCTACTCCTGGGACTATTTCACCCGCATAGTCCCGCGACCCGCATGAGGTATTCTCGCATAGGTCAGACTACCGCATGAGACTATTTCACCCGCATAAGCCCATAAGGACTCGCATGAGGTATGCCTCGCATCATGGGTAGCAAATCCACGGAAATTGGTATAACGATCTTGGGGACTCACCCTCGATATACTCTTACCCCGGGATGGTATAACGATCTGGGACTTTCCTCGATATACTCTACACCAAGCGGTGGTATAACGATCTGGGGCTTGCCTCGATATACTCTTACATCAAGAAGGTGGTATGACGATCTTGGGCTGACCTCGCACATACTCTTACCCCCGGAGAAGGTGGTATAACGATCTTGGGGATTGCCTCGATATACTCTTACCCTAGCTCAAATCACATCATATCATAATCGTAAATAAGTTAAGAAAACTTATAACTTCTTATTAGTCTTGTTCATATACCCTCTCATTTTAGTTTACTTAAGACACTTAACCATATCTTTAATAAAAGAACGCCGGGAGTTTAACCCAAGTACTACATACTTCAACTCTTTCAAAAATGACTTTTCTTTATACATAAAAACCTTTGGGCAATTGATACTTTAAAATCAATTTGCCTCTCCATATACTTATCTTATTTAGAGTAAATCTCTTCTCATTAACCTTTTATGAAGCTAATAAACCAACTTCCCATAAAGTTGTTATATTAACTCTACACTTTAGTAAAATCATACTTTTCCCCTAACTAAGGGAATTATACATTCTTAAAATGAAACAAGTTATTAATATACTTAAAACAAGTAAGAATACCAAATCTCAGACGTCTACCGCACTACATATTTTCATATAATCATGCTCAAGACATAGTGAAGCTTCACATACCTCTTTGGTCAATCCATTTGCCAAGTCCAAACTACCGCAAGTAATATTTCAACCTATAATAGTCATGATACGTTTATTAACCTCTAATCTTAATGTAGAACAATCCAAGTTCAAAGTCACTAAATTCTATGGAAATTTGGGCAGCATTTCCTTTGTTTCTACTCATTTTGCCACCTTTCTCAAGGCCGAATTTATCATCCAAACACCACATTTAAGGCTCAATCAATCCAACAATTTAAAGGGGATTACACACCCAAAATTCTGTCCCCTAAGTTACCACAATTCACTTAACAATTCTAAGGTAGTTTTTAGGCTACAACATGCTCATAATCTCCTCTTAACCCATTCTTCATATCCAAACCACATTTTCTAGCATGCAATGACTCTAAGAGCATTATTTTACTACCACAAGTTCTTTCTTCTAAGCATGCAACACTAGAACAAATTCTAAAGGAAGAAATGTTACCTTAAAGTTTTAGCCAAACTTATTCCAAAAATTTTGCTAGCTTCCTAGCCAAGAACACCACCACAAGCTAGCCACAAGCTTCCTTTTCTTGTTCTTAAATTTTCAGATTTTCTTAGGCTAGAATCTTCTTGGAGTTTTAGAGAGAAGGAGGAGCTTTGGAATATTTTAAGAGAGAAGGAAGAGGTTTTTCAAAGAGAGAGATGACAAATGACCAAGTCTCTAAGACTTGGTCAATATATTGCATGTAAAAATCAGATGGGGGGACACTGGTCCCCCACCCAGGCCCTTCCAAAAGAAAAATCTGACTTTTTCTAAGTTTTTCCGCCTGATTTCCCGCCTCGGCGCCGCAGCTTCCGGCGGCCATGGCCGCAATCCTCGCGACTCGGATCTTCCGGCGCCATGCCTCGCTTCGGCCAAGGCTACTAAGCTTCAAAGAACCCTACAAGATTTCTTGCGCCGCTCGCCGCTTTGTCCGAAACATACTGTCCGATCACAAGACCGAACTTGTAACTCTCATATCTTTCTACTCCGACGTCCTATCGACGAACGGTTGGTTGCGTTGGAATCTAGACCCAACGAACTACGCCTTAGGACTTTGAACCACTTAGGAACTCTCAATGTTCCGGGTCATAACCCGCCTTAAAGTTGACTAAAAACCCGTCCGGAATAATCCGTCAACCCATCCTTTGAAAATTTTAAGTCTTACATGCTTTCGTACGCTCTCATACGTAGGGTCAGAACTACGGGGTATAACATTCTCTCCTCCTTAGAAACATTCGTCCCGAATGTTCCTTCTAGGCTTACTCAAACTACAACATCGACATAGACCCTCTTAACTATCATTTTGCAAATAAGGAAGCTCCACGAGCCACAACATACTGAAGCGTAAATGCCAAGTCAAAACTAACAAGCAGGAAAGTGGGTTACCTGGAGGTATAGGAAATAGGTGAGGGTACTTCTTCATCATGTCATCCTCTGCTTCCCACGTCATTTCCTCCCTGTTCTCGTTCCGCCATAGGACCTTGACTAAGCCACGCTTTCGTCCGGTCGCCTAACTCGACGATCGAGTATCGCTATGGGACTCTCCTCATACGATAACTTCTCATCACTTGGATATCATGAACCGGTGCACTCTAGATGGATCTCCAATACATTTCCGCAACATGGACACATGGAAGACTGGATGTACCGCCTCCAAATCGGACGGCAGATCTAACTCATAGGCAACCCTGTCTACCCTACGGACAATCCGATACGGCCCAATGTATCTTGGGCTAAGCTTCCCCTTATTTCCAAATCTCATCACGCCCTTCATGGGAGATACCTTTAGAAAAACCCAATCATCTATCTCAAATTCCAAGTGTCGGCGCCGATGATCCGTGATACGACTTCGCCGACTGAGCCGCCAACAACCGCTCCTGGATAAGCTTCACCTTATCCATCGCTCTTGAACTAAGTCCGCCCGACTAATCGAACTTCCCACTCGAACCAAATTTATCGGTGACTGCACTTCCTCCCGTATAAGGCCTCATAAGGCGCCATCTGAATACTGGAATGGTAGCTGTTGTTGTAAGCAAACTCCACAAGAGGCAAATGATCCTCCCAGCTACCCCTGAAATCAATAACACAAGCCCGCAGATATCCTCGTTGTCGGATAGTGCGCCGACCCGTCCGTCACCGAGGTGAAATGCCGCATCGAGACTCACTGTGTCCCTAATCCTTCGAAAAGACCTCCGAAGTTAGCCGAGAACCGGCTCTCTATCTGATATAATCGACACCGACTCGTGCGGTCTCACAATCTCTAATATATAATCTAGCATAGTCTCACCGAGAACGTCGTTCGATCGGAAGAAAATGGGTGATTTCGCACCGCCGACAATCACCCAAATGGAATCATGCTTCCTCCGAGTGGTAGGTAGCCCCGTAATAAAATCCATATTTATCACCTCCCACTTCAAAGTCGGACTATCAATGGCTCGCAATGACACCAGGCTTCGTGCTCAATCTTAACTCACGACAATTCGCATCGTGCCACGAACTCCGCAACGTTCTCTTTAGGCCATCCCACCAATACACGACCGAGGTCATGATACATCTTAGTCGACCGGATGAATAGAATAACGAGCACCGTGTGCCTCCTGCAATCTGGCCGACGAAGTCTGTCACATCGGAACACACAACCGCCTCGAATCTTAGCACCATCGCGCTACCTCAAATAGGCTCTCTCCTTCCGAGAGCTGCATCTCTGCATCGCATCAAAATCGGATCCTCATATCGCCGCTCTTCACCTCCTCGACGATGGAAGACTCGGCAACCTCTCGAACCCGAATTCCGTCACTATCAGAATCAACCAAACGAACCCCAAGGCTCGCTAGCTGATGTAACTCTCGGACCATATCCCTCTTCTCTGGCTGAACATCAGACAGACTACCCATCGATCTGCGACTAAGGGCATCTGCAACCACATTGGCCTTCCCTGGGTGGTACAGAATATCAATATCGTAATCCTTAAGTAGCTCCAACCACCGTCTCTGCCGCAAGTTCAGCTCCCTCTGGCTGAAGATGTACTGGAGACTCTTGTGGTCTGTGTAAATGTCCACATGAACTCCATATAAATAATGTCTCCAGATCTTCAAGGCATGAATTACTGCTGCCAACTCCAAGTCATGTGTGGGATAGTTCTTCTCATGCTTCCTAAGCTGTCGAGATGCATAAGCTATAACTCTGCCGTGCTGCATCAGCACGCACCCAAGCCCGACACCTGACGCGTCACAGTAAACCACATATCCATCTAAGCCCTCTGGAAGAGTAAGAACTGGGGCGGTTGTCAACTTCTCCTTTAGCAACTGGAAACTTTCCTCACAAGTATCCGTCCACCGGAACATAGCTGCCTTCTGAGTCAGCTTAGTCAAAGGTGCTGAAATAGAAGCAAACTTCTCTACAAACCTCCGATAATATCCGGCAAGGCCCAAAAAGTTGCGCACCTCCGCTGTAGTAGCTGGTCGCCAAGTCTTGATCGCCAATCTTAGTCAGACAACCCGAATACCGTCGGCCCCGATCACATGCCCTAAGAAAGCCACTGAAGCTAACCAGAACTCGCACTTCGAGAACTTGGCATACAACTGCTGGTCTCGGAGGACTCCCAAAACCGTCCTCAAATGATCTGTATGCTCCTGCTCTGTGCGCGAATACACCAAGATATCATCAATAAACACTATAACGAACATATCCAAGAATGGCCTGAACACCCTATTCATCAAATCCATGAATACTGCTGGGGCGTTGGTCAACCCGAAAGACATCACCCTGAACTCATAGTGCCCATACCGGGTCCTGAATGCAGTCTTTGGGATATCTGTCTCTCTAACTCGCACCTGATGATAACCAGACCGCAGGTCTATCTTGGAAAAACACTTTGCACCCTGCAACTGGTCAAACAAATCGTCAATCCTGGGGAGGGGATATCTGTTCTTGATAGTTACCTTGTTTAGCTGCCTGTAATCAATACACATACGCAGCTGGCCCCATCCTTCTTCTTTACAAACAACACTGGTGCTCCCCAGGGAGAAACACTTGGCCTAATAAAGCCCTTCTCCAGCAAATCTTTCAGCTGGTCCTTCAATTCCTTCAACTCGGCAGGTGCCATCCTGTATGGCGGAATAGATATCGGTCGAGTGTCTGGCGCCAAATCAATACAAAACTCAATCTCCCTCTCGGGAGGGATACCCGGAAGCTCGTCTGGGAATACGTCTGGAAACTCTCTAACGACCGGATCGATCAAGGTCCAGACCTCACCGGTGTCGAATACCCAACCGGATGGTAGATATACCCTTCCGCACCATCTTCCTAGCCTTGAGGTAAGAAATAAACTTACCCTGGCGATGCAAGATTCCCTTCCACTCGATAACCTGGCCACCAGAAACCGAACCGAACTAATCTCTCTACCCACGTTGGCATAGCAAGATGCTAGCCAATCCATACCCATAATCACATCAAAGTCTGTCATATCCAACTCTATCAAGTCGGCAGAGTCCGACGGCTATCTATAGTCACAGGCAAGCCTTATACACCCGCCGGCTACCATCAATCACTCATCGCGTAGCCACCTCAAAAGGTCTTATGGACTCGGCTCTATCCCTATTCTACCGCAATATGAGGAGATATGTAGGACAAGGTAGAACCTGGATCTATCAAAGCATATACATCACAAAGAAGAAACCAATAATGTACTGCGATTTACATCCGCGACGCCTCACGGTCCTGTCGACCGACATAGCATATATGCGCTCGAGGACCGCTAGAATCGAACCCCTACCACGACCTCGCGCGGCTGCCGCCCATATGTACCCTCGCCTCCGGCGTCTAACCATCGAAGATGAAGATCCAAAGAATGCACTTCGCCTCGGAACTGCATGCTCGCCGCCTGGGACGGACAATCCTTCTTCAGATGGCCCTGTTAGCCACAAAAGTAACATGCTCTCGAACCCATACGACACTCGCCCGGATGAGACCTACCGCATCGAACACACCGAGAGGTAGGTGGTCTCGATTAGTCTTTGGTCTCGCCTCGAAACTGAACTCTGAGCCCCGACTGCTTCCCGAATAACCTCACGATCGGACCTCCCGCCAAAAATCGAGAAGGAGCACTCAGGCCGGCCGGAAGGTGGACCTAGTTCGCTGCCGAGGCCGCCTCGAAATCGCCCTGAGAGCTCATGCCCCGCCTCGGCTGGCCCAAATCTAGCTGATCATGCCTCTCTCTGTCCTCAATCCCCTGTGCGTACGCCTGCATCCTGGAAATATCCATCCCTGGCTGAAGAGCCACCCCCAAGCATGCAGTAATCATATGACGGTCTAACCCCATCACATACCGATGAACCCTGTCTGCCATGTCAGCTACTATGGTGTGTGCATATCTGGCCTAGGAGTCGAACTCAGTGTACTCCGATAGTACTCCGCCCCGTCTCAAGGTCAAGAACCTATCTACACGCTCTCTCACCTCGTGAGGCAAGAAGTGGTCTAGGAACGCCTCTGTGAACTCCTCCCAATCACCGGAAGAGCATCCTCACCCTCGACAATACCCATGACTCAAACTTCAACGCAATATCGCGTATCGGTAAGCTAGTATAATGACTCGGTCCTCGATGCCCTAAGGACCTGCATGGTCCGCTGTAACTGCCGGACGAACTCCTGCGGATCCTCCTCAAATCTCGAACCATAGAACTCGGGTGGGTGACAACCCAAGAAATCCCGAATCCAGAATCGCTTGCCTAGGGTTGGCCGCTCGCTTCGCCGCTGCCACCGCCACTATCTTTGTCGATAGAATCAACTGCCTCGTAATCTGTACTCGTGCCACGACGTGGGATTGGAGGCTCCGCATCGCGGTCTCGTGAGCCGCTCACGCCTCAAAATCTGCTGAAATTTGGCGGCGACGTGGAACTCGCCGCCTAAACATCATCTCTCGTAAGGATCGGGCTCGTGCCCTCGTGACTCTCCGCCCCACTAGCGACTCACCGCTTTGCCTTCCGGGCCGCGGTTGCCTTGCGTGGAGGCATAACTGATACATAAAGGAAAACATCAGAGGAGGTTTAACCTATAACTCAGATCTATTGCACGATCTTAGAGTGAAAGAATGGAAACCAATCCTAAATATCCTGCAGACCTCGATTATAGATGTGGTGCACGACACCGATAATCAAGACTCTACTAGACACGGTCTGTGGACACTTTCAAAGGACTAACCGCTCTGATACCACTTTTGTCACGACTCGGCCGGGGCCATGATCGTACTACCACGGGTACGCTGTGTATATGTCGAGAATAGCAATGAACATACATAACACATTACTTAGAGAAAAGGGTAACATTATCGTCACCGATAAGTGTCGCTTTCTATAAAACATACTTAAACAAAAGTATAGTAATACAACCGGTTCTTATAGCCCAAAACACATAGGTGACCACGGACTCTAAAGATAATAATCGTGGCGGGACAGGGGCCCCGCCATACCTGAATGTACAAAATACCTATAGCATCAGGGAATATCCGTACCAATAAACAAGCTTCCGGAGGGATGGAGCTTCTGACACTGGAGTAGTGATCCTAAGAACGAGGATCCTCAATCTGCTTACCCTTACCTGCGGCATGAACGCAACCCCCGAGGAAGGGGGTCAGTACACAATATGTACCAAATATGTAAAGCTGGAAAATACTACAGTAATGATATCATAAGTCTGAAAGTAAGCTGGAGTCATGGAAGTCAATAAAATACCTTTTATTGTGCCTTACTAACAATGAGAGTGACAAGTATATATATACAATACTGCATAAAATAGGGGCCTTAGGATCAAAACGGGGTACCTCGCCCGTAGTATCGATAAGCACCCCTACTCCTGGGACTATTTCACCCGCATAGGTCCTGTGGACCCGCATGAGGTATTCCTCGCATAGGTCAGACTACCGCATGGGACTATTTCACCCGCATAAGCCCATAAGGACTCGCATGAGGTATTCCTCGCATCATGGGTAGCAAATCCACGGAACAGGTGGTATAACGATCTTGGGGACTCACCCCTCAGATATACTCTTACCCCGAAGCAGATGGTATAACGATCTTGAGGACTTTCCCCTCAGATATACTCTTACACTGAAGCAGCTGGTATAACGATCTTGGGGCTTGCCCCTCAGATATACTCTTACACTGAAGAAGGTGGTATGACGATCTTGGGGCTGGCCCCTCAGACATACTCTTACCCTGGAGAAGGTGGTATAACGATCTTGGGGATTGCCCCTCAGATATACTCTTACCCTAGCTCAAACTGTCATCATATCATAATCGTAAATAAGTTAAGAAAACTTATAACTTCTTATTAGTCTTGTTCATATACCCTCTCATTTTAGTTTACTTAAGGCACTTAACCATATCTTTAATAAAAGAACGCCGGGAGTTTAACCCAAGTACTACATACTTCAACTCTTTCAAAAATGACTCTTCTTTATACATAAAAACCTTTGGGCAATTGATACTTTAAAATCAATTTGCCTCTCCATATACTTATCTTATTTAGAGTAAATCTCTTCTCATTAACCTTTTATGAAGCTAATAAACCAACTTCCCATAAAGTTGTTATATTAACTCTACACTTTAGTAAAATCATACTTTTCCCCTAACTAAGGGAATTATACATTCTTAAAATGAAACAAGTTATTAATATACTTAAAACAAGTAAGAATACCAAATCTTGTACGTCTACCGTACTACATAGTTTCATCTATTCATGCTCAAGAGATAGGGAAGCTTCACATACCTCTTTGGTCAATCCATTTGCCAAGTCCAAACTACCGCAAGTAATATTTCAACCTATAATAGTCATGATACGTTTATTAACCTCTAATCTTAATGTAGAACAATCCAAGTTCAAAGTCACTAAATTCTATGGAAATTTGGGCAGCATTTCCTTTGTTTCTACTCATTTTGCCACCTTTCTCAAGGCCGAATTTATCATCCAAACACCACATTTAAGGCTCAATCAATCCAACAATTCAAAGGGGATTACACACCCAAAATTCTGTCCCCTAAGTTACCACAATTCACTTAACAATTCTAAGGTAGTTTTTAGGCTACAACATGCTCATAATCTCCTCTTAACCCATTCTTCATATCCAAACCACATTTTCTAGCATGCAATGACTCTAAGCGCATTATTTTACTACCACAAGTTCTTTCTTCTAAGCATGCAACACTAGAACAAATTCTAAAGGAAGAAATGTTACCTTAAAGTTTTAGCCAAACTTATTCCAAAGATTTTGCTAGCTTCCTAGCTAAGAACACCACCACAAGCTAGCCACAAGCTTCCTTTTCTTGTTCTTAATTTTTCAGATTTTCTTAGGCTAGAATCTTCTTGGAGTTTTAGAGAGAAGGAGGAGCTTTGGAATATTTTAAGAGAGAAGGAAGAGGTTTTTCAAAGAGAGAGATGACAAATGACCAAGTCTCTAAGACTTGGTCAATATATTGCATGTAAAAATCAGATGGGGACACTTGTCCCCACCTGTGCCCTTCCAAAAATAAATCGACTTTTCTAAGTTTTTCCGATTTCCGCCTCGGCCGCAACCTCGCTTCCGCTGGCCTCGCTTCTGGCGCCGCGACGCTAAGCTTCATGACCTACAAGATTTCGGCGCCGCGTCTCGCCGCTTTGTCCGAAACATACTTCTGTCCGACTGCATACTGAACTTGTAACTCTCATATCTTTCTACTCTGACGTCCTATCGACGAACGGTTGGTTGCGTTGGAATCTAGACCCAACAAACTACGCCTTAGGCCTTTGAACCACTTAGGAACTCTCAATGTTCCGGGTCATAACCCGCCTTAAAGTTGACTAAAAACCCGTCCGGAATAATCCGTCAACCCATCCTTTGAAAATTTTAAGTCTTACATGCTTTCGTACGCTCTCATACGTAGGGTCAGAACTACGGGGTATAACATTATCTTTAGAGGTCTGTGGTCATATATGTGTTTTGGGCTATAAGAACAAGTTGTACTACTATACTTTGATTAAGTATGTTTTATGGAAGACAGCCTTATCGGCTGGCCAGTGATGTTTACCTTTTTATAAGTTATGTGTTATGTATGATCCGCTGCTATTCTCTGATGTTTACCTGACAGGGTACCACGGTAGGGTACTAGTCGCGGCCCCGGGGTCGGGTCGTGACACCTAGAGCCGACAGTTTACGGATTCGAGATTTCCTAGGTTGTCATCCACCCGAGTTCTATGGTTCGAGATCCGAGGAGGATCCTCAGGAGTTTGTTCGACAGTTACAGCGGACTATGCAGGTGCTTAGAGCCTCGGAGGATGAGTCCGTCATGCTAGCCTCTTACCGGTTACGCGATATTGCGTTGAACTGGTTTGAGTCATGGGAGTTGTCTAGAGGTGAGGATGCTCTTCCAGCTGTTTGGGAGGAGTTCACAGAAGCCTTCCTGGATCACTTCTTGCCTCCTGAGATGAGGAGAGCCCGCGTTGATAGATTCTTGACCTTGAGGCAGAACGGGAGGACTATCAGAGAGTACGACCTGGAGTTTGACTCCTTAGCCAGGTATGCGCACACCATTGTAGCTGATATGACAGACAGGGTTCATAGATATGTGATGGGGCTAGACCGTCACATGATTACTGCTTGCTTAGGGGTGGCTCTTCAACCAGGGATGGATATTGCCAGGATGCAGGCGTATGCTCAGGGGATAGAGGACAGGGAGAGGGAGAATCAGCTAGACTTAGGCCAGCCCAAGAGGCCGGGCAAGCAGGTCTCAGGGCGATTTCGAGCGGGCGGCCTCAAGATGAGACTAGGTCTACTTTTCACCAAGACAGTGCTCCTTCTCGATTTTCGGCGGAGAGTCCGTCACCGGTCATTCGGGAGCGGTCGTGGCTCCAGACTTCGGTTTCAGAGCGAGATCGCATCGATCGAGACCACCCCCATCTCAGTGTGCTCAATGCGGTAGGTCTCACCCAGGCGAGTGTCGTGTTCCTTCAAAAGCTTGTTACTCTTGTGGCCAGCAGGGCCATTTGAAGAGAGATTGTCCGACCAGAGGTGGCGGGAGTGTTATGGTTCAGCCGACAGGGTCAGTTGCTGGATCTTCGTCTTCGACGGTTATGCGCCCCGAAGGGCAGGGTGTTCACGGGCCAGCCGCGGCGAAGGTCGTGGTGGGGTCCCGCCAGCCGTCCTCGAACCGCATTTATGCTATGTCCACCGTCGAGACCGGAGCGTCACCGGATGTCACGCAGTACATTATTGGTTTCATGCTGTGATGTATATGCTTTGATAGATTCAGGTTCTAACTTGTCCTATATATCTCCTCATATTGCTGGTAGAATAGGGATAGAGCCCGAGTCCATAAAACCTTTTGAGGTGGCTACGCCAGTAGGTAATTCGGTGGTAGCCGAGCGGGTGTATAAGGCTTGCCCAGTGACTATATACGGTCGTCAGACTCTAGCCGACTTGATAGAGTTGGATATGATGGAATTTGACGTGATTATGGGTATGGATTGGCTAGCGTCTTGCTATGCCAATGTGGATTGTAGAGAGAGATTTGTTCGGTTCCAGTTTCCTGGTGAGCCGATTATCGAGTGGAAGGGGAATACTGCGTCGCCGAGTGGTAGGTTTATTTCTTACCTCAAGGCTAGGAAGATGGTGCGGAAGGGGTATATCTACCATATGGTTCGGGTATTCGACATCGAGGTGAGATACCGACCTTCGATTCCGGTCGTTAGAGAGTTTCCGGACGTATTCCCAGACGAGCTTCCGGGTATCCCTCCCGAGAGGGAGATTGGGTTTTGCATTGATATGGCGCCAGACACTCGACCGATATCTATTCCGCCATACAGGATGGCATCTGCCGAGTTGAAAGAATTGAAAGACCAGCTGAAGGACTTACTGGAAAAAGGCTTTATCAGGCCAAGTGTTTCTCCCTGGAGAGCGCCAGTGTTATTTGTAAAGAAGAATGATGGGACGTTGCGTATGTGTATTGATTACAGCCAGCTGAACAAGGTAACTATCAAGAACAGATATCCCCTCCCCAGGATTGATGATTTGTTTGACCAGTTGCAGGGTGCAAGGTGTTTTTCCAAGATAGACCTGCGGTCTGGTTATCATCAGGTGCGAGTTAGAGAGACAGATATCCCAAAGACTGCATTCAAGACCCGGTATGGGCACTATGAGTTTAGGGTGATGTCTTTCGGTTTGACCAACGCCCCGACAATATTCATAGATTTGATGAACCGGGTGTTCAAGCCATTCTTGGATATGTTCGTTATAGTATTCATTGATGATATCCTGGTTTATTCGCGCACATAGCAGGAGCATGCAGATCATTTGAGGACAGTATTGGGAGTCCTCCGGGACCGGCAGTTGTATGCCAAGTTCTCAAAATGCGAGTTTTGGTTGGCTTCAGTGGCTTTCTTAGGGCATGTTATCGGGGCCGATGGTATTCGGGTACATACAACAAATATTGAGGCAGTCAAGACTTGGCCTAGACCCACTACACCGACGGAGGTGCGCAGCTTTTTGGGCCTTGCGGGTTATTATCGGAGGTTTGTGGAGAAGTTTGCTTCCATTTCAGCACCTTTGACTAAGCTGACTCAGAAGGCAGCTATGTTCCGGTGGACGGATGCTTGTGAGGAAAGTTTCCAGTTGCTAAAGGAGAAATTGACGACCGCCCCAGTTCTTACTCTTCCAGAGGGTTTAGACGAATATGTGGTTTATTGTGATGCGTCAGGTGTCGGGCTTGAGTGCGTGCTGATGCATCACGGCAAAGTTATAGCGTACACATCCCGACAGCTCAGGAAGCATGAGAAGAACTATCCCACACATGACTTGGAGTTGTCAGCAGCGATTCATGCCTTGAAGATCTGGAGACATTATTTGTATGGAGTTCATGTGGATATTTACACAGACCACAAGAGTCTCCAGTATATCTTCAGCCAGAGGGAGCTGAACTTGCGGCAGAGACGGTGGTTGGAACTACTTAAGGATTATGATGTCGATATTCTATACCACTCAGGGAAGGCCAATGTAGTTGCAGATGCCCTTAGTCGCAGATCGATGGGTAGTCTGTCTGATGTACAGCTAGAGAGAAGGGATATGGTCCGAGAGTTAAATCAGCTAGCGAGCCTTGGGGTACGTTTGGTTGATTCTGATAGTGATGGAGTTCGGGTTCGAGAGGTTACCGAGTCTTCCATCGTCGAGTAGGTGAAGAGGCGACAGTATGAGGATCCGATTATGGTACGGTATCGAGATGCAGCTCTTCAGGAGGAGAAGAGTCTATTTGAGTTAGCACCTGATGGGGTGCTAAGATTTGAGGGCCGGTTGTGTGTTCCCGATGTGACAGGACTTCGTCGGCAGATTCTGGGGGAGGCACACAGTGCTCGTTATTCTATTCATCCGGGGTCGACTAAGATGTACCATGGCCTCAGATGTGTGTATTGGTGGGATGGCCTGAAGAGGGACCTTGCGGAGTTCGTGGCGCAGTGCCCGAATTGTCAGCAGGTCAAGGTTGAGCACCAGAAGGCCGGTGGGCTGTTGCAGGCTATTGATATTCCGACTTGGAAGTGAGAGGTGGTAAATATGGATTTTATTACAGGGTTACTGTCACGACACAACCCCGGGGCCGCGACTGGTACCCTACCGGTACCTCGCCGTATATGTCGAGAATAGCAATGAACATACACAACACATACGCATAAAAGTAACATCACCGCCAGGTAAGGTCGCCTTCCATAAAACATACTTAACAAAAGTATAATAGTACAACCGGTTCTTATAGCCCAAAACACATAGGTGGCCACGCACTTAAAGATAACATCCGCGGGACAAGGCCCCGCCATACCCCCGAATATACAAAGTACCTATAGCATCAGGGAAATATCCATACCAATAAATAAGCTTCCGGAGGAATGGAGCTTCTGACACCGGAATAGTGATCCTAAGAACGAGGATCCTCAATCTGCTTACCCTTACCTGCGGCATGAACGCAGCCAGGAAGGGTCGATACAATATGTACCAAGTATGTAAAGTGGGAAAATCGTAATATGATATCATAAGTCTAAGCGGTGGAGTCATGGAAGACAATAAAATACCTTTTCTTGTGCCTTACTAACAATGAGAGTGACAAGTATATATACATATATAATCTTTGCATAAAATAGGAGGCTCATGATCAAAGCAGGTACCTCGCCCGTAGTATCAAAAAAACCATCCTACTCGGGACTATTTCACCCGCACGGGTCCTGTGGACCCGCATGAGGTACTCTCGCATCGGTACTGCACTGGCCGCATGGGACTATTTCACCCGCGTAAGCCCATAAGGACTCGCGTGAGGTATTCCTCGCATCATGGGTAGCAAATCCACTAGCAGTGGTATAACGATCTTGGGGACTTTCCGCCGGATATACTCTTACCACAAACAGATGGTATAACGATCTTGGGTCAGACTCGGATATACTCTTACACCGGAGCAGATGGTATAACGATCTTGGGGCTTGCCCTCGATATACTCTTATACCGTGCGGATGGTATAACGATCTTGGATCCGCCTCGATATACTCTTACATGAAGCGGATGGTATGGCGATCTTGGCTGGCCTCGGACATACTCTTACATGAAGGAGGTGGTATGGCGATCTTGGGGCTTGCCTCGGACATACTCTTACCCTATCTCAAATCACATCATATCATAAATAAGTTAAGCAAACTTATAACTTCTTTTAGTCTTGTTCATATACTCTCTCATTTTAGTTTATTTAAGGCACTTCATCGTATCTTTAAATAAAAGAAAACCGAATTTAACCCAAGTACTACATACCTCATCTCTTTCAAAAGTGACTCTTCTTTATACATAAAAGCCTTTGGGCAATTGATGACTTTAAATCAAATTGCCTCTTCATGTAATTATCTTACTTAGAGTAAATCCCTTCTCATTAACCTTTTATGAAGCTAATAAACCAACTTCCCATAAAGTCGTTATATTAACTCTATACTTTAGTAAAATCATACTTTCCCTTAACCAAGGGACTTATACATTCTTAAAACGAAACAAGTCATTTTATACTCAAAACAAGTAAGAATACTAAATCATGTCGTCTCACCGTACTACATAGTTTTATCTATTCATGCTCAAGAGATAGAAAAACTTCACATACCTCTTTGGTCAATCCACTTGCCAAGTCCAAACTACCATAGTAATATTTCAACCTATAATAGTCATGATACGTTTATTAACCTCTAATCTTAATGTAGAACAATCCAAGTTCAAAGTCACTAAATTCTAAGGAAAATTGGGCAGCATTTCCTTTGTTTCTACTCACTTTGCCACCTTTCTCAAGGCCGAATTTATCATCAAAACACCACCTTTAAGGCTCACTCAATCCAACAATTCAAAGGGGATTTCACACCCAAAATTCTGCCCCATAGGTTTACAACAATTCACTTAACAATTCTAAGGTGGTTTTAGGCTACAACATGCTCATAATTTCTTCTTAACCCATTCTTCATATCCAAACCACATTTACTTGCATGCAATGACTCTAAGTGCATTATTTTACTACCACAAGATCTTGCTTTCTAAGCATGCAACACTAGAACTAAGTTTAAAGGAAGAAATGTTACCTTAAAGTTTTAGCCAAAACTTATTCCAAATATTGCTAGCTTCCTTGCCAAGAACACTACCACAACAATGCCAACAAGCTAGCTACAAGCTTCCTTTTCTTGTTCTTAACTTTCCGAGATTTCTAAGGGTTTTTAGAGAAGGGAGCAATTTGAGAGAGAGAGAGAGAAGATGAAAGATAGAAAATGTCCAAGTCTTGGTCAATATATTGCATGCAATGTAAAATCAGATGGGGACACTTGTCACCCTCCCATGGTCTCTTTTAAAATAAAAATCAGATTTTCTAAGTTTTTCGCCCAAATTCGCCGCCTGCCCGCACCGCCGCCGCCGCGGCGCTGAAACCTCCGCAGCCTCTCTGAACTTTCGGCGCCGCGGCCCTGCTGTCCCGGAGCCGCGGCGCGGCACCTTCAGCGACCCCTCATGCATTTAGCGCCGCCCTGCATCCGGCGCCGCGGCCCTGTCGCCTTAGTCCGAAACGCATTTCTGTCCGACTGCGCACTGAACTTGTAACTCTCATAACTTTCTACTCCGACGTCCTATCGACGAACGGTTGGTTGCGTTGGAATCCAGACTCAACAAACTACGCCCTAGGACTTTAAAACACTTAGGAACTCTCAATGTACCGGGTCATAACCCGCCTCAAAGTTGACTAAAAACCGTCCGGAACGACCCGTCAACCTGTCCTTCGGAAATTTTAAGTCTTACATACTTTCGTACGTTTCCATACGTAGGGTCAGAACTACGGGGTATAACAGTTACCTCACACTCAGAGGAAGCATGATTCCATTTGGGTTATTGTCGATAGGCTGACGAAATCAGCCCACTTTCTGCCAGTCAGGACGACTTTTTCGGCCGAGGATTACGCTAGATTGTATATTAGAGATATTGTGAGACTGCACGGAGTGCCTATATCGATCATTTCAGACAGGGGAGCCCTGTTCTCGGCTAAATTCTTGAGGTCTTTCCAGAAGGGATTAGGGACACAGGTGAGTCTCAGTACTGCATTTCATCCTCAAACCGACCGGACGGTAGGCGTACTATCTGAGACCTCGAGGATATGCTGCGGGCTTGTGTTATTGATTTCAGGGGTAGCTGGGAGGATCATTTACCTCTTGTGGAGTTTGCTTATAACAACAACTACCATTCTAGTATCCAGATGGCGCCTTATGAGGCCTTATACGGGAGGAAGTGCAGGTCACCGATAGGTTGGTTTGAGGTGGGAGAAGTTCAGTTGGTCGGGCCAGACTTGATTCAGCAGGCAGTGGATAAGGTGAAGCTTATCCAGGAGCGGTTATTGTCAGCTCAGAGTCGACAGAAGTCGTATGCAGATCATCGGCGTCGACACTTGGAGTTTGAGGTGGATGATTGGGTCTTCCTGAAGGTATCACCCATGAAGGGCGTGATGAGATTTGGGAAGAAAGGGAAACTTAGCCCAAGGTACATTGGGCCTTATCAGATTGTCCGTAGGGTAGGCAAGGTTGTCTATGAGTTGGATCTGCCGTCCGATCTGGAGGCAGTGCATCCAGTTTTCCATGTGTCTATGTTGCGGAAATGTATTGGAGATCCGTCTAGAGTGCACCCGATTTGTGATGTCCAGGTGACAGAGGGGTTATCGTATGAGGAGAGTCCCATAGCGATACTTGATCGTCAGGTTAGACGACTTCGGACAAAGGATGTGGCTTCCGTCAAGGTCTTATGGCGGAACGAGAACAGGGAATAGAGGACGTGGGAAGCAGAGGAGGACATGATAAAGAAGTATCCTCACTTATTCCCTACACCTCCAGGTAACCAACTTTCCTGCTTTTTAGTTTTAATTTGGCAATTATGCTTAAGTATGTTGTGGCATGTGGAGCGTCTTTAATTGCAAAAAGAATAGTTAAGGGGGTCTATGTCGATATCGTGATTTGAGTAAGCCTAGAAGGAACATTCGGGACGAATGTTTCAAAGGGGGGGGGGGAGAATGTTATACCCCGTAGCTCTGGCCATACGTGTGAGAGCGTACGAAAGGGATTAAGACTTAAATTTTAGAAGGATAGGTTGATGGATTGTTTCGGACGGGTTGTTGGTCAACTTTGAGGCGGGTTATGACCCGATACATTGAGAGTTCCTAGTTATTTCAAAGGCCTAGTGGGTAGTTCGTTGAGTCTAGTTTCCAACGAAACCAACCGTTCGTCGATAGGACATCGGAGTAGAAAGTTATGGGAGTTACAAGTTCAGTGCGCAGTCGGACAGAAAGGTGTTTCGAGCCGTGAGCCGCAGACGCCTTGGATGATCTGAGTGTTCGCTGATGTTGCAGCCGCGCGCCAGGAAGCAGGCCGCGCCGAAAGTTCTGGAGTCGAGAGGTTTCAGTTCGCGGCCGCAGGGCCGCGCCGAGGCGGTTCTGCGAGTTGAGTGAAAAATCTGAACTGTTTTATTTTAAAAAAAGGCCATGGGAGGGTGACAAGTGTCCCCCCCCCATCTGATTTTTGCATGCACTATTTATTGACCAAGTCTTCAAGACTTGGTCATTCTTCAAGCTCTCATCTCTCTCTAAGAATAAAAGTTATTCCTTCTCTCTAGAAATTCAAGAGGAAATCAAAGCTTGAGGAAAATCTGAAAAGTGTGGCAAGAAGGAAACTTGTTGGCAAGCTTGTGGGAGTTATTGTGGTGGTGTTTGTGGAAAGAAGGCTAGTGAAATTGTTGGATTAATTTGGCTAAAGCTCTAAGGTAACAATTCCTTCTCTTGTTGATAGTTCTTGGTGTTGCATGTGAAGAATAAAGAACTAGTAGTGGTAAATATTGCTCTTAGATAAATTGCATGTAAGAAATATGGTTTGGATATGAAAGAATTGGTTAAGAAGGTTATGTAAGCATGTTGTAGCCAAAATACTACCTTAAACTTGTTAAGTTAGTTGTTGTACATTGTGGGGCAGAATTTTACACATCCAAGCTTAGGTGTGTAATCCCCTTTGAAATGTTTGGATTGTTGGGCCTTAAATGTGGCGTTTGGATGTTGAATTCGGCCTTGAAAAAGGTGGCAAAGTATGTAGAAACAAAGGAAATGCTGCCCGATTTTCCATAGAATTTAGTGACTTTGAACTTGGAATATTCTACGTTGAAACTAGAGGTTAATGAACGTATTATGGTCATTATAGGTTGACATACTACGTGCGGTATTTTGGACTTAGCAAGTGGATTGACCGAAGAGGTATGTGGAGCTTTCCTATCTCTTGAGCATGAATGGTTTTACCTATGTAGTACGATAGACGTACAAGGTTTGATACCCCTTACTTGTTTTAAGGATGGTCATGTTTTGTGAGTAAGGGGGGATTAACTCATTTCTTTAAAAGTACTAAGGATGTCTTGAGCTTTCAAAGTTAAGGGACTTGATGTGTTCAAGTATATGATTCTTGTTTCTTTTTAAAAGTGTAAGTCCCTTGGGTTTTAGGAAAATGTATTTGACTAAGGTATAACGTTAATATAATGACTTTATGAGAAGTTGGTTATATTAGCTGTATGGAAAGTTAATAAAGGAAGATTTACTCTAAGTAAAATGAGTACGGATAAATGATTTGAGGTTGTGAAAGGCAAATTGATTTTTAAGGCATTAATTGCTAAGGTTTTAAAAGAGTAGAAGCACATAGTATAATACTTTGGGTTAAATTCCCGGATTTCATAAAAGACATGTTAGTGCCTTAATTAAACTAAAATGAGAAGGTGTGTGAACAAAATTAATAAGAAGTTAAGGGGTTTCTTAACTTGCTTGTATTATGTGTGATAGTCGGTTTGTGCTAATGATATATATTATTATTTATTACGGGATCATTCTCCGGGTTGTGGCATTTGCATATTCCGTGAATTTTCTACCCACGATGCGAGGAATACCTCATGCGAGTCCGTAGGGCTCATGCGGGTGAAATAGTCTCATGCGGGTGAGTACAGCCTATGCGAGGAATACCTCATGTGGGTCCACATGACCCATGCGGGTGAAATAGTCTCAGGAGTATGAGTGCTTAATGATACTGCGGGGCGGATGACCTTGCTTTGACCATGAGCTTCCTATTTTCATGCAGTATATTATATGCTTGATATTCTCATTGTTAGTAAGACACAGTGTTCTGTAAAATGATTTTTACACATGTCTCCAGTTATTTTAGACTTATGAGGTATTTTCAGTATTTTCCAGTTTCGCATACTTAGTACCTATTGTGTAACGACCCTTCCTGGCCGCGTTCATGCCGCAGTAGGGTAAGCGGTGGTGGATCCTCATTCTTAGGATCACCGCTGCAGTGTCGAAGCTCCGTTCCTCCGAGGCTTGTTTTGTTAGTACGGCTTTTCCCGATCTTTGTAGGTATTTTGTACATTCGGGGTATGGCGGGCCCGTCCGCCACAGTTGTTATTCTTAGAGGTCTGTAGTCACGTTTGTGGTTTTGGGCTGTAAGAACAAGTTGTACTGTTATACTTTTGATTAAGTATATTTTTATGGAAGGTAGCCTTGTCGGTTTTCCAGTGATGTTTACTTTATACAGGCTTAGGTGTTATGTATGTTTCGCTGCTATTCTCAGATGTATACCTGACGGTGTGCCCCGGTAGGTCACCAGTCGCGGCTCCGGGGTCGGGTCGTGACAGACGAGCTAGCTGAGCTTGCAGCAGAAGTGTTGAGCTATTTTTGTTATATCCATTTATAATATAAGCACCTACATATTCTCGAGTTTTCAGGCATCCTATCATATGAGATAAACTAGCAATTTTCACATTTCACATATCTTCTAACAAGACCAACATGAAGAACTCCAAATATCAACAATTTCGATTTTTTGATTTAATCATTTTATTATAAAACTGAACCGAATAACCAAATTTCTGAAAATTAAAACCGAAACCGATCGAAAAAAATCAAAAAATTGAAACTAAAATTTTAAAAAAATTGATTCGGTCGATTTGTTCGGTTTGTACCGAAATATGTCTAGTCATAGTTCACGTCTACATGACATAAATAATCATCATATTTTGTCATGTCAAATATTTTTAATAATTGAAAGTGACAAATCTAACTAGAGTGACTTTGTAAGAAAAAATAAAAATTTAAAGTGACTTTATTGTTATAAAATTAAGTTGAATGCTTTTGCAAGAGAAAATTCAAAAGTTGAATAATTTTATTGATACAAAACTAAATTAAATGACTTTACTGTTAAATATACATGTGATATACACTTACCTTAAGAAGTGTATATCACTATTTTGTTCCAGAATTGCTAATGTCCAGCCCGTGATATACACGGTGTGTATATCACAGTTTAATGGAAGATTTTAGGTAAATATTGTATTAATTAGTCTTGTACACTTACCATAATTATATGATTATTGTACTACTAGAATAAAGTTTTGGGAGTAGAATAAAAATAGGATTTCCTATTATGGAAAATTATAAATTGTATATATACTCTCTTTCATTAATGAAAATAATTAATGAATTATTTCTTTCATGGTATCAGAAGTCTAGGTTAAATTTTCCTCTCTAAAAAACCTCATTATCGTGCACAATTTCTAAGACCTAACCCTCGGTTTTCGTGGCCTTTACCTCCTCACTTACCAAATTTTCTTCCAAATCACCTATTGCTCTTTCGTTATGTCAACGTCAAAGAACACGTTTCACCCTGCTCTTACTGTTTCTAACATCAAGAACCACAACCCTATCATTCTTGAATTAGAAAACGTTCAATACGTGATGTGGACCGAACTGTGGCTCTTACTGATACAGAGGTGCCTAAACCCGAGGATGATCCGAAATTATGGATAACCCTTGATGCTACTGTTCTTTAGTGGATTTACTCCACTATCTCTATCGACCTATTGCAAATGATTATTGTGCCCGACGCTACATCAAAGGCTACTTGGTATATAATACGTGATATATTCCTAGATAATCAAAATTATCGCGTTGTTATCCTTGAGAAGGAATTATCCCACGTCAACATGGAAAATTTCCCAAACGCTTCAACTTATTGCAAAAGGTAGAAAGAATTGGCGGACCAACTCTGCAACGTTGGTGCGCCCGTTAGTGAAGATCGTCTTGTTCTATAGACGGCCGTTGGTCTATCCGAGGCCTATAGTGGTGTTGGAATTCTCCTTCGTCAAAGAAATTGTTGAGTTTATTTTATATACACTTTTGAGTCCTTTTTAGTTAGTATTTTCCTCTTTTCTTTTGCGTTAGTATAGTGTTAGGGTTGCTTTTCTTTCTTTTGAGTCATATCGGTCCTAAAGGAGAAAATACCGAATTGAGCTGAGTTTGAGGATAAAATTGCACAAGCAAAGCCCAAGCAATCAAACCTAAGAAGTTCCGGGAGGCATGGAATAAATCTGGCAAAATCCGGACGAAACACAGAGGAGCGCTGCGACACAAAAATGGAAGGGTCGCGGCGCTACTGAGCCGCGGCTGAAGGAATTAGAGCCGAGGCACCAAAATTCCAGAAAGCTGAAGGAAAATTGTCCGTCGAAGGCGTTGCGGCGCCTGACAGCACCGCGGCGTCTGACAGCAGCTCCACATCGCAATATTTCCAGTTGATTTCTGATGAATTAGAGCCGCGAAGCTTGGCAGCAGCGCCGCGGCGTCGGTGCACATTTTCAAAAAAAAAAGCCGAATTTACTGAAGGGTAAAAGGGTCCGGAACGAGGGTTTTTCTCAGATATAAAATCCTTGAGCCTACATATATCTCATATCATACTTTTGGGAGGCGAGAATTGGAGGCAAACACAAGATTGGAGACAACTTTTGTTCAAGTACTTTTTCTTTCCCTTGTTTTATTTCAGTTTATGTTGGATATTAAATTAGTTCTTAGCATGACAATGTCTATGAGTTAATTTCTTTATTAGGGTTTTCCATTGAATCGCTTGAAACTCTTTCATGAAAGAATGCATAGTTATTGATTTCTTCTTCAGCTATATTAAGATCTATTCAACTTGTTATGATTGTATGATAATTAACTGATCACTAATTGTCATAACTTATATGATTTCGAATCAAGATATGAAAAGAGAGATTTGAATATGCTATAGTTGTTTAAAAATAGGTTAAAATAGTGGACGAAAGTACTCTGATACTTGTGTAGTGTTAAAGGTTATTGCTCTTAATCCTCCTGTGTGGTAAAACCTATCATAGAAATATAGAAGCTCTTTGGCCTTCTGACGGTAGTCTTTGATTATGTGACCAGCTTTGCCACAGTGCTGACAGTTTCCCTTGAACTTCACCACTGTCTGGGTCTTGCCATCTTTATAGATTTGTGCTTCTTGCTTGGGTTCCCTTTGACATCTACCAGATTTGCCTTGGCCTCAGAGGGTTGCTTTCCCTTAGGCAAGAACTTCTTATTATCTTCATTGAATTTGGAGTTTGATAATAAGTTCTTCAAAGGTCATTTTCTCATTTGTCTTGAGTTTTAAGTAACTCATAAACTCAATCCACGAGGGAAGTCACTTCTCAATCAGTGATGCAACAAAAAACTGCTCATTTTGTTTCATACCCTCCAAATCCAGGCGACGTAGAATCATTTAGAATTTCTGGACTTGAGATATCATTGTCTTGCTATCCACCATTTGAAATTTTAAGAACTTCCCAACAATGAATTTCTTCATACCTTCATCTTGTGCATTATACTTCTTCTGAATCTTCTCCCACAACTCTTTGGCGATGCCTACGGTGCAATACACCATGTAGAGCAGGTCAGACAAGCAGTTCATGATGCAGTTCTTACACATGAAATCATTATGATTCCATGCATCAAGAGTTATTCCCAGGCAAGCCTGATAATCTTGTCCCCCTTCAGTTGTATCAATAAACGGAGGGTCTGCACCATCTCCTATTTTAGGAGGGTGTTCAGTGACACAGTGTGTCATTCCCATTACGGTCAGGAAAAACAACATCTTATGTTGCCATCTTTTGAAGTCAATTTCCATGAACTTTTCAGAGCGTTCATGGTGAAACCCGATAGGAGGAGGGATTTTGACGTTCCCTTGAACAACAATGTGGAAGGCAGAGGTGTTTGTTTGAGGAGCAACGACATAAAGATAGGCAAAAGTATTGCCTTGATTAGCAGCAGCAGATTCAGAACCAAATTGTTCTTGTCCAGTCATTTTTACTAAGTAATACTACTACGATCTTGTCTTAAAATTATTATCTAAAATGAAAGCAACATAAACGGTAAATAGTAAATAGTAAAACGCCTATTACAAGAACTAGGAAAACGAAGAACAAAAGATTACAACCAAAAGAAATAATCTTAACTTAAAACTGGAAACAAGAACCAACACTTGAACTGAAATTACTTGCTTAGTCGAGTGATGACACTTGTATTTAAGATAAGATTGCCACGTATATATACTTTTACGTTTCTAGGCAATAGTCTCCCAAGATAAAACAACTACTAACACTTGAGCAAAAGAAACTCAAGTGTTTCTCTTGAAAAACTTTTAGTATTGAAAGAATGCTAGAGCGGAATAAGTTTTTTTTTAGAAAATTTGCAAGTGTTTTTCAATTGAGCCAAATGGCTCAATTTATAGTGTGTAAGATTTGTCCCTTCAAGTGCCAAGTAATGACATTGAATCACCCATGTAATGACAATGAATTGCCCAAGTTATGACACCCATTTATCAGCCAAATAATGCTGGAATGAATACTATTGAGGGCAACACAAACGTCACAAAAATCATATTTTTATTTCAGACTTTCTGATTGGGTAGCACCGTGGCTCTACTCGGGATCGAATAAGCGTCGCGGCCCTGTAGGGGGTGGCGCCGCGGTGCTCCCCCTGCTCCAAGGTGGCGTCGCGATCCTTCTCGGCTCCGCGACCCTTTTCCGACCCGTTCCAATCTTTACACTATGCACACTTCTTCCTTCATTCACCAACGTGGAACACTTGTCATTGGGCCAACGGCCGTCCATCATTCTATGTCTCAAACATTTTACTTACATATCAATATCTCTTTCACTAATGAAATTTACGATCCTTGGTACAATGTCTGCACATGTGTGAAAATAACGTTTCCGACATGCGGTACCTCAATTGTTCGAGTCATTAAATAAATTTTATTTCACATTGATAAATTTCTAACATATATTAATGAAAAGAGGTGATGATTTTGGAGCCGGAGTCACTGCTAGGTGGCCTCACTTAGAGGTTGTTAATATAACATACTAAAAATGCCTAATTTTAAATTTTAAACCTGAAGTTAGAACTAGACACTCGTCCTCGCGTTCCTATAAAATCTGAAATTAGAACTAGACGCTCATCCTCGCGTTCCTTCTTTTCTCAAAATACTCAACACAAACCACTAAATTATATTTTTTAAACCCCTATTAAAATACCGGAATAGGGGTTGGAAGTGACTCTTAAAATTTATCTACTAGTACTCAATAGTCAAAAATATTAAAGTATTTTGTATTGTTGGAAGGAAGGAGTCAAGGAGGTCCCTTGAATTAAAAGCCAATTACCTTATCGAATATAATTTATTCGATTAGTATGCCCATGTAATTATCAAATAGGAAACATGATTAGTCAGTTTACATTATTTTATTTAGCACAAAATGCTAAGCATCTACACTCCACTGTAAACAAATGCTGGACAATTGACAAACGCGTGTGAGACGCACATTTTTTTTTTTGGTAAATCACATTGTTTAAATCCCTATAAAGATATCGGAATATAGTGTTTGAAGTAACTTTCAAAATTAATCTACTACTCTATTACTCTCTTCGGATAAAAAATAGTATTTAATTAGTCATTTGCACATCCCCTATGAAATACTAACTTCTAGATAAAAATAGTTAAATTGACTAAAATACCCATAATTAAATTGATATTGAGATTTGGTCATCTAACACTAGGAATGTCAGTGGGACGGGTAAATACGGGTACCGCCCAGCACCCGCTCCAGTTGGGGCTGGTATGAGTATCAAAAATGTTACCCTCCATGGGTAGTGGGACGGGGTGGATTTCATATAAGACCAGCACCGTATCCGCCCCGCCCCGCTACCCGCACCGTCCGTACCCGCTCCGCCAATACCCGCACGCCTATTAATTTAATTAGGCTATTTACTAATTTATTTGACCATTTTTTGATTTAAAATGTGACTTCACCATCTATATTCTAATCATATAAATGCATCACTAAATTAAAGTACAACAGAATATAGTAACTTCTGCTTTTCATATTCAATTCTTGTCTAAAATTGTTACACCCCGTAATTTCAGGACATGTATATAAGAACGTACGTAAGAAATCAGGACGTTAAGATTTGAGACTTGTAAAATTTATCGGAATTATGGAAATATCGGGAAACGAAATATTACGACGAATGGGAGGGCGACACGTGTCAACCCCCCCCCTACATGGTCTTGGTCAAAATGGACCAAGGTTAAGTGGTCTAGTGACCAAGATTAAGTAGTCTAAGGTAGATGATCAAAGCTTGAGAAAATTGACCAAGTCAACTAGTCAAGTTGACCCTAGATATTTAAATTTCTTCATCCAAGACCACACAAGTGTTTTAATCTTGACCCTGCATTTAATTATATATACTCCCTAGTAGCAAGACAAGTTCTAACACTTAGAAAATTTCAAGAAAAACTTGTGTGCACTAAAGTGAGCTCTCGGCTAAGCTCTTGAAGAAGAAGAATTTTTTTTGTTTGTTGTTCATAATTCACAATAATTAAATCCAAGGTTCCTAGGGGTATTATAAGGATATCTCAATGCAAAGATCCCGGAAAAGCTACATTTTTACATTAGTAGCAAGATGAAACCCTAAGTTGTTTTCATAAGTTTTGATTGGAAATTGAAGAAAAGTTGTTTATGAACTTCTAAGGGCTTCAAATAACGGATTGGAGCGTGAAGGAAAGGAGCTAAGGTACTAAGGAGCGACTTTGAATCTTGAAGTTATATTAGGGCTTATCAAGGTGACAATCTTGTCCTCTTAGTGATTACAGATTTCATATTGTTGTAGTTATATATAGATAAACAAGCATGTGATATATGTATTGGAGATTGATAAATGTTATGGATATTGGAACCACTAAATCCGAAACTAGCATGTTTAGCCTTTAAGATTGTAATTCAATTTAGTTATTAGTTTTAGTCGTCGCATGTTATAGAAAGAAGGGATTATAGTTGTTAAAGTTACTTGCGACTATATAACATGTTAGAACGACAATATGGATTGAAAAGGAATTGGAAAGGATTATATGTGGTTGTACATTGTAGCAGAGAATGATATTTAATATTGGACTGTTTTGTATAAATTGTGGGGCAGAATTTTACACGTCCTGTAAGGCGTGTAATCCCCTTTGATTAGTTGATGTGTTGAGCCTTAAATGTGGCATATTGGTTATTGATTTCGTGCCTTGAAAAGGTGGAAAAGTATGTAGAAACAAAGGAAGTGCTGACCAATTTTCCGTAGAATAGGAAGCTTTACACTTAGAATATTCTACGTTAGAAAGCTAGAAGTTGATAGACGTATTATGGTCATTATAGGTTGACATACTACGTGCGGCATATTGGACTTAGCAAGTGGATTGAACCGAAGAGGTATGTAGGACTTTCTTTATCTCTTGAGCATGAGACGAGTTTTAAAGGAATTCAGTTTTGTTTTGATATCATTGACTTGATGTAAGAATGTCTAAGTTTGGTTGAGTTAGAGAAATAACTCACTTGATTTTAAAGGATGAAAATGCCTTAGTTTTCTAAAGCATAAAGTTGTTAAAACAGCTTTATGGGAAGTTGGTTATAACGGCTTTATGGGAAGTTAAAAGAATGGTTTACTTGATCGATTTCAAAAGAGGATCAAAGACTTGATATAAAGAAGGGTAACTTGTTTAAAGGTATAAGTTACTTAAATTTTCGAAAATTGAAGAATTGATTTCAAAGCCTTGAAATGAATTTCTAAAGGCGTAGTAACTTGATATGGAAAGTAGATATGCCTTGATACTACGGGTGTTAGTATCTTGGGGTTTTTATATGAAAAAGAGTCATTTTAAAAGGATAGAAGTACGTAGTACTTTGGGGTTAAATTTCCGGATATTTCATGATATGTTAGTGCCTTAAGTTAAATAAAATGAGAGTGCATGCTAATTAAGTCTAATAAGAAGTTGAGGGATTTCTTAACTTACTTATGTTATTTATGGTAGCCAATTGTGCTTGTGTTATATTATTCTTCACGGGGTCATTCCCCGGGCATGTTGCATGTTGCATATTCCGTGGATTTGCTCCCCACGATGCGAGGAAGTTACCTCATGCGAGTCCGTAGGGCTCATGCGGGTGAAATAGTCCCATGCGGGGCGGACCAATCCTATGCGAGAAAATTCCCTCAAGTGGGTCCACACGGCCTATGCGGGTGAAATAGTCCCAGGAGTAGGATTGCGTGATATTACTACGGGCGGATGGTCCTAGGTTAATCACAGGCTTCCTATTTTAAGAACCGGAAATGTTTACTCTTGTTACTCTCATTGTTAGTAAGACATAGTATACTGTTAATTTGGTTATCATACATGTCTCCAGCTTTATTTTAGAACTTATGATATAAATTACAGTATTTCCAGTTTTACATACTTAGTACATATTTTGTACTGACCCCCTTTCCTCGGGGGCTGCGTTCATGCTGCAGGTAAGAGTAAGCAGGTTGCGGATCCTCACTCTTAGGATCACTGATCAGTTGTCAGAAAGCTCCATTTCTCCGGAGGCTTGTCTTTTGGTACGGTTTCCCTGATGTTGTAGATTTATGTACATTCAGGGGTATGGCGGGGCCCTGTCTCGTCACAGTGATTATGTCAAAATTCTTAGAGGTCTGTAGTCATATCTTGTGGGTCAGTATGTAAAAGATGGGATGTAACTGTTGTTGGATATGTACTTATATATATATGTTCAGTGAAGTAGCCTTATCGGCTAACCGGTTCTTTATGTCTTGTTCATTTACGTTACAAATTTTATGTATGTTCCGCTGATTATATCTGATGTATACCTGTAAGGGCGCCCAGGTAGGGCACCAGTCGCGGGCCCGGGGTCGGGTCGTGAAAAAAGTGGTATCAGAGCAGTTAGTCCTCGGAAAGTGTCTACATACCGTGTCTAGTACAGTCTTGGTTATTGGTGTGTTGTGCACCACATCTATAACAAGGAGGCTGCAGGACATTTAACATTGATTTTCATTCTTCTCTCTCTGAGATCGTGCAGTAGAGCTGTCTTATTAGGTTGAATCCTCTCTGACTTATTCTTATGTATCAGTTATGCCTACTGGCGACTGGGCCCAAAGGCAAAGCGGCGGGAGGCGCTAGTGGTACGCATAGGGTTACTAGGACTCAGGCCCAGACTATGCCTGAGGTTGTGGCCCAGACGGCGAGTTCGGGCCACGCGATATTAGATGGCCGAGAGCAGCGCGGCTCAGAGGTTCCGATACCGAGCCTCGAGCCTGCGGCCTGGGCGAGTATAGAGATTATGGAGAGCGGTCGGGTTATTGACTAGCATAGTGGCGAGCGACAGCGAGCGAGTAGCTAACCCTAGAGCCGACAATTTAAGGATTCAGGATTTTCTGGGTTGTAATCCACCAGAGTTCTATGGTTCGAGATCTGAGGATGATTCTCATGAGTTCATTCGGCAGATACAGCGGACTATGCATGTACTTAGGGCCTCGTATACCGAGTCAGTGGTGCTAGCTTCTTACCGGTTGCGCGATATTGCGTTGAACTGGTTTGAGTCATGGGAACTGGGGTGTGGGTGTTCCTCCAACTGTTTGGGATGAGTTCACAGATGCCTTCCATGATCACTTTTTGCCTCCTGAGATGAGGAGAGCCCGCGTTGAATAAGTTCTTGACATTGAGGCAGAATGGAAGGACCATCAGAGAGTATAACCCGGAGTTTGACTCATTGGCCAGGTATGCGCTCACTATTGTGGCTGACATGGCTGATAGAGTTCATCGCTATGTGATGGGGCTAGACCGCTACATGGTCACTGCATGCCTGGGAGTGGCCCTTCAGCCAGGTATATATATTTCCAGGATGCAGGCATAGAGACAGGGAGAGAGAGGACCAGCCAGACCCAGGCCAGCCCAAGAGGGCCAGGATGACAGGGTTTTAGGGTAACTTTTGAGGCGGACAGCCTCAGCAGCAGGCTAGGTCTACATTTCAGCTGGTACAGAGTGCTCTTTCCCGGTTCTCTGGCAGGAGGTTTGATCAGCCGGGTTATTCGGGAGCACGTCAGGGCTCCAGGGCTTCGGGATTTCAGGGAGGCAGAGATCTTAGCCGATCAAGACCACCCCTATCTCGGTGTGTTCGATGCGGTAGATCCCACCCTGGGGAGTGTCGTACTGCTTCGGGAGCTTGTTTCTATTGATGCCATCAGAGCCATATGAAGAGGGATTGTCCGACCAGAGGCGGTGGGGGTAGTATGGTTCAGCCTACAGGGTAAGTTGCTGAGTCTTCATCTTCTGTGGTCATGTGCCCCGGGGGGCAGGGAGTTCACAGGCCAGCAGGTCGCGACAGAGGTTGTGGCAGGGGTCCTAGTTCTAGCGGTCCACAGAACCGCATATATTCTTTAGCCAGTCGACAGGACCAGGAGGCTTCGCCGGATGTCGTCACAAGTATATTGTTGATTTCGTGCTGTGACGTTTATGCTTTGATAGATCCAGGTTCTACTTTATATTATGTGTCCCCTCTTATTGCTGGTAGAATAGGAATAGAGCATGTGTCGATAGAGCCTTTTGAGGTAGCTACGCTAGCGGGTGATTCGGTGTTAGCTGAGCGGGTGTACAAAAATTGCCCGGTGTTCATTTACAGTCGTTAGACCCTAGCAGACTTGATAGAGTTGGAGACGACAGATTTTGATGTCATTATGGGTATGGACTGGTTGGCTTCTTGTTATGCCAATGTTGACTGTAGAGACAGGTTGGTCCGATTTCAGTTTTCTGGTGAGCCGGTTATTGAGTGGCAAGGCAATACAGCATCCGAGGGGTAGGTTTATTTCTTACCTCAAGGCTAGGAAGATGGTTTAGAAAGGGTACATCTATCATATGGTTCGGGTATTCGATACAGAGGCTAAGGTGCCAGTTCTTCAGTTAGTTCCGGTGGTTAGAGAGTTTCCGGATGTATTCCCAGATGATCTCCCAGGTATTCCTCCAGAGAGGGAGATATAGTTTTGTATTGATGTGCTGCCAGACACTCGGCCTATATCTATTCCGCCGTACATGATGGCACCTGCTGAGTTGAGGGAGTTGAAGGACCAGCTGAAAGATTTGATGGAAAAATGCTTTATTAGGCCTAGTATTTCTCCCTGGGGAGCGCCGATTTTGTTTGTAAAAAAGAAGGATGGGACGCTGCGTATGTGTGTTGACTACAGACAACTGAATAAGGTAACCATCAAGAATAAATACCCCCTCCCCATGATTGATGATTTGTTTGACCAGTTGCAGGGTGCGAGGTGTTTCTCCAAGATAGACCTGCGGTCCGGTTATCATCAGGTGCGAGTTAGAGAGACAAATATCCCAAAGACTGCATTCAGGACCCGGTATGGGCATTATGAGTTTAGGGTGATGTCTTTCGGTTTGACTAACGCTCCAGCGGTATTTATGGATTTGATAAACCGGGTGTTCAAGCCATTTCTGGATACGTTTGTTATAGTATTCATTGATGACATCCTGGTTTATTCTCGCACGGAGCAGGAGCATGCAGATCACTGGCGAGGCGATTGAGTCCTCCGAGCGCGATTATGCGCCAAGTTCTCCAAGTGTGAGTTTTGGTTGGCCTCAGTGGCATTCTTGGGGCATATTATCGGGGCTGACGGTGTTCAGGTTGATACGACAAAGATTGAGGCGGTCAAGACTTGGCCAAGACCTACTACTCCGACGGAAGTGCGCAGCTTCTTAGGGATGGCGGGTTATTATCGTAGGTTTGTGGAGCAGTTCACTTCGATATCAGCACCATTAACTAGGCTGACTCAGAAAGCGGCTAAGTTTCAGTGGACCGAAGCTTGTGAGAAGGGCTTCCAGTTATTGAAGGAAAAGTTGACGACGACTCCAGTTCTTACTCTTCCCGAGGGATTAGAGGGTTATGTGATTTATTGTGATGCCTCAGGTATCGGGCTAGGGTGCGTATTGATGCAGCACGGTAAAGTTATAGCCTATGCTTCCCGGCAGCTACGGAAGCATGAGAGGAATTACCCTACTCACGACTTAGAGTTGGCCGCAGTTATTCATGCCTTGAA
This sequence comes from Przewalskia tangutica, assembly GCA_029844215.1. NCBI lineage: Eukaryota > Viridiplantae > Streptophyta > Magnoliopsida > Solanales > Solanaceae > Przewalskia > Przewalskia tangutica. Next base: position 93,791,039 of record CM056724.1, on the reverse strand, counting down.
GATTTGGAGACATTATTTATACGGGGTTCATGTGGATATTTATACAGACCACAAGAGCCTCGACATCTTCGAGCAGGAGTGAACTTCATGGCAGAGACGGTGGTTAGAGTTGCTGAAGGATTATGATGTTGATATCCTATACCATCCGGGAAAAGCCAACGTGGTTGCAGATGCTCTGAGTCGTAGATCTATGGGGAGTCTGTCAGAGGTACAGCCAGATAGACAGGACATGGTCCGTGGGATCCATCAGCTAGCGAGCCTTGGGGTTCGGTTGGTCAATACCGATGATAGTGAGGTACAGGTTCGAGAGGTTGCCGAGTCTTCCATCATTGAAGAGGTAAAAGGCGACAGTATGAAGATCCAGTTCTGATACAATATTGAGATACGACTCTTCGAGAGGAGAAGAGTTTATTTGAGGTAGCGCCTGATGGGGTGCTAAGATACGAGGGCAGATTGTGTGTTTCCGATGTTGCAGGACTTCGTCAGCAGGTTCTAGGGGAGGCACACAGTTCCCATTACTCTATTCATCCGGGGTCGACTAAGATGTACCATGACCTCAGATGTATGTATTGGTGGGATGACCTGAAGAGGGACGTAGAAGAGTTTGTTGCTTAGTGTCCAAATTGTCAGCAGGTTAAGGTTGAGCACCAGAAATCCGGTGGGCTATTGCAGACGATTGAGATTCCGACATGGAAGTGGGAGGTGATCAACATGGATTTTGTTACAGGGTTACCTCGTACTCAGTGGAAGTGTGATTCCATCTGGGTTATTGTAGACTGGCTGACGAAATCAGCCCACTTTCTTCCAGTCAGGACTACGTATTCGGTTGAGGATTATGCTAGACTTTATATCAGGGAGATTGTGAGACTGCACGGAGTTCCTGTATCTATTATATCGCAGATGAGCCGGTTCGGCTAACTTCCTGAGGTCTTTCGAAGGGGTTAGGGACACAGTGAGTCTCGATCGCGTTTCATCCTCAGACCGACGGACAGGTAGAGCGTACTATCCAGACACTTGAGTATATGTTGCGGTCCTGTGTTATTGATTTCAGGGGTAGCTGGGAGGATCATTTGCCTCTTGTTGAGTTTGCATATAACAACAGCTACCATTCCAGCATTCAGATGATGCCATATGAGGCTTTGTATGGGCGAAAGTGTAGGTCGCCGATTGGTTGGTTCGACGTGGGCGAGGTTCAGTTAGTTGGCCCAGACTTGATTCAGTAGGATGTGGATAAGGTGAAGCTTATCCAGGAGAGACTTTTAGCAGCTCAGAGTCGGCAAAAGTCTTATGCAGATAATCGGCGTCGACACTTGGAGTTTCAAGTTGACGATTGGGTCTTCTTGAAGGTATCACCCATGAAGGGTGTGATGAGGTTCGGGAAGAAGGGGAAGCTTAGCCCAAGGTACATTGGGCCTTATCAGATCCTCCGTAGAGTAGGCAAGGTTGCCTATAAGTTGGAACTGCCGTCCGACTTGGAGACAGTACATCCGGTCTTCCATGTTTCTATGTTGCAGAAGTGTATCGGAGATCCATCGAGAGTTTTCCCAGCTAGCGATGTCCAGGTGACAGAGGGATTATCGTAATGAGGAGAGTCCCATAGCGATACGCGATCGCCAGGTCATGCGATTGCGGACTAATGGCATGGCTTCCGTCAAAGTCTTGTGGGGGAATGATAATAGAAAGGAGATGACTTGGAAAACAGAGGAGGACATGATGCTTATTCCCTACACCTTCGGGTAATTCATTTCCCTTACTTGTCAGTTTTAATTGACGTATTTGTTTAAGTGTTATTATGTGGCAAGATGTGGCATAATTGGTATGTAGGGGTTGTAAAAGGAGACTATGTCGCTATCTAAATTGGTTTGACTCCGAATGAACATTCGGGGATGAATGTTTCTAAGGGGGGAAGAATGTTACACCCCGTGATTCCAGGACATGTATATAAGAACATACATAAGAAATCAGGACGTTAAGATTTGAGACTTGTAAAATTTATCGGAATTATGGAAATGTCGGGAAACGAAATATTACGACGAATGGGAGGGTGACACGTGTCACCCCCTTACATGGTATTGGTCAAAATGGACCAAGGTTAAGTGGTCTAGTGGCCAAGATTAAGTAGTCTAAGGTGGATGATCAAAGCTTGAGAAAATTGACCAAGTCAACTAGTCAAGTTGACCCTAGATATTTAAATTTCTTCATCCAAGACCACACAAGTGTTTTAATCTTGACCCTACATTTAATTATATATACTCCCTAGTAGCAAGACAAGTTTTAACACTTAAAAAATTTCAAGAAAAACTTGTGTGCACTAAAGTGAGCTCTCGGCTAAGCCCTTGAAGAAGAAGAATTTTTTTTGTTTGTTGTTCATAATTCACAATACTTAAATCCAAGGTTCCTAGGGGTATTATAAGGATATCTCCATGCAAAGATCCCGGAAAAGCTACATTTTTACATTAGTAGCAAGATGAAAACCTAAGTTGTTTTCATAAGTTTTAATTGGAAATTGAAGGAAAGTTGTTTATGAACTTCTAAGGGCTTCAAATAACGGATTGGAGCGTGAAGGAAAGGAGCTAAGGTACTAAGGAGCGACTTTGAATTTTGAAGTTATATTAGGGCTTATCAAGGTGACAATCTTGTCCTCTTAGTGATTAAAGATTTCATATTGTTGTAGTTATATATAGATAAACAAACATGTGATATATGTATTGGAGATTGATAAGTGTTATGGATATTGGAACCACTAAATCCGAAACTAGCATGTTTAGCCTTTAAGATTGTAATTCAATTTAGTCATTAGTTTAGTCGTCGCATGTTATAGAAAGAAGGGATTATAGTTGTTAAAGTTGCTTGTGACTATATAACATGTTAGAACGACAATATGGATTGAAAAGGAATTGGAAAGGATTGTATGTGGTTGTACATTGTAGCCGAGAATGATATTTAATATTGGACTATTTTGTATAAATTGTGGGGCAAAATTTTACACGTCCTGTAAGGCGTGTGTCACGACCCGACCCGACGGGCCGCGATTAACGTCCTAATTGGACGTCATTACTGACCTGTCACTCTTAATCTATTTAGTACAGATATCTACATAAATTTCGACAGCACAACACTGCTTTTACAACATATCCCTAAAACGGGCGAGCCGACAAGGCTGCCAAAACAACAATAAAACAACAGTCATAATAGGCTAGCCGACTAGGCTGCCACCAACCAACATCACGCGCACAAAGGCATAAATCAAAATACGCAAGCCGGCAAGGCTGCTACTAGATAACAACATCAAAACCCAAAACAAGGTACAAACATCCAACCCACAATCGCTACGTGCACTCTAAGAGTGAAATACTGACATATGACGGGACAGGACCCCGTCGTGCCCAAAATATGCATAAGTCTGAAAAAATAAAGGTATGTACCAAAAAATGCTGGCTCCGGAACAAAGGAGCTCTCCAATCGCCGCATGAAATCCTAGGCGGAGGGTCACCTATTCAACACACAACTGCGGGCATTTAACGCACCGAGAAAGAGGTCGACGAGATAATGTCGAGTATGTAAAACATAAAATACTGTAAACTGAATAACAACTGTACCAAGTAAAACAGAGAGTCATCAAACTTTCATAAAACTGAGAATCATGTCTGAAAATCATATCATATATACTGAATCATAAAACATCATGCTTATGTCGGTATATAAAACTGTATAACATGTCTCGCCTACATGGAGGACTCGATGGAATCTGATCTGCATGCGTACGTGTCTCGGCCCTCTAAGGAGGGACTCAATGTAATCTGTATATATATAGCGTGTCTCGGCCCTCTAGTGAGGGACTCGATGAATGATGCATGGCTGTGCACGAACATGATTTGGCCCGGGACTCAGTGGAATGAAATAGTAACACTTAGCACGAGTAGATATCATGAACAACTGTATGCAGCTAAAATCATTATGTGACTCTCAATAACATTACTACCATAAACTCTGTTACTGAATCATAATCATTAGTAAATAATCATTTTTAAAACTGAACTGGTAGGAGTTAAGTACGTTCGCCGTACTTTACTAAAAATCATGCCAAAAGAAAGAAGGAAAGGTCTCACATACCTTATTGTCGAGCTAACCTAAGTTCGGCGGATCCTTGTAAGCTCTATAATGAGTTCCCATACCCTATGAATGATTTTAAATCACACACAAATCAATATACTAGTAATCAGATTTTTCTGGGGCATTCTATCGAATATCTAATACGCATAGAACATATGTTTCTTCCATATCGAAACCTAACATATGGCGAAACACTCAGTCCTCTTAATTATTCTCCTTACTGTATCAATGTCCAAAACAGTCCAGAAATTATACATGTAATTCCCAATTTCATCAATAGCCTCGACGACACCCAATAACCCAATACTTCGATAATTGTCAACTGAACTTAGTAGAAATCATATACCGCGATTCGGGTAACTATAGGATAAGGAAAATTTACCTCGATTATAAATAGCAACAAGCAACAGGAGTCGTCGCAATTTTCGCGTCGATATCGAATTTCGACGAGCGGCGAACAACACCTACGAATCGATTTCGACACTTCGCTAGCCCAAGACTCGATTAAGTTTCTGGGTTCTGATTGTGTTGAGATCGGAGCCCCACATGCTATGAATTCCCCTCCTATCGGGGTGCATAAGCTCACGAAATTGCCCCAATATCGGTTGAGAATTTCAGAGGGTCCTTTATTGGGATTTCTCTTGTAACTCAGGGGTATTAAATCTCTTCTCAGGGAAAGGGTCCTCGCAAAAAAAAAAGGGAATTGAAAGCTTCAACAAGACCAGGATGAAGAAGTTGCAAGTTTTGAACTCAAAGTGAAGCCACTGATCGTGATATACGATGTGGTGACTTTGAGATAACCTCTTATAAGGCTATTACGTGGAATTCCACTTAATGTTGTCCCCACAATTAATTAATTATACACACAAATAATTTCCGATCCCAACTCACTTAAATCTCGACAACTTATAAAACCTTCATGTACTCAATGCCGCAATTCTCATAATATGATACTAGTCTGTAACCTCTTTGGTGTATAAATTCGTTATTATAAATCCCCGTAGTCGCATTTGCTATGTCCAAAAATTATTCGGGGCCACATCTTTAATATACTAATTTCCTTATTAGCATATGTAAATATACTTTATTTCCAATACTCGATTCTTATTTTCTTAATTACGTTCTCCTATTATAGCCCTAAGATTATGAGGTGTAACATTCTTCCCCCCTTAGAAACATTCGTCCTCGAATGTTCATAATATGTCTTATGTTAAAGAAATTTCTGCAGAGTCTCCTTTATAACTATACCTATCCACCTATATTCAGCAGCCCAAAGATGCCTCACAGGGCCACAATATATCACATATATTATTTATAACGACAAGAGAATACACACCAATCCATGACCACTTTCAAAGAATAATTTCATTTTAAACTTATATTCATGAAAACCAACCACATAAGACTAGTCATCTCACATTTTGGTTCATTTCAAGGTTTAGTTACCTAATTATATAACAAGCAACAACACAATATTAGTTGGGTTACTCATGATTTTCAATAACTAATCATGTAGCTTATCAATTAACCAAGTTGTTATGGCTAGAAACACATTTCTAGTCCAGCCTCCTAGGGACAAATAAAATTATAGTAATATAACACTTTAGAACAGTTATGACATTATACTTCAACAAAACCCTATGCCTGGTATCTAACCAATATAGTTTGTACATAACAGAGACAACACGTAATGAAGGAAGACAAAATCAATGGGGAAAAAAAACATATAAGCATTGTTCAAACTAACTTCTAACTCCTACTTTTAGCAAGCCTCCAAGATTTTGGTCCCAAATGCTCATCTATATTCACTTGTTCACTTTTTATGATTTAAATTACACCCATTTGACAGAGGAATAGCCTCAGATTTGTACACGCAGTATATAGTCAGCCATGGTATCTCCCAAGTATCAATCTGCAACTCTTATGAACTAAGGTAGCACATAAGGGTAATATAGTCATGAAGGACTATGTCTTATTTTAAATGTATTCATGCTGAGTTTGTCTTTTGTGCTGAAGTAAATATAATGTAAACAACTAGGACTATTAGGAGGGGTTAAGCTAAACATATTGGTGAACAAATTAGTTTTGTTTTTCTACTGCAACATCCGACATACCAGCCCAACAAACAAAGAATAAAATGGACCAGATTTAGTAATAAGTTATACTTAAAATGAAGTGTTAATGGCTAAGGTACAGTAGTCCTCATAATACAAGGATTAAGCCAACAAAGTAATACTATTCATTTTAGTTCAATAAGCTTAAATTTGAAAAGTGAGTATAGATCAAATGTAGGATACACACAATTTAGACACGTGAAACATATCGCTCAAATGCCAAATCCAAACCACCACATCAAACACATAATTTTGGAGACTGATTTATGCAGAGGCCAAGGAGATTGGAATGAGAACTAACATCGTATCGAGGCGGTAGCTATTCGAAGGCCCTCGGATATTGCTGCGGTCGAGATAGAGTTCCATCACCATAAAACTGATTCAATGCTATCAAAACAGCGGTGATTAAGAAAGAATGGGAACAACCATGGAGCATCATGAGCATTATTGAAGAAATCGCTCATGATGTAATTAATCGAGGTGGAAATATTACACATATTGAGGAAGGAAACCACCGCAGATCATTTAGCCAATCGGCCTTAGATGATGGTGAAGTGATTGCCCACGCTTCAAGGAGTCGGACAAGTGGAAGGAGAATCTTAACTTTGACAAGTCATTATGTCCCTACTTAAGTTGTGGTGGGAGGAAGGAATGAGGAGGAGACTGGGGTCAGAGATGATGGACAACAGAATTATTAATCTCTATTTTCAAATCCTTTCGGATGAGAGAATGGTGGCCTATTTTTTTCTAGCCAAATTTTCTGTTTTGCAGGTACAACACTGAAGGTTCATTACCTTCCACTCAGAGACATCACTAGAGAACTGGGATCAAACTGGGTGGTTACGCTATAGGTCAACCTCTAATGGCAACCCCAATTCAACAGAAAAGAGATAAAAACACAAGGAAACACCAGTGATAAGCAGGATCTGCAAATGGAAAGACAAGAAGAGAGAGACATCCACAGTGAAACACAGAGGAAGCCACATAGACAGCACCCATATCCAAGCTCTGAACACAAAGATCCCAGTGGACTGGGACATAATGCAGAGGAATAGCTGCAGGACCTATGTATTGGGCACATTGTAGGGTGTGGTATTAGCCATGGCTCAGCCTCCAGCAATGTGCACAATAAAAAAGAAAATGCAACAGGAAAAAGGAAAAGCAGAAGGATACAAATGCAGCAACAGAGGCCAACTACGATCTTGCCGCAAATAGTACCACAACTTTATGGCAAGGTGATACACATGGAGAATATAGAGACAGAGAGATGATTGACAGAAACTATCTTCTGGGATCAAATGGCTAACAGAGGAGAATACTTGGAATTTTTGAAAAGTATGGACTGCACCACAATACACAGATGTGATCAATTGTATAGGAATTTGCTGAACTTGGAGTTTTTTTTTTTGGAGTTTTGCACATACTCTGACTTGGGAAGAGGAATACAGAGGACATATTTTACCACTGCTAACACACACAGTGGTTTGAGATAAAATAGATATCAAGATATAGCAGAAAATTTTTTAGATGAAGACATACTTGTAAAGGCTAATATATACATGAAATTGTGACCAAATTCATCCCAATATTAGTATATGGTTCCTTATCAAGAATCTCAACTAATTATTCACAATTATGCTATTTGTTTTGAGCTCATGGTTGACTACTGTCGGTGGGACAATAGCAGTTGGTAACAATAAAATCAGTAGCTAGACAATGGTGGCAAGTAGCCAGCTCAAGGTAGCAGTGTTCATAAAGAAAAAAGCAACATCTAATGGAAAGCGATCTCGATTGCCTTACTTGATTCATACTGCATAATGTAAAGGCAACCTTTGAACTTAGAACTTTTCTAATTAAAGGTCATGATCATATTATTAGTTTTATCATAAATAAAGAATATCACAAGATGCTTAAGTATATATGTTTCCATGTTCTTATATACTATCAAGTTAAGTGTCAAGTCTTAAAGTTGAACCACACATGAAAATATAGTCATTATTCAGTAATAGTCAACCTTTAATTTCCTGTAATGTATTAGTAATCTTTTTTTTTTAAAAACAATTTGAGGTAACCAGATACAAGCACAGAGGCAAAGATTACTGGGTAGTTGGACCTAACTATCATGCAGAGGTCCGCATTTACTTGTCGACCCAATTCTTTAAAGCTAGCATATTGAACTTAGCCTAAATTTATCATCATTTTTGGACCATTGGTGACATGTGACAACCGATATATCGTTCATAATTCTCATACATCATCCATCTTTGAATAGGACTAATAAAGCGATAATAATGTATGCAATCAAGGCATAGAGGTAGGCATCAACGGATGATATAATACATAGGTCACACAATCATAATATGGTCACACATCCCCGCTACCTCACATCCAAGAGCTAAATCACCTCCCACAAGTTAACCAAAATCATGCTATATGTTTCCTACAGTGAGGTTTAGACACTCACGCATTAACTAAAGCCGATCCGGGACTTGTATGTAAAATCTTAATTAAACTCCATCGATTATACATGTCTCGACCTACATATGAAAGTAGAGGGGTAACTCATAACTTATATGCTCACGTGTCAAAACCGAATAATATAACAAGATCATTTATATATCTGTTTGATCTAAACCGTGCAATGTAAGCGAGACAAACTATAGTATGGATGTCACTGACCATGTAATATCTTGTGTTAACCTAAACAGCCATTTAAATGCTTTACATCTACTTCAAAATGCGCAAACCAAATGAACTGGAACCATATATTTTTTTTACAATTGTGAGCAAGCATGAAAATTGGACAAAAACAACAGAACCAAACTCCTTAACAACTAATATGTTCTTAAACTTTCAACCAAATTACCATAATTTAATTCACACTCCTAATTCATAATTTAGGAAACAAATCAGTTCATAGTAAACATGACACTTCAAAACAGTAACCACATGATATATTACTTCAACTAAGCATGCTTATTTAGTCATATTAACACATAATAAAAGCAATGAACATGAATTTAATATGGAAGATTAGATGGAAATTGAGTTACCTTGTGTGGAGGCAGCCAAAAGGTCAAAGGGGGAGGGGGTCAAAACAACTACATACATAGATCATTATCATCCTATACTATGGAACAAATACAACAGATCTTATATGTGCTATCAAAATCCAAGGGGGACACCCTATATCCAAAATTCCAGACATGATTAAGACAGTCACAAGATAAGTTACAAGTTAATCAACTAGCAATTTATAATCTCATATTTACAACTCACAATCATCCCATATACTATGTACTTCAACTTCGCTCGAGCGTCAAATATCATATTGAAGAAGGCCTTGGATGTCTAGGGTCTCAACGGTTATCTAACATTCTAAGATTCTCAAATATTTCGCTTCCCAATCTTACATTATCTTATCCCCTTATACGAGTGATACAGTTTCTCATAACCTCAAAATCATATTACCCTTCTGGCATATCAATCGTGTGGGTATAAATCGGTCTCTATCTACGAGTATAGACTAATCGAAGTCATCATTTTTTTTGTAACCGGGGTTATCGAAACTTGTAACAGACACGAGTTAAATTTGAATCCTTAAAACTCAGCTCTACGACACGATTTATGAGATGAAAGAATAGAAACCAATTCTAAATGTCCGGTAGCCTTCTGTGTATAAGTATGGTGCACAACATACCCATACACAAGACTCTACTAGACACGGTCTGTAGACATTCCGAGGACTAACTGCTTTGATACCACTTTTGTCACGACCCGACCCGACGGGCCGCGATTAACGTCCTAATTGGACGTCATTACTGACCTGTCACTCTTAATCTATTTAGTACAGATATCTACATAAATTTCGGTAGCACAACGCTGCTTTTACAACATATCCCTAAAACGGGCGAGCCGACAAGGCTGCCAAAACAACAATAAAACAACAATCATAATAGGCTAGCCGACTAGGCTGCCACCAACCAACATCACGCGCACAAAGGCATAAATCAAAATACGCATGGCCGTGAGATCGCTACTAGATAACAACATCAAAACCCAAAACAAGGTACAAACATCCAACCACAATCGCTTACGCACCTTAAGAGTGAAATCGACATATGACGGGACATGACCCCGTCGTGCCTAAAATATGCATAAGTCTAAAAATAAAGGTGCATGCAAAAAATGCGCTCCGAACAAAGCGAGCTCTCAAACCGCTCATGCTGAAATCCTAGACGGAGGGTCACCTATCGAACACTGAACTGCGGGCATTTAACGCAGCTTCGAGAAAAGGGTCGATGCGAGATAATGTCGAGTATGTAAAACATAAAATATCAGAAATAACAATCGTACTAAGTAAAGCAGTCATCAAACTTTCATAAATCGAGAATCATGTTCAAAATCATATCATGTATCTTGAATCATAAAACATCATGCTCGTATGCGTATATAAATCAGATAACATGTCTCGCCTCTATGAAGGGACTCGATGGAATCAGATCTGCGGCAGAACGTGTCTCGACCCTCTAAGGAGGGACTCGATGTAATCTGTATATATATAGCGTGTCTCGGCCCTCTAGTGAGGGACTCGATGAATGATGCATGGATGTGCACGAACATGATCTGGCCCGGGACTCAGTGGAATGAAATAGTAACACTTAGCACGAGTAGATATCATGAGCAATCAGATGCAGCCTAAAATCATTATGTGACTCTCAATAACATTACTACCATAAACTCATTCTTTGAATCATAATCATTAGTAAATAATCATTTTTAAAACTGAACTGGTAGGAGTTAAGTACGTTCGCCGTACTTTACTAAAAATCATGCCAAAAGAAAGAAGGAAAGGTCTCACATACCTTATTGTCGAGCTAACCTAAGTTCGGCGGATCCTTGTAAGCTCTATAATGAGTTCCCATACCCTATGAATGATTTTAAATCACACACAAATCAATATACTAGTAATCAGATTTTTCTGGGGCATTTTATCGAATATCTAATACGCGTAGAACCTACGTTTCTTCCATATCGAAACCTAACATATGGCGAAACACTCAGTCCTCTTAATTATTCTCTCATCGTATCAATGTCCAAAATTCGAAATTATACATGTAATTCCCAATTTCATCAATAGCCTCGACGACACCCAATAACCCAATACTTCGATAATTGTCAACTGAACTTAGTAGAAATCATATACCGCGATTCGGATAACTATAGGATAAGGAAAATTTACCTCGATTATAAATAGCAACAAGCAACAGGAGTCGTCGCAATTTTCGCGTCGATATCGAATTTCGACGAGCGGCGAACAACACCTACGAATCGATTTCGACACTTCGTTAGCCCATGACTCGATTAAGTTTCTGGGTTCTGATTGTGTTGAGATCGGAGCCCCACATGCTATGAATTCCCCTCCTCTCGGGGTGCATAAGCTCACGAAATTGCCCCAATGTCGGTTGAGAATTTCAGAGGGTCCTTTATTGGGATTTCTCTTATAACTCAGGGGTATTAAATCTGTTCTCAGGGAAAGGGTCCTCGCAAAAAAAAAAGGGAATTGAAAGCTTCAACAAGACCAGGATGAAGAAGTTGCAATTTTTGAACTCAAAGTGAAGCCACTGATCGTGATATACGATGTGGTGACTTTGAGATAACCTCTTATAAGGCTATTACGTGGAATTCCACTTAATGTTGTCCCCACAATTAATTAATTATACACACAAATAATTTCCGATCCCAACTCACTTAAATCCCGACAACTTATAAAACCTTCATGTACTCAATGCCGCAATTCTCATAATATGATACTAGTCCGTAACCTCTTTGGTGTATAAATTCGTTATTATAAATCCTCGTAGTCGCATTTGCTATGTCCAACAATTATTCGGGGCCACATCTTTAATATACTAATTTCCTTATTAGCATATGTAAATATACTTTATTTCCAATACTCGATTCTTATTTTCTTAATTACGTTCTCCTATTATAGCCCTAAGATTACGAGGTGTAACAGCGTGTAATCCCCTTTGATTAGTTGATGTGTTGAGCCTTAAATGTGGCATATTGGTTATTGATTTCGGGCCTTGAAAAAGGTGGAAAAGTATGTAGAAATAAAGTAAGTGTTGCCCAATTTTTCATAGAATAGGAAGCTTTACACTTAGAATATTCTACGTTAGAAAGCTAGAAGTTGATAGACGTATTATGGTCATTATAGGTTGACATACTACGTGCGGCATATTGGACTTAGCAAGTGGATTTAACCGAAGAGGTATGTAGGACTTTCTCTATCTCTTGAGCATGAGTTTGATAAATGTATAAGTACGGTAGACGTACGCGTTTTAAAGGAATTCGGTTTTGTTTTGATATCATTGACTTGATGTAAGAATGTCTAAGTTTGGTTGAGTTAGAGAAATAACTCACTTGATTTTAAAGGATGAAAATGTCTTAATTTTCTAAAGCATAAAGTTGTTATAACGGCTTTATGGGAAACTGATTATAACGGCTTTATGGGAAGTTGAAAAAATGGTTTACTTGATCGATTTCAAAAGAGGATCAAAGACTTGATATAAAGAAGGGTAACTTGTTTAAAGGTATAAGTTACTTAAATTTTCGAAAATGGAAGAATTGATTTCAAAGCCTTGAAATGAATTTCTAAAGGCGTAGTAACTTGATATGGAAAGTAGATATGCCTTGATACTACAGGTGTTAGTATCTTGGAGTTTTTATATGAAAAAGAGTAATTTTAAAAGGATAGAAGTACGTAGTACTTTGGGGTTAAATTCTCGGATTTTTCATGATATGTTAGTGCCTTAAGTTAAATAAAATGAGAGTGCATGCTAATTAAGTCTAATAAGAAGTTGAGGGATTTCTTAACTTACTCATGTTATTTATGGTAGCCGGTTGTGCTTGTGTTATATTATTCTTCACTGGTCATTCCGGGCATGTTGCATGTTGCATATTCGTGGATTTGCTCCCACGATGCGAGGAAGTTACCTCACGCGAGTCCGTAGGGCTCACGCGGGTGAAATAGTCTCACGCGGGCGGACCCGGTCTATGCGAGGAAATTACCTCATGCGGGTCCACACGACCTATGCGGGTGAAATAGTCCCAGGAGTAGGATTGCGTGATATTACTACGGGCGGATGGTCCTAGGTTAATCACAGGCTTCCTATTTTAAGAACCGGAAATGTTTACTCTTGTTACTCTCATTGTTAGTAAGACACAATATACTGTTATTTTGGTTATCATACATGTCTCCAGCTTTATTTTAGAACTTATGATATAAATTACAGTATTTCCAGTTTTACATACTTAGTACATATTTTGTACTGACCCTCTTTCCTCGGGGTCTGCGTTCATGCCGCAGGTAAGATTAAGCAGGTTGCGTATCCTCACTCTTAGGATCACTGATCAGTTGTCAGAAAGCTTCATTTCTCCGGAGGCTTGTCTTTTGGTACGATTTCCCTGATGTTGTAGATTTATGTACATTCAGGGGTATGGCGGGGCCCTGTCCCATCACAGTGATTATGTCAAAATTCTTAGAGGTCTGTAGTCATATCTTGTGGGTTAGTATGTAAAAGATGGGATGTAACTGCTGTTGGATATGTACTTGTATATATATATGTCCAGGGAGGTAGCCTTATCGGCTAACCGGTTTTTTATGTCTTGTTCATTTACGTTACAAATTTTATGTATGTTCCGTTGATTATCTCTGATGTATACATGTAAGGGTGCCCAGGTAGGGCACCAATCGCGGGCCCGGGGTCGGATCGTGACAAAAATATTATGTCTGACTTGTAAAAATTCTCAAAATTGAGTAACCTCCTCATTTTTCTTTTACAACTTTAACCTAAAAATCTACCATTCTTCATGGGAATCAGGTTTACCATATACTCAAAGATTCACTCGTTTCATTTTCTTAAAAAAATCACCTAATTAATATTGTTAACCAACAACATATCAAGAAAAATATAAACTTGGAAACAGAGTATCGGTTAAACTTAACTTTAAACTTTACATTTTACGCTTAACGAGATGACTTATAATCATATAAATATCTTTGACTTGATTTAGACCACAAGATTCAAAAATTTTCTTTTATTTCTTTAAGTGCGCCCCCAGCTGTGATTAATTCCCCAAAAGAATGAATCTGATCTAGGCAGATTGTCAAGTCTTTTCTTTAATGAATAGGAAACGAAATGATTAATAAGAGAAATAAGACAAGCTTTTTGAGACGGAGGAAGTAATTAATAATCAAAAAATGAATTTTTATATTATCAAACCATAAATCATCAAAAATATTACTACTACTTTCTATAGTTGGAAGGAAGGGGGTCCCTTGAATCTTATGAATTTAAAAAGTCACTACCTTATCGAATAGTTTATTATAGTAGTACGCCCATAGTTAACATAATTAGTGAGTTTACATTATTTTATTAAGCACAAAATGATAAGCATATTCTACACTGTAAACAAATGCTTGAAATTTGATAGCGTGTGTGTGAGACGCGCATTGTTCCCTCCATAAATCCATCAATTTTTTCCTCTCTCAATTATTCCCTACGAAAATGGAGGCATCGTTCGTATCTAGAGCAAAAACTGCCTTCCATTCCGCAGCAGCTAAAGCGGAAAAAGTTTTCACTGATATCAAGAAATCTGATCTCATCAACGATCCAGGTCTCATTAAGCCCCAAGCGCGGACAAATTTACTAGTATTTATTTTTCTATTATTGATATACATTTTTCTTTTTAATTTTTTTTGCTCTATTTGATATTCAAAATTGGAATAGATTTGGATAAACAATTGCCGGCGACGTCAACGAGCGAGATTTCAGATGATAAGGACGAGTATAAGGTAAATTTTATTTTTGTTTTTATTTCTAATTATTATCGTTCTGATTTTCCGAGATTTTCTTGTTAGAATGCATATGATCGGGAGTTTTTTTTTAATTTTTTTTTTAGTTGATGAAGAATATGATAATGTGGAAAAAATAGGAGAATATTGAGATTTTTTATTTTAACCTAGTTTGGATTGGTTACTCATTTATCAATTAGAATTTCGAATAATTACAGGTCAACTGGCTATTTCAATATCAATCAATTAACTAAGACCTTAATCGAAAATTAGTTGGGGTCGGCTATATGAATCATTCCTATTGCTTTATTCAGTCCATATACAGAGGATTTATCATAGTTAAACTATTTCTTTTTATAACCGGGTGTCCGTGCCAGCTTGCGCGCACCTTGACTAATTTCACGGTACCTGTCAGCTCACACCAGCAACATGTACTAGGTAACTCTGTTCACCAAGGCTAGGACATGTGTGAAGAACTCACCTAGTTTTTGTCTTTACTGGATTTGAGTTTTACCCTGCCCATAGATCGCGGTGCAGACTGGCCATGCTTTCTGAAGCTAATATAGGCAGATTTAACTGGCTAATTTCAATGCCTCAATTTTCTTTTGTTCTTCTTTTCCACAAGGGGCATAGTAGCAACTTGGAGTCAACATAGTTGTCCTTAAATTCATACTTAATCTAATCATGTTATGTTTTTGATATCTTTAACTTGATTTTAGCTGTTTGTTTCTTTAGATACATCTAAGAGTATATTGATCTGTTGTTAAGAATCTTAAGGATTCCTCATTTCCAGGACGGAAAGAATTCAAGACGGAGACCTCCACCAATAAAGGCAAAGCAGGACTGGCAGGAGAGGTTTAAGAACATAAGAATAGGAAAAAGAGGAACTGAGGGCACTGACAAAGCGGAAAGTCCAGGAATGGCATATGCAATTTTTGATGAAAATATTTACTTCACGAGTGAGAGAGAAGTACCTGATTCAAAAGTGAGTTATCTCACTTGTTCTACTACACAAGGTTCTCAATATACAAATGTCTTTGGTATTCCTTGAGCTGCTTTTTTTCCCTTTAGTTATTTCTCACGTAATTCTACCTTTTGACATGCCATGATAGCTGTTTGTTAGCGACTCTATCCCCATTTCACATTGTTTCAAAAACGTGCTTTTATATCTCCGACTTATACTTGCAGAAACCCTTATTGATTCTTGGTTAAGGCAAAATATTATTTATCTTTTGTAAGTCAAGAGTTGGTGCTGTTGTCAAACCTAGGCTATACTCGAGTATTATCTACTTGCTGAGCATTTTTTAGGCTTTAAACATATAATCACTATTTCTTTTATATGTTCAAATTAAATTTTCTTCATTCTTAGAATCAATAGATTTATGTAAATGTGCATATATTTCTCTCTTATTAGAAATGTGTAGTTGGAGAGCACTTGTTGTTCTGTAACTTTGGAGACCTATCAAAGGAATAGGGGATATCTCATAGATACAACTCCTTTAGCTGAAATATGTCTTTCTTGATTTTGTTTTTCTTTATTTTCTCAAGGACTCTGAATCAGGTTCGACAATGGAAGAATCAAACCTTCGGGACAGAGATGTCATTCCTCCAGCCGCTGTCATGAAGCAATTAGCTGTAGCTATTGAGTAAGTTATTTGTTTTATCTTTAAATTTGGAAATTTCTACCACCTCAATTTTTAGTCGGAGTTTTCTGTGAATTTTCCCATCTCAGCGGCGTTTGCATGAAGTGTTTGATTTTACATTGTTCAGTTCCATCAGGCAAATGAATTCTGTTCCATATGCTTGTAGTGGTTCAATAAACACCTAGTCCCTGAACTAAAAAAGAATGTTAATCATTTACGTACATGGTTTCCTTTTTCTTTAGAATTGATGATGTGGTTCTAATTTCCTTTTCCTTCTTTTTCCCCCTATTGCCTCTTTCCTAGGGCTGGAAAGAGGTGTATTACAATGAAAGATTTCCTAGCTTCATCCAGAGGTTCCTCACCCATGGAGAGGGCTAGCTTAAGCTTGTCAGCAGTGAAGTCACTAGTGCTACGTGATAAAGATGACAAATTTGCGGGTGAATTTGGTGCGGATGAAAAAGTCTTGTCTCTTATCAATTTACTGCTAGATGCAGGTAGATGCCAGTTTCTTCAATTATGTGGTGGAATATCTTTCTGTGGTAAATATAATAGTAATTTCTACTTTAGCTATTTGGATTACCCTGTGTGATTTTCACTTCCACTGCAATATCTGCAAGATACTTGTAGAAGGACATTTTCCTGGAAGGAAGGTAGATTCTGCGAATGCTTCATCTTTGCATAAGGATATTCATGGTGCTCCTCCTGAATGTTTTATCGTTAAGCTTGCTGATGTAACTGGACGTATGAAATCACTGCGGAAAATGGCATTATTATGGTGCAAAATTGTTGCAGAAGTAAGTACACCCTACACAACTAGTTCACATTCAATTTTCTAAGCAAGGGATTCATATTTTCATAGGATAATTTTAAATCACTTACCTGCTTGTTGTCATTGCTTATTTCACACACCAGCTTTTCCTAACATGAATATGCATTGAGGTATCCGTTCTGCTGTTGAGAGAGTAGATTTTCTGCATCACTTTTCACCCTGGATAGAATGGTGCAGCTATATCTCACTGCAAAGCTAGTTGGCTCTCTTGAGGGTAGTAAACTTCCCAAAAATCAAATGTTATTCATCTGCAATGATCCTTGACCAGCAAAGCTAGTAGAAACTAGATGTTCACGTTCTGATGGTTAAGTTGGGTACTGTAATGAAAAATATATAGTATATTGATGCATAACAATATAGGAATCTGTAAAGTTGTCTCCGTTTGACCTACAGGTCACGGGTTCGAGCCGTGGAAGCAACCACCAATACTTTCATTAGGTAGAATGTCTACATCACACCCCTTGGGATGCGGCCCTTCCCTTGACCTTGCTAATGCGGGATGCTTGTGTAGCGAGCTGCCCTTTTTTATTGATGCATAACAATTTGATGGTTAGAAGTACGTCGTGGATTTATTTCATTGGATGCTTATTTTTATTTTCTTAGTGGTGATGATGGTGCCGACTGTTTTGGTAATGCGTCGTTGTTCCAAGGGTCTATCGGATACAACCTCTCCACCCCACAAAGGTATGGTAAGGTCTGCGTACATCCTACCCTCCCAGTCCCCACTTGTGGGATTACATTGGCTATGTTGTTGTTGATGATGATGGTGCTGGAGGTTGATTTGTTTTAGTAATTGATGACCATTTTTTGACCTAGGAGTTACCTACTTATGACTAGGAGTGTGCACAAGGCTTCTTTAAGGATCACAACTGGTTGACTTATCTGGTCAAGTCCAGGTTTATAATGTTAAAGGCAGTCTTTAGAATTGTCACATCTGTCCAAGTCTGATGGACAGAGTTAGCCGGTACTGTGCTGGTGGGAGGTAGAAGGTGCACCGTGTAATTAGTCGAGATGTGTGCAAGCTGGCCCGGACACAAGGTTATAAAAACAAAATAAAAAGGCAGTCTTTGGAATAGTAGGTTCCAAACAAGCCAGAGGCCGTCAACCTTTTTTCAAATGATTGTCCATTTACTCCAGGAAAAATTATAAGTGCATTTGGATAAGACTTGTGAGCAGACACAAAATTAGGAGTCATATTTCTTGAAGCATAATTGTTGTAGAACAATCGAAAATAGACTATTTGTTAAATTCTGTTTTTTATCCTTATTTAATGGTCTTTGACTTGATTGCTAGAAAAAGTGTAGATCACCCCTCTTCCCCCCAACAAACCCGAAAGCTGATACCTTGAATAGTTAATACTACCAATCAAGTTGAATTTTATTTTTCAATCATAGTGATATACTATGACAAATGTATATCCTTGTTTGAAAGTTTTTGTAAATTGAACCTCTTCATACTCTTCTCCTCTGCTGATTTCTTTTATTTTCTTTCCCTTTTCTTGTTGTGAAGAGTAAAAGAGCTTACTTACTTTCTTTACCATTTTATGGAGCTTATGGAACCCTTTCCAGATTTTGTAGTGTCCACTAGTGCATTAATTCACCATCCTGATTTGTTTAAGCTGCAGTGACATATTATATCTTCATGAGTAGATACTAATCTCATATTCGATTTGTTGTAGATAGTGGACCCTTTTAGCAGAATATCATCGTCTAGTTAGACATCAAGTTACACTTTAGATCATTTTCCTAATTTAGTTGTTGTGCTATGAATATTGTTCTGTAATTGCTCTAACCGAACTATATCTTAATCTTCTTTGCATGCAGTTGAGGAGGCTGTGGTCTGAAGGACAATATATCCCTGGCATTCCTCCAGATCAAATTCCGGACCTAAATTCATGTCTTTTGTATCAACAATTCCAGGTCATTAACCGCTGCATTTCCAGAAAAAATCGACGCATTGCAGCCACTGAATCGTTGGATTCGGTTGTCAGGCTAGCAAGTTCAAATACTGATGTTCTTGTTGATGAGGGCACTCTTCCTGCAACTCCCGTCTTGTACGCTAAAGTTAGCACAGGAGAATTAATTCTTCGGTTAGGAGTGGATAGACGGTCTGATTTAACAATGCTTGAAACGGGCGAACCTATATATACGCCAGTGATGCAGGTTTGTGAACAGGAGCAGATGATATGATAACAATTGGATACCTTCCACTGTTAACTATTAATTGTTTATGACCATGAGTATATATATGTAGGAAGAACCATTGCTAACAGAAGATCTAATCAAGGAAACAGAGGAGCTCGTGCTCCGAACAGGGAGGTAATGCATTTAGGCTGTTTTGTTTTCAAGTTCATTCCTGCAATTATCCATAATCATTGATATTAGCAGTTTAACACTTGTTCTGCAAAAACATTACCCATACCTTGCTTGCACTAAAAGTTGCTCAGGAATGATTTAGTAGTTCTGGGTCTTTTTTTCTTGGATAAGTGGTAACTAATCATCATTTTATCAACAGAAAACAGTTGCCATTAATCATCAACGTTGTTCAAACTGTGTCAAATTTTCTTATCTAGTTATTACAAACACATCAAGGAGCTTTCAGTTTTTTTCGGTAGTTACAAATACTATCCTCTGATTTCTTTTGTTCCTCATCCTTTTCTTTGTTTCATACTTTTTACTGTTCACTGATGCCCCTAATGCCTCAAATATTCCAACTTATAGACACAAGTAGGATACTGTTGTCCTTTTCATCTGAAATGCTTGTCTTTCCTATTATCAGTCTTGGAGCTGGGTGCTCTCAACTCCTGTCTGACATGCAGGCTTTCAAGGTGAAGTTTCAGTAACAGAATCTGTAATTTAGAGTTTCCTGAAGTACCTTCTCAAGCTGGCAATATGGCAGTATCTGACTGAAACTAACATGCAATTTCCTGAACTCTACTAGGCAGCAAACCCTGGATGTATATTAGAAGATTTCGTTAGATGGCATTCTCCTCCTGATTGGATGGAAGGTGATACAAATGATGAAACCCTCGATGCTAATGACTCATTGTCTGGAAGAGGCCAACTAAGTACTCGAATGCAGAAAGAAGGTTCTATTCTAATTAATTCAAATTTCATGCCACAATTCCCACTTCTTTTCTGAAAATCGCATTTCAATTGCTGTACTTCAGATACTTTTTATTTGTCATACATGAATCTTGCTGGTTTTATGGTCCTCTTTAGCCAATAGGATTAAAATTGACCTTCAACTTGAGCTGCTGAATCAGTAAAAGTGGTCACATGTTTCTATCTGCTAGCAGCCGTTGTTAATCAGTCTTAGGCTTCATCTGCTCTCTGTGTTAGGAGGTGATAAGGGATTGCTGTTATTTAGAGATAGTCCTAGTACAAGAAAAATGATTATGACAGTTATTTCTAGGGTTAGATGGTTGATATCTTATTCTTGAAATAGCACTTATGGTTTTGCTTAAAGCTTTCTGATAAATGCAATGTTATTTTCTACTGGAGTCCTATGATTCATTCATTCATGAAATTAGATGAATCTGAGAAAGTAGAAACTGAAACAAGGTTATTATTTGATTTATTTGTATTTGTAAAGATGAGATTATTCCTCAGATCCGACTGTACCATGAATTGGTTTGATTGTCTATTAGTCACTTGTAAAGTGTGCAGACCTAGAACAACTGCTATTGTTTACATCAATAAAAGCAGTTAATGTTAAATTGCAGCAATCATGAACAAACAAAACATTTTTATGTTTATGAGGTAATTTATCTTGCTGTGATTTTAATATCTGTTAACATATTAGATGTCCATTGTATTATATTCTTATAATCACACTGACTAGGTTAGAGGCCAAGCGATAGACTATTTATTAAAAAAAAAAGCTGCTAAAATACTAGTGCACCTGGTTGTGGATATATTAACTATTTCATTTAGCACAAATGAGACAACTTCCCGAAATGGCAGCATTCTCCACTTGTCCATTCAAGTAGTCTAGTAACTCCAGTGGGTCTTAGAAGAAGAAAGATTCTTTTGAGTTTATGAAGCAGTTCTAGGTACGGCGAAGGGTCTATTCACTAACTCGTAATGCAAGCAGGCTGTAGAAGAATAATTTTAAACTAGTTGATGGAAATGGTATTTGGGGCCGTATTTTATAGTTTCAATGGTGAAGTTTCTTTTTTCTTGTGGATGGAACAAAATACAAACTTGCACTAAGTTTGGAATGTCCTCTTAAGAATTCTCACTGTTGCAATATGATTGTTGATAATGTGATAAAGTACAAACCATCTTTGAGAGCATTCTAAGCAGAACAGGTGGAAGAATGTGCAAAACTTTATCTGACAAGTTCTGCGGATTGATGTTTTTAGGCAACTTGTGGCGCGAACTATGGGAAACTTCAAAGCCAGTGCCGGCCATTAGACAAACTCCTCTCTTTGATGAGGATTTGGCTGTGTAAGTTTTTATGTTCCAGGTCGGCTTAGAAGATCTAAAGAGTGTGTTTTGATTTTCTGAAAGGAACTCTATGGTTCCTTCTGTAGGGAAAGTATTCTGGATAATTTAGAGGATATATCGCCCCATGAGCTTTTCAAGCAGCTGTTTATCTCTCTTGTAAGTCCTCTATGCATGTTTGAAATGTGTTTGGTCTTAATTTTTCTCCTCGGTTACTCTCATTCCTCAAACTCTCAAAAGAAAAGAATTCAGCTGCTATCATTGGTAAAAGAAATGAATAATCTAAGATATATGATTTCTTTCAAATGAATGCTAATATGCATTTTTCTTTTGGACTAGCAGAAACTCTCTTGTGATAGTATTACAGTTCCATGTTGAAGAAGGATTTTTTCTGTTATTGTTTCAGGACTTGGTATCTTTCATTTTGAACATAGGTTTTAATTTTTTATCAGCCTGTCTAATGTGGAAATTTCATCTTATAAACTCAAATGTGCAGTTGAAATTTCTATTTTTGTGCATCATTTTTTAGTCAAGAGGAAAAGGTTGATATAATGTGCGAGACACAATTTCATATCCTATATTCGATCTACTTTTGGTAGCCAGAACGATTACATAGTTTTAAATTGCAGTTCATTTGGTAATGTGGTAATGCTTAGTAACCTTCGAAGCCAATTTTTCTACTGTCATCATGTCCCTCCCTCTCACCTTTCCATTACATAGTAAATAAAACATCTTTCTGGCTTGGCTGACATTTTTCAGCTTCCAATATCAAAGACTAGATTATTTATGTTGTTTGCTTATTTAAATTTCAGTTAGGATCGGGATTTGTAACTGCTGAGGCCACCCTCTCCAACAACTCAAACTTATCAAAGCTGTTCTGCGATTGTAAAGAGTATGTCATTGTCACCTGTCAAAGGAGCAACTGGGTTGAGAAAGTTGATGAGTTGTGCCAGGTATGTCTTATCTAACTTGGTGGAGGTTAATAAGTTGCTGACTGTGTCTTGTGGGGCTTGATACAAGCACAAGTCTTGCTCCTGAGGTGTTTTCGTTTATTTGACATCCTCTCATGGTCTGGCTTATAAAAGACTAGTAACTTTTTACCCTAGGGCTTCTCGTGATGTGTGGGTTAGGCTAGGCACACGTCACAAATTCGTACTCCGTCACGGACAAAAACCTGATGTTTAAGTGGCTAACAGTATAGGAGCTGGCCCATTATCCACTGAATTTCGAACCTGCACCAGGTGGCCATCGGAGATTTCTCAGTTATAATTTTAAAAGAAAAAAGACTAGTAGTACCTTCTCAGGAATACAAGGTTTATAAGGAATCCACCAAAATCTATTGATTACTATAAAGCCTAGTTGCCAGTCAGGAACCCCCTCCCCCTACCCCCAGTGGAGGGGGGGGGGGGGGAATGGGAGCAGGGTTCTGGTGCTTGTTAGACATTTCTTTCTGCAATTTAATTAGCTTTATAATGCAGGATGATGCTATAGAATAACTGATTTGGACCCAAAATTTGCTAACAGCACTTGTGATTTGTGAATGTCATATAATTACTTTAATAGGTTGTTCTGCTGTGAAGAATTACAATTAATTTTTTTTACTAGGTCTACGAGACTGTAGAGACAATGGTACTCAGTCCAGATGAAGTCATAAGGATCACATTTCAACCTGAAGAACCTACAGCTGCGCCTGCGAATGAACTAAAAAGGCGTTTTAAAAGGCTCAGCCTTATTTTTGGTAACAAGGATAAAGTATCACCACAAGGCCAGAAGAACCAGGACGAGAGTCCCTTACGACAGCCATTTTCATCGATGTTTTCAAAGAAACCTCCAAAGCCCGGCAGTTCATCTCCAGCTGATAAACCTGTTACTTCTCCAGCTGATAAACCTGTTACTTCCGTTGAAAATGACTGGACAATTGTATAAGAATTGGTTTTTGTTCATTGTGCAACTGTAAATTCATGTTACTAGTTTAGGCATAGAGACCGATGAATATCCCAACATTCTGAGTTTCAGCAGAAGCTTGTGACGAAACAGTTAATGGAACGATCTATCAAAGATTCTAGTGTATCTGATATGATGGGAGTTATTTTTCATGAGAAACATTTTTCGGAAACATGTTTTAATGGAAAAACATACCTTGAAGATGCTTGAAAAAGTTTAATATTCCCATTATTCTATTTTAATATTAAGATATGTCGTTAAAAGCGTCCATATAAATACCTGTAATTTAAAAATATATAGGTTTATTTATTCAGTTGAGCGTATGTTCGCTATTCTTTAGAGCATTACAAGGGGATGGCCGTTCTGGCTTTAGTCCATGTCAAGCCATAGTCTGTCCCGTTTCCGAAAAATCTCAAAAGTGTATGCGCTTGAGCTCAAGGACTGGATGCATTATGTCGAAGTTGATGCAAGTGACGAGACCATCGGGAAAAAAGTACGAGAGGCTCAGGTGTTACAATATTAACTATATTTTGGTTGTCAAGAAGTGTAAGCTAGTAGTGGTCGGGTCAATGTTCGAGTGAGAGACAAGCATGAGCATCGACTCATGACAGTTGACGATCTCCTCAGTCACTTCAAAGAAATGGTTGCATCATTTCAATAGTACTAGTAGTAATTTTCATTTCAATGGGGCGTGACATGACAGGGCAGGGTGAGTTAAGTCTTCCGACCCTGCCCCGTTTAATCCTCTATTTACATGTTTTCAATTTTTCATTGTTTGTTTTTTGTTGATGCAAGAATTTAATGGCTTAAAAAGCACAGAACATGGATTAATTTACAATAAATACTCAATTTTATTTAACTTTTAGCTCATATTGTTTAGTTATATTTTCATTCATCTGTTTGCAAACATATATGTGATATAGGATGCACTTGGAAGCTAACGTAAACAAGCTGTAATCAATCTCCTTTTTCTTCTAAGAGGAAATCTTTACTTTTATGAACCCTTCACATTTAAGTTTTTCAAAAATGAAAGTTTTGGGATGGCCGCTCCATTGACATCCCTAAATTTTTTGGGACGAGGCACCTAGAAAACAAGTCCGTTATCTTATTAGTATGATTTAGCAGAGGTGTTCTACTCAACAGGAGTACTTTAACATTCCAATATGTTCAACAGAAGAATCAGTCAACAATAAAAACTCTTTAATATAATCTGGAAGAGTTGATAGTCTTGGAGGCTTGGTGCTGTAAAGCCTTTGTTTTCTTTGGTACTTACAGTCTTATGCTTCTAGTTAATCTTCATAGAAGATCCTTTTCATCAGCCTTGTTACTGTTGGTGGTACTGTCTTCTTAAAGATCCTTTAAGACGATCCCTGGCACAACAAAGTTTGCGATTCAGTACATAAATAGCATTACTGCACTGTCATCACAATTTTACCAAAAAATGAGAAAAATAAGCAAGCACATTATATACGGGGGAAGGGGGATAAAATGCTTGCAAAAAGTTTAGCATTCCATTATCCTATCTTAATATTAACATTTATCGTTTGAGAAGTAAAAATATGTGAGTAGTTTTTAATATTATAATTTTTCTTATAATTGTTCCAATTTAGACTCAAATCAGGTGCTTCACTGTTGGGGTCGATGTTCCAATTTCGAGTGAGGATCGTGCACTCCTGAATTACGTAAAAAAGAATACGCAATGTTTTTTTCCAAACTAAAGATGAGCCTTTTCATTTATAACACACACCTATTTATATACATATTTAAGAGCTTCCCACTACTACCACTACTCTCTAAATGAAAGACTACCATTCCATGATCTTCTAATATGTCCACTACTTATCAACTACTACACCCACTAATACAATTACTGAAAATGCTGAAATAATACTAAAATGCTGAACTAAAATATTGCAACTACTACTAAAAACTGCCTAATTAAAAGGGGCCATTTAGAGTTGAAAGTCCTTGACCCAATCTGGAGTTTTGTAGCTCGTCTGGGCCTCTGTTTGATCCCTTCCACTGGGCCTGTCTGCTGGTCCATAACAATTCCCTCTCCTTCACAATGGGCCTTGTCCTCAAGGCCCATAGAATTGTCACAAAAGGTTTTGCTTGAACTGGGACAAGCTTTAGCTCCCTCGATGTAGTCGAAGAGTTGAGGATGGTTAGCTTCCATAAGCTCCTTCGATTTTCATGTCCAATCGGCGACTGTTGATGCACGATTTATGCACACACTAAACGCAAGTGCACGTGTCGTGACAAGTAATATAGTCTAGAAGACCGAGTTATCGTCCTCAGGGATTAGTGTCAAATTATCAACTTCTATTCTGTAGTATCTATTTGGTAATCGATAGTTTGATGAATTGTTTATAGCTATGATTATAGATGCTAACTAAATTACTTTATTTTACTTCAGAAATGGTGGAAATAGGGCTTCCAAATCTCCTCAACTATCCGCTCGCTTTACTCGTTAATGCAAATAATTATGGTTCTTCTTCTATTTTGAGATAGCAGGTTAACTAAGCCGTTTTATACTCTTGTTAAGGTAATATAAACACTCAACCCCAATGTAGAACCCTTCTATCTTTCGATGACAAGATTGACTACAAAGGAGGATTAAGAGCAATAACCTATCAAACTACACAAGTATCGGGGTACTTTCGTCCACGATTTAAACCTATGTTTATTCAACTATAGCATATTCACAATATCCCCTTTCGTATTTCGATTAGAAATCATATAAGTTATGATAATTAGTGATCAATTAATTACCAAGCAATCAAAACAATTATTGAATAAATCTCAACAATAATAAGAAGAAACCAAAACATGCATTAATTCATAAGAACGAGGTTCAAGCGATTCGACATGGAAAGCCCTAAATTAAGTTAGTTCCTAGCCATAGACATGCCAAGAACTAAACTAATATCCAACATAAACTAGAAAGAAATAAAATAAAGAACAAGAAATTACACAAAAGTAAGTCTACAATCTTGATCTCCAAGTTGTAATGAATTGTAAGGTGTGGTCCTTCTCAAAATCTGACCTAAAAGGTCCTTTTATAACTTCAAAAACGTCAAAAACCTTTTCCTTCTTGGCCTTGGCCCAATCCTATTCGGATTTGTCCAATTTCCCGCGTTGGCCTGACGCCAGCGTACGCAACCGGCGCCAGAATCGGGCCACTTGCCACTCTGCGGCTCTCTTTGGGCGCCGTGGCGCTCTGCTTTGGTTGGTTAGCGCCATGTGCACTGCTCTCGCCCGGGTTGCCAACTTTTTAGCTTTTTGAGCTCTGGAACCTCTGTTTCTGTCCTCTTTTCGCTCTTTCTTGTCAATGTGCCACTTTAAACCAATGTGACTCAAAAGAAAGAAAATCTATCCTAACACGACACATATTTGTACAAAAATGGGCAAAAGACTTACTAAAAATGACTCAAAAGGTGTATATAAAATACACCGATCAAACACCCCCAAACTTAACCTTTGCTCGCCCTCGAGTAAAGATAAAAAATAGAAACAAAGACACGAAAGAAACGAAAATGAAAAGACTCAAAGACATTGATCAAGTTGTTGCATCATTGTTACTTAGAAAAGCATGAAGGTTAGTAGAATAATATGCAGGAACATATAACATGAATTTTTAGCATTCTAAACACATCAAGTCAGATAGTTCGCAAATTCAATTTAATCATGTTCAATGGAAGTAAGAATGCCTAACTATGTATGTTAATTTCAAAATCATATGACATGTTTACTTGTTATTCTCCACTAATCATGGATATACATATTAGAGATCTTCAGGGTTTTTCAGGGTTGTAATGTAGGCTTAGGCAGGGGTAGGTAAAAATAGGCATTTAGGCTCAATCTTACGTACCATAAGCTCTTTTGCTTTCGATTCTTCCCTTTTCTTTTTGATTTTCTTTTTAACCTCACACCTATCTTTCCCCTCTTTTATTTTGAGAGAATGAGGTGTCTGATGAATAGCAGGCACCCCCAAACTTAGACTTTTGCCTATTTATTATTATTTTTCATTGGGGTGCATCTCACTCTCTTTTGTTTCTTTTTCAACACTTTATATTCCAAACAACTCAATTTTCTTCACTTATGACACAAGTATGGAATTATAGGGTGTCAAAGAAAGGTCTTATTTTTAGGCTCAAAGGGGCTGACTAGGGATACAATTTGAATGTCAGGGATAGACAAAGAATGGTAAGAAAGGGCTAACAAAGAAATGCCTGAGTCATTTCCCTAACATGCATATCCTAACTATTTCGCCTCAAATAGCAAGCAAGCAGACACATATGTTTAATCACTAACAATGTATAAATCAAGCAAGATACCCCAAATAGTTCGATTTCATGAATTTTTGGCGTATCTAACCTAAGTGTTCAGATGGTTGCTTCTAATTCCATTACATTATTCAACCTTACTTCACTAGGCGTTTCAAGTAACTACGGCATGCATGATCTTAAAAAAAATTAGACTTAAATAAACATAGAAAATAACACAAAAAGACTCAGAAAACACATAAAAAATAACTAAGAACCCCCCCAAACTTAAATCACACATTGTCCCTAATGTGTGTAAGACTCAAAAATAAAAGAAAAAATGGGACAACTTACAAACTTGGTTTAAAATGGTGGCGATGGCGGCGGATAATGCATGGACCACTGGTTGAACAAAGAACTCATCTCATCAAATCTCAGGTTCAACTGTTGTTGCTCCTGCCTTATTTCTTGATGTCCTTGTCTCAGGTCCTGTTGACCTTGTATCATTGTGTCAAAACTCTGCATCATCCTCCGCTGGTTCATGAGCAACTGCTGCATCATAGGCACCAGAGGTTCCAATTCCAGGGGCTGCTGGCGGCTGCTACCTGCCTCATGCTGAGCCTCTGTCTCAGGCTCATCTTCATCCATGGCAGCCTCTGCTGCCACTTTGCCTTTGGTCTCCTTCTTCACTTTGGAGGGACTGGTTCTGGGAAGACATGCACTATCCCATATGATACAGGAGGTTAACCCTTCTCATATGTATCAAAGCTAGGTCGACTCCATGTATAGAACATAAATCGCAAATAAGTGATCCATGTCCCAACCCACTGTAATGACCAACCCATCGGTTTCTCTAATGTTCTCGCAATATCTCTTTCCCAACATCAATCGCCTTCCTTCCATAATTCCATATATCATTTTTATTCTATCCGCCGACACTCGTGAAGTCGTCGATGAAGTCGGCATCGATTAAATATAACCAACCCTTGGCTGTTTTGTTGAACTGACATCTCCTCAGTCCTCTTGATCCATTTCGTGCAATATCATACTCAGCCCTAGGGTAGCACAATGTGCTTACGACGATATCCCAATCGATGTTGTCGGCATCTCTAGATCAAGTTCTGAAATAGCTTCGATCATCTCCTCTTTCTTCAACATCGGCTGTTCTTAATAGTTCATTCACCACTTCGGCCGTCACAGTCACATACTGTCCTCTCACAAAGCATCTACCATTTACCCTCTCTGGAAAGTTAGCATAGAATTCTTTCACCATTACGGTGTTCTGTGGTACTATTCTTTCCGAATTAACAAATCTCTTCCACCCAATGACCTCTATCATTGCCCGAATAGACTCATAGACATCGCCGTCCTCAAATGACTCCTTTTGGTACTACATTCCTCGCTCAGGGATCAAGGGTCTAGTACTAAGTTTGTAATATCTGTCTTCTGCTTTTTGACTGACAAACCTAGTAGCGTCATATTGTGGAACGGAGGCGAATGTGAAAGCTCTTTTTTTTTTTATGGCAGACATTTTGGAAATTTTTAGCAGCGTTTCCTATGTTTTAATTAGATTATCCAGGAACTTTCAATCGCACCAATCAACACACAACGTAATCAACAAACTACAACACCATTCAACCCCCAAACTTCACTCAAAGCACATGTACAACACCCCACGATCACTACTTACAATCTTACCGCGAAATTTTCACACCAAACTTCAACACACCCCACACTATTCACCAATAAAGCTCATCCCCAAACTTATGAATTACCTCCCCTAATTGCTTTGAAAACTTCAAGAAAAATGATGAAAGTTACCTTGGACGGTGTTCTTCAAGATTTTCTTGTTCCTAATGATGGATTGAGGCAATGTAATGAGGGTTGTTGTTTGAGATGGTTAAGGGTGCAAGGAATTGAAGTACTTTGGTTGTGATTGAGTGTAGTTTGTAGAAGATTTTGAGTAAAGAAGGCTGATTTCGTGGGTTTTGGATAGAGGAAAGGTTTTGGGTTTTTGATTTGGAGAGGGAAAAATCGAATTAGGACTCTTTTAATTTCAGTTTTTTCGTCGTTGCGCCACGGCCCTGAGATCGGCGCCGTGGCGCCCAAACATATGCGATCCTTTGAACTTCCAGCGCAGTGGCGCTTTGATTTGGCGTCGCGGCGCCCAAACTTCAGAGACCTTCTGGACTTTCGGCGCCGCGGCCCTGCAACCGGCGCCGTGGCGCCCAACTTCCTACACCTTTATGCATTCTCGGCGCCATGGCCCTCTGCTGGGCGCCGTGGCGCCGAGCCGATTTTTCTCCTCTCTCACGTTTTTCGTCTTCCACTTTTTAGCCCTGTACCTGTCATCACAACATGTAAACAATACCTTCCGTGAGACTGTTCTAACTAAAACTAAATTGCATAAATTTAAAAACATTGGGTTGCCTCCCAAGTAGCGCTGTCTTTAACGTCTTTTAGCCGAACGCAGGTTCCTTATCAATAGGCATGGGGTAACTTAACCCCACAGCCTACCCATTTCATAATCATTTTTCTCTTCCGCCTTCTGTTTTCTTTTTCTCCTTTTTTTCAAGAGAAGGTTTAGCGTTGCTCACATGTACTGGAGGACTGATTTCTCTTGCTTTGGCTTTGGCCGATCAATCGATGTGCTAACGTTTGATCGCAAAATGTGCTTATGACTGGGGGTTCAACGGTGTGTTTAAACACCTTGAACACCATCTCTTCTTCCTCAACTTTGAGTTTCAACTCGCCTTTTTCCACATCAATCAAGGCTCTCCCAGTTGCCAAGAATGATTTTCCCAAGATGATAGGGATTTCGTCATCTTCCCCCATATCAAGGATGAGGAAGTCTGCAGGAAAGAAGAATTTTCCCACCTTAACCAATACGTCCTCAATTATTCCCCTGGGATGCACCACTGTCCTATCCGCCAACTGCAAGCTCACAGTAGTTGGTTTGGCTTCACCCAAACCCAACCTCTTGAAAACGGACAAGGACATGAGATTTATGCTGGCCCCCAAATCACACAGAGCCCTGTTACATGTCACCCTACCAATTGTGCAAGGCAATGTGAAGCTCCCTGGATCCTTAAGCTTGGGGGCAGTTTCTTCTGCAATATGACACTGCATTCCTCTGTCAATGTCATTGTCTCATACTCAGCTAGCTTCTTCTTCTTCTTCCCAAGAATTTCCTTCATAAACTTGAAATAAGTAGGCATTTTCTCCAACGCCTCAATGAAAGGGATGTTAATGTGCAGCTTTCTAAATACCTTCAAGAACTTGGAGAATTGCTTATCGACTGCTTTCCTTTGCAACCTCTGAGGGTAAGTAATCTCCTCTGTGTATTCCCTCACTGGAACTGTTGGAGCCTTCTCTAAAATAGGGCGACCCTCGCAAGAACCCTCATTCTCTCGTGATCTACTCGCTCAACTCTCTGTCTACCACGTGGCCGAGGTAGCCGTTTCTAGCTGCTTCCCACTTCTCAGCTGCACCGCCTGACATTACTCTCTGGGATTCATCTTTGTATTACTAGGAAGAGTGCCATGTGGCCTGTTATTTGCCATCTTTTCTAGTTGTCCCACCTGCGTCTCCAAGTTCCTGATAGAGGATCTTGTCTCTGCCATGAACTGAGTTTGTGAATTCGTAAGTGTCAACAAAGCTGCTCGCAATTCGTTTGCCTTTTGTGAGCAGCGCATCGAATCATTGGGAAGGTGAGGCCTGGTTAAATGGTTGCTGATTTTGGTATTGGCCTCGGAACTGGTTCTGTTGCCCTTGATCACCCCTCCATGAAAAGTTAGGGTAATTCCTCCACCCTAGATTGTAAGTGTTTGAATAGGGGTTATTCTGGGGCCTTGGGTAATTCCCCACTGCCTGACATTCTGCTTGCTCTATAGGGATGTTGTTGGGGTCTGCTGATGGGCACCTATCAAAGGTATGAGGACCTCCACACATCTCACAACTCAATGGCATCTGAACTGCATTCACTGACACTGTGTTCTGTTGCAGTTGCTTGGTCAAGAGAGCAACCTGTGCGTTTAAAGTTGTAATGGCATCGATCTCATGAACTCCTATCGCTCTCCTTCCACTTACCCCTCTATCATCTGTCACATGTTTATTGGTGGCCATGTCTTCTAGCAAATCATGGGCCTCATATGTTGTCTTCTTCATGAAGGTTCCACCTGCAGCTGCGTCAATGATGGTTCTTGTGGTCCCGCTTAGCCCATTGTAGAAAATATGGACCAAATTCCACAGCTCAATGCTATGATTTGGACACTTTCTTTGCAGATCTTTAAATTTCTCCCAAGCCTCATAGAGTGACTCTCCATCAGCCTGGTAAAAATTGTTCATCTCTCCTCTCAGCTTAGCGGCTTTGGACGGTGGAAAGAACTTTGCCAAGAACTTCTGTGCCAACTCCTGCCATGTGAATATAGAATCTGTAGGCAGGGAATTCAACCAAACTTTTGCTCTATCCCTGAGTGAGAAGGGAAAGAGCCTCATCGGACGGCGCGCCAAGAACGCCATTATACTTGAAAGTTGCGCATAGCTCCAAGAAATTTGCTATGTGCATATGAGGATCTTCAGATGGCAACCCTCCGAATTGAACTGTATTCTGCACTATACTCAGGATCTCAGATTTGATTTCGAAATTATTTGCTCCTATTGTTGGGAGCCTGATGCAAGTCTGTGCTCCATTCACCCTTGGCAACACATAATCTCCCAAGCTTCACTCAGCTTGGACCTGGACCCTTTCTTCCACATCCATTGGTAACTTCCGGGGCATCCTCTGGTTAGGTTGATGATCACCTAACCCTTCGTTCATCTCATTGTTATTCTGCAAGCCTCCCATTGCTATTAAGGCCAAGATTCGTTTGTTTCTCCGGTTCTGCTTGCAAGTCTTTTCAATCTCCGGGTTGAAGGGAACAAGTGTATATGCTGCTCTTCGCCTTCGCATAAACTAGATGCCTGCAACTGATCAAAATCAACAAACGAATCACGGCGCACGGTTTCACCAATATAAAAAAAAATATAATAAAAAGGAAAATAAAAACCAAATTAGAAATTAAGAATAGAAAGAATGATATTGAACTACGCCAATCCCCGGCAACGGCGCCAAAAACTTAATGCGTGATTTATGCACACACTAAACGCAAGTGTACGTGTCGTGACAAGTAATATAGTCTAGAAGACCGAGTTATCGTCCTCAGGGATTAGTGTTCAATTATCAACTTCTATTTTGTAGTATCTATTTGGTAACCGATAGTTTGATAAATTGTTTATAGCTATGATTATAGATGCTAACTAAATTACTTTATTTTACTTCAGATATGGTGGAAATAGGGCTTCCAAATCTCCTCAACTATCCGCTCGCTTTACTCGTTAATGCAAATAGTTATGATTCTTCTTCTATTTTGAGATAGCAGGTTAACTAAGCCGTTTTATACTCCTGTTAAGGTAATATAAACACTCAACCCCAATGTAGAACCCTTCTATCTTTCGATGACAAGATTGACTACAAATGAGGATTAAAAGCAATAACCTATCAAACTAAACAAGTATCAGGGTACTTTCGTCCACGATTTAAACCTATGTTTATTCAACTATAACATATTCACAATCTCCCCTTTCGGATTTCGATTAGAAATCATATAAGTTATGATAATTAGTGATCAATTAATTACCAAGCAATCAAAATAATTATTGAATAAATCTCAACAATAATAAGAAGAAACCAAAACATGCATTAATTCATAAGAACGAGGTTCAAGCGATTCGACATGAAAAACCCTAAATTAAGTTAGTTCCTAGCCATAGACATGCCAAGAACTAAACTAATATCCAACATAAACTAGAAAGAAATAAAATAAAGAACAAGAAATTACACAAAAGTAAGTCTCCAATCTTGATCTCCAAGTTGTGATGAATTGTAAGGTGTGGTCCTTCTCAAAATCTGACCTAAAATGTCCTTTTATAACTTCAAAAACGTCCAAAACATTTTTCTTCTTGGCCTTGGCCCAATCCTATTCGGGTTTGTCCAATTTCAGCAGCGCGCGGCGCCAAACTTCGCGCTCATTTTGGGCGCCGTGGCGCTCACGCCGGGTTGGTTAGCCTGGCGCGCTCGCTTCTCGCCCGGGTTGCCAACTTTTTAGCTTTTTGAGCTCTGAAACCTCTGTTTCTGCCCTCTTTTCGTTCCTTCTTGCCAATGTGCCACTTTAAACCAATGTGACTCAAAAGAAAGAAAATTTATCCTAACACGACACATATTTGTACAAAAATTGGCAAAAGACTAACTAAAAATGACTCAAAAGGTGTATATAAAATACACCGATCAACTGTCGAGTGTTCCCACTGAACCAAAACTTGGACTTCATTTCTTCCTTCTTTCCATGCTATTCGTTCTTCAATGATTGCTTCTGGTTTGAGATACATCTGATCATCCTCGCTTATGCTTGACAACTCTGCAATTGTGTTGATTGCTTTTCCTGAATGAGGTTTGAGTAGCGAGACGTGAAAAATTGGGTGAATGCGACACCCATTTGGAAGTTCCAGTTCATACGCCACTGCGCCGATCCTTCGCAACACTCGAAAAGGCCCTTAATATTTTTTTGATAAATTTGCCGAGTTGGTGCGATGGAGTGTAACTTGCTTATAGGCGCGAAGTTTAACATAAACCCAATCTCCTACTGAAAATTCCTTTGCCATACACTTGCGGTTCGCCTGGGTTTCCATTTGTTGCCTGGATTTATGTAGGGCTTCTTTAAGCTTGGTCAGAAGAGTGTTTCTGTGGGTGAGAGTGGAGTCGATGGCTTCATTTTGGGGGCTCCCAGGTAAGTATGGGGTTTTTGTTGGTGGCGATCGACCATACAGGGCTTGGAAATGGGTGGTCTTGATCGTTGTGTGGTGACTGGTATTGTATCAATACTCTGCGAGAGCGAAGTATCTGGTCCAGTTGCGAGGTTTGTCACTGACAAAACAACGCAGATAGGTCTGAAGGCAGCGGTTGACGACTTCAGTTTGCCCGTCTGTCTCTGGATGATACGCACTGCTATAGGCCAATTTTGTTCCTAATTGTGAGAAGAGTTCTTGCCAAAATTTGCTTAGAAACAGGGGGTCTCGGTCCGAGAAAATGGTTTTGGGTAGCCCGTGAAGCTTGTAGATGTCAGTGAGGAATACTGAGGCTAGGTATGAGGCGGTGTATTTTGTGGGTAATGCTATAAAATAGGCGAACTTGGTTAATCGGTCCACAATCACCAAAACTGCAGTCTTGCCTGATGACAGGGAAGATGGGTTATGAAATCCATACTTATGTCTTCCCACACTTGATTTGGTATGGGCAAGGGTTGGAGCAGGATATATGGTTTGTGATTCGCTGCCTTGTTCTGTTGGCAAGTAGAGCAGTCGCGCAGAAATTGTTCAACTTTCTTTCTCATTGCTGGCCATGCAAATGCAGCTGAGATGCGACTCAGAGTTGCTTTCACCCCTGAATGACCACCATAGGGTGACGAATGATATTCATTTATTAACAGAGTCTGAATTTCGGTTTCATCTGGCACATATAACTTCTTATTGAGAAAGATTAAGCCATCATGTACCTTAACTTTTTCATTGATCCTTGCTGCACTTGTGAATTTGTTCAGGAGTTCGGCTCCAACTTCAGAAGCAGCATATAATTCCTTCAGTTGTGTGATCTAGGATACAATGGGCTCTGTAATGACTGCGAATTGGGGTTGTTCTCTCCCCGACAACGCATCAACAACTTTATTCTCCTTCCCTGGTTTATACTGAATTTCATATTCAAACCCGATCAGTTTAGTGAGCCATTTTTGTTGCTCCGGAGTCAGGATGACTTGGGACAGTAGGTGTCGGATACTTTTGTGATCCGTATAAATGATAAACTTTCTCCCAAGTAAACAATGCCTCCATTTCTTTACTGATTCAGTGATGGAGAAGAGTTATCTCGTGTATGTGGAGGCTGACTGCATTCGCGGAACCAGTTTCTTGCTGAAAAAGGCCAAATGATGGTCTGTTTGGGAAAGAACTGCACCAATGGCACTTCCGCTAGCGTCCGTCGTGACTTCGAAGTCTTTTCAAAGTCGGGTAGAACAAGAACTGGAAGGGTGGTCATACATTCTTTCAATTTCTTGAATGCTGCCATGGCATTGGAATTCCATATAAATTCCCCTTTTTTTCAACAAACCGGTGAGTGCCGAGGCATGAGTGGCATAATTCCGCACAAATCGTCGGTAATATCCAGTGAGTCCCAAGAATCCTCGTAAAGCAGTGATGCTGGAAGGTATAGGGCAATCCATTATGGCTTGAATTTTATCCTAATCCACGCTTACCCCATTGCTAGAAATGATATGGCCCGGGTATTGTATCCGTTCCTCTCCAAACACACACTTGGAAAAGTACTTATGAGTGTGGAGTAAGGAAAAGTCCTTGGAGAGGTATTCTAAATGTTCAGCCCAACTGGAACTATATATGAGGATATCATCGAAGAATACCAGCACGTACCTCCTCAATTGTTCGCGGAACAGCTCATTCATGGCTGCTTGAAAAGTGGACGGAGCGTTGGACAACCCAAATGGAATTACAGTGAACTCATAGTGTCCATCGCGGGTCCGAAAGGCTGTTTTGTGCACATCTTGAAGATCCGTCCTTATTTGGTGATATCCAGATCTCAAGTCAATCTTTGAGAACACGACATCCCCTTTCAACTCATCCAATATCTCATCGACTGTCGATATCGGAAATCGATCCCGAATTGTGATAGAATTCAAAGCTCGGTAGTCGACACAAAATCTCCAAGTTCCGTCCTTTTTATGAACTAATAATACTGGGGAGGAGTATGGACTTTTACTTGGTCGAATCTGTTACACCCCGTAATACCAGGGCTACTAATTGAGAACGTGATTAAGGATTTAAGATTTGAATTTTGGAAGGAAAGAATAATTACATTTTCTTAAGGAAAATCTCGGGAAAAAATGTGACGACGGAAAAATTATTAACTTGGAGTATAATACTTCTAATTGGATTTATGGACTTAGTATTGGATTATAAGGTGTTGGAATTGATAATATGGGGTCCGCCGAGAATTTCACAATTTTCATGACCTTCGAAAAATTATAATATTTTGGACCAATCGGAGGGCGACACGTGACACCCCTCCACTTGTCTTGCTAAGATGACAACAAATTAGATATTTTGAGAGGGGACAAATGGACATGGGTCCCACTCCACTTGGCTATACATATCCAAGTCTTGCAAGACTTGGATCACTTTACACTTAGACCAAAAAATAAGCTCTCATCTTCTCCCCTTTAGCTCCTTAATTTCGAGAGCCCCTTGGCTAAGAACAACCATTGTTGATCAATTTATTTCTCCAAGATTATGCCCTTAAACCAAGTGCTAAGCCTAGATTAATATTCTACACGTTTTTACTTGTCTTGGCCGAAAGTTGATGCCAAAACCCTAGGGGTTCCGTCGACTTTTTGGAAGTGAGATTCAAAGATAAGTTGCTCCTAAGGTTGTAGGGGGTACATATATGTGATTGGAACTTGAAGAAATGGAGCGAAACGAAAACTGCGCACCAATAAAGACCGGACTGTTTTGGGGCGTTTTTGGGCAAAAAATGAGGTAAAAGTCCTTCTTCTTTTAAAGTAATTGGATATTAGTTATTGTTATTATGTATGGATGAACTTGTGTTAGAAAAGAATGAAGAATAAAAGGCGTTTGAGCCATTTTTGGGGCTAAAACCGATTTGGGACAGATTTAGTGCAAATGGAATTCGTTGGTTATTGTCGTTGTTATCTTCACCTATTGCATGTTATAATGGATTAATGTTGTTGTTAATAAGTTGTTATAACTTATGTAGAAGTTTTGGAACTCGAATTGGAATAAAATGGATTAAGGAACGAGTTATCGGGTTGTAGTTGTTGTGGCCGAGAAACTGCCCAAAACTGTTAGACGTCGTTGTGTCGTTTAGTGGACTGTTTTGAGGTATTAAATGCTGGAAATTTAGTTGTTGTTATGCATGTTTAAGTGTAGTAGTTGCTAATGAAAGTCCTAAGGGAATAAGGGTGTGGAAAGTCGTTAAAAGGCCTCACATTTTACCCTCGTTATGGTTGGATTGCGGACTGTTTTTATGGGCTGATTTGTGGACTGTTTTGTATAACTGTGGGGCAGAATTTTACACGTCCAGTTAGGCGTGTAATCCCCTTTGGCTAAATGTTGGTTGTGCCTTAAATGTGGCTTGTTGGTTGATGAATACGGGCCTTGGAAAAGGTGGAAAAGTACGTAGAAACAAAGGAAGTGCTGCCCAATTTTCCATAGAATTAGAGGGCCATTATTTGGTATAAGTCCTACACTTGATACCTTGTAGTTGATAGAAGTGATATTGTCATTTTAGGTTGAAGTACTACGTATAGCGTATTCTACTTAAAGGATGGAATAACTATCAAAGTTAAGGTACTTTGGAGCATTTTGCTACTTGTCGATAATCGTCGCGAGGTATGTGAACCTCTTCCTTCTTTTGGCATGATTCTATGTATGAAATATACATGTGGTGTTATTTCATGATCCCTTCTACTCTTAGAAGTTAAGAGGTATGTATGTTGATTTACTTTATGTAAAAGCTACGTCTAAGTTATCCTAAGTTCTTACCAAGTCTTATGGGGGATGTTGGTAAGAGTTGTTAGGAAGTATTTGGAGTCGAGTTGACTTTGCTAAGTTACTGCACGAATAAGAATAAGTATCGAACAAGACATTGCAGCGTTAATAAAAGAAAACGTATCGACAATCAATTAAATTAAAATGAGTAGAATTCTCCATCTGCATAGAAGCTAAGATAAGACAAAATTATATTACATTTTCTAGATCATGGCTGCTTTAATAAGATCATTATAAACAAGTATAACCTAGTCACAACGCACAAAAGTATATGTTACTTAATTTAAAGAGTTTACGTTATGAATTTTTAAGACTATGAACCTTAAATTCTTAAAAGGTTAAGAGACTTTATTTTTCAAGTTATGAGACTTGATTCTTAAAGGAAGGAATGACTTGATTTAAAAGTATAGAATACTTTATTTGGAAAGTATTGATTTCTTGATACTCTAAAGATAAGAGACTTGATTTCTAAAGTTAAGAAACTTGATTTCTTAAAAGTTAAGAGACTTGAAGTATTTTTTTGAAAGCTATGTAATTTGAGTTTTTAAAAGAAGAAGTTTATGGATTTAAGAAGAGAAGGAGTTTTATGATTCTTTTTAAGTATGTATGTACGTAGTACTTTTGGGTTTAATTTTCCCTAATGTAAAAAGAAATAAAAGTGCCTTAAGTTCTCTAAAGTGAAGGGTTGTTATAATAGCTTTATGGGGAGTTGTTATAATGACTAAAGAAGAAGTGAAAAGATGATTTAAAATGTTATGTAAAGAGACATTATCGCGTCCCAGGAATGTGCCGCAAGATACCTTTATGGGCGCACTATATGACATTATCGCGCCCCGTGAATGTGCCGCAAGATACCTTTATGGGCGACTATATGACATTATCGCCCCGAGAATGGGTGGGCAAGATACCTTATGGGCGCACTATATGACATTATCGCGTCCCAGAATGGCCGGCAAGATACCTTTATGGGCACTATATGACATTATCGCGTCCGTGAATGGGCCGTAGTATACCCTTATGGGCACTATATGACATTATCGCCCCAGAATGGGCCGCAAGATACCTTACGGGCGCACTATATGACATTATCGCGTCCCTGGAATGAGCTGGGCAGTATACCTTTATGGGCAGACTATATGACATTATCGCGTCCCAGGAATGGGCCGGGCAGTATACCTTTATGGGCAGACTATATGACATTATCGCGTCCCAGGAATGGGCCGGGCAATATACCTTTATGGGCAGACTTTATGACCTTATCGCGTCCCAGAATGGACCGGGCAGTATATTTTCGTGGGAAGATTTTTGTATGACTTCGCCGTGTCCCGCAAATGGGCCGAGTTACGTTATCACGTATGGGTAATCAAAGTAAGCTCCCAAATAAGAAGTCTCTCCATAAAGGACCGAATTATGTTATGTAAGATATGTAAGTTATGTGGAAAAACTTGATCGAATTCTTAAGTATGTATGTAAGAATATGATGTTAATTCTTATTGAAAGAAGGAAAATAATGATTAATGTACGATTGATTTCATGAGTTAAAATGGCACGGTAGGATCTGATATTTTAATTTTTATACTTGCCCCTGTCATTCTTTTGTACAGTTATGATCTTGTTTAATGTACTTTATTTCCGTTCCATACTTAGTACTTGTTGTATCGAATTTAGGGGCTGCGTTCATGTCCGCAGTCTAGGTACGATTGTGGATCCGCGAGCTTAGGATCCTTGTTCAAGATTTTGAGATGGCTCCAAGTTCCGAGTTTGTCATTATGGCTAGGTATATTCAGGGTATGGCGGGCCTTGTCCCGTCATACCGCTGTCACCTTCTTAGAGGTCTGTATTCATATGTGGTGGATCGTCGTAAGTTGTATTTACATTGTTGCACAACGTAGACCACTTTCGGGTGATTTATATTTATACGAAGCCTTTCCCGCTTTGCCTTTGTTTTAAAAAAATGAGTGTTATTTATCTTCCGCGTTTATTTCATTTGTATGGGTAAGGTGCCCGGTGAGGGCACCATCATGGCCCGGATTTGGGGCGTGACAGAATCACTCCTTCTTCCAGCATTTTCTCTATGAGCTTCGTTATAATCTCCTTCTGGTAATGAGGGTAACGGTAGGGTCGAACATTGACTGGTTTGGCATCAGGTTGTAGATGGATTTGATGGTCGTGTTCGCGGTTGGGTGGGAGTTTTGTGGGGATTTTAAAGAGGTGGTTGTATTTGGTTAACAATTGCTGCAGTTCTGGGGTAAGGTTGTGATGATTGGATTCGGGTGTTGAAGAAAAAGGGTTGATCTCGGGAATTATGACATGTAAGGACATCACTAAACCTGTAGTGATCATTCGATTCAACTGGGCTGGAGTTGACAGGCTTAATGAGGGCTCATTGGTTAACTGGATTACCTTTCTGTTGTGATTGAAACTTATTTGTGGTATGGAGAAGTCAGCCGTAAAGGCCCCTAAGGTGCTTAACCACTGGACTCCGAGAACTACGTCGTCTCCTTGGATTGGTAAAATAAAAAAAGAAATAAGGAATTCTTGTCCTTTTAACAACACCTTCACCTCGAGGCAGTGGCCAGTGCAATCCAAGAACTCTCCATTCCCTACCATCACCTTGACATTTGAAAGTGTTAGCACAGTCAACCCAAGTTGTTCCGCAAGCTGTGGTTGTATAATATTATGGGTACTCCCGGAGTCTACCAAGACAGTAAATTCCCTCCCTTTAATAGCACAGTGGGCTCGCAGGGTCCGTGGCATTGATATTCCTAAATAGACTGCCATGGATAGATGAAAAGTCCCTTCCAATTGCTCATGCTGAAGGAATCTGTTTAGCCAGATTCGTCATCTCCTGCTTCTCCATTTTCTTCCTCCTCTATGATATCCATGGTTGAGAATGTATGATCAGTAATTTCATTCACCACAACAATGAGGAATTGTGGTTTCTTGCATACGTGCCCAGGTTGCCATTTCTCCTCACAATTGAAACACAACCCTTTTGCTCGTCGTTGCTGGATTTCTGGTTTAGTGAGCCGCCTAACATGCAGATTCTGGTTTGGCCTTGAAGGTGATTTGAGGAATTGGTGGGGACTGTTTGATGGTTTTGTTTTCATTGGTTGGTATCGGGTAATGAGAGTGCGGCAGGTAGCGATGAGTTTGATTTATTTTGGGTTTGGTTTCCTTCAGCTTGACCTCGATCAACTTGGATAGACCGATGGCATCAGTGACTGTTCGTGGCTTTAAAACTGCGAGTTCTTGCTGTATTTCCTCGCGCAGTCCAGAAATGAAGCAATTTAGAATTGAGACAGGTGACAAACCATCTACACAATTGCAGATTTTCTCAAATTCTTCTTGGAACTCCATTACTGATCCTCTTTG
Source organism: Przewalskia tangutica (assembly GCA_029844215.1). NCBI lineage: Eukaryota > Viridiplantae > Streptophyta > Magnoliopsida > Solanales > Solanaceae > Przewalskia > Przewalskia tangutica. The sequence goes on along the minus strand of CM056724.1, from coordinate 93,748,783 downwards.
CTTGAGTTTGAATAAGGATGCTTGATGGTTTTCATATGAACTTGGGTCGAATCAAATTTCCAAGGCTCTGGTAAATGAATTCCAGTCACCGAGTTGATTATTAGAGTACATCCACTTATACCAACTTAAAGCTGCTCCTTGCATACTGTCACGATCCGAACCCCGGGCCAGCGACTGGTGCCCTACCTGGGCACCCTTCTATTCATACAACACAAATAAACTGCGGAAGATAAATAACACTCATTTTTTTTCTTTTAACAAGGCAAAGCCGGAAAGGCTGCCATAATATATATAACACCCGAATGAGTCTACAACTGTACAATAATGTAAATACAACTCTCACCAGTCCAACCAACATATGAATACAGACCTCTAAGAATTTGGACAGTAAACTATGACGGGACAAGGCCCTGCCATACCCATGAATATACCTAGCCATAATGACAAGCTCAGGAACATTGGAGCTATCTAAAAATGTTGAACAAGGATCCTAAGCTCGCAGATCCACAACTGAGTACCTAGACCTGCGGGCATGAACGCAGCCCCCCGAAGGGGGTCAGTACAACAAGTACTAATTATGGAACAAAAATAAAGTACAGTATTAAAATCATGGCTGGCCAAGAAATGACAGGGACGAGCAAAATAATTAAATACCAGATTCAACCGTGTCATGTAAAATAAAAGCCAACCGTACCTTGCATCATCAGATCATCAGATCATCAGATCATTGTACCACTGTACTATTGTACTTTATATAAACAAATGAGAGTCAACTGAGCCTTTTAAAAATATGCTTTTTAACAATGAGATTATCCGCTTCATTTCAAGTCCTGAAGTCACTGTACTCTTTCATTAATGAAATCAATACCATTTCAAAATATGAAAACCATTTCAGGATCATCCACTCTCAGAATCATTATGCAATCCTAGTCATGAGACTATTTCACTCGCATGAGACTATTTCACTCGCATGAGGTCTGAGGCCTCGCATGAGCATCAGTACACGATACTCGCATCATGGAGAGCTAGTCCATGGAATAAATCTTGGGATTTGAACCCGCATGAGTCCTTCAGACTCGCAGTGAGTGTTTACCATCTCATGTCATGGGAGCTACTCCATGATATATATAGTGCCCCGGGAGTTGAACCCGCACTGAATAATATAATGTTGTCGGCCCTTTAACGAGGGACGCAGTGATGTGGAAATATAACACTTGCAGGAATGACTATATGAGCAAACATATGCAAGTTAAAAAAATCTTTGACTCTCATTATCATAAAATGAATAAACCATCATCTTAGCAAACCAAGACAATACCATGCCTTTCCTTTAAACCAAGACAATTACCATGCCTTCCTTTTCAACAAACCAAGACAATTACCATGCCTTCCTTTTAACCAAACCAAGACAATACCATGCCTTCCTTTTAAACAATCCAAGACAATACCATGCCTTCCTTTTAAACAAACCAAGACAATACCATGCCTTCATTTTAAAATAATCAAGACACTAACACCCGTAGTATCAAGACACTTCCATTTTAAACAATCAAGTTACTACACATTTTAAACTCAAGTAAGTTATACCTTTCAAATCAAGTCAAGTATACTTTTAACACCAAGTAATTTATACCTTTCAATTAGACAACCCAAGGTGTTATCAAGAGAATAGATAGAACCACTTCTATTTAGAAACTCAAGTACTATTAATGAAATAAATAGAACTACTCCCTAAATACTCTTACCAACATCTCATATAAGACTGTCGCACCCATTTTTGACCTCGGGGTCTGAACGGTATCCGCGACATTGCTCTTTGGCGCGGTTCTCTGGATAGAGCAATAATGCTGATTTTAAGGAGTCGCCACCTAATTATTTAAGTGAATTAGGACACTTGATTTATTGCAATAAAAATACTGCAATTAATCTCCATTTAATGGTCTGCGAAATTAATGAGATTCTGGATCAGAGTTCTTTATTATCCTAAAGGGAAGGGGTTAGGCATCCTTTAAGATCCGCTAACTTGCGGTTATCCGTCCAAGCCTAGGTTAATTATTTATTGCCTTTTTATTATACATATTCTAAGCAATTTTCATAATTTACAATTACAAAGGAATGCAATACATAATAATAAATCTACAATCGAATAAAACTCCGGAACATCTTTTAGCCCTTCTGCACAAGATGATCTCCGGGTACCTGCATAAACACTTAGTAAAAGTGTTAGTAATAAATAAATAATTTTAAAGTAATAGCAAGAATTAATAAGTAAAGCCAAAAAATAAATCCGTCTTTTGTACAGGGGAGGCCTTGGAAATCAGACGGAGATTCCTTCATCGGCCAATATTACTAGAAACAATAAAATAAATAAAACCTTCAGATCCGCGCCAAAACAGTAATAGTTTTAAACACAGAGCACTCAGATATATAAAAATAAAGTGGGACAGCCTAAACAAGTGCGACTGCGAGAATTCGCCATGCCAACGCATGTTGGTTATCCGGTGTAAGTGGAAGAAATCATCATTGCCCTGAAAGCTTTATTTATTTTATTTTCCGTCTTTGCAACTGTGGAGGCCTCAAAAATCGACGGATAACTTTTTCATTGACCAAAAGTGTAGTATCTGTTATAAATCAATTACCAACATTTTAGTATTTGTTCTAAATCAGTTAATAAAATTAATTTAGAAGGCAAAATTGCAAAATCAGTCCAGAGAACATCAGGATAGTAGAAACAACCAACAACAGCAGCAGCCAGCAATATCACCGAAAATAGTAGAAACATGAAAGTTCGCTGGAACAGTGGAAACAGTCAGCGAAAACAGTCCACCGGAATTTTCAAAACGTCGTCGGAGTCTTAAAACTCCGGCAGATGCCCAAAAAAATCATAAAATCAGCACCAATAATCAAGATAACAACCGATACCCAAAAATGCAGTCAAGAACAAGGTCGCCGGAGTTGTAAAAACACCGGCTAGATTCAATAATCGCGAAAATCATACCAAATTAGTCCAACAACCAGAGAAGGCATCAGATCCGAAAAATAAAGCCAATAGGGTCGCCGAAAATATCAACCAGGACCAAACGAGAAACCGAATAACAGTAATAACAAAATGGAACAACCGTATGACGTAAACCACAAAAAATGATTAGAACAAAGTAAAATCAGAAGCACAATCATGGAAACAAAACAATAATAAATATCTCCGGCGTCATGGGGTTCATCGGAGATAGTGAAGGCTGCGGGGAACGACGTCACTTCGATGGATTTTATCGGAGCGATGCCATTCGCAGGAGTCGTCAGAAAAGGTATATGTCCAGCCATACATCATACAAATCGATCCCGACCACATCTGAACAACAATAGAGGCCATGGTCGACAGTGAACAGAAGGGTGTTCGTCGGATCTCATTCGCCGGAGCTCCGACGTTCTATGGGTTTGACAGTGGTGAGGGTTCGAGAGTCGCAGTGGTTAGCTCCGGCGGAAGGGTGTTCGACGGGAGCAGGGTGAGGTCTACCACTCCGGCGTCGTGAGTTTGACGGAGGGGTGGTCAGCGAGGGAGAGGAGATAGGGGGCAGGGAGAGTTAAAAAATGAGAGTGGAGGTGAGAAAGGTGAGAGACCGCTGGAGAGTGAGTTAGGGGTAGGGGTCAATTGAAAAGTAGAAGAGGGAGGGTGTGCGACTGACTGCTGGTGTTTTTTAGGGAGGGGAAGGTAGGTTTTTATTTATTTATAAGGGGTATTTAGGTTTAGGGTTCGATATTTTGAGGAGGAAATAAATGGGGGGAAAGTAAAAGTGGTATTTGATTTTTAGGGGAAGGTAAAATAAAAGAGTGTGGGATTAAAATAAAAAATAAAAAGGGTGTTGGATTGGACTGATCCGAATTAAGCCTCGAATTGGGACTGATTTGACAAAATGCAAAGCGGGTTAATTATTTAAAAAGATGCAAAATTATTAAAATTCAAATGCCGACGCAATAATAATAAAATACAATATTTAGCAAATGTTTAATGTCTAATTAAAAATTAAAACAGGATGTAAATTAATTATTTAAAGAGATGCAAATATTATTAAAATAAATGACTGCATAATAATAATAGAAGAATAATATTAACAAAGACATAATGCTTAATTAAAAATAAAAAAATAAAAAAGCAAAAAATGATGATTAAAATGCGGTGTCCTAAAACACATAAAATTGCAACAAATATACGAAAAACGGGTCAAAATTGACTGTCAACAACATGTCCCTCTTTGTACGGAGATGATGGAAGAGTCTTCGGACAAAGATGTTGACTTGTAGCCAATTTTGTCCTGTTTTATAAACTAGAACTCAAAAGTAGGGCTGAGGCAGACTCAAAATTATCCTAGTGTCGAATTATGATGACACTGGTCGTTGTGATGCGAAAATAAAAAGCAAAGTTGACACAGATTTAAAAATGTCCCAGTGTCGAATTATGAGGACACTGAGTTGCTGCGATGCTAAAATTATGGACGAACGAATATCGATTCAAAAATATGTCCAGTGTCGAATTATGAGGACACTGGGTTGCTGCGATGTTAGAAAATTAAAGCAGGCAGACGCCGAATCAAAATTGTCCCAGTGTCAAATCATGATGACACTGGGCTGCTGTGATGCTGCAAAATTAAAGACAATGCCGACACAGATTCAAAATTTATCCCAGTGTCGAAGTATGATTGACACTGGATTGCAGGTGATGTGGTGCTGGAAAAGACATGGTGTTTGTAGATGTTGATGGCGTCATTGCATGGACACGATGCAGATGATCGTCGTTGCATAGACGAAACATAGATGAAGCCATTGCATGAGCTTACATGAAATGACGTCGTTGCATAAACGCGATGCAGATGCTCGTCGTTGCATAGACGAAACATAGATGAAGTCGTTGCATAGACTTACATGAAATGACGTCGTTGCATAGACGCGATGCAGATGTTCGTCGTTGCATAGACGAAACATAGATGAAGTCGTTGCATAGACTTACATGAAATGACGCCGCATGACGCGTGATGCAAATGCTCGCCGTGCAGACGAAACACGTATTTAAGCCGTTGCATGGGCTTACATGAAATGACGTCGTTGCATAGACGCGATACAGATGCTCGTATTGCATAGACGAAACATAGATGAAGTCGTTGCATAGGCTTACAAGAAATGACGTCGTTGCATAGACGCGATGCAGATGCTCGTCGTTGCATGAACGAAACATGGATGAAGCCGTTGCATAGACTTTTTATGAAATGGGTCGTTGCATAGACGCGATGCAGATGCTCGCCGTTGCATAGACGAAACATGGATGAAGCAGTTGCATAGGCTTACATGAAATGACGTCGTTGCATAGACGCGATGCAGATGCTCGTCGTTGCATGGACGAAACATGGATGAAGCCGTTGTATATGCTTTTATGAAATGCGTTGTTTTATGGACGTACATGCTTTGTGACTCGCCTGGGTTGAGATAACATTATCGCATAGACGTTGTGCGTTTGTAACCCGCATGGGCTTATTGTTGTCCTCCCGCCTTTGCTGATATGAAGATCCTGCTCTCAAAAAAAACTTGTGAGTTTTAGGAAAGAAGTGGTTGATTCGCGTCGACTTTGTAGCTTTGGCTCTTGACGCTTGCATGCTCAGACTTAAGCAAAAGGTTAGTGCATAACTGTTAAGGCAAAAAGATAACGCATGAATTTATAAGCAATGTAATTGTATGAGTAAAAATGTTATCCTGTAAAACGTGATGGCAGTTGTATTGATGTGATGCTGCAAATGCTGAGATTTCGTCCTTGCACGGACGTGTTGAATGTGGTGAATGCTTGCTGAATGCTCTGCGCGGGCTTGCTGGATGCTGCGATTGCCGATGTAGTCTCTACACGGACTTGCTGGATGCTGTGAATGCTTGATGAATGCTGCGATTGCCGTAGTCTCCGCATCGACTTGCCGACGCCGTGAATGCTTCTTTGAATGCTAGTCTCTGCACGGACTTAACCCTGGCGGAAATTGCTCATATCTCTTTTCGGAATAATGAAATGCATTCTGTCGCACGCGAGCCAATGAGAAGATTTCTAATGGTGTGACCGAAGCCGACTTAGGCTGCCTACGTATCCCGCTGAGGGAATCAGGTCAAGACGTAGTTCGTGATGCAAAACATGATTGTACAATTTGTTTTAATGAGACCGAAGCCAATTGTCACGACCCGACTCGGCCGCGATCGTACTCCTACCGGTACCTGCCGTATATGTCGAGAATAGCAATGAACATACATAACACATAACTTATAAAAGGTAAACATCGCTGCCACCGATAAGGTCGCCTTCCATAAAACATACTTAATCGTATACAACTTATTCTTACAAATCAAACCACAAACGTGACTACGCACTCTAGGAATAACAATCGTGGCGGACAGGCCCCACCATACCCCGAATGTACAAAAGTCTATAACCTCGTGAATCATACCAAAAAGACAAAGCCTCCTGAGATATGGAGCTTTCCAAGAACTGAACGGTGATCCTAAGAGAGCGGACCAGCAAGCTACGTATCTCGACTGCAGATGAACGCACTTCAAGGAGGTCAAGATAACAGTACCAAGTATGTGAAATCAAAATATCAGAATGAAATCATAATAGCATATATATAAAGCAGGAGACATGTATGATAGCCAAACTACAGTACACAACATATACGCAGCCATGTCAAGTCAGGGACTCACGCCCTCTAAGTCATCACTCAAATATAACCATAGGTCTCATGCCCATAATATCAATCGTGCCCGTGGAATTCCTTTCTCACTGCCGGCAGTCTATGATATAACAACACTAAGGAGTACACATGAATACTAGATCCCACCTGTATCATAAGAACCGTACGAGGCAAGTACGAAGGCATAGCTACCAGATCCACCCTGCATCCTCAACTGACCGGGGCAAGTACGAAAGCCAGCTACCAGATCCACCCGTACCAACAATACTATAACTGAAATCACGAAGCTGACCGGGGCAAGTGCGATAGCCTCTACCAGATCCACCCTGCGTCACATCGCTGACCGGGGCAAGTACGCAGGCTAACCACCAGATCCACCCTGCATCACACCACTTCGCCCTAACCCTGACCGGGGCAAGTACGAAAGCCAACTACCAGATCCACCCTGCATCACGTCTCTGACCGGGGCAAGTACGAGGGCTAACTACTAGATCCACCCTGCATCAGTAGACCTCATGGAGAGCTAATCCATGGAATAATACTGTCAACAGGGAAACGAACCCTCATCATGGCCGCATACCCGTGGAATCCTTCATCACCGACGGTACTCCCAAATAGACTCATAATTACATGCTTTTAATTCGAATTGCAATACCATGCCTTTATATAAACCAAGACAATTACCATGCCTTCTTTTCACATAAACCAAGAGAATTCTTATTTAAGCAAGCCAAAGTACTTATCAAGACACACATAGAATAATTCTCAATTAAACAAGCCAAAGTACTATGTATGTACATTCTTTTCGAAAGCCTCCTTTTTATGTAAAATCCAAGATACTAACACCCGTAGTATCAAGGCGTGTCTATTTTTCAAAGTAAGTTACTACACCTTTAGAAAACTCATTTCAAAGCTTGAAACCAAGTAACTTCAATTTTTCCACAATCTAGACAACTTATGCTCATTAATCAAAATAGACAACTTTCATAACCTTCCATAAAGTTATTATAACCAACTTCCCATAAAGCCGTTATACTAACTTTATGCTTTAGAAATTTACGACATCCTTATCCATTCATAAGGCCGTTATAACTAACTTCCCATAAAGCCGTTATAACTCCTTATAAACCATTTCGTTCTTTTACTAACCAAGAGACTTATACTTCAAACAAATTCATACAATTTTCAAAATACTTCAAGCCTCTTATCCTTTAGAAAACAAGTTTCTTACCTCAAAAATTTAAGTCTCTTATCTTTTAGAATAATTCAATATTCAATACTTTCACACCAAAAGTACTCTATACTTCATTATGTCAAGAAATCCTTGTCTACCTTATTTAGGATAAACCATTCCTTAAGAACAAGCGGGTTAACTTCTTAACCCAACCAACTTAGACATTTCCTTAAAACAAGTGAAGTATAACAAAAGGATTTACTTCATTCAAAACACGTACGTCTACCGTACTATATAGTTATAACTACTCATGCTCAAAAGATAAGAAAGTTTCCACATACCTCTTCGGTCAATCCACTTGCTAAGCTCAAACTACCGCAAGTAATATGCCAACCTATAATAACCATAATACGTTTATTAACCTCTAATTTCAATGTAGAAATAATCTAAGTTCAAAGCCCCTAAATTCTATGGAAAATTGGGCAGCATTTCCTTTGTTTCTACATACTTTGCCACCTTTCTCAAGGCCGAATTTATCATCCAAACGCCACATTTAAGGCTCAACAATCCAACATTTTAAAGGGGATTACACCTCCAAACTTGGGTGTGTAAAATTCTGCCCCATTAGGTACAACAATTCACTAAATAATTCTAAGGTAGTTTTTAGGCTACAACATGCTCATAATATCTTCTTAACCAATTCTTTTATATCCAAACCACATTTCTTGCATGCAATGACTCTAAGAGCATTATTTACTACCACAAGTTCTTCCTTCTTAACATGCAACACTAGAAACTAATTCTAAAGGAAGAAATGTTACCTTAAAGCTTTAGCCAAATCTTTCCAACCACTTGCTAGCTTCCTTTTCAAGAACACCACCACAACAACCTTCACAAGCTAGCCACAAGCTTCCCTCTTGCTTTTACTTTTTCAGATTTTTCCTAAGGCTAGAATGTCTCTTGGGATTTTAGAGAGAAGGAGGAGCTTGAACTTTTAAGAGAGAAGGAAGAGCTTTTGTCTAAGAGAGAGAGATGAAATATGACCAAGTCTTGAGGACTTGGTCAATATAGTGCATGAAAAATCAGATGGGGGGGACACTTGTCACCCTCCCAAGGTCTTTTAAAAGAAAAATCTGACTTTTTCTAAGTTTTTCCGCCCAGAATCCGCCGCGCGACTGCTTCCACAAGGCGCGCTGCAACTCCGCCCCTCAAGATTCGCGCCGCTGCCCCGTTGTTTTGCTCGAAACGCGTTTCGTCTGTCACGACCGAACTTGTAACTCCCATAACTTTCTACTCCGACGTCCTATCGACGAACGATTGGTTGCGTTGGAATCTAGACTCAACGAACTACGCCCTGGGCCTTTGAAACACTTAGGAATTCTTAATGTATCGGGTCATAACCCGCCTCAAAGTTGACTAAAACCCATCCGGAACAATCCGTCAACATATCTTTAAATTTTTTTTAAGTCTTACATGCTTTCGTACGCTCTCATACGTAGGGTCAGAACTACGGGGTATAACACCAATGTGGCCGCCTACGTATCCCGCTGAGGGAATCTGGTCAAGACATAGTTCACGATGCAAAAAATGATTGTATAATTTTCAAAAAATGAGACCGAAGACAATGTGACCGCCTACGTATCCCGCTGAGGGAATCATGTCAAGACGTAGTTCGTGATGCAAAAAATGATAATTTTTATATATGCATTTTTTTTTTGAAAAGTGGAAAGACAGCATCACGTTCTGACTTCAGTTGATACCAACAATTAGTATTGTGCTTAGAAATTCCGTTATTCACTTCCAGTCTAACCAAGACAGACTTCTGGGTAATTCCTATAGTTTCAAGTGGTACCTCAGACACCTAAGTATCGACACACTTGCTTGCAGCCAAGGTTTCGAACTACACGTAATCTCGCGTTTCAAATGCCCTCACTGAAAGAAAGTCCCATTTCTCACATGTATTCCAGTATTTTGAATTTTGGGACGTTTAGAGAAGTACGCTCACACTCAAATGGATGTTCAATGCATGTAATTGTGATACCATAGGCTTGGCCGTCATGTAAGTATCCACTAATGTGAGAACCCTCAGTATAAGATCGTGTAGGGCTTGTCACGGACTTGTAATGTAGGTTTGGGGAAAGGGATGAATATCATTTGGGTAAAAAGTGACTAATCCTTCCTCGAGCGTTGGACTACATCCGTGCTTGATATTTGTGTGCTTTAATGCTGATCTGTTTTTTTTTGTCCCAATTTTTCTGTACTGACTTCTTTTGAATCTTTCGTTTGGAGCCCGCTTTTTTCAAAGTTATTCTCGCATTTTTTTTTGTCGGGGCTTTTGATTTCTTCTTTTTGTGAAGTCGCCCTCTATGTTTTTCTTTTCTCTTTTGGGACTTTGAAAATTTTGTCGTTGCAAACTTCGACACAGAATTTTGTCAGCCACTTGCACATTTCTAAAGCGCTCAAGGAGGTCGGGCCAATAGAGGGATAGTGCGTACGCACTCAGAAAGGGTATAGGTGTAATATGCGGTTGTCAAAAGAATAGGCTTTAGGCTCAAAAGGGGTGTACTACGGATAATGTTATTTGGTAGGCTGAAAAGGCTCAAACGGGTCAAAGAAAGCCTACGATCATTTCCTACACCGAGTGTTACTCAGGATTTCGCCTTAACAAACATTCGGGCCAAGTTCTAGATCACAATGCAATGCAATTGAACTTATTCTAAGACTCACCACACAATGCACATGAAACGATGAGGTTGGTTTCGTTCTTATCTTGAAAGCATGCAAGACAATGTCATTATAAGTGTGCGTGAGAGGTCCCAAAAGAATCTATGGTTTACTGATCGGTGTATTTTATATACACCTTTTGAGTCATTTTTAGTTAGCATTTTACTCATTTCATTTATGTTTAGTATAGTATTAGGGTCGTTTTCCTTTCTTTTGTGTCACAACGGTCAGAAATGGAGAAATGGCGAAAAGGAGATGAAATGAGCATAAATGAGATGGAATTACACACAAAAGGGCCAAGAAATGAAGTCTAAGAAGTTCCGGGAATTATAGAGGAGATCAGACGAAGTCCGGACGAAAAAAGGACGACGAAACGAAAATCCGCCAGAAAAACGCCTCAGGCGCCGCGGCACCCAATGTTCTGAATGTTCCGAAAGTTGCTGATTTTTCAGCGCGCGCTGGCATGTGGCGCGCCGACGCGGGATTTATGAAGTTCTGGGCCAAATTTGACATGTTTTCATAGTCCTAATGGGATAACTTTTCCTACCTTAAAACCCTTACCTAAAATGATTCTAATAACTTTTCCTACCTACATAATCCTTAACCCTTCACCTAAAGGATTCTTGGTCTATAAATAGTCTCTACATCATTAGAAGAATTCATCCCCCATCATTCTCCATTCCACCATTCACCATTCTACATCCATCCATCCACCATTCCATCTTGTAAATATTCCACAACACAATCCTTGGATGCTAGAAGGCTTGGAGACTCGTTCTTGAGTATTTTCTTTTCTTTCTTTTTGCTTTGTTTATTTCAGTTCATGTATGGAGATTATGTTAGTTCTTAGCGTGACAATGGCTAGGAGCTAATTATTTTGTTAGGGATTTTCTTGTGATTCTCTTGAAACTTTTATTCATGAATTAATAAATTAGTTGATTTCTTCTTCACTTATTTAAGATTTATTCAATAGTTGTTTTGATTGCTTGGTAATTAAATGATCACTAATTATCATAATTCTTATGATTTCTAACCGAAATCCGAAAGGGGAGGTTGTGAATATGTTGTAGTTGGATAGACATAGATTGAATTGTGGATGAAAATACTCCAATTACTTGTGTAGCATTAATAAAGTTTTTGTTCTTAATCCTCCTCTAGAGTCAACCTTATCACCGAAAGGTAGAAAGGTGTTGTACTGGGGTTGAGTGTTTATATAACCTTAACAGGAGTATAAAACGGTCTAGTTAACCTGCTATCTTAACGTAGAAGAAAAAGTTAGTCTAATTGTATTAAGGATTGAATAAGAGTGGATAATTGATGATCTTGGAAGCCCTAATTATCTATCATAACTGATTTAAATCAGTATTTTTATAATTAGTTTATTTCCTGCATTATTAGTTTAGAATTCCAATTCAATTGACGTTAACCAAATAGATACCATAGGATAGATAATCGGTACTTGAAAACCAGTCACTGAGGACGATATTCGGTCTTACCTAGACTATATTACTTGACACAACACGTGCACTTGCGTAAGTGTGTGCATTAAATCGCGCATCATTTACCACGAAGTCCACCCATATTGATTATTACTTGTTCTTTCCTATGCACACTCCTAACTGTGTTGATATCAACCAAATCAAACAATGATACTTAAAAGAGCTTTCTTTTTATTTATTTATTTATTTATTTATATTATTTTTTTATGCTTTTGAATAAAATATTTTTGTAATTTTTGAATAAATGGTACCGAACCCGAGTAGGGTCGTTTACGATCTCGCCTTTGACGAGAATCAAAGCGTAGTTCGTTCAGATATGTTATAAAACGTATGATTTAAAAAGAATTCATTCATGAAAGAAATGCAAAAGTAAAAGCTGTGCAAAACAAATGATTGTTCAATATAAGACTAATGCAAAGTAAAAGGAATGTAATGAAAAAATAAATGACTGTGATAGAATGAATGAAATGCATGAATGAATGTATGTGATAGAATGATTGAAATGCAATAATGAATGTCCGTGATTGGATAAATGCAATGAATGGATGAACCAAATATGTCCCTTTTTTTATGTGGTGTCGAATCCTAGATGGGTTGCCTATGTATCACACCGTATGGTGAGAATCAGACACGCGTAGTTCGAGAAGATTATATTGTAAAATGCATGATAAAGAATTATGTAATCAATACTAGACATATCAATTGAATTTGCAAATATGTATAAAGATACAAAATATAGGACCCAGAACGATGCTTCGTTGAATCTGGTATAAGCTGACTTCTTTCCGTCAACATAACTCCAGCTCATTCTTGTGATGATTTTTTTTCTTTTCTTCCCTTTTTTTGTTGTTGTCCGCCCTCGACTATTTGCGAGGACGGTCTTCCTGCAAAAAATATGACAAATGAGTGAGAGTAGGCAAGCCACAAAAATAGTAAAATGTAAGGGCGTGACAATATAGTCAAAGACTCCCCTGCTTGGTTCGACCGGGCTGGTGGTTGATGCTTCACAAAGACCAAATCGTGTTGTTCAAGAGAGATTTACGCAGTAGAAGTCCTGATTGCAATGTGACAACAAAAAGTACAAAAATGCAAATGCTTGTGGCCAGAATTATAAGCATGATATGTACAGGGGTTAAAAGGGTAATTATTGCATTAAATAACATGTACAGAATTGTTAGCGAGAACAATAGTAAACAAAAGCATGCAAATCAAGCGCGCGCCTAATATGCATGAGACCTCTCTTATGCCAGAGGTCGGCCTAAACGCCAAGTATGCGAGATTATGATAAATAGGTCAAAGCCGTTAAACTGCAATGTTTTGTTGGAAATGGCGACCAAATGACGGTGCACTTTTTCCAATTTCGGTGTGTCATGACCAGACTTGGATCCGTTTATCATCATCACGCTACACATAGTATGCTAATGGGTCGTTGGGTTGTAAAACTCGTCGACAAGTTTTGGTGGATTTCTAATTGTGGCGTTAATACCAAGGATTAACACACCTAAGGTTTATGCATGCATGACTTAATAAAAAAAGGGTGGTATAACTCTATCTTAAGCTTTCTAAGATTTGGCTTACTAGATGCAAGGTTCCCGAGCGGACAACTCGAGTGAGAAGGCTACGTGGCTGATCAGACGAACCGATCTAACTCCACGCAGGCGCCAACTCTCCTAAATTTTGGGTGTCTTGAAAGAAATTTGCGGGTGCGCGAAGCACACCAGCACGTGTAGTGTGTGACAATGTGAATTTTCTAGAGTGGAGGAAATATGAGCGGAATTCCAGTTTAAGGAAAGCAGTAAAAGCAAATAACAATTAAAACAGTTAAGCATACAAAATTAAAGCAAGCAATTTTAAGACATTAAAAACAAATAAAAGCAAATAAAGTCAAGCAATAATAAACCTAGGTTTGCTATGGTCAAGAACCTGATTTTACCCAGTGGAGTCGCCATGCTGTCGCGCCCGTTTTTGACCTCGGGGTCTGAACGGTATCCGCGACATTGCTCTTTGGCGCGGTTCTGGATGGAGCAATAATGCTGATTTTAAGGAGTCGCCACCTAATTATTTAAGTGAATTAGGACACTTGATTTATTGCAATAAAAATACTGCAATTAATCTCCATTTAATGGTCTGCGAAATTAATGATATTCTGGATCAGAGTTCTTTATTATCCTAAAGGGAAGGGGTTAGGCATCCTTAAGATCCGCTAACTTGCGGTTATCCGTCCAAACCTAGGTTAATTATTTATTGCTTTTTTATTCTACATATTCCAAGCAATTTTCATAATTTACAATTACAAAGGAATGCAATACATAATAATAAATCTACAATCGAATAAAACTCCGGAACATCTTTTAGCCCTTCTGCACAAGATGATCTCCGGGTACCTGCATAAACACTTAGTAAAAGTGTTAGTAATAAATAAATAATTTTAAAGTAATAGCAAGAATTAATAAGTAAAGCCAAAAAATAAATCCGTCTTTTGTACAGGGGAGGCCTTGGAAATCAGACGGAGATTCCTTCATCGGCCAATATTACTAGAAACAATAAAATAAATAAAACCTTCCGATCCGCGCCAAATCAGTAATAGTTTTAAACACAGAGGGCTCAGATATATAAAAATAAAGTGGGACAGCCTAAACAAGTGCGACTGCGAGAATTCGCCCTGCCAACGCATGTTGGTTATCCGGTGTAAGTGGAAGAAATCATCATTGCCCTGAAAGCTTCATTTATTTTATTTTCCGTCTTTGCAACTGTGGAGGCCTCAAAAATCGACGGATAACTTTTTCATTGGCCAAAAGTGTAGTATCTGTTATAAATCAATTACCAATATTTTAGTATTTGTTCTAAATCAGTTAATAAAATTAATTTAGAAGGCAAAATTGCAAAATCAGTCCAGAGAACATCAGGATAGTAGAAACAACCAACAACAAAGAAGAACAAAGAATATCACCAAAATAGTAGAACATGAAAGTTCACTGAACAAAGGGAAACAACAATAAAATCCACCGGAATTTTCAAAACGTCGTCGGAGTCTTAAAACTCCGGCAGATGCCCCAAAAAATCATAAAATCAGCACCAATAATCAAGATAACAACCGATACCCAAAAATGCAGTCAAGAACAAGGTCGCCGGAGTTGTAAAAACACCGGTTAGATTCAATAATCGCGAAAATCATGCCAAATTAGTCCAACAACCAGAGCAGACATCAGATCCGAAAAATAAAGCCAATAGGGTCGCCGAAAATATCAACCAGGACCAAACAAGAAACCGAATAACAGTAATAACAAAATGGAACAACCGTATGACGTAAACCGCAAAATATGATTACAACAAAGTAAAATCAGAAGCACAATCATGGAAACAAAACAATAATAAATATCTCTGGCGTCATGGGGTTCATCAGAGATAGTGAAGGCTGCGGGGAACGACGTCACTTCGACGGATTTTACCGGAGCGACGCCATTCGCAAGAGTCATCGGAAAAGGTATATGTCCAGCCATACATCATACAAATCGATCCCAACCACATCTGAACAACAATAGAGGCAATGATCGACAGCAAACAGAAGGGTGTTCGTCGGAGCTCATTCGCCGGAGCTCCGACGTTCTATGGGTTTGACAGTGGTGAGGGTTCGAGAGTCGCTGTGGTTAGCTCCGGCGGAAGGGTGTTCGACGGGAGTAGAGTGAGGTATACCACTCCGGCGTCGTGAGTTCGCCGGAGGGGTGGTCAGCGAGGGAGAGGAGATAGGGGGCAGGGAGAGTTAAAAAATGAGAGTAGAGGTGAGAAAGGTGAGAGACCGTTGGAGAGGGAGTTAGGGGTAGGGGTCAATTGAAAAATAGAAGAGGGAGGGTGTGCGGCTGACTGCTGGTGATTTTTAGGGAGGGGAAGGTAGGTTTTTTTATTTATTTATAGGGGGTATTTAGGTTTATGGTTTGATATTTTGAGGGGGAAATAAATGGGGGGAAAGTAAAAGTGGTATTTGATTTTTAGGGGAAGGTAAAATAAAAGAGTGTGAGATTAAAATAAAAAATAAAAAGGGTGTTGGATTGGACTGATCCGAATTAAGCCTCGAATTGGGACTGATTTGACAAAATGCAAAACGGGTTAATTATTTAAAAGAAAAATTATTTAAAAAGATGCAAAATTATTAAAATTCAAATGTCGACGCAATAATAATAAAATACAATATTTAGCAAATGTTTAATGTCTAATTAAAAATTAAAACAAGATGTAAATTAATTATTTTAAGAGATGCAAATATTATTAAAATAAACGATTACATAATAATAATAGAAACATAATATTAAGAAAGACATAACGCTTAATTAAAAATAAAAAGATAAAAATGCAAAAAATGATGATTAAAATGCGGAGTCCTAAAACACATAAAATTGCAACAAATATACGAAAAACGGGTCAAAATTGACTGTCAACAAGACTTGGTAAGGACTTTTAGGAACCATTCAGACATGCTTTAAACACCGAAACCACAACATGAATACCCTTAACTTCTAAGAGTAAAATAACTTCCCTTTTTATAAAATCCAAAGATACTAGCACTGGTAGCATCAAGGCACTTTCACTTTTAAATCAAGTATTTTACATTTTTTAAACCAAGTGACTTATACTTTTAAAACCAAGTGACTCTACACTTTTTAATATCAAGACAAGTATACTTTTAAAATCAAGTTACTTATACCTTTCAAACCAAGTAACTTATACTTTTTAATTCAAGACAAGTATACTTTTCAAATCAAGTTACTACACCCTTTAGATTTTCAATTCAAGGTTTGAAATCACGTAACTTCTACTTTCAAATCTCAAGTAACTCACACCTTTAAATCAAGTTACTTCTCTTTAAATCAAGTCATTTATCCTCTTTTAAATCAATCGAGTAAACCACTGTTTTGACTTCTCATAAAGCCGTTATAACTAACTTCCCATAAAGCCATTATAACCAACTTTAGGTTTTGGAAAACTAAGGCACTTGTATCCGTTGAAATCAAGTTACTACACTTTTAAACTCAAGTACTATTTAATAGATTAGGAACAACTTCCCTTTTAAGACTCTAAGTACTATAAGTAGAACCACTTTCACTTTTAAAGCCCAAAGTACT
Source organism: Przewalskia tangutica (assembly GCA_029844215.1). Classification (NCBI taxonomy): domain Eukaryota; kingdom Viridiplantae; phylum Streptophyta; class Magnoliopsida; order Solanales; family Solanaceae; genus Przewalskia; species Przewalskia tangutica. Next base: position 93,731,556 of record CM056724.1, on the reverse strand, counting down.
ACAAGGGAAATAGATATAAAAATCTCTATTTTATAAACTCAAATACTATCAAGATAATGGATTTTAACAACTTCCATTTTGGAAACCCCAAAGTACTATCAAAGAGGTATATAGACCAACTTCTAGTTTAGGAAATCCAAAGTACTATCAAAGAAATATATCACTAAGGATTAGGTTCCGATAAAACTCTATAAAGGTCAAGTCAAGTATACTTTTAAAATCAAGGCAAGTATACTTCAAGAAACAAGTAATGTATACTCCAATAATAAGGCAAGTATACTTCAAGAACAATCATGCCGATAGAAGGAAGGAGTTCACATACTTCGTTGACGACTAACCAACACGACAAGTAGCAATACACTCCAATGTACTTCAAACTTATTGGCTATTCCACAAGCCAAGTAGAAAATGCTACACGTAGTACTTCAACCTAAAATGACAATAATACATCTATCAACTTCAAGCTTACTAGTATATGACTTATACCAAATAATGACCCTCTAATTCTACGGAAATTTGGGTAGCACTTTCTTTGTTTCTACGTACTTTTCCACCTTTTCCCAGGAGCAGGGCCGCGGCGCCAAAAGAACAGAAGAGGCGCTGAAGTTTAAGCACCGCGGCGCCCAGGAGCAGGGCCGCGGCGCCAAAAATCCGTAAAAATGCCAGTCTAGCCGCGCGCCTGAGCAGGGCCGCGACGCAGAAAATCCCGAAGGAGTGCAGAATATTGGCCGCACTGACCGGAAATCCAGAAACTTAAAAACGCCCAGAAATCAGATTTGCCCCAATTTCAAAACCAAAACCTAACCCTTCTTCTCCATAAAACCCACGAAAATCCACAAATTACCCACAAATCCTCCACAAATCAAACCCAACCACAACCAAAACTCTTAAATTCCTAAAAACCCTTAGCTATCTCAACCAACAAAGCTCCATTCCATAGCCTTAAATCACCATTAAAAGCAAGAATATCGTGGAGAACACCATCAAAAAGGTAATCTTCACCTTTTCTTGAAAGTTGCTAGTAGTCAAAGGAGGTAGTAGTTTGGAGAAGTGTTGCATTGTGAAGTAGTTTGGGTGCTAAAAAAATTGATTGTGGAATTTAGAGGAGGAGTAGACAAGGAGGGTGTGGGTATTGGGTAGTAGAGTTGAAGTTTGGGGGTGCTTATGTTTTAGCTGCTAGATTGTTGATTGTGTTGGGGAACACTTGTGCTAATAAGTTGTAAGCTGCAGAAAGTGTTTTTAACCATGTCCGCCAGAAAGAGAAGAGCCTCAACATCCACCTCAGCCCCACATTTCGATGATACTAGGTTTGTGAGCTACGAAGCCTTCTAAAGATACAAAAAGCTTAGTACTAGGCCCTTAATCCCTGAAAGGGGAATTGACTGTCACGACCCAACCCCGGGGCCGCCGGTACCTACCGGTACCTGTCAGTATATGTCAGAGAATAGCAGCGGAACATACATAACACATAACTTATAAAAAGGGTAAACATCACTGGCCAGCCGATAAGGCTGCCTTCCATAAAACATACTTAAACAAAGTATAGTAGTACAACTGGTTCTTAGAGCCCAAAACATAAATGTGACCACAGACCTCTAAAGATAACAACTGTGGCGGGACAGGGCCCCGCCATACCCCTGAATGTACAAAATACCTATAGCATCAGGGAATGTCCGTACCAATAAACAAGCTTCCGGAGGAATTGAGCTTCTGACACCGGAATAGTGATCCTAAGAACGAGGATCCACAATCTGCTTACCCTTACCTGCGGCATGAACGCAGCCCCCGAGGAAGGGGGTCAGTACACAACGTACCAAGTATGTAAAACTGGAAAATACTGTAGTAATATCATAAGTAAAAAATAAGCTGGAGTCATAAACGAAAATCAGTTTACTTTGCACTGTGCCTTACTAACAATGAGAGCAACAAATGTATATATATATACTGCATAAAAATAGGAAGCTCATGATCAAAACAGGGTACCTCGCCCGTAGTATCATTAAGCAATCCTACTCCTGGGACTATTTCACCCGCATAGGTCCTGTGGACCCGCATGAGGTCATCCGCCTCGTCATGGGACTATTTCACCCGCATGGGACTATTTCACCCGCATAGATCCTGTGGACCCGCATGAGTACCATCGCCGTACTCGCATGGGACTATTTCACCCGCATGGATCCTGTGGACCGGATCCGCATGAGTACAAACGACGCACTCGCATCATAGGTAGCAAATCCATGGCATAAGTAGTAAACCATCCTATCGAGCATACCCGGCCACCCATCGCACGATGTCCAAAGGAAATAACAAGAATAACCCGGTTTACCCGTAATAATATATATAACATAGCTCATCCGCTATCATACATAACATAAGTACTACCTACTATCATATCATAACATAAGCACTACCGGCCTATCATATCATAACATAAGCAAGTTAAGAAATCCCCTAACTTCTTATTAACATTATTAATATATATATCCTCTCATTTTAGTATACCTAAGACACTAACATGTCTTTTAATAGAAGTCCGGGAATTTAACCCAAGCACCATGTACTTCTAACCTTTTAAGAAATAGCTCTTTTTTTATACAAAAATTCCAAGATACTAATCACCATAGTATCAAGTTACAATTTCTTTTCAAAACAAGTCACATTCCCTTTTAGAATTATAATAAGCTTCTAAATCAAGTGACTTTATTTCCTTTAAAACCTTAGGCAACCAATGCCTAAAATCAATTCACCTTTCTTATTTTCAAATCCTTTACCCGTATTTGTTTTAATTAGAGTAAACCTTTCTTTGTGAACCTTTCAAGAAAACTAATATAACCAACTTCCCATAAAGTCCTTATATTAGCGTTATCCCTTTGTCAAATACATTTTCCCTCAACCCAAGGGACTTATGTTGACACCCAATTTTGTCCCATCTTTACTGAACATTTCATTTAGATCGTCCTTTTATCTCCAATTAATTTTACTATGCTTCTCAGTCTTGAAAATCGTCGAAAAATAAGTAGTTTTAATATTCTTCACTAATTATCGCATAATTTTACAATATCGAGTATTACATTTTTATAATTAAAATATAAGCAAAACAATTTTAATATCTCGTCGTCAGTATTGATGATCGATTTCCTCTTAATATGTTCTTCAATTACTAAATTAATCATTTTTATGAATATTATGTTCAAAATTTAATACATGTATTAAATCTTTTGTATCGTGTTTTATGCGTGTGCATTTTTTTAAATTAGTTAAGTTGAAGGAAGCATATTTTAATTAATTGGGAGATTTGGACTAATTATCTATTAATCTCCCAACAATAAAACACATATTTTTACCCAATTCTCATTCCCTAAATTAAATAACTAAATCTACCCACAACACATATTTTTCTTTTTCCTCAGATTGAGCCCACTTTTAATTCATTCCCCACAGCCCAATTGCCATCGAAACCGGCCCAACCCCTTTTCTTCAATACCCAAACTAAACCAAAGCCAGACATTTTCGTCCATCTCTCAAATTTCAAAACTAATCAGCCCAAACAAATTAAGCTACCCGCGGCCCAAACATCCCATTAAACCCCCATTCATTTTTCGTCCAGCCCACCCTCCTTTTCCTAATCAACCGCCCGGTCCAATTCCCGTCCGACCCGGCCCAATCGTCCTTTAAACACCCATCATCCAAACACCCCCAGCCCATTTCTTTAATCCCTCTCCCCAACATACCCCTAAAAAATCTGAAGAACCCTACCCTCCCCATCGACGAACCACCAGTCCACCGCCACACCTCCCCTTTACCCGCCGGACAAACCATACCACTACCGCCATCCCATCACATAAACCAAACCCATCACCTGCAGTCCCGTCTCCATTTTTCTGAATCGCTCTGAACCATGAGAGTTCGTTTTAACCACTGAATCGAGGAATGCATGAAGGTCTGGCGGTTTGCTGGACCTTCCTCTCTTCGATTCAATGGATAAAACACAATTTAAAGTCGTTCAAAGTTTAGTCCAGAGGAACAAACCCACATCTCTGTCCCAACGTTTTCTTCCCCTAAATCAGACTGAAAGAGGGGGATTTTTCACTCTTTCATCACCTCGGTTTTGTCAAAAAACGTCACTAATACTTTCCCTGTCATTTTAATTTGAATTTCGAAATCAAGCTTCTTGAAGAAGCTGTGGAGACCCATATCTTGGCTATAAATATGACCTCTCTGGGTTGTGTTTAGGATCCCCTTTTTCTGAAAAAAAAAATCGATTCTTTACTCCTAAAAAACAGATCTCAAAATCTTTTTTTTTCCTAGTATTGATTCAAAGAAAAAAAAAGAAAAAAAAATCCGAAAACACTAAGTCTTTCCTCGCTTTAGTCACACACACGTATACTGTCCGAGCGGAATCAACGAGTCGAGACAGCGCTTCGGTTCGTCACTCAGAGAAGGTAACCTCTTCCCCTTTTAATTTTTCCGTTTAACTAGCCTGTTGCAATTTGTGTTATGTATTTATTCAGACGTGTTGGTTGGTTATTTGAATCTGTTAAATTAATTTTGAACATATTGGTTTAAGTTAGATATTTATTCGTGTTTAACTAGTGTGACTATTAAACGTGATTAGATATGGTTTACGTTTATTTAAATAAAAAAAGGCAAGATTATTGACTGATTATGATTATTAAATTTAAATGCTAGCATATCTTGATTATAACCAGTAAACATGTTAAGCTACTGTTGGGTGTTTGGTGTGAGATATCCAGTATATGGTCTTATTATGTGTTGTTAATGCTTACTGTTGTGATTGTCGAAGCTTATTGGAAGGATTGTTAATCATGTCTAAACAACGTTAGTATTTTCGGCATGTTTAAAATGAGTTTTAGCCACTGTTTGTTTACTTACTAGAATGTTCATTAACCTGTTTAGTTAGATTAAGTATTCATTACGTTAGTCTAAGATAATTTAAACAGGGGAAGCTCCTTAAAGGTTGTATAATTTGTCTCTGGTTTGCTCGTGGTAATCTGATTTCATGTTTGTTCATGTGGAATTTATTCACTATTATTGACTGATAGGTGTAAAAAATGCTTTCATGTTAAATTGGGGAACCTGTTTAATCACATATCTATCTTGTGCGAAACTCAAACTCACCTCAATCCTTTTACTTCCTTTGTGTTTTTATATATTTTTGCTGCTAATTAAGTAAGGAGATAATGGTTGTGCTTAATGTACAAGTATGTTAGTGTGTTTCAGTTAAATAATGTGTAGCAATATTGTCCTTAGGCTATTAGATTGATGTTCGACTATATGATATGGCGTTAATTAGTGTCTGTTAGAAGGTTTAAGATGTGAATTAGTTTGATTATATCATAATGCCTACTGTTGATTAAAATAAATGGTTGTTTGTTAGTCTATTATGTAACGACCCGTTCCGGGCCCCGTTACTGGTGCCTTACCCCGGGCACCCTAGTGATACAACATCAGAGAAAACCAGCGGAAAATAAAACATGAGTCATGAAACAAGAGATATAATAATAAACAGGCCAACCAAAACGGTTGCCTTCGGATATACATAAAACACGAACGCTTTAATCCTTTACAACCCCGCCACAACAAGCATTTACAGACCTTAAGATTTACAACGACTATGACGGACAGGCCCCGCCATACCCCGAATGTACAAGAACCTACAACTCGTGGAACACATACCAAAAGATAAGCCTCAAGAAACGGAGCTTCCAATACGCTGAATCGTGATCCTAAGAGCGAGGATCCACGATCGATGTACCTACCTGCGGCATGAACGCGGCCTCGGCGAGGTCGATACAAGTACCAAGTATGTGAAATCAGAAAATATCAGAATGAAATCATACTAGTCTATATAAAGCGGGAGACATGTATGATAACCAAACTACGATTCACAACATAAAAGCGATCATATCCGATCGGGACTCACGCCTCAAGTCATCACTCAAATATAACTATGGGTCTCACGCCCACAACATCAATCATGTTCGCATCACGGCGCATGCCCGGAATTCTGCATCGGTGTAGACATGTCCATGATGCAACAATAATACCAATGCCCATGGCCCATGCCCCGAATTCTACCTCGGTGTAGACACGCCCATGTGACATTAACAATAATATCTTGGTGATCAACCTCGCCGCACGCCACGCCCCGGAATTCTACCTCGGTGTAGACATGTCCATGTAACCACAATAACAATATATCGGGTAATCAACCCGACCGCACGCCGCATGCCCCGAGTCTGCGACGGTGTAGACATGTCCATGTGACATCAACAACAAGACAAGAATCAAAATGGAAACATACCCGTGGAATTCTCCATCACCGCCAAGACGCCCAAGTAAGTTCTCAACAAGTCGACCGACCTCTATCGAGACGCGGTAACATACGTAAATACCACACTTGCACAACAAAGGCTATCATCATGGCGTAGGCAAGTTTCACAACAACAAGCGTGCAAGTTTCACACAACTCAAAGTACTTTCATTTTATGCCAAAGTCCGGGTTTTAACCCCAAAGTACTACATACGTTAAGTTCTTTTAAAAGAGATCCATTACTTTATAAAAGTCACCCGATACGTAGTATTAGAATGACCAACCCACCTTCCTTTTCAAAATCAAGTAACAACATTCTTTTCCTAAGTTCCGGTTGCCTAGTTTCAATTACTCAAGCTTCTCATTTTCAAATGGTTTCATAGTTCCCAAACTTAATCACTTGATTCCTTTTAGAACAATTGAGTAACATATGTCATATATGTGAGTAGTTTATTCTTGTTTATAACGATCTTATTACAGACCATGATCTAGAAAATGTAATATCATTTTGTCTCATCTTAGCTTCTATGCAGATGGAGGTTTCTCGGTTTTAATACAACACATCATTATTCAATACATTTTCCTTTATTAACGCCGCGGTGGTGCTGCCGATACACATTCGATTCCAAATCGGAAACATTATCCCTTTAAAACCAAGTACTCATTACTCACGAATGAGGTTTCACACAAACATCCACATTAAAACAAATAAGTTAAGTCTCTTATCTTATAAGATCAAGTCTCTTAACTTCTAACATCAAGAAACCATTTTCACTTACATAAGGTCGTTATAACTAACTTCCCATAAAGCTATTATAACACCCTATGTTTTAAACCAACCAAATCACTTAGCATACGTACGCCTACCGTACTACATAGTTCACAACAATCATGCTAGAAAAGATAGGAAGAGGTTCACATACCTCGCGACGATTTATCGACAATAAGCAAAATGCTCCAAGTACTACAACCTTGCCCACTTTCCACTCGAGTAGAATACGCTACTCTTAGTACTTTCACCTATAAAGGTCACAAACGCCTATTAACCCCAAAACACAAGTTTCTATCTTTCTATAGAAAATTAGCAACACTTCCCACACGCAAATGCGTAAATCTCTCCTCTATCGAGGCTACCAAGCCAAACCAGGTGGGGTTTACACGCCTAACCTGACGTGTACAATTCTACGCAAGTCTCATCTGTCACAGTCCATGTAAATACAGTTCAGTTCAGTTCTTTATTCTTCAGGCTTAAGTCAAAAGACATTGCCGAATACTAAGTATAGTTCCATATATAGTATACTTCAACTATATATTCTAACAAACATGTAATTTCCAATTACAATAGAGGACAAGATAATTACCTCGATAAGCCCAAAATTATCCCGCTTATAATGTCGATCCTGAGCAAGGTTTAGCTCCACTCCGTGCGCTCCAAACCACTCCAAACAACCCTTAGAAGTTCTAACCAACTTCTACTCAAATACTTCAACCAACTATGAAGATTTCCTTAGGGTTTCGGTTTGAGACTAAAAAGGACAAAAGGTAGTATTTCCGGACTCTACGTAAAGAGGTATCTTTGGAATACTACAAGGTACAAGGCTAAGGTATTTTGGGCATTATAACAATACTAGTGGAGTATTTCAAAACCATAACAAGGGGTATTAAACGAACACAACTATGCTAGTGGTACCCACGGCCAAGGTACCACAAAGTGAGGAGGGAGGAGGCCCTCGGCCAAGACTCTCAAAAGAGGGGGGGATGAGTTGGACGAACTCAACACTAGAGGAGGGAGGGATTTTAGGCTTGGAAGGTTTCATTTGTGGATGAAGAGTTCATCAACATAAGGGGGGTATTTATAGCAAAACCAAAAGCCAACCAATGGCCAAGATCAAGCCATGTGCAAGGCAAGTGTAAGGCCAAGATCAAGCCAAGTGCACCCTAGACCCTACTCCTTAAAACCCCCACAAATATCTACACAAATATCTACCACAACTTGCCCCCTCAATTCGGCCAAGTGCCGCCCCACATGCTTCCATTGTGAGGGTGACACATGTCACCCTCCCGTTGGTCCAGAATGTTTCGTCTCTCGGAAAAATCCGCAAAAATACAAAACGACATAGCCGGAATTTTCCCTTCGCAAGTTATGTAAAACGTTTCGTCGAAAAACGACTCTAACCGGGTGTTGTGCACAAATGCCATTCGGCCAAGCCACCTAGGCGGGGGTGACACGTGTCACCCTCCTATTGGCCCTCAAAAAAACGTCTTCCCAAAAATATCCACAATGGCCAAAATCTCGAAAACAAAGTGGGCCCCACAAAACCGTAAATTTCTCCCGTGGGCCCCACGTGACCATTTCCGAAAATAAAATCTCAAAATTCTAATATAATCTATGAAGTCCAAATACCAAATCTGGGAATCCAATTCCCATTAACGAACCTTTTTCTTCACAAATAACCGGAAACTTTTCCGTCGAAAACTCACATCTTTCTTTCTTTTCAAAATTTCTGTCGTACTCTCGTACGTACGTCCTCACATACATACCCTGCAACTACGGGGTATAACATATTATTTGTTAATGCTTAAAAAAGATGTGTTGAGTTCACACTTAGGATTGTGTGATATGCCCGTTGTTTTAAGATTTATAGTAGAAACTATGATATTGTATTAACTAGGTTTCTAGTATGTTACAAGGGATTCTGATTGGTTAAATGCCTTAGGACACCTGCCTGTTTAGTTTAATGTTGATGCTTAAGTATGTTATATTAGGTCTATATTTAGAGTCGTGTGATATACATGTTATTTTTGTACTTGTCTGATAGACATCATGATTAATGGGAAAGTTTTTGTGTATGTTCGGGTCTCTTAGATCCTTGTTTGTTTAGCTATAGGTTAAAGATGTGAAACTTGCCTAGCTTGACTAAGTTCTTTCAATCGGCTCATTACTGTAGTTGTTGTTAACTATTATATGTAGTTATTTTACTTATAATGTGTTGTGGAGCCTTATCCTAAAAAGGTTATTGTGTCTAGATGCAATATAAATATGATTCTGATGCGTCTTGGTCTAGATGGCCCTTGCATAGTTTAAAATATTTTCTGCAAGTGGTTGTCTAGTCATTTATGTCTGTGTCTTATACCTGTTGAATTGATTACATGCTTGCCCTTCTCGTCTAAGTGTAAAATTGTCTCCATAATTAGTGCAACATCACTTTATTTCCCCATTAGGTCAACTTTCCTTAAGTTGGGTGCTAGTAATACTAATGTTTTATAAAAACCTGTTTAGAGGTAGGTCTTTTATGTTAATTTAATAACAAGTTTGCACATTAAAGATTAAAATGATGACGAATAGTGGTCAGGGGAAACATTCGTTATTTAGAATGCTATTTAGATTTTCATCTTATTTTCGTATTCCGATACTAATCCTTTTCTTTTCTTTGTTTTACATGAAATACATCGGAAAACAACAAAGAGTCTCATTACGATACTCGCGACGAGATCCACATCTGTATTCCACATTCCTTGCATCCTCCAATCTCGGGACCTTCGAAACTAATAGGGCAGGATAATATCTTCACCTGCCCTAGTCATTTTATCTCCTTTCTTTAACTCTGTCACTTTACTTTTATTTGTATTTTGTTAACTAACCTTATACGATTATTGAAAATGCTTAGAATAGTTAGGCCTAGATTAACAATTAAAAAGGGGTAGTTATAAAATCGGAAACCCAACGCTAGATTATTTTAGGCTCGTTATACATGTCTAAGCTTTCAAAACAATTTGGTCACCTTTTATTTGTATGATTAATCATAGGAAAAAATAAGGTTTTACTTTTACCTAATTTGCTAAAAAATAAACTTTCACAAAAAAATCGTCTCTTGGTATTATAAATAAAATTGTTTTTCTCTTTACTTTCAATTGCCAAAACATAAGTATTTTACAAATAAAAATAAATGCATATTTTTACCTATACATGTATTTTTATAAACAAGTCTTACAACTCTTTTATGTTGTCAAGAATGCGTCTTTTGTTATTAAAAACTTGCAACGTCTTTTATTTAACATTTATAAAGGATTACACGTTAGCACAATAATATTAAACCTAAGTTTGAACGGATAACCGCAAGTTAGCGGATCCTTTAGGATGCCTAACCCCTTCCCTTTAGGATAATAAAGAGCCCTTACCTAGAATCTCACATAGTTTCGCAGACCTTAAAAATGGAGATCATTCGTAGTATTTTATGCTACACTTTTAGTGTCCTAATTCACTATAATAATTAGGTGGCGACTCCTTAAAATACATTCTTGGAATCCAACCATGTAGCAGTAATCCCGTTTCCGACTCCGGTTGAAAATAGGGTGTTACAACTTATACTTTTGAAATGAAACAAGTATCATATACTTTAAAACAAGTGTAGATTATCAAATCTTGTACGTATACCGTACTACGTAGATACAACTATTCATGCTCAAGAGATAGGAAAGCTCTACATACCTCTTTGGTCAAAATCCACTTGCTAAGTCCAACTACCGCAAGTAATATGTCAACCTATAATAAGCATAGTGCGTTTATTAACCTCCAATTTCAATGTAGAAATTCCAAATTTAAGTTACCAATTCCTAAGGAAAATTGGGCAGCATTTCCTTTGTTTCTACTCACTTTGCCACCTTTTTCAAAGGCCGATTTTCAACACTCAAACGCCTCCTTAAGGCCCAACATCCAAACCAACACAAAGGGGATTACACATCTAATCTTGGGTGTGTAAAAGTCTTCCCCACAAGTTCTAATAATACACTTAACAATTCTAAAGTAGTTTGTAGGCTACAACATGCTCATAATATCTCTTTAGCCAAATCCTTCATACCCAACCCACATTTCTTGCATGCAATGACTCTAATAGCATTATTTACTACCACAAGTACTTTCTTCTTATCATGCAACACTAAAAACTAATAATAGAGGAAGAATCATTACCTTAGAGCTTTAGCCAAATTTATCCAACAATTTGCTAGCTTCTATTCCAAGAACACCACCACAACAACCTTCACAAGCTAGCCACAAGCTTCCTTCTTGCCTTTTACTTTTTTTTTTCCAGATTTTTCCTAAGGCTAGAATGTCTCTTGGGATTTTAGAGAGAAGGAGGAGCTTGAAATAATTTAAGAGAGAAGGAGGAGCTTTTCTAAGAGAGAGATGAAAGATGACCAAGTCTTTAAGACTTGGTCAATATAATGCATGCAAAAATCAGATGGGGGGGACACTTGTCCCCCACCCAGGCCATTTTAAAAGAAAAATTTGACTTTTCCTAAGTTTTTCCGCTCGCTTCGCCGCTGCCGCTTCCCGCTGCCGCGGCGCGCAACTCTGCGACTAGGATGTTTCGGTGCCGCGGCGCTGAAACTTCAGCGACCCCGAGTTTTCCCGCTGCCTCGACTTCCGCGCCATGCCCTACAATTACCGCCTTGGCGCCGCCTCGCTCCGCGGCCACTGAGACTTCGATCAGCGGTCCGGACGAACCACGGGTATAACATTCTCCCTTAGAAACATTCGTCGAATGTTCCTTCTAGGCTTACTCAAATCACAATATCGGCATAGACTCAAATAAAGACGCTCCACACGACCACAACAAAACTCAAGCATAAATACTAAATTTAAGGACCAACAATTTAGAACGTGGGTTACCTGGAGGTATAGGGAATAAGTGAGGATAGTTCTTCATCATGTCATCCTCTGCTTCCCACGTCATTTCCTCTCTGTTCTCGTTCCGCCATAAGACCTTGACGGAAGCCACGTCCTTCGTCCAAGTCGCCACTGTCGATCGAGTATCGCTATGGACTCTCCTCATACGATAACTCCTCACATTACGAACCTCATGAACCGGGTGCACTCTAGATGGATCTCTAATACATTTCCGCAACATGGACACATGGAAGACTGGATGTACCGCCTCCAAATCGGACGGCAGATCTAACTCATAGGCAACCCTGCCTACCCTACGGACAATCCGATACGGCCCAATGTACCTTGGGCTAAGCTTCCCCTTCTTTCCAAATCTCATCATGCCCTTCATGGGTGATACCTTTAGAAAAACCTAATCATCTATCTCAAATTCCAAGTGTCGACGCCGGTGATCTGCATACGACTTCTGCCGACTCTGAGCTGCCAACAACCGCTCCTGGATAAGCTTCACCATCGCTGTGAACTAAGTCCGCCCGACTAATCAACTTCTCCCACCTCGAACCAGCCTATCGGTGACCTGCACTTCCTCCCGTATAAGGCCTCATAAGGCGCCATCTGAATACTGGAATGGTAGCTGTTGTTGTAAGCAAACTCTACAAGAGGCAAATGATCCTCCCAGCTACCCCTGAAATCAATAACACAAGCCCGCAGCATATCCTCAAGTGTCTGGATAGTGCGCTCGCTGTCCGTCGGCCCGAGGGTGAAATGCGATCTTGAGACTCACCGTGTCCCTAATCCCTTCCAAAAGACTCGAAGTTAGCCGAGAACCGGCTCTCTATCTCGATATAATCGACACCGACTCGTGCGCCACAATCTCTCTAATGTATAATCTGGCACAGTCCTCAGCTGAGAACGTCGTTCTGACCGGAAGAAAATGGGCTGATTTCGTCAGCCTGTCGACAATCACCCAAATGGAATCATGCTTCCTCTGAGTGGTAGGTAACCCTGTAATAAAATCCATATTTATCACCTCCCACTTCCAAGTCGGAATATCAATAGCTCGCAATGTTCACCGCCTCGTGCTCAATCTTAACTCACGACAATTCCGCACTGTGCCACGAACTCCGCAACGTCCCTCTTTAGGCCATCCCACCAATACACGCATCTGAGGTCATGATACATCTTAGTCGACCCCGGATGAATAGAATAACGAGCACTGTGTGCCTCACTGCATCTGCCGACGAAGTCCTCGCTACATCGGAACACACAACCGCCTCAAATCTTAGCACCCCATCGTGCACTACCTCAAATAGACTCTCTTTCTCGAGCAGCATCTCGGTATCGTGCAAAATCGGATCCTCATACTGTCGCCTCTTCACCTCCTCGACGATAGAAGACTCGACAACCTCTCGAACCCGAATTCCTTCACTAACAGAATCAACCAAACGAACCCCAAGGCTCGCTACTTGATGTAACTCTCGGACCATATCCCTTTTCTGCCGTGAGCGCCGACGGACTACCCATCGATCTGCGACTGGCGGCATCTGCAACTACATTGGCCTTTCCTGGGTGGTACAGAATATCAACATCGTAATCCTTAAGTAGTTCCAACCACCGTCTCTGCCGCAAGTTCACTCCTCCGTGAAGATGTACTGGAGACTCTTGTGGTCTGTGTAAACGTCCACATGAACTCCATATAAATAGTGTCTCCAGATCTTCAAGGCATGAATCACAGCTGTCAACTCCAAGTCATGTGTGGGATAGTTCTTCTCATGCTTCCTAAGCCGCCGAGACGCTGTAGCTATAACTCTGCCGTGCTGCATCAGCACGCACCCAAGTCCGACACCTGACGCATCGCAATAAACCACATATCCATCTAAGCCCTCTGGAAGAGTAAGGACTGGGGCGATCGTCAATTTCTCCTTCAGCAACTGGAAACTTTCCTCACAAGTATCCGTCCATCGGAACATAGCCGCTTCGAGTCACTTAGTCAAAGTCTTTGAAATAGAAGCAAACTTTTCTACAAACCTCCGATAGTAACTCGCAAGGCCCAAAAGTCGCACCTCCGGGGTAGTGGAGTCCGCCAAGTCTTGATCGCCTCAATCTTAGTCAGATCAACCCGAATACCGTCGCCCCGATAACATGCCCTAAGAAAGCCACGAAGCTAACGAACTCGTGACCGAGAACTTGGCATACAATTGCGGTCTCGGAGGACTCCCAAAACCGTCCTCAAATGATCCAGATGCTCTGCTCAAGCGCGAATACACCAAGATATCATCAATAAATACTATAACGAACATATCCAAGAATGGCATGAACACCCTATTCATCAAATCCATGAATATCGCCGGGCGTTGTCACCGAAAGACATCACCACTGAACTCATAGTGCCCATACCGGTCCCGAATGCATCCTTGGGATATCTATCTCTCTAACTCGCACTGATGATAACTGCATCGCAGTCTATCTTGAAAACACTTTGCACCCTGCAACTGGTCAAACAAATCATCAATCCTGGGAAGGGGATATCTGTTCTTGATAGTTACCTTGTTCAGCTGCCTGTAATCAATACACATACGCAGCGTCCCATCCTTCTTCTTTACGAATAACACCGGTGCTCCTGTGGAGAAACACTTGGCCTAATAAAGCCTTTCTCCAAAGAAATCTTTCACCGGTCCTTCAATTCCTTCAACTCGGCAAAGCATCCTGTATGGCGGAATAGATATCGGTCGAGTGTCTGGCGCCAAATCGATGCAAAACTCAATCTCCCTCTCAGGAGGGATACCCAGAAGCTCGTCTGGGAATACGTCTGGAAACTCTCTAACAACCGGAATCGACGAAGGTCCAGATCTCACCTCGATTTAATACCCGAACCAAATGGTAAATATAACCCCTTCCGCACCATCTTCCTAGCCTTGAGGTAAGAAATAAACCTACCCTCGGCGATGCAGTATTCCCCTTCCACTCGATAACCGGCTCACCGGAAAACTGGAACCGAACTAACCTCTCTCTACAGTCCACATTGGCATAGCAAGACGCTAGCCAATCCATACCCATAATCACATCAAGTCTGCCATATCCAACTCTATCAAGTCGCTAGAGTCCGACGACCATCTATAGTCACCGGGCAAGCCTTATATACCCGCCGCTACCATCAAGCACCTACTGCGTAGCCACCTCAAAAGATTCTATGGACTCGGGCTCTATCCCTATTCTACCAAAGAATATGAGGAGATATATAGGACAAGGTAGAACTCGGATCTATCAAAGCATATACATCACGAAGAAACCAATAATGTACCGCGACGACATCGGTGACGCTTCACGGTCCTGACGATCGACATAGCATAGATGCGGTTCGAGGACCGTGGAACTAGAACCCCCGCCACGACCCGCCGCGCTGGCCGCGTGAACACCCCGCCCGGGCGCACAACAAGCGAAGATGAAGACCAAAGAATCGAATCGGTCGGTTGAGCCATAGCATTTCCGCCGCTCGTCGAACAATCTCTTCAAATGGCCCTGCTGGCCACAAGAGTAACAAACTCCTGGAGGAACACGACACCCCCATAATGGTAATCACCACATCGACCACACCGAGGCATAGGTGGCCTCATCTGGACCGAACTCGTCCTGCCGAAACCCAAGCCCCGAACCCCGCCTTCTCCCGAATACTCAGACGCCCCGAAGATGGTGGAGGAGCGCTGGACCATTGTGGTGCAAATCTGTTCTTTGGGTTGTCTACCCCTAAAACTACGAGAGGATCTCGCTGTCCTAGCCCTCTCTTCGCTGATACCGCCGATCCGCCGCCTCGCGTTCACACCTGCGCATATGCTCGCATGCGGCAATGTCCATGCCCGGTGAAGAGCCACTCCCGCAACTCTCGCCAAGTGATCATCGAGTCTGTGACATACCGGCACCCGCCCTCCATGTCGCTACCAAAGCGGCACATACCGAGCCAATGAGTCAAACTCACATCGTACTCCGAACCTTCCGCCCACTGCCTCTTGTCAAAAATCTATCGCACAAGACCTCTCATCTGCGGAGGCAAGAAATGGCCAAGTAACGCCTCGAGAACTCGTCCCAAATATCTCAAGCGCATGCTCCCGACAGTTCCATGAATCATACCGATCAATCGCGGTGTCCCCGCCGATGCGAACCTAGTACCACCGACTCGGTCTCCAAGCCCCGATCACCTCATGATCCGTCAGAATCGGATAAACTCCCGAGGATCATCTCGGGCCTCGACCCATAAAACTCGTGGGCTGCAACTCAAAAGTCCTCGCCTCGTTAGCTAGCTTCAGGTTGAACTACGGTACAATGAATCGCCGTCTCACTTATCTCATGTTCCGCCACGATCTCGCTAGTAATCGGGCCATCTCTTGTAGCCCATATCCTGCGCCTCGCTGGATCGAGGCTCGTGTACCGCGGTCTCGCAGGCTGCCGCCGCCGCACTTCACCGTTGGCGGCGTTGTAGAACTCGCCGTCCAAACACCTCATCCGTGGGGCGGGCACGTGCCATGGTAACCCTGCGTGCTACTAGTAGTTCCTCCACCGCCTTGCCCTTCTGGGCCGCGGTTGCCTTGCGTGGAGGTATAACTGATACATAAAGGAAAACATCAGAGGAGGTTCAACCTATAACTCAGTTCTATTGCACGATCTTAGAGTGAAAGAATGGAAACCAATCCTAAATATCCCGCAGCCTCCTGATTATAGATGTGGTGCACGACACACCGATAATCAAGACTCTACTAGACACGATCTGTGGACACTTTCCGAGGACTAACTGCTCTGATACCACTTTTGTCACGACCCAACCCGGGCGCGGCGGTACCTACCGGGTACCGCCGTGTATATGTCGAGAGAATAGCAATGAACATACATAACACATAACTTATAAAAAGGGTAAACATCACTGGCCAGCCGATAAGGCTGCCTTCCATAAAACATACTTAAACAAAGTATAGTAGTACAACTGGTTCTTAGAGCCCAAAACATAAATGTGACCACGCACTTAAAGATAACAAGCGTGGCGGGGCCCCGCCATACCCCTGAATGTACAAAATACCTATAGCATCAGGGAATCTCCGTACCACTAAACAAGCTTCCGGAGGACTGGAGCTTCGGACACCGGAATAGTGATCCTAAGAACAAGGATCCAAAATCGCTACTTACCGCGGATTGAACGCACGAGGAAGGGGGTCAGTACACAACGTACCAAGTATGTAAAACTGGAAAATACTGTAGTAATATCATAAGTCAAAAATAAGCTGGAGTCATAAACGAAAATCAGTTTACTTTGCACTGTGCCTTACTAACAATGAGAGCAACAAATGTATATATATATACTGCATAAAAATAGGAAGCTCATGATCAAAACAGGGTACCTCGCCCGTAGTATCATTAAGCAATCCTACTCCTGGGACTATTTCACCCGCATAGGTCCTGTGGACCCGCATGAGGTCATCCGCCTCGTCATGGGACTATTTCACCCGCATGAGACTATTTCACCCGCATGGATCCTGTGGACCCGCATGAGTACCATCGCCGTACTCGCATGGGACTATTTCACCCGCATGGATCCTGTGGACCGGATCCGCATGAGTACAAACGCCGCACTCGCATCATGGGTAGCAAATCCATGGCATAAGTAGTAAACCATCCTATTGGAGCATACCCGTGGGCCACCCATCGTGTCAGTATGTCCAAAGGAAATAACAAGAATAACCCGGGGTTTACCCGTAATAATATATATAACATAGCTCATCCGGCTATCATACATAACATAAGTACTACCGGCCTATCATATCATAACATAAGCACTACCGGCCTATCATATCATAACATAAGCAAGTTAAGAAATCCCCTAACTTCTTATTAACATTATTAATATATATATCCTCTCATTTTAGTATACCTAAGGCACTAACATGTCTTTTAATAGAAGTCCGGGAATTTAACCCAAGTACCATGTACTTCTAACCTTTTAAGAAATAGCTCTTTTTTTATACAAAAATTCCAAGATACTAATCACCATAGTATCAAGTTACAATTTCTTTTCAAAACAAGTCACATTCCCTTTTAGAATTATAATAAGCTTCTAAATCAAGTGACTTTATTTCCTTTAAAACCTTTGGCAACCAATGCCTAAAATCAATTCACCTTTCTTATTTTCAAATCTTTTACCCGTGTTTGTATTAATTAGAGTAAACCTTTCTTTGTGAACCTTTCAAGAAAACTAATATAACCAACTTCCCATAAAGTCCTTATATTAGCGTTATCCCTTTGTCAAATACATTTTCCCTCAACCCAAGGGACTTATACTTTTGAAATGAAACAAGTATCATATACTTTAAAACAAGTGTAGATTATCAAATCTTGTACGTATACCGTACTACGTAGATACAACTATTCATGCTCAAGAGATAAGAAAGCTCTACATACCTCTTTGGTCAAAATCCACTTGCTAAGTCCAACTACCGCAAGTAATATGTCAACCTATAATAATCATAGTGCGTTTATTAACCTCCAATTTCAATGTAGAAATTCCAAATTTAAGTTACCAATTCCTAAGGAAAATTGGGCAGCATTTCCTTTGTTTCTACTCACTTTGCCACCTTTTTCAAAGGACGATTTTCAACACTCAAACGCCTCTTTAAGGCCCAACATCCATACCAACACAAAGGGGATTACACATCTAATCTTGGGTGTGTAAAATTCTTCCCCACAAGTTCTAATAATACACTTAACAATTCTAAAGTAGTTTGTAGGCTACAACATGCTCATAATATCTCTTTAGCCAAATCCTTCATACCCAACCCACATTTCTTGCATGCAATGACTCTAATAACATTATTTACTACCACAAGTACTTTCTTCTTATCATGCAACACTAAAAACTAATAATAGAGGAAAAATCATTACCTTAGAGCTTTAGCCAAATTTATCCAACAATTTGCTAGCTTCTATTCCAAGAACACCACCACAACAACCTTCACAAGCTAGCCACAAGCTTCCTTCTTGCCTTTTACTTTTTTTTTTCCAGATTTTTCCTAAGGCTAGAATGTCTCTTGGGATTTTAGAGAGAAGGAGGAGCTTGAAATAATTTAAGAGAGAAGGAAGAGCTTTTCTAAGAGAGAGATGAAAGATGACCAAATCTTTAAGACTTGGTCAATATAATGCATGCAAAAATCAGATGGGGGGGACACTTGTCCCCCACCCAGGCCATTTTAAAAGAAAAATTTGACTTTTCCTAAGTTTTTCGCCGCTTTCGCCCGCCTCGCTTCAACCATCCGCCGCGACTCTGCCGCGACTCGGATGTTTGCCGCGGCTTCCTTTCCCACGCGCGCTGAAACTTCAGCGACCCTCGAGCGCCAGCGCGACTTCCGCGCGCCTACAATTACGCTTGGCGCCGCTGCTCGCCCGGCGCCGCGCGCTGAGACCACGACCGCGGTCGGACCGAACCACGGGGTATAACATGGACTATCAGAGGGAGTCGTTTGGGGAAGAGGATGTTTATGAGCCCATTCGGGCAATGATTGAGTTAAGGGGGTGGAGGAGATTTGTAAATCCGGAGAAGATAGCACCAATGAACACAATAATGGTGCGTGAATTCTATGCTAACTTTCCGGAGAGGGTGGAAAGGGGATGCTTTGTAAGGGGAAATTATGTGCTGTGATGTAAGATATAAATACCCAATTGAAGACGGTTGATGTTGAAGAAAGTAGTGATTGGAACCATTTTAGAACATGGTCTAGGAGCACCAACAACATCAACTGGATTGCCGTCGCAGACACAGTGAGCTACCCTGGGGCTGCTTTTGATATTGCGAGAAATGGGTCAAGAGCACTGAGCAGATGCCAATTCAACAAAGCAGCCAAGGGTTGACTATATTTCGTCAGTGCTCGCATGATTCCATCCACGCACTTCACCAGAGTGCCAGAAGATAAGATTAAGCTGATATATGGAATTATGAGGGGGTTGACGATTGATGTGGGGAAAGAGATAGTGCAGAGCATTGAAGAAATCAGCAGGTTGGTGACAACAGGTGGATTGGAACATGGCTCAGTTATCACCAGTTTATGCCACATGAATGGGGTCCCAATCCTACCCACTGATACTAATGAGAGAAACCAACTGCCTGTGTCCTATGGGATAGTGCACTCTTTCCCAGACCCAAGCCCCCCAACAGCAAGAAGAAGAGCACAACCACCAGCAGCAGCAACAGCAGCAGAGGTCGCAATGAACGAAGATGAGCCTGAAATAGAGGCTCAATATGCAGCAGGGCCTAGCCACCAGCCAACCACAGAATCAGAACCTCCAGTGCCTATGATGGAGCAGTTGCTCCAAAACCAGAGAATGATGATGCAACATTTCGACACAGTAATACAAGGACAACATGAGTTGAGACAAGGGCAACAAGAGTTGAGGCAGGAGCAACAACAATTGCACCAGCAGTTTGACGAGATGAGTTCCCTGTTCAACCAATGGTCGATGCATTATCCACCGCCACCACCACCATTTTAGCCAAAGTCTGTAAGTGTCATATTTCCTTTATTGTCTTTGAGTCTACACACATTGGGGACAATGTGTGATTTAAGTTTGGGGGGGTGTTTTATTTGTGTTTTATTTGTGTTTTTGTTGTTTTTATGTATTTTTGAATCACAAAAAAAAAATCTTTCTTTTTGATTCATAATTGCCCGTCAAAGATCATGTATGCTGTAGTTGCTAGAAACACCTAGTGAAGTAAGGTGGAATAATGTAATGGAATTGAAGCAATATCTAAACACCTAGGTTAGATATGCTAAAAACTCACAAAATCTGTCTATTTGGAGTTTCTTGCTTGAATTGTGCATGCTAAATAATGAAAACCTATGTGTTATGATTGCTTGCTATTTGAGGCGAAATAGTTAGGATATGCATGTTAGGGAGATGACTCAGACATTTCTTTGATAGCCAATTCTTACCACTCTTTTCTATCCCGGACTTTAAAAGTATCCCTAGTCAGCCCCATTGAGCCTAAAAATTGAAACTTCTTCTTTGACACCCTATATTCCCACAAATTGTGCCATAAGTAAAAATGTGAAATAGTGGAATAAATTGTGTTAAAAAAGAGACAAAAAGAGTGAATGAGCTTGTTGCACCCCAATAAAAAAGTAATAAGAAATAGGCAAAAGCCTAAGTTTGGGGGTGCTTGTTATTATAATACTCTTCATTCTCCCAAAACAAAAGAGGGAAAAAGATAGAATTGAAGTGAAGAAAAGAACCAAAAGAAAAAGGGAAAAATGGAAAAGCTAAAGAGCTTATGGTACAAAGAATGAGCCTAAAATGCCTATTTTTACCTACCTATACCTAAGCCTACATTACAACCCTTAAAGTCCTGAAGATCTCTTTTATGCATATCCAAGATTAGTGGAGAATAGCAAGTAAAAATGCCATAGGATTTTTGAATTTATATGCATGATTCAGTAAGTTGACTTCCATTAAGCATGATGAATATGAGTTTGCGAAATATATAGCTTAATGTGTTTAGTGTGCTAAAACTTTATGCTATATGTTCCTGCATATTATTCTGCTAACCTTCATGTTTTTCTAGACAACACTAATGCAACAAAAGTGATCAATGTCAGTGAGTCTTTTATTGTCGTTCTTTGAATCTTTTATTTTCTTTCTTTCTATCTTTGCTCGAGGGCGAGCAAAGGTTAAGTTTGGGGGTATTTGATCGATGTATTTTATATACACTTTTTGAGTCAGTTTTAGTTAGTCTTTTGTCCCCTTTTGTACAAATAAGTGTCGTATTATGATAGATTTTCTTTCGTTTGAGTCAAAGTGGTTAAAATGGCCAAATGGCGGAAAAGAAGCTAAAAGAGGGCAAAAGAGGAGGTTCCAGAGCTAAAAGCAGAGAAAGTGGCGAACGAGGCAAAAACCCGGACCAGCGCCGCGGCGCCTCCTGCAGTCAGAAGCAGGGCCGCGGAGCCTAATCATCAGAGAGGCTCCAGAGGAACCAGCGCCGCGGCTCCTCCTGCAGTCAGAAGCAGGGCCGCGACGCCTAATTATCAGAGGCTGCAGAGGTTCCAGCGCCGCGGCGCCACGCAGCCAGAGATCGGGCCGCGCGCCAAATCACCCGGTGTCGCAGGTTCCGGCGCCGAGCGGGCCGCGCGCGCCACACGGAAAAATCAGGTTTTAGACGATTTTACGCAGCCCGCAGAAAAGTTGAGGCGGTTTTCAGCCTATAAAAGGGAAACCCTAGGCAGATTTTAAGGGTTCCCTTTCTTGCACAACTCAAGGATTCTTGCTTTAAAGATTGGAGACCTTAAACTTAGTAATTTTCTTTTCTTTTCTTTCTTTTATTTCAGTTTTGTATGATGAACTTTGAATTAGTTCTTGTCATGTCAATGGCTAGGAACTAATTCTTTTATAGGGCTTTCCATGTTGATTCACTAGAAATTTATGTTATGAATTAATGCATGTCTATGGTTATTATTCTTCTTTGAGAGATTTATCCAATAATTGCTTTGAATGCTTGGTAATTAATTGACAACTAATTATCATTATATGATTTCTAATCAAACTTCGAAAGGAGGAGGTTGTGAATATGCTGTAAGTTGGGTAGACATATTTGGGTTGGGGATGAAAATACCTCAATTATTTATGTAGCATTAATGAGAGGCTTAACAACCCTAATTTTACGCATGGTGCGTGACGGTTAACTAGGTTTTTGTGCTTAATCCTCCTATAGAGTTATCCTTATCACCGAAATGTAGGTAAGGTGCAATACTAGGGTTGAGTGTTTATATATCCTTAACGGGAATATAAAACGATTTCGTAAACCTGCTAGCTCCGAGAGAAGAAGACCATAATTCATTGCATTAATAAATAACATAAGCGGATAGTTGAGGAGACATGGAAGCCCTATCCCATCACAACTGAAGTAAACCTATAGTTAATTAGCTTTTATAATTATTAGTTATAAACCACAAAATCACATATCAATTACCAAATAGATACCAAAATATAGATAGTTGGTACTTGAGCCCTAATCCTTGCGGACGATATTCGGTCTTATCAAGACTATATTACTTGTCACGATAACGTGCACTTGCGTTAAAGTGTGTGCATCTTTTCGCGCATCACTTATTAGAGCTAAAGTTGAAGTAATATCTAGAACCATAAAAAAATATAACGTGTGTCCATGTGCTAAACAATGTAGACTGCCTTTTCCTATCAGTAATAATTCTAGTACTTCAAGATTTGATCTTGTTCATATGGATGTATACCCCCCTTACAAAGTAGCAACTCGTAATGGCAAAAAATACTTTCAAACAATAGTGGATGACTACACTAGAATGACTTGGATATACTTACTTAAGCTAAAATCAGAAGTGTGTGTGGTTATTCACCAGTTTCTAAATAGTCAAAATAATTAGAATTGATAATGAACAGAATTTGTAAATGACATATTAGCTTATTTCAGAAACTAGGGATTATTCATTAGAAATCATGTGCCTATACACCACAACAAAATGGTGTGGTAGAGAGAAAACACAAACATATACTGAAAATAATTATAGCTATAAGACTTCAGGCTAATATTCCTCTAAAATTCTGGGTTTGTGTGTTCAAGTTGTTGTGTACTTAATAAATAGACTTTCATCATCTATTATAGGTGTCGCGTCCGTTTTTGACCTCGGGATCTGAACGGTATCCGCAACGTTGCTCTTTGGCGCGGTTCCCTGGATGGAGCAATAATTCTGATTTTGAGGAGTCGCCACCTAATTAGTTAAGTCAATTAGGACACTTGATTTATTGCAATAAAATACTGCAATTAATCTTGTTAACACCCAATTTCGACCCTCCCGTCCAGTCACTAACTATAAAATTACACTAATTTTTTCAAATAATTTTTATAATTTTATAATAATAAAATGCAACAATAAAACATTAATTCATGCACAAATAAACGAGTTAATAATAACACCGCATTTTACATAGAGTATTAAGCACACCTTGAGTCTCGCGTCCGCATTCGTCTTTTAATAACAAGCAATTTTATTAATATCATTCATAATTTAAGCCTTATTTCCATTAGTTAAAACTCAAACAATTCTTAATGATAAATGAATAAATAAATACGTAAAATAAACAATTTAACAATGACGTTACGTTAAATAACATAGTCGCATTTATTAGTACGCAAAACAATTTCATAATTATTGTAGCACCTAAAGTCATATTAAGATAATTTAATTTCAACTTAAATAATGATAAATAATGCACAATAAATAAGATTTCAAATAATAGCGTCGCATTTATAAAAGCATTAAGCAATCCTTAAGTATCACATATGCACTAATTAAATAGCACGCCCACATTTATTAATATAATGAAAATCTAAGCTAAAGCTAATAAAACACTCAGGGTTGCATTTAAATAATTTAATTAAACCTAATACTAAAACAAATACACTTAAAACTCTACCCCTTAACTAATAAATAAAACAGCCCAAATATACCCCCCCTTTGATTTTCAGCCAAGCCCAATAGAATTGCCCAAACCCGCATCCCAGTTCCCGCGGCCCTCTCCCTCAGCCCTTTATCTCCCTTCTCAAAACAGATGCCCTAAAAACGCCCTAAGCCTTCACCATCCTTAACCAGTCGACGCCACCTCGCTCCCATCGCCCATGCCGGTATTCTCGCCGGAGAATCACCCCACGAATCAACCACCATATCACACCCCTAAAACACCCTTCTCCCGCACCTAAAGAAAAACCCTAAACCTAGACTTCAACATCACACTTCACACAAGCCCGTCGCCGCCATGCCCGAGATTCTCGCCGGAGAATCCGAGGTTTTCCTTATCCACGCATACCCAACCAACTCACCCCTTACCATCTCCAAGAACCACGAATCTCCCAGATTCCCTCAAATCTCCCAAAATCGTTCTCAAACTTACCATAACAACAAAGCATACCAAAATCTTCCTAACATTCATACTCCAAAAGAACGGTAACAAATCATCTAAAATCAGCTACCAAACTTCGAACCAAAAATTAGACTATAAATTAATCTTTTATACATGCAATTGTTATCTTTTACCGTTGGGAACCCAGCACCTTTCTGAATCCAGAAAGATCCATTCGAATATCATAAAACATATGGGAAGGCATCGAAAATTAGCTATCCAGCAAGTAATAAAATCCTTAGCATACGAAACCGCATCGAAACCTCGCCTTTTCAATAAGCATCATAATAAATTCTCCGAGTGAATCGACGACTTGATACGCTGCCTCGGTTCGCTGCACGGATAAGGTAAATCCATTACCCTTTCAGTCTTAAATTCGTGCAATATCAGTGTGTGCAACGTGTCTCTCTGTACGACTGATTATTCATGCATTCAGCCAAAATTAATAACTGCTTACGCTTATAAAATTAATTGCTGAACTTGTTTAGTTAATATCAGTTGTTATTGATATTCGCGACCATGATCGTTAATGTGCTTTACTAGCATTTGTGGTGTGGCTGAGTCAAGTAGTCATTGTTTGAGTTCGTGGGATCGACTGAGTTATGTTACTCATGTCCATTAAGTCTGTGATCGTTGCAATTATTATGGTAATCGTTTTTGTGTACATTAAGTGCTCATCATTGTAAAGCAGTAGACATTAACAAATTCTCGAAGTTAAGAAATCAGTATGAGTAGATCATAGATTAATTTAGCGTGATAGACTCTTCTATGGTAAATCTGGTTCAACCTTAGAGTATAGTTAGATCTTTAAAAGCATGTCTTGTGGTTCACTACTGTGGCATAGTGTCTTAATACTAATCTCAACTAAAAAATGGGCTGAATAGGTTGGTCGAAGCATTGTGTTCCTTAGCATGGGGTAATATTTGGACCTCTTACTTTCTAGATTGAGGTTCTAAATGAAACTAGAATTCCTTTCAGTTTGTTTTACTTGCTGTGTTCTGTTTTTTTTTATTTATTGATTCAGTTTGGCGGTTCAAGTTGTTGCGTTCTTAAGAGTCTAAATGTGATGTTCGGTTAATCTGTTTGTAATTAAACCAAGCGACCTAGCTTACCAAGTTTTTGTTAGATTTATTTTGATGCAGTATCTTAAAAGTGATGTTAACAACTCATTTCAAAGGAATATGACATTGATTAGGTGAAATGCCTCATGATATTTGTTGGTCTGATGGTTTGAGTATGCTAAGTATGTAATTGGGTCTATGTGCAGGGCTTATGTGATAAACATGTTTTAATAAATGTTGCAGAGCAGATAACTAGTAGAATTGCTTGTCTTCACTTCGAGAATCATATACTGTAATAGTTGATTTTAGATATGTGATTGTAGTTTAGTCTTTGGCATGTTTTCCTTTTAGATCATGTGCTATGTAATACCATAAGCATATATAGGGGGCATATTAACTGGAATTGCTAATTAGCTTGGCCAGTCAAAATATCAATATTTCTTGCTCCTATCTATATGTGTTTAGGGCTAGACTCATATGTGTTACAATTTTCTTCTGCATATTATTAGCAAGTGGGCTACGCCCATTAACTTGACTGCTTCTTAATTATTGTCAAATGATTTCCTTGAATATGGACCTCTCCATGTAATTTCTTTGCCAGAATTTGTTAGAGTTTAACCACTCTCTAGTGTTCAATTATGAGCTTTAACCACATTATAATGTTTTTACCTCTCTTTAATTTACGTGCACATATGCGTTAGTTTATACATACGTATAGTTTATTTTTATGTACGATAAAGTTTTGATGTGTACTAATCCTTATCTTTTTCTTCCTTTTACATGAAATGCACCAGAGCAATCAAGAGTCTCGTGGTGAGACTCATCGTGGCAAACGCGAGGACCCACATCTATGTGCATTTATCTCCGCATAGAAAACTCCAAACTACCGGCGGAATGACACCGCCATTCTTCGAGTCTTTATTACTGATTCCCCTTTCCCCCATTTATTTATTGTAACTATTTGTCTAACATTACGCTATTAGTAGGATATTTATAATAGTTGAACCTTAGACTAGAAAGTAGCTTGACATTAGAAATTTGCTTTCCCCCTTAAGTTAATTATTTTAGTTATAATTAAACCATTTAGTAATTTCCCATTTGCATAATTATTTAAGTAGCCAAGACATCATTTATCGCTAAAATCCTAACTTGAGAGAAATCAGTTTATTTCCTATTAACATCCACATAAAAAAATATACAAATTGTAGATTCTTATCCCTTGCACGATATATATTTTTCATATCCTATGCCTAAGTATACATTTGGTCATAGTAGATTTTGCATTATCACTCATATATTACGCTAAGCAACACATATACTTTACAAAATAATTTCATAGGCTCTCTAATGCATGTTTTCAACTAGAACTAACTTTATATATTTTGAACAAATCTCACATTTTATGTTGGCAAAAAAATACTTTCTATTAAATATCTTTCAAACATGTATTCTTAGCAATAATAATTTCCTAGGTTTGAACG
This sequence comes from Przewalskia tangutica, assembly GCA_029844215.1. Lineage (NCBI taxonomy): Eukaryota > Viridiplantae > Streptophyta > Magnoliopsida > Solanales > Solanaceae > Przewalskia > Przewalskia tangutica. The sequence goes on along the minus strand of CM056724.1, from coordinate 93,704,055 downwards.
GACAACCGCAATTTAGCGGATCCTTTAGGGTGCCTAACCCCTTCCCTTTAGGATAATAAATAACTCTTACCCAGAATCTCATTTAGTTTTGCAGACCAAAAATGGAGTTAATGTTGACTTTAACCTAGTTGACATTTAGGTGTCCTAATTCACCCAAACTAATTAGGTGGCGACTCCGCGAACCTTTTAGCACCCCTTTTAAGCACCTTTAGCACTTTTTACCCTTTTAGCATTTTTAACATAGCATTTTATTTTCTAACATCTTTTACAGAGCGGGGTTCGCCAAAATAATGTCGCGGTCGGAAAAAGGCGTGACAGAAATGGCGACTCCGCTGGGGATTTAAGGTTCTTAACCACAACAGACTTAGGGTTATTATTTGGCATTATTTTTGCATTTAATTTTATGTACTGTATTTTGTTTTATTTGTTTTAATTGCTATGTGTTTTACTGCTTTCCTTAAACTGGCATTCCGCTCATATTTCTTCCACTCTGGAAAATTCACACTATCACACACTACATGCGAGGTGCGCTTGGTGCATCAGCAAAATTTTTTCTTCAAAACCCAAATTTAGGAGAGTTGGTAATATACGTGGAGTGTCCGGTCTAACCGGTGGCCGCGTAGCCTTCTCACTCGAGTTGTCCACTCGGGAACCTTGCGTCCAGTAAAGCCAAATCTTAGAAACTCAGGATAGAGCTATACCACCCTTTATTTTAAGGCATGCTTGCATTTACCTTAGGTGGGTCGGTCCTTGGTATCGACACCACGATTAGGAAAAGCACCAAACTTGTCGACGGGTTTCTCAACCCAACGACCAACCAACATATTATGTGTAGCGTGACAATGATAGACAAATCCAAGCCTAATCATGACATGCTGAAATTGGGAAAAAGTGCACCGTCATTTGGTCGTCATTTCCAACAAAAGCATTACAGTTGGACGACTTGGACAAATCCATCATAACCTCGCATATGTGACGTTTAGGCCTACCTCTAGCATAAAGGGGTCCCCATGCTTGTTAGGACTCGCTTGCAATGTGACAATTTATGTGCAACATATACTTGCTAAATGTTATTTACACCTTTGCAAAATCACGTGCTTTACACTGACGCAGTTTGCTACATTTTGTTTAAAAGGATTTATCATCTTCCCCAAAGGTCGATTTTTATTTGACTAAGCAATGACAGAGCATCGACATTTCACAAGATCAAAGGCACGATCCAGCGACATGATTGATTCAAGGGCATTTGAGCAGAACGAGTCGGAACCCGACTTGGTTCCTATAGGCAAAGCAGAGGTTTCAGAAAAGAAAAGCAGCGTAGATCCGATCGAACACCTCACCCAATTACCGCAACAAATGGCAACCCTGCAGGACGAAATCAAAAGGCTCCAAAACCTCACTAGAGCACTCGTCACTGCAAATAACCAAAACAATCAAAATCCTCCAAATTATTACCAGTACCCTCTTACTACATATCCCATTTACCACACTCAGTCAATATACAATGCACCCATATATCCCACACAAAACCCTCAGCCGAGAACAACTCCCAGCCGCACAAAGCCCAGCCGCAACTCCCCCATAACACCCCCACACCCCTTTTCATATATACAAAATCCATTCCCTAAACCCTTCTCTCCCGCCGCCGCTCTCCGCCGGAGCTCCAAGATCCGGCGAACCCACTTCAAACATCAGCAGCCGCACCTCTACCCTCCCGCTCTCTCCTCTCAACCTCCTAACTCCCAAAGCCCTTTCCCGTCGCCGGTGAAACCGCCGGCGAACCTCGCCACTGTCCCACCGACGACCCTCACCATCGCGCCTGCCGTCGACCGCTGCCGGTGGGCGAACCCGCTCCCATTGAATCCACCGCCGTCGACCCCTTTACCGGTGGACGAACCCCTTTTCCGTCGAATCCCCACTGCTCGTCGACCACCCTCACCACCACCGAACCCCCTAGCAGCACCCAAACCACCACCCGTCGCCTCATCTCCACAGAACCACCAGCGAACTAGTCATCACTGCCATTGTTCTCCATTTTTATTGCTATATTTTGTGTTGTTGGACTGATTTGTTTAACTGTTTTTATGTTTCTTGCCGAAGTTTTTTTTTTTGAAATTTCGGCGACCTCTCATCGGCTATATTCTTGGTATCTGTTTATTGTTTTCGTTTGTTGGACAAATTTTCATTAGCTAGCCGGAATTTAAAAACTCCGGCGACCACTTATTTCGTTTGTTTCGACGACATTTTAAAAATTCCAGTGAACTTGTTGTTTTCACTGTCTCACGGACGGCTGGTTCACTGGTTTTGCTATTAGTGTCGATTGTTTGTCGGGTTCAGACTGTTATTACTTTTTTTATGCACACTTCGAACTGTGTTGATATCAACAAAGTCAAACAATAATATTTAAAAAATATTTTTATATTTTTGAATAACATTTTTTTTTGTATTTTTGAATAATTTTTTTTTTATATTTTTTGAATAAATAGTACCGAACCCGAATAGGGCTGCCTACGTATCCCGCCAAGGGAATCAGGTGCGCGTAGTTAATTCAGATATGTTATAAAAATGTATGCTTAAAAAAGAATTTATCAATGAAAGGATAGCAATATAAAGCTATGCAAAACAAATGATTGTCCACTGTGGACGAATGCAAGGTAAAATGAATGTAACGGAAAAATGAATGCCCGAAAATATGATGAATGGGATGCATGAGTGAGAAAAATATGTTTCTTTATTATTATTTTTTTTATTTTTATTTTTGTGGTGTCGAACTCAAAATTGGTTGCCTACGTATCACACCGTGTGGTGAGAATCAGACACGCGTAGTTCGGGATGATTATGCTGTAAAATGCATGATAAAGAATTATGTAATCAACACTAGACATATCAATTGAATTTACAAATATGTATAAAGATACAAAATATAGAAGAACTGAGAGCGATGTCTCGTTGAATCTGGTATAAACTGACTTCTATTAGTCAACATAACTCCCGTTCATTCTTGTGATGATTTTTTTTCTTTTTCCAACCGCCCTCGGTTGTTTGTGAGGACGACCTTCCTGTAAAAATATGAGAAATGGGTGAGTAGGAAAATGACAAAATAATAAAAATGCAGAGGTGTGACAATATAGTCAAAGACTCCCCTGATTGGTTCGACCGGAGTGAAGGTTGATGCTTCGCAAGGTCCAAGTCGTGATGTTCAAGAATAATTTATTCAGTATAGGTCCTGATTGCAGTGTGACAGCAAAAAGTACAAAAAATGCAAATGCACGTGCCCGAAGTTATAATCCCATGACATGATATGTACAGAGTTTAAAAGGGTAATTATTGCTTTAAATAATATGTACAGAGTTGCTAGCGACAAACAATAGTAAACAAAAAGCATACAAATCAAGCGCGCGCCCTAATATGCTTGGGACCTCCCTTATGCCAGAGGTGGACTTAAACGCCAGATATGCGAGATTATGATAAATAGGTCCAAGCCATTAAACTGCAATATTTAGTTGGAAATGGCGACCAAATGACGGTGCACTTTTTTCAATTTCAGCGTGTCATGATCAGGCTTGGATCCGTCTATCATCATCACGCTACACACATATGCTTATTGGTCGTCGGGTTGTGAAACCCAACGACAATTTGGTGAATTTCCTAATCGTGGAGACGATATCAAGGATCGACCCACCTAGGGTGTATGCATGCATGACTTAAAATAAAGAGGGCGGTATAACTATATCTTAAATTTTCTAAAAGCTACGCGGCCACCGAATGGTCCGGATACTCCTGCGCCTTTGCCAACTTGCCTATATTTTGGTATTTGAAAGACATTTGCGGGTGCGCCAGCACACCTCGCGTGTAGTGTGTGATAGTGTCAATTTTCCAGAATGGAGGAAATATGAGCGGAATGACAATTTAAGGAAAACAGTAAAAGAATGTAGCAATTAAAGTAGTTAATTACAAAATAAAAGCAAACAATATTAAACATTTACAACAAATGTAAAAGCAAAATAAAGTGCAATATTTAATTAACCTAGGTTTGCTATGATCAAGAACCTGATATCCCCAGTGAAGTCGACATGCTGTCGCGCCCGTTTTTGACCTTGGGATCTGAACGGTATTCGCAACGTTGCTCTTTGACGCGGTTAGGGGTGCACAAAGGGTCAAAACCGGACCGGACCGAGGACCGAACATTCGGATTCTCCGGACCGAGGACCGGTTCACCACAGCAAGACAACAGATACCAAAAATACAGCCGAGAACAAGGTCGTCGGAGTTCTAAACTCCGGCGAGTTACCCAAAATAGAACCAAATCAGTCCACGACCAACAAAATACCAAAATGAAATCAGATCAGTTCATAGCCAAACAATATACCAACCAACAACAAATAGCCGTGGAACCAAGTTTCGCCGGAGTTTAAGAAATCCGACTTATTACCAAAAACAGCAAAAGAAAATTAAATCAGTCCCACGAACAAAGGAGAACCCAAAACGTAACCACAAGAGAAATTAAATACGGTATTATCGCCGGAATCAAAGGAGTGGTGGCGTCACGTCCACGACCAACGCCGGAGCGACGCCGCCATGACAATGGGTATGTCGATGGTGAATAATGGTTCGCTGTTGACGGGGCAGTTGTTGTTTAGGGGCTCGCCGGAGTGGCAGTGTGGGAGTGACGGGCATGGGTGTGGTTGACGGAGTGTGTGGGTAAAGGAGTGGGGATTTGAAAATGAAAGGGGAAATAAGAGTGGATAAGATGATAAAATGAAAAAGGGTCTCAAAGTGGGCTGCTGAATGTTGTGTTCTGTGGTTTGATAAAAAGAGGTAGTGTGTTGAAATGAAAAAAAAGGTATGGGGTGTTGAGTGTTGTAATGATAAAAGAGGTATGGGGTTGGAGTGTTGTAATGACATGATGGAAATAAGGATGGGACATGGTATGAGGTTTAAAAATGGTTTTGGATTGATCCGAATTGGCATCGGTTTGGACTGGTTTGATGAAATCGGCTTGAGTATAAAATACAACAGGATTTATTATTTAAAATAAAAATTATTTAAAGAGATGCAAAATAATTAAAATAAAAGTGCCGATAAAAATATTGACAAAAACATAATGCTTAATTTAAAATAAAAGATACGATGTCATTCTGTGAAAAATAAAACATAGAATATTAGGTAAAAATGTAAAAAATAATGATTAAAACGTGATGTCCTAAAATACTTAAAATTGCAACAAATATATGAAAAATGGGTCAAAATTGATTGTCAACAATTAGGGGTGCACAATTTTCGGTCCGGACCGAAAAATCGGACCGGACCGACCCTCTTTGGACCGGACCGAACCGGACCGAGATTATCGGTCCGGTCTTCGGTCCTTTAAAATTCTTGTTTGGTTTTAGTCGGTCAGGTCGAGTCGATCGGTCCGGATCGATTTTTTTTATTTTTTATAATATATATAATTTATATAATTCCTAATATATATAATATATTTAATATATATAATTCCTAATATATATAATATATATAATTTCTAATATATATAATATATATAATATATATAATTCTAATATATATAATTCCTAATTTTCTAAATTCCTAATATATAATATATATATAATTAGAATTGGGTTAGGGCGTTTTTTTAAAATTGAATTTTCAATACTGAAATTGACATTCTCGGACACATTACCACAAAACGGACTTTAGTCGGTTTGAGATTATTCGTCTCGAAAAAATACGCAAAATCAAAAAAAAAATTAGATCAAACGGACGTCCGAGCGCAAAGTTATGACCATTTAAAGTTTCACTGATTTACAACTTATATTTGATATGAAATACGTGCAGTGCAGGCTGGTGGGGTGGGTGGGGAGTGAAATTTGGTGGGGGCGGGGAAATTTGACTGGGGCTGGGGAGGATTCGGTCGATGGCCGGACCGGACCGAAAATGACCCGGACCGGATCGGACCGAGAAATTCGGTCCGGAGAATCCGAATGTTCGGTCCTCGGTCCGGTCCGGTTCGGTCCGGTCCGGTCCGATTTTGACCCTTTGTGCACCCCTATCAACAATAAGTATGTCACCTTATGAGAAACTATACAGGAAGAAACCTTTCATCAGTCATATAAGAACTATTGATTGTCTATGTTCTGCTAATGATTTGTCCATATCTGATAAACTACTATCTAGAGAAAGATGTTGTGTGTTGATGGAGTTCTCAGAAACTCAGAAAGGTTAAATCCTATATGACATGAATACTAAAGTTTTCTTTGTTAATAGAGATGTCCAGTTTAGGGAAATCGGGTTCTCTTTCAAAACAAATACACCAGAACTTCCTATATTTTAGGATGTTCAGGGGGATCAGTTTAGTGAATATTCTATAACAGATAAATATACGTTACCTAACTATAACAGAAACAATGATCCCTCATCTCAAAGAGTAACTACTAACAGAAACTATACTGAGAACCTCACAATACAAAAAAATCAACAAATAATACATCACCAACTAGAACTAACACATATGAAGACACAACTTCAAATGACTCCAACACAATCACTACATCTCTTATATCTCAGCCTCTAAATCAACCAGCTAATAGAATGCCTGTCAGAAAGCCTACCAGGTCAAAACAACCCCCAATATGGCTTAATGACTTCATCACACAAAGACATGATGCTACTAATGTTCCATATTCCATAGCCAACTTCATATCTTATGAACACATATCACCAAAATATAAAGCCTTTCTCACCTCATTCTTAGACATAAATGAACCAAAGAACTATAATGAGGCATTAAAAAATTCCAGATGCGTAGAAGCAATGAAAGCAGAAATAAAAGATTTACAAGACACACACTTGGAATGTTGTCTTCTTACCATAAGGAAAATATTCAATAGGATGTAAATGGATCTACAAAATCAAATACAAAGAATTAGGTGAAACAGAGAGACTAAAAGTTAGACTAGTGGCAAAAGGCTACAATAAATAGAAGGAATAGACTATCCAGAAACTTTTTCTCCAGTGGTTAAGATGGTCACTGTCAGATCTATTTTATCAATTACATCATCAAGAAACTAGCATATACACCAGATGGATGTATACAATGTCTTTCTTCAAGAAAATATACATGATGAAATATATATATATGGAACTCCCACAAGGATTCATCAGTCAGGGGGACACATAGGTATAGACTGATCAAATTCTTATATGGACTCAAACATGCACTTAGACAATGTAACTTTAAACTTATAGAAGCTCAAATACAGATGAAGTTCAGACAATCCCAGTATGATCATTCACATTTTATAAGTCAAACTAAACAAGGGATAACTATAGTATTAGTGTATGTAGATGACATACTAATTACAAAAGATAACATAAAATTAATAGAAGGAACAAAACAAGTTCTACAACAAGCATTCAAAATGAAGGATCTGGGAGAACTGAGATACTTTCTAGGAATAGAATTTGCAAGAACTGATAGAGGAATTCTAATGTATCAAAGAAAATATGCATTAGAACTTATTTTTGAGCTAGGGCTGGCTGCAACTAAACCTATTAATACACATATAGATTGTAGTGTAAAACTAACTATAAAAGAGTATGATAATCACACACAGAAGCAGTAGGAAACAGAAAAAAGGAAAACCAACACCAGAAGATGAATGAATAAGTGATATCAACTCATATCAAAGATTAATAGGTAAATTACTATACCTCGCAATTACAAGACCAGATATAGCTTATATTGTTCAGACACTTAGTCAATTTCTACAACAACCAAAGAAATCACACCTTAATGCATCACTAAGAATAGTAAGATATATAAAGAATCAACATGTACAAGGGGTACTTATTATGTCTAGTAATAAACGAAAACTGTAACAACATATTGTGATGCAGACTGGGTTGCCTGCCCTCATACAAGGAAGTCAATTACAGGTTATGTAGTAAAATTTGGTGATTCACTTGCTTGTAAATCAAAGACACAAAGTACAATCTCTAGGAGCTCAGCTGAATCATAATATAGGAGTCTATCATGAACAATTGTTGAACTAACTTGGATATTTGGTTTACTGAAAGATATTGGGATTAACATCAACCATCCAGTGACGATATTCACAGAAAGTAAATCAGTAATACAAATTGTAGCAAATCTTGTCTTCCGTGAAAGGACTAAACATATAGAGATTGATCTACACTTCATAAGGGAAAAGATTCAGAGATGGATACAGAAGACAGTGTATATAAACACTACAAATCAACAAGCAGATTTACTCACAAAAAGTCTTAACAGAATTCAACATCAACATATTTGTTCCAAGCTTGGACTGTTGAACATTTTTCCAGCATCCAACTTGAAAGGGCATGTTGAGAAGATCAAAGTTAGTTGAGGTAGTTAGGAAGTTAGTTAATTAGTTAGGAACCTAAATAGTTGGTTAAGAAGGTTATGAATATCTAACCAATTCTCAACTATGAAATGTATATAAATATATCACTCATATCATAATGTATCATAATGTAAGGAATTTTTTTGAAATTAATGAAACTACTACAGATTACAAACTAATTTCATTTCTTCCTTCTTCTTCTTCTTCTTCTTCTATCTTCTGCATCTCCATTTCTACTTCTTCTGCATTTTCAGGTTCTTGAATACATTATGTATATTCAGTTAATATCACAAGATTTCTACACTACTAAATAGGGGAGTTTGACTATGGCTAGTGCAAAGGAGATGAGGGAGATATTGATTGCTAAGGGGCTTGGAGGAGTAGTGAATTTGCGACCGGTATGTGAGACATGACGGTCAGTTGCATTCGTGAGGTAGCCAGAGAAGTTCTAGGAGTCTCGTAGTGTTATCATGGTGGACATCGAGGAGACTGGTGGTGGAATAGTGAAGTTCAAGAGAAGGTGAAAGCGAAGAAAGCACTGTATGTGAAATTGGTAGAAAGCACAGATGAGGTGGAGAAGTGGAAGAATAGAAAATTGTATAAGATGGCGAGGAATGAGGCAAAACTAGAGGTTACGGCGGCAAAAATGACTACTTTCGAACGCTTGTATGTGGTATTAGAGGAGAAAGACAGGGATAAGAAGTTATACATACTAGTCAAGATAAGGGAGAAGAGGGTCCTTGACTTGGATCAAGTGAGGTGCATCAAGGACGAGGATGGCAAAGTACTGGTGGAGGAAGCACATATTAGGCGGAGGTGGCAGTCTTACTTCCACAACTTTTGAAAAAAAAATAGATGGAGACATTGTGCTGGGAGATCTATAGCAATCTGGTAGGCATTTGAATTTTAGGTATTGTAGAAGCATTAAGGTTGAGGAGGTTAAGGGTGTTATTCACATGATGCACAGGGGACGAGCGATCGGGGGGCTTGATGAGATCCCAGATTAATTTTGGAAGAGCGCAGACAGGGCTAGTTTTGAGTGGCTAACTGGGTTTTTTAACGTCACTTTTAAGACGACAAGAATGCCCTAAGAATAGGGGTGAAGTACAATAATTCTCTTGTACAAAAACAAAGGTGATATCCAGAGTTGCAACAACTATAGGGGTACCAAGCTGTTGATCCACATTATGAAAGTTTGGGAAAGAGCCTTGGAGATGAGGGTGAGAAGAGGCGTGTCTATCTTCAAGAATCAGTTTAGATTCATGTCGGGGAATTCGACTATAGAAGCCATTAATCTTATCAGGAGGTTGGTAGAGCAGTATAGAGAGAGGAAGAGAGACCTACATATGGTTTTCATCAACCTCGAGAAGGCATACGACAAAGTCCCTAGGGAGGTTCTATGGAGATGTTTGGAGGTTAGAGGTGTACATGTGGCATACACTAGGGCAATCAAGTATATGTATGATGGATCCAAGACCAGAGTATAGACAGTAGGGAGAGACTCAGAGTTCTTCCCAGTGATGATGGGACTGCACCAGAGATCAACTCTTAACCCATTCCTATTTGCATTGGTGATGGATGGACTGACATGACAAATCCATGGGGAGGTGTCATGGTGTATGTTATTTGCAGATGACATCGTCCTGATTGATGAGACTCGCAGCGGAGTGAACGCTAAGCTAGAGGTTTGGAGACAAATTGTGTAGTCTAAAGGGTTCAACTTGAGTAGGACGAAGACAAAATACTTAGAGTGCAAGTTCAGTAACGGGAGATACCTTGAGACAGACGTGGAAGTGAGGCTTGGTACTCAGGTCATTCCAAAGAAAGGGAACTTCAAGTACTTCGAGTCTATTATCCAAGGAAATAGAGAGATAGATGACGATGTCATACATCATATTGGGACAGGGTGGATGAAATAGAGGCTCGCATCTGGAGTCTTATGCGATAAGAATGTGCCACCAAAACTTAAAGGCAAGTTATATAGGGTAGTGGTTATACCGACTATGTTATATGGGGAAGAGTGTTGGTTATTCAAGACTTCACACATATAACAGATGAAAGTTGCGGAGATGAGGATGTTGAGATGGATGTGTGGGATAGATATGATTAGAAATGATGATATCCGGGAGAATTGAGAGTGACCTCGATGGCTGATAAAGTGCGGGAAGCGAGGTTGAGATGGGTTGGGCATGTGCAGAGAAGAGACACATATGCCCCAGTGCGGAGGTGTGAGAGGTTGGCTATAGACAGGTTCAGGAGGCGTAGAGGTAGGCCGAAGAAGTATTGGAGAAAGGTGATTAGACGAGTTATGACGCATGTGCAACTTACTGAAAAAGTATTGAGCCTTTTTTACTTAAACCATTAACCACGCGCAGTTTACAAGGTTTACAGTGTTCTTCATCCAGAATTTGTTTAAACTGCTTTCCGAGCTTCTCAGAGCTTCTTTGACTTAGCTCTTGTGACCAAATATGCCTTTTTGTCCTCAATTGTCGCGTGTTTCTTTTGAATTCGCCTTACTCCTTTCTGAATCACTTAAAACCTGAAAACCCAAAATAAGACGCATAATTCTGCACAAAACAACTAAAAGACAAACAAAAGACTCCCTAAAACACACTCTAAAACAGTACTAAAATCTACCTAACAAACACCCCCAAACTTAAACTTTACTCGTCCTCGAGTAAAGAACTCTAGACACCCTAAAAAGAAAAACACACAAACTCTAAAAATGAATCAAGTCAACCACAATAGATTATGCCTCGAAGATCATGAACAACACGCAATATAATCTTGAGGAACTTTTAGCCACTATTATGCTATCTAGAATTTCAAGTCAGATATCCCTCAAAATTGATTAGAGTTATTAAGGCATATGATCACCAACCATGATTATTAATTTAAACACGTATTCAACATTAGTTCATGCACAACGAATTCTCACCAACGGTCCATCAGTCCAAATGTCTATAGGCTTGTTAACTTGGTTCTCTCCACTAATGTAGGCAACACATGCTTAAGAATCAATAGGACTTTTATATGTTATATCGTTAGGCTTAGGCACGGGTATATAAAATGTCATTTAGGTTCAAAATTACCATAAGCATAGAAACCAACCAACCAAACTTGATATCCATATTACAGATCAACAACAATCCCCAATTTTTCTTTTCTTTTCTTTTCTAGATTGAGAAAATTCAGATGTACACATTTTTTATGTGTTTTTTTAACTACACTCCCCCAAAATTATTTTTCAATGTATGTACAAAGAAAGGGTAGTTTATTTTTTTTTATCTCAATCTTTTACACTTCTATTGATAACACCCAATCTAAAATACCAATTACAACAATCAATCCCCAATCATATACTTATATGCTCACGGTAATATTCAAGGGAAGGAGAAATTATAACGGGTTTCAAGTAGGCTCAAAATAAGCATCAATCAACGAAGGATCGTTTAAGACTCAAAAGGGGTAACTAGAGATTAATGTAATCAAGGGTGGCTTGAAAGGCTCAATCGTTCCAAAAATGGCCTAAATCATCTTCCTAAGCATGCATCATCTAGGATTTCGTCTCAAGTAGCAATCAAGCAAGTTCTAGAATTTTTCACCATCTTTCCTCACTCCGAAATTCAATCATGCATAAACTCATATTGAGTACAAAAAATTCACCAATCATGCTCAAGTTTGCATGCTTATTAATAACCAAAATCAAACTCAAGACCTATCAAACTCAAGCACACATATTTAAGCATTTCATGGTTATCAATTTCATCCAATTCTATCATATGTGTTCACTCAATCTCATGAGATATTATTATTAACTTGATTCATTGACATAAGACACTCAAACACAGACACTAAAACAAAGACACTAACAATAAACAAACAACTGAACATAAATAATTAACGGCTACTAACACAAAACAATAAGACTCCCCCCACACTTAGTTAACACATTGTCCCTAATGTGAAAAAGGAAAGTAAGGGAACAAAGACTTACATAACAATGACAGTGATCTCAGAATGGTGGTGGCGGCGACGGTGGCTGATAAAGCTTGTACTGTGGAGGATAGCCAAAGTAGGGCACCACTCATTCACCTAACATAAAAAATGCAGACCAAGAAACAACAAGACAATGAGATTGTTCAAAACAAAATAAAACAAAACAAAATAACACAATTAAGATGTTGGGTTGCCTCCCAATAGTGATGTCGTTAACGCCATTTAGCCGGAAGCATATTTTCTCTTCACATTGATTTCAAGAGGATAACCAAATTAGAAATAAGATTAATTATTTTGATATTGATAATACTTCAGTCCCCGGCAACGGTGCCAAAAATTTATTGCGGTATTTCTAGATGCTACGCAAGTGTACGTATCACAATTTGTAATAATTTTGGTAAAATCGGATATCGTCCACAGAGTCTGATTTATCAATTACCAATTAACTAATCTTTCATTTCTATTTGGCAAACAAATATAAGTGGTGATTTCTAAACAACAAAATTAACAAACTAAAATAGATTGCGGGAATAAAATAGCAGTGAAAACACACAGATTAAATCAGTAATGAAGACAATTAGGATTTCCAATCTCATCAACAATCCACTCTATCATTCATTAATGCACTATTAACAATTCTTCTTATTATTAAGATAACAGGTTAACTGAGATGTTCAATATTCCGGTTAGGATATATAAAAACTCAACCTAAGTGAGAATTTTCTATATTTCTATGATAAATTCAATCACATAGGAGGATTAAGATCAATAACCTAAAAAGCTACACAGGCAATCGTGATGCTCTCGTTCAAGATTAAACCTACATCTAATTAACTATAGCATATTTAAATCTCACTTCTCAGTTCTTGATTTAAAATCATATAGATAATAAAAACTAATGGTCAGTTAATTTTCATTCAATAAACGCAAGTTGAATATATCTTAATAGACGAAGAAAAAATACTAGCAGTGGATTAAATCATAATAGAGTTTCATGTGAATCAACGGAAAACCCTAATAAAAGTAATTAGCTCCTAGACATGCTAAGAAAACTAATCTTGTTTTTGCCTCCAATGTGTGATATCCCTCAGAAAAATGCCTCATCTAACCTTTTATAGCAACCCTAATCTTCCCTTTTGAAAATACCCTTTTGCCCCTGGAAAAACTGAATTTTTCGCAATATTTAAATCATCGGCGTCGCGGCTATAATTTTGGGTACCGCGGTGCTGCTTGGGCAGAAACTTATTGCCATTGAGGTGTTGCGGCGTTAATGTTTATCGACCCCACGCGGTTTATAATGTTATTTGGGCGTCGCGGCTCTAACCTTGTCAACCTTGTGCGGTCTACTATGTAGTTTTGGGGCTTTTCGACGTAAACCATTAACCATGCGCAGTTTACTATGTAGTTTTGAGGCTTTTCCCAGGGCTTCTTTGACTTAGCCCTTGTGACCATATATGTTTTTTTGTCCTCAATTACCGCCTATTTCTTTTGAATTCGCCTTACTCCTTTTTGAATCGCTAAAAACCTGAAAATACAAAATAACACGCATAATACTGCACAAAACAACTAAAAACAAATAAAAGACTCCCTAAAATACACTCTAAAATAGTACTAAAATCTACCTAACAGACACATATTAGGGTAGATGAGTAGTAGGTACTCGAACGTAGTCCTATGTATGCTTACAAATTGATAGTTGTAGTGTTATTATTGTAGGCCCGATTAGTCTACCACACTTATAGGCACATTATTACTTTATAATCCACTGTAGTTTAATTTCTACTGCTATGTGTTCTTTAGTGTATTTTGTTTAGCTTATTTAGTTGTGTTAGCTACTTCTCCCTTTTGTTCGAATGCATTTTTACTGCTTTTATTCCTTATCTGAGTGTGACCGTTTCTCTTGCTTTACTATTTACTTTTGCTTTACTCTTGCTTTGTTTTGATTGTCTTGCTTATGATTATGCTTTATCTTGAGCTGAGGGTCTCCCAAAAGCAGTCACTCTACCTACCAAGGTGGAGGTAAGGTCTATGTACACTCTACCCTTCCCAGACCCACAATATGAGATTTCACTGGCAGGGCCGTCCCTGGGGAGATCAAGGCGGTGTCGCCGCACAGGCCCTTCGGTTGGCGGGGCCTCTGTCCGAGAATTTTTATTTTTCTTTTATTGGTTTCAAATATTAAGATATGTATTAAAAATGCATTCAATCTTATCAGTGAGATTTGTAGCCTAGCGGTTGATGGCTCCTTTCAAAAGGCATTCCCTAATGAGAGGTCGCGTGTTCGAATCCAATGAGCAGCGAAGTGTTTTTTTTAAAACATAAAAAAACAAATTTGGGCCCAAGTTTTAAGTACTCAACCAGTCGGCCCGACGGACCACCTCCCTATTTAAACAAAAAAACAATCCATTGTAGAAATTTCACCAGGCCCTCCCTCTTTAAATAAAAAAAAACCTCCATCGAGTTTTCAATCCCCAACGAGGCCCGACGACCACCCAGATCTTTAAACAAAAAAAAACATGCCCCTTTTGTTTTAAAAACATCACAAATACAATCCAAACAAAAAGTTTTCCATTAATTATTGTAGAAATCTCAAGTCTCAACCTCCAAGTAAAGATCTTTTTGGTAAGTTATTGTTTTGAGAATTATTTTGCTCTAATTCACCATTAACATGGATTGATTGCAATTTGCATCAATGTTTATTACATTTTGCTTAGGGTTCAAAGAACTCTTTGCTCTGAAATCAAGAGTTCTATTCTTAAAAAGATTAAAGAAGCTAAATTATTTTCTGTGATACTTGATTGCACTCCTGATATTAGTAACCAAGAGCAAATGTATTTGATTATAAGATGTGTTGATGTTAAAAGAATCAGGAGTTAGTGAGAGAAGTTTCTCTCACTAAGAAAAACGCTCTCAACGTTTTTCCTTGGCTGCTCCTTAAGGTTTCGGTCCTTCACTCTCTTCCTAAACTCTCACTCACAATTGATTCTTCATTAATCGAAGTTTAAAGTTCATGTCATGAGAAAGACGAAACGTTTTACACGTTCTAGCAATGATTCCGGGGGTTCCGGGGGCTCTTCGAAATCTAGATCCAATAAAAAAAAAGAATGGTGGAAGTCCAACAATTGTTAAAGAGAACTTAATTCCAGCAATCTCAGACCCCACGATGTTAGTTCATGTCACGCCTGATATGCGTATTCCACTAGAAAATGTGGTGGATGATATTACGCTACGAAAGATTCATGATTGGGGAAAAAGTATAGATGTTAATAGCCCGGACAGATGCATGTTTGAAGGTGAAGATACTATGAAGGATACTCCTATCACTGTTAACAAGACTATGGAAAATGCTCCCTCCAAAACTTCCGACAATACTTTAGAAGTTCAGACAACTATAGACACTCCATCCTCTCCTAGGAATGGCGATGCTAATGCGGGTAATTTGGTGAACTCCGGGACTACTACGGAAGACAATGGCAATCACGGGAGCATAAGAATCACATCACTTAGAGGTAAATTGCCCAGACAAGCCAGAAAAGCTAGAAATTCTGGGTCTGGATTTACATTCGGCAAAACTTTGCATGAAGGCATCCTCGGGTCTAAACCGGGTTGGGCGGTGGGTCAAATGGACAAGGAGGGTCAGGAGGGTATCCATGGGTCTATGATCTCTACTGGTGCTCGAGGTAAAATGCATGTTGGAGATACCGAAGGGTCATCTATTCCCAAGAAGCCTAGTAACTCTCCTTTCTTAATTAGCGCGGGAGTCAAAGAGCCTCTTGTCTTTAATGGGCTGCCTAGATCCGCGGATACCAAAGAGTCACACAACTCTAATTATCAGCATCTTTAAGTCCATCTAGAACCACGAACCACTCCCTCCCCACCCTAACCAACTTTCTAAACGGACTTCATCACAAGAATCCCAATATCCCATTTTCATTTACTTCTTCCTTGGACATTGGAAACAATAAGAACTTTCCACCTCTCTCCTCATCTACTTCCTCAATACTTCCCAAACTTCATAATGACACACCCCCACCCCCTTCCAAAACATCACCCTTACCCGAAATGCCCGACTCTTTCCCTACCCTCCCAAATGGCACTCGCATACTATCTCCAGATGCGGGCCCAAGTTCTTCACCCTCTAACCCTATCCCTCAATCGTCTTTACCAAGATGGCCAGCAGGCAACTTGCCCACTTCCAATTCCAGATTTCATCATGCGCATCCATCCGGCGAGGCATCAAAGGGAGAAGTACCCCCCTCTCAACGCAATGGTCTCAATCCGCAAAAGAAAACCTATGCGGGAGTCTTTGCGGGTTCCAGACTTGAAGCAAAAGGAATGAAACTTCATTTCATTGATCAACAAAGAGAAGATGTAGAACTAGAAGCTACGGATGAAGTCCCCTTCATTGAAACCTGGGGATATTGTCTCATAGGCTGCTTCACGGGTCCTTTCTCGGGAAGAGATGCGTTGAATTCTATTGTAAAGGGGTGGGGAGACAAGTGTCGTATCATCCCATACGACAAAGGATGGACAATATTCAAATTCATGACGGAGGAAGAACGCACGATTGTGCTCCACGGAGGCCCTTATATGGCCTTTGGCAAAACTATGATGTTAAAACCAATTGATAAAGGAGTATTACTAACGGATGACTTATTCATGGATATCCCGATTTGGGTCACTTTCCATGACATCCCCCTTTCGGTTTGGAGTGCTTCAGGCCTTAGTAAGATTGCATCGCGTGTGGGGAAACCTCTATACACGGATCAATTTACCAAGGAAAGGTCTAAGATGAACTATGCAAGAGTCTTGGTGGAAGTTGATGTTAGTAAATAACCGGTCACAGAATTTGGTGTTAAACTGCCCGACAATCGAAGATACATCCAAAAGGTGAAATATGAGAACTACCCTGATTTTTGTTATCATTGCGCCTCTTTTGGTCACAACCATTTGAAGTGTAAGATACTGATGCAAGACAACACCACTCATGAAGCTCGAAAATCCGACAACCCTTTAGTACCGCCTTGCAATGAAGCCGTTTCTTCTAGCTCTGGCCATGATATGGTTGCGGGTCACACTGGTCCTCCTAACACTGATCCACCACTCCCTCAGCAACCCGTGGGTAGTGTTAACTTGATGGAAGTTGAGAATATTGTGCATTCTGTGCCGCATATTCCCGGAAGTGTTGGGGAGGCACTAAACCTTCAAATCCCTCCGGCTGTGGGTCTTCCTGGCTCATCGTGCTTACGGGTATCACTTGAGGGGTCCTTCAATCAACACCCCTACACTGGTATTGTGTAATATGAGAGGCTAAGTAAGGACACTTTGCAAACTGAAAGGAGCACATCATCTGACCCGCAGACTCCTCTAGATGTGGGTTCTTGTAGGAACTCTAAAGAAGAGCTTATCCTCGCAACACGTTGCATAAACTTTGAACGCGGTGAGCATATCATTATTGAGACCCCTGCCTTGGCTTCTAATGACAAGGATGAAGGATGGAAAGAAGTTATTTCAAGGAGAAATAGCAGTTTGGCAAGAAATGCGAAGCGCGGGGGTGCTACTAAACCCTCTATTGTTTCCTAATGAAAATTCTTTGTTGGAATGTCCGTGGTCTTTGCGGACAGAGGGATAGGGCAGCCACACAAACTCTTGTGTGTAGGCTTGCAAAACAGCATGATGTGGCTTTGGTCAGCCTAATAGAAACTAAATTCAACCGATTACGGATGGACTCTTTTGCTTCTCAAAGATTCCGAGCTTGAAAATTTTGCTCCAACATAGATTTAATTGATGGCGGAAGAATGCTAGTACTATGAGACCCCTCCAGAGTTAGTTGTGATGTGCTTGGTATGGACTCTCAACATATCCATGTCCAAGCACGTTGTAACATTTCTCAAGTGTCCTTTCTTACTACGTTTGTGTATCCGGTCTATAGCATTCCGGAACGAAGGAAACTTTGGCACCATCTCACCAACTTGGGTACGGGTATTGTCATGCCTTGGATGATCATTGGAGATTTTAACACTTATTGCTACCTGTTACACCCCGTATTTACAGGACATATTTTAAGAACGTACGAAAGAACTCACAAGTGTTAAGACTTGAGACTTGTAAAAATTTATCGGAATTATGAAATTGTCGGAAAACGTATTATTGTGACGAATGGGAGGGAGACATGTGTCACCCCCCCCCCCCCCCCTTATTGATGCTTGGACGAATTGTGCAAGGGCAAGAGGGTCATTGGACATTTGTTAGCAAGACAAGTCTTGCAAGTAGGGAGCTTGAGAATTTTGACTAAGTCAAAGGGTCCACTAGTCTTGATATTTAATAAGACTTCATCCAAACCACCCATTTGGTTACATCTTGACCCTCCATGTCCCTATATAATACTACTAGTAGCAAGAGAGAGTCCAACACTTAGCCAAATTTACAAAAATTGGATGAACATCACACATTGCTCTCGGGTTCACTCCCTAGGGAATTTTTTTTTTTTTTTGTTTCTTGTCCATTAAGCTCCACACTTTAAACCAAGGTTCTTGAGTGTATTGTAAGCATATCTCAATAGAAAAATCTCGGAAAAAGATAGTTTTCGGGTTAGTCGCAAAGCTAAAACCTAGTTGATTTTCTAAGTTTTGGATTGGAAGTTGAAGGAAAGTTGTTGGTATGGTTCTAAGGGTCTCAAGTAGCGGATTGAAGTATCTTGAAGAGGCTCTAAGTTGCTAGGGAGCAAATTCGGATTTGGAGTTGGATTGAGATTCGTTGAGGTATAATCTTGTCTCTTAAAAGTGTTACAAGACTATTTATATTGTTGTTAGCTTTACATGTTGCTAGCATGAAGTGTATGTGTTGAAGTTTATAAGTATTATGGATTGATGGTAGCTTAAATCCGAAATGTTATATTAGCCACTTGAAGTTGGATTACTAATTGGTCATTTATTAGAAATCGTCGCATGTTACTTACTTGAAGATTATAGTAGTTATAATCGATTGCGACTTGATATCATGTTATGCTAACAATTTGGATTGAAATGAAAATTGGATAAGAATTGGTGTTATGGTACTCAAATGTGGCCGAATTGGACATATAGTTTGTATTAGTTTGATATCTATTGTGGGGCGGAATTTTACACGTCTAGTAGGCGTGTAATCCCCTATTGTTAATTTCATTGATTGGGCCTTAAATGTGGCGTGTTTGGTTATTGCATTCGGCCTTGAAAAAGGTGGCAAAGTAAGTAAAAACAAAGGAGGTGCTGTCCGATTTTCCGTAGAATTTAGTGACTTAGCACTTGGAATATTCTACGTGAAGTAAAGAGGTTAATGGACGATTGTGACCATTATAGGTTGAAGTACTAAGTATAGCGTATCCTACTTGAAGGATGGAATAGCTATCAAGGTTGAAGTACTTTGGAGCATTTTGCTACTGTCGATAATCGTCGCGAGGTATGTGAACCTTTCCTTCCTTTGGCATGATTCTATGTATGGAATATACCGGTGGTATCATTTCATGTTTCCTTCTACTCTTAGAAGTTAAGAGGTAGTTGTGTGATTTATTCTATGTAGTACTTTTCCTATCTTTTGAGCATGACTAGTTGCACGTATGTAGTACGGTAGACGTAGCACACCTTGATGTCCTTTACTAGTTTTATAAATAGCCAAGTCGGGTGAGTTAGGAGATTAACTCACTTCTTTGAAAGAATAAAGGATGTCTTAAGTTTTATTAAGTTAAGGGACTTGAAGAGTTTTAAAGTATGTGATACTTGTTCCGTTTTAAACGTATAAGTCCCTTGGATAGGAAATTATATTTTGGCTAAGGTATAAAGTGAATATAACGACTTTATGGGAAGTTGGTTATATTTGCTTTATGGAAAGATAAATGACTTGATTTTAGTGAAAAGGCAACTTGATTTTAAGGCATCAATTGCCTAAGGTTTTATAATAAAAGGAGTCACTTGATTTCTTAAGGTTAAGAGACTTTATTTTTCAAGTTAGGAGACTTGATTCTTAAAGGAAGAAATGAATTGATTTACAAGTATAGAATACTCGATTTGAAAAGACTTGATTTCAAAAGTTAAGAAACATGTTTTCTTAAAAAGTTAAGGGACTTGAAGTATTTTAAAAATATAAGTCTCTTGGTTATAAAAGGAATGGGGTTATCTAAAACCATAAAAGAGTTATAACGGCTTTATGGGAAGTTGGTTATAACGGCTTTATGGAAGGTTAAGAGAATGGTTTTCTTCAGTAATGTAAGCAAAGAAATGATTTGAAATAAAGAAGGGCAAACTGTTTTTAAGGTACCAATTGCTTAATGTTTTTAAGAAAGAAGTCACTTGATTTAGAAGTTCTAAATGTATTTCTAAAAGGTATTGTGACTTGTTTTGAAGGTAGATATGACTTGATAGTACGGTAGTTAGTATCTTGGAAGTTTTATTTGAAAAAAGAGTCTTTCTAAAGGAGTAGAGGTGCGTAGTACTTGGGGTTAAATTCCCGGATTTTTATGTGAGAAACGGAAGTGCCATGAGTTTATAAAAATAAGTCTAAAGGTTTAATGAACTTGCTGTGTTTGCTTGTGATAGCTTTAAGTGCAAGTATTATATGTTACGTTGTCGTGACTCTCGGTTGGAGGATCGTCTTGTTATAAGTTTACTTGGGCGACGCAAGCGGTGATGTGGATTCCACGTATGCTTCCATTATGATTGATCCTTGGACATGCTTATACGATGTGGGATTCCGGCATGTGACCGGATGCGGGTTAGATGCGGACATTTTATCGACGCACTGGCGACGGATTCCACGTATGCTTCCATTGTGATTGATCTTGGCCACGCTTATACGATGAGGATGCCGGCATGCGGCCGATGCGGGTTAGATGCCCGCGTGTTTTATTACTCCATGGCCATGCTTATACGATGTGGGATTCCGGGGCATGCGACCATGTTATATTATTACTCCATGGGCTAGCTCCCACGAAGACACGCACTACGATGAGGACGCCGAGGCACGCATGGCCATTCTTATACGATGTGGGATTCCGGGGCATGCGGCCGCGTTATATATATATATATATATATATATGTTGTGTATGTGTACGCCGACAGTGAGGTGGGATGCCACGGGCGCGTCACATGGTTATATGTTACACCTACGGCTGCCGGCAGTGATGTGGGATTCCACGCGAGATATATATATATGTGTTGTGTATGTACGCCGACTGAGGTGGGATGCCACGCGCGTCACATGGTTATATTTTACACTTATAATCGCCGCGGTGATGGGGATTCCACGCACGCTTTGATATTTGTGTGATTTAATCACGCCCCGCATCGGGTCGGGTAGTATATGCGTCCCTCCATAAGGGGCCGGATTATGTTATGAAAGTTAAGTAAGTTATATGGTAATGAACTTAATGATTTTTCCTAATCATGTACATAAGAATGTGACTATAACTTTTATTGAAAATGGGAAAAGATAATAAGGTACGATTAAGTTCATGTGGTAATGACACGGCAGATCCGTATGTATTTTTATACTTTTCCTGTCATTCTTTTGTACGATTATGATCCGCATCAGACGTTATTTCGCTCCATATTCGCACTGTTATAATCGACTTCTTCGGGCCGCGCTCATGCCCGCAGGTATTAGGTGCACAGGTTGGTGATCCTTGTTCTTAGGATCTCGGTCGCTGGGGAAAAAGCTCCATTTGCTCAAGCGCTTATCTCGATGCGGTTTCCCCGAGGTTGTAGATTCATGTATATTCGTGGTATGGCGGGGCCCCGCCCCGCCACGCTTGTTATGTTAAAACTCTTAGAGGTCTGTAGTCACATATTGTGGGTCGATTTGTAAAGCGAGGCAATCGCTTTGCTATATATATGTCCGGAAGGTAGCCCTATCGGCTAACTTTGTTGCTTTACTGTTATTTTATTTTGTAAGTTTCATGTATGTTCCGCTGATTTTTCTCTCGATGTATACTGTAAGGTGCCTGTAGGGCACGATCGCCAGCCCGGATCGGTCGTGACAAAAGTGGTATCGAGCGCTTAGTCCTCGAAAAGTGTCTACATCGTGTCTAGTAGTCTTGATTATCGGTGTTGTGCACCACATCTATAATCGTGAGGACGCATGACATTTAGGATTGGTTTCCATTCTTCTCTTTTCGAGATCGCAAGAGAGTCGCCCTAGTAGGTCAATCCTCTCGACCCCTTCTTATGTAACGCTTATGCCTCCACTGGGGCGACTGTGGCCCGTAGGCAAGGCAAAGAACGAGTCGCTAGTGTACGCAGAGGTTACCAGACTCGCACGACTATGCCCGAGGTAGTAGGCGGATTAGCGAGCTCAACCACGCCGCGGATTAGAGAGCAAGAGCGCAGAGCTGTGGGTTCCGCATTCGAGCCTCCACCCCGCAGTGACAGAGTTTAGAGATTATGGAGAGCAGATCAGGCTATTGACTAGCATAGTGGTAGGGCAGCGCCGACAGTTTGAGGATTCGGGATTTTCTGGGTTGTAGTCCACCCGAGTTTTATGGTTCGAGATCCGAGGATGATCCTCAAGAGTTCGTTCGGCAGCTACAGCGGACTATGCAGGTGCTTAGGGCCTCGTAGACAGAGTCAGTTGTGTTAGCTTCTTACCGGTTATGCGATATTGCGTTGAACTGGTTTGAGTCTTGGGAGCTGTCGAGAGGTGTGGGTGCTCGTCCGGCAGTTTGGGATGAGTTCACGGAGGCCTTTCTTGATCACTTTTTGCCTCCTGAAATGAGGAGAGCCCGTGTTGATAGGTTCTTGTCATTGAGACAGAATGGGAGGACCATCAGGGAATACAACCTGGAGTTTGACTCATTGTCCAGGTATGCGCATACTATTGTGGCTGATATGGAGGACAGAGTTCACCGTTATGTGATGGGGCTAGACCATTATATGATTCTGCGTACAGGAGCCGCCCTTCAGCTCGGTATGGATATTGCCAGGATGCAAGCTTATGCGCAGGGGATAGAGGACAGAGAGAGAGAGGGTCAGCTAGACTCAGGACAGCCCAAGAGGGCCAGGACGGCAGGATTCCAGGGTAACTTTCGAGGCGGACAGCCTCAACAGCAGACTAGGTCTACATCTCACCAAGACAGAGTGCTCCTTCCTTCTGGCCGAGGTTGGTCGCCGGGATATTCGGAGCGGTCGGGGCTCGAGGCTGAGTTCACAGATGTCCGAGAATAGTAGCCAGGGAAAGCCACCTTTGCCCGGTGTGGTCACTGTAGTAGATTCCATTTTGGGGAATGTCGTACTACTTCGACAACTTGTTATGCTTGCGGCCAGCAGGGCCATTTCGTGAGAGACTGTCCGACCAGAGGTGGCATCGCGGATAGCGCAGCCATCGGATCGATTCGGGTTCTTCTCCTTCCATAGCTAGGCAGGATGTTTATGCACCGGCAGGCCGTGACAGAGGCCTTGGTGGTAGTTCCCAGTTTTAGCGGTCCTTTGAACCGCCTATATGATTTCAGGTATGTCTTTGGCCCTTTAGAAACTTGTATGCATGATAAAGTTGTGGTATGTTTAAGTTTTATGAACAGATTATATTGAGACTATGTATATGTTAGAAAGAGTTGGAAGTACGAAAAGATAATCTCTTTTGGGCTTATGATGGACAGATTTGCGTGTGCGATGTATTAGGGTCATGGGTGGCATTGTTGGTATGTCGGGGTTGTGAAAGGAAACTATGTCGCTAATTATAAGTTTGACTCCGAAAGAACATTCGGGGACGAATGTTTCTAAGGGGGGAAGAATGTTACACCCCGTATTTACTGATACGTTTTAAGAACGCATTTAAAGAACTCATAAGTGTTAAGACTTGAGACTTGTAAAAATTTATCGGAATTATGAAATTGTCGGAAAACGTATTATTGTGACGAATGGGAGGGAGACACGTGTCACCCCCCCCCCCCTTATTGATGCTTGGACGAATTGTGCAAGGGCAAGAGGGTCATTGGACCTTTGTTAGCAAGACAAGTCTTGCAAGTAGGGAGCTTGAGAATTTTGACTAAGTCAAAGGGTCCACTAGTCTTGATATTTAATAAGACTTCATCCAAACCACCCATTTGGTTACATCTTGACCCTCCATGTCCCTATATAATACTACTAGTAGCAAGAGAGAGCCCAACACTTAGCCAAATTTACAAAAATTGGATGAACATCACACATTGCTCTCGGGTTCACTCCCTAGGGAAAAGAATTTTTTTTGTTTCTTGTCCATTAAGCTCCACACTTTAAACCAAGGTTCTTGAGTGTATTGTAAGCATATCTCAATAGAAAAATCTCGGAAAAAGATAGTTTTCGGGTTAGTCGCAAAGCGAAAACCTAGTTGCTTTTCTAGGTTTTGGATTGGAAGTTGAAGGAAAGTTGTTGGTATGGTTCTAAGGGTCTCAAGTAGCGGATTGAAGTGTCTTGAAGAAGCTCTAAGTTGCTAGGGAGCAAATTCGGATTTGGAGTTGGATTGAGATTCGTTGAGGTATAATCTTGTCTCTTAAAAGTGTTACAAGACTATTTATATTGTTGTTAGCTTTACATGTTGCTAGCATGAAGTGTATGTGTTGAAGTTTATAAGTATTATGGATTGATGGTAGCTTAAATCCGAAATATTATATTAGCCACTTGAAGTTGGATTACTAATTGGTCATTTATTAGAAATCGTCGCATGTTACTTACTTGAAGATTATAGTAGTTATAATCGATTGCGACTTGATATCATGTTATGCTAACAATTTGGATTGAAATGGAAATTGGATAAGAATTGGTGTTATGGTACTCAAATGTGGCCGAATTGGACATATAGTTTGTATTAGTTTGATATCTATTGTGGGGCGGAATTTTACACGTCTAGTAGGCGTGTAATCCCCTATTGTTAATTTCATTGATTAGGCCTTAAATGTGGCGTGTTTGGTTATTGCATTCGGCCTTGAAAAAGGTGGCAAAGTAAGTAAAAACAAAGGAGGTGTTGTCCGATTTTTCGTAGAATTTAGTGACTTAGCACTTGGAATATTCTACGTCATAAGAGGTTAATGGACGTATTGTGACCATTATAGGTTGAAGTACTAAGTATAGCGTATCCTACTTGAAGGATGGAATAGCTATCAAGGTTGAAGTACTTTGGAGCATTTTGCTACTTGTCGATAATCGTCGCGAGGTATGTGAACCTTTTCCTTCCTTTAGCATGATTCTATGTATGGAATATACCGGTGGTATCATTTCATGTTTCCTTCTACTCTTAGAAGTTAAGAGGTAGTTGTGTGATTTACTCTATGTAGTACTTTTCCTATCTTTTGAGCATGACTAGTTGCACGTATGTAGTACGGTAGACGTACCACACCTTGATGTCCTTTACTAGTTCTATAAATAGCCAAGTCGGGTGAGTTAGGAGATTAACTCACTTCTTTGAAAGAATAAAGGATGTCTTAAGTTTTATTAAGTTAAGGGACTTGAAGAGTTTTAAAGTATGTGATACTTGTTCCGTTTTAAACGTATAAGTCCCTTGGATAGGAAATTATATTTTGGCTAAGGTATAAAGTGAATATAACGACTTTATGGGAAGTTGGTTATATTTGCTTTATGGAAAGATAAATGACTTGATTTTAGTGAAAAGGCAACTTGATTTTAAGGCATCAATTGCCTAAGGTTTTATAATAAAAGGAGTCACTTGATTTCTTAAGGTTAAGAGACTTTATTTTTCAAGTTAGGAGACTTGATTCTTAAAGGAAGAAATGAATTGATTTACAAGTATAGAATACTCGATTTGAAAAGACTTGATTTCAAAAGTTAAGAAACTTGTTTTCTTAAAAAGTTAAGGGACTTGAAGTATTTTAAAAAATATAAGTCTCTTGGTTATAAAAGGAATGAGGTTGTCTAAAACCATAAAGAGTTATAACGGCTTTATGGGAAGTTGGTTATAACGGCTTTATGGAAGGTTAAGAGAATGGTTTTCTTCAGTAATGTAAGCAAAGAAATGATTTGAAATAAAGAAGGGCAAACTGTTTTTAAGGTACCAATTGCTTAATGTTTTTAAGAAAGAAGTCACTTGATTTAGAAGCCGGTAAATGTATTTCTAAAAAGTTATTGTGGCTTGTCTTGAAGGTAGATATGACTTGATACTACGGTAGTTAGTATCTTGGAAGTTTTATTTGAAAAAGAGTTTTTCTAAAGGAGTAGAGGTGCATAGTACTTGGGGTTAAATTCCCGGATTTTTATGTGAGAAACGGAAGTGCCATGAGTTTATAAAAATAGAAGTCTAAAGGTTTAATGAACTTGCCTGTGTTTGCTTGTGATAGCTTTAAGTGCAAGTATTATATGTTACGTTGTCGTGACTCTCACCGAGGTTTACTGCTTGTTATAAGTTTACTTGACGCATCGACGGTGATGTGGGATTCCACGGATATGCTTCCATTATGATTGATCCTGACATGCTTATACGATGTGGGATTCCGGCATGTGACCAGACGCGTTAGATGCCTGACATTTTATCGACGACCGGCAGTGACGGGATTCCAGGTATGCTTCCATTGTGATTGATCTCGCCATGCTTATACGATGAGGATGCCGGCATGCAGCCAGACGCGTTAGATGCCCGCGTTTTATTACTCCATGGCCATGCTTATATGATGTGGGATTCCGGCATGCGACCATGTTATATTATTACTCCACGGCTAGCTCTACGAAGACACGCACTCACGATGAAGCGACGCCGAGGGCTCGTTATGGCCATGCTTATACGATGTGGGATTCCGGGGCATGCGTCCGCGTTGTATATATATATATATATATGTTGTGTATGTGTACGCCGACAGTGAGGGGATGCCACGGCGCCACATGGTTATATGTTACACCTACTACCGGCAGCGATGCCGATTCCACGCGGGAGATATATATATATGTGTATGCGGTACGCCGGTGAGGTGGGATGCCACGCGCGCCACATGGTTATATTTTACACTTATAATCGCCGGCGTTGATGGGGATTCCACGCACGCTTTGATATTTGTGTGACTTGATCGCGCCCCGCATTGGGTCGTAGTATATGCGTCCCTCCATAAGGGGTCGGATTATGTTATGAAAGTTAAGTAAGTTATATGGTAATGAACTTAATGATTTTTAATAATCATGTACATAAGAATGTGACTATAACTTTTATTGAAAATGGGAAAAGATAATAATGTACTATTAAGTTCATAAGTGGAAATGACACGTCAGATCCGTATGTATTTTTATACTTGTCCTCGTCATTCTTTTGTACGATTATGATATGTTTATCAGACGTTATTTCTGCTCCATATTCGCACTGTTATATCGACTTCTTCGGGGCCGCGTTCATGCCCGCAGTATTAGGTGCAGTTGGTGATCCTTGTTCTTAGGATCTCGGTTGATTTGGGAAAAAGCTCCATTTGCTCCGAGGCTTATCTCTTGTGCAGTTTCACGAGGTTGTAGATTCATGTATATTCGTGGTATGGCGGGGCCCTGTCCCGCCACAGTTGTTATGTTAAAACTCTTAGAGGTCTGTAGTCACATATTGTGGGTCAGTTTGTAAAGGAAAGGAGGCAACTGCTTCGGTTATATATATGTCCAGGAAGGTAGCCCTATCGGCTAACCTGTTGTTTTACTTCTGTTGTTTTATTTTGTAAGTTTCATGTATGTTCCGCTGATTTTTTTCTGATGTATACCTGTAAGGGTGCCCAGGTAGGGCACCAGTCGCGGGCCCGGGGTCGGGTCGTGACACTACACTCAAGACAAGGCCGGTGGTCCTCCACTCACGCCTTATGCACTTAGGGACCTCGGGGAATTCAGAATTGCTCACGTACTTGATGACACTCCTTCTAAGGGGTCTTTCTACACTTGGACGAATGGCTCAATTTGGTCCAAACTTGATAGAGTGTTAATGAATCAGCATTGGAGTGACTTGAACCTTGAATGCTCAGCAAACTTTTTGCATATGGAACCAGTCTCGGATCATTGACACGTGATTGCTTCGATTATCACATCTTGTGGTATTGGGAAACGACCTTTCAAGTTTATGAACATGTGGCTCTCACACCCCGCCTTTGAGAACATCCTATCTTCATGCTGGAGGCAGCGTGTCTTTGGAACTGCCCAATTCTCATTAGTCACAAAATTGAAGTCGTTAAAGAAGTCATTGATGGATCTAAACTCTAGTGAATTCGGGAGTATTGAACAAAGAGCAAATGCGGCTAACATGGAATTTAAGGAGGCTATAAATGAGCATATGGTGAATCCCTTTGATGACGAATTAAAAGCCAAGGTCAAGTCCTTAAGAGCTAAAGTCAATCACCTCCTTGAATCCGAGAGACACTTCTTAAGACAAAAGGTGAGGCAAAAACATTTGATTGGAAGTGATAGGTGCTCCAAATACTTCCATAGTTTGATCAAGAGAAGCAATGTTAAGAACTCGATTACTTATCTTGTAAAAGACAACGGCAATACCACAACATCTCCCGGTGAAGTAATAGGCATGCTGGTTGAGTTCTATAAAGGATTTCTTGGCTCCTCTCAACCCGTAACAAGCATCGACCTTGCGGTACTTGATTGTGGTCCGAAACTAGGGGAGGAGGATGGTTCATTCCTTCTACATCCTGTCTCCCCAAAGGAGGTTTGGGATGCTCTATCCGATATTGGCAATGACAAAGCACCTGGCCCGGATGGTTTTTCAGCCGCCTTCTTCAAGAATAGATGGAAGGATGTGGGACATGATGTAGTAAGGAGTATACAAGAATTCTTCTCTTCCGGTGTGCTCTTGAAGCAAGTGAACCATACTATACTCACCCTTCTACCCAAAACTGATCGGGACCCCAAGGTATGTGACTTTAGACCTATTGGATTGACAAATGTGGTATACAAGATCATTACTAAGATTCTAGCTAACCGGATGGCAATGTTTCTTCCTTCATTAGTTGATAAATGCCAAGGTGCTTTTGTGAAAGGAAGAAACATGGTTGAAAATGTCTTCATTGCCCAAGAACTTGTGAGAGGCTATAATAGAACTAGAATTTCGCCAAGGTGTATGCTCATGGTGGATCTTCGGAAAGCTTTTGACACAGTCTCCTGGAATTTCCTCGAATCGGTGCTAAAAGGTCTCAAGTTCTCGGACAGATTTATAAGGTGGATTATGAAATGTGTAAGCTCAACTTCTTTCTCACTTTCAATCAATGGAGAGTTGCATGGCTACTTTACGGGTAAACGCGGCTTGAGGCAAGGTGATCCTATGTCTCCTATGCTCTTTATCCTATGCATTGAATACCTATCCAGATTGCTCAAGCTCAAAACTTCGGATAGATCTTTTTCTTTTCATCCTAAGTGCAAAAGACTAGGTGTCTCTCACCTTGCCTTTGCGGATGATCTCATGCTTTTTGCCAAAGGTGATTTATCTTCGGTTGGTGTCCTTATGGATTGTCTTGAAGATTTGGAGGCGGCTTCCGGCCTCACACTAAACCCGTCAAAATCTTCCATCTACATTGCGGGAGTGCAAGATACTATCCGCGACTTGATCTTGGCAAGAGTTGGCTGCCCTTTAGGAGTCTTTCTCGTGCGGTACTTAGGTGTCCCTTTGTCTCCAATCTCTGTCTCTGTGGATGATTTTGCCCCTTTCACTAGTGCAATCTCAGGTTACATTCAGAAATGGGGACACCACTCACTCTCATATGCGGGTAAATTGGAACTTATCAGATCGGTGGTTCAGGGGGTTGAGAGCTTTTGGTTTCGAGCTCTACCCATTAGCTCTTCAGTGCTCAACAAGGTCCGCTCTGCTTGCATCCAGTTCTTATGGGGTGGCAAGCCACCAAGAGTCGCTTGGGATGAAATTTTTGTGCCTCAATCTGAGGGAGGCTTAGGCCTCATGGACATCAAAGTATGGAATCACGCCTTACTCTCTCAAACCATCTGGCAAGCTCACACTAAGGCGGATACATTATGGGTTCAATGGATTAATAGCTACTACTTAAGGAATCAATCCATTTGGGATTATGAGGTACGCTCTAGAGATTCTCCTTTATTCAAGAAGCTTTGTTGCATCCGTGACACTTTCATAAGCATCTTTGGGAATCAAGGAAACACTATTGCCGGCTTGGAGAAGTGTTGCATCAATGGGAAATTTGATTCGGGTCTTGTGTATGACGTCTTGCGTACCCCGAGAGAACATAAGCTTTGGATGTCTCAAATTTGGAAAAGTTACATTCCTCCTAAATTCTCATTCACGGTTTGGCTCTGTCACGACCCGACCGGGCGCGGCGGTGCCCTACACAGGCACCCGTTCTGTATACATCGAGAATAGCAAATGAACATACACAACATACAACATGTTTAGACAATATTATCACAGACTAGCCGATAAAGTCTTCCATAAAATATGCATAATCAAAGAAAATCAGACAACTCGGTTCTTACATTTCAAACCACAACATGTGACTACGCACCTCTAGGAATAACAACAGTGGCGGGACAGGGCCCCGCCATACCCCTGAATGTACATAAATCTACAACATCAGGGAAAAACTGTACCAAAAGACAAGCTTCCGGAGAAATGGAGCTTCTGACGTCTGATAAGTGATCCTAGGAATGAGGATCCACCACTGCTTACCCCTACCATGGTGAACGCAGCCCAGGAAGGGGGTCGATGATATGTACTAAGTATGTAAAGCGGAAAATACAGTAATTACATCATAAGTTTAAAACAAAGCGGGACATGTATGATAATAAAATTACGATTACCACGGTGCCTTACTAACAATGAGAGTAACTAAGAGTATACGTCTAACATAAAAATAGGAAGCTCACGATCAAAGCAGACCATCCGCTGCAGATGTCATTAAGCAATCCTACTCGCGGGACTATTTCACCGCGTAGTCGTGTTGACCCGCATGAGGTATTCCTCGCATAGGCTGTACCCGCCCGCATGAGACTATTTCACCCGCATAAGCCCATAAGGACTCGCATGAGGTATTCCTCGCATCGTGGGTAGCAAATCCACGGAAAAACAGGTGGTATAACGTCTTGGGGGTTCACCCCTCATTTATACTCTTACCCTGAAGCAGGTGGTATAACGTCTTGTGGATTTACCTCATTTATACTCTTACCACGGAGAATGTGGTATAACGTCTTGGGGTTTACCTCATTTATACTCTTACCCTATCTCAACCGGCCATCATACATAACATAAGCCCTACCGGCTTATCATACAATAAATAAGCAAGTTAAGAAATCCCCCTAACTTCTTATTAGTCTTATTCATATACACTCTCATTTTAGTTTACTTAAGGCACTAGCATATCTTTTATAAAAATCCGGGAATTTAACCCAAGTACTACATACTTCTACTCTTTAAAACAAATGACTCTTTTTAGTATAAAACATCCAAGATACTATTAACCATAGTATCAAGTCAAAATTACTTTTCAGGACAAGTCACAATACCTTTAGAAATAAAGTTCGGTTTCTAAATCAAGTGACTCCTTTTCTTATAAAACCTTAGGCAATTGATGCCTTAAAATCAAATTGCCTTTCATTAAATCAAGTCATTTATCTTCATTTATCTTTCCATAAAGCTAATATAACCAACTTTCCATAAAGTCGTTATATTCACTTTATACCTTAGTCAAATACAAATTCCTATCCAAGGGACTTATGCGTGTAAAACGAAACAAGTATCACATACTTTAAAACTCTTCAAGTCCCTTAACTTTAATAAAACTTAAGATATCCTTAATACTTTCAAAGAAGTGAGTTAATCTCCTAACTCACCCGACTTGACTATTCATAAAACTAGTAAAGGATATCAAGGTCTCGTACGTCTACCGTACTATATACGTGCAAATAGTCATGCTCAAAAGATAGGAAAGTTCTACATACCTCTTCGGGTCAAACCACTTGCCAAGTACAAAATCCCGCCCGTAGAATGTCAACCTATAATATCCACAATACGTCTATTAACGCCTTACTTCAAACGTAGAATATTATAAGTGTAAAGTCTCTAAATTCTACGGAAAATCGGACATCACCTCCTTTGTTTCTACTTACTTTGCCACCTTTTTCAAGGCCGAATTCAATAACCAAACACGCCACATTTAAGGGCCCAACAATGCAATTAAACAATAGGGGATTACACGCCTACTAGACGTGTAAAATTCCGCCCCACGAACGATATCAAACTAATACAACTACTAGGTCAATTCGGCAAACTTGAGGTACTATAACATCAATTCTTATCCAATTTCCATTTCAATCCAAATTGTTAGCATAACATGATATCAAGTCGCAATCGATTATACTACTATAATCTTCAAGTAAGTAACATGCGACGATTCTAGTAAACGACCAAATTGTAATCCAACTTCACATGGCTTACATTACATTTCGGATTTTAAGGCTACAATCAATCCATAATACTTATAAACTTCAACACATATACTTCATGCTAGCAACATGTAAAGCTAACAACAAACAATATATATAATCTTGTAAAACTTTTAAGAGACAAGATTATACCTCAACGAATCTTAATCCAACTCCAAATCCGAAGTCTCTCGTTAGCAACTTAGAGCCTCTTCAAGACACTTCAATCCGCTACTTGAGACCCTTAGAACAACACCAACAAATTTCCTTCAATCTTCCAAACAAAACCTAGAAAAGAAACTAGGTTTTCACCTTGCGACTAACACGAAAACTCTCTCTTTCCGGGATTTTTATATTGAGATACACTCACAATACACTCATGAACCTTGGTTTAAAGTGTGGAGCTTAATGAACAAGAAACAAAAAAAATTCTTTTTCTCCTTGAGTGAACCCGAGAGCAACTATTGTTGTTCTTCCAATTTCTTGAATTTTTTTCTAAGTGTTGGACTTAGTCTTGCTACTAGTAGTATTATATAGCACAATGGAGGGTCAAGATGTAAACAAATGGGTGGCTTGGATGAGGTCTTATTAAATATCAAGCCTTGTGGACCCATTGACCAAGTCAATTTTCTCAAGCTCACTACTTGCAAGACTTAGTCATCCTACAAAGGTCAAATGACCCTTAAGTCCTTGCCCATTTTTGTCCAAGGCTCCATAAGGGGGGTGACACGTGTCGCCCTCCCATTCGTCATAATATTACGTTTTCCGACAATTTCATAATTTCGATAAATTTTTACAAGTCTCAAATCTTAACACTTGTGAGTTCTTACGTACTTTCTTAAAACATATCCTGAAAAATACGGGGTGTAACATTCTTCCCTCCTTAGAAACTTTCGTCCCCGAATGTTCTTTCGGAGTCAAACTTATAATTAGCGACATAGTTTCCTTTCACAACCCCGACATACCAATAATGCCACACATGGCCACATAATAGCATTTAAGCAAAGGAAATACTTCAGTTAAAACTTGACAAGTAAGGGGAAAACGAATTACCTGAAGGTGTAGGGAATAAGTGAGGATACTTCCTCAACATGTCCTCCTCCGCTTCCCAAGTCATCTCCTCCCGGTTATCATTCCTCCACAAGACTTTGATGGAAGTCACATCCTTGGTCCGCAGTCGCCTGACCTGGCGATCGAGTATCGCTATGGGACTCTCCTCATACGATAACCCCTCTGTCACCTGGACCTCACTAGCAGGGAAAACTCTCGCTGGATCTCCGATACACTTCCGCAACATAGAAACATGGAAGACCGGATGTACCGCCTCTAACTCTGATGGCAGATCCAACTCATAGGCAACCTTGCCTACTCGACGGACGATCTGGTAGGGCCCAATGTACCTTGGGCTGAGTTTCCCATTCTTACCGAATCTCATCACACCCTTCATGGGTGACACCTTCAAGACCCAATCGCTACTCAAACTCCAAATGCCGACGCCGATTATCCGCGTATGACTTCGCCGACTCAATCGCTG
Organism: Przewalskia tangutica; assembly: GCA_029844215.1. Taxonomy (NCBI): domain Eukaryota; kingdom Viridiplantae; phylum Streptophyta; class Magnoliopsida; order Solanales; family Solanaceae; genus Przewalskia; species Przewalskia tangutica. Next base: position 93,669,781 of record CM056724.1, on the reverse strand, counting down.
CGGTCTCTCTGGATAAGCTTCACCTTATCCACACTGCGAACCAAGTGCGGGCCAACTAATCGCACCTCGCCCACGCCGAACCAACCAATCGGCGATCTACATTTCCGCCATATAAAGCCTCGTGCGGCGCCATCGTATCTTTGGAATGGTAGCCGTTGTTATAAGCAAACTCCACAAGAGGCAAATGATCCTCCCAGCCTACCCACGAAATCAATCACGCAGCTCGCAGATATCCTCGGTGTATGCGGATAGTACGCTCTGCCCGTCGATCCGAGGATGAAATGTTGTATCGAGACTCACGTGTGTCCCTAATCCTTCGAAAGACCTCCGAAGTTAGCCAGAACCGGGCTCCCTATCGATATAATCGACACCGGACACCGCAACCTCACAATCTCTCTCGATGTACAATCCGCATAGTCTCACCAAAACGTCGTCACCGAAGGAAATGGGCTGATTTTCGACTGTCAATAATAACCCAAATGGAGTCGCATTTCCTCCGAGTACGAGGTAACCTGTAACAAAGTCCATGTTGATCACCTCTCACTTCCAAGTCGGAATCTCAATAGCTCGCAATATTCCACGGGCCTCGGTGCTCGACCTGACTCGGCCGGGCAATTAGGACATCAGGCAACAAAACTGCCACGTCCTCTTCGTGCCATCCCACCAATACAAACATCTCGAGGTCATGGTACATCTTGGTAGACCGGATGAATAGAATAACGAGCACCGCGTGCCTCCCAAGATCTGACGAAGTCCTGTCCATCGGAACACACAACCGCCTCAAATCTTAGCACCCATCAGCGCTACCTCGAAAAGACTCTTCTCTCCCGAAAGCTGCATCTCGATACCGTGCAACAGGTCCTCAAACGCCGCCTCTTCACCTCATCAACGATGGAAGACTCGGCAACCTCACGAACCCGCGTACCCACTATCGTCGGTATCGATCAATCGAACCCAAGGCTAGCTAGTTGGTGGATCGATGGACCGTATCTGTCTTTCCGCCGCATCGGACTCCCCATCGATCTACGACTCGAGGCATCAAGAACTACGTTGGCTTTCCCGGATGGTATAGAATATCAACATCATAATCTTTCAAAGAACTCTAACCACCGCTCTGCGCAAGTTCGCCTCCTCGCACGAAGATATCTTGGAGGCTCTTGTGGTGCGTATAAATATCCACATGAACCCCATACAAATAATGTCTCCAAATCTTGAGGCATGAATAATCGCGCCAACTCTAAGTCGTGGGTAGGGTAATTCTCTCATGCTTAGAATCGCCGAAGCATAGGCTATAACCTTGTCGTCTTTGCATCAAAACACACCTGGCCCGATACGAGACATCACAATAGATCACGTGCGTCTAACCCTCGGGAAGAGTAATAACGGAGTTGTAGTCAACTTTTCCTTGAGAATCGAAACCCTTCTCAAGCCTCGTCGGCTGGAACTTGGTGCGCTTCGAGTCGACCTAGTAAAGCGGTCTTTGAAATCGAAAATCGCTCCACAAACCTACGATAATAACTCGCCAAATCTAAGCTGCGCTCGGTCGGAGTAGTAGGTCTCGGCCAAGACTTATCGCTCAATCTTTGCCGTATCCACCGAACACCATCACCGATAATATGCCCGGGAATGCCATCGAGGCCAACCAAAACTCACACTTGGAGAACTTGGCGAATAATCGCCGCTCGGAGGACCCAATCACCGTCGCCAGTGATCTGCATGCTCCTGCTCTGTCCGCGAATATACCAGGATGTCATCAATGAATACTATCACAAATGTATCTAAAAATGGCTTGAACACCCGGTTCATCAAATCCATAAATACCGCTGGAGCGTTGGTCAAACTGAAAGACATAACCCTGAACTCATAGTGCCCATACCGGGTCCTGAATGCAGTCTTTGGGATATCTGCCTCTCGAACTCGCACCTGATGATAACCAAACCGCAGGTCTATCTTGGAGAAACACCTCGCACCCTGCAACTGGTCAAACAAATCATCAATTCTGGGGAGGGGGTACCTATTCCTGATGGTTACCTTATTCAGCAGCCTGTAATCAACACACATACGCAGCGTCCCATCCTTCTTCTTCACAAACAAAACTGGCGCTCCCCAGGGAGATACACTAGGCCTGGTAAAGCCTTTCTCCGAGAAATCTTTCACCGGTCCTTGACTCCTCAACTCAAAGTGCCATCACGTATGGCGGAATGGAAATAGGTCGAGTGTCCGCAACGTGTCAATACAAAACTCAATCTCCTCTCGGGAGGATACGGAAGATCGTGCGGGAACACATCCGAAACTCTCTAACCACTGCACCGATCAAGAAGCGGCACCTCGGCCTGTATCAAATACCGAACGGATGATAGATGTACCGCTTCGCACCATCTTCCTAGCCTTGAGGTAAGAAATAAACCTACCGCCGGCGGCTGTGTTGCCGCCACTCGATAATTGGCTCGCAGAAGCTGGAACCGAACCAACGCCCATACAATCAACGTTGGCATAACGAAGCCAACCGGCCATACCCATAATGACATCAAAATCGTCATCTCCAACTCTATCAAGTCTGCAAGTCGGCGGCGTAAATAAACACCTGACAACCTCTATACACCCGGCTAACATCGAATCACCATGGCGTAGCTACCTCAAAAGGCTCTATCGACACGGCTCTATCCGATTCTACCCGCACAAGAGGGGACACATAGGACAAGGTAGAACATGGATCTATCAAAGCATAAACGTCACAACATGAAATCAATAATGTACCTGTGACGACGTCAGGGGAAGCCTCCTGATCCTGGCGGATGGCTAATGAATATATGCGATTCTGTGGACCGCTAGAACTAGAACCACCACCACGACCTCTATCGCGGCCTGTCGGTCCGTGAGTACCCTGCCCTCCGGGGCGCATAACCACAGAAGGAGAGGAAGACCCGAGAATCGATCGTATGCCGCCGTACCACCCATGCCGCCTCTAGACGGACAATCTCTCCTCAAATGGCCTTGTTGGCCACAAGAGTAGCAAGCTCCCGGAGCCCTGCGACACTCGCCCTGGTGAGACCTACCGCATCGAGCACACTGAGATGTGGGTGGTCTCGATCGGTGACGGTTTCTGCCTCCCTGAAACCCCGAAGTCCTGGAGCCCTGACCTGCTCCTGAATGACCTGGCTGATCAGACCTCCTGCCAGAAAACCGTGAAGGAGCACTGTGTGCTGGCTGGAATGTGGACCTAGTCTGCTGTTGAGGTTGTCCGCCTCAAAGCGCCTGAGACCTGCTGTCACTGCCTCTTGGGTGGCTGAGTCAATCTGATCCTCCTCTCTCTATCCTCTATCCCCTGCGCATACGCCTGCATCCTGGCAATGGTCATACCGGGCTGAAGAGCCACCCTGCACGATGAATCATATGACGGTCTAGCCCCATCACATAACGATGAACTTTATCCGCCATGTCAGCTACAATGGTGTGCGCATGCCTGGCCAAGGAGTCAACTCCAGGCTATACTCCCTGATAGTCCTCCCATTCTGCCTCAAGGTCAAGAATCTATCTACACGGGCTCTCCTCATCTCAGGAGGAAAAAAGTGATACATGAAGGCCTCTGTGAACTCCTCCCAAACAGCTGGAAGATCATCCTCACCTCTCGACAACTCCCATGACTCAAACCAGTTCAACGCAATATCGCGTAACCGGTAAGAGGCTAGCATAACAGACTCTGTCTCCGAAGCCCTAAGAACCTGCATAGTCCGCTGTAGCTGCCGAATGAACTCCTGCGGATCCTCCTCAGACCTCGAACCATAAAACTCGGGCGGATGACAATCCAGAAAATCCCGAATCCATGGTATCGGCTCAAGGGTTAGCCGCTGCTCACCTGCCGCCTGCTACTATACTGGTCAATAACCGGATCTGCTCCCCGTAGTCTCTATACTCAGCTCCTGGCTGTGGGACTGGAGGCTCTGGTACCGGAACCTCTGGAGCTACCGCCGTTCTCGGCTCTCTATCTTTGCGTGTGGCTGAACTGCGACCGCCTCTACCTCGCATAGTGCGTGCTCGAGTCCGTAACCTGCGAGTACCGCTAGCGGCGCTAGCGACTCTCTTCTTTGCCTTGCCACGGGCCACGGTCGCGCCGGTGAGGCATAAGCGTTTCATAAGAATAGGTCGGAGAGGATTCAACCTAATAAGACGACTCTCTTGCGATCTCGAGAGAGAAGAATGAAACCAATCCTAAATGTCCTGCGACCTCACGATTATAGATGTGGTGCACAACACACCGATAATCAAGACTCTGCTAGACACGATGCAGACACTTTCAGAGGACTAATCGCTCGATACCACTTTTGTCACGACCGACCCGGGGCGTGGTGCCTACAGGCATCCCGTTCAGGTATACATCAGAGAATAGCAGCGGAACATACACAACATACAACATGTTTAGACAATAATATCACAGACTAGCCGATAAGGCCGTCTTCCATAAAATATGCATAATCAAAGAAAAACTGTACAACTCGGTTCTTACAGCCCCAAACCACAACATGTGACTACAGACCTCTAGGAATAACAACAGTGGTGGGACAGGGCCCCGCCATACCCCTGAATGTACATAAATCTACAACATCAGGGAAAAACTGTACCAAAAAGACAAGCCTCCGGAGAAATAGAGCTTCTGACGTCTGATAAGTGATCCTAGGAATGAGGATCCACCACCTGCTTACCCTACTGCGGCGTGAGCGCGGCCAGGAAGGAGGTCGAGACACAATATGTACTAAGTATGTAAAGCGGAAAATCGTAATTACATCATAAGTTTAAAACAAAGCGGGAGGCATGTATGATAATAAAATTACGATCACGGTGCCTTACTAACAATGAGAGTAACTAAGAGTATACGTCAACATAAAAATAGGAAGCTCACGATCAGCGGGACCATCCGCCCGCGATGTCATTAAGCAATCCTACTCGCGGGACTATTTCACCCGTGATAGTCGTGTGGACCCGCATGAGGTATTCCTCGTGATAGGTCAGACTACCGCATGGGACTATTTCACCCCCATAAGCCCATAAGGACTCGCATGAGGTATTCCTCGCATCGTGGGTAGCAAATCCACGGAAAAACATGTGGTATAACGTCTTGGGGGTTCACCCCTCATTTATACTCTTACCCTGAAACAAGTGGTATAACGTCTTGGGGATTTACCCCTCATTTATACTCTTACCCTGGAGAAGGTGGTATAACGTCTTGGGGGTTTACCCCTCATTTATACTCTTACCCTATCTCAACCGGTCATCATACATAACATAAGCCCTACCGGCTTATCATACAATAAATAAGCAAGTTAAGAAATCCCCCTAACTTCTTATTAGTCTTATTCATATACACTCTCATTTTAGTTTACTTAAGGCACTAGCATATCTTTTATAAAAATCCGGGAATTTAACCCAAGTACTACATACTTCTACTCTTTAAAACAAATGACTCTTTTTAGTATAAAACTTCCAAGATACTATTAACCATAGTATCAAGTCAAAATTACTTTTCAGGACAAGTCACAATACCTTTAGAAATAAAGTTCGGTTTCTAAATCAAGTGACTCCTTTTCTTATAAAACCTTAGGCAATTGATGCCTTAAAATCAAATTGTCTTTCATTAAATCAAGTAATTTATCTTCATTTATCTTTCCATAAAGCTAATATAACCAACTTTCCATAAAGTCGTTATATTCACTTTATACCTTAGTCAAATACAAATTCCTATCCAAGGGACTTATGCGTGTAAAACGAAACAAGTATCACATACTTTAAAACTCTTCAAGTCCCTTAACTTTAATAAAACTTAAGATATCCTTAATACTTTCAAAGAAGTGAGTTAATCTCCTAACTCACCCGACTTGACTATTCATAAAACTAGTAAAGGATATCAAGGTCTCGTACGTCTACCGTACTATATACGTGCAAATAGTCATGCTCAAAAGATAGGAAAGTTCTACATACCTCTTCGGGTCAAACCACTTGCCAAGTACAAAATCCCTGTCACGCCCCGACTTTTCCTAAGTCTTTACTTAGGGCGTGATGGCACCTGGACAATTATTTTCCACCAGGAGCACCATTTAATTCTCTTTATTTAGAAATTTAAACTTATATTCAAATACGGAGCTATTAATAAAAATAACAATAAAGAAATTTATTTATGACTTTATTGAAAATATAACGCGAGCCCATGCTTGTGCAAATATTATTTCTACATAGACATACTGACAAATATTATCCTAAGTTGGAAGGGAGACCATTCCACATGGGCATTTCCCGAGACACTGTAACTGATATTCTGGACCTGACGAGTACCAAGCCCGAAGCAATGGACTTGGTATGACAAGAGGCTGCGGGACGATCGCTAGCCTTGGCGTGGAGCCTTTCCTCTATCACGTTTTTTCCTGAAACATGTTAAATAAAGAGTCAGCCCTACCATCTGGGGCTGAGTGAGAACCTTACCCTGCAATTCAAAGCAACACCACAATATTCCAAGTGCAATCACATTATAACGTAATAAGCATATTGCAAAAACATATCAGGTTACAACATTTTTAAATATGCAACAACTCCTCATAGGAAATTCTCGGTTTAACTAACACTTCATTTTATCTCGTATTATACGTTAAGACATTCCCCTGCATTTCCACATGTTTATTACATTTATATATTTGTGAACGCGTATTCACTTTCCATATTTATATATAGGTGAACATGTATTCATCTTTCATATTTGTTACTGCGCAACCCGATCCATTATATTTACGTATTTGTGAACGCGTATTCACTTTACGCTTTGTTGCGCGTGCAACCCGATCCATTATGTTTACGTATTTGTGAACGTGTATTCACTTTACGTTTTGTTGCGCGCAACCCGATCCATTATATTTACGTATTTGTGAACATATATTCACTTTACGCTTGCGCGCAACCCGATCCATTATGTTTACGTATTTGTGAACGCGTATTCACTTTACGCTTTGTTGCGGCGTGCAACCCGATCCATTATATATTTATATATTTATGTGAACACGTATTCACTTTTCATATTTTTCAGAAGATCAAATAAATACTATTCTCTTTTCTAACATTCTGTCATTCATACTTGTAACGATTATAACTTTTTAACCATAACTCCAACTAAGGTGTTTCTGCGGAAACTAAGGTAAGACGGGTATCTTTCACTGTACCAAATTTCATTTAAAACTACTTTGGGTAACTAACACAAATTTATCCTCAAAACAGCCACATGAAATTTGTTTCGGCAGAATTTTTATTAAACAGCACCCAATCTTATAATAGTCATAACTCTTAATCAGAAACCCGTTCAATCCCCATAAATTCTCAAAACGACGAGAACAGAGAGCTACACGTCTCCATGTGAACCATTCTTTCATATTCTGTACCATTTGGTACAGTTGTACACTTTTATTCGCTGCCCTTCCTGGATCTCGATAGATCCGAGGCAGAAACTTTAAACAGCGATAACTATCAATCCGTAAGTCGTATAGACCCCCTTAAGATCTCAAAATGTCCACAACAAAGAGATCTAGAACTTTTATTTAACAACAATTTTCATATTCCCCACAGATTAGTACAGTTTTACGTTTCAACGTCCTGCCCTTCTGGATTCCGACGAATCCGAGGCAGCAACTTCAAACTACAATAACTCTCAACTCGTAAGTCCGTTTTAATAAATCTTTATATATATCTGTCCGTAACAGAGAGCTTTACAACCATGTAAATTTTCATTTAATTCTAATAAGTAAAACTCAACAAAAACAGTCCGTAATTATGCCTTTCCGAATTTCGACCAAATCTAAGGCAGGAACTTTGAACTATGATAACTTTCAAACCGTACGTCCATTTTACCTCATTTTTGGTTCTATATGATCATATTAGAGAGGTGTACCACTCCTCCGAATTTCATCAAATTCTAACAATTATAACTCAGTGAGAACAGTTCGTAAAGTTCATGACGCAACTAGTTGTCTAAACAATCAAAAGTTCAATATTTCCTTTCAACACTCAATTCTTATTCTAACATGTATTGAACTAAAAATAAAGGATGTTACCAAAAATTTCTGAGTGAGAAAACTCACCTTGTAAGCGTGAAAAAGATTGTTGTTTTGTTGCTACAAGTGATCATTACTCCCTAGTATTCCTATTTTTGTTCTCCTTCCTCTCTTGATGTTTTTCAGATTTTTTTCTCTTCTTGTTCACTTGTTTTTTCTGATTTTTGTATTCTTTGTGCTAGGTATTTTATTTGTGTCAAGTACAATGTATAAGTAGAAGTGTGAGAGGTGGAAGGTGGAAGGGTAAGAGTTGAGATGAATTAAGGGGAGGGGATAGGGAAGTGGACGTGCATGTTGCTGCACACATCCACTTTTTTTTTTCTTTTTTTTTCTTTTGTTTTGTTTTTCTTTTTTTTGTTTTCCTATTTTCATTTCATCTATCTATTTATCCAACTTTAATACTAACTCCATCCCATGCAATTTATTCTTTGTTTTCTTGTATATATATATTTTTATTACCCAACCACAACTATATTTTTTTTTTTCGGGTTTCACATTCTCTCCTCCTTAAGCAACATTCGTCCTCGAATGTGAATAAGGTGTAACATAATCACATAGACACAATAATGTTTATTGTTATTGCAACACTAATTTGGGGCTTCACATTCTCCCTTCCTTAAGAAGCATTCGTCCTCGAATGGGAATAAGGTTGTAACACATGCATATAGACACGCAAATGGCACACACATAAAGTACTATGTAACACATTTTTTTTTATTACCTTAGTCAAATAGGAGTGGATATTTGACTTTCATCGCATCTTCAGCTTCCCAGGTGGCTTCCTCTGTGGAGTGATTCCTCCGTAAGACTTTCACGGAAGCAATATCTTTATTTCTAAGGCGTTGAACCTTTCTATCAAGTATTTCTACCGGAGCCTCTTCATATTGAAGCTCTTTATTAAGAACTATCTCCTAGGGAAGGATGACGTGACTTGGATCGTGCAAGTATTTTCGTAACATTGACACATGAAATACCGGATGCACTGTTTCCAGCTCTTGTGGAAGTTCTAATTCGTAAGCCACATTCCCCACTCTTCGCAAGATCTCATATGGCCCAATAAACCTTGGGCTCAATTTCCCTTTCTTACCAAAACGCATCACTCCCTTCATTGGGGACACTTTTAAAAATACTTTCTCCTCTCGAATTCAAGATCTTTTCCGATGATCCGCATAGGACTTATGACGGCTATGAGTCGTTTTGATCCGCTCCCAATCATCTCATGCCTTATCATTTGTTTCCTGAATGACTTCAGGTCCGAACAGTTGTGTCTCACCCACCTCGAACCATCCAAGTGGAGACCTACATTTTCGTCCATATAATGCTTCAAACGAGGTCATTTGTATGCTAGAGTGAAAACTATTGTTGTAGGCGAACTCAATTAGACATAGATGGTCCAACCAGCTTCCCTGAAAATCTAACACACAAGATCGCAACATGTCTCAAGTGTTTGAATTGTTCGCCACCGCCCATCTGCTTTCATGGGTGGAAAGTCGTGCTTAACTTAACTTTTGTCCCGAGCCCTGCTGGAAACTTTGCCAAAAGTGTGAGGTGAACTGGGAACCCCTATCTGAAATAATTTGTAAAGGAATCCCGTGTAACCGCACAATCTCCTTCAAATAAATCTGTGCGTACTGTGGTGCCCGATACATAGTCTTGACCGGTAAGAAATGGGCTGACTTTGTAAGCCGATCAACAATCACCCAAATGGAATCATACCCTTCTCGAGTTTTCGGTAGACCAGTTACAAAATCCATATGAATCGCCTCCCATTTCCACATGGGGACTCAAATGTCCTGAAGTAATCCGCCAGGTTTTTGATGTTCAGCTTTCACCTGCTGACATATAAGACATCTCCCGACAAACTCCGCAACGTCTTTCTTCATCCCGTCCCACCAGTAATTTGCCGTGAGGTCCTGATACCTTGTTGTTGACCTGGAGGATTGGAATGTCTTGTGTTGTGACCTCATCTAAGATCTTCCTCCTTAGATCCTTTACCTTGAACACATAACCTACCCTTATACCGGGCGGTTCCGTCATTATCTCCCAATGTAAACTGTAAAGGTTTTCCCTGTTGGATCCTCTCCCGAAATCCAACAAACTTCGTATCCTCAAACTGACTTTCTTTTATTTCTGAAGCTAAGGCAGACTGCGAGGTATCATGTACCACCACCCTACCTTCACCGATCTCAGTTAAGCTAACCCCGAGGTTTCCCAATCTTTGTACCTCACGAACAATACCTCTTTGTATTGCCAAATGGGCTGCTGCCCATTGATCTCCCATCGAGCGTCAGCCACCACGTTGGCTTTCCCAGGATGGTAAAGAATACAAAGGTCATAATCCTTAAGCAACTCTAACCATCTTCTTTGTCGGAGATTCAAATCCTTCTGCGTGGTTATGTACTGCAAACTCTTATGATCTGTAAATATGTCCACATGCACACCATACAAATAATGTCTCCATATTCGTAAGGCAAACACCACCGCAACTAATTCCAAGTCATGAGTTGGGTAATTCTTCTCATGTATCTTCAATTGTCTAGATGCATACGCATAACCTTTCCAAACTGCATCAAGACACATCCTAACCCAACTCTGGAGGCATCGCAATAGACTGTGAACCCTTCTTGTCCCGATGGTAAGGTTAGGACTGGTGCAGTAGTCAACAATTCCTTTAGTTTCTGAAAACTTGCTTCACATGCTCCTGACCACTGGTACTTAACCGCTTTTTGAGTCAACCGGGTCAAAGGAGCAGCAAGACTAGAAAAACCTTTTACGAATCTTCTATAATACCCAGCCAAACCCAAGAAACTTCTAACCTCCGTTTGAGTGGTGGTTTGGCCAGTTCTTCACTGCTTCTATCTTCTGGGGGTCTACCATAATTCCATCCCTTGACACAACATGACCCAAAAAGGCTACCTTTTCCAACCAAAATTTACACTTTGAAAATTTAGCATATAGTTTCTCCTGTTTCAAGACTTGAAGCACTACCTCGATGCTCTTCCTGCTCTTCAACACACTTCAGTAAATTAGGATATCATCTATAAATACAATTACGAACAAATCCAAGAATGGTTTAAAGATTATGTTCATTAGATCCATAAAAGTCACTGGGCATGGTTAATCCAAAGACATGACCAAGAACTCATAATGGCCATATCAGTCCTAAAGGTCGCTTTTGATATATCATTCGATTTATTTTCATCCGATGATATCTCGAACGAAGATCAATCTTGGAAAAATAATTGGCTCTCAAGTTGGTAAAAGATCATCGATTCTTGGTAATGGATATCGATTCTTGATCGTGACCTTATTGAGTTGTCGATAATCGATGCACATTCGGGGCGATCCATCTTTTTTTCTTCACAAAAAGGACTGGTGCGCCCCAGGGGGAAACACTAGGCCTTATAAATCCTTTATCCAGAAGATCCTTCAACTGTTCTTTAACTCTCTCAATTTAGTCAGCCATTCGATATGGAAGAATAGAAATAGTCTTGTACCTGAATTAACTCTATAGCGAACTCCACTTCTCTATCCTAGGAAGGCACAGGAGATCTTCAGAAAACCTTAGAAATTTGTCAAACAATAGGGACATCATGCACCGCTGGGGACTCTTTTTGGGTATCTACTATATTAGCCAGATATGCGTACTCCACTTTGTGACTCCTTAATAACTTTTGAGACATAAGGTAGGAAATAAGCTGACGTGAGGATATTCTTCGCATCATGGGTAGCAAATCCACGGAACAGGTGGTATAACGTCTTGGGGGTTTTCCCCTCATTTATACTCTTACCACAGGCGGGTGGTATGGCGCCTGGGGCTTTCCTCATTCATACTCTTACCCCGAGAAGGTGGTATGGCGTCTTGGGGCTTTCCTCATTCATACTCTTACCACGGAGAAGGTGGTATAACGTCTTGGGCTTGCCCTCATTTATACTCTTACCCTGAAGGTGGGATAACGTCTTGGGGTTTCCCCTCATTTTTACTATTTCCCCTGATAAGGTGGTATAACGTCTTGGGGGTTTACCCCTCATTTATACTCTTACCCTGGAGAAGGTGGTATAACGTCTTGGGGGTTTACCCCTCATTTATACTCTTACCCTAGCTCAACTGGCTATCCTACATAACATAAGTAAGTCAAGAAATTCCCTAACTTCTTATTGACATTATTAATATATCCTCTCATTTTAGTTCACTTAAGGCACTAACATGTCTTAATAAAAGAATCCGGAAATTTAATCCCAAGTACTACATACTTCTACTCTTTTAAAACGAATGACTTTTTTTTTTATATAAAACTTCCAAGATACTAATAACCATAGCATCAAGTCACTTGTCCTTACTTATCTTACTTAAAGTAAATCTCTCCTTTTAACTTTCCATAAAGCGAATATAACCAACTTCCCATAAAGTCGTTATATTAATCTTATACCTTAGTCAATTACATTTTCTTATTTCCAAGGGACTTAAACTTTTAAAACAAAACAAGTATCATATACTCAAAACACTTCAAGTCCCTTAACTTTGAAAACTTAAGACATCCTTAATAGTTTTAAAGAAGTGGGTTAACATCCTAACTCGCCCAACTTGGCCATTCTTAAATAAGTAAAGGATATCAAAGTATCAGACGTCTACCGTACTATATAAGTACAACTATTCATGCTCAAGAGATAGGAAAGTTCCACATACCTTTATTGATCTTCTAAACGATAAGTGGAACTCTCTCTGGATGGAGTTGACTATTTTCTATAGTATGACTCCAATCGGATAGTTGAAAAAGGTCGAGTCACATAAATGCCTCTTTCGTGAATACTCTCTTTTTGATTTGGCAAAACCTTCTACCCTCATTGTCATGTTGACGATCTGAAGGTACGTCCGATCATAGGCTAATGCCACTACCTTCTCTACCAAGTTCGGGTTTAAACCCTCACAAATCTCTTGACTCTATCCATTTCTGTAGGGACGACATGTGTGTCAGATGTCGATAACATCACGAAATGTGTATCATATTCTTGTACACTGCGGTCACCTTGCTTCAATTGTTCAAACTCCCGTCTGAGCGCATCCTTGCGCGTATTAGGCAAAAATTTCTCAATGAATACCGCTCTGAACCCTCCCCAAGTCATTGGTGGTGACATCGGGGGACGATTTTTCCTAAAATTCCTCCACCACACCCCTGCATCATCCACTAACCGTGCGATTATCAAATTGACGTCATGCGTCTCCACACATCCTCGTAAATGAGGTTTTCTACCTCATCGAAATACTATTGGGTTAGACTTGTAGTCCTTCCTGTATAGATATGTTCCTTCTTCTCACAAAATTTGCCCCATAGTCTATCTGGTACCTCTCCTACCTTTTCGGTGGTGCGATCACATCCAGTTATTTTATCGCCAGACACTCCTTCCACAATCCTTTGAAGGAGGTAGTACGAGCACCAAGTCTTTGAAAAGACTCAAGATAGGCACGAGAAGAGTATGAAAGAAGTGAAACTTTAGGATGTTATTCCGTTTACTTATTACTAAGGTGGCGCGCACACCGTCGCAATAAGTAACCGTTCAAACACCCAACTCGAAGAAACTTCCTAGAATCTCCTAACCTGGCTTTGATACCAACTTGTCACGCCCCGACTTTTCCTAAGTCTTTACTTAGGGTGTGATGGCACTGACAATTATTTTCCAGCATGAGCACCATTTAATTCTCTTTATTTAGAAATTTAAACTTATATTCAAATACGGAGCTATTAATAAAAATAACAATAAAGAAATTTATTTATGACTTTATTGAAAATATAACGCGAGCCCATGCTTGTGCAAATATTATTTCTACATAGACATACTGACAAATATTATCCTAAGTTGGAAGGGAGACCATTCCACATGGGCATTTCGAGACATCAGAATCGATATTCGACTGACGAGTACCAAGCCCAAGAATGGACTTGGTATGACAAGAGGTCATGGACGATCGCTAGCCTTGGCGTGGAGCCTTTCCTCTATCACGTTTTCTGAAACATGTTAATAAAAGAGTCACCTACCATCCGGGCCGAGTGAGAACCTTACCGCAATTCAAAGCAACACCACAATATTCCAAGTGCAATCACATTATAACGTAATAAGCATATTGCAAAACATATCAAAGTTACAACACTTTATAAATATGCAACAACTCCTCATAGGAAATTCTCGGTTTAACTAACACTTCATTTTATCTCGTATTATACGTTAAGACATTCCCCTGCATTTCCACATGTTTATTACATTTATATATTTGTGAACGCGTATTCACTTTCCATATTTATATATAGGTGAACATGTATTCATCTTTCATATTTGTTACAAGGCAACCCGATCCATTATATTTACGTATTTGTGAACGCCAGTATTCACTTTACGTTTTGTTGCGGCGTGCAACCCGATCCATTATGTTTACGTATTTGTGAACGCGTATTCACTTTACGTTTTGTTGCGCGCAACCCGATCCATTATATTTACGTATTTGTGAACATATATTCACTTTACGTTTTGTTGCGCGCAACCCGATCCATTATGTTTACGTATTTGTGAACGCGTATTCACTTTACGCTTTGTTGCGCGCAACCCGATCCATTATATATTTATATATTTATGTGAACACGTATTCACTTTTCATATTTTTCGTAAGATCAAATAACTACTATTCTCTTGTCTAACAGTCGCTCCTTCATACTTGTACCGATTATAACTTTTTAACCATAACTCCAACTAAGGTGTTTCTCAAGCGGAAACTAAGGTAAGATGGGTATCTTTCACTGTACCAAATTTCATTTAAAACTACTTTGGGTAACTAACACAAATTTATCCTCAAAACAGCCACATGAAATTTGTTTCGGCAGAATTTTTATTAAACAGCACCCAATCTTATAATAGTCATAACTCTTAATCTGTAAACCCGTTCAATCCCCATAAATTCTCAAAACGACGAGAACAGAGAGCTACACGTCTCCATGTGAACCATTCTTTCATATTCTGTACCATTTGGTACAGTTGTACACTTTTATTCGCTGCCCTTCCTGGATCTCGATAGATCCGAGGCAGAAACTTTAAACAGCGATAACTCTCAATCCGTAAGTCGTATAGACCCCCTTAAGATCTCAAAATGTCCACAACAAAGAGATCTAGAACTTTTATTTAACAACAATTTTCATATTCCCCACAGATTAGTACAGTTTTACGTTTCAACGTCCTGCCCTTCTGGATTCCGACGAATCCGAGGCAGCAACTTCAAACTACAATAACTCTCAACTCGTAAGTCCGTTTTAATAAATCTTTATATATATCTGTCCGTAACAGAGAGCTTTACAACCATGTAAATTTTCATTTAATTCTAATAAGTAAAACTCAACAAAAACAGTCCGTAATTATGCCTTTCCGAATTTCGACCAAATCTAAGGCAGGAACTTTGAACTATGATAACTTTCAAACCGTACGTCCATTTTACCTCATTTTTGGTTCTATATGATCATATTAGAGAGGTGTACCACTCCGAATTTCATCAAATTCTAACAATTATAACTCAGTGAGAACAGTTCGTAAAGTTCATGACGCAACTAGTTGTCTAAACAATCAAAAGTTCAATATTTCCTTTCAACACTCAATTCTTATTCTAACATGTATTGAACTAAAAATAAAGGATGTTACCAAAAATTTCTGAGTGAGAAAACTCACCTTGTAAGCGTGAAAAAGATTGTTGTTTTGTTGCTACAAGTGATCATTACTCCCTAGTATTCCTATTTTTGTTCTCCTTCCTCTCTTGATGTTTTTCAGATTTTTTTCTCTTCTTGTTCACTTGTTTTTTCTGATTTTTGTATTCTTTGTGCTAGGTATTTTATTTGTGTCAAGTACAATGTATAAGTAGAAGTGTGAGAGGTGGAAGGTGGAAGGGTAAGAGTTGAGATGAATTAAGGGGAGGGGATAGGGAAGTGGACGTGCATGTTGCTGCACATATCCACTTTTTTTTTTCTTTTTTTTTCTTTTGTTTTGTTTTTCTTTTTTTTGTTTTCCTATTTTCATTTCATCTATCTATTTATCCAACTTTAATACTAACTCCATCCCATGCAATTTATTCTTTGTTTTCTTGTATATATATATTTTTATTACCCAACCACAACTATATTTTTTTTTTTCGGGTTTCACATTCTCTCCTCCTTAAGCAACATTCGTCCTCGAATGTGAATAAGGTGTAACATAATCACATAGACACAATAATGTTTATTGTTATTGCAACACTAATTTGGGGCTTCACAATCCCGCCCGTAGAATGTCAACCTATAATATCCACAATACGTCTATTAACGCCTTACTTCAAACGTAGAATATTATAAGTGTAAAGTCTCTAAATTCTACGGAAAATCGGACATCACCTCCTTTGTTTTTACTTACTTTGCCACTTTTTTCAAGGCCGAATTCAATAACCAAACACGCCACATTTAAGGGCCCAACAATGCAATTAAACAATAGGGGATTACACGCCTACTAGACGTGTAAAATTCCGCCCCACGAACGATATCAAACTAATACAACTACTAGGCCAATTCGGCAAACTTGAGGTACTATAACATCAATTCTTATCCAATTTCCATTTCAATCCAAATTGTTACCATAACATGATATCAAGTCGCAATCGATTATACTACTATAATCTTCAAGTAAGTAACATGCGACGATTCTAGTAAACGACCAAATTGTAATCCAACTTCTCATGGCTTACATTACATTTCGGATTTTAAGGCTACAATCAATCCATAATACTTATAAACTTCAACACATATACTTCATGCTAGCAACATGTAAAGCTAACAACAAACAATATATATAATCTTGTAACACTTTTAAGAGACAAGATTATACCTCAACGAAACTTAATCGACTCCAACCAAGTCGCTTCCTTAGCAACTTAGAGCCTCTTCAAGACACTTCAATCCGCTACTTGAGACCCTTAGAACAACACCAACAAATTTCCTTCAATCTTCCAAACAAAACCTAGAAAAGCAACTAGGTTTTCACCTTGCGACTAACACAAAAACTCTCTTTTCGGGATTTTTCTATTGAGATACACTCACAATACACTCATGAACCTTGGTTTAAAGTGTGGAGCTTAATGAACAAGAAACAAAAAAATTTCTTTTTCTCCTTGAGTGAATCCGAGAGCAACTATTGTTGTTCTTCCAATTTCTTGAATTTTTTTCTAAGTGTTGGACTTAGTCTTGCTACTAGTAGTATTATATAGCACAATTGAGGGTCAAGATGTAAACAAATGGGTGGCTTGGATGAGGTCTTATTAAATATCAAGCCTTGTGGACCCATTGACCAAGTCAATTTTCTCAAGCTCACTACTTGCAAGACTTAGTCATCCTACAAAGGTCAAATGACCCTTAAGTCCTTGCCCATTTTCGTCCAAGGCTCCATAAGGGGGGGGGTGACACGTGTCGCCCTCCCATTCGTCACAATATTACGTTTTCCGACAATTTCATAATTTCGATAAATTTTTACAAGTCTCAAATCTTAACACTTGTGAGTTCTTACGTACGTTCTTAAAACATATCCTGAAAAATACGGGGTGTAACAGGCTCGCTTGTAGGAAGCGTCTTGCTACTAAAGATACTCTCTCCTTCCTCAACATAGAAGATAAAACTTGCGGATTCTGCAAGCGTGCCAATGAGACAATGTCTCATCTCTTCTTTTCATGCCCCTTCACTCGCAAGATTTGGAAGCATACAAAAGAATGGTTGGGAATTAGAAGAGAAATGACAACAATTGAAAGTGCACTCAAGTGGATCAAGAAAGAACACCGTGGGACTAGCATTCGATCCAAAGTCATCCTACTTGCCTTTTGCATAGTGGTATATGAGATTTGAAGAACAAGGAATGAAATACTATTTGCGGGCACTAGGTCAACGGCGGATGAGGTTGTGGCAAAAGTTCAAACAACAACATATAGAGTTCTTTATGATTTAATCCCCTCTTGTAACGTCACCTCTGAGTGAACGCCCTTTCCTCCATTCATTTCTTGCTTTTTGTTACGTTGAGGATTGAGAACCCTCAATGATTGATTGTAAGTTTCCAGTTTCTTCTTAGTAATAATATTACCATTTACCCGGAAAAAAAAAAGAAACATGTGTTGATGTTTTTGTAACTCCAATAAAAGTCGAAGAATACTTTTTCGGATTTATAAAAGTTAATGATACATCTGGACAAGATTGTTTGAAGAGTTGCAACATGTGTTGAATAGTCTTGGTCTTGATATTGACAATGTGAGAGGTCAAAGATATGATAATGGAGTCAATATGAAGGGAAGACACCAAGGCGTGCGAAAGAAACTTTTGAACATAAATCCTAGAGCATTATATACTCCATGTGGTTGTCATTGTTTGAACTTTACTCTTTGTGATATTGCAAATTCATGTGGAAAAGTAAAAGACTTCTTTGGAGTGATACAAATGATATATACATTGTTTTCTCATTCTACAAAGAGATGGAAGATTCTGATTGATAATATAACGGGTAAGGATTTAACTCTTAAGCCATTGTCAATTACTCGATGAGAAAGTCACATTGAAAGTGTGAAAGCAGTATTTCTTCAACCTCAAAAAATTAGAGAAGCTTTACTTTAACTTGCCGAAGAAGAGATATTGACTCCAAAATAAGAAGTGAAGCTAAGTCTTTGGCAACATTTGAACTAAAAAACTTTGAGTTCTTAGTAGGCATAATTATTTGGTATGGCATATTGTCTAAAGTTAATATTGTTAGCAAATACTTATAATCTGAGAATATGCTTATTGATGTTGCTATGACCAAGGTTAAGGGGTTAATTGCTTCTTTTGAAGAGTATAAATAAATTGAATTCAAACAAGCAATCAATACCGCAAAAGAACTTGCTTCATCAATGGAGATTGATCTTATTTTTTCAAAAAAAGACAAATATATAGAAATAAACATTTTGATGAGCTCTCTTGTGAGTCTTCCCAAATGCAACAAGAATCTCCAGAGGAAACTTTTAAAGTTCATTATGTTTTATACATAGTTGATCAAACAATTGGGTCATTGAAGAAAATGTTTGAGCAATATGAGGAATATGAAGATCTTTTTGGATTTCTTTTCACAACTGATAAGTCGAGCTCATTGAATGATGAGGACTTGAAAACTCGTTGCAAGAATCTTGAAAAAAAAAACTACAAATGAAAGAGGGCACACGACCAAATACTTCATATTTGGATGGGGATGATTTATATCAAGAATTGAAGATCATGCAACATATTCTACCACATGAAGCAAAAATAGCAAGTGCAATAATGAACTTTTTGAAAAGAATGAATTGTTTTCCCAATTCATTCATTGCATATAAGATATTGTTGACTATTCTGGTGATCATTGCATCTGCAGAGAGAAGTTTTTCTAGATTGAAGTTTTTGAAATCTTATTTGAAGTCAACCATGACGCATATAAGATTGAATGCATTATCTTAGGAGAGATGGCGTTTTACGCGGAGAATCCGGTCCAACCGGTGGCCGCGTAGCCTTCTCACTCGAGTAGTCCACTCAGAAACCTTGCGTCCTGTAAGCCAAATCTAGCCAACTTAAGATAAAGTTATACCGTCCTTTTATATTAAGTTATGCATGCATAAACCTTAGGTGGGTAGATCTTTGGTATTGTCTCCACATTAAGAAAAAATACCAAAACTTGTCGACGGGTTTTGATAACCCAACGACCAATCAACATACTATGTGTAGCGTGATAATGGTAGACAAATCCAAGCTTAATCATGACATGCCGAAATTGGAAAAAGTGCACAGTCATTTTGTCGTCATTTCCAATAAAAAGCATGGCAGCTTAACAGCTTGGACTAGTATATCATGATCTCGCATATCTGGCGTTTAGACCCATCTCTGGCATAAAAGAGGTTCCAAGCATATTAGAGTGTGCGCTTGATTTGCATGAAATTTGCTTATTATTGTCTGTCGCTTGTAATTATTTACATATTATTCAAAACAATAATTACCATGTTATACTAACTTGATTTGCTTAATTTTAAGAATATTATTTTTGCCTAGCTTATTCCCCCAAAGGTTGATTCGTGGTGACTAAAGATGGCCGAACACCAATATTTCACAAGATCAAAGGCATGATCCAATGAAATGACTGATTCAGAAGCACTTGAGCAGACTGGCTTGGAACCTGTCCTTATTCCTATGGACGAACTCAGAAAAGAAGAATACTACAGATCAAGCCCAATTATTGCAACAAATGGCAACTATGCAAGCCGAAATTGAGAGGCTCTGAAACCTCACCAGCCTAGCCAATAGCCTAAATACGCCACCCCAGTCTTTCTACTATAACTAAAATCCTCCACATTACTACCAATATGCATCTACTCTATATCCTGTTTACCATACACATCCAATATATAACGCACCCCAAGCACCCGCATATTCCCTCCAATATCGACCTACATACTCAATTCAACCACAAAACCAAACATCGGCCATTCCCAAAGCCAACGCAAACCATGGAAAAAGGCCAACCAAAACCTATACTCATTTAGCCGAACCTTTACCCCAGCTGTACGAAAAGCTGAAGACCGCAGGAATACTTCAACCAATCCCGAGAAATATCGCCAAACCTACTTCCAGATGGCACGATGAGACTAAAAGTTGTGCATACCACTCCGGAGTCACTGGACATGACACCGGGAATTGCCACACTCTCAGAGATAAAATCGAGAAACTGAACAAAGAAGGAACATCCAACTGAAAAGAGTTCCCCTCAATATGAACAATAACCTTTTGCCAAATCCTGACAACGTCCATCAAAACATGATTACTGTTGATAGAGAAAGTAGTCTGGAAAGGAATTCTGAGCTAGCTGAAAGAGAGGAAATGGTTGAATCATCGACCAATCTCCAAAGGAAGAGAGATGCTCCCTGGTCAAAACGTGCTCTGCCCGAATTAGTCTTTTGTCAAAACATGCAGGAGTCAAAAGAAAACGATACTGACAATGAAGCATACTCCCGCTGAATACCCAGTCAACTAGGATACAGAGCAAGGAGACATTTTGAAAATTGGACTTGTACCCCTATCCTGGTCCTCTAAGAATCTTGATAAAAAAAAGGGTTATAGACTCGCATTCGCGTTTTAATATGTTTTGCCTTTTGTTTGTAATTTAAACTACGTTATGACCTGATTCGCCAAGCGGGATACGTAGGCGGCCTAAATCAGCTTCGGTCCCATTTTCAGAAAACTCTATCACTCCCCTTTTGTAATTAGAACTACGGCGGAATATATAGGCGGCCATATCGGTTTCGGTCCCATTTTTAAAAAAATATCACAATTCTCTTCTTTTTGCAACGAACTACGTTATAAACTGATTCCCTCGACGGGATACGTAGGTGGCCTATATCGATTTCGGTCACACCATTAAAAAACTTTCCTCCTTTGTTTTGGACATAGTGAAATCCGCATATTTGAAGCCCACACAAAAACACCATTAGCCAAGACACCTTTTTAATTCGTCCAAGCCCATCCCCTTTATCCCCAAAACCTAAAGCTTTAACCTAAAAAGAAAACAAAAACATTTTTTCTTTCTGCAAAACGCACGGTCTCTCTCCCTCTTCCATTTTCGGATATAGCAACAAGCTCCCTTCCACAATACACAGAAATGGCATGCTCCATTTCATGATAAATCATTTCAATCACGTGAAGCATGCGAAAACTTGCCCAACGTTCGGATTTTGAACAAGATTCGTTGGACCCATTTCAAAAGATCTTGAAAAAATCCCGCCCAAAAGGAACCCTAGCAAACCTAATTCAATCTTATAAATACTAAGCTTTTGGAGTCTATTTTTGGACCATATTTTGAGCCGCCGCACCTTCACTCTCAAAACCCTAAATATAGCTCTTCAGCCGCCACTCTCCCCTTTCGCAAAACCTCGAAATAATCTTTATTTTTCATTGAATATTCTTAGATATAAGCCTAAACTATTTTCTTAGTTCAAGAATTGCTGGTCTGGTCGCCAATTATTTCCCCTTCAAAACCATCAAATATTTTCATCCTTTTCAAAAATCTTCTTAAATACAAGCTAAAAATCGCTTCTGTGGAGTTCTAAAAATTCGACGGCCACACCTCAGTTCGCTGCACCCAAAACAGTGAGTATCGAAATCTTTATTTTCTTTAAAGTGTATTCACTGCTGTGGTTGGACATTTTAATCGGATTGCATAAAATTTGTGTGTTGGGTATCATTTGCTTAAGACACTTATTGTTAGAATTTTGTAGTATTGACTGTGGGTTGTCGAATTAAATAATGATAAATGCATCTTTCTAATGTCTGTATACGACAAGACTTATTGGAGTACGAGTTATTAATGTTTCGGTCATGTTGAATCTTTGGTACTGCTTGAAAGAAATATAAGACTATTGTTTTATAGTTTCACTAGGATCCTATTACAATTTATTCATAAGCTAAATAAAAGAATTATATTTTTGGAAGGGTTTATTGGTTTAGTTTTGTGTTTGCATAGTTGTCTGTTAAAGCACCCCAGCCGTTAGCTAAAGAATCTGTGTCCTTTACAATGTTAATGTAGAGCCTTAGTATTTTCACAAGAAATTGCTTTGGTGGCCTTGCGTCTGCCCATAGTGGTTAGTTGTAGCATAGCACTCAAACCATGCATTGACTGTTGAGCACTTGGGGATGTCATGAAAGGATCTGCCCTGGGTATTTTCCACGAATTTGTTTCAGGATCTTGAATTTAACTTAGTAAATGTATTCTGATTCCTAAATGCTTTTTTGTTTATATTTCTTTGTGTATATATTCTCTTATTCGGGCTACTAATTCTTTTCCTTTTCTTATTTACATGAAACGCATTTGGGAGCAATCAAGAGTCTCGCTATGAGACTTATCATATCCGCATCCACATTCATGGAATCTCCGACTTCGGCATTCTAAAACAAAACGGGTTGGATGACAATGTCATCCTTCCTATGTCGCTTTCTTATCATTTATTCTTTAATCCCGTCACTTTATTTTCTCTTGTTGTAATATGCAATAGTATATGAAATGTTGAAATGTGTAGAATAAATAGCTTTAGGATACTTAGAACAATTAAGGCTAATAGATTAAAAGGGTAGTTTAAAAAATAGAAATGTGCCGCTAGTTTATCCTTTAGGCTCGTCTGACATGTTTAAAACTTTTAAAATAATTTAGTCACCTTTTTCGCATTATTAATCAAATGATAAAATTTTGTTCACTATAAAATGATTTTGCATAAAAAGTATTATCTCCTTATACTACAGATAAAATTGCTTTCCCTTTATTATTATCAAGGCATGGCGACTTTATTTGGGATACTTAGGTTCTTAACCATAACAAACTTAGGTTAATCACTGTGCTTTATTTTCCTTATTTGTTTATTTGCTTAAATTGCTTCTTTTGTGTTTTACACTTATTTGCTTTTATTTTTACCTTTGCCTTAACTGTTCTTCTTTACATATGAATATTTCATGCTATCTTAACTGATATTTGTTACAGCTTTCCTTAAATTGGCATTCCGCTCATATTTCTTCCGCTCTTGAAAGTTGACACCATCACACACTACACGCGAGGTGTGCTTTGCACACCCGCAAATTTCTTTCAAATACCCAAATTTAGGAGAGATGACATTTTACGCGGAGAATCTGGTCCAACCGGTGGCCGCGTAGTCTTCTCGCTCGAGTAGTCCACTCGGAAACCTTGCGTCCAGTAAGCCAAATCTAGCCAACTTAAGATAGAGCTATACCGCCCTTTTATATTAAGTCATGCATGCATAAACCTTAGGTGGGTCGATCCTTGTATTGTCTCCACATTAAGAATAAACACCAAAACTTGTCGACGAGTTTTGATAACCCAACGACCAATCAGCATACTATGTGTAGCGTGATAATGGTAGACAAATCCAAGCTTAATCATGACATGCCGAAATTTGGAAAAGTGCACAGTCATTTTGTCGTCATTTCCAATAAAAAGCATGGCAGCTTAACAACTTGGACTAGTATATCATGATCTCCGCATATCTGGTGTTTAGGCCCACCTCTGACATAAAATAGGTCCCAAGCATATTAGAGTGCGCGCTTGATTTATATGAAATTTGCTTATTATTGTATGTCGCTTGCAATTCTTTACATATTATTCAAAATAATAATTACCATGTTATACTAACTTGGTTTGGTTAATTTTAAGAAGATTATTTTTGCCTAGCTTATTCCCCTCAAAGGTTGATTCGTGGTGACTAAAGATTGCCGAGCACCAATATTTCACAAGGTCAAAGGCACGATCTAATGAAATGACTGATTCAGGAGCACCTGAGCAGACTGGCTTAGAACCTGTCCCTATTCCTATGGACGAACCAGAAGTTTCATAAAAGAAGAATACTACAGATCAAGCCCAATTATTGCAACTAATGGCAACTATGCAAACCGAAATTGAGAGGCTCTGAAACCTCACCAACCTAGCCAATAGCCTAAATACGCCACCCCAGTCATTTTACTATAACCAAAATCCTCCACATTACTACCAATATGCATCTACTCTATATTCTGTTTACCATACATAATCAATATATAACGCACCCCAAGCACCCGCATATTCCCTCCAATACCGACCTACATACTCAATTCAACCACAAAACCAAACATCGACCATTCCCAAAGACAACGCAAACCATGGAAAAAGGCCAACCAAAACTTGTACTCCTTTAGCCGAACTTTTACCCCAGCTGTACGAAAAGCTGAAGACCGCAGGAATACTTCAACCAATCCCGATAAATATCGTCAAACCTACTTTCAGATGACACGATGAGACTAAACGTTGTGCATACCATTCGAGTCATCGACACATGACGAGAATTGCCACTCTCGAGAGATAAAATCGGCCCGATCAAAAAGGAATCATCCAACTGAAAAGAGTTCCCCTCAATATGAACAATAACCTTTTGCCAAATTCTGACAACGTCCATCAAAACATGATTACTGTTGATGGAGGAAGTAGTCTGGAAAGGAATTCTGAGCTAGCTGAAAGAGAGGAAAGGGTTGAATCATCGACCAATCTCCAAAGGAAGAGAGATTCTCCCTGGTCAAAACGTGTTCTGCCCGAATTAGTCTTTTGTCAAAACATGCACGAGTCAAAAGAAAACTATACTGATAATGAAGCATACTCCCGCTGAATACCCAGTCAACTAGGATACAGAGCAAGGAGACATTTTGAAAATTAGACTTGTACCCCTATCCTGGTCCTCTAAGAATCTTGATAAAAAAGGGTTTTAGACTCGCATTCACGTTTTAATATGTTTTGCCTTTTGTTTGTAATTTAAACTACGTTATGACCTGATTCCCCAGACGAGATACGTAGGCGGTCTAAATCGGCCTCGGTCCCATTTTCAGAAAACTCTATCATTCCCCTTTTATAATTAGAACTACGGCGGGATACGTAGGCGGCCATATCGGCTTCGGTCCTATTTTTAAAAAATATCACAATTCCCTTCTTTTTGCAACGAACTACGTTATAACCTGATTCCCTCAGTGGGATACGTAGGCGGCCTATATCGGCTTCGGTCACACCATTAAAAAACTTTCCTCCTTTGTTTTTGACATAGTGAAATCCGCATATTTGAAACTGGGACAATTTTTGAGGTTTCACCGCAAAAAGAAGCCAATAAACACAGAAACGTTGATCTTGAAAATCTGACAAGAACCTTTCATAAGCATTTTTGTTTTTCAAAAATAAATAAACCTTCTCGTCAAGACAGAAATCGCATGAGTTTCTGAGTCCAAACAGTGGTAGC
Organism: Przewalskia tangutica; assembly: GCA_029844215.1. Lineage (NCBI taxonomy): Eukaryota > Viridiplantae > Streptophyta > Magnoliopsida > Solanales > Solanaceae > Przewalskia > Przewalskia tangutica. Next base: position 93,643,852 of record CM056724.1, on the reverse strand, counting down.
GCCAAATATCAAGGGTCAAAGCTGCAAAGTCAATACAAATCAACCGCCCCCCGCCCCCAAACTCACAATTTTTCTTTGAGCGCATGTTTTTCATATTAGCAGAAGTGGAAAAGACAACAACAATCAAAATACAAATTCCGCAATAACGTCCAGACAACAACATCATTTCAACCCATGCGGTTCACAAATGCATAACGTCCAGACAATAACGTTATTTCAACCTCAGGCGGTTCCTAAACTCACAAGTTTTCTTTGAGTGTAGATTTTTAGGTTAACAGAAGCATCGAAAATAAACACATCAGCCGGTCGGGTTGACCGACCTGGCCGGTTGACCGGTAGTTTAACCGGGCCGGCGGACGGTAGGCATCTGGGTTGGGGTTGGATTGGCCTCAACCCAACCCGCACGTTATAAAAACAGTGGGCGGGCCAGTTAGGCGATGCGAAAAATCGGTTCCATTACTGGATAACGGGCCGGGCCGTAACAAAAAATTTTAAAAAAATTAAAATTTTGGCCCAAAGGGTTTTGTTACCGTTGGGTTTGGGAGAAGTGGGGCGGGGGCCTTGCAGCGGTCATTTCGGCCAGTTGGCCCTATTTTTTTTTTTTTTTGTTTTGTTTATTTATTTATTTTAATTCAATTTTACCCTTTAAAAATTTATAAATTCTCTACATTTTCTTCATTTTTATCACACAACATTTCTCTCAATTCTCTTATTCTCATACTCTCTTAATTATCTTTATTATCAATTTTCAAGTTATTATTATTATTAGTTTTCAAATTCAAAGTAGCAAGACGCAAGACTTGAGCTTGAGTTTCAATTGAATTCGAATCTCAAGTTTGGTACACTCGTTTCATTCTCTAATTATTTTATTAAATTGTCATATTTATTTGTTGATTATTTAAATATTTTATAATGTCTTTACTAAGGGGAATTGCGTCGGATCGTAGTAAATCTAGTTCAAGGTAAAAATCATAGGTTCTTCATCATCTAATCAAAATATAGATTATAATCAAATGCAAGAAGATTTTGGAATAGAAGATAATGAATGTGATAACGTTCAATTAGATGATATTGATGAACTTGAAGAAGAAGAACAAGAACAAGAACCTCCTACACCTACTAGTGTTCCTTCTGTCAATGTTGGTACTGCTAGTGACAGTCGTAGTCGTAGTCGTAGACCTTCTTTACCAGGACCAGTAGCAAGAAAAAAAAGGAGTAAAGTGTGGCTCTTTTATGATAAAGTTGTGGGTACTGATAGAGTTAAATGTAATATTTGTGGGAAAACTTATAAACATAAGACAGGGGGTGGTGACGGGGGGACGGACACTATAGGTAGACATATAAAATACGATCATACGGCACAATGGAATGCTGTCCTTGATTTAGAACCCGGTCAACAACAACTTAATTCATTAACTGGGGGGTTGGCTAAGTACGATCCAAAAAAAATCGCTTTGAATTAGCAAAAATGATTGTCGGAGGTTGTTTGCCTTTTTCTTTTGCTTCTTCTTCATATTTAATTACATATATTCAAAAAGTATATAATCCTTTTTTTAAAGGTGTTCCTCGTAGTACTACTAGAGCCGATATTTTTAGACTTCATAATGATTATGTTATTTTCTTGCAATATTTGTTTGCTAACCTTCCATGCCATGTTAGTTTTACTTCAGACATTGGACATCGTTGAGCAGTTATGATTATTTAACAATTACTTGTCATTGGATTGATGAAAATTTTAGAATGGAAAAACGTATTATTGCTTTGCGTATGGCGAGGATCAAAGTCATCTTGGAAAATATATAAGCGAAACTATTTGTTTTTATGCCCAAAATATAATCTTTATAATAAAATATTTTGTGTATCATTCGATAATGCATCTAATAATATTCTTCTTTGTAAATCTTTTAAAGCGGAAGTACAACCACCACTTCGATATATTTCATGTTCGTTGTGCTTGTCATATTTATAATTTAATTGTTAAAAGTGGTCTTGATTTATTTTCACCTGAAATAAAACTTGTCAAAAGAGTCATTGGAGTTATTCAGGTAATAATAGGAAAAATAGAATTATAGAATTTAAAGAAAAATGTAAACAATTTAATTTGAGAGCTAAATTCATGCGTAAGAGATTATTACACGGTGGAATTATACTTATTTATTTTTAAAAGAATGTTATAAGTATAAAGACTCCATAACACATGTTGCAAATGCGCATTGTAAGAACGTGATGTATATGTTAGCAAGCGAACATTGAAAATCAATTGGTGAACTTTTAAAAAATTTACGTAAATTTTACCTTTGCAAGCTGTTGAATTTTCGGATCTTATTACCCAACAGTTTGTAATGCTTTAGCTCATATAATGAAATTTCATATTTACTTTATGGTTTAAAATCAAATGTGAAATATAAAGATGCGATTCTGATTATGTTTGAAAAGTTTAAAAATATTTTTTCCTATTCCCGATGTTTATTGTATTGAGTGCGATCTTAAATCCTTCTATTAAAAAGTAGATTGTCATAATTTAATATTTAGTTTATATACTTATATGGAAATAGGTCAAACAGAAACTCCATCTTCATTTGATTGCATAAGTAAACTTGATACTAATTTAACTACATTATATGAATATTATGCTACATTACATGATAACACCAACTCTACTACTAATATTCCTTCTAGTTACGGTTACGTGTCTACACTGCGAGGATTGATGATGATGACGATGAAGAAGAATCTTTAGACATATGGAGCACTTTTACAACACAACCAACCACAAACCGATCTTGCGATGAGATGCAATTTTATTTGCAAAAGCCAGCGGAGCCGAAGAAAAAATTTGACCCTTTACAATGGTGGCAGGATAACAAAAGGGAATTCCCGGTACTTGCAGCGATGTCCCGGGATGTTCTTAATGTGTTGATCTCAACAGTGGCTTCTGAAAGTGCATTTAGTCAAGCACGAGATCAAATAGGAGACACACGTCACTCATTGGGTGGAAGCACATTAGAAGTGTTAGTCTGCTTAAGGGATTGGATCAGATCAGAGAGAAGAAATCAAGGATGTGGAGACGTTAATTCTCCGGAAGATGAAGAAATAGGCAATATTTTGGAAGGCGGGAGCGGAGGCGGGACTGGAATTAATACTCCAGATTTAGAGGCTATGGAGCATAACCAATTCAATCAACCTATAGATTACGAAGAACTTGCAAAAAGGATGCATAATATGTAAATAAAATTATTATTACTTCATTATGTACTCTTATTAACGTTATGAAAGTTCAAAAGTTTACATCTTATCATTAATTTTAATTTTACTATCTATTTAGTTGTTAATCTGTTATTACTTATTTGTTAACTTATATCTACTAATCTAATAAATTAATAAAAGTATAATTACAAATTTACAATATAAAGTTATAAACTATAAATTGTATAAAGTATAAAGTTATAAACTATAAAATAAAAAGTTAACTTTAAAGTTTCAATTTTAATATATACAACTAAATTATATATTATATTATTATATTACTTATTTTAATTGAATTTAGTTTATATTATATAAAATAAATACTAGAAATTAAAAAAAAAAATAAAGCGGACCTGGGGACAGTTCGACCGAACCGCACGGGCGACACGGAATCCCGTGCTGACCTGCATCGGTTGGCGTGTCCGATGAAGCGAGCCGATAACGATCGAGCAGGTTAAAAAGCCGTGAGGGCTATCGGTCGGGCCAGGTCGGCCGTTAGACACCTATAGCTCGAAACTGCAACACTGATGTACAATTCTGAGGAATTTCTGTATCGCAATTTAGCCCAAAGGGATCACGCTCCTATTAGGCGGCTACGCAAAATTGATCTACATGGTCCAACGACATTATGTCGCTTTCTTATCATTTATTCCTTAATCCCGTCACTTTATTTTCTCTTGTTGTAATATGCAATAGTATATGAAATGTTGAAATGTGTAGAATAAATAGCTTTAGAATACTTAGAATAATTAAGGCTAATAGATTAAAGGGGTAATTTAAAAAATGGAAATGCGCCGCTAGTTTATCCTTTAGTCTCGTCTGACATGTTTAAAACTTTTAAAATAATTTAGTCACCTTTTTCGCATTATTAATCAAATGATAAAATTTTGTTCACTATAAAATGATTTTGCATAAAAAGTATTATCTCCTTATACTACAGATAAAATTGCTTTCCCTTTATTATTATCAAAATATATACATCTTCCAAATAAATATTTTCGACATATTTCTTAACTTTATGCTTTCAAAAACATGCATTTTTACATAATAATTAACCTAAGTTTGACTGGACAATCGCAAGTTAGTAGATCTTAAAGGATGCCTAACACATTCTCTTTAGGATAATGAAGAACTCTTACCAAAAATCTCATTAAGTTTTGCAGACCTTTAAATGGAGATCATTTGTAGCATTTTATGCTATATTTAGAAGTGTCCTAATTCACTAGACTAATTAGGTGGCGACTCCTTAAAATAAATTTAGGAATCAATCATATGTAGTACACCGTTTCGACTCCGGTTAAAATGAGATATCACAAACAAAGCTTACAAATAACGTAAGTTGCACCATTAATAAGTCGTACCTGATATTATTTTCATATTGGATCAGATTGTTGTGATTTAGTTTTTATATTCTTTGAACTCCTAGCAAAACAACATTGTTCATTAATGCATCCTTAATAAAGTCAGCTGTTACATTGTAAATATTTAATCGATCAACAACACTTAATGCGGGGAAAAATACCTTTGTTTAAGAGGTTACCAAGCAATTAACGGTGAACAAATTTCCGTTTCTTCTTTCTCTATTAATCTACAGTTGCATGTATACTCGATATTACAACCATAAATTGTACTCATCGCACTATACTACTATACATTTCTTCAAACTTGTCTTTGCTACAAGATCATAAAGTAATTTGTTAAACCAAGTATTCCTTTAATTAGCTCACAAAATCAATTTAGAGAAGTATTGCATACAAAAATGGCTTCGAATTTCATGATTTTAGTGATTTTGGCAACTTTAATGTACACAAGTTCTGCTAGAGAGCTTAGCGGATTAGGTTTTCCCGATAATAATGTTCCACAAGTTTTTGGCTCAGGTTTTCCCGCTAGTAATGTTCCACAAGTTAGTAGCTCATTTGGAGGCGGAGGTGGTACTGGAGGTCATGTTGGTCCTGATGGTATAGACTTTGGAGCGGGTATTGGTGTTGGAGGTACAATAAGTGTACCCGGTGTTGGGTCAATTGGTGGTGGTGGTGGTGGCGGAATAGGTGGAAGCATTAGCAGAGATGGATCGGTCTCTATGGGAGGTGGCGGCGGGCTAGGCATCGGCGGTCAAATCGGTAATGTAGGCTTTGGGGGTGGACAAGGTTTTGGTGGTGGTCAAAGTTTTGACGGAATTGGCAATTAATATGTTTGTCTGATTTTATTATTTCAAATGTTGAAGAGTAGGGTATTTCTAATTTCGCTCTTCATATTCATTTTAATAACTTACTTTATTCTAATTACTATCCTATGTCTTGTACTAATTCGATCGCTCTTTTAACACCCGAAATAAATATACAGTAAATTCCTATCAAGACCCGTGTTTATTAATGTAATATCATGAAAGAATTAATTCATTAATTATTGTTATTAATGACATATATATATATATACATGTTACAATTAGGGCTATTAGTGATTCGGATACTCCTGATAATTACTCGAAAACCGGACCGATACATTCAGATCGATACTCGGATCGAAACGTTAACGGTCCGGATACGAGTACCAAAAAATTACCCGGACAGATAAGGAGTCGGATCGGTAACCCGATAAAATACACGGTAACACCCCAACCCCCAGCCAGACCCCCTCCCCAGCAGGCCCTAATTATATTTAATTGCAATATTCCCTAATTTTCTACTATTTTACATGTTTTAAATATATGTGAGGTAGACTTTATGTTTTAATTTGAAGCATTGACATATAAATTAGTTGTAAATTAGTGAAACTTTAAATGGTCATATATTTGCGCTCGGATGTCCATTTCACCTAAAAAAAATTGATTTCACGTATTTTTTCGAGATAGGGCCGGACAAACTGGATTCAGCCGATTTCTCCAAAAACGTCCATCTTGCCAATCAATTTCACCTTTTCCCCAAATCGTTACATTTCTCCCCCTTTCAAATCTAAATATCTCGCGATATACAATAGATTTCAACGTACAAATTTCGTGGTAATGTGTCTGAGAATGTCAATTTCAGTATTGAAGATTCAATTTTTTTAAAAATAAAAATTGGGCCCCGGACCCGGAACCGGACCGAGAACCGGACCGATAAGGTTTCGGTTCGGTCTCGGATCTGGACTCTGGACCGAAACTTTATCGGTCCGGTTCTCGGTCCGGACCGATAAGCTTATTGATCCGGTGCGGGTTAACACCCCTAGTTACAATAAGAGAATCATATTCTTACTTTACATCTAAATCTCAATTCTATAGGGAGACTAATTATACAATTATGGTAAGACTACAAGACTAATTACTATACAAGTCTAATATATAAATATACCATAAATCAATATTCTATACCTGAATACACGGATGGACCTTGTCACGCCCTTTTCCGACCGCGATATTACAAAAACTCCTTCTTCATAAAAGATTATAGAAAATAATATAAAATAAATAAAGGGTTAAAAAGGGTGATAAGGGATGCTAAAGGTTCGCGGAGCCGCCACCTAATTATTTTGGGTGAATTAGGACACCTAAATGTCAACTAAGTTAAAGTCAACATTAACTCCATTTTAATGGTCTTCGAAATTGTGTGAGATTCTGGGCAGAGTTCTTTATTATCCTAAAGGGAAGGGGTTAGGCACCCTAAAGGATCCGCTAACTTGCGGTTGTCCGTTCAAATCTAGGGTAATTATTATGCTAAGATGCAATACATGTCTTGAAAAGGTATTTGAGTAAATTTGCTAACATAAAATGTGAGATTTATTTTAAAATATATAAAGCTAGTTCTAGTTAAAACATGTATTATTATATGTGCAAAGATGATTTATGCATTTATTCATTAACGAATCTTATTAGTATATCATAATATGCCAAATGTTTAGGAGAATTTTTAATAAAAGAAATAAGACTTTTATTTAAATGTTAATGAGAGTCTATAATAAAATGGGTTAGAAATCTAGTAATAAAATGCTAGCTGCGAACAATTACGTGGATAAATAAATTTTAATAGTTTAGTATGACTTAAGCAATATGTGGCGAGTCTAAAGTAATTAACCTAAAGGGAATTGCTTTCTAATATAGAGGTTCAAGGTTTAGATATTCTAAGTATTCTACTAATTAACGTAGCGTTAGACAAATAATTTACAATAAATAAACGGGGAAGAAATGATCAATAAGAAATGACTCGAAGAAAAAAGGCGATGTTTTCCGTCGGTGGTTTTGGAATTCCGATGCGGATAGAGAAATGCACATAGATGCGGGTCTTCATTTGCTGTAGCTTGTGATGAGTCTCGTCATGAGACTCTTCATTTTTGATCCGATGCATTTCATGTAAATAAAGAAGAAGATGAGATTAGTATATATGTCAAACTTTATCAAATAATAAATGCACATTGATATAAGATTTAACACATTGAAATCATTTCATTTCAAGAGAAAACGAACCGAAACAGTAAATTCCAGATTATGAAAATATGTTGGCCCATACTGATTTGGTGAAACTAAAACGAGAAGGCAGGCCTAGCATTTTATAGTTCTCAGATTTCTCAAGAGAGTAACCGTAGGAAGACGCGCCTAAAAAACACACAATCTTTCATATATTTTTTTTGTTTACAGAATATGCAGGCCTTAAAAGTTTGGCAGGTCCAACGTATAAAAATAAAGAGTACACAATCTAGGAACGGACCCATAGATGCAAATAGTAAGCGATGCACAGAACAAGCAGTAATATCAAATGAATAAAACCCTTTTTATCTATAAGCATTTCATAAACACCACTGGTTCCCAACATCCACATATATAGTTCTCGTGTACACATACTAAACATATTATTAAGCTAATTACTTTCAAAAAAATGAAAGGAAACTAAATCTCATCATATCCAATATTTCATTGAGAAACTAAGATTGTTAAGCCCCTATGTGGTATCATCTTATGCAACAACTAGTGATGAGGAGTGTTATACAAATGTAAACAGAAATTGTAAACTATTATGCTTTCTAGCGATAATAATACTTAACAATATTTTTTTTTGTTGATATGAAAAGATAAAATGATCAGCAACCAACTTTGACCAGTTTAAATAATTAAACACACATGAGTCTCTCAATATTAGACATGAATATGAAAAGGACTTAACTTCTTTCAGCAGTGTGAGACATGAAAATTTCAGAAAAAAAGAAAGAAAGAGAGAAAAAATAGATACATATTTTAAGTAATTGAGCATACATAAAACAATTATTAACGTGTTATACAAGAAATTTCATAAGAGAATTACATGTATGTGCATAATTAGATTTCCCCATTTATATTGAACCAAATTTCGACAATGAATCATATCACAAACATATTACGCAAAGATCGATTATTACTTTAATTAGTCTGATGTACTCCGTTTTCATTTTACCTACTGCAACTAACATTACTGATCGGCACGAAGAATAGTTCCAGGATACAACTTTGGATATATAAGAACGGATAAGAGAGTTAATCGTATTTAGAATTCAAACTAGAGGGCAAAGGTCTATATACTACTTCATAGCCATCCTAAGGAGCACAATACTTCTCTTGATTCAAACAACAAATCATATTTAGACCCCCTGAATCCATCATACAGATTTAAAATTAACCAGATTACGCATAGAAGACCCCTAGCCCATTTTAACTCACTAAACAAATCCACGAGCTACTTGAACCAGTTCACTGGCTTCCAGAATCTATACATGTTCAGATATTTTAACAGGACGAACACTTACAAACAACTATTATAATACCTACAATGATCGTAGATTCAGTGAGAATCAATGACACAGCTCAGTCGACCCAATAAACCCAAACGATAATTACTTTCTTTAGTCATACAACAAATTCTAGTGACACAGATTATAACCACAGTTGCGACAAACGGGCTCAACAATAATTCAGCAAGCACAATCAGTCGTCGACATCGAATTAACGCAAGCTTAAGCAGTCGCGCAAGAATACATATTTTACCCATTGATATCAAATGAAGTCTAAGAGTGAAAGGGTGATAAATTTACCTTCTCCGGGCAGCGAACCGAGGCAGCGTACCAAGTCGTCGAATCGCTCGGGTTTTGGTTTTGCAATGCGAATAAAAAGGGGCAAAAGCTTGTTTGCTGATTTCTTGACTGATATTTGAAAGAAAGGGTTTCGAACTTCTTGTTCTTATGATGCTAATTGTCTGGGTGCTGAGCCCCCAACTTCCGATGCCTTATGATGCGAAATCGATCCATTTATATAGTCCTAATTGTGGGTTCCAAATTTGGTAAGCTATTGGTATGATTTTGGGCTGATTTTCTTATGATTTTGGTGCTAATTATGGTAAGTTAATATTTCAAAGGATAATTCTTTATGATTTGATTAGGGTCTTGGTACTCGATTATTTTTTGTGTAAGACTTGTTTTTGGTAAGTTTTGATTATGAGGGTGCGATTTGGGTGAGATTTGGGCGTGATATGGAACGATTTGGGCGTGTAGATGATGGAGGCGGCGGGTTAAGGTTTTAGGTTAGGAGTGTTCTTGATTTTTGTTTTTGGCAGGGAAGGAGAGAAGAGTGGCTGCTGGGCTGAGGTTTGGGTCACGGGTATGTGGGTCGAGAGATAAGGGAATGGTTGCGGATAATGGGCTGCGGGCTTGGGCTGGGTAGTTAGTTTTAATTTTAAGTGTTAGTAGGTGTATTAATAGTTTTTAATTAATTAGTGATAAATTAAATTAACAAATTGTGATTAAATTATTTCGGTGCTTTATTAGTCTAAGCTTGAGTTTAAATTTATTATAAAGAGTAAAGACGGACGTGCTATTTAATTTGTGCTTAATATTTATAATGTGACGCTGTTAAAATCTTATTTATTATGTGTATTTTGCGAAGTAAAATTAAAATTGAATTATTTAAATGCTACATGCAGAGATGACATTTAAAGACTGCTTAATACTTTTATGAATGCGACGCTATTATTAAAACGCATGTATTAGATTGAAATTAATTTAAGTTACGAATTATGAAATTGCCTCGCTATTAATAAATGCGAATATTCTATTTAACACGACGTCATTGTCAAATTATTTATTTTATGTATTTATTTATTTTATTATCATTTAAGAATTATGACAGGGCTTAAAATTAATAAATATGAGTGCGAGACTCTAAGTGCGTAATTTTCTACGTAAGACGCGGTGCCATTATTAAATTGCTTATTTGTGCATGTATTAATGTTTTAGGTGCTGCATTTTATTATTTAAAAATTATTAAAAATTATTGTTGAAAATTGGTGTAGTTTTATAGTTAATGACTGAACGGGAGAGTCAAAATTGGGTGTCAACAACTTGTCCCTCTTTGTATGGAGATGATGGAAGAGTCTTCGGACAAAGACGTTGACTTATAGCCAATTTTGTCTCGATCCTCAGAATTAAAAATGTTGGGCAAATCTGACGCAAAATTCAAAATTTGTCCCAGTGTCGAGTTATGACGACACTGGGCTACCATGGTCGAACTCCAAGGCGGGCTAAAGCGGACTCAAAATTTGTCCCAATGTCGAGTTATGACGACATTGGGCTGTGGTATAAAATAAAAAATAAAATAAATTGGCTTGAACCTGGGGTGTACCGGTATCGACTTATGATGTTGGGTTTATGGTGATGTGGAATGAGTGGACCGACGCTTGAGGCCGCTTCTATCATTCATTGGGAAGGTTGGCCCCCAATAAATTGCCCCGGTTCGCTGTAAGAGAAAATCCATGTTGTGCTCCTGCTCCTGCATGCTAAGACTTAAACAAACGGTTAGTGCATAACTGTTTAGGCAAAATGATGATGTATAATTTTAAAAGCAATGTAACTGTGTGAGTAGACAGTGTTATCCTGTAAAAATGTGATGCGCGTTGCGTTGATGTGATGCTGTAACATGCTGTGACTTTCGTCCTTGCACGGACGTGTTGCGATTGTGAATGTTGTCCTTGCTGCAACTACCCTTGTATAGTAGATGCGATATGCTGATGATGTGGCGTCATTTTCATATGGGCGTCGCTTTCGGACTCGCTGTCGTTTTCGGACATAGCGTCGTTTTCGGACTTGGCGTCATTTTCAGACTTGTTGTGCTGATGACGTCGTTGCCTGGACGTGTTGCGCTGATAACGTCGTTGCCTGGACGTATTTCTGCTGGCGTCGTTGCGTAGACATAATCTTTCTTTGGCGTCGTTGCGTGAACATAATCGCGATGGCGTCGTTGCTGGACATGTTCTTGATGGCGGCGTTGCACGGGCGTATTCTTTGTTGGCGTCGTTGCGTAGATGCAATATTGATGGCGTCATTGCGTAGACGAAATGCTGATGACGTCGTTGGGTGGACGTAGCTGGTGGCGTCGTTGCGTAGACGCAATGCTGGTGACGTCGTTGCCTGGACGTGTTGATGCTGATAACGTCGTTGTCCGGACGTGTTGCTGATAACGTCGTTGCCTAGACGTATTGCTGCTAGCGTCATTGCGTAGACATAATGATGATAACGTCGTTATGCGGGCGTGTTCTTGATGGCGTCGTTACTGGGCGTATAATCGCGATGGCGTCGTTACGGGCGTGTAATCGCGATGACGTCGTTTCCTGGACGTATTATTGCTGGCGTCATTGCGTAGACATAATGTTGATAACGTCGTTGACTGGACGTGTTGCTGATGACGTCGTTGCCTGGACGTATAATGCTGATGACGTCGTTGCCTGGACGTGTAATGCTGATGACGTCGTTGCCTGGACGTGTTGCTGTTGGCGTCGTTGTGTAGACGTAATGCTGCTGGCGTCATTGCGTAGACATAATGTTGATGACGTCGTTGCCTGGACGTGTTGCTGCTGGTGTCGTTACGTAGACGTAATTTTGCTGGCATCGTTGCGTAGACATAATGCTGATAACGTCGTTGCCTGGACGTGTTGCTGATGATCCCGTAGAATAAATGTTTTTGCACGCTAAGTTTGAGAAAAATTAGTGTATACCTGTTAAAACAAAATGATAAATATATATGAGAAATGCAATTCTATGGGTAGAGATGTCGTCCCTGATATGCAAGATGATGTGAATACTGAGACGTTGTCCTTGCACGAACATACTAAATGCCGCAACTGATGAGTTGTCATGATGCCTTTGTTGTGTGCGATGCGTGAGTTGCAAATTTGACTTTACTCCCGAGCTGATGCGCTAGACTTTGTTGTGGATTTTGAACTTTGATTGTTGATCGTCGATGTCCCTTTCTGCTTATGCTGCATTTTTCTGCCTGCGCTCAAAGAAAATTTGTGAGTTTTGGGGGGGTCGATTCGTATTGACTTTGCGGCCTTGGTCCCTCCTGTCCATGTGCCTGATTTGTTTGGACCCGTAACCCCTGTCTGATCTCTTTGAGATGTTTGGTAGCGTCCCAAAAGTATTTTCCAAAACGAAACATTTTTATGAGGTTTGCACAAAACATCTTTTAGAAATAAACATTTATATGACATGCGGATAACGTGTAAAATCCTTGTCGAATTTTCTGAATATGACACGTATTATGACCAAACGAACATCTTTTGGAGTCCTTATTATGATCTCTCCATGGTGCGTAAAATTGTCCCAGTTTCGTTATGCGGGCGTGTGGGCGAGACTTAACTCTGGCGGGAATTGCTCATATCACTTTTGGAATAACCAAACATATTCTGTTACACGCGGGCTAATGGGAAGACTTCTAATGGTGTGACCGAAGCCGATTTAGGCCGCCTACGTATCCCCATGAGGGAATCAGGTCATGACGTAGTTCATTACAAGTGAAATTTGATAAAGCTAAAATTTTCTAAATGTGGGACCGAGGCCGATGTGGCCGCCTACGTATCCGCCAAGGGAATCAGGTCGAACGTAGTTCAAATTACAAGTAAAGGGGCTTTTTAATTTGAAGCGGCGAGACCCTATATGGGTTCTTATGCATATCCCCCCGAGGGAATGCAACTTTTACAATGTAAAGGGAATTACATGGAAAACAAATGCTCCTAAACGTAATATCTCTTTACCGCATCTGCGTTGATAGCTTTAGGCCATACTTCGCCGTCCATCTCAACTAAGATTAAAGCTCATCCACTTATACTCGATGAACCATGTAGGGCCCCTGCCAATTAGGTGCGAACTTTCCTTTAGCTTCGCTTTGATTCGGAAATATGCGTTTCAAAACCAATTGTCCCGGCTTGAATAACCTTGGCCTTACTCTTTTGTTAAAAGATTTAGCCATTCTGTTCTGATAAAGCTGCCCATGACAGACTGCATCCAACCTCTTTTCGTCAATCAGCATCAGCTGCTCACAACGATCTTGTATCCATTCGGCTTCGCTCAACTCGGCTTCTTGGATAATTCTCAACGATGGTATTTCCACCTCTGCTGGTAGCACAACTTCTGTTCCATAGACCAAAAGATATGGCGTTGCCCCGGTAGAAGTCCGGATTGTTGTGCGATAACCCAAAAGCGCAAAAGGCAAATGCTCATGCCAATGTTTGTAGTTGTTGATCATCTTGCGCAATATCCTCTTGATGTTCTTGTTGGCCGCTTCTACTGCTCCATTCATCTGAGGCCGATACGAAGTGGAATTACGGTGAGTGATCTTAAAATTCCCACATATCTCACCCATCAAGTTACTGTTGAGATTGGTTCCGTTATCGGTTACAATCGACTCCGGAATTCCACATCGGCAAATGATGTTGTTGCGAACGAAGTCAACTACTACCTTCTTCGTCACTGATCTGTGTGATGATGCTTCTACCCATTTAGTGAAATAGTCAATTGCTACGAGGATGAATCTGTGCCCATTTGAGGCAGCGGGTTCGATAGGGCCGATGACATCCATGCCCCAAGCTGCGAATGGCCAAGGAGAACTTGTCACATTAAGTTCATTCGGAGGTACTCGAATCAAATCCCGTGAATCGCGCTGAGCATTTTACGCACAAAGCGGATACAATCCGTTTCCATCGTCATCCAAAAATAACCTGCTCGCAGAATCTTTTTCGCCAAAGTGAAGCCGTTCATATGAGGTCCGCATGTCCCTCCGTGTATCTCTTCTACTAGCTTGCTCGCCTCTTGAGCATCGACACATCTCAATAAGCCCAGATCTGGAGTCCTTCGGTATACAACCTCCCCATTAAAAAAGAAATGGTTTGCAATCTTCGAAGTGTTTTCTTCTGAATGTTGGTTATGCCTTCCGGATACTCTCCTGCTTTGAGGTATCTTTTGATGTCATGGTACCATGGATTCCCGTCTATCTCCTCATCTATATGAGAGCAATAAGCCGACTGTTCCAGCACACTCATTGTGATCGGATCGATGTAATTCTTGTCCGGATGTTGAATCATGGAGGATAAGGTTGCCAATGCGTCAGCGAATTCATTCTGGATCCTTGGGACATGATTAAATTCCATATTGCTGAACTTCTTCTGCAATTCCTTCACACAATGCAGGTAGGGGAGTATCTTCATATTCTTGGTTGCCCATTCACCCTGCATGGAAATCTGAGCTTCGCGGAGATCGGATAATGCTGACCTGTTTCTGAAACCAAAACTGCTCCAATGCCAACTCCCCTGAAGTTTGCCGCTCCGTCGAAAAACATCCTCCAACCTGGGTAATCCTCTGAGATATCTTCTCCGACAAATAATATCTCCTCATCAGGGAAATAGGTTCGAAGGGGCTCGTATTCCTCATCGACCGGGTTCTCAGCAAGATGATCAGCTAATGCCTGCCCATTTATAGCTTTCTGTGTGACGTACACGATATCAAACTCGCTCAACATAATTTGCCATTTTTCTAGTTTTCCGGTGGGCATGGGCTTCTGAAGGATGTACTTAAGCGGGTCCATCATTGAAATAAGATAAGTGGTGTATGCTGATAGATAATGCCTGAATTTCTGGACGACCCAAGTTAATGCGCAGCAAGTACGTTCTAGCAGAGTGTAACGAGCTTCGTACGCTGTGAACTTCTTACTCAAATAATATATGACATGCTCCTTTTTCCCTGTTTCATCGTGTTGCCCCAACACGCATCCAAAAGCATTTTCTAATACAAACAAATAGAGTAGCAAAGGTCTTCCCGGTTCTGGCGGTACTAAAACTGGCGGATTAGAAAGGTACTATTTGATTCTATCAAAAGCCTGCTGGCAATCTGTCGTCCATTTGGTAGCTGCATACTTTTTCCACAATTTGAATATCAGCTCGCATATCACGGTAGACTGAGCTATGAACCTGCTGATGTAGTTGAGACGACCAAGGAAGCTCATTACGTCCTTTCTGCTTTTAGGAGGAGGTAACTCTTGAATGGCTTTTATTTTCGAGTGGTCTAACTCAATCCCTTTCTTACTCACTATAAAACCCAACAGCTTCCCAGCGGGAACGCCATATACACACTTTGTAGGATTCAGTTTCAGATTATACTGTCTTAGCCGCTCGAAGAACTTCTTCAAGTTTGCCAAATGGCCCTCCGCTTTTCGCGATTTGATGATGACATCGTCCACATAGACCTCAATTTCCTTATGAATCATGTCATGAAAGATGGTAGTCATGGCTCTCATGTAGGTAGCGCCCGCGTTCTTGAGACCGAACAACATTACTCGATAATAGTACACCCCCCTATGGGGTAGTGACTGCTGTCTTTTCTGCGTCCTCCTCCGCCATGAAGATCTGATGATAACCGGCAAAACAGTCGACGAACGACTGTAGTTCATGTTTCGCACAATTGTCGATGAGTATATGAATGTTTGGAAGAGGAAAGTCATCCTTCGGACTAGCTCTGTTGAGGTCCCTATAATCCACGCAGACTCAGACCCTTCCATCTTTCTTCTTTATCGGCACGATATTTGCTAACCAAGTAGGGTACTTTGCAACCCGAATTACCTTTGCGTCGAACTGTTTAGACACCTCTTCTTTGACCTTCAAACTCATGTCTGGTTTGATCTTTCTTGGCCTTTGTTTTACGGGAAGATAAGATGGCTCAATAGGCAACCTGTGTGCGACGATATCCGTACTCAAACCTGGCATGTCATCTGTTACACCCCGTAGTTCATGTCATGCTTATGAGAACGTACGAAAAGAATTAAGTTTTAAATTTTAGAATGATGGGTTGACGGAATGTTTCGGACGGGTTGTTAGTCAACTTTGAGGCGGTTTATGTTCCGTTACATTGAGAGTTCCTAGGTGTTTCAAAGGCCTAGTACGTAGTTCGTTGAGTCTAGTTTCCAATGCAACCAATCGTTCGTCGATATGATATCGGAGTAGAAAGTTATGGAAATTACAAGTTCGGTCTTGTTGTTGGCGATAATGAATTTTCGGGCCGCATGTGCGGCGCCGGATGCCTTTTGTCACGACCTTGGACGTGGATCGGTGTTTGCCTCAGCACTTGTGATACAACATCAGAGAAAACCAGCGGAAATAAACTCACAAACAAGAAACCATATAGAATATGAACAGCTAACCCAAATGGCTTTTTCAGAACATAAATATAACAAAAACTGAACAGTTACATCCTTAACAACCCAATGTATAGCAGGACTACAGGCATCTAAGAATGTGTAACCACTATGACGGGACAGGGCCCCGTCATACCCCTGAATGTACATAATATCTACAACATCAGGGAGAACCGTACCAAAGGTCAAGCAGGTGGTGGATCCTCATTCTTAGGATCTTTGCTCAGGCGTCAGAAACTCCATTTCTCCGGAGGCTTGACTTTTGGTACGGTTCTCCCTGATGTTGTAGATATTATGTACATTCAGGGGTATGACGGGGCCCTGTCCCGTCATAGTGGTTACACATTCTTAGAGGTCTGTAGTCCTGCTATACATTGGGTTGTTAAGGATGTAAGTGTTCAGTTTTTGTTATATTTATGTTTACGGAAAGGTAGTCATTTTGGGTTAGCCTGTTTCATATTCTATATGGTTTCTTGTTTGTGAGTTTATTTCCACTGGTTTTCTCTGAGGTTGTATCACAAGGGTGCCCAGGGTAAGGCACCAGTCACGGGTCCGAGGTCGGGTCGTGACAAAAGTGGTATCAGAGCAGTTAATCCTCGGAAAGGGTCTACAGGCCGTATCTAGTAGAGTCTTGATTATCGGTGTGTTGTGCACCACATCTATAATCAGGAGGCTACAGGATATTTAGGATTGGTTTCCATTCTTTCACTCTAAGATCGTGCAATAGACATGTGTTATAGGTTGAACTCCCTCTGACATATTTTTATGTATCAGTTATGCCTCCACGCAAGGCAACCGCGGCCCAGAAGGGCAAGGCAGCTGAGGGAGCTGCTAGTAGGACACAGAGGGTTACGAGGGCACAGGCCCAGTCTTTACCTGAGATGATGTTTCGGACGGCGAGTTCCACGACGTCGCCAACCCCAGCAGAGTTCGGAGCGGCGAATGCTCATCGACACCACGGTACTGAGCCTCCAGCCATACGGCCAGAGCAGAGGATATGGGCTACAAGGAGATGGCCCAGTTATTAGCCAGGATCGTGGCTAGGCAGGAGGACAGACGGGAGACAGCGGTTCCGGTTGTACCCGTAGTTCACCCCAGATCTGATAGCTCGAGACTTTGGGACTTTTTGAGTTGCAGCCCACCAGAGTTCTATGGGTCGAGGCCTGAGGATGATCCTCAGGAGTTTATCCGACAGTTACAGCGGATCATGAGAGTGATCAAGGCCTCGGAGACAGAGTCGGTAGTATTGGGTTCACATCGGCTGCGTGATACTGCAGTTGACTAGTTTGATTCATGGGAACTGTCCCGGGGGGAGCATGCGCTTCCAGCTGTTTGGGACGAGTTCTCAGAGGCGTTTCTTAGCCATTTCTTGCCTCCGCAGATGAGGAGAGCTCGGGCCGATAGATTTCTGACGTTGAGACAGAGTGGGCGGACGGTCCGGGAGTACAACGTAGAGTTTGACTCGTTGGCTCGGTATGTACCCACTTTAGTAGCAGACATGGAGGACAGAGTGCACCGCTATGTCACAGGGCTCGATGATTACTTAGCAGAAAGTTGCACGGGGGAAGCTCTTCAGCCGGGCATGGACATTGCCCGCATGCAGGCTTATGCACTTGGGTGTGAGGAACGTAGGGGCCGACGGATTGATAGGTATCAACAGAAGAGGGCCAGGACAGCAGGGTCCTCTGGTAGTTTTCGAGGTAGACAACCTCAGTAACAGACCAGATTTGCACCTCAGCCGGTTCAAAGCGCTCCTCCACCGTCTTCCGGCGCCCAGGTATTCGGGGCGTGACAAGGCTCCGTGGCTTCGGTTCCCGGAGGAATCGA
The DNA here is from genome assembly GCA_029844215.1 of Przewalskia tangutica. Classification (NCBI taxonomy): domain Eukaryota; kingdom Viridiplantae; phylum Streptophyta; class Magnoliopsida; order Solanales; family Solanaceae; genus Przewalskia; species Przewalskia tangutica. The sequence continues at coordinate 93,625,329 of CM056724.1, read as the reverse complement.
GTTCCGGAAAGCGAGGCCACCTATGCCTCGGTGTGGTCGATGTGGTGATTACCATCATGGGGGGTTTCGTGTTCCTCCAGGAGCTTGTTACTCTTGTGGACAGCAGGGCCATTTGAAGAGAGATTGTCCGACCAGAGGCGGCGGGAATATTATGGTTCATCCGACCGGCCGCTTTGGATCTTCGCCTTGGTGGTCGCGCCGAGGCGTGGTATTCACGGACCGAGCCGCGCAGGGTCGTGGTGGGGTCCTGGGCCCACGTCCTCAGAACCGCATTTATGCTATGTCCAGCCGTCAGGACCAGGAGGCGTCACCAGATGTCGTCACAGGTACATTATTGGTTTCATGCTGTGATATATAAGCTTTGATAGATCCAGGTTCTACCTTGTCCTATATATCTCCTCATATTGCTGGTAGAATAGGGATAGAGCCCGAGTCCATGAAACCTTTTGAGGTGGCTACGCCAGTAGGTGATTTGGTGGTAGCTGAGCGGGTATATTGTCACGACCCGAACCCGGGCCCGTGACTGGTGCCTTACCCCGGGCACCCAAGTAGACATACATCAGAGTAATCAGCGGAATATAAAACACAACATGAAACAATGTAGAAGAGACACAGTTTATCTGAAGAAAAGTTGCCTTTCGGCATATATATAAAAACTAAAATCCGAACAGTTACATCCTTTTTACAAACTCTGCCCACAACAGTACTACAGACCTCTAAGAATGTTATAACAACAATGGCGGGACAGGGCCCCGCCATACCCCTGAATGTAAGTACCTACAACGACAGGGGACTATACCAAAGATAAGCCTCCGAAGAAACGGAGCTTCCCAAAACGCTGAACTGTGATCCTAGGAGCGGGGATCAACGGCTGGTGTACTTCTACCTGCGGCATGAACGCAGCCCCCCGAAGGAGGTCAGTACAACAGGTACCAAGTATGTGAAACTGAAAATACTGTAAATGAAATCATAGTAGTCTATATAAAGCAGGAGACATGTATGATAACCAAACTACAGTTCACAATAAATAAGCAGTCATGTCAAGTCAGGGACTCACGCCCTTAAAGTCATCACTCAAATATAACTATGGGTCTCACGCCCACAACATCAATCATGCCCGTGGAATACCTTCCTCACTGCCGGCAGTTTATGATATAAAAGCACCAAGGAATACACATGAACACCAGGTCCCACCTGTGTCATAATAAAACCGTACGGGGTAAGTACGAAGGCATAGCCGACTACTAAAACCCACAGTACCAACAAGGTCATAACTGTATCATGAGATCTGTCTAGACCGCCACATGATCGAAGCTGGCCACTCGCCCGCAGTATCTAATGTGCGCGTCTAGTCCTGGAACTTCCCGCAGCTCCGCATAGGCCACCCCAATGGCCCGCATGAGGTATTCCCCGCATCGAGGGTAGCTACTCCCCGGCAACGTCCTGGACTCGCAGTCCGCATGGCCACATAGACCGCATGACCATAAAGGCCGCACACTAACCTGGAACTCTCGTAGCTCCGCATAGGCCACCTGGACCCGCATGAGGTATCTCGAATCATAGTCACACAGACTGCCTGAGGCTACCCCGCATCGGAGGGCAGCTTAACCCCCGGGATCAAGTCAAGGTGAGTGATATAATACTAACATAACAGCTTATCGTTAAACAACATAAGCACAATCAAGGGAAACCCCCTTACACAACATTACAAGACACTAACACACGTAGCATCCTAACATGTTTATTTATCGAACCAACAAGAAAGTATTACAAGGCTATCACAAACCAACATAGTCAAGTTATTCACACAAGGCACTTTCTACTTTATGTCAACAAGTTCGGGTTTTTATCCCCAAAGTACTTCATACATTAATTTTAAAAGATTCGTTTCTTTCACAAGAGTCACACAATACTCGTAGTATAAAATAGAGTGACTATCTTTTTAAGTAAACCAAAACACTTCCTTTTGTAAAATCAAGTAACAACATTATTTTCCAAACATTCAAGTTTGCCTAATTTCAAATGCTCAAGTTTCTCATTTTCGAAAGGTTTCGTGGTTCATAGTCTTAATTACTTAAGAATATAATTCTCTTTTAAATAATTTGAGAAACATATGCCTTATATGTGAGTAGGTTATTCTTGTTCATAATCAATCTTATTAAAGCAGCCATGATCTAGGAAATGTAATATCATTTTGTCTCATCTTAGCTTCTATGCAGATGGAGGTTTCTACTGGTTTTAATAATACTTAATTAGTCAATATATTTCCCTTTATTAGCGCTGCTGTGGTTTGTTCGATACTTATTCTGATTTCCAAATCAAGAAACATTGTTCCTTTTAAAAACCAAGTACTCATTACTCACGAATGAGGTTTCACACTTTTAACAAAATTCATATTAATTTAATTAAGTCAAGTCTCTTATCTTTTAAGATCAAGTCTCTTAACTTCTAAAATCAATAAACCATTCTTTTTATCTCTCTTAAGTCGTCATACCTAACTTCCCATAAAGCTAGTATAACTCTTAAGCTTTTAAAACTTTTAAAACCAAGTGTTACTCTTCTTTAAAAAAGGTTCCTTAACTCTCTTGAAATACTTCAAGATTCTTATTATTCAGGCTTAAGTCAAAAGACATTGCCGTAAAACTACGTTCAGTTAACACACGTACGTCTACCGTACTAAATATATTCATTTTAAAATATCATGCTCAAGAGGATAGGAAGAATCACATACCTCGCGACGATTATCGACTATTAGCAAAACACTCCACCGCTATTACCCGGCTAGCCTTGTCCACCTTCCAAGTAGATCACGCTACTCGCAGTACTTCAACCTATAACGGTTATATAAGTCTATCAATGTCTAGACTACTCTGAAGAACATTCTAAGCAGAGGCTTCTCTATTCTATGGAAAATTGGCGATTTCCTACCACAAACTTCACATGCTCATCAGAATACAAATTCCTATGTAAGTACAGTTCAATTCTCTTCTTATATACCTTCTTTGTATATAACTTATACTTAATTCTTATACTTCAACAGTATGCAAACTTTAATTACAAAAGGGGGACAAGATATTTACCTCGATAAGCCCATAATTATCCAAGTTTTAATGTCGATCCTGAGCAACGTTTAGCTCCTACTCTGGGCGCTCCAACCCGCTCCAAACAACCCTTAGAAGTTCTACGCAACTTCTACTTAACACTTCAACCGACTATGAAGGTTTTTCTTAGGGTTTCGGTTTTGAGACTAAAAGGACAAAAGGTAGTATTTCCGGGTTCTACGTATAGAGGTAACTTTGGAATACTACAAGGTATAAGGCTAAGGTATTTTGGAATAGTAACAATACTTGGAGAGTATTTCTCTACCAATGGGGGGGGGGGGGGGTATGTTTGGACGAGAGCAATTTCCAAGGGAAGGGGGGGTGTGTCTCGGCTAGGACACTACAAAGGGGGAGGGGGTGGTTTCGGCCAAGGCCTTCTCAAGGGGGAGGGGAGGCTTGGACGAGAACTACTAAAAAGGGGGAAGGGATTTTTAAGACTTGGAAATGTCTAAGTGTGGATGAAGAAGTTCATCAACTAAGGGGGGTATTTATAGGCCAACCAATGGCCAAGATGAATCCAAGTGGTAGGCAAGTGTATGGTGGAGATTTGCACAAGTGCACCCTATCCTACTCCACAAATCCCTCACAAACATTGACCCAAGTTTTAGGCCACAAAACAAGCCACAAAATCTTGCCAAGAACGTGCAACCCTTCGGCCAACTTGACCGCCCACTTGAGGGTGACAAGTGTCGCCCTCTCGTTGGTCCAAAATATTTCATCTCTCGGAAAAATCCGCAAAAATTATAATTGATATAGCCGTAATTTTCCCTACGCAAGTTTTGGAAAACGTTTCGTCGGAAAACAATTCGTTTTGGTAGTTGTGCACAAAATTTTCGATCCTTGCCTATCTTAAGGCTAACACTTTCGTACGTACGTCCTTACATACATACTCAGGAAATATGGGGTATAACATTCTCCCCTCCTTAGAAACATTCGTCCCGAATGTTCCTTCTCGATACAGATAACGATAACGTTCCACTTAACATATGCTCACTTCTTCCCTTACTCGTCGTACCCTCCTCGTACACTCGAACTCTTTCTCATAACTTACCACATTTGCGCATCGCTTCGGTTCCCAAAATCTCGGTTACTATCTCCAACTTGGTCATCATTAATCGGGAACACTGGATGGATCTCCGATACTTTTCCGAACATAACAACTGAAAGACCGGACGTCGCTTCCTACGTCGGACGGTAATGCCAACTTATAGGCAACCCGCCTATTCTTCACATGATCCAAACGCCCAAGTATCTCAGGCTAAGTTCCCTCTGTTTTCCAAAACTCGTCACACCCTTTCCGGGGTGGTACCTTCAAGAGTACCGACCGTCAACCTGAACTTTAAGTGTCGACGTCGATTATCCGCATGACTTCTGTTGACCCTGAGCTGCCAATAACCTTTCTTGGATAAGCTTCACCCTACTCACATCCTGCTGAACAAGTATGAACCTACTAGCTGAACCGTGCCAACATCGAACCAATCGATCGGCAACCTACACTTCCGCCCAAACGAGGCCTCACAAGGCACCCTCCGAATATTGAAATGGTAGCTATAAAACACTCCCTCAATAGGAGGCAACAATCCTCACAGCTACCCCTGAAATCCAAACACCGCCCGAGGCGAATGCGAGCATCGAGACTCACCTGAATCCCTAATCCTGCCTGGTAAAACTTCCAGAAAAAGAAATAGCCGCAACCTGGGCTCCACTGCCTGACATAAGGTGAAAGCAGGCACCTCGTGCAGCCTTACAACCTTCCTGACATAACATCACGCATAACCCTTTGCCGAGTAAACGGTCTCGACTAAAAGACAAGATGGGCTGACCTCATCGGCCCGACTACTGGTCGAACGCATCCACGAACTCGTACGATAGTTAACTAAACTTGGGCCTAACACCCTCGTGACCCTACCACAAAGCGGAACCACCACAAACTGACCCCACCACAATACAGGCCGCGGGTTGACCCACAATTGGTCCGCAACCCGACCCGCTATTACGCAAAACTCTTGTTCCCCGATCCGGAACAATCTCATAATCAAGTCACGAAAACCTAGTGGTCTTCTTAGATCAACTACCCTCTTTCCTTTCACACTACACAGGGACTTATCACACAAACATATCTCACATGAACTATGCACTCCAATAAGGGTCAAACATAAAATAAATCTTTTACTCAAGATGACCTCACATCTAAGGTCTCTACGTATAATATTCTAAGGCTCATAATTAACACAATGCTATCTGAACATAACACTTAAAATATACTCATCTTATCACACATACTAATCTCTAGAGGGTTAAGGATATACCAGATTCATCGCTTCACTCCTTTGTCGCTCTAGTCAATCCCGCCTGTTGGGCGATACTAGGGGCGTGATGAACTAGCCACCGATCCCGGTCGAATCTCTACATCCGCGCCACCTCTGGTCGGACAAATTCTCGCAAAATGGACCTGCTGGCCGCAAGCATAACAAGCTGTCGAAGAAGCACGACACTTCCTAAAATGACATATACCACAACGGCCACACCGAGGTGGGGGTGGCCTCCTCTGGCTAACACCCCTTCCTCTCCGAACCACTGACTCCGCAACTGACCTGGTAGACCGAGTCCTCCTACTAGGACATCTTTTCGACACACGGCTCGACGCCGCAGTAAAACAAGTACCAACAAAAAGACGACATTCCCGATGGCGTCACGCACTGCGTGAACACCGAGGGAAAATCGATCCGGCCGGGTCAAAACCTACGTGTTTAGCCGCGAACTAGCGACCACGAGCTCGACCAACTCCTACATACCCCGAACGCCCCGAACCCCGCGGAGAACCACTCAGATCGGGCGGAGGCGCATAACCAATCTCCCGCCGGAAGGTCCGCCGAAAGTTACCAAAGGACCTGCTGCTCGCCCTCTTCTCGCCGATCTTGGTTAACCCGTCGATCCCTACATTTCTACTGCTTGGCATAAGCTCAGACGCAGCCATGCTCATGCCTCGATCAAGAGCTACTTGCACACCCCTTTCTTAGATATTCATCAAGGCCCGCGATAAATCGATACATAAAATACACTCGTTGCTAAATCCATAGCTAGAAAGCGGTCGCTCTTTGCAATCCATACTTCGCCATCGGTCGTGGAACCGGGCGTTCAAATATCATGGCCGCAGAGGAATCGCCGCCGTTAGACTCTTTGGGATCGCGACGTCGCATAACTCCCCGAATGAAGCACCAACTCAGGTGATGGTTGGGCTTGTACCCTGGTAACCTCTCGTTTACTCGCGCCTCCTGCCGCCTTGCTCTTCGCCCGGCCGTTTTACGCGAGGCATAATCGGTAAGGAAAGAAATACGTTAGAGGTCCAACTTATAACACGCCTCTAAGGCACGATCTCGAGTGAGAAGAATGGAAACCAATCCTAAATATCCTATAGCCTCTCGATTATTGGTGTGGTGCACAACACACCGATAATCAAGACTTACTAGATACGGTCAGTAGACACTTTCCGAGGATTAATCGCTCGATACCACTTTTGTCACTACCAACCTGCCCGTGATCGTGCCTTACCCGCACCCAAGTAGACATACATCGAGTAATCGGAATATAAAACACAACATGAAACAATGTAGAAGAGACACGTTTATCTCAAGAAAAGTTGTCTTTTCGGCATATATATAAAAACTAAAATCCGAACAGCTACATCCTTTTACAAACTCGCCACAACAGATTACTACTGCACCTCTAAGAATGTTATAACAACAATGGCGGGACAGGTTCGCCATACCCTGAATGTAAGTACCTACAACGACAGGACTATACGAAAGATAAGCCTCAAGAAACGGAGCTTCCCAAAACGCCGAATCGTGATCCTAGGAGCGGGGATCAACGGCCAGTGTACTTCTACCGCAGATGAACGCAGCCTCAAGGAGGTCAAGACAACAGTACCAAGTATGTGAAATCAAAATATCAGAAATGAAATCATAGTAGTCCATATAAAGCGGAGACATGTATGATAACCAAACTACGATTCACAATAAATAAGCGATATGTCAAGTCGTGACTCACGCCCTTAAAGTCATCACTCAAATATAACTATGGGTCTCACGCCCACAACATCAATCATGCCCGTGGAATACCTTCCTCACTGCCGGCAGTTTATGATATAAAAGCACCAAGGAATACACATGAACACCGTGTCCCACTGTGTCATAATAAAACCGCACGGTAAGTCTGAAGGCATAGCCGACTACTAAAACCCACGCATTCAACAAGGTCAAAATCAGATTATGAGATCTGTCTAGACCGCCACATGATCGAAGCTGGCCACTCGCCCGCATATCTAATGTGCGCGTCTAGTCCTGGAACTTCCCGCAGCTCCGCATAGGCCACCCCAATGGCCCGCATGAGGTATTCCACGCATCGAGGGTAGCTACTCCCGAACGCCCCGACTCGCATCCGCGTGGCCACATAGACCGCATGACCATAAAGGCCGCACACTAACCTGGAACTCTCGTAGCTCCGCATAGGCCACCTGGACCCGCATGAGGTATCTCGAATCATAGTCACACAGATCGCCCGAGGCTACCCCAGACGGAGGCGCCTAACCCCGGATCAAGTCAAGGTGAGTGATATAATACTAACATAACAAACTATCGTTAAACTACATAAGCACAATCAAGGAAACCCCTTACACAACATTACAAGACACTAACACACGTAGCATCCTAACATGTTTATTTATCAAACCAACAAGAAAGTATTACAAGGCTATCACAAACCAACATAGTCAAGTTATTCACACAAGGCACTTTCTACTTTATGTCAACAAGTTCGGGTTTTTATCCCCAAAGTACTTCATACATTAATTTTAAAAGATCCGTTTCTTTCACAAGAGTCACACAATACTCGTAGTATAAAATAGAGTGACTATCTTTTTAAGTAAACCAAAACACTTCCTTTTGTAAAATCAAGTAACAACATTATTTTCCAAACATTCAAGTTTGCCTAATTTCAAATGCTCAAGTTTCTCATTTTCGAAAGGTTTCATGGTTCATAGTCTTAATTACTTAAGAATATAATTCTCTTTTAAACAATTTGAGAAACATATGCCTTATATGTGAGTAGGTTATTCTTGTTCATAATCAATCTTATTAAAGCAGCCATGATCTAGGAAATGTAATATCATTTTGTCTCATCTTAGCTTCTATGCAGATGGAGGTTTCTACTGGTTTTAATAATACTTAATTAGTCAATACATTTCCCTTTATTAGCGCTGCTGTGGTTTGTTCGATACTTATTCTGATTCAAATCAAGAAACATTGTTCCTTTTAAAAACCAAGTACTCATTACTCACGAATGAGGTTTCACACTTTTTAACAAAATTCATATTAATTTAATTAAGTCAAGTCTCTTATCTTTTAAGATCAAGTCTCTTAACTTCTAAAATCAATAAACCATTCTTTTTATCTCTCTTAAGTCGTCATACCTAACTTCCCATAAAGCTAGTATAACTCTTAAGCTTTTAAAACTTTTAAAACCAAGTGTTACTCTTCTTTAAAAAAGGTTCCTTAACTCTCTTGAAATACTTCAAGATTCTTATTATTCAGGCTTAAGTCAAAAGACATTGCCGTAAAACTACGTTCGCTAACACACGACGTCACCGCATTACTAAATATATTCCTTTTAAAATATCATGCTCAAGAGGATAGGAAGAATCACATACCTCGCGACGATTATCGACTATTAGCAAAACGCTCCACCGCTATTACCCGGCTAGCCTTGTCCACCTTCCAAGTAGATCACTCTACTCGCAGTACTTCAACTTATAACGGTTATATAAGTCTATCAATGTCTAGACTACTCTGAAGAACATTCTAAGCAGAGGCTTCTCTATTCTACGGAAAATTGGGCAGCACTTTCCTACCCGTCAAACTTCACAAGTCTCATCAGAATACAAATCCATGTAAGTACAGTTCAATTCTCTTCTTATATACCTTCCTTGTATATAACTTATACTTAATTCTTATACTTCAACAGTATGCAAACTTTAATTACAAAAGGGGGACAAGATATTTACCTCGATAAGCCCATAATTATCCAAGTTTTAATGTCGATCCTGAGCAATGTTTAGCTCCTACTCTGGGCGCTCCAACCCGCTCCAAAAAACCCTTAGAAGTTCTACGTAACTTCTACTTAACACTTCAACCGACTATGAAGGTTTTTCTTAGGGTTTCGTTTTTGAGACTAAAAGGACAAAAGGTAGTATTTCCGGGTTCTACGTATAGAGGTAACTTTGGAATACTACAAGGTATAAGGCTAAGGTATTTTGGAATAGTAACAATACTTGGAGAGTATTTCTCTACCAAAGGGGGGGGGGTATGTTTGGACGAGAGCAATTTCCAAGGGAAGGGGGTGTGTGTCTCGGCTAGGACACTACAAAGGGGGAGGGGGTGGCTTCGGCCAAGGCCTTCTCAAGGGGGAGGGGAGGCTTGGACGAGAACTACTAAAAAGGGGGGAGGGATTTTTAAGACTTGGAAATGTCTAAGTGTGGATGAAGAAGTTCATCAACTAAGGGGGGTATTTATAGGCCAACCAATGGCCAAGATGAAGCCAAGTGGTAGGCAAGTGTATGGTGGAGATTTGCACAAGTGCACCCTATCCTACTCCACAAATCCCTCACAAACATTGACCCAAGTTTTAGGCCACAAAACAAGCCACAAAATCTTGCCAAGAACGTGCAACCCTTCGGCCAACTTGACCGCCCACTTGAGGGTGACAAGTGTCGCCCTCTCGTTGGTCCAAAATATTTCATCTCTCGGAAAAATCCGCAAAAATTATAATTGACATAGCCGTAATTTTCCCTACGCAAGTTTTGGAAAACGTTTCGTCGGAAAACAATTCGTTTTGGTAGTTGTGCACAAAATTTTCGATCCTTGCCTATCTTAAGGCTAACACTTTCGTACGTACGTCCTTACGTACATACTCAGGAAATACGGGGTATAACATATATAAGGCTTGCCCAGTGACTATATACAGTCGTCAGACCCTAGCCGACTTGATAGAGTTGGATATGACGGACTTTGATGTGATTATGGGTATGGATTGGCTAGCGTCTTGCTATGCCAATGTGGACTGTAGAGAGAGATTGGTATGGTTCCAGTTTCCTGGTGAGCCGGTTATCGAGTGGAAGGAAATCTCATGCGCCGGCGGGTAGGTTTATTTCTTACCTCGAGGCTAGGAAGATGGTGCGGAAGGGTATATCTACCATATGGTTCGGTATTCGACATCGAGGTCGATACCGGACCTTCATCGATTCGGTTGTTAGAGAGTTTCCAGACGTATTCCCAGACGAGCTTACGGGTATCCCTCCTGAGAGGGAGATTGAGTTTTGCATTGATATGTATCCAGATACTCGACCGATATCTATTCCCCCATACAGGATGACACATGCTGAGTTGAGGGAATTGAAAGACCAGCTGAAAGATTTGCTGGAAAAAGGCTTTATCTGACCTAGTGTTTCTCCCTGGGGAGCGCCAGTGTTATTTGTAAAGAAGAAGGATGGGATGCTGCGTATGTGTGTTGATTACAGGCAGCTGAATAAGGTAACTATCAAGAACAAATATCCCCTCCCCAGGATTGATGATTTGTTTGACCAGTTGCAGGGTGCGAGGTGTTTCTCCAAGATAGACATGCGGTCTGGTTATCATCAGGTGCAAGTTAGAGAGGCAGATATCCCAAAGACTGCATTCAGGACACGGTATGGGCACTATGAGTTCCGGTGATGTCTTTCGGGTTGACCAACGCCCCAGCAGTATTCATGGATTTGATGAACAGGGTGTTCAAGCCATTCTTGGATATGTTCGTTATAGTATTCATTGATGATATCCTGGTTTATTCGCGCACAGATCAGGAGCATGCAGATCATTTGAGGGCGGTATTGGGAGTCCTCAGGGACCGACAGTTGTATGCCAAGTTCTCGAAATGCGAGTTTTGGTTGGCTTCAGTGGCTTTCTTAGGGCATGTTATCGGGGCCGATGGTATTCGGGTTGATACAACAAAGATTGAGGCAGTCAAGACTTGGCCTAGACCCACTACACCGACGGAGGTGCGCAGCTTTTTGGGCCTTGCAGGTTATTATCGGAGATTTGTGGAGAAGTTTGCTTCCATTTCAGCACCTTTGACTAGGCTGACTCAGAAAGCAGCCATGTTCCGGTGGACGGATGCTTGTCAGGAGATTTTTCAGTTACTGAAGGATAAATTGACGACCGCCCCAGTTCTTACTCTTCCAGAGGGTTTAGACGGATATGTGGTTTATTGTGATGCGTCGGGTGTCGGGCTCGGGTGCGTGCTGATGCAGCACGGTAAAGTTATAGCTTACGCATCTCGACAGCTCAGGAAGCATGAGAAGAACTATCCCACACATGACTTAGAGTTGGCAGCAGTGATTCATGCCTTGAAGATCTGGAGACATTATTTATATGGAGTTCATGTGGATATTTACACAGACCACAAGAGTCTCCAGTATATTTTCAGCCAGAGGGAGCTGAACTTGTGGCAGAGACGGTGGTTGGAGCTACTTAAGGATTATGATGTCGATATCCTATACCACCCAGGGAAGGCCAATGTAGTTGCAGATGCCCTTAGTCGCAGATCGATGGGTAGTCTGTCAGGTGTGCAGCCAGAGAAGAGGGGCATGGTCCGCGAGTTACATCAGCTAGCGAGCCTTGGGGTTCGTTTGGTTGGTTCTGACAGTAGTAGGATTCGGGTTCGAGAGGTCGCCGAGTCTTCCATCATCGAGGAGGTGAAGAAGCGACATTATGAGGATCCGATTATGGTGCGGTATCGAGATACAACTCTTCGGGAGGAGAAGAGTCTATTTGAGGTAGCACCTGATGGGGTGCTAAGATTTGAGGGCAGGTTGTGTGTTCCCGATGTGACAGAACTTTGTCAGCAGATTCTGGGGGAAACACATAGTGCTCGTTACTCTATCCGGGGTCGACTAAGATGTACCATGACCTCAGGTGTATATATTGGTGGGATGGCCTGAAGAGGGACGCTGCGGAGTTTGTGGCGCAGTGTCCAAATTGTCAGCAGGTCAAGGTGGAGCACCAGAAGCCTGGTGGGTTGTTGCAGACGATAGAGATTCCGACATGGAAGTGGGAAGTGATCAATATGGACTTTATTACAGGGTTACCTCACACTCAGAGGAAGCATGATTCCATCTGGGTTATTGTCGACAGGCTGACGAAATCAGCCCATTTTCTTCCAGTCAGGACGACTTTTTCGGCCGAGGATTATGCTAGACTGTATATCAGAGAGATTGTGAGACTGCACGGAGTTCCTATATCGATTATTTCAGACAGAGGAGCTCAGTTCACGACTAACTTCTGGAGGTCTTTCCAGAAGGGATTAGGGACACAGGTGAGTCTCAGTACTGCGTTTCATCCTCAGACCGACGGACAGGATGAACTGAGCTACCTCTTGTGGAGTTTGCATATAACAACAGCTACCATTCTAGTATCCAGATGGCGCCTTATGAGGTCTTATACGAGAGGAAGTGCAGGTCACCGATAGGCTGGTTTGAGGTGGGAGAAGTTCAGTTAGTCGGGACAGACTTGATTCAGCAGGCAGTGGATAAGGTGAAGCTTATCCAGGAGCGGTTATTGTCATCTCAGAGTCGACAGAAGTCGTATGCAGATCATCGGCGTCGACACTTGGAGTTTGAGGTGGATGATTGGGTCTTCCTGAGGGTATCACCCATGAAGGGCGTGATGAGGTTTGGGAAGAAGGGGAAAATTAGCCCAAGGTACATTGGGCCTTATCATATTGTCCGTAGGGTAGGAAAGGTTGCCTATGAGTTGGATCTGCCGTCCGATCTGGAGGCAGTACATCCAGTTTTTCATGTGTCTATGTTGCGGAAGTGTATTGGAGATACATCTAGAGTGCACTCGATTTGTGATGTCCAGGTGACAGAGGGGTTATCATATGAGGAGAGACCCATAGCGATACTCGATCGCCAGGTTAGGCGACTGCAGACAAAGGATGTGGCTTCCGTCAAGGTCTTATGGCGGAACGAGAACATGGAAGAAATGACATGGGAAGCAGAGGAGGACATGATAAAGAAGTATTCTCACTTGTTCCCTACACCTCCAGGTAACCCACTTTCCTGCTTATTAGTTTAATTTAGCAATTATGCTTAAGTATTGTTGTGGCCATGTGGAGCGTCTTTAATTGCAAGAAGAATAGTTAAGAGGGTCTATGTCGATATTGTGATTTGAGTAAGTCTAGAAGGAACATTCGGGACGAATGTTTCTAAGGAGGGGAGAATGTTACACCCCGTAGTTCAGGTCATGCTTATGAGAACGTACGAAAGGAATTAAGTTTTAAATTTTAGAATGATGGGTTGACGGAATGTTTCAGACGGGTTATTAGTCAACTTTGAGGCGGTTTATGTTCCGTTACATTGAGAGTTCCTAGGTGTTTCAAAGGCCTAGTACGTAGTTCGTTGAGTCTAGTTTCCAACGCAACCAACCGTTCGTCGATAGGATATCGGAGTAGAAAGTTATGGAAATTACAAGTTCAGTGTGCTGTTGAGAAGTAATGAATTTTCGGTCAGGGGCCGCAGCGCCGCGGAGCCGGACACACTGAAATTTCTCTGAGGTTGCAGCGCCGCGACGTCGGAAGTTCTGAAAGTTCGCGGAGGTTTCAGCGCCGAGGCGGAGTTTTTGCGGAAAACTGAGGAAAAATCAGATATATTCTTTTAAAAAGGTCATGGGAGGGTGACAAGTGTCCTCCCCATCTGATTTTTGCATGTCCTATTTATTGACCAAGTCTTAAAGACTTGGTCATTCTTGAAAGCTCTCCCTTCTCTCTAAAAAGTTCTTCCTTCTCTCTAAAATTCCTCTCCCTTCTCTCTAGAAATTCAAGAAGAAACCTAAGCCTAGAGAAAATTTCAGAAAAGGTGGCAAGGAGGAAACATGTTGACAAGCTTGTAGGAGGTTTGTGGAGGTGATTGTGGAAAGAAGACAAGTGAAATTTGTTGGACCAATTTGGGTAAGCTCTAAGGTAACAATCATTTCTCTTTTGCTAGTAAATTATGTTGTATGTGTGGAAGAAAGGACTTATAGTTGTCAATATTGCCTTTAGAAGTATTGCATATAGGAATTGGATAAGAAATTGGATTAAAGAGGAATTGGATAAGAAGTTATGTTGTTATACCTCAAAAATTGCCAAATTGGACCTTGTAGTTTGTTTAGTTGTTATGTATTGTGGGGCAGAATTTTACACGTCCAAGTTAGGCGTGTAATCCCCTTTGTATTGATTGGATTGTTGAGCCCAAAAGGTGGCGTGTTTGGTTATTGAATTCAGCCTTGAAAAAGGTGGCAAAGTATGTAGAAACAAAAGAAGTGTTGTCCAATTTTCCATAGGAATAAGGGACGTTTCAATTAGAGTGTTCTACGTTGAAGATATAGGCTAATTGACGTATTATGGTCATTATAGGTTGACATACTACGCGTGGTATATTGGACTTGCGAGTGGATTGACCCGAAGAGGTATGTGGAACTTTCCTATCTCTTGAGCATGACTAGTTGCACTTATGTAGTACGGTAGACGTACAAGGCTTTGATATCCCTTACTTGTTTTAAGGATGACCAAGTTTGGTGAGTAAGGGGATTAACTCATTTCTTTAAAAAGTATTAAGGATGTCTTAAGTTTTCAAAGTTAAGAGATTTGAAGTGTTTTAAGTATACGATACTTGTTTCGTTTTAAAAGTATAAGTCCCTTGGATTTAGGGAAAGGTATTTGACTAATGTATAACGTTAATATAACGACTTTATGGAAAGTTGGTTATATTAGCTTTATGGAAGATTAACAAAGAAAGATTTACTCTAAGCAAAATAAGTACGGATAAATGATTTGAATTTGTGAAAGGCAAATTGAGTTTAAGGCATTAATTGCCTAAGGTTTTAAAAAAAATGAGGTCACTTGATTTAGAAGCCTATGATAATTCAAAAAGGAAATGTGACTTGTCTTGAAAAGTAGTCGTGACTTGATACTACGGTTATTAGTATCTTGGAAGTTTTATATAAAAATGAGTCATTTCTTAAAAGGTTAGAAGTACGTGTTACTCGGGTTGAATCCCCGGATTTTCTCTTAAATGACATGTTAGTGCCTTAAGTAAACTAAAATGAGAGGATATATTAATAATGTTAATAAGAAGTTAGGGGATTTTCTTAACTTGCTTATGTTATGATAAGCCGGTAGCGCTTATGTTATGTATGATAGCCGGTTGTGCTAGGTTACGTATTATTATTATTATTACGGGGTAAACCCCGGGTTACTACTTATGTCATGGATTTGCTACCCATGATGCGAGTGCGGCGCTTGTACTCATGCGGGTCCACAGGATCCATGCGGGTGAAATAGTCTCATGCGAGGCGGATGACCTCATGCGGGTCCACAGGACCTATGCGGGTGAAATAGTCCCAGGAGTAGGATTGCTTAATGATACTACGGGCGAGGGACCCTGTTTTGATCATGAGCCTCCTATTTTTATGCAGTAAAGTTTATACTTGTTACTCTCATTGTTAGTAAGGCACAGTGTAATGTAATTTGATTTTCATCCATGACTCCAACTTATTTTAGACTTATGATATTATTACGGATTTTCCGATTTACATACTTGGTACATATTGTAATCGACCCCTTCCTCGGGGGCTGCGTTCATGCCGCAGGTAGGGGTAAGCAGGTGGTGGATCCTCATTCTTAGGATCTTTGCTCAGGTGTCAGAAGCTCCATTTCTCCGGAGGCTTGACTTTTGGTACGGTTCTCCCTGATGTTGTAGATATTATGTACATTCAGGGGTATGACGGGGCCCTGTCCCGTCATAGTGGTTACACATTCTTAGAAGTCTGTAGTCCTGCTATACATTGGGTTGTTAAGGATGTAACTGTTCAGTTTTTGTTATATTATGTTTACGGAAAGGTAGCCCTTTTGGGTTTGCCTGTTTCATATTCTATATGGTTTCTTGTTTGTGAGTTTATTTCTGCTGGTTTTCTCTGATGTTGTATCACAAGGGTGCCCGGGGTAAGGCACCAGTCACGGGTCCGAGGTCGGGTCGTGACATCGTCATATGACCAAGCAAACACGTCGGTGTATTATTTCAGGAGTTCAATCAACTCTTTCTTTTGTGTGACATTTAGGTGGGCGCTGACCCTAGTCTCTTTCACAACTCCCTCATCGCCTAAGTTTATCAACTCAGTTTCTTCTAAATTCGGTTTAGGCCTATTCTCAAAGTTTTCCAGCTCTTGGCTAAACTCTGATTGCGGACATTCCTCTTGTTCCTCGGGGTTATACTCGCCATTTGAACTTTGTTCGCTGGTTTCATTACATGCCATATTCGCATTATCGACAGGTTTATTAATATGATCGCTGGAAAAAGAATGCGTAAAGAATTTAATTTTAACACAAGCAAATTTTAAAGCTGCAAAAATATCCTGGAATTTATGATGAAATCAAAAATGCGAGATTAAAAACGTATTAAAGAAACGTAAATGCATGTTTGTTTTCTTTTTAGATATAAAGTCACACTGCTAGAACTATCATAAACTCTACCAAGCTCCTCGGAAGGTCAGGACAGGGGTGCAAGTCCAATTATTCAGGATGTATCCATGCTCTGCATCCCAAATAGAGGGCTCTTCCTCGTGTTCCCCTGTGATCATACAACAATTTGCTTCATCTTCACCTACGAACAGATTCTGGAACCCTGCTGCAAGATCCTCTGGGTCATCTTCTCTCTGCATCTGGATGGTGCAGGCTTTGACGAATGACTGACTTAGGGGCGGAATGGGCATAGGCAAGGGAATGTATCCTTTTTTCTGGAGGCTCGCAGTCACCAAATCCTTCGAGGTGGGCTGGTACCCCAAACCAAAAGTGCCCTTCTTCCCAAACAACTGGATAGGCTCTGTGATCCCCTTCTTACCGGATCCAAGACCTCTGCCGGGCTCGTACCCATTTCTTAGCATTTTCTTGGCTACCATTGTGAGAGAACGTGTCAGCTGCAACAGCCTGACCCTGCTGGCGCTCTTGATCTCATTAACATGAAAGACCGAACCATCCAACTGTTTTACGTCCTCTATGACAGGGACTGCATAATCGGTGTTGATGCTTCCTTTTTTATCCCCAAATATTACTACTTCACGGTGATTTCATATAAACTTTAGGCACTGATGCAAGGTGGACGGGACTGCACCGGCCTCGTGAATCCACGGCCTTCCTATCAACAGATTGTAACATGTAGCAATATCCAATACTTGAAACTCCACAACGAATTCTGCAGGCCCGAACAGTAGCGTGAGGTCAATTTCGCCTTCGACTCCTCTATGGACTCCGTCGAAACCTTTGACCCTGATATGACTTTTACGAATTTTCTTGCAATCTTCCCCCAATATCATCAGCGTCGTCATGGGACAAATGTTGACGGCCGAGCCTTGGTAAAAAACATTGGAGTTTGCTCAAAAAAGAAATCTTGAGGCTAATGTTGGTGTGGTTGTTCTGTTTGAACAGATCATTCAAATGATCAACCTGTATCCCCTAATTTGGAGTACCTTGTATTATCTTCATGTAGGGCTGGGCCCTAAGGTCTTTACCACTATCATCCTTTTTTTAAATGAAATGGTTCATCCGGTGGGTATATGCTCCTAAGGACCTTCTTAGTGTCTAAATGTCATTGCCTTTCAATAACATTAATATTAAGAAAAGCATAGTCACTAACAAACCAATTAACAAAATGTTTAAAAGTTTGTTTTTCTTGCAAATCATTGTAAAATTGTTCACCAATAGACTTGCGTTCGTCAGAAGTGAATAACTCAAGAAACCATTTTCTAAAAGGAGCATAGTCCGTATTATTCCAAAATTCTTTAGATATATTTTTTCTTAAATCAGAACCTGGACCATAATCCAGTCTGCATGCAATACGAATTCTATCAAGATCACTAATTATCATCAAAATAATTGTATTCAGTATTACTGTTTTCAGTCGAGGCTTCAACAAGAATCTGATTTTCAACCTTGATTTTGTCAACCTTTTCCTCCCTAGAAATTTCTGAGGGGGTGGTGATTTTGTAAAAACTTTCTTCTACCTGAGAGGTTGAAGCTCTAGCGGTAGACGTTTCAGGTCTGTCATCTAAGGGAGATAGGAAATAATGAGATGACAAGGAGCCACCTAATCTAGGTGAATTCTTACTGAACTGAAGACGGATATTGCCATCAGTAGTTTAGATTACTTGCGCAATCCTTGAGTCTATCCTTGATTGAACAGGGATAGATTTCTCTATTAGCCAATCATCAGGATAATCTATTTCATCCCAGCTTATAGGTCTCCTAGTAGTAATCTTGGACCTTTTGGCTAAATTAGTCTCAATCAAGACTGTTTGTCTATTTCTTTTGTCATCCATAATCCTACAGTTTGGATTCATGGTATCTAACACACGAAAATAAATACGATAACAGATACACATTACTTCTGTTTCAGGCATGTAATTGTACTCATTAGCTTTTACATATAAAGTTAAAGCATGCAATATATTTGGATCAGACAAAGATAAAGTAAGGTTTGGTCTGACATTAAAATATACTGGGCCATAGGCTAAACTTGACTGCATAGCACTCATAAGAGATTGTTTCCAGTTGAGGTTTCTGGCATCTCTTAGGACAGTCATAAAGTTTTTCGGCAAGCCTTCTAAGGTTAATGGTTTAAAAGCAATTTGCACTAAACCTATATGCAGAAATTTGTAATGCAATTTTTTATACCTTTCGATATCTTCGTCAGAAAATAACTGAATAGTTTTTTCCTGATTATCCATTTGGACTGACTCTTCAATAGTCTTAATAACATGACGATTTCGAAGATTTTCAAATATGCCGAAATTATAAATTTCTTTTGTGGCAACAAATGGAATAGTCCATTTGTTAAGAGCATCAAGCTGCTGAGGAAGTTCATACTCTTCCTTTCTAGCGTTCTTAATAGTATGCTTATAATTTTTAAATATATTCATTTTAAAATGAATATTGTCTAAGGATACTCTTAAATAGTATTGCTTTGATACCACAAAAAGACCTGATACTTAGGTCTGTAAGGATCTTATTATAATAATTAAAAGGAGGAAACCAGTAACAAAACTTTCTACCCATAAGTTCTACCTGTTTATACCAGTACGTTAGTTATACTTAGACCAATACAAAAAACGGTCCAATTGAACGCCAGTCGCCTACGCCAAACCACGGCTTAACGGCATGACGGCAAATGAGGACACTCTGTACGGCAAGGCGCATAACCTACCCAAGTATAAACATAGGACCTACAGTGATATGAACTGTTAAATCTGGATTTACCATCTTCCTTACAAATTCATATTATCACAGAGCATCCTAGACAGTATAGTGTTTTAGCCTATCATTAGGCTTCAATCATATATAAGCAATATATAAAATAATTTAAAGGGAAGGGAGGTATACCGAACTTGTAGCCAAGAGAGAGAGATGTTGAGCAAACTCCAATGTTATTAATTCAAAGAAAAATTTACAAGTGCTCTATTTTCTGATGATCTTCTAAATGAATGAGAATCCCCTTTTATAGACGAAGGCGGATTTCAAAACATTTTACAATCTATCTAATAAAAAGAAAAGGGCATCTTAATAATTACAAAATGCCAAACTACTTTGCGGAATGTAAATTACAACAGTACGAAAAAAGTAAACTATTTTAAAAGAAGATAGCGACATGAGCATCTTCTGAAAATAAAAAATTAAAATAAATATGTCAGCCGAATATGACCGTGGGGCCTGAATGTGACCTCTTCTGTCTTCTTTCGTCCATTATTGATGATAATGGGGTCCTTCACTCTGTCATCGTTTCTTTTCCAAGTGAAGCTTTGTCTTCTTGTCGGGCATTGGCCTCTTCTGCTTTTGCTCTGACTGACTCAATCAATCCATCGAACAGATCCTTGGTGGATGGCTGGTAGGAATAGTCTTCCAGTGGTTGCGAGTCTTGGAATAGACTGTCGTCTTGGGCTTCTCTCATGGATGTCGTTGATGTCTCTGAATAAGGACTCTCATCGATCTTTGTGGCAAAGTTTTTCACAAAGTCTGCTTTTATTTTTTCAAGATAGGTTGTCATTACCTCTTCTTCTGAAATATGAGGATCTTTTAATTTAATATCATTTTTAAATCTTGAAAAGAATGAGGAATTGTCCTTTTTTTTTATATGAGAAATGGTTCTCAAACTTTTTAGTAAAGAAGAACAATTTTCTTCTATTTCCCAACCATAAGTTTGGGCTGGATTTTTCGGATTTTTATCTAATAATTTAGACCAGAATTTGCAAAGAAATTTTCTTTTTAGACACAATATGCCTTGTGAATTCCTCCCTGCTTCGGGAATCCATTTCCAGATCCATGGGGTTCCGGTTTGCATAAAGAACATCATTGATGCAGATCCCTCGACATAGTCAGAAGGGTTTTCGGGAGTGATACACGGAGATAACTGTATCCATTCCTTATAATAATTTATATAAGGGGCTGGAAATATCTGAATTTCAGGGCCAATAATATTCCACCATGGAAATATCCAACCTGGTAGTAATTTACCATTCTGACTTTTTTAAAGAACTCTGAATTTAATTTAACCCACCATGTATGACCATGTTTCTTGTTTTCATATCAGTTCTTGGAATGATAAGTTCCTTTGACCTGAATGGGCTTATTCCCCATTCGTAGGGAGAAATGATTTTCTTCAGATAGAACTTTGAATAGCTCTTTTCTACTCCTGGCTTATGGTCAGGGTATGAAGTAATATCAGTAGTGGATGTTGCCGTAAGGATATATTCATAGTACATCCTATTTTTCCCTTCCTTGTAGGGATGGTAGAAATTTTCTACATATCGATTCATCAGAATCCATGGGTCATTCAGATAATTTTTATCTTCATGTTCTAATAGGAGAATAGTCTCCTCATGTGGTCGAACCAAATATTGGTTTCGGTCTTCACCATCTTGTATGAGTTTTTGGGCATATGAGCCTTGTTGACTGGAAGAACTATCGTCTACCAGTTTAGCCCTTGAAGGAATAAGTCCTTGGGTCTGTTCTTCCTTTGCTGCGACCTGAGCCTCGGCTTCTGCCTCTACCCCTATGGGGTGTTGTCCATTCTGGACGCATCTTTAATCCTGTAAAAATTCACGAGTAAGAAAGTCAGGAAGTGAATTATCTTGACCTCTAATATATTGAATTTCAAAATTAAATGGGGGTAAATGTGCCTGCCATCTTGCAAACATTTGTTTGGAAACATCATGTTTAAACTCTTTTTGAAACATGAATTTGGCTGCATTGCAGTCTGTTCTGATTAAGAACTCGGTATTGTAGAGGTCATCTTGGAATTTCAAGACACATTTTACTATAACAAGAATTTCTTTAGCTATGGTAGCATAGTTCTTTTGACTATTAGTCCATTTTCCGGAATTATATCTAACCATATATTCTTGTTTGGTCTGGGGATTTATTTGTTTTAAAATTCCTCCATAACCAATGTCAGAAGCATCCGTTTCGATAATTTTCCCCCAATTTGGGTTAGCAAGCATTAGACATGGTAAAGCTTGCACCTTAATTTTTATTTTCCTTACTGCTTCAGTATGGACATTGGTCCAAGGACTTGCAGACTTTTTTAGTCTGTCATATAAAACAACTGCATCGATAGATAAGTTCTTATAATAGGGAGCAATATAATTAAGGCTTCCTAAGAATCTCTGTAATTGAGTTCTGTCAAGAATCTCATCAGGGAATTTAGAAGAAAATTCAATACTCCTGTAAATAGGAATAATATTTTCCTTTTCAATATTATGACCTAAAAATCTAATTTTTGTTTGGAAAATATTCATTTTTGCTTTAGAAATGACTAGGCCGTTTGAAATGATAATTTTCTTAAAAATTTCAGGATGCTTAATGTGATCTTGTATTGTTTTAGAATAGACTAATATGTCGTCAATGTAAACAATGATAAAACCACTAAAAGGGGTACATATGTCATTCATGACATGTTGAAATTCGGATGGAGCATTTTTCAAACCGAATGGCATAACATTCCATTCGTAATGACCAAATGGAACTGTAAAGGCAGTTTTATACATGTCAGGTTCATTAACCTGTATCTGCCAAAAACCTGATTTTAAATAAAATTTTGAGAATATATTAGATTGGTATAGCCTATCTAATAAGTCATTTTTGTTGGGGATTGGATATCTAATCCACTTTAAAATTTTATTTAAAGGTTTGTAATTGATAACCAATCTTGGAACTCCTCGTTCTTGTTCAGCATGTTTATTTACATAGAACGCAGTGCAACTCCATGGGGAGTTTGAGGGTCGAATTAACTTCTTATCTATCAAAGAAGCTATCTCTTTTTTACAAATCTCCAGATATTCTATGTTCATCTGGCACGGCCTTGCTTTGGTAGGAATGTTTTCTTCCCGAAAGTCTTCCTCATAGGGTAGTCCAATAATGTGTTTCTTTCTATTCCAGAAGGTTGTTGGTAGCTCATCGCAAATAGATGAAGCAAAGTCATGTTCTATGCTTTTGATCTTATCCTGTAATTTAGGACTAGTAAGCTGGTCACAAATTTTGTGAATCATTAACTCCTGTTGTAGGAAATCTAAGTGTTGTTTCTTATTTTGGACTATGTTGACAAAACTAATTGTTTTCTGGGATGTAATCCAGGGAAAAGTTATAGGTTTTCCATCGAAGGTTCCCGTAAGGCCTTTTTCATCAGTTTTGGTGATGGGCATAAGTCCATTAATAAAAGGGATGCCTAAAATAATATCATTGGATAGGTTTTTGATTAATATGAAGGTTTGTTCAATGCAAGTTTTGTTCTGGCATATGAATGCACTAGGTAATTTATAGGAAACGTCAAAATTGCTTCCATCTGCACCGGATACTCTACGGGTAGTCTTGGTAAAGTATTTAGTGGGGATTAATCCTTCCCTGATGCAATTGAGATCTGCCCCTGAGTCAATTAATGTCGGGACATTTTTGAGGATGGCATTGCCATGGATTAGTAGGTTAATTTCAGTAATCCACCTTTGTCGCATGACTAGGGTACCTATGAAGTCATCAGGTAAGCTGGAAGTGCTAGGTTGGCTGATGATAGGAGTATGTCCTACTTTTTCGGAAATGTCCGGGGTTTTCTCAGAATATGAGATAGTTTCTAGGAGGGTAACTCGGTTTTCTAAACTGCCGTATTTGCCATGCATTTGAGTTATCTCCCTTCTGAGATTCATAATCTCTTCTTTTAATTCCTGGGTTGTAATAGGATCTTTGGAGTTCCTCTTCTTTTGCAACTCAGTGAGTAGTTTCGAGAAATTGTACGGAGGATCAATACGAGTTTTGATTTTGATAGGAGTTTTATCTTTCTCCTGTGCTTTGAGCAATGCGTCAATGGTCTTAGCCTTATGGGCTTCATTGGGAAATTCTTTAAGAAGATCATTAATTTCTTCTCCATTGACGCTTATGTTAAAATTGGAGAACTGAGCTTGGAGTTTATAAAACTCATCATCAGTGTCATCACTATCTTTGATAGCTTGACATTTATCCTTGGTACAGCAAGGGGTATCTTCCTCTGAGGATGATGAGTAAGGGTCATCTGAATCTGTACCTATGGTATCATCGGATTCGTCAGAATCAACCATGATCTTCTTTAAAGCATTCTTGATGCTTTCATCAATATCAAGATTATTGATCTTATTGATTTTCTTCTTTTTACACCGATTGACGTAATGACCTTTTTCCCCGCACGCAAAGCATGTAGGATCCTTTTTAGGTCTTTTGTTATCCCTTTTCCTTGTTGCACTATGGACTCTTCTTTTAGCCGCATTCTTCTTGTAAGAGTCCGTTTGGAATCTGGAATAATCCTTGTATGGCTTGAAGGGCTTGGCCCCAGCTTTCTTCTTCTTCGGTTTTTGCGAAGAGCTTGGTCTGTCCATGGCGAACTGCTGACAGAATTCTCCTAATTGAGTTTTTTCCGTCAAATTCTACTTCTTTAATTGCCTTTGTAGCTTTAGGTCATTGCATAGGTTTAAGCCTTCATCCGTGCAACGTCCAATGAGTTGTCCATAGCAATAATCTTCCCATTGAATCTGTGAACTATCATTAATCTTGAGAGTTCTTTTGACCCTTTCGGCGAAGAGTGATGGGAGGCCATCAATAAACCTGGCCTTCCAGAAGCTACTACTGGCTTCAGGGAGATTATAAACCCTGCTAAGGAAAACATCTTTGTACCATCTGAAAGCGGTTAGGGTTGGACAACTGTGATTTTGAAGCAGTGTCCTAATGTTATCATAATTGGTAGAATAATTACCAGTGATTTGATCTAAGATGGTTAGAACAAGAGTATAAACCGCATTGGATTTGTGTTCAGTCCCTTCTTGTTTGACTGAATTAGTAATCGAGGCTTTTTGCTCAACAGTGAGATAATTATCCCACCAAGCCTTGAGTTGTCCTGTAAATCCTACAACAATCATCTGCATGATGTTTACCTCAGATTGCTTGTTGTTGTGGGCTCTGCCAGCTGCGGCGTACATGAGCATTTTGTGGCCAGTCTTGAAGATCAGATTATCTCCAGCTCCATCAATAACATTGGAGTTTGCTCAATGTCTATATACTTAAAATGAGCAATATACTACTTTCTACCCATAAGTTCTACCTATTTATACTAGGTAATTTATAGGAAACGTCAAAATTGCTTCCATCTGCACCGGATACTCTACGGGTAGTCTTGGTAAAGTATTTAGTGGGGATTAATCCTTCCCTAATGCAATTGAGATCTGCCCCTGAGTCAATTAATGTCGGGACATTTTTTAGGATGGCATTGCCATGGATTAGTAGGTTAATTTCAGTAATCCACCCTTGTCGCATGACTAGGGTACCTATGAAGTCATCAGGTAAGCTGGAAGTGCTAGGTTGGCTGATGATAGGAGTATGTCCTACTTTTTCGGAAATGTCCGGGGTTTTCTCAGAATATGAGATAGTTTCTAGGAGGGTAACTCGGTTTTCTAAACTGTCGTATTTGCCATGCATTTGAGTTATCTCCCTTCTGAGATTCATAATCTCTTCTTTTAATTCCTGGGTTGTAATAGGATCTTTGGAGTTCCTCTTCTTTTGCAACTCAGTGAGTAGTTCCGAGAAATTGTACGGAGGATCAATACGAGTTTTGAGTTTGATAGGAGTTTTATCTTTCTCCTGTGCTTTGAGAAATGCGTCAATGATCTTAGCCTTATGGGCTTCATTGGGAAATTCTTTAAGAAGATCATTAATTTCTTCTCCATTGATGACGCTTATGTTAAAACTGGAGAACTGAGCTTGGAGTTTATAAAACTCATCGTCAGTGTCATCACTATCTTTGATGGCTTGACATTTATCCTTGGTACAGCAAGGGGTATCTTCCTCTGAGGATGATGAGTAAGGGTCATCTGAATTTGTACCTATGGTATCATCGGATTCGTCAGAATCAACCATGATCTTCTTTAAAACATTCTTGATGCTTTCATCAATATCAAGATTATTGATCTTATTGATTTTCTTATTTTTACACCGATTGGCGTAATGACCTTTTTCCCCGCACGCAAAGCATGTAGGATCCTTTTTAGGTCTTTTGTTATCCCTTTTCCTTGTTGCACTATGGACTCTTATTTTAGCTGCATTCTTCTTGTAAGAGTCCGTTTGGAATCTGGAATAATCCTTGTATGGCTTGAAGGGCTTGACCCCAGCTTTCTTCTTCTTCGGTTTTTGCGAAGAGCTTGGTCCGTCCATGGCGAACTGCTGACAGAATTCTCCTAATTGAGTTTTTTCCGCCAAATTATGCTTCTTTAATTGCCTTTGTAGCTTTAGGTCATTGCATAGGTTTAAACCTTCATCCGTGCAACGTCCAATGAGTTGTCCATATGAATAATCTTCCCATTGAATTTGTGAACTATCATTAATCTTGAGAGTTCTTTTGACCCTTTCGGCGAAGAGTGATGGGAGGCCATCAATAAACCTGGCCTTCCAGAAGCTACTACTGGCTTTAGGGAGATTATAAACCCTGCTAAGGAAAACATCTTTGTACCATCTGAAAGAGGTTAGGGTTGGACAACTGTGATTTTGAAGCAGTGTCCTGATGTTATCATAATTGGTAGAATAATTACCAGTGAATTGATCTAAGATGGTTAGAACAAGAGTATAAACCGCATTGGATTTTTGTTCAGTCCCTTCTTGTTTGACTGAATTAGTAATCGAGGCTTTTTGCTCAACAGTGAGATAATTATCCCACCAAGCCTTGAGCTATCCTGTAAATCCTACAACAATCATCTGCATGATGTTTACCTCAGATTGTTTGTTGTTGTGGGCTCTGCCAGCTGCGGCGTACATGAGCATTTTGTGGCCAAGTTTTTCACAAAGTCTGCTTTTATTTTTTCAAGATAGGCTGTCATTACCTCTTCTTCTGGAATATGAGGATCTTTTAATTTAATATCATTTTTAGTATATCTCCAGCTCCATCAATAACATTCGGTATACCTCTCTTCCTCCTTTTAATTATTATAATAAGATCCTTACAGACCTAAGTATCAGGACTTATTGTGGTATCAAAGTCATACTATTTAAGAGCATCCTTAGACAGTATTCATTTTAAAATGAATATATTTAAAAATTATAAGCATACTATTAATAACGCTAGAAAGGAAGAGTATGAACTTCCTCAGCAGCTTGATGCTCTTAACAAATGGACTATTCCATTTGTTGCCACAAAAGAAATTTATAATTTCGGCATATTTGAAAATCTTCGAAATCATCATGTTATTAAGACTATTGAAGAGTCAGTCCAAATGGATAATCAGGAAAAAACTATTCAGTTATTTTCTGACGAAGACATCGAAAGGTATCAAAAATTGCATTACAAATTTCTGCATATAGGTTTAGTGCAAATTGCTTTTAAACCATTAACCTTAGAAGGCTTGCCGGATAGCTTTATGACTGTCCTAAGAGATTCCAGAAACCTCAACTGGAAACAATCTCTTATGAGTGCTATGCAGTCAAGTTTAGACTATGGCCCAGTATATTTTAATGTCAGACCAAACCTTACTTTATCTTTGTCTGATCCAAATATATTGCATGCTTTAACTTTATATGTAAAAGTTAATGGGTATAATTACAGACCTGAAACTTCTACCGCTAGAGCTTCAACCTCTCAGGTAGATGAAAGTTTTTACAAAACCACCACCCCCTCAGAAATTTCTAGGGAGGAAAAGGTTGACAAAATCAAGGTTGAAAATCAGATTCCTGTTGAAGCCTCGACTGAAAACAGTAATACTGAATACAATTATTTTGATGATAATTAGTGATCTTGATAGAATTCGTATTACATGCAGACTGGATTATGGTCCAGGTTCTGATTTAAGAAAAATTATTTCTAAAGAATTTTGGAATAATACGGACTATGCTCCTTTTAGAAAATGGTTTCTTGAGTTATTCACTCCTGACGAACGCAAGTCTATTGGTGAACAATTTTAAAGTGGATTAGATATCCAATCCCCGACAAAAAGGACTTATTAGATAGGCTATACCAATCTAATATATTCTCAAAATTTGATTTAAAATCAGGTTTTTGGCAGATACAGGTTAATGAACCTGACAGGTTTAAAACTGCCTTTACAGTTCCATTTGGTCATTACGAATGAAATGTTATGCCATTCGGTTTGAAAAATGCTCCATCCGAATTTCAACATGTCATGAATGACATATTTACCCCTTTTAGTGGTTTTATCATTGTTTACATTGACGACATATTAGTCTATTCTAAAACAATACAAGATCACATTAAGCATCCTGAAATTTTTAAGAAAATTATCATTTCAAACGGCCTAGTCATTTCTAAAGCAAAAATGAATATTTTCCAAACAAAAATTAGATTTTTAGGTCATAATATTGAAAAGGGAAATATTATTCCTATTTACAGGAGTATTGAATTTGCTTCTAAATTCCCTGATGAGATTCTTGACAGAACTCAATTACAGATATTCTTAGGAAGCCTTAATTATATTGCTCCCTATTATAAGAACCTATCTATCGATGCAGTTGTTTTATATGACAGACTAAAAAAGTCAGCAAGTCCTTGGACCAATGTCCATACTGAAGCAGTAAGGAAAATAAAAATTAAGGTGCAAGCTTTACCATGTCTAAGTCTTGCTAACCCAAATTGGGGGAAAATTATCGAAACGGATGCTTCTGACATTGGTTATGGAGGAATTTTAAAACAAATAAATCCCCAGACCAAACAAGAATATCTGGTTAGATATAATTCCGGAAAATGGACTAATAGTCAAAAGAACTATGCTACCATAGCTAAAGAAATTCTTGTTATAGTAAAATGTGTCTTGAAATTCCAAGATGACCTCTACAATACCGAGTTCTTAATCGAGCAATTTGATGCGGCCAAATTCATGTTTCAAAAAGAGTTTAAACATGATGTTTCCAAACAAATGTTTGCAAGATGGCAGGCACATTTACCCCCATTTAATTTTGAAATTCAATATATTAGAGGTCAAGATAATTCACTTCCTGACTTTCTTACTCATGAATTTTTACAGGATTAAAGATGCGTCCAGAATGGACAACACCCCATAGGGGTAGAGGCGGCAGAGGCTCAGTCGCGACAAGGAAGAAGCAGACCCAGGACTTATTCCTTGAGGCTAAACTGGTAGACGATAGTTCTTCCAGTCAACAGGGCTCATATGCCCAAAAACTCATACAAGATGGTGAAGACCGAAACCAATATTTGGTTCGACCACATGAGGAGACTATTCTCCTATTAGGACATGAAGATAAAAATTATTTGAATGACCCATGGATTCTGATGAATCGATATGTAGAAAATTTCTACCATCCCTACAAGGAAGGGAAAAACGGGATGTACTATGAATATATCCTTACGGCAACATCCACTGCTGATATTATTTCATACCCTGACCATAAGCCAGGAGTAGAAAAGAGTTATTCAAAGTTCTATCTGAAGAAAATCATTTCTCCCTACGAATGGGGAATAAGCCCATTCAGGTCAAAGGAACTTATCATTCCAAGAACTGATATTAAGTTCGCATTTAATTATTATGATTATATTGATGCATTCACCCATGTATTTTATTATGAAAATAAGAAACATGGTCATACATGGTGGGTTAAATTAAATTCAGAGATCTTTAAAAACAGTCAGAATGGTAAATTACTACCAGGTTGGATATTTCCATGGTGGAATATTATTGGCCCTGAAATTCAGATATTTCCAGCCCCTTATATAAATTATTATAAGGAATGGATACAGTTATCTCCGTGTATCACTCCCGAAAACCCTTCTGACTATGTCGAGGGATCTGCATCAATGATGTTCTTTATGCAAACCGGAACCCCATGGATCTGGAAATGGATTCCCGAAGCAGTGAGGAATTCACAAGGCATATTGTGTCTAAAAAGAAAATTTCTTTGCAAATTCTGGTCTAAATTATTAGATAAAAATCCGGAAAATCCAGCCCAAACTTATGGTTGGGAAATAGAAGAAAATTGTTCTTCTTTACTAAAAAGTTTGAGAACCATTTCTCATATAAAAAAAGAGGACAATTCCTCATTCTTTTCAAGATTTAAAAATGATATTAAATTAAAAGATCCTCATATTTCAGAAGAAGAGGTAATGACAGCCTATCTTGAAAACATAAAAGCAGACTTTGTGAAAAACTTTGCCACAAAGATCGATGAGAGTCCTTATTCAGAGACATCAACGACATCCATGAGAGAAGCCCAAGACGACAGTCTATTCCAAAACTCGCAACCACTGGAAGACTATTCCTACCAGCCATCCACCAAGGATCTGTTCGATGGATTGATTGAGTCAGTCAGAGCAAAAGCAGAAGAGGCCAAAGCCCGACAAGAAGACAAAGTTTCGCGTGGAAAAGTAAAGATGCCAGAGTGAAGGACCTCATTATCATCAATAATGGACGAAAGAAGACAGAAGAGGTCACATTCAGGCCCCACAGTCATATCCGGCCGACATATTTATTTTTATTTTTTATTTTCAGAAGATGCTCATGTAGCTATCTTCTTTTAAAATAGTTTACTTTTTTCGTACTGTTGTAATTTACTTTCCGCAAAGTAGTTTGACATTTTGTAATTATTAAGATGCTCTTTTCTTTTTATTAGATAGATTGTAAAATGTTTTGAAATCCGCCTTCGTCTATAAAAGGGGATTCTCATTCATTTAGAAGATCATCAGAAAATTGATCACTTGTAAATTTTCCTTTGAATTAATAACATTGGAGTTTACTCAACATCTCTCTCTCTTAGCTACAAGTTCGGTATACCTCCCTTCCCTTTAAATTATTTTATATATTGCTTATATATGATTGAAGCCTAATGATAGGCTAAAACACTATACTGTCTAGGATGCTCTGAGATAATATGAATTTGTAAGGAAGATGGTAAATCCAGATTTAACAGTTCATATCACTGTAGGTCCTATTATGTTTATACTTGGGTAGGTTATGCGCCTTGCCGTACAGAGTGCCCTCATCTGCCGATATGTCGTTAAGCCGTGGTTTGGCGTAGGCGACTGGCGTTCAATTGGGCCGTTTTTTGTATTGGTCTAAGTATAACTAACGTACTGGTATAAACAGGTAGAACTTATGGGTAGAAAGTTTTGTTACTGGTTTCCTCCTTTTAATTATTATAATAAGGCAAAGGTTATTGATGGATCCTAATAAGACCTAAAAAGGATCCTAGAATGCAAAGATCTATATAATACTTCATAGACATCCTAAGGAGCACAATACTTCTCTTAATTCAAACAACAAATCATATTTGGACCCCCTGAATCCATCATACATATTTAAAATTAATCAGATTACGCATAGAAGACCCCTAGACCATTTTAACTCACTAAACAAATCCACGAGCTACTTGAACCAGTTCACTGGCTTCCAGAATCTATACATGTTCAGATATTTTAACAGGACGAACACTTACAAATGACTATTATAATACCTACAATGATCGTATATTCAGTGAGAATCAATGACACAGCTCAGTTGACCCAATAAACCCAAACAATAATTACTTTCTTTAGTCATACAACAAATTCTAGTGACGTAGATTATAACCACAGTTGCGACAAACGGGCTCAACAATAATTCAGCAAGCACAATCAGTCGTCGACATCGAATTAACGCAAGCTTAAGCAGTCGCGCAAGAATACATATTTTACCCATTGATATCAAATGAAGTCTAAGAGTGAAAGGGTGATAAATTTACCTTCTCCGGGCAACGAACCGAGGCAGCGTACCAAGTCGTCGACTCGCTCGGGTTTTGGTTTTGCGATGCGAATAAAAAGGGGCAAAAGCTTGTTTGCTGATTTCTTGACTGATATTTGAAAGAAAGGGTTTCGAACTTCTTGTTCTTATGATGCTAATTGTCTGGGTGCTGAGCCCCCAACTCCCGATGCCTTATGATGCGAAATCGATTCATTTATATAGTCCTAATTGTGGGTTCCAAATTTGGTAAGCTATTGATATAATTTTGGGCTGATTTTCTTATGATTTTGGTGCTAATTATGGTAAGTTAATATTTCAAAGGATAATTTTTTATGATTTGATTAGGGTCTTGGTACTCGATTATTTCTTGTGTAAGACTTATTTTTGGTAAGTTTTGATTATGAGGGTGCGATTTGGGTGAGATTTGGGCGTGATATGGAACAATTTGGGCGTGTAGAGGATGGAGGCGGCGGGTTAAGGGTTTAGGTTAGGAGTGTTCTTGATTTTTGTTTTTGGCATGGAATGAGAGAAGAGGGGCTGCTGGGCTGAGGTTTAGGTCACGGGTATGTGGGTCGAGAGATAAGGGAATGGTTGCGGATAATGGGCCGCGGGTCAGGGAAGATAATGGGTCGCGGGTTTGGGCTGGGTAGTTAGTTTTAATTTTAAGTGTTAGTAGGTGTATTAATAGTTTTTAATTAATTAGTGATAAATTAAATTAACAAATTGTGATTAAATTATTTCGGCGCTTTATTAGTCTAAGCTTGAGTTTAAATTTATTATAAAGAGTAAAGACGGGCGTGCTATTTAATTTGTGCTTAATATTTATAATGCGACGCTGTTAAAATCTTATTTATTATGCGTATTTTGCGAAGTTAAATTAAAATTGAATTACTTAAATGCTACATGCAGAGATGACATTTAAGGACTGCTTAATACTTTTATGAATGCGACGCTATTATTAAAACACATGTATTAGATTGAAATTAATTTAAGTTACGAATTATGAAATTGTCTCGCTATTAATAAATGTGAATATTCTATTTAACACGACGTCATTGTCAAATTATTTATTTTATGTATTTATTTTTTTTATTATCATTTAAGAATTATGACAAGGCTTAAAATTAATAAATACGGGTGCGAGACTCTGAGTGCGTAATTTTCTACGTAAGACGCGGTGCCATTATTAAATTGCTTATTTGTGCATGTATTAATGTTTTATGTGCTGCATTTTATTATTTAAAAATTATTAAAAATTATTGTTGAAAATTGGTGTAGTTTTATAGTTAATGACTGAACGGGATGGTCAAAATTGGGTGTCAATAACTTGTCCCTCTTTGTATGGAGATGATGGAAGAGTCTTCGGACAAAGACGTTGACTTATAGCCAATTTTGTCTCGATCATCAGAATTAAAAATGTTGGGCAAATCTGACGCAAAATTCAAAATTTGTCCCAGTGTCGAGTTATGACGACACTGGGCTACCATGGTCGAACACCAAGGCGGGCTAACGCAGACTCAAAATTTGTCCCAGTGTCGAGTTATGACGACACTGGGCTGTGGTATAAAATAAAAAATAAAATAAATTGACTTGAACCTGGGGTGTACCGGTATCGACTTATGATGCTGGGTTTATGGTGATGTGAAATGAGTGGACCGGCGCTTGAGGCCGCTTCTGCCATTCATTGGGAAGGTTGGCCCCCCAACAAATTACCCCAGTTCGCTGTAAGAGAAAATCCATATTGTGCTCCTGCTCCTGCATGCTAAGACTTAAACAAACGGTTAGTGCATAACTGTTTAGGCAAAATGATGATGCATAATTTTAAAAGCAATGTAACTGTGTGAGTAGAAAGTGTTATCCCGTAAAAATGTGATGCTCGTTGCGTTGATGTGATGATGTAACATGTTGTGACTTTCGTCCTTGCACGGACGTGTTGCGATTGTGAATGTTGTCCTTGCTGCAACTGCCCCTGTAGTGTAGATGCGATATGTTGATGACGTGGCGTCGTTTTCATATGGGCGTCGCTTTCAGACTCGCTGTCGCTTTCAGACTTGTTGTGTTGATGACGTCGTTGCCTGGACGTGTTGCACTGATAACGTCGTTTCCTGAATGTGTTTCTGCTGGCGTCGTTGCGTAGACATAATGTTGCTGGCGTCATTGCGTAGACATAATGCTGATGACGTTGTTGTCTGGACGTGTTGCTGATGACGACGTTTCCTGGACGTATTGTTGCTGGCGTCGTTGCGTAGACACAATATTGATGGTGTCACGAAATGCTGATGACGTCGTTGGGTGGACATAGCTGGTGACGTCGTTTCCTGGACGTGTTGATGCTGATAACGTCGTTGCCCGGACGTGTTGCTGATAACGTCGTTTCCTAGACGTATTGTTGCTAGCGTCATTGCGTAGACATAATGCTGATAATGTCGTTGCCTGTACGTGTTGCTGATGACGTCATTGTCTGGACGTATAATGCTGATGACGTCATTACCAGAACGTGTAATGATGATGACGTCGTTGCCTGGACGTATTGTTGCTGGCGTCATTGCGTAGACATAATGTTGATAACGTCGTTGCCTGGACGTGTTACTGATGACGTTGTTTCCTGGACGTATAATGCTGATGACGTCGTTGCCTGGATGTGTAATGCTGATGATGTCGTTGCCTGGACGTGTTGCTGTTGGCGTCGTTGCGTAGACGTAATACTGCTGGCGTCGTTGCGTAGACATAGTGTTGATGACGTCGTTGCCTGGACGTGTTGCTGCTGGCGTCGTTATGTAGACATAATTCTGATGGCGTCGTTGCGTAGACATAATGCTGATAACGTCGTTGCCTGGACGTGTTGCTGATGATCTCGTAGAATAAATGCTCCTGCATGCTAAGTTTGAGAAAAATTAGTGTATACCTGTTAAAACAAAATGATAAATATATATGAGAAATGCAATTCTATGGGTAGAGATGTCATCCCTGATATGCAAGATGATGTGAATACTGAGACGTTGTCCTTGCACGAACATACTAAATGTCGCAACTGATGAGTTGTCATGATGCCTTTGTTGTGTGCGATGCGTGGGTTGCAAATTTGACTTTACGCCCGAGCTGATGCGCTAGACTTTGTTGTGGATTTTGAACTTTGATTGTTGATCGTCGATGTCCCTTTCTGCTTATGCTGCATTCTTTCTGCCTGCGCTCAAAGAAAATTTGTGAGTTTTGGGGGGGTCGGTTCGTATTGACTTTGTGGCCTTGGTCTCTCCTGTCCATGTGCCTGATTTGTTTGGACCTGTAACCCCTGTCTGATCTCTTTGAGATGTTTGGTAGCGTCCCAAAAGTATTTTCTAAAACGAAACATTTTCATGAGGTATGCACAAAACATCTTTTAGAAATAAACATTTATATGACATGCGGATAACGTGTAAAATCCTTGTCGAATTTGCTGAATATGACACGTATTCTGACCAAACGAACATCTTTTGGAGTCCTTATTATGATCTCTCCATGGTGCGTAAAATTGTCCCAGTTTCATTATGCGGGCGTGTGGGCGAGACTTAACTCTGGCGGGAATTGCTCATATCACTTTTGGAATAACCAAACACATTCTGTTACACGCGGGCTAATGGGAAGACTCCTAATGGTGTGACCGAAGCCGATTCCGCCTACGTATCCCCATGAGGGAATCAGGTCATGACGTAATTCATTACAAGCGAAATTTGATAAAGCTAAAATTTTCTAAATGTGGGACCGAGACCGATGTGGCCGCCTACGTATCCGCCAAGGGAATCAGGTCAAACGTAGTTCAAATTACAAGTAAAGTGGCTTTCTAATTTGAAGTGGCGAGACCATATATGGGCTCTTATGCATATCCCCCCGAGGGAATGCAGCTTTTACAATGTAAAGGGAATTACATGGAAAACAAATGCTCCTAAACATAATATCTCTTTATCGCATCTGCGTTGATAGCTTTAGGCCATACTTCGTCGTCCATCTCAGCTAAGATTAAAGCTCCTCCACTTAATACTCGATGAACCATGTAGGGCCCCTGCCAATTAGGTGCGAACTTTCCTTTAGCTTCGCTTTGATTCGGAAATATGTGTTTCAAAACCAATTGTCCCGGCTTGAATAACCTTGGCCTTACTCTCTTAAAAGATTTAGCCATTACGTTACGATAAAGGCGCCCGTGTGACTGCATCCAACCTCTTTCGTCGTCGGCGTCACCGCTCACAACGATCTTGTATCCATTTGGCTTCGCTCAACTCGGCTTCTTGGATAATTCTCAACGATGGTATTTCCACCTCTGTTGTTAGCACAACTTTTGTTCCATAGACCAAAAGATATGGCGTTGCCCCGGTAGAAGTCCGGATTGTGGTGCGATAACCCAAAAGCGCAAAAGGCAAATGTTCATGCCAATGTTTGTAGTTCTTTGATCATCTTGCGCAATATCCTCTTGATGTTCTTGTTGGCGCCTGCTGCTCCATTCATGAGGCGATCTGAGTGGAATTACGGTGAGTGATCTTAAAATTCCCACATATCTCACGCATCAAGTTACTGTTGAGATTGGTTCCGTTATCGGTTACAATCGACTCAGGAATTCCAAATCGGCAAATGATGTTGTTGCGAACGAAGTCAACTACTACCTTCACCGTCGATGCGTGTGATGATGCTTCTACCAATTTATTGAAATAGTCAATTGCTACGAGGATGAATGCGCCCATTTGAGGCGGCGGGTTCGATAGGGCGATGACATCCGTGCCCCAGTGCGAATGGTCGAGAGAACTTGTCACATTAAGTTCATTCGGAGTACTCGAATCAAATCCCCGTGAATCGCGCTGCGACATTTACGCACAAAGCGGATACAATCTGTTTCTATCGTCATCCAAAATAACACCTTTCATGAGAATCTTTTCGCCAAAGTGAAGTCGTTCATATGAGGTCCGCGTGTCCTCGTGTATCTCTTCTACTAGCTTGCTCGCCTCTTGGCGTCGACACATCTCGATAAGCCCAGATCTGGAGTCCTTCGGTATACAACCTCCCCATTCAAAAAGAAATGGTTTGCTAATCTTCGAAGTGTTTTCTTCTGAATGTTGGTTATGTCTTCCGGATACTCTCCTACTTTGAGGTATCTTTTGATGTCATGGTACCATGGATTCCCGTCTATCTCCTCATCTATATGAGAGCAATAAGCCGGCTGTTCCAGCACACTCACTGTGATCGGATCGATGTAATTCTTGTCTGGATGTTGAATCATGGAGGATAAGGTTGTCAATGCGTCAGCGAATTCATTCTGGATCCTTGGGACATGCTTAAATTCCATATTGCTGAACTTCTTCTGCAATTCCTTCACACAATGCAGGTAGGGGAGTATCTTCATATTTTTGGTTGCCCATTCACCCTGTACTTGATGGACCAGCAAGTCTGAATCACCTATGACCAGTAACTCTTGTATATTCATATCTATGGCCATTCTGAGTCCCAATATGCATGCTTCATATTCTGCCATATTGTTGGTGCATGGAAATCTGAGCTTCGCGGAGATCGGATAATGCTGACCTATTTCTGAAACCAAAACTGATCCAATGCCAACTCCCCTGAAGTTTGCCGCTCCGTCGAAAAACATCCTCTAACCTGGGTAATCCTCTGAGATATCTTCTCCGACAAACAATATCTCCTCATCAGGGAAATAGGTTTGAAGGGGCTCGTATTCCTCATCGACCGGGTTCTCAGCAAGATGATCAGCTAATGTCTGCCCCTTTATGGCTTTCTGTGTGACGTACACGATATCAAACTCGCTCAACATAATTTGCCATTTTGCTAGTTTTCCAGTGGGCATGGGCTTCTGAAGGATGTACTTAAGCGGGTCCATCCTTGAAATAAGATAAGTGGTGTATGCTGATAGATAATGCCTGAATTTTTGGACGACCCAAGTTAATGCGCAGCAAGTACGTTCTAGCAGAGTGTAACGAGCTTCGTACGCTGTGAACTTCTTACTCAAATAATATATGGCCTGCTCCTTTTTCCCTGTTTAATCGTGTTGCCCCAACACGCATCCGAAAGCATTTTCTAATACAGACAAATAGAGTAGCAAAGGTCTTCCCGGTTCTGGCGGTACTAAAACTGGCGGATTAGAAAGGTACTCTTTGATTCTATCAAAAGCCTGCTGGCAATCTGTCGTCCATTTGGTATCTGCATCCTTTTTCCACAATTTGAATATCGGCTCGCATATCACGGTAGACTGCGCTATGAACCTGCTGATGTAGTTGAGACGACCAAGGAAGCTCATTACGTCCTTTCTGCTTTTAGGAGGAGGTAACTCTTGAATGACTTTTATTTTCGAGGGGTCTAATTCAATCACTCTCCTACTCACTATAAAACCCAACAGCTTCCCAGCGGGAATGCCAAATGCACACTTTGCAGGATTCAATTTCAGATTATATTGTCTTAGCCGCTCGAAGAACTTCTTCAAGTTTGCCAAATGGCCCTCCGCTTTTCGCGATTTGATGATGACATCGTCCACATAGACCTCAATTTCCTTATGAATCATGTCATGAAAGATGGTAGTCATGGCTCTCATGTAGGTAGCACCCGCGTTCTTGAGACCGAACGACATTACTCGATAATAGTACACCACGTGGGGTAGTGAATCTTTGTCTTTCTACGTCTCGCCGCCGCGAGGATCGATGATAACCGTAGCGATCGGCGAGCAGCGTAGTTCATGCTTCGCACAATTGTCGATGAGTATATGAATGTTTGGAAGAGGAAAGTCATCCTTCGGACTAGGGTGGCGATGGGCGGCCGGGCCAGCGAGTCGGGTTTGGCGGGGCGGGGCGGGGTCGGGGCGGGAAAATGGGCGGGTCGGCGGGCGAACTGGAGGGTCGGGTCGGGAGGGACCATCTGCGTGTCCGTCCGGTCCGATCCGTTAGGTATAAGTCGGGGCAGTCGGGGCCAGTCGGGTCGGACGGGACGGGTTGGCGGAGTTTGTGTGTTTTTAAAAAAATTTTTTTCACTAAATTAAAAATACTAAATTACTAAGTACTAACAAAGTAACATTAACATATACTTGTCATATAGTCATAATGTCATATACATATACTATAATATTATAGACTTATAGTATTATAATTTATAATTCTAGTATTATAGTATTATACTCATATATATAATATATTTATAAAGTATAAAGTATAAACTATAAAGTATAAAGTTATAAACTAAATAATTAAACAAAGACAAGAATAGTGTAAAAAAACATCCAATCTTTGTTTTTGTGCCTCTTATATTATTAATTTCATTGAAATATCAAATATACAAGATTCAAAATTACATTGTAGTGTCTTGTTGTTGAAAAAATTGCAAAAGAGTGAAAGACATAGAAAAATTTAAAAATTGCAATGAAATAAATTACCAATTTGAAAATATTTTTCTAATTTCTCTATAATTTCTTGTGGTTCTTGGTTGGAATTGGTATATCTTGATCAAATTGTTCCACGTCGCTACTCATGCCTTGAGATAAAATGTCGTTGTAGTTGTCGTCATCTTCGTTAATCTACGGTTGTGCGCCTCTTCGCTCATTTCGTATCCAATCTCTGAATAGTACCGCCATCTCAGTATCTCCGCTAATGAGTGTCATGCTCTCTATTTGAAATCTGCTGCGAAAAAGCGCTTTCGAAGCGATTGATGGCGCTTAGATGTTCAAAATATCTCGGGCCATCATTGAAAGTGTCGGAAATGTCTTCTCATTCGCTCGATATTTGACAAGTCTTCCTTTCCTTCTCCATTGATAAGCGCTTGGTAAGGTAAATTACCTGCAAAACAAAAACATCGAACTCACTAATTTGGTTAGCTGCTACCACGCACATTCTATTTACGAGGCTTTCAATAGAATTAATACTAGGCCTAATGAAGCTTGTCTTTTTAGGTTGTGTTGAAGAAGAAGATGGTACAAAAGTCGGTTGGTTACTAGCACTTTCTTCTTTGGTAATGCCGATATACTTTTTGCATTCATCTTCTACGTTATTCAACACTTCTTCTAGCGTTAGTTCAATAGGTGGCTCAACATTTAAATTTTTGGGAGTTGGAGGTGGTAATGCGTCCATACAGTATAAATATTTTGAATAAGACTTTTACAACCGTCTACTTTAATAGTCGGGTTTAATCTGACACCAATAATATAAATAGGGGAATAGGAATAAAATATTTCTTTAATTTCATAAACATTTTTTTAATAGTGCGATATAAGCGGGTTTTCCATATATTCTTTAAGAAGTAAAAATATTATAGCTATATAAAACAACATAGTTGAAATAGTAGGATAATATAAAGTAGAAAATTCTTTTGTTGCTCGTTGAAAATTTTCTAAAAATACAATAAGTTCTCTAATTTTCTCCCAATCGGTATCCACAATCATATCATTTGGATTTTGATTATGGCGTTAAAAATAAAGTAATATGTTTTCTATAGTCATAAGCAACAACTAGTTGGTCATATAAAGAATTCCACCTAGTTGGTACTTCTTGGGAATTTTTACGTAAGATAGTCCACAATCGTGGCAAGTTTTTATATTCTTTTCTCTGTTGAATTCTATTATTTTTAAAAATAAAGTGTATAGCAAATTGTATTTTTCAAGAATATCTTGAAAAGTGAAAGACCATCCTTTACAACTAAGTTATAAATATGGCATACATTTGATATGAAAATGTTTTGGAAAAGACGGAGTTAAAACATCTCTTAAAATACTAATAGCGAAATTGTTAGAAGATGCATTATCTAATGTAATACTCATAACTTTATCGGTTATTAAAGTAATAATCACAGATGAATAAATATTTTGAAATAAACTCACCATTATTGCCTACTATCTATATATCTATATGTTAAAAATCGTTTTGCATAGACCATTTATAATCTATCAATGACAAATTCTAGTTAAATAATCATGGTCGTTAGTACTACGACCTATATCAGAAGTTAAAGCGACTTTGCAATTTAAATGATATAATGCATAACGTAAATCATTGATATTCATGTGCAAATTTAAATACATCTCTTTTAACGGTTGATCTAGGAAAACCTTTATAAGCGAGATTATACATATCTCTAATATAATGAATAAAACCGGGAGATTGAGAAAATGAAAAAGGCAAACCCTCCAAGAACTAATTTTGTTAGTGCTTCCCTATCTTTATGTTTATCGTATTTAGGGCTCTGACTCCCGTCATAGGGTTAATTTGACCACTGTACTTTCTCGGAGACAGTAGTATGTGAACCTTGTCCCGATTGAGAGGACGTCTTCTCACTTCTTTTTCAATCATGTATTGAGCATGCAAGGCTTTGTGTTTTTGCAATATGTGTATTACTAAACCACCTGTCCCACCATGACCTTGTCCAGTTTTAATAGAATAAACATTTTTACAAGTTTTACATCTGACTACTTGATTAGCTACGTCCCTGTCAAAATATTTCCATACAACTGATTTTAATGGTCGTTTTGCCGGACCTCGTCTCATAGTAGGGGGGATAGGAGGAATTTCACTAGTGGGTGTATCATCATCTTCATTAGTAGGTGTATCATCAACTAGAGTGTCATCTAAATTAAAATCTTCTTCAATTTCAGGATAATCATTTGTGTCAAGATCATATGGTATTTCAGAAACATTTCGGGATCTATAAAATCATCTTGTCTAGGAATATTTGGAGCAGAATACTAGAAGAAGTACCACTTGCCCTTGTTACCACCTACTAGAAGAAGCGACCCACCACTTACCAACATGCCTCTTAGTCCTTTCATTTTAATTATGCTAATAAATAGTTAAAGATAATGAAATTAAATGTGCTAAATGAAATAAAGACAAAATAATAATTTAATGAGAGAACGAATGTACCAAGCGTCGACGTAAGTCGACGTGTAATCGAAGGTTGAAAATTGAAACTTTGCTCGATAGATAATCCTCAAGCTAGTTGCCAACTTCACTCCCGATTCTCAAATTAATAAATAGATTGAATATGTAGACAATGTTGTATAGAGAATTCGAGATTGATTGAGAGAGTAGAGAGGAGAAAGATTTGTGAAAATACTAAGAAGATGAATGAGGTATGTATAGGGTTAAAAATAAATATAAAGGGGTAGGGGTTGGGGAGGGAGGCCTAAAATGGCGTTGTCAACGGCAAAATGTAAAATAGTCGTTGGACAACGGCTATTTTCTAAAGGTCGGCCCAGGGGTGGGGCCCAGGCGGGGTCGGGCGGGTCGGGCGGGATCGGGCGGGATCGGGGCCTGGCGGGGTCGGGTCGGCGGGATCATACTGTCATCGCCGATTCCAGTCCCGCTTTTTTTTTTTTATAACGGGTTCGTGTCGGGGTGGGGTGGTCGGGGCCGGGGCGAGTCGGTCGGCCCGGCCACCGCCGACCTACCGGACTAGCTCTGTTGAGGTCCCTATAATCCACGCAGACTCGGACCCTTCCGTCTTTCTTCTTTACCGGCACGATATTTGCTAACCAAGTAGGGTACTTTGCAACCCGAATTACCTTTGCGTCGAATTGTTTAGACACCTCTTATTTGACCTTCAAACTCATGTCTGGTTTGATCTTTCTTGGCCTTTGTTTTACGGGAAGATAAGATGGCTCAATAGGCAACCTGTGTGCGACGATATCCGTACTCAAACCTAGCATGTCGTCATACGACCAAGCAAACACGTCGGTGTATTGCTTCAGGAGCTCAATCAGCTCTTTCTTTTGTGTGACATTTAGGTGGGCGCTGACCCTAGTCTCTTTCACAACTCCCTCATCGCCTAAGTTTATCAACTCAGTTTATTCTAAATTCGGTTTAGGCCTATTTTCAAAGTTTTCCAGCTCTTGGCTAAACTCTGATTGCGGACATTCCTCTTGTTCCTCGGGGTTATACTCGCCATTTGAACTTTGTTCGTTGGTTTCATTACATGTCATATTCGCATTATCGACAGGTTTATTAATATGATCGCTGAAAAAAGAATGCGTAAAGAATTTAATTTTAACACAAGCAAGTTTTAAAGCAGCAAAAATATCCTGGAATTTATGATGAAAGCAAAAATGCGAGATTAAAAACGTATTAAAGAAACGTAAATGCATGTCTGTTTTCTTTTTAGATATAAAGTCACACTGCTAGAACTATCATAAACTCTACCAAGCTCCTCGGAAGGTCAGGACAGGGGTGCAAGTCCAATTATTCAGGCTGTATCCATGCTCTGCATCCCAAATGGTGGGCTCTTCCTCGTGATCCCCTGTGATCATACAACAATCTGCTTCATCTTCACCTACGAACAGATTCTGGAACCCTGCTGCAAGATCCTCTGTGTCATTTTCTCTCTGCATCTGGATGGTGCAGGCTTTGACGAATGACTGACTTAGGGGCGGAATGGGCATAGGCAAGGGAATGTATCCTTTTTTTCTGGAGGCTCGCAGTCACCAAATCCTTCGAGGTGGGCTGGTACCCCAAACCAAAAGTGTCCTTCTTTCCAAACAACTGGATAGGCTTTGTGATCCCCTTCATACCGGATCCAAGACCTCTGCCGGGCTCGTACCCATCTCTTAGCATTTCCTTGGCTACCATTGTGAGAGAACGTGGCAGCTGCAACGGCCTGACCCTGCTGGCGCTCTTGATCTCATTAACATGAAAGACCGAACCATCCAACTGTTTTACGTCCTCTATGACAGGGACTGCATAATCGGTGTTGATGCTTCCCTTTTTATCCCCAAATATTACTACTTCACGGTGATTCCATATAAACTTTAGGCACTGATGCAAGGTGGATGGGACTGCACCGGCCTCGTGAATCCACGGCCTTCCTATCAACAGATTGTAACATGTAGAAATATCCAATACTTGAAACTCCACAACGAATTCCGCAGGTCCGATCAGTAGCGTGAGGTCAATTTCTCCTTCGACTCCTCTATGGACTCCGTCGAAACCTTTGACCCTGATATGACTTTTACGAATTTTCTTGCAATCTGCCCCCAATTTCATCAGCGTCGTCATGGGACAAATGTTGACGGCCGAGCCTCCGTCAATCAGAACTGTTGAAACAATATTGTCTGTGACCTGGATGGTGATATTCAATGCGAGATTGTGTCCAACGCCACTAGCAGGTAGCTCATCATCGTGAAAGGCGATTCTGCGGGCCTCTAGCACTTGTTCGACTAAAGCTGTCAAGTTCTCGTCTGTTGTACCCTCTGGAACATATGCATCTTTCAGTACCTCCATTAACGCAATCCTGTGTGGGGCCGAATGCGTGCGGTGAAAATAGAGATATGTCTTGGCGTTTTCTTCAACCGCTTCCACGAATATTCCTTAGTGGGCATCTTCCTCCAAAACTCCTCCACTTCAGCCTCTGTCACGGGTTTCTTTTGTGGTACCTCCCTGGCTGCCTCTGCAGGTGTGTAATACCTCCCTGACCTGGTTATACCTGCAGCGGTGACTTCTATGGCTTGCTTCCCAATTTCTCTGCGATCTACTCAGATTGGCGGTTCCAGTAGGCATCGAGCAAGCGTGATTGAACCCTTATGTTTGACGGTGCCCTTTCGGCTCAAATCGCTTTATTTCGAATATTGGCAAGAGGCGGCAGCGAAGGTTGACTCTTCCTTCAACTTCGGTGATCGGATGGTTCCTCAAGTTGTATTCTCATCTAAGGTTATCAAGTGCACATTGGCGTTGCGTGGTTTGTGAGGATTATCATGCGTTTGGGGCGAGATCCTTGATTGAATTGTTACACCCGTAACTCGAGGACATGTTTAAGAGAATGTATGTAAGGAACACAAGACTTGAAAAGTAGAAAGAAAGAATTGTTTTTCCGACGGAAATCTTAGAAACCAGGAAAGGAAAAATGTTCGTTGTTGAGAATTGGATTCTCAAAGGCATTATTTGAAGAGTATGGAACTCTTAACCTTATGGAAATTATTTTTTCTGTTTGGTCACGTGGGGCCCACCCGAAATTTTACTTTTTGTGGGGCCACGAGGGTTCTGAATTTTATGGACGAATGAGAGGCGACACGTGGCACCCCCACAAGGTCTTGGTCGAAATTAGAGTGAGGTAAAATGGTCATTGACCACCTTGGAAGATTAGTCTTGCTAGCGTGACATTGTTGACTTGTCAACTTGTCATAGGCTTAATCCATGTGATTTTCATCTTAGCCACCCATTTGTTTAAGTCTAAGCCATCGATGTGTTATAAATACATACTAGTAGCAAGACAAGGTCTTGAACACTTAGAAAAAATTAGAGAACTCTTGTCCTCTTTAAGTTGCTCTCGGCTTAGTGCTATTCACTAGAAAATTTTGTAGTTTTGATCCTTTGTTCACAAGACTTTAACCCAAGGTCCCTAAGGGTATTGTAAGGATATCTCAATAGAAAGATTTCGGAAAGCGGCG
Source organism: Przewalskia tangutica (assembly GCA_029844215.1). Lineage (NCBI taxonomy): Eukaryota > Viridiplantae > Streptophyta > Magnoliopsida > Solanales > Solanaceae > Przewalskia > Przewalskia tangutica. The sequence continues at coordinate 93,580,486 of CM056724.1, read as the reverse complement.
TTTTCACGTTAGTCATGGCGAAAACCTAGGAGCTCTTGACTTTGAAGTTGGAAATAGAAGAGGAGTTTTCACAAGCTTAGGGTTGCAAATAGCAGTTGGAGCGTCGAAAAGGAGTTGGAGTTGCTAAGGATCGACTTAGGGTTTTGGATCATTTTGAGCTTAAGAAGGTAATAATTTCCGTCTTGCTATATTAATTCGAGATTTCATGTTGTAGTAGTTAGAAATGATCATGTGGATTATATTATGAAGAATGATATGTGTTATGGAATATTTGGAATGAATCCGAAAGTTGCACGATTTAGCCTTTAAGATTGTAATTCAATTTAGTTACTAGTTTAGTCGTCGCATGTTATCTAAAAGAGTGGATTAAGGTGGTTATAATTGTTAAGTTGTTTATTACTATATAACATGCTAGACCTAAGAACTTGGATAGAAAAGGAATTGGAAAGGTTGATAAGTTGTTGCACTTTTTGGCGAATTGACATTTGTATTGTGGACTAGTTTAATGTAATTTGTGGGCGGAATTTTACAAGTCTGTTAGGCGTGTAATCCCCTTTGGTTAGCTGATTTGTTGGGCCTTAAATGTGGCGTGTTTGGTTATTGTATTCGGCCTTGAAAAGGTGGCAAAGTATGTAGAAACAAAGGAAGTCTTTGTCAGATTTTCCGTAGAATTTAGTGACTTAGCACTTAGAATATTCTACGTTGAAGCTAGAGGTTAATGGGCGTATTATGGACAATTTAGGTTGAAGTACCAAGTATAGCGTATTCTACTTGAAGGATGGAATAGCTAGCAAGGTTGAAGTACTTTGGAGCTTTTTGCTACTTGTCGATAATCGTCGCGGTATGTGAACCTCTTCCTTCCTTTGGCATGATTCTATGTATGAAATATACATGTAGTAGTATTTCATGATTAGTCTACTCTTAGAAGTTAAGAGGTAGTTATGTTGATTTACTCTATGTAAAAGCTACGTCTAAGAAATCCTAAGTATTACCAAGTCTTATGGGGGATGTTGGTAAGAGTCGTTAGGAAGTATTTGGAGTCGAGTTGACTTGGCTAATTTACGGCACGAATGAGAATAAGTATCGAACAAGCCATTGCAGCGTTAATAAAGGAAAATGTAATGACAATTAATTATGTTAAAACAAGTAGAATTCTCCATCTGCATAGAAGCTAAGATAAGACAAAATTGTATTACATTTTCTAGATCATGGCTACTTGAATAAGATCGTTATAAATAAGTATAACTTATTCACAACGCACCAAAGTATATGTTACTTAATTTAAAAGAGTTTACGTATGAAGTTTTAAGACTTTGAAACTTGTTTTCTTAAAAGTTAAGAGACTTGAAGTATTTTGAAAGCTATGTGATTTGATTTGAAAATATAAGTCTCTTGGTTATAAAAAGAATGAATTAGTTTAAGGCATAAAGTTAGTATGACGGCTTTATGGGAAGTTGGTTATAATAACTTTATGGGAGGTTAAGAGAATGGTTTTCTTGATACATAAACAAGAAATGATTTGAAATAAAGAAGGGCAAATTGTTTTAAAGGTACCAATTGCTTAAGGTCTTTAAGAAAGAAGTCACTTGATTTAGAAGCGGTAATTGTATTTCTAAAAGGTATTGTGACTTGTCTGAAAGGTAGAGATGACTTGATACTACGGTTGTTAGTATCTGGAAAGTTTATTTAAAAAAGAGTCTTTCTAAAGGAGTAGAGGTGCGTAGTACGTTGGGTTAAATTCTCGGGTTTTATATGACATTATCGACCCAGAGATGGGCGAGCGATATACCTTTGCAGGCGGACTATATGACATTATCGACCCGGAAGATGGGCGGGCGATGAACCTTGCGGGCGGACTATATGACATTATCGACCGAGAGATGGGCGGGCGGTGAACGCTGCAGGCGGTATATGACATTATCGACCCGAGAGATGGGCGGGCGGTATACCTTTGCGGGCGCACTATATGACATTATCGACCGAGAGATGGGCGGGCGGTATACCTGCAGGCGGACTATATGACATTATCGACGAGAGATGGGCGGGCGAGATACCTTTAAGGCGAACTATGTGACTTTATCGCGTCGATTGGGCCAAGGCGATATAGGCGTCCTCGTAAAAGCGGATTAGGTTATGAAAGATAAGTAAGTTAGTTGGTAATAAGCAATGACTTCTCTAAGTATATGCGTAAGATATGGCTATAACTCTTAATGGAATGGAAAAGATAATGATATGCAATTAAGTTCATAAGTGGTAATGACACGGCGAGGATCGGTATGTACTTTTATACTTGCTCTGTCATTCTTTTATGCGATTATGATCATTTCTTGTACTTTATTTACATTCCATATTAAATTTTTGTTATGACCCCGCCGAAGCTGCGTTAAATGTCGCGAGTTTAGGTACTGTGATTATGGATCCATGAGCTTAGGATCTGGTTGAGATTTTGAGATGGCTCGATGTTAGGAGTTTTCATGGCTATGTATATTGAAGTGCAGCGGGGCCTTGTCCGTCATAGTAGGTGTTCAAATCTTGAAGTGCAGTATTCACGTGTGGCGGGGGTGGTTAGAATTGTAATTACATTTTTGGATAGTGTAAGCCCTTTTTGGGTGATTTATATTCTGGCGACCTTATCGGCTTTGCCTTGGTTTTAAGAAGAAAAAAAAATGTGTTACTTATTTTCCGTGATTTATTATGTTGTATGTTTTAAGGGTGCCCGGGTAGGGCACCGATGTGCCGAGTCGGGTCGTGACAAAAGTGGTATCGAGCGATTAGTCCTCGGAAAGTGTCTGAGGCCGTGTCTAGTAAGTCTTGATTATCGGTGTGTTGTGCACCACATCTATAATCGAGAGGCTGCGGGACATTTAGGATTGGTTTCCATTCTTCTCACTCCGAGATCGTGCGATAGAGGCATTATGTCGTTAAAGTCGTCTCTCCTAACGAGTTATGTTGATTGCATTCTGAGAAAGCGTGATGACCGGGAAGGACTATGTGGATTATGTATCGGGTTGGAAATGATTATAGTATAGTTGGTATTGTGACATACATCTATACGGAGTTATGTATGAGTCGGGCAGCGTGTTGCCTAGAATGATTTTAGATTACGAGTTGGTAAAGACTAACTAGATCAGGAAGGTATGGAGCGATTAATGAATTCGTCAAGGTCTTCTCGGGTAGAAAGATTTATTATAGACCAAGAATAAGAGTTAAGTGCGACGGTGGGGCGGGGTGAGGACTGTGCGGGTCGCCCATGCTGGAATAGAGTGGGATCGGTTGGTAGTAGTTCCGCTACGTGGCGAGTCACGCGGTGCAAAGCCAAGTCTAGTTAATTGTTTCACGGGTTCGTGGGCGCGTTCCACCGGACCAGTCGTGGCCGGAAATGGCCTTATATTGTTTTATAGAGTGACTCCAAAGATTAGAGGCGAGAATCGGTATGGAAGTTATGTAAGTATGCTAGTTTGAGTATGGGTGGTTGGCTTCGTGAGTGCGAGGTGGACATCTTAGTATAAGTATTGTTATGTGGCCATGGGTGGCATATGTAGTATGAAGGAGTGCGATAGGAGGAGACTATGTCGCTATCTAATTAGATTGGACTCAGAAGGAACATTCGAGGGCGAATGTTTCTAAGGGAAGAATGTTACACCAGTAACTCCGGACATGTTTAAGAGAATGTATGTAAGGAACACAAGACTTGAAAAGGTAGAAAGAAAGAATTGTTTTTCCGGGGAAATCTTCCGAAACGTAGGAAAGGAAAAATGTTCGTTGTTGAGAATTGGATTCTCAAAGGCATTATTTGAAGAGTATGGAACTCTTAACCTTATGGAAATTATTTTTTCTGGATTTGGGCACGTGGGGCCACAGAGGTATTTTACTTTTTGTGGGGCCACGAGGTTACGGAATTTTTATGGACGAATGAGAGGCGACCGTGGCACCCCACAAGGTCTTGGTCGAAATTAGAGTGAGGTAAAATGGTCATTGACCATCTTGGAAGATTAGTCTTGCTAGCGTGACATTGTTGACTTGTCAACTTGTCCACATAGGCTTAATCCATGTGATTTTCATCTTAGCCACCCATTTGTTTAAGTCTAAGCCATCGATGTGTTATAAATACATACTAGTAGCAAGACAAGGTCTTGAACACTTAGAAAAAATTAGAGAACTTTTGTCCTCTTTAAGTTGCTCTCGGCTTAGTGCTATTCCCACTAGAAAATTTTGTAGTTTTGATCCTTTGTTCACAAGACTTTAACCCAAGGTCCTAAAGGGTATTGTAAGGATATCTCAATAGAAAGATTTGGAAAAGCAGCGTTTTCACGTTAGTCGCATGGCGAAAACCTAGGGAGCTCTTGACTTTGAAGTTGGAAATAGAAGAGGAGTTTTCACAAGCTTAAGGGTTGCAAATAGCAGTTGGAGCGTCAAGAAAGGAGTTGGAGTTGCTAAGGATCGACTTAGGGTTTTGGATCATTTTGAGCTTAAGAAGGTAATAATTTCCGTCTTGCTATATTAATTCGAGATTTCATGTTGTAGTAGTTAGAAATGATCATGTGGATTATATTATGAAGAATGATATGTGTTATGGAATATTTGGACGGAATCCGAAAGTTGCACGATTTAGCCTTTAAGATTGTAATTCAATTTAGTTACTAGTTTAGTCGTCGCATGTTATCTAAAGAGTGGATTAAGGTGGTTATAATTGTTAAGTTGTTTATTACTATATAACATGCTAGACCTAAGAACTTGGATTGAAAAGGAATTGGAAAGGTTGATAAGTTGTTGCACTTTTTGGCCGAATTGACATTTGTATTGTGGACTAGTTTAATGTAATTTGTGGGGCGGAATTTTACACGTCCTGTTAAGGTGTGTAATCCCCTTTGGTTAGCTGATTTGTTGGGCCTTAAATGTGGCGTGTTTGGTTATTGTATTCGGCCTTGAAAAAGGTGGCAAAATATGTAGAAACAAAGGAAGTGCTGTCCGATTTTCCGTAGAATTTAGTGACTTAGCACTTAGAATATTCTACGTTCGAAGCTAGAGGTTAATGGACGTATTATGGAAAATTTAGGTTGAAGTACCAAGTATAGCGTATTCTACTTGAAGGATGGAATAGCTAGCAAGGTTGAAGTACTTTGGAGCTTTTTGCTACTTGTCGATAATCGTCGCGAGGTATGTGAACCTCTTCCTTCCTTTGGCATGATTCTATGTATGAAATATACATGTAGTAGTATTTCATGATTCCGTCTACTCTTAGAAGTTAAGAGGTAGTTATGTTGATTTACTCTATGTAAAAGCTACGTCTAAGAAATCCTAAGTCCTTACCAAGTCTTATGGGGGATGTTGGTAAGAGTCGTTAGGAAGTATTTGAGTCGAGTTGACTTGGCTAATTTACTGACGAATGAGAATAAGTATCGAACAAGCCATTGCGGCGTTAATAAAGGAAAATGTAATGACAATTAATTATGTTAAAACAAGTAGAATTCTCCGTGCATAGAAGCTAAGATAAGACAAAATTGTATTACATTTTCTAGATCATGGCTACTTGAATAAGATCGTTATAAATAAGTATAACTTATTCACAACGCACCAAAGTATATGTTACTTAATTTAAAAGAGTTTACGTATGAAGTTTTTAAGACTTTGAAACTTGTTTTCTTAAAAGTTAAGAGACTTGAAGTATTTTGAAAGCTATGTGATTTGATTTGAAAATATAAGTCTCTTGGTTATAAAAAGAATGAATTAGTTTAAGGCATAAAGTTAGTATGACGGCTTTATGGGAAGTTGGTTATAATAACTTTATGGGAGGTTAAGAGAATGGTTTTCTTCAGTAACATAAACAAGAAATGATTTGAAATAAAGAAGGGCAAATTGTTTTAAAGGTACCAATTGCTTAAGGTCTTTAAGAAAGAAGTCACTTGATTTAGAAGCCGGTAATTGTATTTCTAAAAAGGTATTGTGACTTGTCCTGAAAGGTAGAGATGACTTGATACTACGGTTGTTAGTATCTGGAAAGTTTTATTTAAAAAAGAGTCTTTCTAAAGGAGTAGAGGTGCGTAGTACGTTGGGTTAAATTCTCGGGTTTTATATGACATTATCGACCCAGAGATGGGCCGGGCAGTATACCTTCGCGGACTATATGACATTATCGACCGAAGATGGTAGGCGATGAACCTGCAGGCGCACTATATGACATTATCGACCCGCAGATGGCGGGCGATGAGACCTTACGCGCACTATATGACATTATCGACCCGAGAGATGGGCGGGCGGTATACCTGCAGGCGCACTATATGACATTATCGACCCAGAGATGGGCCGGGCAGTATACCTTTACAGGCGCACTATATGACATTATCGACCGAAGATGGGCGGGCGAGATACCTGAGGCGAACTATGTGACTTTATCGCGTCCCGATTCGGGCCAAGGCGATATAGCGTCCTCCGTAAAGAGCCGGATTAGGTTATGAAAGATAAGTAAGTTAGTTGGTAATAAGCTTAATGACTTCTCCTAAGTATATGCGTAAGATATGGCTATAACTCTTAATGGAATGGAAAAGATAATGATATGCAATTAAGTTCATAAGTGGTAATGACACGGCGAGGATCAGTATGTACTTTTATACTTGCTCTGTCATTCTTTTATGCAGTTATGATCACATTTCGTACTTTATTTACATTCCATATTAAATTTTTGTTATGCGACCCCGCCGGAGCTGCGTTAAATGTCGCAGTTTAGGTCTGATTATGGATCCATGAGCTTAGGATCTGGTTGAGATTTTGAGATGGCTCCAATGTTCCGAGTTGTCATGGCTATGTATATTCGAGTGCAGCGGGGCCTTGTCCGTCATAGTAGGTGTTCAAATCTTAGAAGTGCAGTATTCACGTGTGGCGGGTGGTTAGAATTGTAATTACATTTTTGGATAGTGTAAGCCCTTTTTGGGTGATTTATATTCTGGCGACCTTATCGGCTTTGCCTTGGTTTTAAGAAGAAAAAATATGTTACTTATTTTCGCAGCGATTTATTATGTTGTATGTTTTAAGGGTGCCCAGGTAGGGCACGATCGTAACGGGTCGGTCGTGACAAAAAGTGGTATCGAGCGATTAGTCCTCGGAAAGTGTCTGACCAGTGTCTAGTAAGTCTTGATTATCGGTGTGTTGTGCACATCTATAATCGAGGAGTGCGGGACATTTAGGATTGGTTTCCATTCTTCTCACTCTGAGATCGTGCGATAGAGCGTGTCGTTAAGTCGTCTCTCCCTAACGAGTTATGTTGATTGCAGTACGACGAAAGCGTGATGACCGGGAAGGACTATGTGGATTATGTATCGGGTTGGAAATGATTATAGTATAGTTGGTATTGTGACATACATCTATACGGAGTTATGTATGAAGTCGACGCGTGTTGCCTAGAATGATTTTAGATTACAAGAGTTGGTAAAGACTAACTAGATCTGGGAAGGTATGGAGCGATTAATGAATTCTCGTCAAGGTCTTCTCGGGTAGAAAGATTTATTATAGACCAAGAATAAGAGTTAAGTGCGACGGTGGGGCCGGGGTGAGGACTGTGCGGGTCGCCCATGCACGGAATAGAGTGGGATCAGTTGGTAGTAGTTCCGCTCGTGGCGAGTCACGAGGGTGCAAGGCAAGTCTAGTTAATTGTTTTACTGGGTTCGTGGGCCGTTCCACCGAACCAGTCGTGGCGGAAATGGCCTTATATTGTTTTATAGAGTGACTCCAAGATTAGAGGCGAGAATCGGTATGGAAGTTATGTAAGTATGCTAGTTTGAGTATGGGTGGTTGGCTTCGAGTGCGAGGTGGACATCTTAGTATAAGTATTGTTATGTGGCCATGGGTGGCATATGTAGTATGAAGGAGTGCGATAGGAGGAGACTATGTCGCTATCTAATTAGATTGGACTCAGAAGGAACATTCGAGGACGAATGTTTCTAAGGGGAAGAATGTTACACCAGTAACTCGGGACATGTTTAAGAGAATGTATGTAAGAACACAAGACTTGAAAAGTAGAAAGAAAGAATTGTTTTTCCGACGGAAATCTTAGAACGCAGGAAAGGAAAAATGTTCGTTGTTGAGAATTGGATTCTCAAAGGCATTATTTGAAGAGTATGGAACTCTTAACCTTATGGAAATTATTTTTACGATTTGGTCACGTGGGCCCACCCTGAGAATTTTACTTTTTGTGGGCCCACGAGGTTACTGAATTTTTATGGACGAATGAGAGGCGACACGTGGCACCCCCACAAGGTCTTGGTCGAAATTAGAGTGAGGGTAAAATGGTCATTGACCACCTTGGAAGATTAGTCTTGCTAGCGTGACATTGTTGACTTGTCAACTTGTCCACATAGCTTAATCCATGTGATTTTCATCTTAGCCACCCATTTGTTTAAGTCTAAGCCATCCAATGTGTTATAAATATATACTAGTAGCAAGACAAGGTCTTGAACACTTAGAAAAAATTAGAGAACTCTTGTCCTCTTTAAGTTGCTCTCGGCTTAGTGCTATTCCCACTAGAAAATTTTGTAGTTTTGATCCTTTGTTCACAAGACTTTAACCCAAGGTCCCTAAGGGTATTGTAAGGATATCTCAATAGAAAGATTTGGAAAACTGCGTTTCACGTTAGTCGCAAGGCGAAAACCTAGGAGCTCTTCAACTTTGAAGTTGGAAATAGAAGAGGAGTTTTTCACAAGCTTAAGGGTTGCAAATAACAGTTGGAACGTCCAAGAAAAGGAGTTAGAGTTGCTAAGGATCGACTTAGGGTTTTGGATCATTTTGAGCTTAAGAAGGTAATAATTTCCGTCTTGCTATATTAATTCGAGATTTCATGTTGTAGTAGTTAGAAATGATCATGTGGATTATATTATGAAGAATGATATGTGTTATGGAATATTTGACTAATTCGAAAGTTGCACGATTTAGCCTTTAAGATTGTAATTCAATTTAGTTACTAGTTTAGTCGTCGATGTTATCTAAAGAGTGGATTAAGGTGGTTATAATTGTTAAGTTGTTTATTACTATATAACATGCTAGACCTAAGAACTTGGATTGAAAAGGAATTGGAAAGGTTGATAAGTTGTTGCACTTTTGGCCGAATTGACATTTGTATTGTGGACTAGTTTAATGTAATTTGTGGCGGAATTTTACACGTCTGTTAAGGCGTGTAATCCCTTTGGTTAGCTGATTTGTTGGGCCTTAAATGTGGCGTGTTTGGTTATTGTATTCGGCCTTGAAAAAGGTGGCAAAGTATGTAGAAACAAAGGAAGTCTTTGTCCGATTTTCCGTAGAATTTAGTGACTTAGCACTTAGAATATTCTACGTTGAAGCTAGAGGTTAATGGACGTATTATGGACAATTTACGTTGAAGTACCAAGTATAGCGTATTCTACTTGAAGGATGGAATAGCTAGCAAGGTTGAAGTACTTTGGAGCTTTTTGCTACTTGTCGATAATCGTCGCGAGGTATGTGAACCTCTTCCTTCCTTTGGCATGATTCTATGTATGAAATATACATGTAGTAGTATTTCATGATTCCGTCTACTCTTAGAAGTTAAGAGGTAGTTATGTTGATTTACTCTATGTAAAAGCTACGTCTAAGAAATCCTAAGTCCTTACCAAGTCTTATGGGGATGTTGGTAAGAGTCGTTAGGAAGTATTTGAGTCGAGTTGACTTGGCTAATTTACTACGAATGAGAATAAGTATCGAACAAGCCATTGCGGCGTTAATAAAGGAAAATGTAATGACAATTAATTATGTTAAAACAAGTAGAATTCTCCATCTGCATAGAAGCTAAGATAAGACAAAATTGTATTACATTTTCTAGATCATGGCTACTTGAATAAGATCGTTATAAATAAGTATAACTTATTCACAACGCACCAAAGTATATGTTACTTAATTTAAAAGAGTTTACGTATGAAGTTTTTAAGACTTTGAAACTTGTTTTCTTAAAAGTTAAGAGACTTGAAGTATTTTGAAAGCTATGTGATTTGATTTGAAAATATAAGTCTCTTGGTTATAAAAAGAATGAATTAGTTTAAGGCATAAAGTTAGTATGACGGCTTTATGGGAAGTTGGTTATAATAACTTTATGGGAGGTTAAGAGAATGGTTTTCTTCAGTAACATAAACAAGAAATGATTTGAAATAAAGAGGCAAATTGTTTTAAAGGTACCAATTGCTTAAGGTCTTTAAGAAAGAAGTCACTTGATTTAGAAGCCGGTAATTGTATTTCTAAAAGGTATTGTGACTTGTCTGAAAGGTAGAGATGACTTGATACTACGGTTGTTAGTATCCGAAAGTTTTATTTAAAAAGAGTCTTTCTAAAGGAGTAGAGGTCGTAGTACGTTGGGTTAAATTCTCGGGTTTTATATGACATTATCGACCGAGAGATGGCGTGGCGATATACCTGCACGCGGACTATATGACATTATCGACCGAGAGATGGTAGGCGATGAGACCTGCAGGCGCACTATATGACATTATCGACCGAGAGATGGGCGGGCGGTATACCTTTGACGCGCACTATATGACATTATCGACCCGAGATGGGCGGGCGGTATACCTTTCACGCGCACTATATGACATTATCGACGAGCAGATGGGCGGGCGATGACGCTGCAGGCGCACTATATGACATTATCGACCGAGAGATGGGCGGGCAAGATACCTTTGCACGCGACTATATGACATTATCGACCCGAGAGATGGGCGGGCGTGATACCTTTGGGCGATTATGTGACTTTATCGCGCCCCGATTGGGCAGGCGATATAGCGTCCTCCGTAAAGAGCGGATTAGGTTATGAAAGATAAGTAAGTTAGTTGGTAATAAGCAATGACTTCTCCTAAGTATATGCGTAAGATATGGCTATAACTCTTAATGGAATGGAAAAGATAATGATATGCAATTAAGTTCATAAGTGGTAATGACACGGCGAGATCCGTATGTACTTTTATACTTGCTCTGTCATTCTTTTATGCGATTATGATCATTTCTTGTACTTTATTTACATTCCATATTAAATTTTTGTTATCGGCCCCTTGAAGCTGCGTTAAATGTCCGCAGTTTAGGTACGATTATGGATCCGCGAGCTTAGGATCCTGGTTCGGCATTTTGAGATGGCTCAATGTTCGGAGTTGTCATGGCTATGTATATTCGAAGTGCAGCGGGGCCTTGTCCGTCATAGTAGGTGTTCAAATCTTAAGTGCAGTATTCACGTGTGAGGTGGTTAGAATTGTAATTACATTTTTGGATAGTGTAAGCCACTTTTTGGGTGATTTATATTCTGGCGACCTTATCGGCTTTGCCTTGGTTTTAAGAAGAAAAAAATGTGTTACTTATTTTCCGCAGATTTATTATGTTGTATGTTTTAAGGGTGCCCGTGTAGGGCACCGATCGCGCCCGGGTCGGTCGTGACAAAAGTGGTATCGAGCGATTAGTCTCGGAAAGTGTCTACGCCGTGTCTAGTAAGTCTTGATTATCGGTGTGTTGTGCACATCTATAATCGAGGTCTGCAGGACATTTAGGATTGGTTTCCATTCTTCTCACTCCGAGATCGTGCGATAGAGGCCGTGTCGTTAGGGTCGTCTCTCCTAACGAGTTATGTTGATTGCACTACGAGAAAGCGTGATGACCGGGAAGGACTATGTGGATTATGTATCGAGTTGGAAATGATTATAGTATAGTTGGTATTGTGACATACATCTATACGGAGTTATGTATGAGGGTCGACGCGTGTTGCCTAGAATGATTTTAGATTACCAAGTTGGTAAAGACTAACTAGATACCGGAAGGTATGGAGCGATTAATGAATTCTCGTCAAGGTCTTCTCGTAGAAAGATTTATTATAGACCAAGAATAAGAGTTAAGTGCGACGGTGGGGCGGGGTGAGGACCTGTGCGGGTCGCCCATAGCCGGAATAGAGTGGGATCGGTTGGTAGTAGTTCCGCCACGTGGCAGGTCACGAGTGCAAGGCCCAAGTCTAGTTAATTGTTTCTGTTCGTGGACGCGTTCCACCGTTTCAGTCGTGGCAGGAAATGGCCTTATATTGTTTTATAGAGTGACTCAAAGATTAGAGGCGAGAATCGGTATGGAAGTTTTGTAAGTATGCTAGTTTGAGTATGGACTGGTTGGCTTCGTGAGTGCAGGTGGACATCTTAGTATAAGTATTGTTATGTGGCCATGGGTGGCATATGTAGTATGAAGGAGTGCGTAGGAGGAGACTATGTCGCTATCTAATTAGATTGGACTCAGAAGGAACATTCGAGGGCGAATGTTTCTAAGGGGAAGAATGTTACACCAGTAACTCCGTGACATGTTTAAGAGAATGTATGTAAGGAACACAAGACTTGAAAAGAAGTAGAAAGAAAGAATTGTTTTTCGACGGAAATCTTAGAAACGGAAAGGAAAAATGTTCGTTGTTGAGAATTGGATTCTCAAAAGGCATTATTTGAAGAGTATGGAACTCTTAACCTTATGGAAATTATTTTTCACGGATTTGGTCACGTGGGGCCCACCCGAGAATTTTACTTTTTGTGGGGCCCACGAGGTTACGGAATTTTATGGACGAATGAGAGGCGACACGTGGCACCCAAGGTCTTGGTCGAAATTAGAGTGAGGTAAAATGGTCATTGACCACCTTGGAAGATTAGTCTTGCTAGCGTGACATTGTTGACTTGTCAACTTGTCCACATAGGCTTAATCCATGTGATTTTCATCTTAGCCACCCATTTGTTTAAGTCTAAGCCATCCAACGTGTTATAAATACATACTAGTAGCAAGACAAGGTCTTGAACACTTAGAAAAAATTAGAGAACTCTTGTCCTCTTTAAGTTGCTCTCGGCTTAGTGCTATTCCCACTAGAAAATTTTGTAGTTTTGATCCTTTGTTCACAAGACTTTAACCCAAGGTCCTAAAGGGTATTGTAAGGATATCTCAATAGAAAGATTTGGAAAAAGCAGCGTTTTCACGTTAGTCGCAAGGCGAAAACCTGAGAGCTCTTCAACTTTGAAGTTGGAAATAGAAGAGGAGTTTTCACAAGCTTAAGGGTTGCAAATAGCAGTTGGAACGTCAAGAAAAGGAGTTGAGTTGCTAAGGATCGACTTAGGGTTTTGGATCATTTTGAGCTTAAGAAGGTAATAATTTCGTCTTGCTATATTAATTCGAGATTTCATGTTGTAGTAGTTAGAAATGATCATGTGGATTATATTATGAAGAATGATATGTGTTATGGAATATTTGGACTAATCGAAAGTTGCACGATTTAGCCTTTAAGATTGTAATTCAATTTAGTTACTAGTTTAGTAAATCGCATGTTATCTAAAGAGTGGATTAAGGTGGTTATAATTGTTAAGTTGTTTATTACTATATAACATGCTAGACCTAAGAACTTGGATTGAAAAGGAATTGGAAAGGTTGATAAGTTGTTGCACTTTTTGGCGAATTGACATTTGTATTGTGGACTAGTTTAATGTAATTTGTGGGCGGAATTTTACGCCCGTTAAGGCGTGTAATCCCCTTTGGTTAGCTGATTTGTTGGGCCTTAAATGTGGCGTGTTTGGTTATTGTATTCGGCCTTGAAAAGGTGGCAAAGTATGTAGAAACAAAGGAAGTCTTTGTCAGATTTTCCGTAGAATTTAGTGACTTAGCACTTAGAATATTCTACGTTCGAATCTAGAGGTTAATGGACGTATTATGGACAATTTAGGTTGAAGTACCAAGTATAGCGTATTCTACTTGAAGGATGGAATAGCTAGCAAGGTTGAAGTACTTTGGAGCTTTTTGCTACTTGTCGATAATCGTCGCGGTATGTGAACCTCTTCCTTCCTTTGGCATGATTCTATGTATGAAATATACATGTAGTAGTATTTCATGATTCCGCCTACTCTTAGAAGTTAAGAGGTAGTTATGTTGATTTACTCTATGTAAAAGCTACGCCTAAGAAATCCTAAGTCATTACCAAGTCTTATGGGGATGTTGGTAAGAGTCGTTAGGAAGTATTTGAGTCGAGTTGACTTGGCTAATTTACGCACGAATGAGAATAAGTATCGAACAAGCCATTGCAGCGTTAATAAAGGAAAATGTAATGACAATTAATTATGTTAAAACAAGTAGAATTCTCCATCCGCATAGAAGCTAAGATAAGACAAAATTGTATTACATTTTCTAGATCATGGCTACTTGAATAAGATCGTTATAAATAAGTATAACTTATTCACAACGCACCAAAGTATATGTTACTTAATTTAAAAGAGTTTACGTATGAAGTTTTAAGAATTTGAAACTTGTTTTCTTAAAAGTTAAGAGACTTGAAGTATTTTGAAAGCTATGTGATTTGATTTGAAAATATAAGTCTCTTGGTTATAAAAAGAATGAATTAGTTTAAGGCATAAAGTTAGTATGACGCTTTATGGGAAGTTGGTTATAATAACTTTATGGGAGGTTAAGAGAATGGTTTTCTTGAGAACATAAACAAGAAATGATTTGAAATAAAGAAGGGCAAATTGTTTTAAAGGTACCAATTGCTTAAGGTCTTTAAGAAAGAAGTCACTTGATTTAGAAGCGGTAATTGTATTTCTAAAAGGTATTGTGACTTGTCTGAAGGTAGAGATGACTTGATACTACGGTTGTTAGTATCGAAAGTTTTATTTAAAAAGAGTCTTTCTAAAGGAGTAGAGGTCGTGAGTACGTTGGGTTAAATTCTCGGGTTTTATATGACATTATCGACCCGAGAGACGGGCGGGCAAGATACCTTTACGCGCACTATATGACATTATCGACCCGGAGACGGGGCGATGACCTCACGCGCACTATATGACATTATCGACCGAGAGACGGGCGCAAGAGACCTTTGCACGCGGTATATGACATTATCGACCGAGACGGGCCGCGGATACCTTTGCAGGCGGTATATGACATTATCGACCGAGACGGGCGGGCGAGATACCTTTACGCGCACTATATGACATTATCGACCCGAGAGATGGGCAGGCGGATACCTTTAGGCGATTATGTGACTTTATCGCCCCGATTCGGCGGGCAAAGATAGGCGTCCTCCGTAAAGAGCGGATTAGGTTATGAAAGATAAGTAAGTTAGTTGGTAATAAGCTTAATGACTTCTCTAAGTATGTACGTAAGATATGGCTATAACTCTTAATGGAATGGAAAAGATAATGATATGCAATTAAGTTCATGTGGTAATGACACGGCAGATCCGTATGTACTTTTATACTTGCTCTGTCATTCTTTTATGCGATTATGATCATTTCTTGTACTTTATTTACATTCCATATTAAATTGTTGTTATCGACCCCGCCGAAGCCGCGTTAAATGTCATGAGTTTAGGTACGATTATGGATCCGCGAGCTTAGGATCCTGGTTCAAAGATTTGAGATGGCTCAATGTTCGGAGTTGTCATGGCTATGTATATTCGAAGTGCGGCGGGGCCTTGTCCGCCATAGTAGGTGTTCAAATCTTAGAGGTCCGTATTCACGTGTGGCGAGGAGTTAGAATTGTAATTACATTTTTGGATAGTGTAAGCCCTTTTTGGGTGATTTATATTACGGCAGCCTTATCGGCTTTGCCTTGGTTTTAAGAAAAAAAAATGTGTTACTTATTTTCCGCAGCGGTTTATTATGTTGTATGTTTTAAGGGTGCCTGTGTAGGGCACGATCGCGCCGGTCGTCGTGACAAAAGTGGTATCGAGCGATTAGTCCTCGGAAAGTGTCTACTGCATCGTGTCTAGTAAGTCTTGATTATCGGTGTGTTGTGCACATCTATAATCGTGAGGCCGCAGGACATTTAGGATTGGTTTCATTCTTCTCACTCGAGATCGTGCGATAGAGCCGTGTCGTTAGTCGTCTCTCCCTAACGAGTTATGTTGATTGCATACGCAGAAAGCGTGATGACCGGGAAGGACTATGTGGATTATGTATCGGGTTGGAAATGATTATAGTATAGTTGGTATTGTGACATACATCTATACGGAGTTATGTATGAGGTCGACGCGTGTTGCCTAGAATGATTTTAGATTACCAAGAGTTGGTAAAGACTAACTAGATACCGGAAGGTATGGAATGCTTAATGAATTCTCGCCAAGGTCTTCTGTAGAAAGATTTATTATAGACCAAGAATAAGAGTTAAGTGCGACGGTGGGGCGGTGAGGACCTATGCGGGTCGCCCATAGCCGGAATAGAGTGGGATCAGTTGGTAGTAGTTCGCCACGTGGCAGGTCACGAGTGCAAGGCAAGTCTAGTTAATTGTTTTACGGGTTCGTGGACGCGTTCCACCGAACCAGTCGTGGCGGAAATGGCCTTATATTGTTTTATAGAGTGACTCAAAGATTAGAGGCCGAATCGGTATGGAAGTTTTGTAAGTATGCTAGTTTGAGTATGGGTGGTTGGCTTCGTGAGTGCAGGTGGACATCTTAGTATAAGTATTGTTATGTGGCCATGGGTGGCATATGTAGTATGAAGGGTGCAGTAGGAGGAGACTATGTCGCTATCTAATTAGATTGGACTCCGAAGGAACATTCGAGGACGAATGTTTCTAATGGGGGAAGAATGTTACACCAGTAACTCCGTGACATGTTTAAGAGAATGTATGTAAGGAACACAAGACTTGAAAAGTAGAAAGAAAGAATTGTTTTTCCGACGGGAAATCTTCCGAACGCCGGAAAGGAAAAATGTTCGTTGTTGAGAATTGGATTCTCAAAAGGCATTATTTGAAGAGTATGGAACTCTTAACCTTATGGAATTTTTTTTTTACGGATTTGGTCACGTGGGGCCCACAGGAATTTTACTTTTGTGGGGCCACGAGGGTTCTGAATTTTATGGACGAATGAGAGGCGACACGTGGCACCCCACAAGGTCTTGGTCGAAATTAGAGTGAGGTAAAATGGTCATTGACCACCTTGGAAGTTAGTCTTGCTAGCATGACAATGTTGACTTGTCAACTTGTCCACATAGGCTTAATCCATGTGATTTTCATCTTAGCCACCCATTTGTTTAAGTCTAAGCCATCCAATGTGTTATAAATACATACTAGTAGCAAGACAAGGTCTTGAACACTTAGAAAAAATTAGAGAACTCTTGTCCTCTTTAAGTCGCTCTCGGCTTAGTGCTATTCCCACTAGAAAATTTTGTAGTTTTGATCCTTTGTTCACAAGACTTTAACCCAAGGTCCTAAGGGTATTGTAAGGATATCTCAATAGAAAGATTTCTGAAAACGGCGTTTTCACGTTAGTCGCAAGGCGAAAACCTGGGAGCTCTTCAACTTTGAAGTTGGAAATAGAAGAGGAGTTTTTCACAAGCTTCTAAGGGTTGCAAATAACTGTTGGGCGCCAAGAAAAGGAGTTGGAGTTGCTAAGGATCGACTTAGGGTTTTGGATCATTTTGAGCTTAAGAAGGTAATAATTTCCGCCTTGCTATATTAATTCGAGATTTCATGTTGTAGTAGTTAGAAATGATCATGTGGATTATATTATGAAGAATGATATGTGTTATGGAATATTTGGACTAATCAAAGTTGCACGATTTAGCCTTTAAGATTGTAATTCAATTTAGTTACTAGTTTAGTCGCCGCATGTTATCTAAAGAGTGGATTAAGGTGGTTATAATTGTTAAGTTGTTTATTACTATATAACATGCTAGACCTAAGAACTTGGATTGAAAAGGAATTGGAAAGGTTGATAAGTTGTTGCACCTTTTGGCCGAATTGACATTTGTATTGTGGACTAGTTTAATGTAATTTGTGGGCGGAATTTTACACGTCCGTTAAGGCGTGTAATCCCCTTTGGTTAGCTGATTTGTTGGGCCTTAAATGTGGCGTGTTTGGTTATTGTATTCGCCTTGAAAAGGTGGCAAAGTATGTAGAAACAAAGGAAGTCTTTGTCCGATTTTCCGTAGAATTTAGTGACTTAGCACTTAGAATATTCTACGCTCAAGCTAGAGGTTAATGGACGATTATGGACAATTTAGGTTGAAGTACCAAGTATAGCGTATTCTACTTGAAGGATGGAATAGCTAGCAAGGTTGAAGTACTTTGGAGCTTTTGCTACTTGTCGATAATCGTCGCGGTATGTGAACCTCTTCCTTCCTTTGGCATGATTCTATGTATGAAATATACATGTAGTAGTATTTCATGATTCCTACTCTTAGAAGTTAAGAGGTAGTTATGTTGATTTACTCTATGTAAAAGCTACGTCTAAGAAATCCTAAGTCCTTACCAAGTCTTATGGGGATGTTGGTAAGAGTCGTTAGGAAGTATTCGAGTCGAGTTGACTTGGCTAATTTACGCACGAATGAGAATAAGTATCGAACAAGCCATTGCAGCGTTAATAAAGGAAAATGTAATGACAATTAATTATGTTAAAACAAGTAGAATTCTCCATCTGCATAGAAGCTAAGATAAGACAAAATTGTATTACATTTTCTAGATCATGGCTACTTGAATAAGATCGTTATAAATAAGTATAACTTATTCACAACGCACCAAAGTATATGTTACTTAATTTAAAAGAGTTTACGTATGAAGTTTTTAAGACTTTGAAACTTGTTTTCTTAAAAGTTAAGAGACTTGAAGTATTTTGAAAGCTATGTGATTTGATTTGAAAATATAAGTCTCTTGGTTATAAAAAGAATGAATTAGTTTAAGGCATAAAGTTAGTATGACGGCTTTATGGGAAGTTGGTTATAATAACTTTATGGGAGGTTAAGAGAATGGTTTTCTTGAGAATATAAACAAGAAATGATTTGAAATAAAGAAGGGCAAATTGTTTTAAAGGTACCAATTGCTTAAGGTCTTTAAGAAAGAAGTCACTTGATTTAGAAGCTGTAATTGTATTTCTAAAAGGTATTGTGACTTGTCCGAAAGGTAGAGATGACTTGATACTACGGTTGTTAGTATCCGAAAGTTTTATTTAAAAAGAGTCTTTCTAAAGGAGTAGAGGTGCGTGAGTACGTTGGGTTAAATTCTCGGGTTTTATATGACATTATCGACCCGCAGACGGGGCGCAAGATACCTTACGCGCACTATATGACATTATCGACCCGAGACGGGGCGGTAGACCTCACGCGCACTATATGACATTATCGACCCGAGACGGGCGGCAGACCTTTACGCGCACTATATGACATTATCGACCCGTAGACGGGCGGGCAAGATACCTTCACGCGCACTATATGACATTATCGACCCGTAGACGGGCGGGCAAGATACCTTACGCGCACTATATGACATTATCGACCCGAGAGATGGGGCAAGATACCTTTGTGGCGCACTATGTGACTTTATCGCCCCGTCGCATTGATATAGGCGTCCTCCGAAAGAGGGATTAGGTTATGAAAGATAAGTAAGTTAGTTGGTAATAAGCTTAATGACTTCTCCTAAGTATGCGTAAGATATGGCTATAACTCTTAATGGAATGGAAAAGATAATGATATGCAATTAAGTTCATGTGGTAATGACACGGCGAGATCCGTATGTACTTTTATACTTGCTCTGTCATTCTTTTATGCAGATTATGATCATTTCTTATGCTTTATTTACATTCCATATTCGTAATTTTTGTTATCGACTTTCTGGCCAAGTGCGTTCATGTCGCAGTTTAGGTACACAGTTATGGATCCGCGAGCTTAGGATCCTGGTTCAGCATTTTGAGATGGCTCCAATGTTCCGGAGTTGTCATGACTATGTATATTCAGGGGTACGGCGGGGCCTTGTCCCGCCATAGTAGGTGTTCAAATCTTAGAGGTCTGTATTCACATGTGGGCTGGACTGGTTAGAATTGTAATTACATTTTTGGATAGTGTAAGCCCTTTTTGGGTGATTTATATTACGGCAGCCTTATCGGCTTTGCCTTGGTTTTAAGAAAAAAAAAATGTGTTACTTATTTTCCGCAGCAGTTTATTATGTTGTATGTTTTAAGGGTGCCCAGGTAGGGCACCAGTCGCGGCCCGGGGTCGGGTCGTGACAAAAGTGGTATCAGAGCAGTTAGTCCTCGGAAAGTGTCTACAGACCGTGTCTAGTAGAGTCTTGATTATCGGTGTGTTGTGCACCACATCTATAATCAGGAGGCTGCAGGACATTTAGGATTGGTTTCCATTCTTCTCACTCTGAGATCGTGCGATAGAGCTGTGTCGTTAGGGTCGTCTCTCCCTAACGAGTTATGTTGATTGCAGCCTGAGAAAGCGTGATGACCAGGAAGGACTATGTGGATTATGTATCCAGGTTGGAAATGATTATAGTATAGTTGGTATTGTGACATACATCTATACGGAGTTATGTATGAGGGTCAGACGCGTGTTGCCTAGAATGATTTTAGATTACCAAGAGTTGGTAAAGACTAACTAGATCTGGGAAGGTATGGAGCGATTAATGAATTCGCCAAGGTCTTCTGCAGAAAGATTTATTATAGACCAAGAATAAGAGTTAAGTGCGACGGTGGGGACGGGGTGAGGACCTATCGGGTCGCCCATAGCCCGGAATAGAGTGGGATCAGTTGGTAGTAGTTCCGCCACGTGACAGGTCACGAGGTGCAAGGCCCAAGTCTAGTTAATTGTTTCATTGTTCGTGGACGCGTTCCACCTAACCAGTCGTGAAAGCCGGAAATGGCCTTATATTGTTTTATAGAGTGACTCCAGATTAGAGGCCGTAATCGGTATGGAAGTTTTGTAAGTATGCTAGTTTGAGTATGGACTGGTTGGCTTCGTGAGTGCCAAGTGGACATCTTAGTATAAGTATTATGTGGCCAAAGGCATACGTAGTATGGCGGTGCAAGAGAGGAGACTATGTCGCTATCTAATTAGATCGACTCCGAAGGAACATTCGAGGACGAATGTTTCTAAGGGGGGAAGAATGTTACACCCCGTAACTCCAGGACATGTTTAAGAGAATGTATGTAAGGAACACAAGACTTGAAAAGGGCCGAAAGAAAGAATTGTTTTTCCGACGGGAAATCTTCCGAACGCCGGAAAGGAAAAATGTTCGTTGTTGAGAATTGGATTCTCAAAAGGCATTATTTGAAGAGTATGGAACTCTTAACCTTATGGAAATTATTTTTTTACGGATTTGGTCACGTGGGGCCCACCCGAGGAATTTTACTTTTTGTGGCGCCCACGAGGGTTACGGAATTTTTATGGACGAATGAGAGGGCGACACGTGGCACCCCCACAAGGTCTTGGTCGAAATTAGAGTGAGGGTAAAATGGTCATTGACCACCTTGGAAGATTAGTCTTGCTAGCATGACATTGTTGACTTGTCAACTTGTCCACATAGGCTTAATCCATGTGATTTTCATCTTAGCCACCCATTTGTTTAAGTCTAAGCCATCCAATGTGTTATAAATACATACTAGTAGCAAGACAAGGTCTTGAACACTTAGAAAAAATTAGAGAACTCTTGTCCTCTTTAAGTCGCTCTCCTGCTTAGTGCCTATTCCCACTAGAAAATTTTGTAGTTTTGATCCTTTGTTCACACGACTTTAACCCAAGGTCCCTAAGGGTATTGTAAGGATATCTCAATAGAAAGATTTCGAAAACGGCTTTCACGTTAGTCGCAAGGCGAAAACCTGTGAGCTCTTCAACTTTGAAGTTGGAAATAGAAGAGGAGTTTTTCACAAGCTTCTAAGGGTTGCAAATAACTGATTGGAACGCCAAGAAAAGGAGTTGAGTTGCTAAGGATCGACTTAGGTTTTGGATCATTTTGAGCTTAAGAAGGTAATAATTTCCGCCTTGCTATATTAATTCGAGATTTCATGTTGTAGTAGTTAGAAATGATCATGGATTATATTATGAAGAATGATATGTGTTATGGAATATTTGACTAATCCGAAAGTTGCACGATTTAGCCTTTAAGATTGTAATTCAATTTAGTTACTAGTTTAGTCGTCGCATGTTATCTAAAGAGTGGATTAAGGTGGTTATAATTGTTAAGTTGTTTATTACTATATAACATGCTAGACCTAAGAACTTGGATTGAAAAGGAATTGGAAAGGTTGATAAGTTGTTGCACTTTTGGCCGAATTGACATTTGTATTGTGGACTAGTTTAATGTAATTTGTGGAATTTTACACGCCCCGTTAAGGCGTGTAATCCCCTTTGGTTAGCTGATTTGTCGGGCCTTAAATGTGGCGTGTTTGGTTATTGTATTCGCCTTGAAAAAGGTGGCAAAGTATGTAGAAACAAAGGAAGTCTGTCCGATTTTCCGTAGAATTTAGTGACTTAGCACTTAGAATATTCTACGCTCGCCTAGAGGTTAATGGACGATTATGGACAATTTAGGTCAAGTACCAAGTATAGCGTATTCTACTGAAGGATGGAATAGCTAGCAAGGTTGAAGTACTTTGGAGCTTTTTGCTACTTGTCGATAATCGTCGCGAGGTATGTGAACCTCTTCCTTCCTTTGGCATGATTCTATGTATGAAATATACATGTAGTAGTATTTCATGATTCCTTCTACTCTTAGAAGTTAAGAGGTAGTTATGTTGATTTACTCTATGTAAAAGCTACGTCTAAGAAATCCTAAGTCCTTACCAAGTCTTATGGGGGATGTTGGTAAGAGTCGTTAGGAAGTATTCGAGTCGAGTTGACTTGGCTAATTTACGCACGAATGAGAATAAGTATCGAACAAGCCATCAGCGTTAATAAAGGAAAATGTAATGACAATTAATTATGTTAAAACAAGTAGAATTCTCCATCTGCATAGAAGCTAAGATAAGACAAAATTGTATTACATTTTCTAGATCATGGCTACTTGAATAAGATCGTTATAAATAAGTATAACTTATTCACAACGCACCAAAGTATATGTTACTTAATTTAAAAGAGTTTACGATGAAGTTTTTAAGACTTTGAAACTTGTTTTCTTAAAAGTTAAGAGACTTGAAGTATTTTGAAAGCTATGTGATTTGATTTGAAAATATAAGTCTCTTGGTTATAAAAAGAATGAATTAGTTTAAGGCATAAAGTTAGTATGACGCTTTATGGGAAGTTGGTTATAATAACTTTATGGGAGGTTAAGAGAATGGTTTTCTTCAAGAACATAAACAAGAAATGATTTGAAATAAAGAAGGCAAATTGTTTTAAAGGTACCAATTGCTTAAGGTCTTTAAGAAAGAAGTCACTTGATTTGAAGCCTGTAATTGTATTTCTAAAAGGTATTGTGACTTGTCCCGAAGGTAGAGATGACTTGATACTACGGTTGTTAGTATCCGGAAAGTTTTATTTAAAAAGAGTCTTTCTAAAGCGAGTAGAGTGCGTAGTACGTTGGGTTAAATTCTCGGTTTTATATGACATTATCGACCCGCAGACGGGCCGGCAAGATACCTTACGCGCACTATATGACATTATCGACCCGCAGACGGGCCGCAGAGACCTTACGCGCACTATATGACATTATCGACCCGCAGACGGGCCGGGCAGAGACCTTTACGCGCACTATATGACATTATCGACCCGCAGACGGGCCGGCAAGATACCTTTACGCGCACTATATGACATTATCGACCCGCAGACGGGCCGCAAGATACCTTACGCGCACTATATGACATTATCGACCCGCAGACGGGACGGCAGATACCTTGTGGGCGCACTACGTGACTTTATCGCGCCCCGCCGCCGGCAAGATAGCGCCCCTCCGTAAAGAGCCGGATTAGGTTATGAAAGATAAGTGTTAGTTGGTAATAAGCTTAATGACTTCTCCTAAGTATGTACGTAAGATATGGCTATAACTCTTAATGGAATGGAAAAGATAATGATATGCAATTAAGTTCATAAGTGGTAATGACACGCAGATCGCATGTACTTTTATACTTGCTCGTCATTCTTTTGTACGCTTATGATCTGCATCAGACTTTATTTCTTCCATATTCGCACTGTTATCGACTTCTTTCGGCCGCGCTCACGTCCGCAGTTTAGGTATTACGCTATGGATCCGCGAGCTTAGGATCCTGGTTCAAAGATTTTGAGATGGCTCCAATGTTCCGAGTTGTCATGGCTATGTATATTCAGTGGGTACGGGGCCTTGTCCGCCATAAGAGGTGTTCAAATCTTAGAGGTCTGTATTCACGCAAGGTGGACCGTTAGAATTGTAATTACATTTTTGGATAGTGTAAGCCCTTTTTGGGTGATTTATATTACGGCAGCCTTATCGGCTTTGCCTTGGTTTTAAGAAGAAAAACAAATGTGTTACTTATTTTCCGCAGTTAGCTTATTATGTCAGATGTTTTAAGGGTGCCTGTAGTAGGCACCGCCGCGCCCGGGTCGGGTCGTGACATGAATTACCCCTTCTTTGATCATTGCTTCGATTTTGTCCCTGAGGGAGTAGCAACTTTCAGTGTCATGCCCTGGGCTATCGGAGTGATACGCGCAGCGCTTATTCTCATCATACCATCTTGGGATAGGGTTAGGAATCCTTCCTGGAATCGGTTGGATCAAGCCTGCAGCTCGCAGCCTTTCATATATTTGGGGTACGGGTTCGGCCAGTGGGGTGCGAACTTTGGGTGGTCTTCCTTCAAAATTCGTGTTCGTCCGCGTTAGGCGCCTATTTTGTTGGCGGGCTTGATGGGCGTCGATGCGGGCAGATAAATGGGTGCTTGGGAAGCGTTATATATAGGTTGTGTGTGGTAGTTGGTGTGAGGGGCAGGTGTATAGTGAGGTGTGAAGTTTTGGTTACTTGTGTGGTAGTATGGGGTTTCATAGGATGGGTTTTGGTATATTATGAATGCTTCGGGTTTACGTTCTTGTATAAACATGAAAGGGGAAACTGTCTCTTTCTTCCTTTGTGAAGTACTCTCGATTGTCCCTGACTGAATTGCCTTATTAGTTGCTTGTAATGCTGCCAAATTCGTAATCCTACCAGTTTTAATACCTTCCTCCACGAAGTCGCCCATTCTGACAACTTCCGCAAAATTCCGTCTGATGACACTTATCATTCGCTCATAATAGGTTGCGTCCTTCAAAAATTGTACGAATAGTGTGGTCATCTCACTCTCTGCCATGAGTGGTTGTACTTTTGCTGCCTCTGAACGCCATCTCATGGTGTATTCTCTGAACGTCTCCGTAGACTTCTTTTCCAACTTCATTAAATAAAACCTGTCCATAACGGTTTCTGTATTAAACCTGAATCGCTCCACAAAGTCTTAGGCCAATGCATTCCAGCTATGTCATTTCTGCGGGTCTTGGCTAGTATACCAATCTAATGCCTCACCGGTCAAACTTCGAATGAATAACTTCATGATGACTGTTGGGTTCTTCCCTACCCCGATCAGTTTGTCACAATATGACCTCAAGTGTGCACGGGGGTTCCCTTTCCCATCAAATAAATCAAACTTGGGCAACTTGTACCCCACAGGTAGCTCCACATCTGGATGCATGCAAAGATCCTCGTAATCTAATCCCTCATGACCCTTATCCGATCGCATGTTCCGAACAGCTTCTTTCAAGCTATGAACCTCTTTGGCTACATCCTCGTCCATTTTGGCTCGAGCTTCCTTCTCCATTTCCTCGTAATAATCCGTTTCCTGGGGGAGTACAGGGACGGTAAAAGGCTGGGTTTCTGTTGTGTATGTTAGTTGTCTGGGTTGTTTTCTGGGGCTGGTAATAGGTATGGTGTGTGGGTATTGGTTAGTCTGGCGATTCGGGCTAATTGGCAAGAAGCGGGGCCGAGGTATACGGGTAGTAAGAGGATCATTTTGAGGTGGGGTCAAGATTGGTCGGGCGAAGGATAGTTTGATCGGAACCTGTAGTCTTTGCAGGAGTTTTGGGAGATATGCGCGCGAGGTCGATCCGGATAGTTTGCGGTAGTGGCCCTTTGCTCGTATAGGGTATTCAAACTAATGGATAAGTTTGTCGATTCCGTAGTCTTTCCATCTCAACCGCATATCGAATTTGTCAGAGTAGCCGCGATGCATTCTTCTTGACTAGTGACATTTCTCCCTTCTGAAGGTTCCGTTTCACCGATAGGAATAATTCCCAAACCATTTGGCTCAGACGCCCCCGAGCCAGTCATGTCATCATTTCGTTCCTTGGACCTGGTAAAGTGTGGATACTCCGACATTGCTGAATCAATACGAACCGATCTTTTGGAGGAAGTAATAAATCCTTCACAAATGCAGCAAACAGAGTTAGTATAAAGCACATAATTTGTAGGTATGTAGCAGATATATTACACATAGCACATTAAAATGTTTCCTAGCATGCAGGGGGGACCTCCTTATGCCAGAGGTAGGCTGAATCGTCACATATGCAAGATCATGATAATAAAAATCCAAGCCTTTAGATTGAAATGTTTTAATCGGGAATAAGTTGCAATTTATTGAAATAACAATAAAACATCAAAAGCCTATAACTAAGTCGCCGATGCGGTGGTGAAGCTTAGGTTTTCTTCGGTATAGCCCCTGCCTGTTCCAAGTGCATCAGATCGCATCGCATTAGGACCCACATCTCTGGGGTGATGACCTTCTCTTTGAGTTGATTATCATTTATTATGTTCCTTGCACCAATGTCTTCAATGCCTTGCTCCCCTTCTGAACTATATTCTATGTGGTTTAGAAATCATGATTGATACTCCGGGGAGACCCCTGCTTGGTCCTTCCCAACTTCCATTTGATCAATATGATGTCATTCATAAAGAATATGTTTGGCTTCGGGGACGATGAATTCTGGTCTGAACTGAATTTCGGAGGCCCTCATGTCAGCTATGAGAGGAATTACCTGCGTATGGCCAAACTGTCGGAGTACACGTAGTGGAGCATATGGCTGCAGTCCCTTTAGACCTATAAGTCTGATATAATAAAGTCCCTTATGTCTCAAGTAGGCCCTCTTGACCATATGAAGCAATGGATACTTCCATTGGATCTGACTGCTATTGCGAGATGCTAAGTACTTGTACCAATCCTCTGTGCTGACTGGTGACACATAACGCTTTGTTCTTTCATAAAAGGTGGAGATCTTGTTGTATGCGTTGTGGCCTACGTCGGTCATGTTTGAACGCTGATAGAAATGTTCTATTGCCCACATCTGTAAGATAAGATTACTGCCTTCAAAGAAGCTTGATTCACCCCTTCTGCATCTATTTAAGGCTCTAAATAGTTCTGCCAAAATCATGGGCGTCAAAGTGAGCCGTTTGTCACCAACTTCATCGAACACTGCTCTAACTACTGAACATATGCATGTACTAATCCTTCCATGCTCGAGAGGAAATAAAAGAGTACCTAAGAAAGCCATAGCAAATGCAATAGGACGCCTAACTCTCCAATGGTCCGCAGTGCAGCAAAATTCATTTTTAAACAATTTGTATCTGTCTCGGCAACCATATCTCTCGTATAGGTAGTCTAGAGAAATCCAATTGTTTTCGAAGCAACGTAATTCTCTGGTATTCTTCAAACCCAAATAACGGAGGAGCTTTTTCCCCGACTGGCCATGCGGAATAACTGGTTTTCTGTCATGATATGCTAAAGCAGTAAAATAGCTGACTTCTTCTAAGGTGGGGGTCATCTCGAAATCCCTGAATTTGAAGACGACTCGATCCGGATCCCAAAATTGGATCAATGCTCTGACCAAATGCTGATCGGGAGTGATGTCGAATAATGAGATGAGGCATCCCAACCTTCTTTTGATTGTCATCTGACTACCCAAGTCGAATTTTGACCACCACGTCCTCAATTTACTCGGAATCCCATTCACCATTCTGATCTGAGGGATAGGTTCCATCTAAAAATAAATAATACAAAAAATGAGTATGCATTTTCCAACTTAGGCATTTCAACTTTAGGCTTGGTTTCGCTTATCATGACTGTGCAACACATAATATGCTATTGGGCCGTAGGGTTATAAAAACTCGTTGACCAATTTGGTGTTTTCCTAATTGTGGTGTCAATGCCAAGGACTGGCCCACCTAGGGTAAATGTATGCATGCCTTAAACTAAGGAGTGGTATATCTCTATCCTAAGTTTCTAAGATTTGACTTTACTAGACGCAAGGTTCCCGAGCGGACAACTCGAGTGAGAAGGCTACGCGGCTGATCAGACGAACCGATCTAACTCCGCCCAGACGCCAACTCTCTTAAAATTTGGATATTTGAAGAAATTTGCGGGTGCGCGAAGCACACCAGCGCGTGAGTGTGTGATAGTGTGAATTTTCCAGAGTGGAAGAAATATGAGCGGAATGCCAGTTTAAGGAAAGCAGTAAAGCAGTAAAGCAGGTAGCAATTAAAATAAATAAAACAAAATACAGCACACAAAATTAAATGTAAAAAAAATAATGCCGAAAAATAACTCTAGGTCTGTTATGATCAAGAACCTAAGTCCCCAGCGGAGTCGCCATTTCTGTCACGCCCTTTTCCGACCGCGACATTACAAAAACTCCTTCTTCATAAAAGATTATAGAAAATAATATAAAATAAATAAAGGGTTAAAAAGGGTGCTAAGGGATGCTAAAGGTTCGCGGAGCCGCCACCTAATTATTTTGGGTGAATTAGGACACCTAAATGTCAACTAAGTTAAAGTCAACATTAACTCCATTTTAATGGTCTGCGAAATTGTGTGAGATTCTGGGCATGGTTCTTTATTATCCTAAAGGGAAGGGGTTAGGCACCCTAAAGAATCCGCTAACTTACGGTTGTCCGTTCAAACCTAGGGTAATTATTATGCTAAGATGCAATACATGTCTTGAAAAGGTATTTGAGTAAAAGATATAGAAAGTATTTTTTGCTAACATAAAATGTGAGATTTATTTTAAAATATATAAAGCTAGTTCTAGTTAAAACATGTATTATTATATGTGCAAAGATGATTTATGCATTTATTCATTAACAAATCTTATTAGTATATCATAATATGCCAAATGTTTAGGAGGATTTTTAATAAAAGAAATAAGACTTTTATGTAAATGTTAATGAGAGTCTATAATAAAATGGGTTAGAAATCTAGTAATAAAATGCTAGTCATGAACGATACGTGGATAAATAAATTTTAATAGTTTAGTATGACTTAAGCAATATGTGGCGAGTCTAAAGTAATTAACCTAAAGGGAATTGCTTTCTAATCTAGAGGTTCAAGGTTTAGATATTCTAAGTATTCTACTAATTAACGTAGCGTTAGACAAATAATTTACAATAAATAAACGGGGAAGAAAGGATCAATAAGAAATGACTCGAAGAAAAAAGGCGATGTTTTCCGCCGGTGGTTTTGGAATTCCGATGCGGATAGAGAAATGCACATAGATGCGGGTCTTCATTTGTTGTAGCTTGTGATGAGTCTCGTCATGAGACTCTTCATTTTTGCTCCGATGCATTTCATGTAAATAAAGAAGAAGATAAGGATTAGTATATATATCAAACTTTATCAAATAATAAATGCACATTGATATAAGATTTAACACATTGAAATCATTTCATTTCAAGAGAAAACGAACCGAAAAAGTAAATTCCAGATTATGAAAATATGTTGGCCCGCACATACAGTTTCAGGTGAAACTAAAACGAGAAGGCAGGCCTAGCATTTTATAGTTCTCAGATTTCTCAAGGGAGTAACCGTAGGAAGACGGGCCCAAAAAACACACAATCTTTCTTTTTTTTTTGTTTACAGAATATGCAGGCCTTAAAAGTTTGGCAGGTCCAACGTATAAAAATAAAGAGTACACAATCCAGGAACGGACCCATAGATGCAAATAGTAAGCGATGCACAGAACAAGCAGTAATATCAAATGAATAAAACCCTTTTTATCTATAAGCATTTCATAAACACCACTGATTCCCAACATCCACATATATAGTTCTCGTGTACACATACTAAACATATTATTAAGCTAATTACTTTCAAAAATGAAAGGAAACTAAATCTCATCATATCCAATATTTCATTGAGAAACTAAGATTGTTAAGCCCCTATGTGGTATCATCTTATGCAACAACTAGTGATGAGCAGAGTTATACAAATGTAAGCATAAATTGTAAACTATTATGCTTTCTAGCGATAATAATACTTAACAATAATTTTTTTTTTTTTGATATGAAAAGCTAAAATGATCAGCAACCAACTTTGACCAGTTTAAATAATTAAACACACATGAGTCTCTCAATATTAGACATGAATATGAAAAGGACTTAACTTCTTTCAGCAGTGTGAGACATGAAAATTTCAGAAAAAAAGAAAGAAAGAGGGAAAAAATAGATACCGATTTTAAGTAATTGAGCATACATAAAACAATTATTAACGTGTTATACAAGAAATTTCATAAGTGAATTACATGTATGTGCATAATTAGATTTCCCCATTTATATTGAACCAAATTTCGACAATGAATCATATCACAAACATATTATGCAAAGATCGATTATTACTTTAATTAGTCTGATGTACTCCGTTTTCATTTTACCTACTGCAACTAACATTACTGATCGGCACGAAGGATAGTTTCAGGATACAACTTTGGATATATAAGAACGGATAAGAGAGTTAATCGTATTTAGAATCCAAACTAGAAGTCAAAGGTTTGTATACTACTTCATAGTCATCCTAAGGAGCACAATACTTCTCTTGATTCAAACAACAAACCATATTTAGACCCCCTGAATCCATCATACAGATTTAAAATTAATCAGATTACGCATAGAAGTCCCCTAGCCCATTTTAACTCACTAAACAAATCAACGAGCTACTTGAACCAGTTCACTGGCTTCCAGAATCTATACATGTTCAGATATTTTAACAGGACGAACACTTACAAACGACTATTATAATACCTACAATGATCGTAGATTCAGTGAGAATCAATGACACAGCTCAGTCGACCCAATAAACTCAAACGATAATTACTCTTTAGTCATACAACAAATTCTAGTGACGCAGATTATAACCACAGTTGCGACAAACGGGCTCAACAATAATTCAGCAAGCACAATCAGTCGTCGACATCGAATTAACGCAAGCTTAAGCAGTCGCGCAAGAATACATATTTTACCCATTGATATCAAATGAAGTCTAAGAGTGAAAGGGTGATAAATTTACCTTCTCCGGGAAGCGAACCGAGGCAGCGTACCAAGTCGTCGACTCGCTCGGGTTTTGGTTTTGCGATGCGAATAAAAAGGGGCAAAAGCTTGTTTGCTGATTTCTTGACTGATATTTGAAAGAAAGGGTTTCGAACTTCCTGTTCTTATGATGCTAATTGTCTGGGTGCTGAGCCCCCAACTCCCGATGCCTTATGATGCGAAATCGATCCATTTATATAGTCCTAATTGTGGGTTCCAAATTTGGTAAGCTATTGGTATGATTTTGGGCTGATTTTCTTATGATTTTGGTGCTAATTATGGTAAGTTAATATTTCAAAGGATAATTCTTTATGATTTGATTAGGGTCTTGGTACTCGATTATTTTTTGTGTAAGACTTGTTTTTGGTAAGTTTTGATTATGAGGGTGCGATTTGAGTGAGATTGGGCGTGATATGGAACGATTTGGGCGTGTAGAGGATGGATGCGGCGGGTTAAGGTTTTAGGTTAGGAGTGTTCTTGATTTTTGTTTTTGGCAGAGAAGGAGAGAAGAGGGGCTGTTGGGCTGAGGTTTGGGTCACGGGTATGTGGGTCGAGAGATAAGGAAATGTTTGCGGATAATGGGCCGCGGGTCAGGGAAGATAATGGGCCGCGGGTTTGGGTTGGGTAGTTAGTTTTAATTTTAAGTGTTAGTAGGTTTATTAATAGTTTTTAATTAATTAGTGATAAATTAAATTAAGGAATGCTTAATACTTTTATGAATGCGACGCTATTATTAAAACGCATGTATTAGATTGAAATTAATTTAAGTTATGAATTATGAAATTGCCTCGCTATTAATAAATGCGAATATTCTATTTAACACGACGTCATTGTCAAATTATTTATTTTATGTATTTATTTATTTTATTATCATTTAAGAATTATGACAGGGCTTAAAATTAATAAATACGGGCGCGAGACTCTAAGTGCGTAATTTTCTACGTAAGACGTGGTGCCATTATTAAATTGCTTATTTGTGCATGTATTAATGTTTTATGTGTTGCATTTTTTTATTTAAAAATTATTGTTGAAAATTGGTGTAGTTTTATAGTTAATAACTGAACGGGGGGTCAAAATTGGGTGTCAAATCCGAAAGCCCACTGCTTAGCGCATACAACCAAGTAAATGAAAATATCAAAAAGGATAGACGAATTGAGACGAAGTATGTTTTGTTATTGAATTTTTAGTTTTCCTAGAAGCGAAACTCATGTATAAATTAGTGTATATATGTGCACTTATAGATACTGAAGACGCAATCGGAACACTAAAATTATGGAGTGAAGTCATGCTGCCATTACACGATAGATAAGCTTCCTCCAATTATTTTAAAAAAAAAATCACATGACGAGAGTAATGACCAATTAGTTATAATCGATCAAATCGAATAAGTTGTCATACATGCACACTATTTTCTCTTCTTCAACGAAAAATAAACTCAACCAATTAAAGGATGAACATACAAGGCAGCTATATTCTAAATTGTCTCATGCAGCTTCAGAAAGGACAATTCCTAGTTAATTCCTAAGTATTACAGCACTGATAAATTTTGAGACAACAAAAGGGATCTTTACACAAATAACCAATAGAATTTATTATTTACATTTCTCAGATGATATACATAAATTATACACATATTACATGAATTATACATATATTATTCATATACCTGTTAAACAGTACCCAGCGCCACGGCCAAAGCCTCATAGCGCCGCGGCCCAGCCCAGTCCGTGAACAGTAGATTTTGTGTATATTTGGTATATTAGTCTTGTACCTTAATTAGGATTGTAATATTACCATAAGTATAATTATTCTCCATATAGAATGGAGATTTAGATGTAAAGTAGGAATAGGATTCTCCTATTGTAACTTGTATATATATGTCTTTCATCAATAAGAATAATCAAGAGGACTAATTCTTTCATGGTATCAAGAGTCTATGTTCTTTTCCTTGCTTGCGCTTCTCACTTTTTTCTTGAAATCGTGACCCTCCCTCGGATTTCCAACCAAAATCCGAACCTCTCTTCTTTCAAAAACATCATTCTTCACAAATTCCCTTCTTCGAATCTTCGTGTTTTATTCACCATGACTGATAAAAACACATTCCATCCTGCCCTCACAGCTTCTAACATCAAGAACGTTCTTCCTATTGTTCTTGATCTAGAGAACGTCCAATATGGGACGTGGGCGGAATTATTCAAGATTCATGTCATGACACATTAAGTTCCTCACCACATCATCCCTCCAGCTCCTCCTACGGAGGGTGATACGGCGACTACAACGGTTGTGCCCACCAAAGCAACCGATCTAAACTTATGGGTTATGTTTGATGCAAAAGTTCTCCAATAGATTTATGTCACTATATCCTTTTACAGACGATTATGGAACCCAACTCCATAGTTATGGCAGCGTGGAATCGATTGTGTGATATCTTCCAAGATAACAGTCATTCTCGCATTGTTATCCTTGAGCAGGAATTTTCTCACGTTGCTATGGAGAATTTTCCTAACGTTTCTTCTTATTGTCAACAACTCAAAGACTTGGCGGATCAACTTCGCAACGTTGGTGCTCCTGTTACCAATAGTCGTCTCATTCTACAGAAAGTTGCAGGCTTGTCCGAGGCCTATAACGGTGTTGCGTCAAACCTTCGTAAAAAAAACCCTTCTGGAGTTCTACCAAGCCCACCCCATGCTCACATTGAAAGAAGCAGGTTTAGCTAAAAAGGCGGTCATTGTGGCTAGTCTTGTCGTCATAATGACCGAGTCCACTTTTTCCCCTTCTGGTTCCACCAACTCGAGCCAAAATCGCAATAACGGTGGTGGTAAAAAGGGCCAAAATCGGAATAATAATGGCAAAAATCGCTGCAGCAACAACAGTTTTGGGGCCCACAATGGTGTCATGACCCGACGGGCCGCGACCCGGCGCCCTAATTGGACGTCGTTACTGACCTGTCGCACTTAATCCAACTGACATCAATAACAATATAAAATTCGATAGTATAACGCTATAATGACAACCCCTATCCACGTAGGCAAGCCGGCAAGACTGCCTTACACGTGGATGAACCTGTCTCCCGATGGAGTCACAACCAGCCAACATAGATAATAAGCGAGCCGACAAGGCTACCACTAAACAGCATCACGTATACACGGAAACATCCCAACACAGAGTATAATGACATAATTGACCAAAACGGCTTTACAAGTCTACATACATACAACCCACATTTGTCTACAGACCTCTATGAGAAGGATAACAACATATGACGGGACAGGGCCCCGTCGTGCCCCTAAATATATACAATCACAATAAAGAGGTTCGGTACCAAACGACTAAGCTCCGGAACAAGGGAGCTTTCCAACCCTGCTGAGTAGAAGTCCTAGGCCTGAGGATCACCGAACTGAGAACATGTACCTGCGGGCATGAACGCAGCCCCCCCATAGAGAAGGGAATCAGTACGAAATAATGTACTGAGTATATAAAATATGAAGTAATGTAAGAGAGATCGTAACTGGCCAGAAGGTAACATGAGACATGTATGAAAAATCAGAGATACCAATGCAATTATACCATATGAAAAGAAAGTCATACATGTCTAACAATCATCATAATCAATGACACCTCCGTACATATAACTACCCGACCCATTTGTATAGCTGCCCAGCCCATTCTGGGACTCGGTCCTCATACTTCGTACATATTGCTACCCGGCCCATTCTGTTACTCGGTCCATCCTAACACCATCCATATAACGTATAGTCACAACTTACACAAGTAGAATATCATGAAAAATCATATGCAATACACATCATCATCTGAGACTCAATGGAACAATCATATGCATTTCTAATCATCATATAAAACTCAATAGAATAATCATATGTATTTTAAATCATTAGTGGAGACTCAATGGAATAATTAAGATGAACTATCATTTAGAAATTCATGCTCTATCATATTATACATCACTAAGAATTAGGATTTCATGGAATTTACGTACGTCCGCCATACACTTACTTATATAAGTCATGTCAAGAGAAGAAAGGATAACTTAAAGTAATCATGCCAAAGAAGAAAGGATAGTCTCACATACCTTATAGTCGAGCTAACCAACACACTACTAGAATATGTCTCGTCTAATACTTCAACCTATAATAATAACAATAGGCATGTCAATTCTATGATTCCTAACGTAAGTCAAATTGAAAGACGACTCTCTTATCCTATAAAAATTTGGGCAGCACCTCCCCTGTTTATATGTACATCCACAATTACCAACAAGCCAACAATATTCATTTACAAGTCACAAATCAAGCATATATTAAAACAGTTCCATCTACTCGACATATACCACCATTATACATCCTTTCTCTTTACACTTATGGAATATATTCAAAATAGCAATCAAGGTGATTAATACACCTATTTATCATTTTCACTCAAATAATCCAATCTTCTAGCAAATTCGAGAGTCCAAGAATGCAAAATAACACCTTTCGACAATTCCATATCACAATTACATCCTTAAGTAGATTTCTTCCATCTTTAGCATGTAATTAGTAACAAGATAGCAACACAACAATTGAGGCCAAGGTATACGAAAATAAATCTTCAAATCGGCTACAACACCAACATTCACATTATCCAAGCTCTTTCCTTAACTCCTTAATATATAATTTACGTTTCAATACTTACATGTGAACAACTACAACTAAAACATCAAGATTCTCCTTCAATTTCCAACATGCAATTCCAATTATTTAATGAAAAAGAAAAATTTACCTTAAAAAAAATGAATCCAAAACAGTCCACTATTTTGTCACGGTTTTACCCCTATTTTTGCATCATTTTTATCCTTCCTTCAACTCCCATTTGACATGCATGAATCCCACAATGTTACTCCATCATTCTTTATATTTTTCTTCCAAAAATTTATCTCAAAAACTTGAATTTTTAGGGCGTAAAATCGGCCAGGCAGTGCTCGAAGAACCCACTGTTTTGAGGGCAAGTTTTTGCTTCTAATGTAGGAGGATTAATTCTTGAAAGGAGGTTGATTGAATCTTAAATTTTTCTAAGGAATTTGGGGTGTGATTTTCGGATTTGAGAGGAGAAGAAGAGATAATAAATGAAGTGTTCTTCTTAGTTAGAATGAGAAGATGAAAGTGGAGTAAGGGTTTAAGTTAAAATCTAAAATTCGTTTATTACAAGTTAGTCCACATCTCATAATTTATTCACGTTAAGTCTCACTCCCTTTAAGTCTTCTTAAAATTACTCCCTCAAGTAATAACTAAATCTTAAATCTCACTTCCTTTAATTTCCGAAAATCTCATAAAGCCTCGTATTCTCCATGTCATAATTTATATAATACGTTACTAATCTGCAACTCCATTGAAATAATTTCCACTACCCGTATTAATTCTCGTCGTCACATGTATAGTAAAAAAAAATTACTCTGTATTAGCATGTAGAAATATATTTTAAATTCCAAAATTCGAATCTTAATTCTTAATGACATTCTTAATTATCGTCTTAAACTTACTGTCACGCCCCGGGCCCGTGACTAGTGCCCTATCGGGGCACCCTTTTACTTAACTGACACAAGTAAACTGCGGAACTAAACAACACCTCTTTTTTTTTTAAACCAATGAACATGCAAGGGCAAAGCCGACAAGGTCGCCATATAATATACATAATTAATGCATACCTTCTGCATACACGAGTCCAATCCCACATATGAATACGCACTTCTAAGAGTTTTATCAACTAGGACGGACAAGGCCGCCGTACCCATAATCAGTACAAAGCAGATCAAGGATCTATACCAAAATGATAAACTCTGAGCAGATGAAGCTATCCAAAACTCGACGGTGGTCCTACACTGCAGATCACCAAATCTGCATTACCTAAACTCGCGGCATGAACGCACTTCGAAGGAGGTCGGACGAAGAATGTACCAAGTATGTGAAATCAAAATATCAGAATGAAATCATAACGGCTATACAAAACATGAGACATGTATGATAGCCAAACTACGATACAATACATAAGCGATATATCAAGCCGTGGCGCGTGCCTCAAAGTCACTACTCAAATATAACTATGGGTCTCACGCCCATAATATCAACCATGCGTGGAATCCTTCCTCACTGCCGGCCATGATATAATATAACACCAATAAGCATACATGAACACCAAGTCACACTGTGTCCTAAAATCATGCGGGCGTAGGAAGCGAACCACGGATCCACTGCATCATAAAATCGACGGAAATGAAGCCAACTACGGATCCGGCTGCATCAACAACTGACCGGGGCAAGTACGAAAGCTAACTACTAGATCCAGCCTGTCGTCACGAGATATGACCGAGGCAAGTGCGAAAGCTATCTACTGAAGCCTACCGTACCAAACTGTGCAATAGAACTGACGGGGGAAAGTACGAAAGCTATCTACCCGTCCATCCTACGACAGCCACTGACCGAGGCAAGTACGAAAGCTCTCTACCAGACCATCCTGCGTCACTAAATCTCATGGAGGGCTAATCCATGGAATAACAATATCCCACGTGGTCGCATGCCCCGGAATCCCACATCGTATAAGCATGACCATGGGGTAATACAAACAAATTAGGGAATCTAACCCGCCTCCTGGTCACATGACCCGGAATCCCACATCGTGTAAGCATGTCCCAGGAGTAATACAAATAATCCGGGAATCTAACCCGCATACTGGTCGCATGCCCCGGAATCCCACATCGTATAAGCATGTCCAAGGATCAATCATAATTGAAGCATACCCGTGAAATCCCACATCACCGTCGGTACGTCCAAGTAAACTTACAACAAGACAGCCGGCGCTCCAACCGAGAGTCGCGACAGCGTAAAAATATAATACTTGGACTCAAAGGCTATCACTAGCACACATAGGCAAGTTCATAAAATCTTTTAGACTTTCATTTTATAAACTCAAGGCACTTACGTTTTATATAAAAATCCGGGATTTTAACCCTAAGTACTACGTACTTCCATTCTTTTCAAAAGACTCATTTTTATATAAAACTCCAAGATACTAACACCCGTAGTATCAAGGCATGTCTATTTTTCAAACTAAGTTACTACATCTTTAGAAATTCATTTCAAGACTTGAAATGAAGTAACTTCTAATTTCACAACCTAGGCAACTCGTACCTATCAATCAAAATAGACAACTTTCTTAACCTTTCATAAAGTCGTTATAACCAACTTCCCATAAAGCCGTTATAACCCTTTATGGTTTTTAGACAAATTCATTCTTTTTATAACCAAGAGACTTATACTTTTAAAACCAAGTATCACATACTTTCAAATCAAGTTTCTTAACTTTCAAAATACTTCAAGTCTCTTAATCTTTAGAAATCAAGTTTCTTCTACTTTCAAAATACTTCAAGTCTCTTAACTTTAGAAATCAAGTAGCTTACACTTTTAAATCTCAAGTAACTCACACCTTTAAAACAAGTCACTTCTCTTAACTCATGTCATTTCTCCTATTTTAAATCAATTAAGTAAATCACTCCGTTGACTCCCCTAAAGCCGTTATAACAACCTTTAGGTTTTGAAACTAAGACACTATCCAAAAGATTTGGAACTACTTCCTTTTCAAGACTCTATGTACTTCAAGTAAAATACTTTCACTTTTGAAAATCCAAACTTCATCAAGGTAATGGATTATAACAACTTCCAATTTAAACATCCAAAGTACATCAAGGAAGTATATAGAACAACTTCTATATTAGGCAATCCAAGTACAAACAAGGAAGTATATAGAACAACTTCTATATTAGGCAATCTAAGTACAATCAAGGAGTGGATCATTTAAGGAGTAGGATTTACTTACTTTACCATAAGGAATCATGCTAGAAGAAGAGGAGATGGTTCACATACCTTTTCGGCTTAATCCACAAGCTAAGTCGAATACGCCATACGTAGAATTGTCAACCTATAATGGTCACAACACGACTATCAATTTCTAGTTTCTAACGTAGACTAATACTAAGTATACGATCTCTTATTCTACGGAAAAATCGGGCAGCACCTCCTTTGTTTCTACATACTTTTCCACCTTTTTCAAGGCCCGATAATCAATAACCAACATGCCACATTTAAGGCTCAATACATCAACCAATCAAAGGGGATTACACGTCTTACAATACGTGTAAAATTCTGCCCCACAATTAATACCAACTAGTTCCATATTCAAAGCCAATCTCGACTAACATAAACAACAACTCAAAGTCTTTTCCAATTCTTTTCCAATCCAAGTTCTTAGGTCTAACATGTTATATAGTCATAAACAACTTTAAAAACTATAATTCCTTCTTTATATAACATGTGACGACTTAAACTAATAATCAAATTGAATTGTAATCTTAAGGGCTAAACATGCTAGTTTTGGATTAGGGTTCCAATAGCCAATACACTTATCAAACTTCATACTATATACCTCATGCTTGCTAATATCCATAGCTACAACAATAAGTAATCTTAATTACTAAAACGACAAGATTAATACCTTTATAAGCCCTTATAATTTCCAAGATTCAAAGTCGTTCCTTAGCAATTATTAGATCATTTCCTTTACGCTCCAATCCTCTATTTGAAGCCTTTAGAAGTTCACAACCAACTTCTCTTCCATTTCCAATCCAAAACTATGAAAACGACTTAGGTTTTCGCCTTGCGACTAACGTGAAAACGTCGTTTTTCCGAAATCTTTCTATTGAAATATCCTTACAATACCCTTAGGGACCTTGAGTTAAAGTCTTGTGAATAATGAACCACAACTACAAAAAATTTGTGTGGAAAACTCCTCAAAGCCGAGAGCAACATAAGCTTGCATAAAGTTGTCTATTTTTTTCTAAGTGTTGAAGACTTGGTCTTGCAATAGTGTAGTATATATAACACAATGGAGGGTCAAGATTACAACATATGTGTGGCTAGGATGAAGGAAATTAAATATCCAAACAAGTGGCAAGTTGACTTAGTCAATTATCTCAAGCTTTGAAGACTTGTTCATCTACAATGGTCAATGACCATTTTACCCTTGCTAATTTCCATCCAAGACCATGTGCGGGGTGCCACGTGTCGCCCTCCCATTCGTCCATAAAATTTTGTAACCCTCGTGGGCCCCACAAAACGTAAAATTCCTCGGGTGGGCCCCACGTGACTAAATCCGTAAAAATAAATTTCCATAATGTTAATACATTCTATATTCCTCAAATAATGCATTTTGAGAATCAAATTCTCATCAACGAACCTTTTTCCTTTCCGACGTTCGGAAGATTTTTCGTCGGAAAAACAATTCTTTCTTTCGTACCAATTTTTCAAGTCTTGTGTTCCTTGCGTCCATTCTCTTATACATGTCCTGGACTTACGGGGTGTAACACTTACGAAGTGTAACAAATGGGCCCTCGACGATGATGGGTCCCATCCCAAGATAAATGCGGCGCCGCAGCCTCACTTCTTCCAAAGACCGCTGCACTTTCTTCTCGGGTTAGGCTCCGGGTTTCTGCATCACCTTACGGGCGTATACAACACCAAAGATACTTGGACCTCGTCCCCCTCAGGCCCATCACGCAATGGCACCCACGCATACCGACATTGAAGCTGTAATGCACATCTTTGGAATGACTCAACCAGACCCGAATTGGTACATGGACATCGGCGCCACCACCCATATGACATCTGACCAAGGTACTCTCTCGTCTTATTCTAATTTGAACAGTAATCGTGATATAATTGTGGGTAATGACAATTCAATTCCAATTAAGGTTTATGGTCATAAAATTTTATCCCCTCCTCATCCATCACTTGTCTTGAAAAATACTCTTCATGCCCCAAAACTAATTAAAACTTTGGTGTATGGCCGTTAATTCACCACTGATAATTGGGTTTCTATTTATTTTGATCCGTTTGGGGTTTCTGTGAAAATTTTCAAGACGGAGAGTCCTCTCATGAGGTGTGACAGTAGAGGGGATCTGTATCCAATCACACCAAGTCTCGATTCCTCGCGTCTAGCCATGCCTTCCACTTTTGCAGCTCTTGCTTCTTCCTTGTGGCATACTCGTCTAGGTCATCCAGAGCCGTCTATTTTATCTATCTTAGATAAAAAAAAATAAACTTATTTCGTGTAAGGGTACGCATAGTACTTCGAATTGTCAATCTTGTTCCTTAGGAAAAATTGTTAAGTTGTCATTTGTCTCCTCTACTACTACTACTTCAATGCAATTTGATATTATTCATAGCGATTTATGGACATCTCTTGTTCTTAGTTCTTTGGTCACCGTTATTATGTTCTATTTTTCGATGATTATTCTAATTTTTATGGACGTTTCCAATATCAAAGAAATTTTAAGTTTTTTTCATCTTCCAGAAATTTAGAGTTTTTCATTAAAACCCAATTCGAACGAGAAATCAAGAATATCCAATGTGATAATGACAAAGAATATGACAATGGGGAGTTTTGGAAATTTTGTGCTAATAATGAAATCAATTTTCATTTTTCTTGTCCCCATACATCTTCACAAAATGAGAAATCCGAATGCAAAATTCGTACCATTAATAATATTATCCGAACTTTCTTGGTTCATGCTTCCGTACCCTCATATTTTTGGAATCATGCTCTACAAATGGCTACCTATATTCTTAACATTCTTCCTTCCAAAGGTTTGACATATTCTTCTTCTCTTCAAGTTTTATACAATAAGACTCCTTCGTATTCTCATCTTAGGGTCTTCGAATGCTTATGTTATCCACTGTTTCCATCAACTACAATCAACAAACTTCAGACACGTTCTACCCCTTGTGTGTTTTTGGGTTATCCGTCAAATCACCGTGGTTATAAATGCTTTAATTTGTCTTCTAAATGAATCATCATTAGTCGTCATGTTATCTTTGATGAGTCTCAATTTCCTTTTTCTAAAGTAGAGAAACTTATGCCTAGTTCGTATGAGTTTTTGGATGATGATATCTCCCTCTATGTTCTCCGTTATTTTTCAGATATGTCCCAAAGTTCGTCTCCAGCGCCGCGGCCCTTAGGGGAGGCGTCGTGGCGCCCAACTTCCAGTGACCAGCCTATTTTTTCATCATCGTCAGCGTCGCGGCCCTCTGGGAAGCGTCACGTTGCCTAAGTTCCAGTAGCCACTGGAATGAAGGCGTCACGGCCCTATACCGCGGCGCCTACGACGGGATTTTTCTAAAATGAGCCAACAAGCTCACTGCCTGCTGGCCAGTCCGTACCGTCTCTCGAAAATTCCCAAAATTCACCCAATTCATCCCCGAGCCTTGGTCCAATCACTCGTAGTCAAATGGATATTTTTAAACTAAAAAGACATTTTAATTTTAATTCTAATGTTCTTAAGTCACCTTTACCCCGTAATCTTGTGTCTGCCTTAAATGACCTCAATTGGAAAATTGTCATGACCAATGAATATAATGCTCTTATTGATAATAAGACGTGGGAGTTGGTGCCCAGTCCATCTGGTGTTAATATTATTCGGTCTATGTGGATTTTTTCTTATAAGAAAAATTCTGACGGTTCATTTGCAAGACATAAGGCTCGGCTTGTAGGTGATGGTAAGACTCAGCAGGTTGGTGTGGATTGTGGTGAGACATTTAGCCCGGTAATCAAGCCGGATACCATTCGCACTGTGCTCAGCTTAACTCTTTCTGAATCATGGCCCATTCATCAGCTAGATGTAAAGAATGCTTTCCTACATTGTGATCTCAAGGAGACAGTATATATGTATCAGCCCTTGGGGTTTAGGGATACCTGATATCCTAATCATGTCTGTCTATTGAAGAAGTCTTTGTATGGGCTTAAGGAGTCTCCGTGCTTGGTATAAGAGGTTTGCTGACTATGTTTCGACTATGGGTTTCTCTCACAACATGTCTGATAATTCATTATTCATATATCGTCCCATGACTTTTATACTGTTATATGTGGATGATATTGTCTTGACTGCCTCTTCTGATGCTTTGCAAAAGTCTATTATGATAATGCTCATTTCTGAGTTTGACATGAAGGACTTGGGCCCCTTAAGTTACTTTTTGGGGATTGTTGTCACTCGTCATACAGGTGGTTGTTCTTATCACAGAAGAAGTATGTAACCGAGATCATTGATAAGGCTGGGATGTCATCCTGTAAGTCCAATTCTACTCATTTTGATACTAAACCCAAGTTGGGTACTGTAGCTGGCTCTCCTTATGAGGATCTGACCCGCTATCGTAGTCTTGCAGACGCCCTTCAGTATCTTACGTTCACGCGATCAGACATTACATATGCAGTCCAGCAGGTGTGTTTGTTTATGCATGATCCCAGAGTTGAACATATGAATGCGCTCAAACGCATTCTTAGGTACATTCAGGGAACACTTGATTATGGTTTGCATTTATATCCTTCGTCGACGTCTACACTGGTCTCTTATACAGATGTTGATTGGGGTGGTTGTCATGACACCAGGTGGTATACGTCTGGCTATTGTATGTTTTTAGATAATAACTTGGTCTCATGGTCTATCAAACGTCAATCTACGCTTTCACGTTCAAGTGCAGAGGCCGAGTATCGAGGGGTAGCCAATGTGGTTTCTGAGTCATGTTGGTTACAAAATCTACTGTTAGAGCTCTATTGTCCTATTGAGAAGGTTACCTTGGTGTATTGTGATAATATAAGTGTCATCTACCTTTCTGGTAATCCAGTTCAGCACCAGCGCAATAAACACATAGAGATGGATATTCACTTTGTTTGAGAGAAGGTAGCTAAAGGAAGTACGCGTCTGTCATGTCCCTTCCAAATATCAAATTGCAGACATCTTTACAAAGGGTCTTCCCTCGGTCCTTTTTGAAGATTTTAAAGACAGACTCACAGATTTAAGACCACCCGCTATGATCATGGTGTGTTAAACAAGATCAGCCATGCCCAAATTTCAAATTTCAAATTGGTGAACAATAGACTTTGTGTATATTTGGTATATTAGTCTTGTACCTTAATTAAGATTGTAATATTATCATAAGTGTATAGTTATTCTCCATATAAAATAGAGATTTAGATATAAAGTAGGAATAAGATTCTCCTATTGTAACTTGTATATATATGTCTTTCATCAATAAGAATAGTCAAGGGGATTAATTCTTTTAATACCGGATATTTTTAACTGAAATGGTTTGGTGGATGGTTATTTAGGTTAATTCTTAAAATAAAAAATTAAGAAATATAAACTCTTAGATAAATTATATTCACAACTAATGTTGTATATTAGTACCTAGGAAATCGAGTTTCTAAGTAAAATCAATACTAGTGCTAATTGCATGTTTCTTGTAGCGTATCTTCTTCAAAAATCTAAAATACATTCCTCGTTCTTTCTGATTTTAGTTTTTGTTAAGGTTTAGAAAATCTTCACAGATTAGGAACTTCAACAACAGTAAATAATAAAGAACAAGAAAAATAAGCAAATTTGGAGTCCCTAAACCTAGGATGTATACCAATATCCTCAAGTTCAACTAATAGGGTATATTAAACCTTTTTATTTAGAGCTGTTAAAATGGGCTGGCCCAGTCTACACAGGTTTTGGAATTTTACGGGCCAGGCGAGGCTGACCCACTGATGGGCCTTTAAACAACAAGCTAATTCATCATTACGTGGGCAAGAGTCTGGCCTGGCCAGCCCACCTTTTAAAAAAAATATTTTTTTTATTTTTTAATTTTAATTTTAATTTAAAATGCTAACATAAATATAACATTATATGATGTTATCAGTT
This sequence comes from Przewalskia tangutica, assembly GCA_029844215.1. Classification (NCBI taxonomy): domain Eukaryota; kingdom Viridiplantae; phylum Streptophyta; class Magnoliopsida; order Solanales; family Solanaceae; genus Przewalskia; species Przewalskia tangutica. The sequence continues at coordinate 93,535,683 of CM056724.1, read as the reverse complement.
GCTAACCAAGTCTTAAATCCACAAATAAAAGAAAAAATACATTTTTTCACCTCTATGTTAGATAGAAATAAATTAATAAATTGATGACTATAAATATAATAATTTTATATAAAATAAATTGACACTATTATGGTGTAAGAAGGTAGGGGGAGGGGGCGGGAAGAAGGTCGGTTATGGGAGGCGTGAGGGGAAAGAGCCAATAATAGGTAGTCAGTAGACCGTAAGTATATATCCATGAAAGTAGTGTATTGTATCAGCTTCTTGCTGGCTCATCTGTAGATGTGGCTACTGCATTCTGCAGCTGCATGCTACTTTAATTTATGGCTGGTTCTTAATTTTTTCTGCAAGTCTCGCAGCTCTTGCTCCGTCAGGAATGGAGAAGGTGGGTTTGGTTGGGGGTGGGGTGTGAAGAAGGAATGGAATTAGGAGTTTTAAAAAAAAAAAAGTGAATGAAAATATAAAAAATAGAAAAAAGAGTAAAAATTTAATCGATTGTTGATGTGGCGCTGAGTAGTGCCGATGTGGCGGAGAGTGTTCTACACAACCCATTGTAAGATTGGTCTGAGCAACGTAAGGTTGCGTTTAATTCATGTATAAGTTGTTTAGGGGGTAAATAATTACGAGTAAGTTTAATTGCTAAAGTAAGTTTTTGGTGCAAATTTATGGGTGAAACGATGTATTTTCTATAATAATTCTAATAATAGTTAAAGTTTGACTTCAAGTAAAGATTCGATTGTATGACTTCGGTATAAAATCTCTACCATTCTATGCAATTATTTTGGGTACAACTGAAGAAAACGATCTTGTATGACCAAACCTTCTGCGAAACAGAATAACTTTTGACAGTGTTAACACTTAACATATTAATAACTGATATCACTCGAACCAAATAGAGATATTAATAGAAAACTAAACAGTTAATGAGTAGTGATACAACTAGCTAAATATGAATATTAATCTAGCTTTGTTTTAATAGATCTCAATAAAACTCAAAAGAAAATGATAATATTTCATCCATTTAAAGTAAAAATTAACTTCTCAAAGAAACTTTCAAGACACTTATGATGTATCCAATACCAACACATCATCTACATTAATCACATCTGATTCTGCTTGTGATAAGGTTATTCTTACATCTTCACTTTCTTTCTATTTTTTTATTTTTAGATTAAATATTTTTGGCCAACGGGCCGGCCCAACACACGCACACTCAAGCTCACTGATAAGCATGTTTACTGAACCGGGCTAAAAAGCCTCATTCTTAAATGGACTTAAAATATTCATGCTCAATCCTATCAAATTATGAGATGGGTTGGGTCCGCCCACGGGCCTTAGCCCACGTTAACGGATCTACTTTTGTTATATCATGTTTAAAATTTAGATTGAAAATTGAGGTAAACTAAGTGCATGATACTAAGGCTGGCCAGTGGGTCGGGCCGACCCGGTCCCGACCTGGTCCCATCCCGACCCGGTCCCGTACTGGCCCTGTTTAAATTTTAAAAAAAAATTAGCGGGTCCGGGGCTCGAACCGGGACGGGACATGGTATGGTCCCGTCCGATCCGGTCCCGCTAGGACCCGACCCGTCTAGGTCTCGCCCCAGTCCCGCCCCAATCCCGCCACTTACCAAAAATAGCTGTTGCAATAACGATCATTTTACATTTTCTATGTCTTTTGCAACTTTTTTCAACAACAGTACACTACAATGTTGTAATTCTGAATCTTGTATATTTCAATGAAATAATTAATAATATAAGAGGCACAAAAACAGTCTTGTGATATTTTTTTTACACTCTTCTTGTCTTTGTTTAATTATTTAGTTTATAAATATATATGAGTATAATACTATAATAGTATAATATGAGTATATGACCATCACTATATGACTATATGTTACTTTTTTAGTAATTTAGTATTTTTAATTTAGTGAAAAAATAAATTATAAAAAAAAACCGTCGTCCCGTCCCGACTGCCCACCGGGATCGGTAATGGGACGGGACACGATATCGTCCCGCTAGTATCGGTCCCTGGCCCGCCCCATCCCGACTCCGCCCTTCCTCTCTATCTCGACCCCGTCCCGAGCCCGCCTATTTCGATTTCAGTGGGCCCAGCCCGGCCCACTGGCCAGCCCTACATGATACTAGAGTAAAAGATAATTAAAATAAGATGATATCTTCCTCTATATCACTTTCTCCTTGAATGTAGCTAATGTAAACAATGCTTATATTTAAAATTGCAATATTATATGTATGTATATATGTGTGCGCTATATTTACAATTAGAAATTATACGATTACCTTATTTAATTGCTTCTTTCATTATTTCGTATCTTAAGAATTTTAAGTAAGGCAAAAAGTACATTAGACTTGGTGAACCGGGATGGGTCCAGTATGGAAATTACAGATTCGATATAATACATTTCAGAATCCAAAACTTTTAAATCTTGAATTCGCTTTGCGTTGAACTCAGAAAACTTTGAAACAATATTATCAATTATTAGTGTACAAATGCTTATATGGTGTCAACTTTATTTTTATTGTTTGTTTTGAATTAACTTTACTTGATTTATTTTAGTTCTCTTTATTTTTGGTTTATTAAATCGTAAAATGATTTCACATCAATTAGATCCTCATATTTGTCTAAAATGTTCTTTGTGTTTATACTTTATACTGTAAATAGTGTTTCTTTTATTTCTCATTCATTTTGTGCCCAGAAAAATTTGAGGGGAAACACTCTTTGCTAGTTTTATTTTTCGTTATGAGGGTTCAAAAGACATAGTACTAGAGAGCAATTGATTTAAGATATAATTATATGCTTACAATTGATAGTATAAACATGAATTTATTTAAACATAGGATGTAACAAATAATTTACAGCTTAGTGATCTCAATGAAATAAAAACTTACGATGTATTTTATTTACATGCAGTGTCAACACAATATTCATTTTTTTCATTGTTGTCGGGGTACTTGCACGTTACACATCAGCAAGAAAACTCCTAGGAGACGCAATATCTACAATTTTTGAGATCCCTGTAGTAAATGGCGTAGGATTTGGTCAAATTATAGGAGGAGCTGGCGGAAGTAGTGGAGGCAGCAGTAGCGGCGGTGGTTTTAGTGGCGAATACGGTGCTGGATTTGGTTTTGGCTACGGTAGCGGTCAGGTTTAGACGGTAGCGGCGCTGGAGGCGGAGAAAATGATGGCAGTGGGATCGGTGAAGGTTTCGGCGGTGGTGGCATCTAATCCAATAAATTAGCATGTCTGTGAAGAATGTAAGTAAAGAATAAAGGCATGTTTGTGCTTACATTATGTTCATAAATTTGTGTTGTTTCATGTAATGATCGTTGAAAAAACTATGAACAATGTATATGATAAAATTTGTATAAGATAATTGTACGAATTATGGCCTAACACGTGGAGCATGATGTTGTTACACCCCGTAACCCCACGGCACGTAAGTGAGAACGTGACTAAGAATATAGGATTTGAAAGTTGGAAAGAAGGTGTAGTTACATTTTCGATTTAGAGCAAATTTGGTCACAACGAACGTGACGCCGTAATTTCTTCACGAGGGGTCGGATTCGTTCCAAATTTGAGATGCGAGCTTAGAATATTAGGGTGAAGACTCGGGACTAATAATATGGGGTCCGCCGAGAATTTCACAATTTCGCGGGACCCTCCGAGAAATTAGATATTTTTCAAGTCTTGAGATATTTATTTTTTGGAAGACTTATTTGGACCAATGGGAGGGTGACATATGTCCCCTCCACTTGTCATTACACTTGGCTTCATATTGGATAAGTCTTGAAGACTTTGCTCACAAGTTCAATCTCGAGACTTTGAGACTTCATCTTCTCTCCTAATTTTCGAGAATCCCTAAGACCAAAAGTGAAGTTCAAGAATCACTAATCCTCTTGGATTAAGCTCATTGATTAGGTGCTAAGCCAAGTTAACTCTCCAAGCCCTTGAAACATTGGTTGGGCCGAGAATGGTGAAGGGAAAACCTTAAGGTTCCGTCGACTTTTTGGAAGTGAAATACAAAGTGAAGTTGTGTATAAGCTCATAGGGGTCACATATATGTGATTGGAACTTGAAGAAGTGGAGCGAAACGAAAACTGCGGACCAATAAAGACCGGAATATTTTGGGGCATTTTTGGGCACAAAATGAGGTAAAAGTCCTCTTCTTTTAAAGTAAGTGGATATTACTTATTGTTATAATGTATGGATGAACTTGTACTAAAAAGAATGAGGATTAAAAAGTGTTTGGATAATTTTTTAAGGCTTGGCCGAGAGCTAGACTAATTTTGAGGTTTTCGGATTTCGTTGGTTATTGTCGTTATTTACACTTGGTACATGTTATATAATGAAGGAAATATTGTTGTTGATAGTTTATATAACTTATATAATATGTTGGAATGTGAATTGGATTAAAAGGAATTAAGGAAAAGGACTTTGGATTATCGTAGTTGTTGTTGGCCGAAAACTGCCTAAAACTGTTAGACATCGTTGTGTCGTTTTGATGGACTGGTAGATTAAGGGGCTGAATTTTACACGTCCAGTTAGGCGTGTAATCCCTTTTGGTTAACTGTTGGTTGTGCCTTAAAGGTGGCTTGTTGGTTGATGAATTCGGGCCTTGGAAAAGGTGGAAAAGTACGTAGAAACAAAGAAAGTGTTGCCCAATTTTCTGTAGAATAAGAGGGTCATTATTTGGTATAAGTCTTATACTAGTAAGTATGATATTGATAGAAGTGCTATCGTCATTATAGGTTGAAGTACTACGTGTAGCATATTCTACTTGGAATGTGGAATAGACGATAAGGTTGAAGTACATTGGAGTGTATTGCTACTTGTCGTATGGGTTAGTCGTCAATGAGGTATGTGAACTCATTCCTTCTATCAGCATGATTGTTTCTTGAAGTATACTTGCCCTATTATTGACGCACGACGTGATAGTACCATGGGATTTCTAAATGAAAGTTAGTGTATGTGGAACTTCTTCTACCTTCTTTGAGCATGACTTTTATAAAAATGAGCGCACGATGAACGTACAAGTTTTAAATGAAATCAGATTCATTATAGTACTTGATTTGATAAGTACAAAGCTTACTTGATTTTAAAGAGATAGGAGTAACGTAATAGGAAAGAATGAGTCCTTGACATGAAAAGAGGCTAAGTGATAATGCAAAAATGTAGATTTCGGATGCGTCGCGGCGCCAGTGTCGTGGCGCGGCTCGCAACTTCAGGATCGCAGATGTTCCGCCGCGCGCGCTTAGTGCGTGGTCGCGCCGCTCTTTTGAAGGGGGGCCGAGGTTAGTTAGGGGGCGGGGTGGTGTTTCAATGCCACGGTATCGACCCTAGTGAGTACAAGTGACTTGATGATTAAAAGAATTGGTTACTTGAAGTTAAACGTACACTTAACTTGATTTTAAAAAGTGGAAGTGTCTTGATACTACGGGTGTTAGAATCTTGGGGTCTTACAAAGGAAAGAATGTACGGTGAATGTACATAATACTTTTGGGTTTAACTCCCTAATAATATTACATGATATGTACGGTGAATGTACATAGTACTTTTGGGTTTAACTCCCTTATATTGCATGATGTGATTCTTTGTATAAATAATAGATGTACATAGTACTTTGAATTTCATTCCCTAATATTACATGACATGACAATACCTTGGTTTTATAAAAAGGAAAGATGTGGTAGTGCTTTAGTTTTCTAAAATGAAAGATGTTATAACGGCTTTATGGGAAGTTGGTTATAACAGTTTGTGGAAAGTCAAGAGATAGTATAAAAGGTTATAAGGAAATTATGTGAGAATGTCCATGATTAAGTCCTTAATATAGTACATGAAATGAAAGTGCCTTGAGTTTATAAAGTGAATGTACGGCAGACGTACATGTTGTAATGAATCTTAATCCTTAATGAACTATGTGATAGTGCCTTGGTGTTATAAAATGAAAGACTTGTTAGTGTCTTGGTTTCTCTAAAAATCATAGTTCATTCTATTTGTGTTAATGAGACTTGAAGATGATTTAAATGGTACATAGTTGCTTGTGATAGTTATATGTGTACAGTCCTTTTTATTTGCACCAAGTCCCAAAAATGGGTCGGGACATGTCGTATCTCGCATGATGGTATTGTCTTGGTCATTTTAGAAAGGAAGACATGGTATTGTCTTGGTTATTTAGAAAGGAAGACATGGTATTGTCTTGTTTATTTTAAAAGGAAGGCATGTTATTTGCCTTGGTTGTTTTAAAATGAAAGATATGATAGTGCCTTGGTCGTCTAAAATGGTGGTTCATTCACTTGGATCTAATGAGAGTTAAAGATTACTTAACTTGCATATGTTGTTCATGATAGCCAGTAGTGCAAATATTATATTATTTATTGTGGGGTCAATCCCCGGAATATTACATATCCGTGGATTTGCTTTCCACGATGCGAGTATGGCGTATATGCTCATTGCGGGTCCGTAGGGCCTATGCGGGTGAAATAGTCCTATGCGGGGCAAATTGCTCCATTGCGGGTCCACAAGACCTATGCGGGTGAAATAGTCCTATGCGGGGCAAATTGCTCCATTGCGGGTCCACAAAACCTATGCGGGTGAAATAGTCCCTTGAATAGGATTGCATAATGATACTACGGGCGGGCGGCTCTAAATTAATCATAAGCTTCACATTTTAAAACGGTAAAGTTTACTCTTATTACTCTCATTGTTAATAAGGCACAGTGTACTTGTAGTTGATTGTTATTCTTATTACATGCCGACAGTGATGTGGGAATTCCACGGGCATGCTTATCTGATGATGGTTGTATATTATACTTGTTACATGCTGACAATTGTCACGACCCGATCCCGGGCCCGTGACTGGTGCCTTACCCGGGCACCCCAGTAGGCATACATCAGAGTAACCAGCGGAATATAAAAACAAGACATGAAACAATAAGAAATGAGAAACAGTTTATCTGAGAAAAAATTGTCTTTCGGCATATATATATGTACCAAGTCTGGCAGTTACATCCCAACTTTACAACAGGACTACAGACCTCTAGGAATGTAAACAACTATGGCGGGACAGGGCCCCGCCATACCCTGAATGTACAAAATATCTACAACACCAGGGAGAGTCGTACCAAAAGTCGAGCCTCCGGAGAAATGGAGCTCCTGACACCAGAGTAAGGATCCTAAGAATGAGGATCTACCACCTGCTTCCCTTACCGCAGATTAACGCAGCCAAGAGAGGTCGAGATAACATGTACCAAGTATGTGAAACTGTAAAGTACTGAAATGAAATCAAAGTATTTTAAAACCATTTACAAATACAACCAGTTCAACCGCACATAGTGTCACAGCATAAACAAGAGCAAAATAGATATAATGTAACTGGTCTTTTCTAGGCCGCTAATGATCGAAGCAAGGCCAATCGCCCATAGTATCATTATGCGAGCCTATTCCTGGACTCCCGCAGTCCGCATAGACCACCTAGGTCCGCATGAGGTATTCCTCGTGACGGCGCCTAACCCGCGACATCAACTCGACTCGCACCGCATAGTCACATGCATCGCGATAGGCCATATAGACCGCGTCGGGATAACACACCCGAGTGATCATCCCGAACTCCCGCAGCCCGCATAGGTCACACAGCACTGCATAAGGTATTCTCGCATCGGGGCGCTAACCTCTAATTTCAAGTCGGTGTAAGTGATATAATATCGGACAATCGCCACTGTTAAACAACATAAGCGCAACAAGGAACCCCTTTACACAAACGTTACAAGACATTAACACACGTAGCATCATAATATGTCTACTTATCAAACCATCTTACTATACTTCCTTAAATCAATACAAGGCTTTCATAAACACATAAGTAAACTGCCTTTTATCTTTCTTAAGTCGTTATACCTAACTTCCCATAAAGCTAGTATAACTCTTAAGCTTTTTGTTTAAAAACCAAGTATTACTCTTCTTTCAAAAATGATTCATAATTCTTTTGAAATATTTCAAGATTCTTATTATTTAGACTCAAGTCAAAAGACATCAAGTAAAACCATGTTCAGTTAACACATGTACGTCTACCGTACTATATATATATTTTAAAATATCATGCTCAAGAGGATAGGAAGAATCACATACCTCCTCGGCGAAATCCACCTGCCAAGTCGAATATGTCGCGCGCAGAGTATCAACCTATAATAGTCAAATACGTCTATTAACGTCTAGACTACACTGTAGAATATTCTAAGCAGACGGTTCTCTATTCTACGGAAAATTGGGCAGCACTTCCCTACCCGTCAAACTACACAAGTCTACTGTAAGTACAGTTCAATTCTCTTCTTTCATACCATCCTTCTATACGTCTTATACTCATTTCTATACTACTACAGTATTTAATTTCCAATTACAATAGAAGGACAAGATATTTACCTCGACAAGCCCAAAATTATCCAAGATATATGTCGATCCTGAGCAAGGTTTAGCTCCTATTCTGCACGCTCTGATAGCTCCAAGAAACCCTTAGAAGTTTCTAAACAACTTCTACTTAATACTTCAACCTACTATGAAGATTTCTCTAGGGTTTCGTTTTGTGACTAAAGGATATAAAGTAGTATTTCTGGGCTTTTAGTATATAGGTGACTTTGGAATACTACAAGGTATTTGTCTAAGGTATTTTGGAATAGTAACAATACTTGGAGAATACTTTTCTACCAAGGGGGGGGGGGGTGTTGCTTCGGACGAGACAAATAGGAAAGGGGGGGAGGAGTTGGACGAGACTAGCAACTAAGGGGGGAATGATTTTGGAGACTTGGAAGTTATGTTTGTGGATGAAGAAGTCTTGCACAAGAGGGGGGTATTTATAGAACCACCAAGGGCCAAGATTAAAACAAATGGAGGGTGTAGATTTGGTAGCTTGTTCAAGTGAAGTCTTCCACCAAGTGTCCACCACAATGTTGGGACATATGTCCCCCACAACAATGAGCCATGTGGCCTCCCACTTGCTCAAGAAAACCGTCCAAGGCAAGCCCCCACTTGCCCACAAAAATCGTCCCTTACCTACTCCCACTCACCCAAAGAAATATCTTGCAAGACTTGACCATTTGACTTGTCCACTAGGCCACCATTTCGTCCAACCCATGCCAACTAAAGGTGACACATGTCGCCCTCCTATTGGTCCAAAATATTTCGTCTCTCGGAAAAATCTGTAATCGGTTAAAATATTAAAAACGTAGAATTTCCTTCACAAGGTTCGGAATCTTTTCCGTTGAAAGTTCACAATTTCATCCTTAACTAATTAGGGTTTGTACAAATGTACGTACGTCCTCACTTACATACTCTGGAAATACGGGGTATAACAACAATGATGTTGTATTCCACGAGCATGCTTCTGTGATATTACATGCTGAGGGCAGGTGTCCCGAATTTTGACATGACTTTCATATTTGAAAGTGGTACGGTGTTACAGTAGTACAGTGATACAAGGTACAGTTGGCTCTGATTTTATATGACACGGTATGATCTGGTATTTGATTTTCATACTTGCCCCTGTCATTCCTTTGTACAGTTATGATCTTATTTCATTGCATCAGATTTCCATTCCATACTTAGTACATGTTAGATCGACTTTCTGGGCCGTTCATGCCCGCAGGTAATAGGTACTCAGTTGGGTGATCCGCGAGCTTATGATCTCCACTCATCTTTCAGTGAGACAACTCCACTACTCTGGAGTCTCACATGTCACGGAGTTTGTATTAGAGTCTCAGACAGCATGGTACGGGCGGGCCTTGTCCCGTCATAGTAATTGTCCAAACTCTTAGAGGTTTGTATTCATACGTGGGCTGGACTAACGTGAGTTGTATTTACATTGTTGTACGGTTGTAGACTCATTCGGGTGTTATGTATATTATGGCAGCCTTGCTGGCTTTGCCTTTGTTTAAAAAGAAAAAAATGAGTGTTATTTATCTTTCGCGGTTTACTTGTGTTGTACGGGTAGAAGGGTGCTCAGGTAGGGTATCAATCGCGGGCCTGGGATTTGGGGCGTGACAGATGTTGAGTCAAACCCTCGTCAATTTACATCATTATCGGTCTGATATGCATGGTATCGGGTGCGATGTGAGCAGAGCCGATACCGGTGTTAAAGAAGGCTGAGAGCAGTTTGCATCGTAACGGATGACGGTTACTCAATCTGGTCACACGACTTCCAACAAAATTTTAATAGCATTTATTGAGAGATTAATTATTCATTTATTACAACATTCATTCTCCTCCATTTATGAGGGCATATTTTGTGGGTTGTGTACCCGTGTAGCTCATGTATAAATATGACACATTATTCTATTGTAACCCAGCCGATACTTGCTTTCACAAAATGTTTACTGATATTCTCTTGATTTTTGTGCTTACATACAAGTTAACTTCACTTTTACTCAGAAGTTATCTCAAGACTCGTGCTTATTATTATTATTATTATTATTATTATTATTATTGTGCTTATTATTATTATTATTGTGCTTATTATTATTATTATTATTATTATTATTATTATTGTGCTTATTATTATTATTATTATTATTATTATTATTATTATTATTATTATTATTATTATTATTATTATTATTATTATTATTATTATTATTATTATTATTATTATTATTATTATTATTATTATTATTATTATTATTATTATTATTATTATTATTATTATTATTATTATTATTATTATTATTATTATTATTATTATTATTATTATTATTATTATTATTATTATTATTATTATTATTATTATTATTATTATTATTATTATTATTATTATTATTATTATTATTATTATTATTATTATTATTATTATTATTATTATTATTATTATTATTATTATTATTATTATTATTATTATTATTATTATTATTATTATTATTATTATTATTATTATTTATCTTAAGTATAATTCTTATCTAACGTGTCACTTGAGATCTACGTAAACTTGACCAACTATACAAATTCAATTGTACTGTTTTACAGGTAAACAGTTTGTCGCCCATCGTGGGGCCTGGACAATTGTGGTTTCACAAGTGACCTTCTACTAATTTACCTTTTTCTTTAGGTCTTTTTATTTTTTCAGATCAGACAAGATGATAGGATTAGGTGACAACAGTTGTAACACCGGAGGCAACACTGACAATATGGGGCTAGACGACATGACGCCCAGAGACCCGATGTATATAAATGGTGTCACTACCGAGGACGATCAGACTAAACACAGAGATGATCCATTGGATAAAACACCCGAAGAAGTCATACAGAATCTTCGGGCACATGAAGATGCAATAAGCGTAGAATTAGAGTGTATGAAGCGGTTTCAAGAAGAGTACATGTCCAGGAATACTGACAATACTCCGATAGGAGAATCGACTACTTCACCAAACACACACGGAAAAATTGATGATGGTCAAGAAAGAACCGGTGATAACAAAGATAGACCTGCAAATGGTGGCTCGGAGAGCGAGGTCCCTAAAAACTCGTTCCAGGAAAAGGTCTTGAAATTCATGAAGGACATGACTAGCAAAGTTGATACCAATGTAGAGAAGATAGAGAAAACTGTCCAGGAGTTTCGCCGATAGTTCATCCAAATACCGGGGGCTCCACCCTGGGCTGACGGTCCGGATGCGAAGAAATATATTCAATTCGTGTATAAGCCAGAGGTTGCATCCGAGTTAATACCCAAAAGGTTCAAAATGTCTTTTGTGCCCAGTTATGGCGGAACTACCGATCTGAAGAGCATATACTGGCCTATACTACAGCCATAAAGGAAACGATTTATGAGAACACGAGGTAGAATCAGTTCTAATTAAAAAAATTGCTAAGACATTCATCAAGGGAGCGCTGACATGGTATTTGCAGCTCCCCGAGCATTTAATCAGTTCATTCTCCCAGCTCGCAGATATGTTCATAAAGGCTCATGCAGGAGCTTGGAAGGTGAAAGGACGCAAGACATATATTTTCTGCAATGCGCAAGGAGAACCATAACTCCTTAGGGACTTTGTTACATAGTTCCAAAAGAAGCGAATATTATTATCAGCGGTCCCAGCCGAATGAGATGTAGAGGCTTTCACGAAAGGGTTGAATCGAGCGGGCTCGGATGCTTCCCAAAAGCTTAAAGAAAATCTATTGAAGTTTTCAGACAACCACTTGGGAGGATGTGCACAATCTGTATGAGTCCAAGATCCGGATTGAAGATGATATGATATGAGCTAAGGTCGGTAGTATCTTCGCAAAGGCGGAGAAATTAAACCGATATCAACATTATCCTCTCACTGGAAAGCAAAGAGGGGGATAGGGTTTCCGCTATTTTGACAAATCAAATAGCAAAAGAGGTTCCAGAAGAAATAATCAGAGATCGGGTAATTCTGAGAAAAATAGGTCATCCAAAGGTATCGGGTATTCAAAGTTATTCGAATAAAACTTTAGCATCGATGCAGATCAGATGGTGATGGTATTAAGGACGCATTCTGCATCTCTACCTCCGAAGTCATTGCAGTCTGATCCAAGTAAAAGAGACCAGTCCGTCTGGTGCGATTTCCATGATACTCGCTGGCATAAAACGATGGATTGTAGGCATTTACGAGAGGAGGTGGCAGTAATTATAAGTAGGGGCCATCTCCGGGAGTATCTAGGTGAAAGAGCTCGAAAGAATTATGAGCAGGGACCACCTGCAAAAGGAAAGCCTTACTCGGTTGCGCCGCCTCATATTATAAACATGATTTATAGTGGATCAATGATTGTCGATACATCATTCGCGACGGCTAGAAAGAAGAAAATCGTCGTGACCCGAAAAAGACATTTCATGAGATACTCTATGAACACACTATCACGTTCACCGAAGATGATGTTGTTGGTGTAATATTTCCTCATAACAATGCACTGCTAATCACGATGCCTATTGATTGTTTTCAGGTCAAAAGGGTTCTAATTGATTCTGGAAGCTCAACTAACATAATCAGATTGAAAGTGGTGTAAGAAATAAATATGGCAGATAAAATAGTTCTGGCTGCCAGAACACTTTTTGGTTTCAACATGTCAATCAAAACCACGAAAGGGGAAGTAGACCTACCGGTGGACGCGATGGGGGTTGTCAAGATGACAATATTTTATGTCCTCGATTGGGATATGAGGTACAACATAATATTTGGTAGACTGTGGATACATGATATGTAGGAGGTCCCAGTACAAGTTAAGGACTCCATCACAAAAATTGTATGAAGAATAAAGGTGAATCAGATGGTCCAGCGTAAAATCGAATTTGGTTTTCTAAGCGAAATGTCAGAGGCACGCGACTGTTCTCCAGACCTAAGGAGCCACTTCGGCTATGCACACTTTGTACCGACAGCAGAATTCTAGAATGACACCATCAATTTCCTTCTAGAGTTTCATGGAAAAGGGGTAAGTATAAACATAAGAGTACCATTTTCTGTAAGAAGTAACCTTTCTTCACTAATATGGATTAGGACTTCAATTATTTTTTAGTCATAATCGATCTTCACCTTTGGCAATATGTCGACGGTGATTTGGGTTTTGAAATCACCGACGGGGGTATCCCTACCGCTAGTTCGGACCTTGGAGGTTGCCTTCTAAAGATCATAGGTAAAACACCATGACCTCGGTATAATAGAAGAAATCAAAGAATTTTGGTGGGAAGTGGTCCTTGTTTGAGAGCTAGGGTTTCTCTTGTGAGAAAAAGTGTTGTCACGCTTGGAAGGATTGGTCGTGTTTGCAATAAAAAAGATGAAGGTAGTCAGAAAGTTGAGGTTGTTTTTTATAAAAATAAGAAATGAATGGTTGAACCTTCGAGTTGATGGGGTATTTATAAGTAAAGAAGCGGTAGCTTCGTATGAAAAGCGAAGGTATTGCATGCCAATCGACGACAACACGTGGATGACAAATCAGGAATGATTAGATGGCACACCTCATCATTACTTTGCAGGTTTCTCATAAATCGAAGAAATGATCAAAATATATGGACATCATTTCTCGGAGTTTCCCGCTAGAATACGAAATGTCGATGGTTGGTAATTCAAATCCATTTTTCGGTCGCGTAGGGGTTGCTACCAGAAAGTGTGAGGACTATATGTATAGGGTAAATTCGTATAAGATAATTGTATGAATTATGACCTAACACATGGAGTATGATGCTGAGTCTAACCTCTGTTAGTTTACAACATTATCGGTCTGATATGCATGGTACCGGGTGCGATGTGAGTAGAGCCGATACCAATATTAAAGAAGGATGAGAGTCATTTGCATCATAACTGACGACGGTTACTCAATCTTGTCACACGACTTCCAACAACAATTTAATAGCATTTATTGAGACATTGATTGTCCAATTATTACAACATTCATTCTCCTTCATTAAGGGCATATTTTGTGAGTTGTGTACCCGTGTAGTTCATGTATAAATATGACACATTATTCTATTGTAACCCATCAGATACTCATTTTCACAATATACTTAGTGATATTCTCTTTATTTATGTGTTTACATACAAGTTATCTTCACTTTTGCTTAGAAGTCATCTCAAAACTCATGCTAATTATTGTTTATTATTATTATTATTACTATTATTATTACTATTATTATTATTATAATTTTTATCTTAAGTATAATTTTTATCTAACGTGTCACTTGAGATCCACGTGTCCTTGACCACATATACAAATTCAACTGTACTCTTTTACGGGTAAACAAACAATTTGCGCAATGAAAAAAATCAACATTATAATGTCATTTACAAATTACATATGTAAATGACATGTGTTTACGAGCGAAGATAAATTTTAATTATAACTTTTCAGAGGATAATAATTTCAATTTGAACAAGAATAAGGGTTGTTGACATTCAATTTTGACTCTCTATTCCAACTAATAACCAATAAATTAAACTAATTTTTTAAACACCGCAAAATAATTTTAATAATAATAATACACGCATAAATAAATAAATAAATAAATAAGCAATTTAATAATTGCGTCGCATTTATAAAGAATTAAGCACTCCTTAAATATCATAATACTCAAAACAATTTTATAAATATTCTTTATAATTTAAACTCAAGCTAAAACTAATAAAATACATAAAATATACCTAAAACTCTAACACCTCAATTTCAACCCAGCCCAAACATTTCCTTAAATCTCCAAGCCCAACCAGATGAATTAACTCCTCCAGCCCACTCAATTAGCCCAAAACCCGCAGCCCTTCAGCCCATATGTTAAATCCCTTCTCTCCAAATACACCCTTGAACAAAACAAAAGAACCCTAACAGCCATTCACACCCATTTCACACTCACCATCGCCGCCAATGCCCCAGCCGAGATTCTCGCCGGAGAATCCCGCATTGAACTCATACCCATATCATTCCATACAACTTACCATAACGAAAATTGTAACAAAACTTACCAAAACTCGCCTGAAAATCAGAATCAAATTCGCTAAAAACCAGCCCCGAAATCGCACCAAAATCTCTCCAAAATCAGCACCAGAATCGTAATCAAAACTTGCCCAAAATATAAACTTACCTTAATCGAATCAGCCCTAAAAGATTGTCATAATTTTACCAAAACTTAGAACCCAAAATCATGGATATAAATACAGATTTCAACACATGTAATAGGCAGGGGTAGGCATCGAAAAAAAAGAGCAGTCCAGCAATAACCAAAATTCCCAAATCTTTTCTCTCAATATCAGTTGAGAAGTATCAACCATTATCAAAGCAAAGCTCCGCCTTCTTCATTCGCGTAGCAAAACAATCCGAGTGGATCGACGACTTGATACAGTGTCTCAGCTCGCTGCCCGGAGAAGGTAAATTCGTAGCCCTCCAAATTTCTATGTTATTTAAGCTCGCTGCCCGGAGAAGGTAAATTCGACGCCCTCCAAATTTCTATGTTATTTACACGTTGTAGATTGTATGATGGTCATATGCCTTGTTAAATATATTTCATGTCGTTAACTTGTCATTGGTGTATGACTCGGGTCGTAGTTTGTTTGGTGTTGAATCTGTTTGGTTAATATTAATTTCTATTAACATTCGCAACTGTGATTATCAATATGTTTAGGCCAACACTAGCATTTATTGTATACATGACCGAGCAGAGTAACTGTTTGTTTGGGTTTTAGGTTATGTCATTTATGATCATTAAGTTCATAATCACTGGGAGTATTATAGTAGACATTTATCATGTTAAAGCAATCAAATATGAACAAATCTTTGGAATTGAGGAACTGTCTAAGGCTCTTAAAATGATTCTTGTTGCTATTAAAAACTTGATGTTAGTATTCTATGTTAGTTTTGTAGACATGAATCTTAATGCTCTGTACATTATCAAGTACTCTATCACTTTAAGAATCTATGTTGTGTGTATTTGTCGGTTTGGCCGCATAATAGTTGGCTTTAAGTTTGCAGCATGAATCTTCATGGCCCAGTTTATGATCATTTAGAAGAGTTACAAAACCCGAATACATGTCAAAACAGGCTTGAAAATGTTGTTTGAACACCACTGCATAAGATAAGAATAACCTAGGAGCATCCATAAATCACAGATAGGTGTTGTACTGTTATGCTACTTGGGATTTATGTCTCATACCACCTATAACTATCCCTGACCCTCATCCATGTATGATGAAAATCTACTGAGCACCTTATTAAGCATGTTAGCCTAAATTATACACGCAAAAAAATCATCCAGGAACCTTGCATTGTATTAGATCCATCCATCCCAGTGTTTCTGAACATAAGTCTGAAGCTGAACCTCTTTACATATATCCTGCTATCCAATTTTAATGAATATTGGTTTGACTGGTTTGATCATATTGGCCTGTTAGAAATATGTTAAAAATATAGTAATACATGTGAAGACATATAGGTCAATATATTCTGTATATCAGACTGTGGGTGGATACGTCATTATGTATATCATGTGTCTTGGGTTCGTCCCATTTTATTTCCTCCTCTCTGTGTTTTCATTACCTTGAATGCAATCTGGAATCAGTCCTTTGAATTTACTTTCCGTCATTCTGGTTACTTGTTGACTTAATAATTTAATCACTGCATATATGCTTAGTTGATGTCACGACCCGACCCGACGGCCGCGACTAAACGTCCTAATTGGACGTCATTACTGACCTGTCACTCTTAATCCATTTAATACCGAGATCTATAGAAATTTCGGCAGCACAACGCTGCTTTTACAACATCTCCCCAAAATGGGCGAGCCGACAAGGCTGCCAAATCAACAACAGAACAACAATCATAACAGGCTAGCCGACTAGGCTGCCACCAACCAACATTATGTACACAAAGGAATAGTCAAAATAAGCAAGCCGGCAAGGCTGCCACTAGATAACAACAAGTATAACCGGGAACGCCCCAACACAGAGTACAACAAGATTACAACCTAAAACAAGGTACAAACGTCCAACCCACAACTGTCGACAGACCTCTAAGAGTACAATACTGACATATGACGGGACAGGACCCCGTCGTGACCAAAATATGCATAAGTATGAAAGATAGGGATTTGTACTAAAATAGTTGGCTCCGGAACAAAGGAGCTCTCCGACTGCTGAATAGAAGCCCTAAACTGGAGGGTCACCTATCTGAACACCTGAACCTGCGGGCATGAACGCAGCCCCCCGAGGAAAGGGGGTCAGTACGAAATAATGTACCGAGTATGTAAGCATGAAATAATGTAAATAAGATCAAAACTGTGTCCTGTAAGGTAGAGAGTCAACTGTATCATAAAAGAATGAGAGTCATACCAGTACTCATGCATGCTTAGTCATAAAATCATCAGATATAAATAAATGAATAAACTGCCCGGCCCTTGGGTGAGGGACGCGGTGGAATATACTGTCATGGGTATATGTACCCGCATCATGGATGCCTGTCCGTGGAATCATCATATAAATATAGATAAACTGCCCGGTCCTCTAAGAAGGGACGCGGTGAATCATCCTGAAATCTGTGCACGAATCTGCCCGGCCCGGGACGCGGTGAAGTAGAGAAATGACTCTTAGCACGAGTAGATATCATGAGCAACTGTATGCAATTTAAATCATTTCTTTGACTCTCATTAAAATCATTAAATAACTTCTTACAAGAAGATCACATGTACTTTTCACAACTCAGATTACTATGAATAAGACTATGAAGGAGTCATGTACGTCCGCCGTACATTCCCTTGTATAATATTCATGTCGAATGAAAGAATCAATAATTCACAAAATCATGTCAAAAGAAAGGAAGATAGGCTCACATACCTCTTTGCGTTCTAATCAACTCAATATTAAGGTATGTCTCGTCTAGTACTTCAACCTATAATAAGGAATAATATGCTCGTCAATTTTATGATTTCTAATGTAAGTTATATGAATAGCAGCTCCCTTATTTCTATAAAAATTTGGGCAGCATTTTCTTTGTTTATGTGCGTATCCAAAATTTACCAACAATCCAACTCAGCCAACAATTCAACTCCAACCAACAATCCAATTCAATCCAACAATCCAAATCAACCCAATAATTCAAATCAAACTAATAATCGCTATCATTTCCATATGTAGTCAAAATTATCTAAACATTCCATTAATCAACTTCAATAACCAAGGAAATTTATATACTTATTTCATGTCATTCCAGCCCTTAATATGTATTAAAGAATAGTCCAAGAGAACAACTCACACTTTAGTTAACAATGAGAGGGAAATGTGAAGCTTTTCTACACTTCCTTATACTTTAATTCCTTTAGGACTTACGTAAGCAATTACCACATTGTTCATGCATATTCTCAATTAAATTTCCAGCATTATTACACCACCAAATCAGCCCCTAAACAGTCCCTAAGTCGCGACGACGAGGTCCGACAATTCCTTAAATGTTATGGTTCAAAAACACATTGCCTTGGCTCTTCTTTTAACTCTTTATATCCAATTCGTATTTCACTAATTCCATATAACAATTACAACTTAAACTATCAAGATTTCCTTTCAAGTTCATCATGCAATTAGTAACCATATTACAATACAATAATTGAATTCAAGGTGTCAAAACCATCTACAAAAAAAGGTAACCACAACTCTGACAACACATGCAATTCTTATTCTCATTCTCTCTTAGTCTAAGTTTATTTCTAAACACAATTTCAATACTTCAACTACAACAATCTGCACTTCAATTATAACA
Organism: Przewalskia tangutica; assembly: GCA_029844215.1. Taxonomy (NCBI): domain Eukaryota; kingdom Viridiplantae; phylum Streptophyta; class Magnoliopsida; order Solanales; family Solanaceae; genus Przewalskia; species Przewalskia tangutica. The sequence continues at coordinate 93,516,449 of CM056724.1, read as the reverse complement.
TAAGGGAAGAATTATTACCTCAATTTAATCACCAAAACAACCCCCTAACCGAGCCTACTGTCCAGCCCGCGATACCCGCGATTTCGTCGTCTTTTCTTCGCCAAATGGTCATCGTTTCAACTCCAATCCAACATGCATGAACCCCACAATGTTAACTCATCATTTATGCATGCTTTTCTTCAAAATTTATCCTCAAATTTCGAAAAATTAGGGCGGGAAATCGGCAGCAGTGGCGTTAATTGCCCACTGTTTTGCCATATTTTTCCTCCTCTATTTTGTGTGATTTTAGTTTAGAAATTTTATGTGGGATGATTTAGACTACTAAGATGGAGTAAGAACTTATTTTTTCTTGCTAGGGAAGGGGGAGAAATTCGAGCAAGGTAGGGAGAGAAGGGAGGAAAAAATCTGATTTTGTTTCTAAGTGAAAACGAACTTATTAGGCAATTTAAATTCTCATTTTCAGGTTTTTAAACAATACACTTTAGCCCCCTTAGATGTCAGACTTTGCCCCTCTAAGTGTTTATTTAACTAAATCAATCCCATATCTTTTTAATCTAAATTCCCATTGCCTTAATTTCTTATTCTCGTATCTTTTATACCTTGCTAACTCATAACATAAGAATATATATATGTTTATACCCCATAACTAAAGAGATTTCCGGCGTCACATTCGTCATTGCCAAAACTTATTCCGTATTAGCATGTAGTATATATGTACATCCGATAAAATTGGAAATCTCAATCTTTAATGACATTCTTAATTATCTTCTGAAACTTACGAGGTGTAATAGTTGCAAATCATGTATTTAAGCCAAATGCTTATTTGTTATTTTATAAAATTTTAACATGTACTAATCCTTATCTTTCTTTATTTTTACATGAAATGCATCGGAGCAAATGAAGAGTCTCGTGGCGAGACTCATCACGACAAAATGAAGACCCGCATTTATGTGCATCATCCTATTCGCATTGGAAATTCCAAAACCACATACAGAATGATACCGTCATACATCGAGTCATTGTTATTGATTCCTCCATCTTTCCCTCATTTATTTGTTGTAAATTATTTGTCTAACATTACACTATTGGTAGTACACTTAGAATAGTTAAGCTTTGAGCCGCCATTAGAAAAGCTTGACAATAGAAATTTGTTTCCTCCTAAGTTAATTATTTTAGCTTCTTATACATTGCTTAAGCTACATTAAAACCACTTAATAACTTTCACTTGCATAGCCATGCATGTAGCTGAAATATTATTTGTTACTAGATTCCTAACCCATTCTTCTTAAAAACTCTTGTTAACATTCATATAGGGGGAAAAAATCATTTTAGACACTTTACATGCTAGACCTATTTTAAACATGCATTTTCTTTAACATAATAATAACCTAGGTTTGAACGGACAACCGCAAGTTAGCGGATCTTAGAGGGTGTCTAATCTCTTCCCTCTAGATTAATAAAGAACCATTGTCCATAATCTCACATAGTTTAGCGACCATTTAAATGGAGTTAGTGTTGACTTTACTTAGTTAACATTTAGGTGTCCTAATTCACCCAAACTAATTAAGTGGTGACTCCGCGAACCCTGTTAGCACTTTAGCATCCTTTAGCACCATTTTTGCATCTTTATTTCTATTTTTAGCAAGCATGATCGCTGTAAAATGTTGCGGTAAAAAAAGACGTGACAAGGGTGATAGGTTGTGTGTTATCTATATTTCAGACAAATTTATGGGACAATCAAATATATATATATATATATATATATATATCGGTGTCACGACCCGACCCGACGGGCCATGAACATAGCGCCCTAATCGGACGCCATTATACTAACATGCCATGTGTAATCCGACTGACACTAAGGACAATATGGAATTCAACAGCATAACGCTGCAATAATAACACATGTCAGAATAGGCAAGTCGGCAAGGCTGCATTTGTACGTGAATGAACATGTCTCCCGAGGGAGTCACAACTAGTCAATATATCAAATAGGCGAGCCGACAAGGCTGCCACTATATACGGGAATATCCCCACAAAAAGGAAGTGAAGTACAACAATACAGCTGACCAAAACATGATATAATCCCCACACAAACAATCCACAACTGTCTACAGACCTCTATGAGAAGGATAACGAAATATGACGGTACATGGCTCCGTCGTGCCCCTAAATATACATAATTCAAAAATAAGGTTCTGTACCAAAATGACAAAGCTCCGAATCAATAGAGCTTTCCAACCGGCTGAGTAAAAGTCCTAGGCCTGAGGATCACCAAACTGAGAACCTGTACCTGCGGGCATGAACGCAGCCCCCCGAGAAAAGGGGGGTCAGTACGAAATAATGTACTGAGTATGTAAAACATGAAGTACTGTAAATAAGATCATATATGGCCAAGAGGTAACAAGAGACAAGTATAATAATAAAATACCAAATCCAATTGTGCCATATAAAAGTGAGAGCCAATTGTGCCTTACAAAAATAATGAGAGTCATATCAAAATCAGGGATGCCTACCCATATAATCATCATGTCTATATATATAACGTATCTCGGCCCTCTAGTGAGGGACTCGATGGAAACATCAATATAACGTGTCCCGACCCTTTAGTGAGAGACTCGGTGGAATCATCATATACTATCATGAGTATCTGTACCCGCATTATGGATACATGTCCATGGAATCATCATATATATATAAACATTGTCGGCCCTCTAGTTAGGGACTCGGTGAACAAATGCAAGGATCTGCGCACGAACATTGTCGGCCCGGGACTCGGTGAAATGAAATAGTATCACACTAACACTTTGCACAAATAGATATCATGAGCAACCATATGCAATTTAAATCATCATTTGACTCCCAAGAAAATCATTAAAATAAACTTTTACTGTAAGCATCAAAGACACTTCTTATAACAAATATCTTTAAGAGTTAGACTGTGTAGAAATCATGTACGTCCGCCGTACATTTATTTTATATAAATCATGTCAAAAGAAAGAAATGGTAGTTTCACATACCTTATTGTCGAATTAGTCTAGGTTCCAACGATTGCTTGTAAACTCTACGAATGGTTTTTCATATCCTACGAATGATTTAAACCCCACATGAATTAATATACTGAAAACAGATTCAATTAAGACAATCTAGCGAACACTTTGTACTCGTAGCATCTATATTCTTCTATAACGAAACCTATGCCTATAGCGAAACACCCAGTCTTTTTAATCATTTTCTTTACTGCATTATTGCCCCCAAACAGTCCAGAGATTACACATGCAACTCCAATTTCATAGCAATAGTCCAGCGATACCCATCAACCCGACGTTTCCGATAATCATCTTAAAACTAACAATAGTTGGGTTCTATAATTAGTATAAAATCAAGAATCGTTATCTATGTGTAAACGCAACGACGGTGTCGTCGGAAAATCTTTCGCCCAAATCAGTTTCCGACAAGCAGAACCAGCAACCCAAACATTGATTTCCCAAGAAAATCCCTTTGAAGTTCTGGGTTTTCTTCTGGATTACGGAGTGCTCAAGGTTGTCCTGAGGGATTAATTACATTGGAACAAAGCCCAAAATACCATGACTGTTTTTCCACTTCAGAGAGCAGAAACTCGCGGAAAATCTTCTAATTTCGATCGAGAGCTTCAGAGGCTGCCAATTGAATTACTCTTTCTGATTATGCGGAACAATCTCTTCTTGAGAGAAGAACGTTTATAGAAGTTTTGGGAGATGGAGAAGTTTTGAAGAGGTGAAGAAGATTTAAGAATCAATGGTGAGTGTTTGTGAAGCTGCCAACTATCGCTTGTATCGACTGAGTTATAACACCACTGTCTTATAAGACAACACGCAACATCCCACTAATAGGTCCTCCGCTTAATTAATCAATCCCACAATTAATTAATTATACACACAATAAAATTCTAGATCTCAATTTACTTAAATCCCGACAAAAACTTTGCTTTTACACAATGTCATAATCTTTATAATATGGTCACTAGTCCGTAGTCTCCTTGGAAAAATACAATTATTATATAACCCCTGGTGTCGCACCGATAATCTCAAAATTATTTCAAAATCACATCCTTTTATATACTAATTCCATTACTAGTATACATAAGTACAACATAAACTTTCCGGGGTACGGGTCTACTTGTTGACGTTTATGGGTTCAAACCATTACCCGAAATTCGACTGTGTTACAATCGGCCAAACAAGTTTTTAATGTACACATTCCCACTTTCCAAAATTATGTTTTATCAAAAGAATTATGGAACTCAATATTTTGTCAACAACATACTCCAACAAGTGGAGTTTGGAGAGAGTAGAGTGTTCATAGATCTTATCCCTACCTTGGGAGGTAGATATGTTTCTGATTAGACCCTCGGCTCAGGATAAAACAAAAACAAAAAAACAAAAAACAAAGCATGTTAAAAAGAAAAAGTAACAACACAGTAGGACGCTAATCGAAAAACAAGAAACGATAGATAGTATCAGAAATCGAAGGAGAAGAAACTAACATGACCAATACTACGATTATTAGTAATTAAAGACGAAAAACAAGACATAGTTTTACTACCTACTAACATTCTACCCTAATCAGTGTCCTCCACAACCTCCTATCTAAGGTCATATCCTCGTTAGGTGCAACTACGTTATGTCCTGTTTAATTAACTCTCCCCAATACTTCTTCGATCTACCTCTGGTTCCTCAATATTTTGTCATAATTGGCAAAGTTATTCCATTAAAAAATTGAAACTCAACATTGCCTTTGGGAATCATGGAAATATTAATTCCTAGTTTTTGCATCCCCATTCATTCGTTTAAGAATTGAATGTCTGTTTGATTTAACTTTCGAGTTGTGATTTTCAGCTATTTCTATAATTCAAGAAAATTACTGCCACTATTTCGTGGTAACTTAGATTATTAATCTGTTGACACACTTGGTCTCCACAAAAAGGAAGTATTAATCTGTAATTATGAACTTTTTTGTGGGTTCACAAATTTTGCCTCACACAACTAGGTTTTTGGATTCACAAAATTTGAATCTACAAATTTGTGAGACAAAAAGAAGTCTCACACAACTAGTGTTAATTGTGTGAGACACATAATAAAAAAATTCCACCGATGATATTATGAGTTTTCTACACCAAATTATGTGATTTATCATGTTATTTCCATTTATTTTAGGTTACCAACCAATGCTAGTATTAAGAAAGTTACCTTATCAAATTACCTTTAAGTGATCTAACTATATGAAAATATTTTACACTATCAAAATGGGAAGCCTTGACAATGGTAAAGTTGTCTCCGGCGACCTATAGATCACGGTTCGAGCTATGAAATCTATCATTGATGTGTGCGTCAGGGTAAATTGCATGCCTACATATCACACCCCTTAAGTTGTGGCCTTTTCCCGAACCTGCTCGTGAATACAAAATGCTTCATGCACCATGTTATTTTTTTAATACTATGTGTTGGGTCCCGGGGGTTATGCACAACTGACAACATTTCGGTAAAAACAGAATAAAACCTTTGAATAGTTAAAGTGCAGCGAAAATAAATAAAGAATACAAATGTTTAATTTTTATAGGTTATATATTGATATAACTCATGATGGTCAATGACCAAAGGTATTGTATATATATATATATACAATTGAATATATTTCTTCTTTTACAATATTACAAGATAATACAAAAGGAATAAAAAAGGTTGTCGCAGATGACTTATGCCTGAAAATTCTATCTAAATAGAAGTGCACAACATCTCATTACAATCGCTCCATACAAAGCTAATCTAGAATCTGAAACAACGAATGTAATGTCGGACAGAATGTCGTCACAAACTCAGGCAGCATTTTGTGATCCAGATTTCTGAGAAGAAATCCCGAGAGCTCTCTTGGTATTTTTACATTTTGATTCTGGATATTGATTCACTTTTCTGCCCTCCCTATTTATAGTAGAGAGTCCTTCTTGAAAAACTCATCAATTGGTTGTAGAAATTGAGCTAAAAGTGGGCACGTGAAGCAGTAGCTTGAGGCATGAAAATAGGAGTTGATTTGAACTTTTTCTTCACACGTCTTGCTCCTTAAGTTAAGCTACCTCTTGGACTTGGTCTTCCTCGTTTGCAATCTGCTTCAAAGACTCCTTACCAAGTCAATTGCCATGTGATAAAAAGGTCACACTTTCCTGAAATATGTCCGTGAAGATAGGCAAAACAGTTACCAGAATGTCGTCCCGAATGTCAAGACATTTGGTCCAACATTTTTTTATTTTAACTTAGCCCTAAAAATAATATGTTAGGAAAAATGTCATGACACAAAACCTAACATTAACATTATCCCCCTTTTTGTCTTTCTTCACAAAACCTTAATCAACCAAGTGTGAGTGACCTATAGCAATGGTAGATCCACATAAATGCTCACTCTCAACCTGAAATTGACATAAACACAATATACACAAATATACACATATATGCCGTTTATATAGGATTAGAAAAGATGAAAGATGTTAGCACATATACACATATCATCCACTTATACATATTTATACACAGACCATATTTTCAACACCAACCAGTAACATCAGCTTCAGTCCGTGAAGGAAAGACAAAACATTAACATTCTCCCCCTTTTTCCTTTCTTCACAAAACAACCTTTTCAACAAACATCAGTAGTAGTTTTCAACACAGCAGTTGTAGCTCTTGCATAATTCCTTCTCTGCACATAACAACATCATATACCAGTAGCAACTTTCAACATCTTTATACTCCTGCATAACTCTTTCTCTGCACCGAACAACAGCATATAGCCTTCTTCCTACATCAGCATTTCCTTTTCTTTCTCAACTTCATCATTTCTTCTGCTCCCCCTGCATTAGTATTTCCTCTGCTTCTTTGATTTCAGCATCATCATCATCATTTTCTCTAGTTTCAGCATCATCATCAGTGCTTCCTATGCTTCTTCGATTTTCGACTTCAGCAGTTCCTCTAGCTTTAGTATCTGCAGCATCATCATTTTCTCTACAGTAGCCTCAACAGTAGCATCATTACTCTCTTGAGACATTAGCATATGCATATCATTTTCTCCATCTTTTTGTGAAGAAAGCAGCACCATAAAATGGTCCTTGGCTTAAATCAGTAGACAGTGGAGACTGTCTTGGACCAGTGTTGTCAAGAATATTGGTGACATTTATGTCAACATCTGCACTATTTCCTTCCATTTTCTAGGGTAGATCGATGACTCTGTCTCTACTCTTCAAAACTGCAGAGCCTGCTTCTCTCAAGGTCTGGATTAAATTCAATTTTGCTGGAGGATGTTGGAGTTTGTGTCTCTTCTGATATTGGCTGAAATGTTACCTAAGATGTTGTGGCATCAGTGGCAGCATTCACATCAACACTCGATTTGGCATATCTGGAAATTCCCTTTGGAAGAATTGTTTCACTGGAGTTTCATCAGGAACTTCTCATTTTATTGAGACACATTTGCAGTACATAGGCAGTTGTTTCTTCTTCACTCTCTTCAGTTGAGAACACCAAGTTCGTGTCGTCACTGTCACTACTCGAGAAAGCAGGTATTGAAGTATCACATCTGGACATGTATCTGTTGCTTCTCGGCTCTGCACGAACTTTTCTTCTCAAACAATCTACTCGATCGACAAGTAGGGGAGGTGGATGATCTTGGTCTCTTACTCAATACTGTAACTTTAGACAAGTCCTCTGTGGATAACGAAGAAGGAAACCAGTGGGGTTGATGTGGTTCAATATGCTCAGAAGATTCAGTGTTCATTGGAGGGATGTACTCATAGGAATGTTGGCCGGTGTGTTGGTTGATATTGGTGTTGACATTGGAGAGGTTTCCATAAGTGAATATTGTGGAGAGAGTTTTGAGGAATTTGGAAGATGAAGGGCTTGAGTGTTTCATCGGTTGTATATACTGAAGTGATGTGATCTTTCCCAATTTATATATATATATATATATATATATATATATATATATATATATATATATATATTTTTGATTTTCAAAAGAATAAAAAGATAACAAGAATGACAAACAAGTAAAGAATGATTTATAAACTTGACAGAATAACTAATTATATATATATATTTTATAGGGAAAATCGAAGATGAAAAAAAATAACAAATGAGATGAATATGTATATACATGACTGATGCGCGAAAAGATGCACACACTTTAACGCAAGTGCACGTTATCGTGACAAGTAATATAGTCTTGGTAAGACCGAATATCGTCCACAAGGATTAGTGTTCAAGTACCGATTATCTATCTTTTGGTATCTATTTGGTAACCGATATTTGATTTTGTTGTTTATAACTAATAATTATAAATACTAATTTAACTAATGTGTTTACTTCAGTAATGATGGGAAAAGGGCTTCCAAGTCTCCTCAACTATCCGCTTATGTTACTTATTAATGCAATGAATTATGGTTCTTCTTCTTTTGGAGCTAGAAGGTTTACTAAATCGTTTTATACTCCCGTTAAGGCTATATAAACACTCAACCCCAGTATCGCTCCTTTCTACCTTTCGGTGATAAGGATGACTCTATAGGAGGATTAAGACCAAAAACCTAGTTAACCGTCACGCGTCATGAGTAAAATTAGGTGTTTAGACCTCTCGTTAACGCTACACAAGTAATTGAGGTATTTTCATATTCAATCCAAAATATGTCTACCCAACTTACAACATATTCACAACCTCCTCCTTTCGAAGTTTGATTAGAAATCATATAAATAATGATAATTAGTGATCAATTAATTACCAAGCATTCAAAGCAATTATTGGATAAATCTAAACAAGAAGAAGAATAACCATAACCATGCATCAATTCATAACATAAGTTTCTAGTGATTTAACATGGAAAACCCTATAATAGAATTAGTTCCTAGTCATTGACATGACAAGAACTAATTCAATATTCATCATAAAAACTGAAATAAAGAAAAGAAAAGAAAAGAAAGTTACTAAATTATAGTCTCGATCTTGATCGAAGCCTTGTGTTGTGCAAGAAAGGGAACCCTTAAAAGCGCCTAGGGTTCTCCTTTTATAGGCTCAAACCGCCTAACTTTTCCTTCCTTCAGCCTAGCCTAAATTCGTCATTAAACTCGATTTTCCAGCGTCGAGCCGCGACCATCTTCCGGCGCGCCCGAAGTTCTCGCGATGATTTGGCGTCGCGGCCGCTCTCTTATGCAGGGTGCCGCGCGCCGCAACTCTGCGGCCACGGGTATTAGGCGCCGCGCCCCGCACTGTTGATGGGAGGCGCCATGGCCGCCCCGCGTCCGTGCACAGTTCGCCACTTTCTCTGCTTTTAAGCTCTGGAACCTCCACTTTTGCCCTCTTTTAGCTCCTTTTCCGCCATTGGGTCATTTTAACCACTTTGACTCAAAAGAAAGAAATTATATCCTAATACGACACGTATTTGTACAAAAAGGGACAATAGACTAACTAAAAACGACTCAAAAAGTGTATATAAAATACACCGATCAAATACCCTCAAACTTAACCTTTGCTCGCCCTCGAGCAAAGATAAAAAGAAAGAAATGAAAGACTCAAGAAAGAGGAAAATAAACCGATTCAATGACATTGATCACTTTTGCTGCATTGATGTTACTTAGAAAAATATGAAGATTAGCAGAATAATATGCAGGAACATATAGCATGAAATTTTAGCACACTAAACACATTAAGCTAGATATTTCGCAAACTTATTTTTATCAAGCTTAATGGCAATCACAATACTGAATCATGCATGTTAATTTCAAAAATCCTATGGCATGTTTACTTGCTATTCTCCACTAATCATGGATATGCATAAAAGAGATCTTCAGGACTTTTAAGGGTTGTAATGTAGGCTTAGGTATAGGTAGGTAAAAATAGGCATTTAGGCTCATTTCGTGTACCATAAACTCTTTGGCTTTTCAATTTTCCCTTTTCTTTTGATTCTTTCCTTCACTTCAATTCTATCTTTCCCCTCTTTTGTTTTGGGAGAGTGAAGTGTATTATAATAACAAGCACCCCCAAACTTAGGCTTTTGCCTATTTCTTATTACCCTTTTATTGGGGTGCATCAATGTTGTTCACTCTTTTTGTCTCTTTTTTAACACAATTTATTCCACTATTTCACATTTTTACTTATGGCACAATTTGTGGGAATATAGGGTGTCAAAGAAAAAATTCAATTTTTAGGCTCAATGGGGCTGACTAGGGATATTTTTAATGTCAGGGATAGAAAAGAGTGGTAATAATTGGCTAACAAAGAAACGCCTGAGTCATCTCCCTAACATGCATATCCTAACTATTTCGCCTCAAATAACAAGAAATCATAATACATAGGTTTTAATCATTTAGCATGCACAATTCAAGCAAGAAACTCCAAATAGACAGATTTTGTGAGTTTTTGGCATATCTAACCTAAGTGTTTAGATAGTTGCTTTTAATTCCGTTACATTATTCCACCTTACTTCACTAGGTGTTTCTAGTAACTACATCATACATGATCTTTTGACAGACAATTATGACTCAAAAGAAAAAGAAAAAATTATGACTAAAAAATAAACAAAAAAAACAACAAAAAGACTTAAACATACTATAACACTAAGACCCAAATAAAACACCCCCCCAAACTTAAATCACACATTGTCCCCAATGTGTGTAGACTCAAAGACAATAAAAGAAACAAGACACTTACAGACTTGGCTAAAATGGTGGTGGTGGCGGTGGCATTGGATAGTGCATGGACCACTGGTTGAACAAGGAACTCATCTCGTTAATTTGCTGTCTCGTTTCTTGTTGTCCTTGTATCACCGTGTCCAAACTCTGCATCATCCTCATCTGATTCTGGAGTAACTGCTCCATCATGGGCACTGAAGGTTCTGATTCTGTGGTTGGCTGGTGGATAGGCCCTGCCGCATATTGAGCCTCTATTTCAGGCTCATCTTCGCTCATTGCGGCCTCTGCTGCTGGTGGTGGTGGTGGTTGTGCTCTTCTTCTTGCTGCTGGGGGGCTTGGGTTTGGGAAAGAGTGCACTATCCCATATGTCACAGGCAGTTGGTTTCTCTCATTAGTATCAGTGGGTAGGACTGGGACCCCATTCATGTGGCATAAATTAGTGATAAGTGAGTCATGTCCCAATCCACCTGTTGTTACCAACCTGCTGATTTCTTCAATACTTTGCACTATCTCTTTCCCCACATCAATCGTTTTCCCCTTCATAATTCCATATATCAGTTTGATCCTATCTTCTGGCACTCTGGTGAAGTGCGTGGATGGAATCATGCGGGCGCTGACGAAATACAACCAACCCTTGGCTGTCTTGTTGAATCGACACCGCTCGATCCTCTTGACCCATTTCGGCAATATCAAATGCAGCCCGGGGTAGCTCAGTTCGCGGACGGCATTCCAGTTGATGTTGTTGGTGCTCCTAGACCATGTTCTAAAATAGTTCCAATCACCATCTCCTCATTCAACATCAACTGTTTTTAGAGACATATTTATCGCTGCTGCCGTCACAGGCAAATATCTTCCCCTCACAAGCATTTATTTTCCACCCTCTCCGGAAAGTTAGCATAGAATTCACGCACCATCGCTGTGTTCATTGGTGCTATCTTGTCCGGGTTTACAAATCTCTTCCACCCCATCATTTCAATCATTTCCCGAATGGGCTCATAGACATCCTCCTCTCCAAACGAATCCCTCTGGTAGTCCATTCCCCTTTCAGGGATTAAGGGCCTAGTACTAAGCTTTTTGTATCTTGTATAAGATTGGTGGCTAACGAATCTAGTATCATCGTATTGCGGGGCTAAGGTGGATGTGGAGGCTCTTCTCTTTCTGGCGGACATGGTAAAATTACTTTTTTTTGCAGCTTACAAATGTTCCCCAACACAATCAACAATTAGCAGCTACAATACTAACACCCCCAAACTCCAATTCCTGTACTACACAATACCCACACCCTCCTTGTATACTCCTTCTCTAAACTTCACAACCAATTTTTCAGCACCCCAACTACTTCAATAATGCAACACTTCTCCAAACTACTACCTTCTTTGACTATTGAAAGTTTTCAAGAAAAAAATGAAGATTACCTTTTTGACGGTGTTCTTCAAGGTTTTCTTGCTTCTAATGGTGATTTGAGGCAATGGGATGGAGTTTTGTTGGTTGAGATGACTAAGGGTTTTAGGGATTTAAGAGTTTTGGTTCTGGTTGGGTTTGATTTGTGGAAGATTTGTGGGTAAATTGTGGATTTTCGTGGGTTTTTGTGGAGAAGAAAGGTTAGGTTTTGGTTTTGAAATTGGGGAAAATCGGATTTCTGGGCGTTTTATCACTTTCTGGATTTCCGCTTCGGCGCCGCGGCCCTGCATTTGGCGCCGCGGCGCCCAATGTTCTGCACTACTTCGGGAATTTCTGCGCGGCCAGACTGCTGGCCATACGCTAGACTTGGTAATTTTTCTGGGTTTTTGGCGCCACTACCGCTTCCCGGGCATCATGCGCTTAATTTTCAGACATTTACGCTTTTTGGCGCCGCTCGCGAATGGTAGCCAAGGCCACCCGCTTATCCGAAATCCTGGTTGTTCTTCAATTTTTTCGCCCTTCAATTTATTGGCCTATACCTGTCAATCACAACACAAACACTACCTCCGTGAGACCGTTCTTAATAAAAACTACTATATTAACGTAAGATAAATTAAAATACCTTGGGTTGCCTCCCAAGTAGCGCTGTCTTTAACGTCTTTTAGCCGGACGCAAGTTCCTTAACTCAATAAGTGTGGGGTGGATTAACCCCACAACCAATCCATTTTCTCCACATTTTTCGTTTTCGGTTCCTTTTTCTTCTTCTTTTCTTAGAATTATCTTCAAGGGAAGGCTCAGGAACACATACCTGCTTTTGTGGAGGTTCGGCGTCACATACCTATTTTTGTGGGCTCATCTCCCTTGGTTTGGCTGGTGTTGGCTCACAGGGGGGTTTGATGGTGCTGATTGCAAAGCACCTGCTCATGGTTGGTGGCTCAATGATGTGTTTAAATACTTTAAACAACATTTCTTCCTTCTCCACCCTCAATGTCAGCTCTCCTCTTTCTACATCGATCAATGCTCTCCCTGTCGCCATGAATGGTCTCCCCAATATGATAGGGATTTCTCCATCCTCTTCCATGTCAAGAATGAGGAAGTCCGCAGGAAAAAAGAATTTTCCTACTTTAACAATCACGTCCTCAATCTTCCCTCTTAGATGAACCACTGTCCTATCGGCCAGCTGCAGGCTCACCGTGGTTGGTTTGGCCTCACCCAACTCCAACCGTTTAAATACCGATAACGGCATCAGATTTATACTTGCTCCTAAATCGCACAGAGCCCTGTTTCATGTCACCCTGCCAACTGTGCAAGGTAGTGTAAAGCTCCCTGGATCTTTTAGTTTAGGGGGCAACTTCTTCTGCAAGATAGCACTGCACTCCTCCGTTAGTGCTACCATCTCATACTCTGCCAGTTTCTTCTTCTTCCCCAAGATCTCCTTCATGAATTTGAAATAGGAGGGCATCTGCTCCAACGCCTCTATAAAAGGTATGTTGATATGCAGCTTTCTGAATGTTTCCAAAAATTTGGAGAATTGTTTATCAACTACCTTCCGCTGCAATCTCTGTGGGAATGAGATCTTCTCTGTATACTCCTTCTCTGGAGTTTTCTCTACTACTGGGTGAGCTTCAACCACCTTCTCTTTCTCCATCTCTGCCCTTTGCTAAACTACCGGTTGAGGTGACTGCTGCTCCAACTGTTTACCACTTCTCAACTGTACTGCCTGGCATTGCTCTCTCGGATTCACCTCTGTGTTCGACAGTACCTGTGGCTCGCTGTTTGCTTGCTTTGCTAGCTGACCCACTTGTGTTTCCGTGTTCCTGAGCGAGGATCTAGCTTCGTCACGAATCGGTGCAGGCGTTGGTGAGTGCCAACAAAGCCGCTCTCGGCCGTCCGACTTTTACGGTTGGACAGTGTATTAAATTGTTGGTGGTGAGGCCCGAGTAAAGGCTGCTGATTTTGGTTCTCACTGGTTTTGCATCGCCCCTATATTGATTCTCGCCGCTCGGTCTCTCCATGAGAAATTTGGGTGATTCTCCACCTGGATTATATGTGTTGGAGTATGAGTTGTTCGTGGCCTCGATAATTACCCACTACCGACACTCGCTTGCTCGATTGGCACATTAGTAGGATCAGCTGAAGGACACCTATCTAATGTATGTGGGCCACCACATATTTCATAACTCTTAGGCATCCGTGACCGCATTTATCGACATCGTGTTGCTGCAATTGTTTAAGTCACAACAGGCCACTGGGCATTCAAGACAGCAATGACATCTATTTCGTGGACTCCCACTGTTCTCCTCCCACTCATTGGTCTATCTTCTGTGACATGGTTGTTGGTGGCCATATCTTCTAATAATTCGTGAGCTTCGTGGGCTGTTTTCCTCATGAATGTCCCACCTGCTGTTGCATCTATAATGGTTCTGGTTGTTCCGCTCAGCCCGTTATAGAAGATGTGGACCAAGTTTCACAACTCAATACAATGGTGTGGGCACTTTCTCTGCAAATCTTTGAACCTTTCCCAAACTTCGTACAATGACTCTCCATCTGCTTGGTAGAAGTTATTCAGCTCCCCTCTCAATTTCGCTGCTTTGCACGGGGGAAAGAATTTGGCCAAAAATTTCTGTGCCAGCTCTTGCCATGTAAAAATCGAATCACCGCAGGAATTCAACCATACTTTTGCTCTATCCCCGAGTGAGAGGAAAGAGCCTCAATTGACGATCATCGAATAACCGTTATATCTGAAAGTTGCACATAGCTCCAAGAAATTAGCTATGTGCATATGTGGATCCTCTGATGGCAGTCCTCCAAATTGCACTGTGTTCTGCACCATGCTCAGAATCGCCGGTTTGAGCTCAAAGTTGTTTGCTCCTATTGCAGGGAGCCTAATATATGTCTGTGCTCCGTTCACTCTCGGTAGCACGTAGTCTCCCAAGCTTCTTTCTGCCTGGACTTGCACTCTCTCCTAAACGTCCATTGGCACTCTCTGAGGAATTCCTGGGTTAGGTTGATTTTCACCTAACCCTTCTCTCATCACATTATTGTTTTGAACACCGTTCATCTCTATCACAGCTGAAATTCGCTGGTTTCTTCTATTCTGTTTACATGTTTTCTCAATCTCTGGATTGAAGGGAACAAGAGTGTCTGCCCCTCTTCTCCTTCGCATAAACTGATTTTCTGAAACAGATCAAAAACAGACAACAGATCACGACACCCTGATTTTTGCCGAAATAAATAAAAACGTAGAAATAAAATAAAAATTAAAAACCAAATTAGAAATTAAAAATAGATAAAATTGATATTGAACTATGCCTAATCCTCGGCAACGGCGCCAAAAACTTGATGCGCGAAAAAATGCACACACTTTAACGCAAGTGCACGTTATCGTGACAAGTAATATAGTCTTGGTAAGACCGAATATCGTCCACAAGGATTAGTGTTCAAGTACCGATTATCTATCTTTTGGTATCTATTTGGTAACCGATATTTGATTTTGTTGTTTATAACTAATAATTATAAATACTAATTTAACTAATGTGTTTACTTCAGTAATGATGGGAATAGGGCTTCCAAGTCTCCTCAACTATCCGCTTATGTTACTTATTAATGCAATGAATTATGGTTCTTCTTCTTTCGAGCTAGCAGTTTACTAAATCGCTTTATACCGCCGTTAAGGCTATATAAACACTCAACCCCAGACGCTCCTTTCTACCTTCGTGATAAGGATGACTCTATAGGAGGATTAAGACCAAAACCTAGTTAACCGCCACGCGCCATGCGTAAAATTAGGTGTTTAGACCTCTCGTTAACGCTTACACAAGTAATTGAGGTATTTTCATCCCCAATCCAAAATATGTCTACCCAACTTACAGCATATTCACAACCTCCTCCTTTCGAAGTTTGATTAGAAATCATATAAATAATGATAATTAGTGATCAATTAATTACCAAGCATTCAAATCAATTATTGGATAAATCTCAACAAGAAGAAGAATAACCATAACCATGCATCAATTCATAACATAAGTTTCTAGTGATTTAACATGGAAAGCCCTATAATAGAATTAGTTCCTAGCCATTGACATGACAAGAACTAATTCAATGTTCATCATAAAAACTGAAATAAAGAAAAGAAAAGAAAAGAAAGTTACTAAATTATGGTCTCCAATCTTCAATCCAAGAAGTCTTGTGTTGTGCAAGAAAGGGAACCCTTAAAAACTGCCTAGGGTTCTCCTTTTATAGGCTCAAAACCGCCTCTAACTTTTCCTTCAGGCCTGACCCAGAAATTCGTCATTAAACCTGATTTTCCCGCGTTGGCGCCGCGATCCTGATATCGACGCCGCAGCGCCGGAAGTTCTGCGATACTTCGGATGATTTGGCGCCGCGCTCGCCGTAGATGGGGCGCCATGCTGCAACTTCGCGCTTCGGGTATTGCGCCGCGCCTCGCACTGTTGATGGGAGGCCGCGGCTGCCCCGTGTCCGTGCACGTTCGCCACTTTCTCTGCTTTTAAGCTCTGGAACCTCCACTTTTGCCCTCTTTTAGCTCATTTTCCGCCATTGGGCCATTTTAACCACTTTGACTCAAAAGAAAGAAATTTTATCCTAATACGACACGTATTTGTACAAAAAGGGACAAAAGACTAACTAAAAACGACTCAAAAAGTGTATATAAAATACACCGATCAATGACAGATCTTTCTAAGCAACAAAAATCTCTTAGATTTAGGTGTTTCAATTTTACACAATAACTTACACCTAAAATATTGCAATAAACTAACTAGACATCAAAATAGGAATAAAAAATAATCTTATTAATTAAAAGTTTGAAATTTCTATTAAATAAGACACAAAAATAGGGAGAAAAATTGATTTTTCGGAAAACCAGTTAAGAATAATATCCCAACAAATATCACAATCTGAGAATGTTAACAATAATGTTGACAGCATTTTGAACAACACAAGTATCATTATTCTTCAAGAACATCTTCCTTTCGGTAACAAATCAAGACACGTTTCATATATGTTTTTATGAGTTTAACCTCCAGACCAATGTAACATTTTTCGATTGAGTCCTAAATCTAATCATAAAACATATACACAATTCATTTTCGTGTCAAAAACAAGAATACTTATTTAGCATCCTCATAATAATTTTTTTTTTGTTTAAGCACTTTGATACTCTTATAGTATATGAACGATATCAATTTTAAGGGCTTTTCCCGTATTGCACAGTTGCCGAGAATTAGAAAGGCTTTGCCTTATTTTGATACTTTTTTTTTATGATATCTAATATCATCGCAGAGAACGGTATCACATTAAAATCACGTTCTTATTTGGAAAGCATACCTCTGTGAACAAAACTCAGCTAAAAATAATACTGAAAATCAGATTCTGATATTACACAGGTAAATGTCACCCGAAATGTTAGAGACATTCCAGCCGACATTCACCAAAAATGCCCAAATTAGAGATTACAAAGACCACGAGATTTCTACACTAGAAAATCTCTCATGATCCAAAACTTTTATAAAAGTATCAGCTAGTTGATGACGAGTATCAACATGTTTAATTTGAACTAGTTGTTTTTCAATCAAATCTCTTTTAAAAAAATGATGGCTAATCATAGTACAAAACTAAAAAGTTGCTAGTAAAATCATAGTCGTTTAACATGTGTCTTAATCATATTCATTGAGAACAACAACTTCCAGCTGCTACATATTCAGATTCAGCAGTAAAGTGAGACACAATTTTATTTACGACTCTACCAAGAAATAAGATTATTGCCAAAATAAAAATATCCTCTACTTGTACTTTTTCTATCAATCACATCATCAGCCCAATTCTAGTCACTATATCCTATTAAATTAGGATTAGTGTCTTTGGAATACCAAATTCTCAAACTCACATGTGCCGACAACATATCAGATGACACATTTTACGACATTTAAGTGGGAGATTTTGGGATAGGCTTGGAATCGAGCACATACACAAACATACTAAACATAGATTCTAGATCATATAAAACAAGAAAGACTAACCTCTTGGTATATGGTAGACTTACACACATACTTTTTGTAATTGAGTGGTTCTTTGCTTCTTGTTCTACTTCCTTCAAACACTCCCCCAATCACCTGACATGTTGGATGATTCTTTCTAATCCTTGATGAGGGGTCCCTTGATCTAGCAATTCAGCATTTGACTCCTCATTCACACCCTTTGTGATCTCTTGTTCAGGTTCAGATGTTGCTTTGGATGTGGTAACATTTAGGCCAACATCTGATTCTCCAGCAGTATACTCTTGTACAGTTTTTGTCCTTCGATTGTACACTCGGTAAGCATGACTATTTTGAAAATAGCCAACAAAATTCCTTTCACTCTTAGAATCAAACTTAGCCAGATAATCTCTATCATTTAAAATCCAACAAATACATCCAAAACATGAAAGTAACACAAATTAGGTTTCTTTCCATTTAAAATTTCATAGGATGTCATCTTTGTTACAGACCTTAAGTAGACTCTATTAGTGATGTGACACACAGTAAAAAACACTTTGACAATTTGTTAGAACTAAACATAACTCTAGTCATTCCTTGCCATGTTCTATTCTTCCTTTTGTGCTACCCATTATGTTAAGGAGTTTTTGGGAGCAGAAAAAACACATGGAAAATTCCTCTTTTCTCACAAAATTTTGTAAAGGAGATGTTTTCAAATTCTTTTCCATGGTCGGATATAATTCAAAAAATAGGAGAATAGAACAAATTCCTAATTCTAGAGTGTAAAATTTTAAACATGTCAAAAGTTTGTGATTTTTATTTCAAAATATATTCATGAGTACCTAAAAAATCATCTACAATCACATAGGAATACCTCATGCCTCCTAAACTGTCTACCTCAATTGGACCCATAAGATCCATGTGCATTAATTAAAAACAACGAGACATACCTGAATGTTGTCGTCATTCTTGACAACATTATGAAAAATATGGGTTTGCTTACCTTCGAGACAACCTGCACAGACTGTTTTACCTTTATGACTAAAGTTGGGTAAGTCTCTAACCGTGCCATTTAAGACCAATTTTTTCAGATTGCGGTAGTTGACATGCCCCAACTTTTGATGTCATAGTGTTGTGTCGTCGATCTTGATATTATTGCTTGTTTCTTGTCTTGCAACAAGATAGCAGTTATCACTTGTTCTAGTACTTGACATGACACATTCCTTAGCTTTATTCGTAACTTTCACAAGCATTCTTATTAAATTTACCTCAAGATTATCATTACACAATTGACTCATCAAATTAGCCCTTAAACATTCAACGTGTAAGACATTTCTTAAAGTTGGACATCCAGGAACATCCAGGATTCTTTTTCTAATTATTTTACTTCCACCTCCATAAGTTATGTTACCTCCATTGAATGACCGCAGTTCTTTAGAAAATTCTTTTGTACATGGCATATGACGAGAACATCTACTCTCAAAGCACCAAGAACCTGAAATGTTAGTTCTTAAAGCAGTTATCGCACATTACAAGATACAACATTTTAGGAATTCAAACTCTTTTAAAACATTTTTTTACCTTTCAGCTCAGAAATGTTGCTTTGAATGTTGTCAGAAATGTTGGACAACATTTTAGGCAACATTTCGCTCATAGAATTCTGAAGTTTTAAAACAGTACATTTTTTTTAAACCAGGGGAGTTACAATGACAGCACACAAACTTCATATCCTTTGACATATATGAGAACCTATTATATAAAAAAATCTTTTACAAAACACATTTTCTCATTTTTGTCAAACAAACTAGAGCATGTTGTTTTAAGAGAGTTTTAGTACACAATACATGCATGCGGAAGTTTACTAAAAACTGAGTATCTCATTCAATTTATAAGTCCATGAGTAGAGCTTACAGAAGGTTATTTTGGCTAAATCCAATTTTGCACAAATCTTACCAAATGCAGTATCGTATTTGGTAAGTGCAACCTCTAGTCGGGTTATTGTGCCTTTTAGATCTACATTCTCACGAGTTAAAGATATTACCTTTGTCTTAAGTTTCTTGGATTCTATGATTAAGATTTTATAAATATTTTTTTAATTCATTAATCATGTCATCTTTGCATTAAACTTGATCCATACTCTCAGCCTCACCATTAGAAATAAAAATCACTAAAGAAGTTAACATCAGGATAGTTAAAGAAAATGTACCTTTCAGATCTTGCTGGAGATGCATATGTCGTTGCGGATGTTGGCTGAAATATCGTGACATCTGAGGCAACATTACATACGACATTTTTATTATCGGACAGGGGTTGTTGGTAAACAGTGGCCAGTAGTTCTTGTGATTTGATTTCTTGATCTTCTTCCTCTTCTTAGTGGACATTCTTTTTGAGCACTTGGAAGGAAACATGGTGGACTTTTGATTGAAGCTTTGGTTTTGATGTCTTTTAGATTTAGATTGATTTCTCTCATTGTTGAACTTTCTTACATTCAAATTATATTTTCGAGTGAGTAAGGTAACATTAGCACCTTCACCAAGTTCTTCAAGATTCACATCCTCTTCCTTGATTTGATTCTTCGAGGATTGAACTTGAAGTGTCACATTCTTGCTCTTTTATAGTTCCCTTTGATTCTTAATGTTCATCTCATAGGTTTTGAGAATGTTCATCACGGTATGTAGGTTCATAGTAGCAAGATGTGAGCTTCTTTAATGACATAAATCTTTAAATTGAACTTTTCAGGAAGAGAACGAAGAGCCTTTCAAAATAAGATTTAATATCATCCGCTTCTTCCATCCTTAAATGTTCATATTTACTCATGATCATGTGTGGCTTAATTCGATGAACACTTGATCTACATTCACAATGAATTTGTAAAGTATCTCATGCATCCTTAGCCGTTGAGCAGTTTTGAACGAGTTTAAACATGTAAAGATCAACCCATCCAAAAATTGCATTTAAGGCCTTTTCATTAAAACTAGTATTATTGATTTCTTCCGCCGTCCATTTGAATTCAAGTTTAACAAGAATGTCACCTTCCTCATCCGGCAGGAACATTTGAACAACATACCCCTAACATCAATTGATTTGATGTGAGAACGTATGCGAATGCTCAATAAGTACATTTTGTTCCATTAAAATGAGAAGTCTACCAATATTTGGATTAGTCGGATCCATAGCTTTGAATAATAGGACCAATCACTTATTATGTCAAGTGTTGGCTTTGATACCACTTGTTGGGTCCCGGGGGTTATGCTATGGAATAATAAAAACAAACTGAAAGTAAAATCAATTCGAATGCTGGAACAGTTTGTGAATGTCGGCAGAGATGTCGTCTGACACAACTGACAACATTTCGGTAAAAACAAAATAAAACCTTTGAAGAGTTAAAGTGCAGCGGAAATAAATAAAGAACACAAAAGTTTAATTTTCATAGGTTATATATTGATATAACCCATGATGGTCAATGACCAAAGGTATTGTGTGTATATATATATATATATATATACAATTGAATATATTCCTTCTTTTACAATATTACAAGATAATACAAAAGGAATAAAAAAAGGTTGTCGCAGATGACTTATGTCTGAAAATTCTATCTAAATAGAAGTGCACAACATCTCATTACAATCGCTCCATACAAAGCTAATCTAGAATCTGAAACAACGAATGTAATGTCGGACAGAATGTCGTCACAAACTCAGGCAGCATTTTGTGATCCAGATTTCTGAGAAGAAATTCCGAGAGATCTCTTGGTATTTTTACATCTTGATTCTGTATATTGATTCACTCTTCTGCCCTCTCTATTTATAGTAGAGAGTCCTTCTTGAAAAACTCATCAATTGGTTGTAGAAGTTGAGCTAAAAGTGGGCAGTGAAGCAGTAGCTTGAGGCATGAAAATAGGAGCTGATTTGGACTTTTTCTTCACACGTCTTCTCCTTAAGTTAAGCTACCTCTTGGACTTGATCTTCCTTTGCAATCTGCTTCAAAGACTCCTTGCCAAGTCAATTGTCATGTGATAAAAAGATCACACTTTCCTGAAATCTGTCCGTGAAGATAGGAAAAATAAGTTACCAGAATGTCGTCCCGAATGTCAAGACATTTGGTCCAACATTTTCTGATTTTAACTTATCTCTGAAAATGATATGTTAGGAAAAATGTCATGACACAAAACCTAACATTAACACTGTGAGTGAAAATAATAAAACTAATTACAATCTAACTTAAATGATAAAGCAATTGGATTCTAGGTGTAGATTATTACTAGCATATGCAGATCATCAAAACCTTTTGTCTCTACTATTGGCATGATGAGTCAAAATCATTCTCGTCCAAATTAAATGTTCATCAATGTTCTGAGTATTAAATGTTCATCAATATTCTGAGAATTAAATGTTCATCAATATTCTGAGGATTAGCTATTCTCTTTTTCATATGCAAATACAGTTGCAGAGTTCTTCACGTTTGTAATGATAGCACTGAATTACTACGTGCATGGTTTACAAATGTCAATAAAATTCATGCACTCATTTACGTACAATGAATGTTAATACAGTGAACCGTTGGTTTTTTGGATTTTCAGGCTCAAATTTCCTATAAAATCCCTCCTATAATCCTTCATAATTCTCACACAACTTTTATTATTATATCCCTTTTGGATATTGAAAGTAAGAAAATGTTTGCTAAACTTCTTTTTGTGTTTTCACTTGGAGCTTTTTTTGTCGGATGCTTTGGTGCTAGAAATTTACTAAATGAAAATGATTCTCTTGTTGCTACTAATTACCAAGGAGGGTTAGATGGTGGTAGATCTGCTGCTGCTGATGATGGAACCTCAGGTGGATTTTAGATAGTTTTTAGTAATATTAAAAAAATAGAAAATGAGTTTGGCTATTTTTATATAAGAGGACCTGACTTTTTATTTAAATATAAGTCTCAAAATTTAAACGAATTGACCGTTCAAGATAGTCTCCTTTCAAACTATATATTATGTCGCTATTTTAATGTACAACAGTGCCAAGCTTGGTTAAAGAAAGGGGATAAAAAATTTGTTAGCTATATGGACAATTTAACGACAAGTTGGTGACAAAGTTTGTAATTAATCTCATTTTTTTATAATGGTAGTTAAACTTAACAACATACTTAGTGTAATAAATTTGGGTAAAATAGAGTATACGTAGATTTTATCTCTCCTTCCTGAAGGGTAGAAAGACTATTTTTGAAAAGTACAGTATATATACAACGAATTTTATTTACGTTGAAGGAGTATTTCTCTCAAATTGAGTTTGAGCCTCTCTTCATGATTATTTACTAGTATGATTGTGTTTATCTAACAGGTGGGAATGGAGTTGGTCTAGGAGGATCCATTGGTGGGGGAGTTAGCGCTGGAATAGGAGGAAGATTGGGTATGGGTGGTGGGCCCATCAGTGGAGGAGCTGAAGGTAGGGTTGGGGTTGGAATTGGAGCTGGAGTTGGTGCTGGTGCTGGCACTGGCTTCATCCCGGGCGGTGGAGTAGGCGGCAGCGCTGGCGGGGGAGCAGGCAGTAGTGGCGGCCTTGGCGGTGGAGTAGGCGGCAGTGTTGGTGGTGGGGTTGGCGGAGGGTTTGGTGGTGGATGGCCATGAAACTAACGTAACTAGCAGTGGCGTTAAAGCTATTGTATTAATATTACCACTTGCATTTTAATTTCATGTTATGCTTAATGAGATGTGTGAGTAGGATGTATGTTATGTTGGTTAATAAACTGAGAAAATCAATTCGTGTATGAAGTCATTCTAACATGAGCAATTTTAATTCTACTATACAGTATTAAGGAAGGAAAAAAATAAATATGTTTCTACGAAATTGTTAGTTTATTGAGCAATCACCGTTGATGATAAATTAAGTGATGTCTAGGCCTCTAGGGCCGGTCTGATTTTAACTACATGCGAGCTTGTAAGCCGTTTTCCCTTCTTGAATGAATTTTATGGAGCATAGTGGTGGTGAACAATAATTAGAAGGACCGATCATAGTGGTGAACAACTAACCATTAAAAGTAAATATCTAATCACTCTAAATCGCAAATTAAAGAATCATTTAGAATGCATAAGATTAACACTATAATATTTTTTGTGACAGTGTAACTATTAGCATTCCAAAAAATTATTATTACAATTGCATAAAATGGTCTAAAATGAAGTTAATTAATGTAATATATTATTTGTGTGAATTTGTCACCCCAGCCTTGGGGTGTGGTCGGAAACTGACACCCTGGCCCAGCGTACTGATCTTGATATTTGAGAGATATACGACAACTCATGGGCCGACAAAACCTCTCATACATACTCAGCTGAATAAGGATATAGTCATCTGCACTCAGAAAGAGTCCAAACCATACATATCTATAACAAAGTCGACATAGACATAATAAATCTACTGAAGGGACCGACAAGGCCACACACGACTATCACACATAACACACTGTCTACAAGCCTCTAAAGAGTATACTGACAACAATTGGTCGGGACAGGGCCCCGACATACACAACTATATCTATATGCATATCTGACATAACTATCAGCTTACTATACAACTTCAGAAGAATGAAGCGTGATAACCTCCAATTGCGCTAGTCCTACTGTGAGGGAATAATCTGCATTTCTATATGTACATGTAGGCATGAAATGCAGTGTCCTCAGAAAGGGACATCGGTACGAAAAATGTACTGAATATGTAAGGTAGATAACCAATATAGACAAAAGACATATCATAAGAGATAAGAGTACAAAAGTCAACTTGAAACTCATAACAAGCCTCTAAGGACCTACTTGACACAATCATGAAAAGTATGCATGTCTGTAAAAATCAAGTCGCTCAGTGGGGCCAAATAATGTAATATCCAGCCTCTCTATGGGGCAAATCATGTCACAATACATATATATATCGTACCCGGCTTCGATAAGGACTCGGTCGTACCCGACCCAAATGTGGGACTCAGTAATATCAAAATCAACTACAGTTGAGTGCACATCTACGTGTCGTACCCGATCGACTATAACATGACTCAGTAAGAAAATAGATGCATATATATAATTACAATGCAAGACAAACTCTGAAGGGCCTTATGAAACCAATCAGAGTGACTCAAGGTCGTTATCCTCTGATTATCGTTATGAAAATGTGTCTGTATCACTAACTAAGAGTCATTAATGATCATTGGAAAACATAAGGTTCAAGAGACTATCAAGTCGGGAAAGTGCTTCCGAAACTGAACAACAAGAGTTATAAATTGTAATAATATGGAACAAAAGTAATCATATGCTTAAAATTTAAGAGTAGAATTCCTTTTGAAAGGACGTCGTTATGGTTATACTTATTCATCGATCATGCCAAAAGAATATAAGAGTATGCCTTAACATACATGATTCTTGCCGCTACACTGCTCTATAAGCCCACACTCCTCTTACGGGTGATTATCTACAACACATAACAAGTTAACGTCAATATCGCATTCAACTTTCTATAGAGAAACTTCACGTAGGTACCTTTTCGACAATCTTGACCATCTCGCTTAGATTTCTTTACAAGGGTTCTTATGTAATTAGATTCCACGATTCTCTAAAACTCAATTTTCATAAAAAACTCATTTAGATGACATTCGACAAGTTTAAGCATAAACGATTCTTTAAGCTTTTCTTATATGGAATGTCTTATGTGATTCTATTTCACAATCCCTCAACCCGTACTTTTCATAATCCATATATTCACAATCAATTCCACACCTAATTGAACTCATACTTATAGTAAAACAACCCAACAATTTATATTACGAAGATTTTACAAATTTGTGAAGTTTTGATCATGAAACTCATTTCCTAACTTTCTTCAAATTCTCAATTAAGCGTAAACATAAGTAGAGAAGGATAAAACATACATTAACACATCATAATCCTCACAAAACAGTAGAGTACTTCATTCCAAGGGTTTCCGAAATCAGTTCCACAAAAGGAGGGCAATTCCTATGATGATCACGGTGATCCTTCCATAAACAACTTGTAAACCTTCATTATCCTTCCGTAAGATCATACATCTTCCCGAGACTTCGGTACCCATTGACGTCACGGTGAAACGCAAAGCTACGGGGTGCAACATCCTCTCCTTAGGCATTATTACAGACCTAACTTGATTGGAGTTGAGGCATTATTATTATTATTATTATTATTATTATTATTATTATTATTATTATTTGCTCAAATGAGAGCTTAAATCGTAATTTAAATTATAGTAAAAAATATCATTTACTAAATAATAATAATATAAAAAGGACAAGTCAATTAGGGTCTTTTGACTTTGGCGAAGAAAAATTGGGAATAATAAAGAAGCTCTTCTTCAATCTCCAACCCTACTATTACATATTTTTATATTGTTGTAATCGTAATCAGCGATGTTAAGGCGCAAAGTTGTTTCGGTATGAATCCTCATTTAGCTTAATTTTGTTTGATTTTAATATAATAATTTTGGTTTTGCTTGCGACAGTGTGTAAGGAAATCGCTGCATACGGTTCGATCTAAATCTAGAATTGAGGTAATATTCCTACTTTGCAATTTGCGTTAAATGAATAGAATCGATTTGATATTGGTACAAGTTATACGGAGAAGGAAAGACTCTAGTGTAGACCTGGATTGTAAGGAAAATAATATCAAGAATACCTACTCTAGCCTTTTTTCTGTGATCCTTCTATAACATTATGCTCTAAGCTATTCAGATTCCATGACATACTGTCTATGGCAACCCTTCTGATACCTAACCATTCAGACTCTTATTTTTGTCCTCCGCCTCATTATATTGAAACGAGGCTTCATGATATATGTCTGGCTACTGTTTTTATTTGTAATCCCATTGAAAATATTGTCATGACATATTTTGAATATGATAACAGATATCATATCTTACTAGACAATGTGGTCATGTGCGCAGTTTCAGTCAGCTTGTGCTACCTGGTACGTGTAATTAATCTATGATGACTCAATACATTTATATTGGCATCAGCTGTTATAATGAGCTCCTACTTCTTAATACAGGGTGCTCATCTAATTTGCGGTCAGAAAGGTTTGCTAAAACACCTTTCATATATTATTTGAAGCCTTAGAGCATGAATTATTGCACATTGTCCTTTCTTGAATTAACCATTCTATTTTTCCTGAATAATACAGGGTGCTCATCATAGTCTTTTTATCTGCACTTTTTAGGGACCTAGCTCTGTGTTGTTGGATCTGCTTTGTATTTTCATTTGGTTGAATGAGTAACTAAAAGATGAGACACTCCAATTAATTACTCTGTGTTAGAGTGCCAGTGTGTGCACAGAGGAGATGGAGATGGTAGACCTCTGTTAGTGAATGTACCTGTTTTATAATGACAGTGTGTGCATGTCACGTGACTTGATTGTTTTTAAAAAGAAAGTTAATGGACTTAAACTAATATAGTAATTGTTGAAGTTAGTTTGTTGTGCACAACTTCATGGCTTTATCGTATATTTTGAAATTGTCTTCAAGGCTCAAGCATTTGTGATGTCCTAAAAGTGATAGAATAATAGTCTCACACATTGGGATTGATATTTACCTGTTTTCATCTTCTTTTCATTTTATTTTGTGAAGTTTATAATGACAAACAACTACGCATCAAGCCCAAGCAAGTTGGAGTTGGCTATATAAATTTTCTATTTCCATTCCTCTTTGTTCATCTCATTTCATTCCTCAATAGTTTATCTTTTATGATAAATTAGAGGTTCTCTGAATGTCGCAGTTTCCCTATAACCAATTTAAAGGACTCCTAGCAAACAAGCAGCCAGTGCAATTTGATTGGCTAACTTATAAACACTCTTCAAGTCTTTACATGAAGAAAATTTTATCGAAATCTCCTTTCGAATTGAAAAAAGGAATAGCAAT
Source organism: Przewalskia tangutica (assembly GCA_029844215.1). NCBI lineage: Eukaryota > Viridiplantae > Streptophyta > Magnoliopsida > Solanales > Solanaceae > Przewalskia > Przewalskia tangutica. The sequence goes on along the minus strand of CM056724.1, from coordinate 93,488,439 downwards.
CAAAGACAGTTAGGTAGTTACCAATTTCAGCTGTGTTTTACTAATCAAGCCTAGATACTTCATTTTTAGTCCAACCAAAAAACATATATTGTCCTAATTTATAATATGCATTTACCCAATTCGAAGTGTATAGGCGTCGGAAATGTTCGGATACGACAATTTTTCATAAAGGTACCTTGTTGTGATACTTGAATTTTCCTTCATTCGTGGTCCTTAAGGATTCATATAGTCGACGCTTTGAGACGTATTTGTTATTGCATGTTAATTAGAAAAAATATGAGATTTGGTATATCTTTATTCTCTCTCTCACACACACCAGTTGTTTATATGAATTATTTCATTGCTTGCAGGGGAGCTGTGACCAATCTTTGCTCAAGTCCAATACAACCAAATTGGAGCAGGCTCTTTTGTGCAAATAGTGGTACTCCCTCTGTCCCAATTTAGATGACACACTTTCTTTTTTAGTTAGTCCCAAAAAGTATGACACATTTCCTTATTTGACAACAATTTAACTTTAAGTTTTACCTTTTACGCTTAACGAGATGATTTATAACTCAAATATCTTTGGCTTGTTTTAGACCATAAGATTCAAAAGTCTTCTTTTATTTTTTAAACTCCGTGCTCAGTCAAACTACATCACATAAATTGAGACGGAGGGAGTATAATTTTATAGTAATTAAGCTTACATACGGGTAGTTGTAGTGTTATTATTGTAGGTTCGCTTAGCTTATCATACTAGTAGGCGTAGTATTACTTTCTAGTAGCGTTTAATTTCTGCTGTTATGTGCTCTTTAGTGTACTTTGTTTATCTTATGCACCAGCGTTAGTTGTCCACTTGCTCCAGTGCAATCCACAACGTGGGGTCTGGGGAGGATAAAGTGTATGCACCTGCGTTAGTTACTGCTTCTTTTTTTCAGAGTGCGCTAGCATGACTTATTCGCTTTTGATACCAGCATTTTCATACTGCTTTAAATTTCTTGTCCGGGTCTGACCGTTCTCTTGCTTTGCTTGTGTTTATGCTTTGACTTGAGCCGAGGGTCTCTCGGAAACAGCCGCTCTACCTACCAAGGTAAAGGTAAGGTCTGCGTACACTCTACCCTCTCAGACTCCACATTGTGGGATTTTACTGGGTATGTTGTTGTAAGCTTAAATGGAATGTCGATACAAAGGAAATTAGTCATGGACATGCTTACCGTGAAGACAATATTGTTCAAAAACGTTATTTGGTCTCTTGGTATTTCTTCTTTTTAATATTTGGAAAATATTTTTTGTCGATTCGAATTTTTTAATATTATTTATTTTATTACGACTGTTGTCTATTTCTTGAGTTATTCTTTTTCTCTTTTGTAATTCTTTCTATTTGATTTTTATTGTACTTATTCTATCAGTCAAATCCTTCATTTTGGTTCCTGCAATTGATCATGGTCCCATTGCCTTTATTCTTTAGCGCGTTTGAACATATAATTATCAGTTGGGATACTCCTAAGCTATGTTGCTCGGACTTTTAAAAAATGTCGACGTGTACGTGTCGGATACTGCAAAAGTAGTGCATTTTTGGAGAATCTGACACGGGTGAGGCAACATTTTTGGAGAGCCCAAGCAACATAGCTCCTAAATCAGTTGTACCTTCTCTTCTAAATTATTATCTTCACATCGTTTAGTGAAGTTACCCTTTCCTTTTATTTTCTGTTTTGGGATTGTGGTCTTATGTAGATACTAATAACCGTTGGAGGCGTCTTATTATTTCCTATTATGTGCCAAATGATTGGCTGTTTGTTGTGGTCATTTGCAAATATCTCTTTGGGAGTGGAGGGATTATTTGCATTATCTACCCGAAGAATATAGCTAGTTAGCAGTTCCAACCCTGTATAAAGTTCTATGTCATCTCTAGCATCAAGACTGTCATTGTCATCAACATTGATGCCGTCAAGAAGGATATATCCCATCGTCTTAACCTCATAGGAACTACGTGATCACTCTATTCAATAAGTGGAAAGCATTATCGTTAAAAGAACATATGATAAGATGCTAACTCAATAAGTTTAATTGACCCTTTGTTATAGATAGAATCTGGTGGAGTAGAAATTAAATAGGAAATTGGCACTTCTTTTACTGTTTGAATAATGTGGGAATTTTTAAAGTGCATTCTGAAATAACTTATAGGTTGGTTCCATTTATTTTTTAACTGCTTTTTCATTTGCTTACTCCTTTCTCTGCCAACCTTTTCCCTTATACTTTATTGGTACAATTACTCACATATTTTTGCTTTTATTTGCCTGTCGATAATTGTAATGAAGGTGATACTGTTGACGCTGTTGTTCCATATATGGGTGAATCGATAAGTGATGGGACACTGGCCAAGTTCCTAAAGAGTATGTCTTTATTGATATAGTCCCTGATCTATCTTCTATCCAGTACTGTAGTATTCATTGAGTCTCTGTACTTACTCTCTTTCCTCTTTCCTTCCTTCTATGTGAGCAGATATTGGTGACAGAGTAGAAGTTGATGAACCAATTGCTCAGATTGAAACAGATAAGGTACATAACTTCTAATATTCGCTGATTTTGGTCACCTTTTTCTTAGGTCTCTGTGGAGATTAATGGCTAATATTTGAATGGTCTTTACTTTGACAGGTGACAATAGATGTTACCAGTCCTGAAGCCGGTGTAATCCAAAAGGTAGAACATCTTTGGCTGGCACTGAAACTCTGCTTTGAACCCCCCCACCTAGTTTATTACATTTTGGTTTTCTGATCAACAGCTTCTGAATCTGGTTTTGAATACCTATAGTTTGTAGCCCAGGAAGGGGACACTGTCGAACCAGGCAATAAAGTTGCTATCATTTCAAAATCTGGTGAGGGTGTGGAACATGTTGCTCCATCTGAGAAGCCGTCTGAAAAAGCAGCTCCTCCAGCTGAAGATAAGAAAGAGGAAAAGGCAAAACCTCAAGTTGAGATAACTCATGTCAAGGAGAAGCCTAAGGAAAGTTCACCTCCACCCCCTAAACGCTCTCCTACAGAGCTCCAACTTCCTCCCAAAGACCGGGAAAGACGAGTGAGTCAACAATTGATGTTGTAATCTCATTGTTATGGCACTACTCATTTATGTTTGTTGGCAATGACTATGTGTTAACTTTTACAAGATGTTTTGATGACAGGTTCCCATGACCAGGCTCAGAAAACGAGTTGCCACACGTCTGAAAGATTCTCAGAACACATTTGCTTTGCTGACGACATTCAATGAAGTTGATATGTAAGTTTGGAGTTTGATTTTTTATCAATCATATTATCTTTTTGTGCTAATGTTTCTGCATCTTTATCATATGTTTGGATTAAACCTGAAACAGAAAATTGATCTAGTTTGATTTGGTATATCTAAATCTTGATGTTAGGTTTTATCTTATTGAATTTCATATAGAGCACTTGGACAAATACATGGATTTTCTAGAATTGTTAGGAGAGAGTGATAGCTTGTGCTTGATCTTTGTATGAACCCTGTTTCCTTTTGTACCAGCTTGGTACTTTATTAATAAAATCTTACCTTATAAAAAAATATATACAGCACTTGTACGAATGAAAAAGTAAGTGTTTAAACAGAAACTGGAATTTAAGGTTATAAACTTCAGGGTTTTTTTCCAATTTATTTTCCTGGAAGCAGATTGGTCTCTGTTCTGACCTAGGAGAGGTGTAGTGGGCATTTATCATGTGATGTAGTAGTATTTGTTTTGCATCTGTGATGACCTTATGTTGTATTTCTTCTTCCTTGTTCTTTTCAGGACAAATTTGATGGAGCTCCGCTCTGATTACAAAGATGCCTTTGTTGAAAAGCATGGAGTGAAGTTAGGATTCATGTCTGGATTTGTGAAAGTACGAAGAGGAAGACTAGTTTCTGATTGTTTTTATGTAGTTGTCAAACTCTGTCCTAAAATGCTTATATAAATTTCAGGCCGCAGTTAGCGCACTCCAAAATCAGCCAATAGTTAATGCAGTTATCGATGGCGATGACATCATATATAGGGATTATATAGACATCAGTATTGCTGTTGGTACCCCAAAGGCAAGCCAGCCAGCTTTTCCTTTGCCTCAAAAGTTTCAGATTTTACATGGACACTTCTTGCATAATCAGTCTCAATTTGTCCTTCAAACTCTTTTCTATGGACTCTACTTTTTTAGTTTTTGGCAGTGGTTTCATAAATGTTGAAAGGTTCATATCATTTTTTCTCCTTGCTCTCAGGGTCTTGTTGTTCCGGTTATCCGCAATGCTGAGCAGATGAATTTTGCTGAGATAGAAAAGACAATTAACACGCTTGCTAAGAGGGCAAGTGATGGAAGCATATCTATAGATGAAATGGCTGGGGGATCATTCACTATATCAAATGGTGGAGTGTATGGAAGTCTCCTCAGTACCCCTATCATAAATCCTCCCCAGGTATGTGTAGAGCTTGTAATTTACCTTGTATGGTGGATACCTTGGTAGTTGTAGAGCTTGTCTCACTACGGAAAATTTGCTGCTTGATTTTGTAGTCTGCTATCTTGGGAATGCATTCGATAGTCAGCCGCCCAATGGTTGTTGGAGGAAACATTGTCCCAAGACCAATGATGTACATCGCGCTGACATACGATCATAGGCTGATCGATGGAAGAGAGGCAGTGTTCTTCTTGAGAAGAATTAAGGATGTGGTCGAAGATCCTCGTCGCCTGCTCCTTGATGTTTGAAGATGAGCAACATCATCTGGCTTTTGATTTGATACGTCAGTGTATACCTGAGTGCACATTCAAACTTAGAACCAGAATAAATGGCGATATCAAAGTTTTGTTTGCCTGATGTTGCTTTGGTCGTGATTATTTACTCAGTTGCATCCAGATATACTTGAGATTTGCAGAGGAAAGATTTTGAGTTCCTTCCGGTTCACCCTGCTGGAAAACTTTATAATACTTTGCATGATGCTTATTTGTCATTTGGATATATTTAGGGTGCGTTTGGTTCGCGCAAGGTAAACGGAATGGAATCCAGTAAGGAAATGGAAAGGAAAGGAATTATCCTGATTGTCCCTACATGTTTGATTCCGGGTGGTCCGGGGTCCGAGGTCTGGGGCCCGGGGTGGTCCGAATTGGGGAAAGGGAATGGAAATACCTAGGGAGGGGGGGAGGGGGGAATCAATCTAAGGAAAGGGAATGAAAAAGAGGGTAAAAGGAATGAAAAAGTAGGTCAAACAAACAACTTCAAACGGAATCAGGGAATTTCATTCCCTTTTCCTTTTCTTATTATCCCGAACCAAACGCACCCTTATACTAACTTGAACTGTCTTTGAATTGGCACTCTTGCATTTCTGCCCTGCAGCCCTTTGGTTTTATTATTTTCTTCTGGATTGGGTTTTTATACACATTCGAGAATTATAAACCATGGGTTTTATACACGTTCAATTTAAACACCAATCACAGTAGCATATGTTCCATGCCATTAGTCTAATAATAATTCTTAGTGTCCATACCTATTACTGTTTTAATTTAAGTGGCACTTTTAAAAAAAATATTTTACCTTAATGAAATGATTAACGGACATACAAATCGCTCTTTATTTGAGATCACTCTGATTGTTTGAAATTGCTGTTTCAAAAGTTCCTTTTCCTTTTTTTAAACTTCAGGCCCAGTCATACAGTGTGACATAGATGGAGTGAAAAGGACCGATATCAACTAATTTTTAATTGCGCATTCTCTATCTTGTTGTATGGCCAATCATTTTGGCCTTCAAGGTTTAAAGGGGATCCTTCATTGCAATCCCAGATAGATAATAATGACCAAAAGGCTAAGAACTCTCTTCTAGACTCTATTAACTTCCAAGGATCAAGATATATTTTTGGGATAAACTCATACTCAAGAGCTCAACATAAAAGGAGTATCAATGTATTTCATCCGATATATGCTGGGATTGCATAAGTTTTTTTTTTTTGATGAAGTGCGTACACGAGAATAATTTTTTTGATGAAGTGCGTACACGAGAATAATTTAACAGGACAATTATACAACCTGCTCAAAATTGTGGCACAAGACTAAGTGCAGCACGAGACTAGAAGTGCAAGATATTGAAAGAGGCTTTCCTTGTAGCAACAAGATTAAGAAACTGACATTAGGTGGTATGAACATCAAGTAACAGGATTGGCAGAGGATAGGACTGCATATTGAGTTCTTCGATAGCAAAAATGCTGTTACATTCTAACCTCTATGCCTTCGTTCAACAGGTGCTCTTTCACAGCTTGAATTGGAACCTGAAAATCAGGAGAAAAATTATACAGCCTCTACATCAGTCGGAGATCCACATTACATGTACGAATACAACAGGAGACTTAAAAAAGCTTTATTCCAGAATACATTGCTATCTCATAATGAACTTAGTTTTAAACAGTTTCCTCCCAATGAACACTAGTTCAACCATGTTTACGTTCATTTTATAATTACTTAACCGTGTTCGGAAGGGGGGGGGGGGGGGGGGTGTGAATGAAAATTTAGGATTTGCAGCAGGCTCCCTATTGCATCCCCTTGTACACTATCTTAAGTTTGGAAATGAAAAGGTTTTGCTGAGACAACCACAGCAATTATTATCAAAGTATATTGCTGAAACTAAAAAGCACTGTAAATTATACACTTCACTCATCTTTTTCTGGGATACTTAATAATCTAAAAGATTTTTTTTTGACGAGTTCACTAATTGCACCAAGAAGGTGCCAACACTGGACCTTAATAATCTAAAAGAATTCTCTCCAACACTAAGATTAGAAATACTAATTTAAAATACCACCAACATATAAAAGCTACCTTAAAACAAGCGAAGTTTAAAAGTTTGCGGCGAAGGAGCAAAGTAACTTTGATGTTTCTTAATGGTCGGGAGAAGTCCCTAAATCTTGGAAGCCCTAAAATTGAGACATTCAAAACGTCGAAGGGACAATTGTTTAAAGTTGAGATAAGTGAGGATATGCATTTCATTATATGCTTATAATTTTTTTATTCAGCATTGTTTAACACACGCCATAGATATCACCTAAATATGCACAAAATAAAACACACTTTTAAGTGAGGTTAACTATGCTGACAAGCAGCAGATATCTCTTAATCCACTTAGAAGATATAAAAAGGCCTTTTAAGGTGAGGATTTTATCATTAAAAGCAAATAGAAGGTATCTTCATCCTCCAAAAAGGGGCATGCCATCAGAGAATGGCATCCACCTTTCATTGGTTATCCAATATTTACGTGTTTTCTCATCTAACTTCTTTTATCAAAATCTCTTTTCTTATCAAGCTAACACCGATACTGAATATTACTGTAATTAAAGAACACACAGAAGAAGGTATCTGTTTAATATAGTCAACTCACCTCCTTTCTGTGGAAAATTCCAGCAGCAAGGGCAGCAGAAGCATTAGTTTCTCTGAAGACCTCTGAGAAGTGTTCAACAGTTCCGGCTCCACTGCTAGCAATCACAGGAATGCTTACAGCATCTGAAATCAACTTAATTAGGTCTATATCAAATCCTTTTCCTTGACCTGAAAAGACATCATAAAAACAATAACTAGGCATTAGCTCCCAAGAATACATGAGATGGATTGTTACAAAAAGAAACCACAGGTTGAATGACCAATCTATTATCCTAACAAGAAGTAACAAACCACAAAGACAGCAAGCTTTGAAGTAGAGGAGCTAATGGGTGAATGAAAATTCTGTCCTAATAAGACAAAGGATCACTATGCAGATTCTGTATAGTTCTATTCTATGAAGCACGGACACTTAACGTATCCGTGTCGGACACCTCCTTGGACACAACATGCCTCGGACACGTGTCCGAGTGGCTCAGCCAAAACAAATTGTCGGACACGCACGGGACACGGGAAAGGGGGACACGACACTTAAAAAAAAGGGTAAAAATCAGTGTTCTAAAAGTAAATGGAGGAAAGTACCTGAAATCTTAAACTTGTAGACAAATAATTACCTGATTCTGATGGCCGCCGCATGGCGCACCCATAAGGAAAGAGAAATGTACTCTACGAATTCCGGCGGCGAAAGAAAGGAAACCTAGACTTGCGTCACCCGAAGTGGGGCGAAGGAAACCCTAGACTTGGGGAGAAATGTGCTTTAATTTTTTTTAAAAATGGGCGGGCTTTAGTAAAAGTTCCGAGTCACCTAAAAAATGGGCTTTAGTAAACCCTAGACTGATTTTTTTAATTGATATCCATATTAAGAAATTTTGTCATATGGACCTAATTTCTAGAACATACTTATGTATTAGTTTATGAACTATGGTCTTATGAGTTAGATAGATGTTTCTCTCACTAGGCGAAAATGCTCTCAACATTTTCCTCTAGTTGCTCTTCTACGTCTCCCTTCTTCTATGATTTTCACCAACTGAATTATACAGATTGTTCTTTGATCAATCCCATCTTACGAAGAAGTTTGTGTGTTCATTTCATGTTCACTTTAGTTGATTTGTTAAAGGTAATTTTTCATCTTCTTTAACATCCAAGATTTCATAGTTTTGTGTATTCGTTGGTTCCGCCCGAAGGGGTTTAGTCCTAGTGTGAGTCATCTTCCTTCTTGCCATGGGGAAGAATATAAAGATTACGTCCAAGAGAAAGAAAGAGATTAGTTTGATGGTTCAAGGTATGAATTTTTCGAGTACATATCCGGTGGTGGCAGCTTCCGGTGGTGTCCCGATAGAAACTATGAACATTGTGGGAAAATCGGGTCAGGCGGGTGAATCCGGGTCGGCAGTCGTGAGGGTGGTTATGGATTGCAAGAGGTCGTGATGGTGGTCATGGGTCGGGGATGCAATTCAAAGACTCTCCCAACTTTCCGGTGGCGACCTCGGCGTGTTCGGCGAACCTCGACATCGGCGAAAACGGGTCTTGCGGGGGATCCCGGGTCGAAAGCGGGTATGGAGGATGGTCCCGGGTTGCAATGGGGTCGTGATGGTGGTCATGGGTTGTGGATGAAACCCATGGGTCACCGGTCTTTGGTTTCTGAGTCCGAAGGGGGTTTTCCGGCAGACACTTTGGATGCCGAGGAAAGCGGTCATGTGGATGATCCCGTGCCGACGACGTCGGTGGGTGGGCATGGGTCGGCGAAGTCCATGGGTCACCGACAATGATTGTTGAGTTCGAGAATGCTTGATTCCATGGGCCTTGGAAATGCAGGTTGCGGGCGAAAGGATTTTTATTCAAAAGAGAGTTAGTAATTTGCGGATTCAATTGACGCGGAAGCCAAAGACACGCCTCATTCAATGGTTGTTGCTTCCAGTTAGGGTCCCGGTCGATGGCGGTCAAGATGGTGGTCACGGTGGAGTTGAAGTCCATGAGTCATCGCCGAGGTTGGAGAAGCGCGATGGGTCTTCATTTCCCACGAACATCGGGAATGCAAGTTTTGCGTTTCAAACGCCACCCTTCTCGAGGACGACGTCACATGGGTGGGTACGGGTCGAAGGCGGGACAGAATGGTGGTCACGGGTCGGAGTTGAAGTCCATGAGTCATCAGCCAAGGGATGGAGAAGGTGAGGGGTTTTCATTTCCCACGATCTTTGGGAATGCAAGTTTTGCGGTTTCCGAAATATCACCCATTCTCGAGGGGAAGACGGGTCACATGGGTGGGTTCAGGTCGAAGACGGGACAGGTAGATGACCATGGGTCAAGGATGAAGTCCAAGAGCCATCAGTCAAGACTCCAAGAATTCAATGTAACATCATTTCCCATAAACATTGGGCATTCAAGAGTGGCGGATCCCGAAGGGTCACACCTTCGACCGATACATGGGTACTCGACCAGTGCGGGTCTCAATGGAACCCCTTTCCCCATGAGCCTTGGAATTTCAAATGCTGATAATACCAATGGGTCTACTCTTCAAACGAGCCTTGGAAGATCAACCATTGTGGAAACCGAAGGGTCGTTTTTTCCCAAGACACCTAGGAAGTCTGTTTTTGTCTCGACCGATGGAGCATTTAATGCCGAGAGACATGAGCCATTTATGGCAACCATTCCCAATAGTGCACAAGTTTTGACTTCCCCCACGAATGCAACTAATGCACCTACTGAGCGTGCAAATGATACTCGGGTGCTTCACGGGTCCTTTTCCGGGACGTGAGGCATTAAAAAATGGGGAGTTAAGTGTAGAATCATCCCATACGGACGTCGATGGACTATTTTCCGATTTATGACTGAACAAGATCGCATCACGGTATTTCATGGTGGCCCTTATACGACTTTTGGGAAAAATTTGATGTTAAAATCAGTTGATAAGGACACTTTGCTCACGGATGATCTTTTCATGAACATCCCGGTTTGGGTGGTGCTTCGTGATGTTCCTTTGTATGCATTTAGCGCATCCGGGTTAAGTAAGATCGCCTCACGTGTGGGGAAGCCCTTGTATACAGACCAATTCACGAAGGAGAGGTCCAAAATGAATTATGCACGGGTATTAATTGAAGTCAATGTTAGCAAGGAGCCGGTCACGTAATTTAATGTTAAATTACTAAGCAATATCAAGTATGTTCAAAAGGTGGATTATGAGAATTATCCCGATTTTTGTTTTCATTGCAAAGTATTCGGGCATAATCATTCCAAGTGTAAGAAATTGGAGGAACATGTAACGCCTATGGAGACAATGAGCACTCATGAGCGTTGTTTCGGACAAAGGAATAGATCCGGAAATGGTTGGTGTTAATGAACCTACACGCTCACTTCAAACCAACCCCCTCTTTGTTCGACTACCAGTCGGTGGATCATTGAACAATGTAGTGGACATGGATGTGAGGACTAAGGGGTACCTAATACGCCTTTGATTCCGGATGCTTTTAGAGGTGTTCAAGGTCGGCGAGACGATGAGGATGGATGACATGAGGTTACTCCAAGAAAGAATTTCCAAAGAAACAGTGGTAAAGTTGCAAGTATGAAGATTGGAGGAGCATTTCATTACCCCCGATTTCCAAAGAAACGGGTTCATCTCCCGGTTGATGTTAATATGAACAAAGCCAAGCAACAAGTTTGAGAAGTGGAAGAGTATTTATGATTTAATCCCCTCTTGTAACGTCACCTCTGAGTGAACGCCCCATCCCTCCTTCATTTCTTGTTTTATGTTATGTTGAGGATTGAGAACCCTCAATGAGTGATTGTAGTTCCCAGTTTCTTTTTTAGTAATAATATTTTCGTTTACCCGAAAAAAAATGGTCTTATGAATTATGTATTGAATATTTAATTGATTGTTAATTTGTTATGAATGTTTCTTTTTAATTTGGTACATATTTAATTTGGTATTTTGGTTATTTGATATATAACAAATTTGAATTAAATTTTATAATTTATTTATGAATGTGAAGCTTTAAAAATATTAATTTTAGTATTTTATATATTATATTATATAAATAAATATTTTTTTATTTATTTTCACAGCCGTGTCCCTGCCGTGTCGTGTCCCCTATTTTTCAAAATTGCCGCACGTGTCCGTGCTACATAGGTTCTATTCACAAGTACCATGGGTCACCATGTAAGTTAAGCATAGAAATCACCAACCTTGCTCCTACTAAAGTTAAAACAAAAAAAGGGCAGCTCAGTACATTAAGCTTCCGCTATGCGCGGGGTCCGGAGTATTAGTACAAATAAATATCATACACTGACAAAGGGAGGCATAATATAGCAAATACTCCTCCCATCCAATTTTACCATTTGTTAAGGCAAGATTTCAAATACAATGTAAGATAAAAAAAAAAAGTTTGATCCTAATAAGAAGCTTTAACTTTTCACAGATTTGGATTTCAAATACAACAAAAGTGAGTTTCAGAAATACTATATCGAAAGGACTTCTAATACAACAAAAGTGAGTTCTGGAAATACTATATCGAAAACAATTCCCCCTTCTCTTTTTTGCTTCTTAAACAGTTCCCTGTTGGTGAAATGGGGGCAAACAAAAGCAGAAAGGACATGGAAATCCTACTATTGCTTGGCGACTGTTAAAAGTAAAAATACCAAACAGTATTGATCATCTCAGACTCATTCTAATACGAACTGAAATGTAGGATAAATATACTTCAAATTCATGAACAATGTACCATCACAATCACTGCAGTTTAGCAGTATCTCCCCAGCTCCCAATTCTTCAACAGCTTTCGCAAGCTCATACGCTCCAATAGGGCGGTCTTCTCCCACCACTCACCTTGAAACAGAGAATTAAAGTGAACATAAGATGAAAGTACAAAAAGTATCAACCTTGAAAATGAATATTGTTATTCCACGTGAAAGAATAAAAGAATGATATTACAAGAATAACAGTTTGTAATTAGAAACAAAAAAGAGTCGCTGCTCACCGTGCACTGGTACCACGCAAACCAGTAGACAAACTTCAGTCAAATTAATATCCCCTTGTTGCCTCCATGTTATCTTGGTCAAGTGAGCATTTGAGGTGACATGAAGCAAAAGATTATCTTTTTACTTAACCGTCTGATAAGACAGTGGCGTGCATGAATAAGGTGTTGCGATATTCTAGGATATATACACGCCAAGACTGTTCTCTTTTATTCTCCTTTTTTTTTCTCCTGGGAAAAGAGGACCGGGGGGGGGGGGGGGCGCCACAAGGTATAGACCTTCACAAACAAGCTCTAAATGTATGGTCACCACATCTAGACAGCAAGCCTCAAACATATAGCAGCACATGTTACTTGATGTTCAACTCTGATTATACAACCCTGTTTCCTGATTTTTAAGTCGTTCTAGGGCAAAAAGATTTCTCTTTCTATAAGGAAACACTGGATGCAGGTGAAATACTAAATTACTTTGGAAGAGAATATCTGAATTCAATTACCTGGGTTTCTTACTTTGAAAGACTTGAATTCCATGGCCTTGGGGTCCTTCAAGTACACCCTTCGAGGATCAATGCTTACAACTACTGCCTACAATATTATAATACATCCACCAAATTCAACAACTTTTTTGCAGAATTTTCCCATAAAAAATGAGTATGCTATTCATATATGAAAGCAAACAGACAAGGGAAAGAGATCATAGACTAATATGTCTGTGACTGTCACTCTTCATCAGTGAAGACTGAAGAGCGAAGAAAAAGTTAGTTTAGACATAAAAAGTCAAATCTTGGCAGTTGGAACCTAAGATATTCAACCTAGGATAGTGACACAGCAAATGTTTTATCATTACTAGCAGACATCACTATCTAAAGAACATAGCATAGAGTTATACACATGGTTTCAAATCAACCTGATTTCCATAAAATCGGGAGTTCTGCTCTAGACTGCTCTTTCCAGTTTTCACCTTCAAAGGCAGAAAGCGAAACAGATAAAAAAAACAGATCAACACTGCTATAAAAGTAAATAAGGAAGCATTTCTTCTTGAAAACTAAACAGATTAATTTTCATATAGATGAGTATCACATACTCCAGATTTTATGTATTCTTCCGCTGCATAAACAGCATCACTTCCAATAGAAACTTTGTCTGCTCCAGAACGAAAATATTCTGACGCAACTTCCAAACTAGAGTAGTATCTGCAAAGTAAGCCCATATATCAACTAGTGAACTTTGATCATTATCCAGAGTCCCAAATGAACATTATTCAATTTGTAACTTAGTTTTAGGCAACCAATTTGGAAAATTCAAAGCACTAGTGATGTATGAACAGGATAACAAATAGTCATAAACCTGCCATTTCCATCTTTGAAGTCTCTAATACCACCTCCAACGGTTAGCGGCACAAAAACATTCTCTGAGGCATACCTCAATACCTAAATGGCAAATCAAGTAGCACAAAATATCACTAACCATCCTCTTGATCGAGAACATTCTTAATAAGTACTCAGAATAGTGAACTACAGAACAGACCTGCAACATTGGCAGATCGCCTAAGGGGAAGTCTTGGAAAGCAGTAATATTTAAAAAGCTAACCTAAAACCAAAGAAAACAACTAATTAGTCTATCATCAGGTTAGAGTAACATAGAGTTAAAGATAACTAATGCTAAGGTAAACCTCGTCTGCCCCATCCAAGTAATACTGTCCAGCAAGATCCACTGGCTTGCCAAGGTTTCTCACCTTCAGGAGAGACAACGATGTTCAATAAAGGAGCAAGTATTAGAAAAATTAGAGTCAAATAAGAAATCCACACTGTTTCAGTATAAGAGACATAAAACTAGATGTCAAAGAACCAGAATACTCCAAAATAGCTATAGTACATAGTTAGATTACTGATTAAAAAGTATCTAACCAAGTGGATCAAGTACCTGACACCAAGAACCTTAAGAATCCATAAACCAGCTGCTAATATGCTTCCTCATTATTTTTCTATTGTTCCTTCTTTTCCTTTTAAGAATGAGTCCTGAATCTCTTATCTCACAATGCCACCAGGTCTGGTAGCCCAAAAACTTAACTTTTTGGTTTCCATTTTCTAACCTCAGAGCAATTGATCTGACAAACAAATACTTGTAATCCTTTTTACATCTCTTGATGATCTCCTATTCTAAATAAATTTTGTTGGCTCTGATTTTCATCTAAGGTTCATGATCTATAGTGTCCGCTTTCAACTGTTTGCAAACCAACTCCAACATTGAACAGCTTCAAAGATTACTTTGAATTGACAGAGCTCAGAAGGAGCTGATGGTTAAACAATGACTAATGCTAACTTACCTCATTTTCTTTTGTGTGCTCTCTAACATCATATTGATCTCCTTTGGTTACAACCAGATCACCTTTATCATTTGTCCTCACATCCAGACATGCAATAACCTGAGAAATCACGAACTTCATTAACTTCAGCATTACAACAACTGTTGAGTTTTGATATTGGTGAATGGGAAATGATGGGATGAAAATTAAAGGGAGTATAAGACTCTTTTGTCCCACATCGAAAAAAGAGAAGGAAAGAGAGGTGTATATATTACATTACACCTTCTCTAGTTGCAAAAAGGGTTGAGAGGGCAAGGACCCCTCGCGCCGTCGTCGTCGCTCGCTCGGCTCGGCGGATTTGGATTTGGAAAAAGATTGATTGATAATCTTTTTGGACAAACGTTTCTTTAATTAATTAATTAATTATTTAATTCGACCCGCGACCGACACGTCCGGTTAGAGCCTTTTTCTTTTCGAATTTCTCTCCAAAAATTTGGTGACTATTCTGAATGGTTGCAAACATTCAGAAATGGTACCTCCAAAACCTATAAATTCTTGATTTGTTCCAAGAATTTATTTACTCATTCTAATACGAATTTCTCTACAATTCGAAAATTCATTCTTATTCATTACGTGTGATATCTTTGCCGAGTGGTTATTTACCTGGAATTTGAGTACTACTATTCGGTAAGATAATCGTTCTATCACGGGAGGCGATATTCCATTAACCTCGAAGTCTTGTGAGGAATAATTTCCTTAAGGACACACTTTGAACTAAGTGGCTCGATTATATTCTCAAATTATTTTCCAAAGCAGTTATGTTTAAATCTCTTGTTTTCTTGAGTAATTTACTGTTAAGTAATTTCTATACTGTGTAATCTGTTTTTTACTAAGTGTTTAAACAGATTATGTTGAAACATTATTTTGGTCATATACAGATTATTATACCAACAATCTTAAGGAAATTATGTTTATTTTATTTAATCTGTATTCTGGTTTGGAGATTAAAACCTGTGTGGTTTTTTACTCCGTATGAAATTTCATATTCTAACTTGAAGATATAAAAACTTCATTGAAATATTAAAGTCCATGAAAAAGTGTTTTCCAAAAGGAAAAAAAAAGGTGTTTTCCAGGAAAAAAAAATGTGTTTTCTTGTATGGTGTTTGGAGACTAAAATCTTCGGATTTTCTACTCCGGTTGAGATTAAAGTTTTCATAACTTTCTACTCATTTGGGTACTTGATTTGAAGATATAAAAACTTCATCAAGTATACAACATACAATCTACTGCATTTCGTTTCAAGCAATTTTGATTCGGTTCGAAGAAATAAAATCTTCACCGTTGTGTATTATATTTGTTGCTATCAAAATTGATTCGGTTTGAAGAAATAAAATCTTCACCGTTATGTATGATATTTGTTGCATGAAATACATGAAGATTATTTTCAAGGTAGTAAGAATGAATTTGACTTACTCATGTGATACTTGTACAACGATTTGAAGAACATAAAAACTTCATCGTTCTGTTTAAGGAGATTAAAACTTGTGTAGTTTTCTACTCCATATGAATATTAGTATTATGACTCGAAGATATAAAAACTTCGTTGGAATACTAAAGTTTCATAACTATACTGCGATTTGAAGAAATAAAATCTTCATCGTTCAAATTACGATTTGAAGAAATAAAATATTCATCGTTTAAGTTTCACAATTATACTCCGATTTGAAGAAATAAAATCTTCATCGTTTGAGTCTGTGATTTAATTGCTATTCTGGTTTTATTAAGTAAAACAGTTTGTCGATTTGACATTGATAAAAAATAATGGCAATTGATATGAATGATCCGTAATGCGTCTTTGTCGGTCTGATTTGGTTGGAAACCCCGAAGGAGTGGTGGCTTGATTACGGTGTCACTCGACATGTTTGCTTATGAAAAGAAGCATTTGCAACCTATGCTCCATTGGACCAAGAGGTATTATTTATGGGAAATCTTTGCAATGACGAGGTTGAAGGATATGGGAAGATACTTACGAAGATGACTTCCGAGGTCGACTCAACAATGTTCTACACGTTCCAACAATTCGGAAGAATTTAGTTTCAGCCGGACTACTCGTCAAAAACGGGTTTAAGTGTGTGTTGGTTAGTGAGAAAATTGTAATAAGTAAGAATGATATGTTCGTTGGAAAGAGCTACCTCACCGAGGGCCTTTTCAAACTCAATATAATGGTTGTTGACAGTATTAATGAAAATTAAGCTTCGTCTTACTTATTGGAGTCAAATGATTTATGGCATGTTCGTTTAGGACATGTCAATTACAAAACCATGCGGAAATTGATTAATCTAAGTATTTTCTAGATTCGAGTGCAATAAATCAAAATGTGAAATCTGTGTTGAATCTAAGTTTGTTAAACATCCATATAAGTCTATTGATAGGAATTCAAATCCTTTAGACTTAATTCACACAAATATATGTGATATGAAGTCAATACCATGTCGTGGTGGGAAAAAGTATTTTATAACTTTCATTGACGATTGCACTCGATACTGTTATGTGTATTTGCTTAATAGTAAGGATGAAACAATTAATGCATTTAAGCAATACAAGAACGAAGTGGAAAATCAATTGAATAAAAAAATCAAAATGATTAGAAGTGATAGGGGTGGAGAGTACAGATCTCGCTTTGCGAGACATGTTTGGAATATGAAATTATTCATCAAACTACTGCCCCTTACACACCATAATCAAATGGAATTGCGGAAAGGAAAAACCGAACATTAAAGGAAATGATGAATGTCTTACTAATTAGTTCCGGTTTACCGCAGAGCTTGTGGGGGAAGCTATCCTTATAGCTAATCGAATACTCAACAGAGTACCTCACAACAAAACACAATCTATTCCATATGATCTATGGAAAGGAAGAAAACCCAACTTGAAATATTTCAAAGTGTGGGGGTGTTTAGCGAAGGTCCAAGTTTCTTTGCCCAAAAGAGTAAAAATCGGACCAAAAAGTGTGGATTGTGTTTTTATTGGCTATGCTACAAACAACAAAGCTTGTCGGTTTTTGGTTCACAAATCGGACAATCCCGAAATTCATGTTAATACGATAATTGAATCAGATAATGTTGAATTCTTTGAAAACATCTATCCGTATAAAACTGAATGTGAGTCGTCAAGTGAAAGATCTAAACGACCGCGGGAAGAACCAAAGGAAGGTATACCAAGCAAAGAGGATCCAAGGCGTAGCAAACGTCAAAAGACATCTACTTCCTTTGGACCAGATTTTGTAACATTCTTGCTTGAAAATGAGCCTCAAACATTTAAAGCAGCAATATATTCAACATTTTGGAAAGAAGCAGTCAATAGTGATATTGAATCAATTTTAAACAACCATACATGAGAATTAGTTGATCTTCCTCCTGGAAATAAACCTTTAGAATCAAAATGGATTTTTAAAAGGAAAATGAAAGCTGATGGCACTATTGACAAATATAAGGCAAGACTTGTGGTCAAAGGTTATAGACAAAAAGAAGGTATTGATTACTTTGACACATACTCGCCGGTAACAAGAATATCTATTCGGGTGTTAGTGGCACTGGCGGCCGTATATGGTCTTGAAATCCATCAAATGGATGTCAAGACAACTTTCTTAAATGGAGAATTGGAGGAAGAAATTTACATGGAACAACTTGAGGGTTTTGTGGTTCCTGGTAAAGAAAGGAAAGTGTGCAGACTTGTTAAGTCACTTTATGGACTTAAACAAGCACCCAAACAATGACATGCGAAATTTGACCAAACAATGTTGGAAAATGGATTTAAGATTAATGAGTGTGACAAATGTGTTTACATTAAAAATACTCCAAATCATGAAGTCATTGTTTGTTTGTATGTTGATGACATGTTGATAATGAGTAAAGATATTGTCGATGTAAATGCTACGAAGCGTATGCTCGCTAGCAAATTTGACATGAAAGACTTAGGGGTTGCTGATTTGATCTTAGGAATTAGGATTCATAAAACTCCACAATGTCTAGTATTATCACAGTCACATTATATTGAAAAAGTACTTGACAAGTTCAAGTATTTAAATTTCAATGTTGCAAAGACTCCAATTGATGTAAGTTTTGCACTTCAAAAGAATGAAGGTGAAAGTGACTCACAATTGGACTTTGCACGAGTTTTGGAAAGTTTGATGTATATTATGAATTGTACACGACCAGATATAGCATGTGCTATAAGCAAGCTGAGTCGATTCACGAGTAATCCCAATCAAACTCATTAGATGGCAATGAAACGAGTCTTGGGATATTTACAACACACTCAAAACTATGTTTTGCATTATAATAAATATCCCGCAGTACTTGAGGGATATAGTGATGTAAATTGGATCACCGGATCGTTTGAAGTTAAATCCACGAGTGAATATGTTTTCACCGTTGGCGGAGGAGCTGTGTCTTGGAAATCATCAAAACAGACATGCATCGCCCGCTCTACAATGGAATCAGAATTTATAGCTTTAGACAAGGCCGATGAAGAAGCTGAATGACTCCGAAATTTCTTAGAAGATATTCCATTCTGGCCCAAACCTTTGGCTCATATATGTATACATTGTGACAGTCAAGCAGCAATAGGTAGGGCAGAGAGCGTAATGTATAACGGAAAATCTCGTCACATACTACGGAGACATAATACCGTTAGACAACTCCTCTCTAGTGGCGTTATCACAATTGATTATGTAAAATCAAGAGATAACGTGGCGGATCCGCTTACAAAAGGCTTATCTAGAAAAGGAGTTAGTAGATCATCAATGAGAATGGGGTTAAGGCCAAGGACAAGTCATCATGGCGGTAACTCTACCTAGCAGACTGGAGATCCCAAGAGCTAGGTTCAAGGAGATCAAACAAAGTTGTGACTGACGGTTCAACATTGTCAAATAACTCAACCCATTCTCGGATGAAGACAATGTTCAGAAATAAGGATAAGACTTTATGGCTTGTTAATGAGTTAATAAAACATTAAGGTTTTTTAATGGTTATCTAAATCTGGCAATGTATGACCAGATAATGTGGATATAGGACCACATGTTTAGAACTCACCTATGTGAGTGTTAAGTGTAAGCTGCTTTAAAGGGGAATGACAGTAAAGGCTCATTCTCTATGCACTCGTAGAGACCGAGCGGTGTTCATTTGAAACGAACACAACCGTGAGAACCATAAACGGTTGAGGGTTGATTGTGTGTCTTATGTTGTCTAGGTATACAACAAAGTTCGACGGTTCAAAGATATCAAATCTACCGATTGATCGAGTATATCCGATATAAGTTCACTACGGAAAGTTCAAAGGGAAACCTACTTATCCAGATGCAGTCAATTCTCGCTTGTATATCACACTCGTCCGTACATTCTTTTATCTTATAGCCATTCTCCATTCATGTGGGGGATTGTTGGGTTTTGATATTGGTGAATGAAAAATGATGGGATGAAAATTAAAGGGAGTAAAAGGCTCTTTTGTCCCACATCGAAAAAAGAGAAGGAAAGAGAGGTGTATATATTACATTACACCTTCTCTAGTTGCTAAAAGGGTTGAGAGGGCAAGGACCCCTCGCGCCGTTGTCGTCGCTCGCTCGGCTCGACGGATTTGGATTTGGATTTGGATTTGTCAAAAGATCGATTGATTGATAATCTTTTTGGACAAACGTTTCTTTAATTAATTAATTAATTAATTATTTAATTAAAATAAATCCAAACGGATCGACCCGCGACCGACCCGTCCGGTTTAAGCCTTTTTCTTTTCGAATTTCCCTCCAAAAATTTGGTGACTATTCTGAATGGTTGCAGACATTCAGAAATGATACCTCCAAAACCTATAAATTCTTGATTTGTTCCAAGAATTTATTTACTCATTCTAATACGAATTTCTCTACAATTCGAAAATTCATTCTTATTCATTCTGTGTGATATAATGCGTGAGTGGTTATTTGCTCTGAATTTGAGTACTACTATTCGGTAAGATAATCGCGTTCTATCTGGGAGACGATATTTCATTAACCTCGAGTCTTGTGAGGAATAATTTCCTTAAGGACACACTTTGAACTAAGTGGGCTCGATTATATTCTCAAATTATTTTCCAAAGCAGTTATGTTTAAATCTCTTGTTTTCTTGATTAATTTACTGTTAAGTAATTTCTATACTGTGTAATCTGTTTTTTACTAAGTGTTTAAACAGATTATGTTGAAACATTATTTTGGCCATATACAGATTATTATACCAACAACAACAACATACCTAATGTAATCCCACAAGTGGGGTCCGGAGAGGGTAGTATGTACGCAAATCTTACCTCTACCTTGGGAGGTAGAGAGGTTGTTTCTGAAAGACCCCCGACTCAAGAGAAAACATGACAAAGAAAAGGTGAGACAAGAATTGATGGAAGTAAAGAAGCCGTGACAAAGAAACGCTAAATAAGGGAGAGTAAGTAACAACTTCAACATTACAAATAAATCAAAAATTCTGAGAATCAAATTACTACTATAACGAATGTGACCAACCCGTTTTGCAAGTTGAGAGGCATTCCCTTGGACTAGCTTCTGTCTTGTGTGAAGCTTTAATATGTTAGATGCTTTGAACAATTAACTTGAGAAGTAAAGCATTAATTCATAAGCATCATTAATACCTGTGTTTTCCCAGATTTTGGATTCAAGAACCTCCTCAATACAGAAAGGCCAACATCTGGAAACATTACTCCAACAGTTTAAGGAGATAGTAATTATAAGACAAAACATTAAACAATTTAAGGGAATTTTATATATATATATATATATATATATACACATACATATACATATACATACACATACACATACAGAAAGGCCAACATTAAACATTACTCTCTCTCTCTCTCTCTATATCTATATATATATATAATATATATATAACTTACAACTTTAATATTGTGTTTAACAATAAAGGTCAAAAATCAAAGAGGGTTATTTCTGTGCTCTTTGGAGATGAGAAAAACAAATTTAAGTATCTATGAACACATGCAATAGTTTAAAAAGGGCTTATATTATTAATTATTTTTTTTAAAAATGGCTATCTCCTTAACAAATTCTCCAATGATGTTTGGTTGGCTGTGCTAACGTTATGATCGCTTCCATGCTTGCTATGCTACATTCATCAGATAAAACATAATTTTAATTGATCAAACATAAAAAGGTTAAAAAGGGTCTTGTCATGGTTATTTCGTTTTTGTCATGCTTCAAAACATTTGAGGAAGTCACTATACCACCACTCTTTTCGGGATGAAACTGAACTGCATGGACATTTCCTTTCTGAATGGATGCTATGAAATTGTCACCATACTTGCAAGTCGATGATATCCATTCTCTATTATCATCTGACTAAAATAGGAGAAATGTTTGAATCAAGCTGCTTGTCGATTTACTAAATGATAAAAATGAGAAAAAAGAGGATGAAGTCACCATCAATATATATTATCAATGAAAAGAAGTACCGACGTTGCCCGATAAGAATGTACGAAATAGACACGGGACTGTCCAATGTTGTTAAAGAATTGATTCAAGTGTGTAATAAGTAGTGGGCCAATTTAATGTTATTGGGCCAGTTTTGTATATGCCTGATATTATTATTTAAAGGGGCCAGCCCACATTAAGTGGCCAGCCCCGCATTATTTGATCAGAATCCCACTTTGTTTCTTAGGCGTGAAGCCTAAGTATAAATAGAACCTTCTCGCCGATCTTAGGTCGGAAGAAAAATAAGAAAGAGAGGCGTACTGCAAAACAGTAAAAAAGCTCTCTCTGTACTTCGTCTTCCTCCCTTATTTCATCTTCTCGATGTACTTCTTCTCAACGTTAATATACTGAGTGTTGACTCCTTCTTCCTTGGTATGTTGTCTATGTTCATTCTCAAAGATCTATGGAAGTTGCATGTACACTGATTAAACCTAGATCTAGTTGTATTCTCTGAAACCTTTGAACAGACTGTATTGCATCATCCATGACAGTGTTCAGATTATCGACATGGTATCAAAGCCAGTCATCGACATCGGATGTTGCATGATATTATGCACAAGATCTGGGTAAATCTTTGTTTTTCTTTTTGGATCTCAAATCTGATATTTCTACTTCTGTGAAGTCGAGTCTGTTAATATTGTATATTAGGCCTATATTCGAAGGAACACCTGTATATTGATAGAAATCTGTTGATACTGTATATTCCCAAAAGAAATCGTTTAAGATCTGGATAAAGATCTGTGGAGATCTTGATAAAGATTGTCACCTCTATTTTTTTTTTGGTTTTTTGACCCTTATCAAATAAAATGGGATCAGATCCACCCACCGACTTACTCGAAGGAACACCTGGTTCCACTACAGATCTTCCCCAATCCTCCAAAACCTCACCCATCACTGTATTTGACCATAACCATCCCCTATTCTTGCAAGCCTCAGATGTCAGTAGCGTCTCTTTAATATCCTTCCAACTAGTGGGCTCTGAAAACTACACTGTTTGGAGCAAATCTATGAAAATAGCTCTATTCGGAAGGAACAAACTAGGGTTTGTGAATGGAAACTGTACAAAGAATCAGTTTGGGATAGAATGGTGGGATCAGAGGGATAGGGTTAATGCAGTGGTGCAGGCATGGCTAATGAATGTTGTCACTAGTAACTTGCTGTGTGGGGTTCTTTATGCTGAAACAGCATATGAGGTATGGGAAGATCTAAAGGAAAGGTTTGAAAAAGTGGATGAATCAAGAACTTACAATTTACATAGAGAAATTGCTACCTTATCTCAAGGAAATGCTAGTATTGCAGAATATTATACCAAACTAAAGAATTTGTGGGTGGAATTCCAAGCCATTGTGCCACCACCAAGTTGTGCATGTCCTACATCCAGAGAATTTACAGACTTTCTGCAGAGGCAGAAGCTTTACCAATTTCTCATGGGTCTGAATGAGAGTTACATGCAGGCTAGAAGCCAAATTCTGCTTATGTCACCTCTTCCTACAGTCAATAAAGCCTACTCCATGATAGTAAGTGATGAAAATCAGAAAGGGATTAGTGCTAAGTCTGTAGGACTTCTAGGTGCTGGTCCCTCTACTGCTATGTACTCTAAGAATGAATTCCATTCTAAGAATGGAACAACAGGAAACCAAAGATCAAAAAGGAATTCCAATCTAGTCTGTGAGGAGTGCAAGATGAGAGGTCACACAAAGGAATTTTGCTACAGACTAGTTGGATACCCTCCTGGTTTTAAATCAAAAAGAAAGGAATTTGCTGCTGCTCATAATGTTCATAACAAAGGTTCAGAGTCCTCCTCTGAAAATACTAAAACCAATTGGCAAGCTGAAGGAGCACCAACATTCTCTCAAAATCAGTATGAGCAGATAGTAAAGATGCTGAACAATAACCAGTTACATAAAGGAGCATCTCTGGACACACAAGGTATTCAATCATCTGCAAACTTAGCAGGTATATCAGAACTTAAAGCCTTACATGTCTTTAATATAATGAAAAGGTGGATAATAGATACAGGTGCTACAAATCATATGGTTAATGATCTAAATATGCTAGATAAAATTACTGAAAAAAATGATTCAGTCATACCAAAGAAGGTTTTTTTACCAAATGGCCAATCAGCCCAAGTCACTCACACTGGTATTAGTACTCTCTCTAATAGAAGTACACTTGAAAATGTACTATTTCTACCTCAATTCAAATACAATTTACTGTCTGTCTCCCAACTAACAAGAGAGCTGAACTGTTCAGCTATCTTTTATCCTGATTTTTGTCTATTTCAGGATCTCTCCAGTGGGAAGGTGAAGGAGATTGGTAGGCTTCAGGATGAACTCTATATGTTAGTCAATCATGCTAATGACATACATGACTCAAGAAAGGCAGTTCTACATGCACAAGCTCAGCAGAAGAAAACAGTGACTCATGAAGATATTAATTTGTCGCATAGAAGACTGGGCCACACTTCTAGTAAGGTACTTAGTAAATTGATAAGTGCTAATAATGATAAGATAGCTGAGGCAATAAAGACATGCAATGTGTGTCCTTGTGCAAAACAGTGTAGACTGCCTTTCCCCAATAGTACCACTTACAGTAATAAAGCTTTTGATATTGTTCACATGGATGTATGGGGTCCATACAAGGTTGAAACACATAATGGGAAGAGATTTTTTCTCACTATTGTAGATGATCACACTAGAATGACTTGGATATACCTACTTAGACTTAAATCTGAAGTATGTGTGGTAATCAATCAGTTTCTTAAGTACATATCAACACAGTTTAATCAAATAGTAAAGATAATTAGAACTGACAATGGGACAGAGTTTGTTAATGATTTCTGCACCACTCTCTTTCAGAACTTAGGAATTATTCATCAAAGAAGCTGTGTATATACACCACAGCAGAATGGAATTGCTGAGAGAAAACACAGACATATATTAGAAATTACCAGGGCTATAAGAATGCAAGCTAATATTCCTCTAAAATTCTGGGGTCTATGTGTTCAGGCTGCAGTATACTTAATCAATAGACTACCCTCTTCTATTACTCATTCTACACCTTTTGAGTGTCTCTATCACAAAAAGCCATCCTTGAAACACATAAGAACCATTGGTTGTCTATGCTTTGCTAGTGATCTTACTGCCACAGATAAGCTTCAGTCTAAGGTTAAA
The DNA here is from genome assembly GCA_029844215.1 of Przewalskia tangutica. Lineage (NCBI taxonomy): Eukaryota > Viridiplantae > Streptophyta > Magnoliopsida > Solanales > Solanaceae > Przewalskia > Przewalskia tangutica. The sequence goes on along the minus strand of CM056724.1, from coordinate 93,463,103 downwards.
AAATGTGTTCTAATGGGATACTCTGAAACTCAAAAAGGATACATTCTTTATGATCTGCAGTCTAAGGCCCTCATTGTCAGTAGAGATGTTACATTCATAGAAACTGTCTACCCTTTTAAAGAACATGTGACTGAGGTTCCTATCTTCCATAATTCACTTCAAGGAAACAGTAATGATCAACCTTTACCCCAAGAGACCCCTCATAGTAGTACTGATGAATCAAAAAGGGATGTATAGATATCATTAATAAGGAATCTATTGAGGACAGAATCCCAGCTGAAAATAATTTAGAAAAGGAAACTCGATGATATGCAACTGATAGTAATCCCTTTCTGAGAACGGATAATGAGAACAATAAGTAGGAAATCTAGTAGACTCAAACAACCCCCTATATGGCTTAAAGACTTTGTTACAACAAGTGCCAACAATGTACTTTACCCTATTGCTAACTTTATATCTTATGATAACTTAAAACCTAGATATCAAGCCTTTTTAAGCTCTTTCTCAGAACTAACAGAACCTAAAAGTTACATTGAAGCCTCAAAAGATTCTAGGTGGGTAGATGCTATGAAAGCAGAAATAGATGCCTTACAAGAAAATCACACCTGGAGTATTGTTACTCTACCAGATGGAAAACAACCTATAGGATGTAAATGGATCTACAAGATCAAGTATAAAGACACTGGAGAAGTAGAAAGACTGAAAGCTAGACTAGTTGCTAAAGGTTATAGTCAACAAGAAGGAATAGATTATCAAGAAACCTTCTCCCCTGTTGTAAAAATGGTAACTATAAGAACTGTTCTCTCTATTGCTGCTTCTAGAGGATGGTACATTCATCAAATGGATGTGTATAATGCCTTTCTTCAAGGGGATTTATTTGATGAAATCTATATGACTCTTCCACAAGGTTTCAGTAGTAAAGGAGGCAGTAAACAAGTATGTAAATTAACTAAATCCCTTTATGGGCTCAAACAAGCTCCAAGACAATGGAACTGTAAGCTTACAGAGGCCTTAATTCAGATGCAGTTTAGGCAGTCTGAGTTTGATCACTCTCTGTTTTTAAAACATACTAATCAAGGTATAGTAGTAATTCTGATTTATGTGGATGACATGTTAGTCACAGGTGATAACATAAGGCTCATAAAGGAAACTAAGCAGTCCCTGCATAATGCCTTCAAAATGAAAGACCTGGGGGAGTTAAGGTATTTCCTAGGAATAGAATTTGCTAGGTCCAGCAACGGAATCACAATGCATCAAAGAAAGTATGCCCTATAACTCATCTCTGAACTGGGATTAGCTGCTGCTAAACCTATCAATACTCCCTCTGATGCTAATGTAAAGCTTACTACAAAAGAATATGATGAGTATAAGGTGAAGCAGGGGACAGACAAAGGGAAAACAGTCACTGGTGATGAACCAGTAAGTGATATCAGCTCATATCAAAGAATAATTGGTAAGTTGCTGTATCTTACTCTTACTAGACCAGATATTGCTTATAGTGTACAAACACTTAGTCAGTTCTTACAAAACCCAAAGAAATCTCATTTTGATGCTGCCATCAGAGTAATAAGGTATGTAAAAGGTAAGTCAGGACAAGGAATACTGTTATCTAGTAATAAACAAGACACATTAACTAGCTACTGTGATGCAGATTGGGCATCATGTCCACATACAAGAAAATCCATTACAGGTTATTTAGTCAAGTTTGGAGATTCTCTCATATCCTGGAAGTCAAAGAAGCAAAGTACCATCTCAAGAAGCTCCGCTGAAGCAGAATACAGAAGCTTAGCCAGCACTGTTGCTGAGATCACTTGGCTGTTAGGCTTACTCAAGGACCTTGATGTTGATATTCACCAGCCAGTAACTGTGTACACAGACAGTAAATCTGCAATACAAATGGCAGCTAATCCTGTGTTTCATGAAAGGACCAAACACATCGAAATTGACCTCCATTTCATCAGGGAGAAGATTAGAAAAGGGATGGTACAAACTGAATACATCAATACAGCTGAACAGCCAGCCGACATCCTTACCAAAGGTCTTACCAGATTTCAACATTGTCATCTCTGTTCCAAGCTTGGCTTGCTAGATATCTTCGAGCACCCAGCTTGAGAGAGGCTGTTAAAAAATTGATTCAAGTGTGTAATAAGTAGTGGGCCAATTTAATGTTATTGGGCCAGTTTTGTATATTCCTGATATTATTATTTAAAGGGGCCAGCCCACATTAAGTGGCCAGCCCCGCATTATTTGATCAGAAGCCCACTTTGTTTCTTAGGCGTGAAGCCTAAGTATAAATAGAACCTTCCTCAGTCTTCTAGGTCAGAAGAGAAAAATAAGAAAGAGAGGCGTACTGCAAAACAGTAAAAAAGCTCTCTCTGTACTTCGTCTTCCTCCTTTCTTTCATCTTCTCGATGTACTTCTTCTCAACGTTAATATACTGAGTGTTGACTCCTTCTTCCTTGGTATGTTGTCTATGTTCATTCTCAAAGATCTATGGAAGTTGCATGTACACTGATTAAACCTAGATCTAGTTGTATTCTCGGAAACCTTTGAACAGACTGTATTGCATCATCCATGGCAGTGTTCAGATTATCGACAAATGTCATCCAGAATTTGAGTATCTTTTGCTATTTCAAGTGCATTCCAGCCTAAATGAGGTACTCTGATCCCCTTAGAAGAGTCAAAACTTCCAACTACTCCAGGAATCAAACCAAGACCCTTTACTGAAAACATGTTGAATAGTCAGTTTCTCGAATGAAGGAGCTATATGCTAAAACAATGTATGAAATTGCAGGCAATTTAAATAAATATATACTGTTGGAGACTAAATATAACTTGAATTTGGAAGAAGGATTATGCAATGGAAATTGACATCCAAATTACTTGCAACTGGAAAAGTGATACCAGAGGACTCAATGTATAACATCAATAAGGTAACAATGTGAAGCTGGTGGATGGCTCAACTTCATTTCCTTTCATAGATAAATTCTTATTGCTACAACTGCAAGCATTGGATTATCATCCATGATAATATATTCCAAAATATACAACCATTTTGAATGCAGAAATGATCCTGTTCATTATTGGCTAATTGCAACATACATTAATCTCATAGTCCAAAAGTAAAGCATCTTGCTCCATGAGGTATATACAGTTAGATAAAAGTGATTTTACTAGAACTCAGTTGATAAATGTCTAAAGCCATAAATAAATTTGATGTAGTGTGTGACCTGGTCCATTTTCTTCACTTGACTCAAAAAGTAGCTGCAGCCCAAGACAAATGCCTAGGAATGGGTGATCTTGCTCAATGTAAGTACAAAGTGCTTCAGCCATTCTGCAGAACAATTTTCCCATAATTTTCATAGAAGCCAGAAGAAAACTTAATTTATATACCAGAACAACAAAAACATACCCAGTGTAATCCTACAAGTGGGGTCTGGGGAGGGTGGTGTATAGGCATACCTTAATTTATATGGAGCGAGGAAAATAAAACACGAAGACCGAAATAGAGATGCACGAACTCTCTGTAGACATGTTCGTATCTTTGCAACAGTTTAACCAATATAAATTAGTACAGTGTATTTTTAACTGGTTTTTCAAATATTTTGTTTGTGTGCCTCTATTAGTATTGTCTGGCGGAATAAGTCTTGCAGTAAATATTAAATATTAAATATTAAATACTGGTTGATTACTCTCAAACAAATACACGGCTTATCTTTAGCATAGATATGGATCGAGAGGTTGTATTATCTCAGGCGCCGCGACCCTAAATGGGAGGCGCCGCGGCCCTGGGTCCCAAGAGTCGCGGTCCTTAGTCCATTTTTGTCTCGTTTAAATTCGAAATTAAATCTCGACTTAATTAAATGATGATTATTCTTTTCAATCTCTCGATCATAAATCGAATATTTATATTCTCTCTGATTACATCCTTGAATCGACGGAACAATTGACTTAGTGTTACCCTACAAGCCTTCACATATCGACACTAATTACATTAGGGTCTACACGTAACTCCTAGACGGTGCCGGAAGACAAACTCAATATGTGAAGTATAGTTACACGAAACCTGTTAACTGAACCTCTATGTGGGAAGATAAAATCCTTTCATTCACGACACACTCGATTAAGCTTAGGATCTGCCAAGTGTCTATCACAATGGCTTGATCATCATATCTCATCTATATTAGCTGACAATAAGACCATATCATAAATATGTCTAATACATTGGCCAATGACTTAGTCAGCCTAATACCACATGAGAATCTGAGTGTTCTCTCGAAGATACATTAGAGGAATGAATCCTAATCTTGGCTCAACTACCACTTTTAATCTACGTCGCAATATACCCAATACAAGCCGTGTCTCAATATATAAGGCATTTGAGCTTAGGATAAGATCAAAGTACATTACTCTGTAAAGAAGGCGCGTATCGACCTCAAGTCTAAGGACTTCTATCTCTCACACGCTGATGACACTCTAGACATATATAACAAACAGTACATCAGCAGGGTATATCAATACTTCCAAAAGTATCCATGTGTCCATCACGAGTTGCCATAACTCGTAGCATGTGAGACATACTACATCCCCTAAGGATATGATGCAGACCACATGTCGACGTATCATATATCATTGATATCCCATTTTCAATGATCATTAGTCGAGACAATTTTAAGAGTTACGTTATAATATTAATCTCTCACGTTATTAATAACCACGTAACCTCTAAAGATGCATTTATAGAATATTATAAACAATCAACTAATAATTCAATAACTGCAAATGCCATAATATTAATCTCCATTAATATAAATATGAATATGTATAAAGTACATTTGTCCTAATACAGATTGTCTCTAGGACATAAATATACTTTCAAATCTTCCACTTGGCCTAGAGCCAATCACCAACATATCTAATACACATGTTCTCAAAATGACCATTATGCTTAACTAAGCTTAATGGTTTAGTAAATGGGTCTGCTAGATTATTGTCTATGGGAACATAATCTAATATAATATCTTCAGTCTCCACCATCTCCCTGAGTATGTGGTACTTCTTTGGTACATGTTTGTTTCTGTTTGCTGATCTTGGTTCCTTTGCCTGTGTAATTGCACCAGTGTTGTTACAATAAATGGTTATTGGAAAACTAGCACTTGGAACTACCCCTAGTTCCTTCAGGAATTCAGAAATCGCGACAAACTCTTTACCAGCTTCCGATCCAGCAATGTACTCAGCTTCAGTTGTCGAATCGGCAGTTGTAGCTTGTTTGGAACTCTTCCAGCTCACTGCTTCACCATTGAAAATGAACGTGTAACCAGAATAAGATTTGAAGTCATCAATATCTGTCTGGAAGCTAGCATCAGTGTATCCAGTAACAACTAGCTTTTCGTCTTCACCATAAACCAAGAAGTAATCTTTAGTACGTCTGAGATACTTAAGAATACCTTTGACTGTCTTCCAGTGTTCATCACCAGGATTCTGCTGGAACTTGCAAGTCATACTAAATACAAAGGCCACATTTGGCCTAGTACAAGTCATGGCATATATGATTTATCCTATAGTTGAAGCATATGGGATCCTCTTCATGCGCTCAAGTACTACAACACTAGAAGGGCAATCCTTCTTAGATAACTTGATGCCTTGACCTATTGAAAGACCACCCTTCTTGGAATTTTCCATAGAAAGACGTCTAAGCACTTTGTCTATGTAGACCGACTGTGACAGCCCCAACAATTTATTAGGTCTATCTCTATAGATCTTAATTCCTAGAATGTAGCAGGATTCACCTAAGTCCTTCATCATGAAGGTATTGGACAACCACTCCTTGACTGACTGCATGAGAGTCTTATTGTCTCTCATTATTAATATGTCATCAACATATATAACAATGAAGACAATACCTTCATCCTTGCGTTGGCTATAAACACAAGGATCTTCTTTGCTTCTGACGAAATCAAATGACTTGATAACATTGTCAAAGCAAATGTTTCAACTCCTCGAGGCTTACTTAAGTCCATAAATGGACTTCTGTAGCTTGCACACAGGATTTGGTTTGGACTCTGATGAAAAACCATCGGGTTGTTTCATATACACTTCGTCAATTAGATTACCATTGAGGAAACCCGTTTTGACGTCCATCAGCCAAATGTCATAATCATAATATGTAGCTATCGCAAGCAAAATCCGAATGGACTTAATCTTAGCAACATGTGAAAAGGTTTCATCATAATCGACACCAGACAGTTGATTATAACATTTAGCCACTAGTCTAGCTTTATAAGTATGTATCTTGCCAAATGCATCAATCTTCTCCTTGAAGACTCATTTGCATCCTATGGGTTTAACCCTACTTGGCAAACCAATCAAGTTCCACACTTGATTGATGTATATGGATTCCATTTCGAATTTTATAGCTTCTTGCTATCTCTTCGAATCAATGTACACCATTGCTTCGATGTAGGTTGTAGGCTCATCATCATCGAATATATCTATTTCATTATATGTTTCCACATGTAGATTTAGTCTTTCTGGAGGATGATGAGTTCTTTTAGACCTACAGAGTTGATCGTTTTGCAGTTCAGTTCTAGGTTTGTTATGATTGTGAGAAGGTTCTTGTTTGTTGGTTGATCCACCAACTCGAGAGCTTTCAGGAATATCATTTTCATGTCTTTTCTGAATGGGAGGAGGTGCAATTATTGCACTTGCTTCCAAGGTCTGTGTAGGAGGATCTTGCATTTCTGCATCATTCCTCGCAACACTCCCACTAGCCGAAGGGCGTATTGTAAGTACCCAATCTTCGCCAAACGCTCTCATTGAATTCTTGTCTTGATCATTCAGCAAGGATTCAACCTCTATGTTATTTTGTTGTTCTTGAATTTCTTCAAGTTCTATCTTTGTGCAACTCTCTTCCTTATAGATATATTCTTCTTCAAGGAAGGTTTCGTTCCTAGAAACAATGATCTTATGTTCACTAGGAAGATAGAAATAGTATCCCTTAGTTTCATTTGGATACCTCATGAAGTAACATTTCTCACTCTTGGATTCCAACTTATCAGTGAGCATCTTCTTGACATATGTAGGGCACCCTCGCGTCTTTTCAACTGATTTGGAAGGAACCCTATTTAGAACATATATCAAGGTTTGTATAGCATATCCCCAAAGGTATGTTGGTAGAGCTGAGAAACTTATCATGGATCGAACCATATCTAGTAGGGTTCGGTTTCTCCTCTCGGCAACACCATTCATTTGTGGTGTTCCAGGAGGTGTCCATTCTAAATGAACACAGTGTAGCTTCAAGTAATCTAGAAATTCTTTACTTAAGTATTCACCCCTCGATCAGATCGAAGAGTCTTGATACTCTTTGCGAGTTGTTTCTCCACTTCACACTTGTACTCCTTGAACTTTTTGAAAGCCTCAGATTTATGTTTCATAAGATACACATATACATACCTTGTCAAGTCGTCTATAAAAGTGATGAAGTAAGGGAAACCTCATCTAGCTTGAGTCGGAAATGGTCCACATACGTCAGTATGTACCAACTCAAGCCCCTCATTGGCTCGTACCCCTTTTCAGAAATAGGCTTATTGGTCATCTTACCTTTCAAACATGATTCACAGTTACCATAAGATTCTAAGTCAAATGGTTCGAGGTAGTCAAGTTTCCTTAACCTTTCTATCCTTGTTTGATTGCTATGACCAAGTTTGCAATGCCACATATAGGTAGATTTTTTTAAACTTATTTTAGCTCATTTTTTTTGTACATTGGAAATTTCTTTTATTTCAATGACGTACATACCTTATCTACTAGAGGAAGATGCATCTGGTGCTTTTCCTCCTAGTGCAGTGCAGTCCTTTCTTCCAATGCCCTTTCCTATTACAGTTGAGGCATACATCCTTGGCCGGAATCACCTTTTCTTCTTCACACCTCTCTTTGATTTCATTTCTGAGGGCGCATCAATAGCTTTACCCTTCTTCTTCTGTCATTCATTACCTTTGGCTTGAGCCGGCTAGAGAAGCTCACCATGAGCACAACTTTGCTCTTGGAATTTGAAGATTCAAAGGTCTTTAGGATAGTATGCAGCTCCGACAGACTCACCTTAGTTCTGTTCATTATGTAGTTAACAATGAAGTTTTCGAATGAACGAGGTAGTGAGTTCAGGATGAGGATGGAAACGACGTTACTCTGCAGCTTTATACCAATCGAGTCCAACCTTTCTATCAGCCCTATATTCAACACATGCTGAGACACTTGGATCCCTTCGCTTAGCTTACCCTTGAAGAGTTCTATTAACATCTCATATTCCATTGTCTGGGACTGAGAGTCATAGAGATTCTTCTAATGTTCGAGCATCTCGTTAGGGCCCATGTTCTCATACTGTCTCTGTAGTTCTACTGACATGGAAGACAACATGACACATTGTGCATAAATGGCTTCATCTAGGTGTTTTTGGTAGGATGCCTTATCAAATGAGGCATATTCCCTAGAATCTTCGGCACACACTATGGGGAATACTCTGTCCAACATATATTCTATCTTTTCTTGCCTTAGGACAATTCTCAGATTTCTAAGTCAGTCTAGATAGTTTGGTCCGGTGAGTTGTTCATTTTCAATGATAGGCTCGACATTTTGATAATCCGAAGAGTTTAGATAGATGGGAAAATACAATCAAAATTTATTTCCCTATTATACACATTCATTTTAACCTAATTTTACATGACCTTTTATTTAATTAGCTCTCACTATTTTAGCATACTTCTACGACCCCAAGGTAGAATACGGACCTAAAATTATTTTAAGGTCATAATGGGCCAAGATCCAAACCTATGTTATATCTGCGTTTGCTTTGACTGATAACTTCAATAACAGATTTTGGTAGGTCTTAAATCAATTGCAAAGCTTATTTGCAACTCTTAGTTGATCAGTCCGACACTTTGGCGCCAAGATTTGTCTAAGCAAGTCAACCCCATTACACGACTGCGCTTATGTATCTAAGTAAACTTGGCCTTTGCGAGCAAACACTTTGGTGTAAATACCCACAAAAGTTTCTCATCTACTTTTACATTTAACACATCTATGAAAGAATCTGAGTCCTCGTAGGCTTAGAGGATTTTACACTCTAACAATTATAATGGAAGACACATTTTAATTTTAGACTTGTATTCAAAGGTTGGGGAGCATTTTCAGTTTTGGGGTATTTCATCAAAGATCAACATACATGTCATATTTCATATGACATCCTATCATGCAATTTTTAAAACACATTTAGATGGGAAACCATCAACCCAATAGGCATGATATAAGATGGTTTTAATCAACTACTGGGCGCCGCCTACCCAGACAGTTATATCGGTCATTACGTAAATCAATTACTGGGTGCCGCCTACCCAGACATGTATAACGAATACTATGCTAATAATTAAATGCTTGCATTTAAAAATACTTAGCACATTCGTATATTATTCAATAATATATAATAAATGATAATCATGGATTTATTTGTCTAAACCCAATTTTTTTATAAAACAAAACATTGTAGTGACCACAATGGTTGGCGCCATGGCCTCGAGGCAGAACCAAAAAATTAATTTTAAGCTTCGGGATGAACAACGCAGCGACGCTCCAGAACAGAGCCGCGATGCCTATGAAACCCTAGGCAACGTCGCGGTTCCTCGATCCCAGAAATGCAAAATCTGTATTTCTGAAGCCCTGAAACTGGTTCAGGATCAGATTTCCAGATTCATCCTTGTTTCCCTTCATCATCAAACAATACGTTCATCGACCATTATCCAATCCTTTCTCGTTCTTCGTCTCAATGCACCATGTCCATAATGAACCGGTTACGCACGTTGACTTAGAAGAGTTAGATTGAAATAACTTTCTCGATTACATCATTGTTTGATAGATCCAGAGACATGGATTATGCTTTCTTAAGGTTCAAGGTTTTAAAGCTTCTAAAAGACAAAAAATAGATTTAAATAAATCCTAACCCATATTATCATTAATAAATATTATATAATCACACAAAATAGTTCAGGCTCTAGTACCACAGTGTGAAGTATAGTTACACGAAACCTGTTAACTGAACCTCTATGTGGGAAGATAATATCATTTCATTCACGACACACTCGATTAAGCTTAGGATCTGCCAAGTGTCTATCCCAGTGGCTTGATCATCATATCTCATCTATATTAGCTGACAACAAGACCATATCATAGATATGTCTACTACATTGGCCAATGACTTAGTCAACCTAATACCACATGAGAATTTGAGTGTTCTCTCGAAGATACATTAGAGGAATGAATCCTAATCTTGGATCAACTACCACTTTTAATCTACGTTGCAATATACCCAATACAAGCCGTGTCTCAACCTATAATACATTTGAGCTTAGGACAGGATCAAAGTACATTACTCTGTCAACAAGGCACGTATCGACCTCAAGTCTAAGGACTTCTATCTCTCACACGCTGATGACACTCTAGACATATATAACAAACAATACATCATCAGGGTATACCAATACTTCCAAAAGTATCCATGTGTCTTTCACGAGTTGCCATAACTCGTAGCAGGTGAGACATACTACATCCCCTAAGGATATGATGCAGACCACATGTCGACGTATCACATATCATCGATATCCCATTTTCGATGATCATTAGTCTAGACAATTTTAAGAGTTACGTTATAATATTAATCTTTCATGTCGCATTATAGAATATTATAAACAATCAACTAATAATTCAATAACTGCAAATGCTATAATATTAATCTCCATTAATATAAATATGAATGTGTATAAAGTACATTTGTCCTAATACATATTATATCTAGGACATAAATATATTTTCAATTTTGAGGGTCAAAAGGCTCTGTAAAATGTTGTCCAAGTATTTTTCTTCCAAAGATTCTGTAAAATATTTTTTAAGAAAGAAAAGTATATTCACAAGTATAGTATCTAAACAACTTTTTTTTCCTGAAAAGTTTGCATCTTCACGCCTACGGATAGAAACAAAAGTAGTTCATTATTAGAAGAATAACATGGAATATAAAAATGGAGGAATATAGTCACTTAGTCAGAGTGCAAATGGACAGAAAAATTGGAGTATGACATTTCAAGAGGGAATAATCGTAGGCTCATTACATAGACTAGTGAAGTCCCTGCTTAAGTTGGGGCATTAATTTGAGTTTCCTCAAGAATCACTGCAAGAAAAAGATCTACGGTAACGATTAAAAACTGTTATCGGAGAAGATGGATGATGATTTTTGTAAGTGTCATTGTAGCCGGTGTCACGAATAGATGACGGTTTAAATAACTGTAACATAATATGTGACGGGCATAAGCTGTTACAGATTTGCTCGTTAACTTTGACTATTTCCCGAATATTTAAAAAAATTGACGGTAAAATATTTGAATTACATAAAAAATTTAAATAAATTTTAATTTTAATATAAAATAATTACGGGAAAATTGATTTTGGCGCATTTTTATTTAATAATTAATTTAATCAAATCATTTTAATACACAATATTAAAACATTTACGAATTGTTTTACAAAATAAAATGTTCCCAAAACAAAAGAAATGCATGGTCTCGGCCAAGACCAATAAGAAGGTCGAAAATACAATGTCTTCTTGAACCTTCCGTTTCCGATTTCATTGTTCGACCATTTTCCGATGTGTTTTTTTCAACAGCAGCAGCAAGCACAAACATCAACAAGTACAAACAGCAACAAACACATCCTTCATCTCCTTGGCATAATGATTTCTTAGTTGATTGCACTTCTTCTCATATAATTTTCAAGTGCTATCTCCAGCCTGAAGGTAAGTCTAGATGTAAGAAATTGAGCCAAAATGAACAGTGAAGAGAGAAATAATGACAGGACTTGACAACTTAATATATTTGTGGATTTGGCATATCTAGCAGTTGAAGACATGACGCGAAATTGAATCATTATTTTAACCATGTGTAATGTCTCCCTAATAGCAGCCTGATTAGATAGATATCATTGGACGTCCTATAACTATTTAATACTATTTAATAACATTCTAAGTTCTGTACTATTATTATAGTACCATCTTGGCACCAGTGACTTCACAAGTCCAGGGTCAAACACTGATTGTTACTATTTTAGGGGTCACATGAGACTGATACGGGGTCAAGTACTTGCACATATTGACAACATATATCAATTTATGAACAAACAGACAAAGAATCCCCAAGTCCCATAAAAACCAAGTGATGATCATACCCAAGATCTCAAAATATAATTAGCCTTCCATATTTATGTGAATTCTTCTTCAAATTTGACAAGAATACTGATAGCTAGATACCTATGCAGACTTTGATTGACTTCAATCAGGAAATTAATTGTATTGCTGGAATGACAGGTGAGACTTCATAGTGTTCATATATGACAAAAATATAGTAGGCTTGGCCAATATTAATATACCTTAACCTCTTCAAACAACTTCTTCTCCCAAGCATATAATCTTCATAGTGTCAACGAATGACTCCCATAACCCATTCCACCATAGTCATCAAATAGACCATTCTTGAATTCTGTCAATGTGGAGGAACTTTTGGAACTAGACGCTACAAGACTCTTGTATGATGGAGAACGAGATGCAGGATACTTCCAAGTAATAGTTGGAATAATTTTCGTTGAGTTGTCTGCATACACAGACATAATTGAACAAATTCATAAAACAATGAAATAGAGACCCATGAACCTGAAAATTTCAAGCATCTCTAGAAACCTGAACTAGGTAACATGTATAATTAAGCAATTTAACTCTCATCAGGTAAGACCAACTGCAACATCTCTTTCTTAACATGAAATATTAACGAAACATAAAAACAATCAAAGAGGACCATAAAGCTATATTATCACTTAAATAATATAAAAACACAAAAAAATTCAAATCAACAGACCAAGGGTTGTAATTCGTCAATGTACAGAAGCAAATGAAATTGTCACGACCCGACCTCGGGCCCGTGAATGGTGCCTTACCCCGGGCACCCTAGTGATACAACATCAGAGAAAAACCAGCGGAAGTAAACTCATAAACATGAAACAACATAAAATAAGAAACAGGCTAACCAAACGGTCACCTTTCTGCATATACATGACAACAACTGAACAGTTACATCCTTTACCAAACCCAATTTACAACAAGACTACAGACCTCTAAGAGTTTGTAACAACTATGACGATACAGGGCCCCGTCTTACCCCTTAATGTACATGAATCTACAATGACAGGGAATCATACCAAAAGATAAGCCTCCGAATAAACGGGGCTTCCCAAAAGCAGAACGGTGATCCTATGAGCGAGGATCAACAACCGATGTACCTCTACCTGCGGCATGAACGCATCCCCCCGAAGGAGGTCAGTACAACAGGTACCAAGTATGTGAAACTGAAAATACTGTAATGAGATCATAACATTTCCAAACCAAATCCACAGATATGTATGAAAAACCAATTAACCGCACATAGTGCCACAACATAAATAAGAGCAAACAGGTGTAACGCAACCGGTCTTTTCTAGGCTGCTAATGATCGAAGCAGGGCCACTCGCCCATAGTATCATTGTGCGAGCCTAATCCTGGACTTCCGTAGTCCGCATAGGCCACCTGGGCCCGCATGAGGTACTCCTCGTATCGGGGGTAGCTAACCCGCGACATTTCCCTGGACTCCCGTAGTCCACATGGCCACTTGGACCGCATGAGATATTCCTCGCATCGGCGTAACACACCCGGAGTGATTCCTGGACTACCGTAGCCCGCATAGGTCACATGGACCCGCATGAGGTATTCCTCGCATCGGGGGTAGCTAACCCGCGACAACATAACAATTCGGGGGGGGGGGGGTATGTGATATAACACAAGCGCAACCGGCTTATCGTAAACATCATAAGCACAACGAGAGAAACCCCTTACCACAACAAATCTCAAGACACTAACACCCGTAGTATCATAACATGTTTACTTAACAACCCAACTTACCACACATTCAGAAATCGTTACAAGGCTTCTATAAACAAGTAAGTAAACCATTCTTTTTTATTTTCCTTAAGTCGTTATACCTAACTTCCCCTAAAGCTAGTATAACACTTATATTTCTTTTATAAGTCAAAACAATCACATTTGTTTGGAAAGAAAAAAAAACAAGAGAACTTATTCCTTTTAAAACCAAGTGTTAATTTCCTTCTGAATAATGATTCATAACTCCTTTTTGAAATACTTCAAGATACTTAACATTTAGAACTCAAGTCAAGGACATCACAGTGAAACCAAATTCATTTGACACACGTACGTCTACCGTACTATATATTTTACAATCATCATGCTCAAGAGGATAGGAATAATCACATACCTCCTCGACTAAATCCACTTGCCAAGTCGGATATGCCGCGCGTAGAGTATCAGCCTATAATAATCAAATACGTCTATCAGCGTCTAGACTTCTTCGTAGCATATTCTAAGTATAAATTTCCTTATTCTACGGAAAATTGGACAGCACTTCCTTTGTTTCTACATACTTTTCCACCCTTTTCAAGGTCCGATATCAATAGCCAACATGCCATAATCAAGGCCTAACAATTCAGTAATACAAGGGGATTACACGCCTAATCGGACGTGTAAAATTCTGCCCCACAATACATATTAAATAATCCAATAAGTTTAAGGTAGTATCTCGGTTATAACATGCTCACATATCATCCTTAATCAATCTTTTCAAATCCAAATCGTTATTCCTACATGTTATATACCTAAAAGCAAAATCGACAACTACAAGTCCTTTCTTCCTCAACATGCAACACAATATATACTTAAAAAGGAGAATGGATTGTTACCTTAGAGTTCACCCAAAACAGTCCAACAAATCTCACTTGCCCTCTTCCCACAATCACCTCCACAAACCTTCTACAAGCTTGTCAACATATTTCCTTCTTGCCGCCTTTCCGGAATTTCTCTAGGCCTTGAATTTTTAGAGAGAAGGGAGAGGGATTTTTAGAGGGAATGGAGTTCTTGAAGAATGACCAAGTCTTCAAGACTTGGTCAATAAATAGGACTTCCCCATAAAAAGATGGGAGGGACACTTGTCACCCTCCCAGGGCCTTTACAAAAAAATATCTTCTGATTTTCCCCAGATTTTCATAAAAATCCCGCCTCGGCGCCGCGACGCTGAAACCTCCGAAAACTTTCAGTACATACGGCGCCGCGGCGCTGCAACTTCAGAGAACTCCAGTATATCCGGCGCCGCGGCGCTGTGGCATCAGACTGAAAATACTCTCCTTCTTGACTACGCACTGAACTTGTAACTCCCATAACTTTCTACTCCGATGCCCTATCGATGAGCGATTTGTTGCGTTGGGAACTAGACTCAACGAACTACATACTAGGATTTTGAGACACCTAGGAACTTCTAAGGTAACTGGGCATAAACCGCCCCAAAGTTGACTAAAACCCGTCCAAAACATTCTGTCAACCTATCTTTCTAAAATTTAAATCTTAATTCCTTTCGTACGTTCTCATAAGCATGACCTGAATTACGGGGTGTAACATTCTCCCCCCCCCTTAGAAACATTCGTCCCGAATGTTCCTTCTATGCTTACTCAAATCACAATATCGACATAGACCTCCTTAACTATTCTTCTTGCAAAAAGGAACGCTCTACATGGCCACAACAACACTTAAGCATGTATGTCAATTTAAAACTAACAAGCAGGAAAGTGGGTTACCTGGAGGTGTAGGGAACAAGTGGGGATACTTCTTCATCATGTCCTCTTCTGCTTCCCATGTCATTCCCTCTCTATTCTCGTTCCGCCATAAGACCTTGACGGAAGCCACATCCTTTGTCCGCAGTCGCCTAACCTGACGATCGAGTATCGCTATGGGACTCTCCTCATACGATAACCCCTCTGTCACCTGGACACCACAGATCGGGTGCACTCTAGATGGATCTTCGATACACCTTCGCAACATAGACACATGAAAAACTGGGTATACTGCCTCCAGATCGGACGGCAGATCCAACTCATAGGCAACCTTGCCTACCCTACGGATAATCTGATAAGGCCCAATGTACCTTGGGCTAAGTTTCCCCTTCTTCCCAAACCTCATCACACCCTTCATGGGTGATACCTTCAGGAAGACCCAATCATCCTTCTCAAACTCCAAGTGTCGACGCCGATTATCTGCATACGACTTCTGTTGACTCTGAGCTGACAATAACCGCTCCTGGATAAGCTTCACCTTATCCACCGCCTGCTGAATCAAGTCCGACCCGACTAACTGAACTTCGCCCACATCAAACCAGCCTATAGGTGACCTGCACTTCCGCCCATATAAGGCCTCATAAGGCGCCATCTGGATACTAGAATGGTAGCTGTTGTTATACGCAAACTCCATAAGAGGTAAATGATCCTCCCAGCTACCCCTGAAATTAATAACACAGGCCCGCAGTATATCCTCGTTGTCCGATAGTACGCTCGCCCGTCCGCTTGTCCGAGGATGAAACGGCATCCGAGATTCACTTGTGTCCCTAATCCCTTCTGGAAAGACCTCCAGAAGTTAGTTGTGAACTGGGCTCATCTGTCTGAAATAATCAATATAGGAACTCTGTACAGTCTTGATGCGCGAAAAGATGCACACACTTTAACGCAAGTGCACGTTATCGTGACAAGTAATATAGTCTAGGTAAGACCGAATATCGTCCACAAGGATTAGTGTTCAAGTACCAAATATCTATCTTTTGTTATCTATTTGGTAACCGATATTTGATTTTGTTGATTATAACTAACAATTATAAATACTAATTAACTAAGTGTTTACTCCAGTAATGATGGAAATAGGGCTTCCAAGTCTCCTAAACTATCCGCTTATGTTACTTATTAATGCAATAAATTATGGTTCTTCTTCTTTTGGAGCTAGCAGGTTTACTAATTCGTTTTATACTCCCGTTAAGGCTATATAAACACTCAACCCCAGTAGCGCTCCTTTCTACCTTTCGGTGATAAGGATGACTCTATAGGAGGATTAAGACTAAAAACCTAGTTAATCGTCACGCGCCATGCGTGAAATTAGGTGTTTAAACCTCTCATTAACGCTACACAAGTAATTGAGGTATTTTCATCCCCAATCCGACCTATGTCTACCCAACTTACAGCATAGTCACAACCTCCTCCTTTCGAATTTTGATTAGAAATCATATAAATAATGATAATTAGTGATCAATTAATTACCAAGCATTCAAAGCAATTATTGGATAAATCTCAACAATAAGAACAATAACCATAAACATGCATCAATTCATAACATAAGGTTCAAGTGAATTGACATGAAAAACCGTATAATAGAATTAGTTCCTAGCCATTGACATGACAAGAACTAATTTAATATCCAACATAAAAACTGAAAGTAAAGTAAAGAAAAGAAAAGAAAATTACTAAGTTAAGGTCTCCAATCTTCAACTCCAAGAAGTCTTGTGTTTGTGCAAGAAAGGGAACCCTTGAAAACTGCCTAGGGTTCTCCTTTTATAGGTTCAAAACCGCCTCCAACTTTTCCTTCAGCCCGGCCCGTAAATCGCCTAAAACTGATTTTCCGTCAGCGCCGCGACCTGCTATTAGCCATGCGCCAGTAATCTCGCTGCTCGTAATTAGGCGCCGCGCCTCGCACTCTGTTTGCAGAGTGCCGCGGCGCTGCAACTTCTGAGACCTTCTGGATATTGGGCGCCGGGGCGCTTGGACCTGTTGGCAGGAGGCGCCGCGGCGCTGGCTCGTGTCCATGCCTGGTTTTCCACTTTCTCGTCTTTTAAGCTCTGGAACCTCCACTTTTGCCCTCTTTTAGCTTCTTTTCCGCCAAATAGCCATTTTAACCAATTTGACTCAAAAGAAAGAAAATTTATCCTAAGACGACACGTATTTGTACAAAAAGGGACAAAAGACTAACTAAAAACGACTCAAAAAGTGTATATAAAATACACCGATCAAATACCCCCAAACATAACCTTTGCTCGCCCTCGAGCAAAGATAAAAAGAAAGAAATAAAGACTCAAGAAAAATGAAAAATAAAGGACTCAATGACATTGATCACTTTGCTGCATTGGAGTTACTTTAGAAAAACATGAAGATTAGCAAAATAATATGCAGGAACATATAGCATGAAATTTTAGCGCACTAAACACATTAAGACTTAAGCTAGATATTTCGCAAACTCATTTTTATCATGCTTAATGGAAGTCACAATACTGAATCATGCATGTTAATTTCAAAAATCCTATGACATTTTACTTGTTATTCTCCACTAATCATGGATATGCATCTAAGAAATATTCAGGACTTTTAAGGGTTGTAATGTAGGCTTAGGCATGGGTAGGTAAAAATAGGCATTTAGGCTCATTTTTGTGTACCATAAGCTCTTTAACTTTTCAGTGTTTCCCTTTTCTTTTGATTCTTTCCTTCACTTCAAATCTATCTGTTATACCCCGTAGTTCTGACCCTACGTATGGAAACGTACGAAAGTATGTAAGACTTAAAATTTCCGAAGGACAGGTTGACGGGTCGTTCCAGACGGTTTTTAGTCAACTTTGAGGCGGGTTATGACCCGGTACATTGAGAGTTCCTAAGTGTTTTAAAGGCCTAGGGCGTAGTTCGTTGAGTCTGAATTCCAACGCAACCAACCGTTCGTCGATAGGACGTCGGAGTAGAAAGTTATGAGAGTTACAAGTTCGGTCGCAATCGGACAGAAATGCGTTTCGACTAAGCGGCGAGGCGCGGCGCGGATGCAGGCGCGGCGCCTAAAAATCGAGGTCGCTGAAGTTGCAGCGCCCGGTCCGGGACAGCGTGGCGCGAAAGTTCGAGAGGCTGCGGAGGTTTTGCAGCCGCGAGCGAGGCTGGCCGCCGGCGAAATTGGGAAAAAACTTAGAAAATCTGATTTTTGTTTTAAAAGAGACCATGGGAGGGTGACAAGTGTCCCCCCCCATCTGATTTTCTGTTGCATGCAATATATTGACCAAGACTTGGACATTTTCTATCTTTCATCTTCTCTCTCTCTCTCAAATTGCTCCTTCTCTCTAAAAACCCTTAGAAAAATCAAAGTTAAGAACAAGAAAAGGAAGCTTGTAGCTAGCTTGTTGGCATTGTTGTGGTAGTGTTCTTGGCAAGGAAGCTAGCAATATTTGGGATAAGTTTTGGCTAAAACTTTAAGGTAACATTTCTTCCTTTAAACTTAGTTCTAGTGTTGCTTGCTTAGAAAGCAAGATCTTGTGGTAGTAAAATAATGCACTTAGAGTCATTGCATGCAAGTAAATGTGGTTTGGATATGAAGAATGGGTTAAGAAGAAATTATGAGCATGTTGTAGCCTAAAAACCACCTTAGAATTGTTAAGTGAATTGTTGTAAACCTATGGGGCAGAATTTTGGGTGTGAAATCCCTTTGAATTGTTGGATTGAGTGAGCCTTAAAGGTGGTGTTTTGATGATAAATTCGGCCTTGAGAAAGGTGGCAAAGTGAGTAGAAACAAAGGAAATGCTGATTTTCCTTAGAATTTAGTGACTTTGAACTTGGATTGTTCTACATTAAGATTAGAGGTTAATAAACGTATCATGACTATTATAGGTTGAAATATTACTTGCGGTAGTTTGGACTTGGCAAGTGGATTGACCAAAAAGGTATGTGAAGTTTTTCTATCTCTTGAGCATGAATAGATAAAACTATGTAGTACGGTGAGCGTACATGATTTAGTATTCTTACTTGTTTTGAGTATAAAATGACTTGTTTCGTTTTAAGAATGTATAAGTCCCTTGGTTAAGGGAAAAATATGATTTTACTAAAGTATAGAGTTAATATAACAACTTTATGGGAAGTTGGTTTATTAGCTTCATAAAAGGTTAATGAGAAGAGATTTACTCTAAGTAAGATAATTACATGAAGAGGCAATTTGATTTAAAGTCATCAATTGCCCAAAGACTTTTATCTATAAAGAAGAGTCACTTTTGAAAGAGATGAGGTATGTAGTACTTGGGTTAAATTCCCGGTTTTCTTTTATTTAAAGATATGGTGAAGTGCCTTAAATAAACTAAAATGAGAGAGTATATGAACAAGACTAAAAGAAGTTATGAGTTTGCTTAACTTATTTATGATATGATGACAGTTTGAGATAGGGTAAGAGTATGTCTGAGGGGCAAGCCCCAAGATCATCATACCACCTCCTTCAGTGTAAGAGTATGTCTGAGGCGGCCCAAGATCGCCATACCATCCGCCGGTGTAGAGTATATCGAGGCGAGATCCAAGATCGTTATACCATCCGCACTGATATAAGAGTATATCGAGGCAAGCCCCAAGATCGTTATACCATGCTCGGTGTAAGAGTATATCGAGTCTGCCCCAAGATCGTTATACCATCCGCTTGATGTAAGAGTATATCCGAGCAGATCCAAGATCGTTATACCATCTGCACCCGATATAAGAGTATATCCGGAGGCAAGCCCCAAGATCGTTATACCATCTGCTCCGGTGTAGAGTATATCGAGGTACACCCCAAGATCGTTATACCATCTGTTTGGGTAAGAGTATATCGAGGAAAGTCCCAAGATCGTTATACCACCTGGTTCCGTGGATTTGCTACCCACGATGCAAGGAATACCTCATGCGAGTCCTTATGGGCTTATGCGGGTGAAATAGTCCCATGTCTGCAGTGGCGAGGAGTACAAATGCGGGTCCACGGGACTCATGCGGGTGAAATAGTCCCGAGTAGGATGGTTTCTTTTTGATACTACGGGCGAGGTACCTGTTTGATCATGAGCCTCCTATTTTATGCAAGATTATATATGTATATATATACTTGTCACTCTCATTGTTAGTAAGGCCTGATAAAGGTATTTTATTGTCTTCCATGACTCAGCTTGCTTTTAGACTTATGATATCATATTACGATATTTTCCCGACTTTACATACTTGGTACATATTGTGCGACCCCTTCCCAGGGCTGCGCTCATGCCGCAGGTAAGTAGCGATTGAGGATCCTCGTTCTTAGGATCACTATTCCTGTCGAAGCTCCATTCCTCCTAAGCTTATTTATTGGTATGGATATTTCCACGATGCTATAGGTACTTTGTATATTCAGGGGTATGGCGGGCCTTGTCCCGCCATTTGTTATCTTTAAGTGCAGGCCACCTATGTGTTTTGGGCTATAAGAACCGGTTGTACTATTATACTTTTGTTAAGTATGTTTTGGAAGGCCTTTACCTACCGCTGATGTTACTTTTTATGCGTATGTGTTGTGTATGTTCACGCTATTCTCTCGACATATACCGACAGGTACCCTGGTAGGTACTAGTCGCGCCCCGGGTTGGGTCGTGACAAAAGTGGTATCGAGCGCTAGTCCTCGGAAAGTGTCCACAGACCGTGTCTAGTAGAGTCTTGATTATCGTGTGTCGTGCACCACATCTATAATCGTGAGGCCGCAGGATATTTAGGATTGGTTTCCATTCTTTCACTCTAAGATCGTGCAATGTAGCCGAGTTATAGGTTGAATCTCCCCGATGTTTTCCTTTATGTATCGCTTATGCCTCCCGCAAGGCAACCGCGCCCGTAAGGGCAAGGCAAACCGAGGGTGCCGCTAGTGGACGCGGAGAATCACGCAGGCACAGCCCAATCCTTACCAGAGATGATGTTTAGGCGGCGAGTTCCACGCCGTCGCCACCTCGCAGAGTTCGAGGCGCTGGACGCGCCATCGAGACCGCGTGCACGAGCCTCCAGCCACGCCGTGGCCCGAGTACGTAGATTATGGGAACAGATTCTTATCGACCAAAGATAGTAAGGTGGCGCAACACGACAGAGCAAAGCGCCAACCCAGAGCCGATTTACGGATTCGGATTTCTGGTTGTCACCCACCCGAGTTCTATGGTTCGAGATTTGATGAGATCCGCGGGAGTTTGTCCGGCAGCTACGGACCATGCAGTTCTTAGGGCATCGAGACCGAGTCGTTACACTAGCTTACCGTTACGCCGATATTGCGTTGAACTGGTTTGAGTCATGGGTATTGTCGAGGTGATGATGCTCTTCCACCTGATTGGGAGGAGTTCACGAGGCGCTCCTAGACCACTTCTGCCTCCCGAGGTGAGGAGAGCCCGCGTGAGATAGGTTCTTGACCTTGAGACAGACGGAGGACTATCGTGAGTACACCGAGTTTGAATCCTTGGCCGATATGCACACACCATTGTAATGAGCATGGCGATGTGGTTCATAGATACGTGATGGGACTAGACCGTCACATGACATCGCTTGCTTAGAGTGGCTCTTCACCGTGGATGGATATTGCAGATGCGAGCATACGCACGAGGATCGAGGACAGAGAGCGCAGATCGCCTAGATTTGGGCCACCCAAGAGGCCGTGACATCGGGTTCTCGTGGCGCTGAGGCGGGCAGCCTCAAGAAGCAGTTAGGTCCACCTTCCACCAAAGACAGAGTGCTCCTTCACGCTTTTCCGGCGGGAGGTCCGATCGCCAGGTTATTCGAGCGTGCCGTGGCTCCAAGACGCCGTTTTCGCGAGGTAGAGACCAAGACCAATCGAGACCACCTACCTCTCGGCGTTCGATGCGTAGGTCTCATTCGGCGAGTGCCGTATGGGTTCGAGATTATGTTACTCTTGTGGCCAGCAGGTCATCCGAAGAAGGATTGTCCGCCCCAGCGGCGGAGCCTTACGGTTCAGCCAACGGGTGCATTCGGATCTTCATCGCCGATGGTTAGACGCCCGAGGCGTGGTACTTATGGGCCAGCAGCGCGGCAGGTCGTGGTAGGGGTTCCATTCTAGCGGTCCTCGAACCGCATCTATGCTATGTCCAATGACAGACCGTGAGGCGTCGCGGATGTCGCAGTACATTATTGGTTTCTTTGTGATGTATATGCTTTGATAGATCCAGTTCTACCTTGTCCTACATATCTCCTCATATTGCCGAGAATAGGATTGAGCCCGAGTCCATAAGACCGTTTGAGGTGGCTACGCCAGTAGGTGATTCAGTGGTAGCTGAGCGAGTGTATAAGGCTTGCCCTGTGACTATAGATAGCCATCAGACTCTAGCCGACTTGATAGAGTTGGATATGACAGACTTTGATGTGATTATGGGTATGGATTGGCTAGCATCTTGCTATGCCAACGTGGACTGTAGAGAGAGATTAGTTCGGTTCTTTCTACGAGCCGTTATCGAGTGGAAGGGAATCGCATCGCCGGTGGTAAGTTTATTTCTTACCTCAAGGCTAGGAAGATGGTGCGGAAAGGGTATATCTACCATATGGTTCGGGTATTCGACATCGAGGTGAGGTACCGACCTTGATCGATTCCGGCCGTTAGAGAGTTTCGGATGTATTCCCGCATGAGCTTCGCATCCTCCCGAAAGGGAGATTGAGTTTTGCATTGATTTGGCGCCAGATACTCGGCCGATATCTATTCCGCCATACAGGATGGCACCTGCCGAGCTGAAGGAGTTGAAGGACCAGCTGAAAGATTTGCTGGAGAAAGGCTTTATTAGGCCAAGTGTGTCTCCTTGGGGAGCACCAGTGTTATTTGTAAAGAAGAAGGATGGGACGCTGCGTATGTGTATTGATTACAGGCAGCTGAACAAGGTAACTATCAAGAATAGATATCCTCCCGTGATTGACGATTTGTTTGACCACTGAGTGGTGCAAAGTGTTTTTCCAAGATAGACTGCGTCCAGTTATCATCAGTACGAGTTAGAGAGGTAGATATCCCAAAGATCGCATTCGTGACCCGTATGGGCACTATGAGTTCGTGGTGATGTCTTTCGGGTTGACTCAACGCCCCGATATTCATGGATTTGATGAATAGGGTGTTCAGGCCATTCTTGGATATGTTCGTTATAGTTTTCATTGATGATATCTTGGTGTATTCGCGCACAGAGCGGGAGCATACAGATCATTTGAGGACGGTATTGGGAGTCCTCCGAGACCGGCAGTTGTATGCCAAGTTCTCGAAGTGCGAGTTCTGGCTGGCGTCAGTGGCTTTCTTAGGGCATGTTATCGGGGCCGATGGTATTCGGGTTGATACAGCAAAGATTGAAGCCAAGACTTGGCCTGCACCCACTACACGGAGAGTGCGCAGCTTGGGCCTCGAGTTATTATCGGCGGTTTGTAGAGAAGTTTGCTTCTATTTCAACACCTTTGACTAAGCTGACTCAGAAGGCAGCTATGTTCCGGTGGACGGATACTTGTGAGGAAAGTTTTCAGTTGCTAAAGGAGAAGTTGACGACCGCCCCAGTTCTTACTCTTCCAGAGGGCCTAGATGGATATGTGGTTTATTGTGACGCGTCAGGTGTCGGGCTTGGGTGCGTGCTGATGCAGCACGGCAGAGTTATAGCTTATGCATCTCGACAGCTTAGGAAGCATGAGAAGAACTATCCCACGCATGACTTGGAGTTGGCAGCAGTGATTCATGCCTTAAAGATCTGGAGACATTATTTATATGGAGTCCATGTGGACATTTACACAGACCACAAGAGTCTCCGACATCTTCACCGCAGGAGCTGAACTTGCGGCAGAGACGGTGGTTGGAGCTACTTAAGGATTACGATGTTGATATTCTATACCACCCAGGGAAGGCCAATGTGGTTGCAGATGCCCTTAGTCGCGGTCGATGGGTAGTCCTGCGATGTTCACCGCAGAAGAGGGATATGGTCCGAGAGTTACATCAGCTAGCAAGCCTTGGGGTTCGTTTGGTTGATTCTGTTAGTGACGGTATTCGGGTTATAGAGGTTGCCGAGTCTTTCATCGTCGAGGAGGTGAAGAGGCGACAGTATGAGGATCCGATTTTGGTACGGTACCGACGCAGCCTCCGGGAGAAGAGTCTATTTGCGTAGCGCTGATGGGTGCTAAGGTTCGAGGGCCGATGTGTTCCCGATGTGACAGACTTCGCCGAAGATTCTCGTGAGGCACAGTGCTCGTTATTCTATTCATCCGGGGTCGACTAAGATGTACCATGACCTCAGATGCGTGTATTGGTGGGACGGCCTAAAGAGGGACGTTGCGGAGTTCGTGGCACACGCGTGCGAATTGTCGCGAGTTAAGATTGAGCACGAAGCCGGTGGTCATTGCGAGCCATTGATATTCGACTTGGAAGTGGGAGGTGATAAATATGGATTTTATTATAGGCTACCTACCACTCGAGGAAGCATGATTCCATTTGGGTGATTGTCGACAGTCGATTTAAATCACCCATTTTCTTCCCATTAACGACGTTTCACCGAGGACTATGCCAGATTATATATTAGGGAGATTGTGAGACTGCACGGGGTCCCGGTGTCGATTATATCAGATAGAGGAGCCCAGTTCTCGGCTAACTTCTGGAGGTCCTTTCAAAAGGGATTAGGGACACAGGTGAGTCTCAGTACGGCGTTTCACCCTCAGACGGACGGACAGGCCGAGCGCACTATCCAGACACTCGAGGATATGCTGCGGGCTTGTGTTATTGATTTCAGGGGTAGCTGGGAGGAGCATGTGCCTCTTGTGGAGTTTGCTTACAACAATAGCTACCATTCCAAGATTCGATGGCGCCTTACGAGGCCTTATACGGAGAAAGTGCAGTCACCGATAGTTGGTTCGAGGTGGGAGAAGTCCATTAGTCGGGCGGACTTAGTTCACAGGTCGTGGATAAGGTAAAGCTTATCCAGAGCGGTTGTTGGCGGCTCGAGTGGCAGGTCGATGCATCATCATCGGCGACGACACTTGGAATTTGAGATAGATGATTGGGTTTTCCTAGGTATCGCCACGGCGGCGTGATGAGATTCGGAAAGAAAGGGAAGCTTAGCCCAAGGTACATTGGGCCGTATCAGATTGTCCGTAGGGTAGGCAAGGTTGCCTATGAGTTAGATCTTCCGTCCGATTTGGAGGCGGTGCATCCAGTTTTTCATGTGTCCATGTTGCGGAAATGTATTGGAGATCCATCTAGAGTGCACCCGGTTCAGGATGTCCAAGTAACAGAGGAGTTATCGTATGAGGAGAGTCCCATAGCGATACTCGATCGTCAGGTTAGACGACTTCGGACGAAAGACGTGGCTTCCGTCAAGGTCCTATGGCGGAACGAAAACAGGGAGGAAATGACGTGGGAAGCAGAGGATGACATGATGAAGAAGTATCCTCACTTATTCCCTATACCTCCAGGTAACCTACTTTCCTGCTTGTTAGTTTTGTTTTAGCATTTACGCTTCAGATGTCAGGCTCGCGAGCTTCTTTTTTACGAATGAATAGTTAAGAGGGTCTATGTCGATGTTGTGATTTGAGTAAGTTTAGAAGGAACATTCGACGAATGTTTCTAAGGGGAGAATGTTATACCTCGTAGTTCTGACCTACGATGGAAACGCATTTAAAGTATGTAAGACTTAAAATTTCCGGCGACGACGGGTCGTTCAGACGGTTTTAGTCAACTTTGAGGCGGGTTATGACCCGATACATTGAGAGTTCCTAAGTGTTTTAAAGGCCTAGGCGTAGTTCGTTGAGTCCGATTCCAACGCAACCAACCGCTCGGATAGGACGCCGAGTGAAAGTTACGAGTTACAAGTCAAGTTCGCAATCGGACAGAAATGCGTTTCGACTAAGCGGCGTGGTCGCGCGCGGATGTTCGTGAGAGGCTGCGGAGGTTTAGCCACACGCCGAGGCTGGCCGCGCCGAGGCGGGAAATTTGGGCGAAAAACTTAGAAAATCTGATTTTTGTTTTAAAGAGACCGTGGGAGGGTGACAAGTGTCCCCCCATCCGATTTTCTATCTGATGCAATATATTGACCAAGACTTGGACATTTTCTATCTTTCATCTTCTCTCTCTCTCTCAAATTGCTCCCCTTCTCTCTAAAAACCCTTAGAAAAATCTCAAAGTTAAGAACAAGAAAAGGAAGCTTGTAGCTAGCTTGTTGGCATTGTTGTGGTAGTGTTCTTGGCAAGGAAGCTAGCAATATTTGGGATAAGTTTTGGCTAAAACTTTAAGGTAACATTTCTTCCTTTAAACTTAGTTCTAGTGTTGCATGCTTAGAAAGCAAGATCTTGTGGTAGTAAAATAATGCACTTAGAGTCATCAGATGCAAGTAAATGTGGTTTGGATATGAAGAATGGGTTAAGAAGAAATTATGAGCATGTTGTAGCCTAAAACCACCTTAGAATTGTTAAGTGAATTGTTGTAAACCTATGGGGCAGAATTTTGGGTGTGAAATCCTTTGAATTGTTGGATTGAGTGAGCCTTAAAGGTGGTGTTTTTGATGATAAATTCGGCCTTGAGAAAGGTGGCAAAGTGAGTAGAAACAAAGGAAATGCTGCCCAATTTTCCTTAGAATTTAGTGACTTTGAACTTGGATTGTTCTACATTAAGATTAGAGGTTAATAAACGTATCATGACTATTATAGGTTGAAATATTACTTGTGTAGTTTGGACTTGGCAAGTGGATTGACCAAAAGGTATGTGAAGTTTTTCTATCTCTTGAGCATGAATAGATAAAACTATGTAGTACCAGTACATGATTTAGTATTCTTACTTGTTTTGAGTATAAAATGACTTGTTTCGTTTTAAGAATGTATAAGTCCCTTGGTTAAGGGAAAAGTATGATTTTACTAAAGTATAGAGTTAATATAACAACTTTATGGGAAGTTGGTTTATTAGCTTCATAAAAGGTTAATGAGAAGAGATTTACTCTAAGTAAGATAATTACATGAAGAGGCAATTTGATTTAAAGTCATCAATTGCCCAAAGACTTTTATCTATAAAGAAGAGTCACTTTTGAAAGAGACGAGGTATGTAGTACTTGGGTTAAATTCCCGGTTTTCTTTTATTTAAAGATATGGTGAAGTGCCTTAAATAAACTAAAATGAGAGAGTATATGAACAAGACTAAAAGAAGTTATGAGTTTGCTTAACTTATTTATGATATGATGACAGTTTGAGATAGGGTAAGAGTATGTCTGAGGGGCAAGCCCCAAGATCATCATACCACCTCCTTCAAGAAGAGTATGTCCGGCGGGCCACCAAGATCGCCATACCATCCGCCGGTGTAAGAGTATATCCGAGGCGCATCCAAGATCGTTATACCATCTGCACCAGTATAAGAGTATATCTGAGGGGCAAGCCCCAAGATCGTTATACCATCTGCTCCAGTGTAAGAGTATATCTGAGGTACAGCCCCAAGATCGTTATACCATCTGCTTCAGTGTAAGAGTATATCTGAGGGGCAGATCCAAGATCGTTATACCATCTGCACCAGTATAAGAGTATATCTGAGGGGCAAGCCCCAAGATCGTTATACCATCCGCCTCCAGCAAAGAGTATATCCGAGGTACAAGCCAAGATCGTTATACCATCTGCTTCAGGGTAAGAGTATATCTGAGGGGAAAGTCCCCAAGATCGTTATACCACCTGTTCCGTGGATTTGCTACCCATGATGCGAGGAATACCTCATGCGAGTCCTTATGGGCTTATGCGGGTGAAATAGTCCCATGCCGGCAGGTACCGATGCAGGAGTACTCACGCGGTCCACAGGACCCATGCGGGTGAAATAGTCCCAGGAGTAGGATGGTTTCTTTTTGATACTACGGGCGAGGTACCCTGTTTTGATCATGAGCCTCCTATTTTATGCAGTATTATATATGTATATATATACTTGTCACTCTCATTGTTAGTAAGGCACAGTAAAAGGTATTTTATTGTCTTCCATGACTCCAGCTTGCTTTTAGACTTATGATATCATATTACAGTATTTTCCCAGCTTTACATACTTGGTACATATTGTGTACTGACCCCCTTCCCCGGGGGCTGCGTTCATGCCGCAGGTAAGGGTAAGCAGATTGAGGATCCTCGTTCTTAGGATCACTATTCCGGTGTCAGAAGCTCCATTCCTCCGGAAGCTTATTTATTGGTATGGATATTTCCCTGATGCTATAGGTACTTTGTATATTCAGGGGGTATGGCGGGGCCTTGTCCCGCCACAGTTGTTATCTTTAGAGGTCTGTGGCCACCTATGTGTTTTGGGCTATAAGAACCAGTTGTACTATTATACTTTTGTTAAGTATGTTTATGGGGAAAGACTTTTACCGCCTGATGTTACTTTTTATGCGTATGTGTTGTGTATGTTCCGCTGCTATTCTCTGACATATACCTGACAGGGTACCCCGGTAGGGTACTAGTCGCGGCCCCGGGGTTGGGTCGTGACACTATCTTTCCCCTCTTTTGTTTTGAGAGCGTGAAGTGTATCATAATAGCAAGCACCCCCAAACTTAGGATTTTGCCTATTTCTTATTACTTTTTAATTGGGGTGCATCAATCTTGTTTGCTCTTTTTGTCTCTTTTTTAACACACTTTATTCCAACTATTTCACATGTTTACTTATGGTACAAGTATGGAAATATAGAGTGTCAAAGAAAAAGTTCAATTTTTAGGCTCAATGGGGCTGACTGGGGATATTTTTAAAGTCAAGGATAGAAAAGAGTGGTAAGAATTGACTAACAAAGAAACGCCTGAGTCATCTCCCTAAACATGCATATCCTAACTATTTCACCTCAAATAACAAGCAATCATAACACATAGGTTTTAATCATTTATCATGCACAATTCAAGCAAGAAACTCCAAATAGACAGATTTCATGAGTTTTTGCCATATTTAACCTAAGTGTTTAGATAGTTGCTTTTAATTCCATTACATTATTCCACCTTACTTCACTAGGTGTTTCTAGTAACTACAGCATGCATGATCTTTGACAGACACTTATGACTCAAAATAAAAAAAAAATTATGACTCAAAATATACACAAAACAATAAAAAAGACTCAAACATACTACAATAATAAGACACAAATAAGACACACCCCAAACTTAAATCACACATTGTCCCCAATGTGTGTAAGACTCAAAGACAATAAAAGAAACAAGACACATACAGACTTGGTTTAAAATGGTGGCGGTGGCGGTGGATAATGCATCGACCATTGGTTGAACAGGGAACTCATCTCGTCAAATTGCTGGTGCAACTGTTGTTGCCCCTGCATCAATTCTTGTTGCCCTTGTCTCAACTCTTGCTGTCCTTGTATCACTGTGTCAAAATGTTGCATCATCTTTCTCTGGTTCTGGAGCAACTGCTCCATCATAGGCACTGGAGGTTCTGATTCTGTGGTTGGCTGGTGGCTGCTCCCTGCCGCATATCGAGCCTCTATTTCAGGCTCATCTTCGTTCATGGCGGCCTCTGCTGCTGGTGCTCTTCTTCTTGCTGCTGGGGGGCTTGGGTCTGGAAAAGAGTGCACTATCCCATATGACACAGGCAGTTGGTTTCTCTCATTAGTATCAGTGGGTAGGATTGGGACCCCATTCATGTGGCATAAATTAGTGATAAATGAGCCATGTCCCAACCCACCTGTTGTTACCAACCTGCTGATTTCTTCAATAATTTGCACTATCTCTTTCCCCACATCAATCGTCTTCCCCGTCATGATTCCATATATCAATTTAATCCTATCTTCTGGCACTCTGGTGAAGTGCGTTGATGGGATCAGACGGCATCGACGAAATACACCAACCTCGTCGCTGTTGAACCGACACCGCCGCCTTCTTGACCCATTTCTCGAAATATCAAATGCAGCCCAGTAGTTTCATCAGGTTCGCGACGGCATCCCAGTTGATGCTGGTGGTGCTTCTCGACCATGTTCTGAAGTAGCTTCGATCATCACCCCTTTCTTCAACATCTGCTGTTTTTAGAGACACATTTATCACTTCTGCCGTCACAGGCATATATCTTCCCCTTACAAAGCATTTATTGTCCACCCTCTCCGGAAAGTTAGCATAGAATTCACGCACCATCGCTGTGTTCATTGGTGCTATCCTTTTCGGGTTTACAAATCTCTTCCACCCCATCATCTCAATCATTGCCCGAATGGGCTCATAGACATCCTCCTCCCCAAGTGACTCTCTTTGATAGTCCATTTCCCTTTCAGGGATTAAGGGCCTAGTACTAAGCTTTTTGTATCTTTCATAAGCTTGTTGGCTAACGAACCTAGTATCATCGTATTGCGGGGCTGATGTGGATGTGGAGGCTCTTATCTTTCTGGCAGACATGGTTAAATCACTCTTTGCAACATTTTCTTAGTATCACAAATGTTCTCCAACACTATCAAACAACAACTAGCAGCTACAACACTATCACCCCCAAACTCCAACTCCTGTACTACACAATACCCACACCCTCCTTGTGTACTCCTCATCTAAATTTCACAACCAATTTTTCAACACCCCAACGACTTCAACAATGCAACATTCCTCCAAACTACTACCTCATTTGACTACTGTAAAGCTTTCAAGAAAAGATGAAGATTACCTTTTTGACGGTGTTCTTCAAGGTTTTTTTGCTTCTAATGGTGATTTGAGGCACTGAGATGAAGTTTTGTTGGTTGAAATGGTTAAGGGTTTTAGGGACTTTAAGAGTTTTTGGTTGTGTTTGGGTTTGATTTATGGAAGATTTGTGGGTGAGGTTTGAATTTTTTTTGGTTTTTGTGGAGAAGAAATGTTAGGTTTTGGTTTGAATTTGGGGAAAATCGGGTTTTTGGGCGTTTTATTACTGATTTCAGCCGCGCTGAACTTATCGCACTTCTTCGGGACTTTTCGCGCCGCTCCGCCCGGAGCCGCGCTAAACTTGACAATTTTTTCGATTTTTCGCCGCGGCTTTAATCTTCGCCGCTCTTTTCGCGTCGCGCCTCGCTTCCCGGCGCCACAATTCGCTTTCTGGAAATCATGGCTATTCTTCAGTTTTTCGCCCTCCAATTTATTTGCCTACACCTGTCAATCACAACACAAACACTACCTCCGTGAGACCGTTCTTAATAAAAACTACTATATTAAAGTAAAATAAATCAAAATACCTTGGGTTGCCTCCCAAGTAGCGCTGTCTTTAACGTCTTTTAGCCGGACGCAAGTTCCTTAACTCAATAAGTGTGGGGTGGATTAACCCCACAACCAATCCATTTTCTCCACATTTTTCGTTTTCTTCTTCTTCTTCTCTTCTTAAAATTATCTTCAAGGGAAGGTTCAGGAACACATACCTGCTTTTGTGGAGGTTTGGCATCACATACATGCTTTTGTGGGCTCATCTCCCTTGGTTTGGCTTTTACTGGTTCACATGGGGTTTTGATGGTGCTGATTGCAAAGCACCTGCTCATGATTGGTGGATCAAAGATGTGTTTAAATACTTTAAACACCATTTATTCCTTCTCCACCCTCAACGTCAGCTCTCCTCTTTCTACATCGATCAGGGCTCTCCCTGTCGCCAGGAATGGTCTCCCCAATATGATAGGGATTTCTTCATCCTCTTCCATGTCAAGAATGAGGAAGTACGCAGGAAAAAAGAATTTTCCTACTTTAACAATCACGTCCTCAATCTTCCCTCTTGGGTGAACCACCGCCCCATCGCCAGTCACAGCTCACAGTGGTTGGTTTTGCCTCACCCAACTCCAACCGTTTAAATACTGACAAAGGCATCAAATTTATACTTGCCCCTAAGTCGCAAAGAGCCCTGTTGCATGTCACCCTGCCAACTGTGCAAGGTAGTGTAAAGCTCCCTGGGTCTTTTAGTTTAGGAGGCAACTTCTTCTGCAGGATGGCACTGCACTCCTCCGTTAGTGCTACCATCTCATACTCTGCTAGTTTCTTCTTCTTCCCCAAAATCTCCTTCATGAACTTGAAATAGGAGGGCATCTGCTCCAACGCCTCTATAAAGGGTATGTTGATATGCAGCTTTCTGAATGTCTCCAAAAATTTGGAGAATTGTTTATCAACCGCTTCCACTGCACTGTGGGAATGAGATCTTCTCAGTATACTCCTTCTCTGGAGTTTTCTCTACCACTGGGCGAGCTTCAACCACCTTCTCATTCTCTATTTCTTCCCTTTGTTCAACTACCACCGGAGGATCGCCGCTTCCAATCGCTTACCACTTCTCAACCGCATCGCTGGCATTGTTCCCTCGGATTTATCTCTGTGTTGCTTGGCAGTGTACCCTGTGGCCTGCTGTTCGATTGCTTTGCTAGTTGACCCACTTGTGTTTCCAAGTTCCTGAACGAGGATCTAGTTTCTGTCACGAACTGGGTTTGGGCGTTGGTGAGTGCCAACAAAGCTGCTCTCAGCTTATCTTGCTTTTCTGGCTGAACAGGTGCATTGAACTGTTGAGAGGGTGGGGCCTGAGTAAAGGGCTGCTGATTTTGGTGCTGCTGGTTTTGCATCGCCCCTATATTGATTCTCACGCTCGCCGGTCTCTCCATGAAAAATTTGGGTGATTCCTCCACCCTGGATTATATGTGTTGGAGTATGGGTTGTTTTGGGGCCTCTGATAGTTACCCACGTCTTGGCACTCTGCCTGCTCGATTGGCATATTATTAGGGTCAGCTGAAGGACATCTATCGAAAGTAGGTGGGCCTCCACATATTTCACAACTCTTAGGCATCTGCACTGCATTCATCGATACTGTATGTTGCTGCAGCTGTTTCGTCAAAAGGGCCACTTGGGCATTCAGGGCAGTGATGACATCTATCTCGTGAACTCCCACTGTTCTCCTACCACTCATTGGTCTATCTTCTGTAACATGGTTGTTGGTGGCCATATCTTCTAATAATTCGTGAGCTTCGCAGTCGCTTTCCTCATAAATGTCCCACCCACACAGATCTATAATTGTTCTCGTTGTTTCGCCACTCGTTATAGAAGATGTGGACCAAGTTCCACAACTCAATACAGTGGTGTGGGCACTTTCTCTGCAAATCCTTGAACCTCTCCCAAGCTTCGTATAATGACTCTCCATCTGCTTGGTAAAAATTATTCAGCTCCCCTCTCAATTTCACTACCTTGCACGGTGGAAAGAATTTGGCCAAAATTTTCTGTGCCAGCTCTTGCCATGTAAAAATCGAATCAGCTGGCAGGGAATTTAACCATACTTTTGCTCTATCCTCGAGGTGAAAGGAAAGAGCCTCAACTGACGCAAGATCATCAAGAACGCCGTTATATCTGAATGTTGCACATAGCTCCAAGAAATTAGCTATGTGCATATGTGGATCCTCTGATGGTAACCCTCCAAATTGCACTGTGTTTTGCACCATACTTAGAATCGTTGGTTTGATCTCAAAGTTGTTTGCTCCTATTGCAGGGAGTCTAATACATGTCTGTGCTCCGTTCACCCTCGGCAGCACGTAGTCTCCCAAGCTTCTTTCTGCCTGGACTTGAACTCTTTCCTCGACATCCATAGGTACTCGCCGAGGCATTCCTTGGTTAGGTTTATTTTCACCTAACCCCTCTCTCATCATATTGTTTTGACCGCCGTCCATCTCTATCAAGGTTGCAATTCGCTGGTTCCTTCTATTCTATTTACA
Source organism: Przewalskia tangutica (assembly GCA_029844215.1). Lineage (NCBI taxonomy): Eukaryota > Viridiplantae > Streptophyta > Magnoliopsida > Solanales > Solanaceae > Przewalskia > Przewalskia tangutica. Next base: position 93,428,709 of record CM056724.1, on the reverse strand, counting down.
GATTTTCTCAATCTCTGGATTGAAGGGGACAAAAGTGTATGCTCATCTCCTCCTTCGCATAAACTGAGCGCCTGAAACAGATCAAAAACAAACAAACGGATCACGGCACCCTGATTTTTACAAAAAATAAAAAAACGTAAAAATAAAGAAAAATAAAAACCAAATTAGAAATTAAAAATAGATAAAATTGATATTGAACTATGCCTAATCCCCGGCAACGGCGCCAAAAACTTGATGCGCGAAAAGATGCACACACTTTAACGCAAGTGCACGTTATCGTGACAAGTAATATAGTCTAGGTAAGACCGAATATCGTCCACAAGGATTAGTGTTCAAGTACCAAATATCTATCTTTTGTTATCTATTTGGTAACCGATATTTGATTTTGTTGATTATAACTAACAATTATAAATACTAATTAACTAAGTGTTTACTTCAGTAATGATGGAAATAGGGCTTCCAAGTCTCCTCAACTATCCGCTTATGTTACTTATTAATGCAATAAATTATGGTTCTTCTTCTTTTGGAGCTAACAGGTTTACTAATTCGTTTTATACTCCCGTTAAGACTATATAAACACTCAACCCCAGTAGCACTCCTTTCTACCTTTCGGTGATAAGGATGACTCTATAGGAAGATTAAGACCAAAAACCTAGTTAATCGTCACGCGCCATGCGTGAAATTAGGTGTTTAAACCTCTCATTAACGCTACACAAGTAATTGAGGTATTTTCATCTCCAATCCGACCTATGTCTACCCAACTTACAACATAGTCACAACCTCCTCCTTTCGAAGTTTGATTAGAAATCATATAAATAATGATAATTAGTGATCAATTAATTACCAAGCATTCAAAGCAATTATTGGGTAAATCTCAACAATAAGAACAACAACCATAAACATGCATCAATTCATAACATAAGGTTCAAGTGATTTGACATGGAAAACCCTATAATAGAATTAGTTCCTAGCCATTGATATGACAAGAACTAATTCAATATCCAACATAAAAACTGAAAGTAAAGTAAAGAAAAGAAAAGAAAATTACTAAGTTAAGGTCTCCAATCTTCAACTCCAAGAAGTCTTGTGTTTGTGCAAGAAAGGGAACCCTTGAAAACTGCCTAGGGTTCTCCTTTTATAGGCTCAAAACCGCCTCCAACTTTTCCCTTCAGTTCGCCCGTAAATCGCCTAAAACTCCGATTTTCCGCGTCGGCGCCAGCGACAGCCAAGCGCGCAGAATCTCTTGCTGCTCGTAATTAGCGCCGCGCTCGCACTCGCTGTTTAGAGGCGCGCGCGCCGCAACTTCGAGACCTTCGATATTGGGCGCCGGGCGCTGACTGTTGGCGGAGGCGGCGCTGGCTCGTGTCCGTGCCTGGTTCGCCACTTTCTCGTCTTTTAAGCTCTGGAACCTCCACTTTTGCCCTCTTTTAGATTCTTTTCCGCCAAATAGCCATTTTAACCAATTTGACTCAAAAGAAAGAAAATATATCCTAAGACGACACGTATTTGTACAAAAAGGGACAAAAGACTAACTAAAAACGACTCAAAAAGTGTATATAAAATACACCGATCAAGTCTCACAATCTCTCTGATATACAATCTAGCATAATCCTCGGCCGAATAAGTCGTCCTGACTGGAAGAAAGTGGGCTGATTTCGTCGATCGATGACAATAACCGGATGGAATCATGCTTCCTCTGAGTGTGAGGTAACCCTGTAATAAAGTCCATATTGATCACCTCCCACTTCCATGTCGGAATCTCTATCATCTGCAACAACCCACCAGGCTTCTGGTGCTCCACCTTGACCTGCTGACAATTCGGACACTGAGCAACAAACTATGCAACGTCCCTCTTCAAGCCGTCCCACCAATACATACATCTGAGGTCGTGGTACATCTTAGTCGACCCCGGATGAATAGAGTAACGAGCACTGTGTGCCTCCCCCAGAATCTGCTGACGAAGTCCTGCTACATCGGGAACACATAACCTGCCCTCAAATCTTAGCACCCCCTCAGGTGCTACCTCAAATAGACTCTTCTCCTCTCGAAGAGTCGTATCTCGATACCGTACTATAATCGGATCATCATACTGTCGCCTCTTCACCTCCTCGACGATGGACAACTCGGCAACCTCTCGAACCCGAACCCCACTACTATCAGAACCAACCAAACGAACTCCAAGACTCGCTAGCTGATGTAACTCGCGGACCATGCCCCTTCTCTGCAGGCGCACATCGGCGCACTACCCATCGATCTGCGACTAAGGGCATCTGCAACTACATTGGCCTTCCCTGGGTGGTATAGGATATCGACATCATAATCCTTAAGTAGCTCTAACCACCGTCTCTGCCGCAAGTTCAGCTCCCTCTGGCTGAAGATATACTGGAGGCTCTTGTGGTCTGTGTAAATATCCACATGAACTCCATATAAATAATGTCTCCAGATCTTCAAGGCATGAATCACTGCTGCCAACTCTAAGTCATGTGTGGGGTAGTTCTTCTCATGCTTCTTGAGCTGTCGAGATGCGTAAGCTATAACCTTACCGTGCTGCATCAGCACACACCCAAGCCCGACCCCCGACGCATCACAATATACCACATATCCGTCTAAACCCTCAGGAAGAGTAAGAACTGGGGCGGTCGTCAATTTCTCCTTCAGTAACAGGAAGCTCTCCTCACAAGCATCCGTCCACTGGAACATAGCTGCTTTCTGGGTCAGCCTAGTCAAAGGTGCTGAAATGGAAGCAAACTTCTCCACAAACCTCCGATAATAACCCGCAAGGCCCAAAAAGCTGCGCACCTCCGTCGGTGTAGTGGGTCTAGGCCAAGTCTTGACTGCCTCAATCTTTGTTGTATCAACCCGAATACCATCGGCCCCGATAACATGCCCTAAGAAAGCCACTGAAGCCAACCAAAACTCGCATTTTGAGAACTTGGCATACAACTGCCGGTCCTGGAGGACTCCCAGTACCGCCCTCAAATGATCTGCATGCTCCTGCTCTGTGCGCGAATAAACCAGGATATCATCAATGAATACTATAACAAACGTATCCAAAAATGGCTTGAACACCCGGTTCATCAAATCCATGAATACTGCTGGAGCGTTGGTCAAACCGAAAGACATCACCCTGAACTCATAGTGCCCATACCGGTCGAAATGCGATCTTTGGGATATCGCCTCTCTAACTCGCACTGATGATAACCGGACGCAGTCTATCTTGAAGAAACACCTCGCACACCTGCAATGGTCAAACAAATCATCAATCACGGGAGGGTATCTGCTTGATGATTACCTTATTCACCGCAGTAATCAACGCACATACGCAGCGTCCCATCCTTCTTCTTTACAAATAAAACCGGCGCTCCCCAGGGAGAAACACTAGGTCTGATAAAACCTTTTTCCAGAAAATCCCTCAGCTGGTCCTTCAACTCCCTCAACTCAGAAGGTGCCATCCTGTATGGTGGAATAGATATAGGTCGAGTGTCTGGCGACATATCAATGCAAAACTCAATCTCCCTCTCAGGAGGGATACCCGGGAGATCGTCTGGGAATACGTCTGGAAACTCTCTAACAATCGGAACTGACTGAAGGTCTGGTATCTCAGCCTCAGTATTGAATACCCGAATAATATGGTAGATATACCCCTTCTGCACCATCTTCCTAGCCTTGAGGTAAGAAATAAACCTACCCCTCGGCGACGCAGTATTCCCCTCCCACTCGATAACCGGCTCCCCAGGAAACTGGAACCGTACCAATCTCTCTCTACAGTCCACATTGGCATAGCAAGACGCTAGTCAATCCATACCCATAATCACATCAAAGTCCGTCATATCCAACTCTATCAAGTCGGCTAGGGTCTGACGATTGTATATAGTCACTGGGCAAGCCTTATATACTCGCTCAGCTACCACCGAATCACCTACTGGCGTAGCCACCTCAAAAAGTTTTATGGACTCAGGCTCTATCTCTATTCTACCAGCAATATGAGGAGATATATAGGACAAGGTAGAACCTGGATCTATCAAAGCATATACGTCACAACTAGGGATGTCAATGGGGCGGGGCGGGGGCGGGGAAGGGTACCCCATACCCGTACCCGCCACCTAAAACCCACCCCCATCTCCGCCCCACCACCCATCACGGATAGTAATTCCTCCACCCGCCCCCGCCCCATCTATCCCGGGCGGGTACCCACTTACCCGGCGGGTACCCACCTAAATAAGTTGAATGAAACATAGAATTTTGTTTTTTTTAGTAGTGAATCTCTAACATCTATGAACCTAAGTAGCTAGTTTAAAGATACTATGTAGTATCTTGAAGATATAGAGAGTATCTCATGATCAAAAGTTAATCCAAAAAATATTTATTTCATTTGCATGAACTGATCATGATAACACCCTGAAAAACACTTTTAGAATTATCTGTGAAATAGTATAACTATACGAGGAAGAAACACAAAAAAAGGTTATGATTATTACTAAATCTTGATTGGAGGGAAGGAAAAATCGGACCATGTGGAGATTAAAGGCGATAATACAAAGGGTAAATATACAAAAGTATAAGATGGCATGAGCAAATCAAATCTCATGGTGTACATATTCGAACTCATGAATCTTGTTCTTGAAGACAACTGGAATAGCAACCCGGTGACAATAATATGAATAATCCCACCGCTATTATCGATGGCGCCAATCTGCTCCCATTTTTATGCAACACGTCTTGTTATACTTTATATCTCTACTTGTTGGTACTTTGTAAATAAGTGGTATAGAGAGATTTTTGTAAGGCAAATATAGTGAGTTTTACTTCGGAGAAGGAGAAAGGATGCTAAACTTGAGAGTGAAATGCACGTATGGTATTAAAAGGAAGAAAGGCGGTGCAGGCGGTGCAGTGCAGTGCGGAGTAGCGGGGCGGGGCGGGTACAGTGCGGGTCTTATATGAAATCCACCTCCGCCCCACTACCCATGGCGGGTAGCACTTTTGATACCCATACCCGCCCCACCACCCACCAAACCATCCTCCATACCCGCCCCAACTGGAGCGGGTGCGGGGCGGTACCCGCATTTACCCGCCCCACTGACATCCCTAGTCACAACATGAAACCAATAATGTACCTGTGACGACATCCGGTGACGCCTCTTGGTCCTGACGGCTGGACATGACATAAATGCAGTTCTGAGAACCGCTGGAACTAGGACCCTTGCCACGATCTTTGCCGCGACCTGCTGGCCCATAAGCACCCTGCCCTCCGGGGCGAGTAACCGTAGGAGATGAAGACCCGGCGAATGACCCTGTAGGCTGAACCCTACCATCTGCGCTGCCTCTGGTCGGACAGTCCCTCGAAATATGACCCTGCTGGCCACAAGTGTAACAAGGCCCCACAATATTACCACAACTCCCGAAATGGGATCTACCACATCGGCTCCACCGAGAGGGGGGTGGTCTCGATCGGGTAGCATCCCTGGAAGCCCGAAGCCCTGGGAAAAAGAGAAAAAAGAGGATGAAGTCACCATCAATATATATTATCAATGAAAAGAAGTACCGGCGTTGCCCGATAAGAATGTACGAAATAGACACGGGACTGTCCAATGTCATCCAGAATTTGAGTATCTTTTGCTATTTCAAGTGCATTCCAGCCTAAATGAGGTACTCTGATCCCCTTAGAAGAGTCAAAACGTCCAACTACTCCAAGAATCAAACCAAGACCCTTTACTGAAAACATGTTGAATAGTCAGTTTCTCGAATGAAGGAGCTATATGCTAAAACAATGTATGAAATTGCAGGCAATTTAAATAAATATATACTGTTGGAGACTAAATATAACTTGAATTTGGAAGAAGGATTATGCAATGGAAATTGACATCCAAATTACTTGCAACTGGAAAAGTGATACCAGAGGACTCAATGTATAACATCAATAAGGTAACAATGTGAAGTTGGTGGATGGCTCAACTTCATTTCATTTCATAGATAAATTCTTATTGCTACAACTGCAAGCATTGGATTATCATCCATGATAATATATTTCAAAATATACAACCATTTTGAATGCAGAAATGATCCTGTTCATTATTGGCAAATTGCAACATACATTAATCTCATAGTCCAAAAGTAAAGCATCTTGCTCCATGAGGTATATACAGTTAGATAAAAGTGATTTTACTAGAACTCAATTGATAAATGTCTAAAGCCATAAATAAATTTGATGTAGTGTGTGACCTGGTCCATTTTCTTCAATTGACTCAAAAAGTAGCTGCAGCCCAAGACAAATGCCTAGGAATGGGTGATCTTGCTCACTGTAAGTACAAAGTGCTTCAGCCATTCTGCAGAACAATTTTCCCATAATTTTCATAGAAGCCAGAAGAAAACTTAATTTATATACCAGAACAACAAAAACATACCCAGTGTAATCCTACAAGTGGGGTCTGAGGAGGGTGGTGTATAGGCATACCTTAATTTATATGGAGCGAGGAAAATAAAACACGAAGACCGAAATAGAGATGCACGAACTCTCTGTAGACATGTTCGTATCTTTGCAACAATTTAACCAATATAAATTAGTACAGTGTATTTTTAACTGGTTTTTCAAATATTTTGTTTGTGTGCCTCTATTAGTATTGTCTGGCGGAATAAGTCTTGCAGTAAATATTAAATATTAAATATTAAATACCGGTTGATTACTCTCAAACAAATACACGGCTTATCTTTAGCATAGATATGGATCGAGAGGTTGTATTATCTCAGGCGCCGCGACCCTAAATGGGAGGCGCCGCGGCCCTGGGTCCCAACAGTCGCGGTCCTTAGTCCATTTTTGCCTCGTTTAAATCCGAAATTAAATCTCGACTTAACTAAATGATCATTATTCTTTTCAATGTCTCGATCATAAATCGAATATTTATATTCTCTCTGATTACATCCTTGAATCGACGGAACAATTGACTTAGTGTTACCCTACAAGACTTCACATATCGACACTAATTACATTAGGGTCTACACGTAACTCCTAGACGGCGCCGGAAGACAAACTCAATATGTGAAGTATAGTTACACGAAACCTGTTAACTGAACCTCTATGTGGGAAGATAAAATCCTTTCATTCACGACACACTCGATTAAGCTTAGGATCTGCCAAGTGTCTATCCCAATGGCTTGATCATCATATCTCATCTATATTAGCTGAAAATAAGACTATATCATAAATATGTCTAATACATTGGCCAATGACTTAGTCAGTCTAATACCACATGAGAATCTGAGTATTCTCTCGAAGATACATTAGAGGAATGAATCATAATCTTGGCTCAACTACCACTTTTAATCTACGTCGCAATATACCCAATACAAGCCGCGTCTCAACCTATAAGGCATTTGAGCTTAGGACAAGATCAAAGTACATTACTCTGTAAAGAAGGCGCGTATCGACCTCAAGTCTAAGGACTTCTATCTCTCACACGCTGATGACACTCTAACAAACAGTACATCAGCAGGGTATATCAATACTTCCAAAAGTATCCATGTGTCCATCACAAGTTTCCATAACTCGTAGCATGTGAGACATACTACATCCCCTAAGGATATGATGCAGACCACATGTCGACGTATCACATATCATTGATATCCCATTTTCAATGATCATTAGTCGAGACAATTTTAAGAGTTACGTTATAATATTAATCTCTCACGTTATTAATAACCACGTAACCTCTAATGATGCATTTATAGAATATTATAAACAATCAACTAATAATTCAATAACTGCAAATGCCATAATATTAATCTCCATTAATATAAATATGAATATGTATAAAGTACATTTGTCCTAATACAGATTGTCTCTAGGACATAAATATACTTTCAAATCTCCCACTTGGCCTAGAGCCAATCACCAACATATCTAATACACATGTTCTCAAAATGACCATTATGCTTAACTAAGCTTAATGGTTTAGTAAATGGGTCTGCTAGATTATTGTCTATGGGAACATAATCTAATATAATATCTTCAGTCTCCACCATCTCCCTGAGTATGTGGTACTTCTTTGGTACATGTTTGTTTCTGTTTGCTGATCTTGGTTCCTTTGCCTGTGTAATTGCACCAGTGTTGTTACAATAAATGGTTATTGGAAAACTAGCACTTGGAACTACCCCTAGTTCCTTCAGGAATTCAGAAATCGCGACAAACTCTTTACCAGCTTCCGATCCAGCAATGTACTCAGCTTCAGTTGTCGAATCAGCAGTTGTAGCTTGTTTGGAACTCTTCCAGCTCACTGTTTCACCATTGAAAATGAACGTGTAACTAGACTAAGATTTGAAGTCATCAATATCTGTCTGGAAGCTAGCATCAGTGTATCCAGTAACAACTAGCTTTTCGTCTTCACCATAAACCAAGAAGTAATCTTTAGTACGTCTGAGATACTTAAGAATACCTTTGACTGTCTTCCAGTGTTCATCACCAGGATTCTGCTGGAACTTGCAAGTCATACTAAATGCAAAGGCCACATTTTGCCTAGTACAAGTCATGACATACATGATTTATCCTATAGTTGAAGCATATGGGATCCTCTTCATGCGCTCAAGTACTACAACACTAGAAGGGCAATCCTTCTTAGATAACTTGATGCCTTGACCTATTGAAAGACCGCCCTTCTTGGAATTTTCCATAGAAAGACGTCTAAGCACTTTGTCTATGTAGACCGACTGTGACAGCCCCAACAATTTATTAGGTCTATCTCTATAGATCTTAATTCCTAGAATGTAGCAGGATTCACCTAAGTCCTTCATCATGAAGGTATTGGACAACCACTCCTTGACTGACTGCATGAGAGTCTTATTGTCTCTCATTATTAATATGTCATCAACATATATAACAATGAAGACAATACCTTCATCCTTGCGTTTGCTATAAACACAAGGATCTTCTTTGCTTCTAACGAAATCAAATGACTTGATAACATTGTCAAAGCAAATGTTCCAACTCCTCGAGGCTTACTTAAGTCCATAAATGGACTTCTGTAGCTTGCACACATGATTTGGTTTGGACTCTGATGAAAAACCATCGGTTTGTTTCATATACACTTCGTCAATTAGATTACCATTGAGGAAACCCGTTTTGACGTCCATCAGCCAAATGTCATAATCATAATATGTAGCTATCGCAAGCAAAATCCGAATGGACTTAATCTTAGCAACATGTGAAAAGGTTTCATCATAATCGACACCAGGCAGCTGATTATAACATTTAGCCACTAGTCTAGCTTTATAAGTATGTATCTTGTCAAATGCATCAATCTTCTCCTTGAAGACTCATTTGCATCCTATGGGTTTAACCCTACTTGGCAAACCAATCAAGTTCCACACTTGATTGATGTATATGGATTCCATTTCGAATTTTATAGCTTCTTGCTATCTCTTCGAATCAATGTCCATCATTGCTTCGATGTAGGTTGTAGGCTCATCATCATCGGATATATCTATTTCATTATATGTTTCCACAAGTAGATTTAGTCTTTCTGGAGAATGATAAGTTCTTTTAGACCTACAGAGTTGATCGTTTTGCAGTTCAGTTCTAGGTTTGTTATGATTGTGAGAAGGTTCTTGTGTGTTGGTTGATCCACCAACTCGAGAGCTTTCAGGAATATCATTTTCATGTCTTTTCTGAATGGGAGGAGGTGCAATTATTGCACTTGCTTCCAAGGCCTGTGTAGGAGGATCTTGCATTTCTGCATCATTCCTCGCAACACTCCCACTAGCCGAAGGGCGTACTGTAAGTACCCAATCTTCGCCAAACGCTCTCATTGAATTCTTGCCTTGATCATTCAGCAAGGATTCAACCTCTATGTTATTTTGTTGTTCTTGAATTTCTTCAAGTTCTATCTTTGTGCAACTCTCTTCCTTATAGATATATTCTTCTTCAAGGAAGGTTACGTTCCTAGAAAAAATGATCTTATGTTCACTAGGAAGATAGAAATAGTATCCCTTAGTTTCATTTGGATACCTCATGAAGTAACATTTCTCACTCTTGGATTCCAACTTATCAGTGAGCATCTTCTTGACATATGTAGGGCACCCTCGCGTCTTTTCAACTGATTTGGAAGGAACCCTATTTAGAACATATATCGAGGTTTGTATAGCATATCCCCAAAGGTATGTTGGTAGAGCTGAGAAACTTATCATGGATCGAACCATATCTAGTAGGGTTCGGTTTCTCCTCTCGGCAACACCATTCATTAGTGGTGTTCCAGGAGGTGTCCATTCTGAATGAACACAGTGTAGCTTCAAGTAATATAGAAATTCTTTACTTAAGTATTCACCCCCTCGATCAGATCGAAGAGTCTTGATACTCTTTGCGAGTTGTTTCTCCACTTCACACTTGTACTCCTTGAACTTTTTGAAAGCCTCAGATTTATGTTTCATAAGATACACATATACATACCTTGTCAAGTAGTCTATAAAAGTGATGAAGTAAGGGAAACCTCCTCTAGCTTGAGTCGGAAATGGTCCACATACGTCAGTATGTACCAACTCAAGCCCCTCCTTGGCTCATACCCCTTTTCAGAAAGAGGCTTATTGGTCATCTTACCTTTCAAACATGATTCACAGTTACCATAAGATTCTAAGTCAAATGGTTCGAGGTAGTCAAGTTTCCTTAACCTTTCTATCCTTGTTTGATTGATATGACCAAGTCTGCAATGCCACATATAGGTAGATTTTTTTAAACTTATTTTAGCTCATTTTTTTTGTACATTGGAAATTTCTTTTATTTCAATGACGTACATACCTTATCTACTAGAGGAAGATGCATCTGGTGCTTTTCCTCCTAGTGCAGTGCAGTCCTTTCTTCCAATGCCCTTTCCTATTACAGTTGAGGCATACATCCTTGGCCGGAATCACCTTTTCTTCTTCACACCTCTCTTTGATTTCATTGCTGAGGGCGCATCGATAGCTTTACCCTTCTTCTTCTGTCATTCCTTACCTTTGGCTTGATCCGGCTAGAGAAGCTCACCATGAGCACAACTTTGCTCTTGGAATTTGAAGATTCAAAGGTCTTTAGGATAGTATGCAGCTCCGACAGACTCACCTTAGTTCTGTTCATTATGTAGTTAACAATGAAGTTTTCGAATAAACGAGGTAGTGAGTTCAGGATGAGGATGGAAGCGATGTTACTCTGCAGCTTTACACCAATCGAGGCCAACCTTTCTATCAGCCCTATATTCAACACATGCTGAGACACTTGTATCCCTTCGCTTAGCTTACCCTTGAAGAGTTCTATTAACATATCATATTCCATTGTCTGGGACTGCGAGTCATAGAGATTCTTCTAATCTTCGAGCATCTCGTTAGGGCCCATGTTCTCATACTGTCTCTGTAGTTCTACTGACATGGAAAACAACATGACGCATTGTGCATAAGTGGCTTCATCTAGGTGTTTTTGGTAGGATGCCTTATCAAATGAGGCATATTCCCTAGAATCTTCGGCACACACTATGGGGAATACTCTGTCTAACATATATTCTATCTTTTCTTGCCTTAGGACAATTCTCAGATTTCTAAGTCAGTCTAGATAGTTTGGTCCGGTGAGTTGTTCATTTTCAATGATAGGCTCGACATTTTGATAATCCGAAGAATTTAGATAGATGGTAAAATACAATCAAAATTTATTTCCCTATTATACACATTCATTTTAACCTAATTTTACATGGCCTTTTATTTAATTAGCTCTCACTATTTTAGCATACTTCTACGACCCCAAGGTAGAATACGGACCTAAAATTATTTTAAGGTCATAATGGGCCAAGATCCAAACCTATGTTATATCTGCGTTTGCTTTGACTAATAACTTCAATAACAGATTTTGGTAGGTCTTAAATCAACTGCAAAGCTTATTTGCAACTCTTAGTTGATCAGTCCGACACTTTGGCGCCAATATTTGTCTAAGCAAGTCAATCCCATTACACGACTGCGCTTATGTATCTAAGTAAACTTGGCCTTTGCGAGCAAACACTTTGGTGTAAATACCCACAAAACTTTCTCATCTACTTTTACATTTAACACATCTATGAAAGAATCTGAGTCCTCGTAGACTTAGAGCAAATGCTTTGGCATAAATACTCGTATCGCCGAAAAGGATGTTACACTCTAACAATTATAATAGACGACACATTTTAATTTTAGACTTGTATTCAAAGGTTGGGGAGCATTTTCAGTTTTGGGGGATTTCAGCAAAGATCAACATACATGTCATATTTCATATGACATCCTATCATGCAATTTTTAAAACACATTTAGATGGGAAACCATCAATCCAATAGGCATGATATAAGATGGTTTTAATCAACTACTGGGCGCCGCCTACCCAGATAGTTATATCGGTCATTACGTAAATCAATTACTGGGTGCCGCCTACCCAGACATGTATAACGAATACTATGTTAATAATTAAATGCTTGCATTTAAAAATACTTAGCACATTCGTAAATTATTCAATAATATATAATAAATGATAATCATGGATTTATTTGTCTAAACCCAATTTTTTTTATAAAACACCGTCAGCGTCGTGACCCTAATGGTTGGCGCCGCGGGGCCTCGGAGGCAGTAACCAAAAAAATTAATTTTAAGCTTCGGGATGAACAACGCAGCGACGCTCCAGAACAGAGCCGCGATGCCTATGAAACCCTAGGCAACGTCGCGGTTCCTCGATCCCAGAAATGCAAAATCAGATTTCGAAGCCACAAACCGGTTCGTGATCGATTTCAATTCATCCTTGTTCCCCTTCATCATCAAACAATACGTTCATCGACTATTATCCAATCCTTTCTCGTTCTTCGTCTCAATGCACCATGTCCATAATGAACCGGTTACGCACGTTGACTTAGAAGAGTTAGATTGAAATAACTTTCTCGATTACATCATTGTTTCATAGATCCAGAGACATGGATTATGCTTTCTTAAGGTTCAAGGTTTTAAAGCTTCTAAAAGACAAAAAATAGATTTAAATAAATCCTAACCCATATTATCATTAATAAATATTATATAATCACACAAAATAGTTCAGGCTCTAGTTCCACAGTGTGGTTTTGCCGAGTTCGTACACGTAGCGAAATTTGAAAAATTATGTTTCAAACCCGACAGACGGTCAAACAGATGGATGATTATGTAATGATAAACACATAGAAACTGTAATGCATCGATAGAACACTTACAATTTGAAAAATCTGGAATCTTCTAGTTTGTAAGCCGAGGGTGAGCACGCAACTGTTCCTCGATTTGCAAGTCAAAACTCCAATGTAATTACTCTTTCGAAAATCTAGGAAATCCGACAGAGTTTCAACAGAGAATAATTCTAGTGAATTAGGTGTATTAAAATAATGATGGAACCCTTTATTTATAGCTGTAAAATCAGTTAGGATTTCCCACGTGGGCCAGGCCCAGAAACCGAGGCAAACTTGGGTCAGACGGATCCACTAGTCAGCAGGCGCTGCGACCCTAAATGGGAGGCGCCGCGACCCTGGGTCCCAAGATCCGCGACCCTTAGTCCATTTTTACCTCGTTTTTATTTTAATTAAATACGAAATTCAATCTCGACTTAATTAAATGATCATTATTCTTTTCAATGTCTCGATCATAAATCGAACATTTATATTCTCTCTGATTACATTCTTGAATCGACGGAATAATTGACTTAGTGTTACCCTACATGCCTTCACATCTCGACACTGATTGCATTAGGGTCTACACGGAACTCCTAGATGGCGCCGGAAGACGAACTCAATATGTGAAGTATAGTTACACGGAACCTATTAGTTGAACCTCTATGTGGGAAGATAAAATCATTTCATTCACGACACACTCGATTAAGCTTAGGATCTGCCAAGTGTCTATCCCAATGGCTTGATCATCATATCTCATCTATATTAGCTGACAACAAGACCATATCATAGATATGTCTACTACATTGGCCAATGACTTAGTCAGCCTAATACCACATGAGAATTTGAGTGTTCTCTCGAAGATACATTAGAGGAATGAATCCTAATCTTGGCTCAACTACCACTTTTAATCTACGTTGCAATATACCCAATACAAGCCGTGTCTCAACCTATAAGACATTTGAGCTTAGGACAGGATCAAAGTACATTACTCTGTCAACAAGGCACGTATCGACCTCAAGTCTAAGGACTTCTATCTCTCACACGCTGATGACACTCTAGACATATATAACAAACAATACATCATCAGGGTATATCAATACTTCCAAAAGTATCCATGTGTCTTTCACGAGTTGCCATAACTCGTAGCAGGTGAGACATACTACATCCCCTAAGGATATGATGCAGACCACATGTCGACGTATCACATATCATCGATATCCCATTTTCGATGATCATTAGTCTAGACAATTTTAAGAGTTACGTTATAATATTAATCTCTCATGTCGCATTATAGAATATTATAAACAATCAACTAATAATTCAATAACTGCAAATGCTATAATATTAATCTCCATTAATATAAATATGAATGTGTATAAAGTACATTTGTACTAATACATATTATATCTAGGACATAAATATATTTTCAATTTTGAGGGTCAAAAGGCTCTGGAAAATGTTGTCCAAGTATTTTTCTTCCAAAGATTCTGTAAAATATTTTTTAAGAAAGAAAAGTATATTCACAAGTATAATATCTAAACAACTTTTTTTTCCTGAAAAGTTTGCATCTTCACGCCTACGGATAGAAACAAAAGTAGTTCATTATTAGAAGAATAACATGGAATATAAAAATGGAGGAATATAGTCACTTAGTCAGAGTGCAAATGGACAGAAAAGTTGGAGTATGACATTTCAAGAGGGAATAATCGTAGGCTCATTACATAAACTAGTGAAGTCCCTGCTCAAGTTGGGGCATTAATTTGAGTTTCCTCAAGAATCACCGCAAGAAAAAGATCTACGGTAACGATTAAAAACTGTTATCGGAGAAGATGGATGATGATTTTTGTAAGTGTCATTGTAGCCGGTGTCACGAATAGATGACGGTTTAAATAACTGTAACATAATATGTGACGGGCATAAGCTGTTACAGATTTGCTCGTTAACTTTGACTATTTCCCGAATATTTAAAAAAATTGACGGTAAAATATTTGAATTACATAAAAAATTTAAATAAATTTTAATTTTAATATAAAATAATTGCGGGAAAATTGATTTTGGCGCATTTTTATTTAATAATTAATTTAATCAAATCATTTTAATACACAATATTAAAACATTTACGAATTGTTTTACAAAATAAAATGTTCTCAAAACAAAAGAAATGCATGGTCTCGGCCAAGACCAATAAGAAGGTCGAAATACAATGTCTTCTTGAACCTTCCGTTTCCGATTTCATTGTTCGACCATTTTCCGATGTGTTTTTTTCAACAGCAGCAGCAAGCACAAACATCAACAAGTACAAACTGCAACAAACACATCCTTCATCTCCTTGGCATAATGATTTCTTAGTTGATTGCACTTTTTATCATATAATTTTCAAGTGCTATCTCCAGCCTGAAGGTAAGTCTAGATGTAAGAAATTAAGCCAAAATGAACAGTGAAGAGAGAAATAATGACAGGACTTGACAACTTAATATATTTGTGGATTTGACATATCTAGCAGTTGAAGACATGACGCGAAATTGAATCATTATTTTAACCATGTGTAATGTCTCCCTAATAGCAGCCCGATTAGATAGATATCATTGGACGTCCTGTAGCTATTTAATACTATTTAATAACATTCTAAGTTCTGTACTATTATTATAGTACCATCTTGGCACCAGTGACTTCACAAGTCCAGGGTCAAACACTGATTGTTACTATTTTAGGGGTCACATGAGACTGATACGGGGTCAAGTACTTGCACATATTGACAACATATATCAACTTATGAACAAACAGACAAAGAATCCCCAAGTCCCATGAAAACCAAGTGATGAGCATACCCAAGATCTCAAAATATAATTAGCCTTCCATATTTATGTGAATTCTTCTTCAAATTTGACAAGAATACTGATAGCTAGATACCTATGCAGATTTAGATTGACTTCAATCAGGAAATTAAATTGTATTGCTGGAATGACAGGTGAGACTTCATAGTGTTCATATATGACAAAAAGATAGTAGGCTTGGCCAATATTAATATACCTTAACCTCTTCAAACAACTTCTTCTCCCAAGCATATAATCTTCATAGTGTCAACAAATGACTCCCATAACCCATTCCACCATAGTCATCAAATAGACCATTCTTGAATTCTGTCAATGTGGAAGAACTTTTGAAACTAGACGCTACAAGACTCTTGTATGATGGAGAACGAGATGCAGGAGACTTCCAAGTAATAGTTGGAATAATTTTCGTTGAGTTGTCTGCATACACAGACATAATTGAACAAATTCATAAAACAATGAAATAGAGACCCTTGAACTTGAAAATTTCAAGCATCTCTAGAAACCAGAACTAGGTAATATGTATAATTAAGCAATTTAACTCTCATTAGGTAAGACCAACTGCAACATCTCTTTCTTAACATGAAATATTAACGAAACCTAAAAACAATCAAAGAGGGCCATAAAGCTATATTATCACTTAAATAATATAAAAACACAAAAAAATTCAAATCAACAGACCAAGGGTTGTAATTCGTCAATGTACAGAAGCAAATGAAATTGTCACGACCCGACCTCGGGCCCGTGAATGGTGCCTTACCCCGGGCACCCTAGTGATACAACATCAGAGAAAAACCAGTGGAAGTAAACTCATAAACATGAAACAACATAAAATAAGAAACATGCTAACCAAACGGTCACCTTTCTGTATATACATGACAACAACTGAACAGTTACATCCTTTACCAAACCCAATTTACAACAGGACTACAGACCTCTAAGAGTTTGTAACAACTATGACGGGACAGAGCCCCGTCATACCCCTGAATGTACATGAATCTACAATGACAGGAAATCATACCAAAATATAAGCCTCCGGATAAACGGGGCTTCCCAAAAGCAGAACGGTGATCCTATGAGCGAGGATCAACAACCGATGTACCTCTACCTGCGGCATGAACGCAGCCCGGGCGAGGTCAAGATAACAGGTACCAAGTATGTGAAACTGAAAATACTGTAATGAAATCATAACATTTCCAAACCAAATCCACATATATGTATGAAAAACCAATTAACCGCACATAGTGCCACAACATAAATAAGAGCAAACAGGTGTAACGCAACCGGTCTTTTCTAGGCTGCTAATGATCGAAGCAGGGCCACTCGCCCATAGTATCATTGTGCGAGCCTAATCCTGGACTTCCGTAGTCCGCATAGGCCACCTGGGCCCGCATGAGGTACTCCTCGTGACGGTAGCTAACCCGCGACATTTCCCTGGACTCCCGTAGTCCGCATGGCCACTTGGACCGCATGAGGTATTCCTCGCATCGACGTAACACACCCGGAGTGATTCCTGGACTACCGTAGCCCACATAGGTCACATGGACCCGCATGGGGTATTCCTCGCATCGGGGGTAGCTAACCCGCGACAACATAACAAGTCGGGGGGGGGGGGGGGGGTATGTGATATAACACAAGTGCAACCGGCTTATCGTAAACAACATAAGCACAACGAGAGAAACCCCTTACCACAACAAATCTCAAGACACTAACGCCCGTAGTATCATAACATGTTTACTTAACAACCCAACTTACGACACATTCAGAAATCGTTGCAAGGCTTCTATAAACAAGTAAGTAAACCATTCTTTTTATCTTCCTTAAGTCGCTATACCTAACTTCCCCTAAAGCTAGTATAACACTTATATTTCTTTTATAAGTCAAAACAATCACATTTGTTTGGAAAGAAAAAAAAACAAGAGAACTTATTCCTTTTAAAACCAAGTGTTAATTTCCTTATGAATAATGATTCATAACTCCTTTTTGAAATACTTCAAGATACTTAATATTTAGAACTCAAGTCAAGGACATCACAGTGAAACCAAATTCATTTGACACACGTACGTCTACCGTACTATATATTTTACAATCATCATGCTCAAGAGGATAGGAAGAATCACATACCTCCTCGGCTAAATCCACTTGCCAAGTCGGATATACCGCGCGTAGAGTATCAGCCTATAATAATCAAATACGTCTATCAGCGTCTAGACTTCTTCGTAGCATATTCTAAGTATAAAGTTCCTTATTCTACGGAAAATTGGACAGCACTTCCTTTGTTTCTACATACTTTTCCACCATTTTCAAGGTCCGATATCAATAGCCAACATGCCATAATCAAGGCCTAACAATTCAGTAATACAAGGGGATTACACGCCTAATCGACGTGTAAAATTCTGCCCCACAATACATATTAAATAATCCAATAAGTTTAAGGTAGTATCTCGGTTATAACATGCTCACATATCATCCTTAACCAATCCTTTCAAATCCAAATCGTTATTCCTACTTGTTATATACCTAAAAGCAAAATCGACAACTACAACTCCTTTCTTCCTCAACATGCAACACAATATATACTTAAAAAGGAGAATGGATTGTTACCTTAGAGTTCACCCAAAACAGTCCAACAAATCTCACTTGTCCTCTTCCCACAATCACCTCCATAAACCTCCTACAAGCTTGTCAACATATTTCCTTCTTGCCGCCTTTCCGGAATTTCTCTAGGCCTTGATTTTTTAGAGAGAAGGGAGAGGGATTTTTAGAGAAAAGAGAGAGGGATTTTTAGAGAGAAGGGAGTTCTTGAAGAATGACCAAGTCTTAAAGACTTGGTCAATAAATAGGACTTCCCCATAAAAATATGGGAGGGACCCTTGTCACCCTCCCAGGGCCTTTACAAAAAAATATCTTCTGATTTTTCCCCAGATTTTCGCAAAAATCCCGCCTCGGCGCCGCGGCGCTGAAACCTCCGAAAATTTTCAGTACATACGGCGACGCGGCCCTGCATTCCAGTGCCGCGACACTGCAACTTCAGAGAACTCCAGTATATCCGGCGCCGCGACCCTGCATCCGGCGCCGCGGCGCTGTGGCATCAGATTGAAAATACTCTCCTTCTTGACTGCGCACTGAAATTGTAACTCCCATAACTTTCTACTCCGATGCCCTATCGACGAGCGGTTTGTTGAGTTGGGAACTAGACTCAACGAACTACATACTAGGCTTTTGAGACACCTAGAAACTCCTAAGGTAACTGGGCATAAACCGCCCCAAAGTTGACTAAAACCCGTCCAAAACATTCTGTCAACCTATCTTTCTAAAATTTAAATCTTAATTCCTTTCGTACGTTCTCATAAGCATGACCTGAATTACGGGGTGTAACAGAAATGAAGCTAAAAAATGTAGTACAAACATTATTGTTAATAAAGGAAACCATTAAAAGACAGATGGATCAACAAATCCTTTTAGCATTACAAATAACTTCCCGAGTAAAAGTTTATTTTTTATCCATTTGCAATTAATTTTACCAAGAAAAATCGAAAATTACTAGTATTGCTAACAAACAATAGAACTAAAATGATATTTAACATCAATGTAACTTCAAAACCTTAACACATTGGATTAGCAATCGATGGTGAGAAAGCTTAGATGGAACGAAAGAAGAAAGGAACGAAAATGATGGGTAAGCAATCGATAGTGAGAAAGCTCACATGAAATAATGGGTTAGCAATCGATGGTGAGAAATCGTTGGGTAAGAAATTGTTGGCTGTGAGAATGGGTTAGCAGCTCACAAATGTGTAAGAATGTGTAAGAAATAGATTAGACCTAATCTAGATGGCTTTTACCAAGATGTGTATTTTGTATGGGCCGATTTTTAAGATTTGGGTCGGGTCAACTAAAAACAAAATGAGTCTACTATATAAAACTGTCATACAACATGGAACGGGGAAAAACCCCATCATATGATTGTCATAATTGTATGACAGTTTAAATAATTGTCGCACATATGTCATAAGTGTCTATTGACCAAAAAGTCAAGGGAAAAATTGTCACACTATGTCACAATTGCAAAAACTGTCACACTAACACTCTGACTGTCACTGTAGGTCCTTTTTCTTGTAGTAAATATGCTTTATTATTCTGGGCAAAATAGTTGATTTTTTTCACTTTGATTTTATCTATCATTGGAATATGGTGAAAACCATGTTCTTGTTACAAACCCAGCTACCAAGGCTTGTCAATTCCTAGGCTGACCACCCATGATGGCCCTTGTTTAAGTCTGTTAACACTCAAAAATACTTTTAAGTGTTTAGCCGAGCCAAGTGACAGCTGAAGGTGGAAACCTCAAAATGAGCAGGCAAAAGAATTCCAAGTTGATAATCGAACTGACTCGTAGCCAAATCTATCAGTCTTAGCCTTCAGCTAGAAAGGCTTAATCAGCTATTACGGTAGTCTGGCCAAGTCATAATTCTGAGAAACGGCTGAGACCTACACATATTTGGACATCTCAGAGACCAAGTCAAAAAACCTTCTAGACCCCAAGAAACGGTAGCAACCAACAACAGATTAGAAGGAGTGTCGTTGATCATGCTAGAGGATAAGGCGCAAAAATCGGCACCACCTCCTCATAGTTGGCTAGTGATTTAGTGGGTAATTAGGTGGCTAACATCGGGGGATCATATTTTATTCTTTTTGTACTATAAATGTAGGATCATTTGTACAAAATAAAAACCATCAATCAATCAAATAACTGATTTTACATATCTTCATTTTATCTTTATCGCCTTTACTGCAATTTAGTTGTATTTATGTTTCTTACCACCTAGTTTACTCAATCATCATCCTAACACTTTCTGGAGTAGTTGGGGAACCCATTACTGAAAGTTAGAGTTTCGCTTTCGGCCGAAATCATTTAGTTAAGGAATCAATTTGTCATCCTGATGGATATAAGGAGGGGTTATGTTGGGTAAATGAGTCGGTGTGGATGATTTTTGGGTTGACCCGCAAATGGATGTTAAAGATGGGTTTCTCGGTTTGGCCAGGTAGGGTGGTGTTTGGAGGCTGTTTCGGGTAAGTGTACTTTGAAACTGACTTAGGCATTTTGTGGAATTTGTTGAGGGTTGTAATAATGGTCGGGCTTTGGTGGTTTGATAGTGGCAAGGTCACAAAATAGACCTGAAATAATGAAGTCCTCGGTTGGGGTGTTACGACCAGACATTATAGTTTTGTCGGGGTTAGACGGGGAGTTGTGAGTGATTTCGCACCTAGGCATTTTGTGGAGGTGTTCCAGGGATGTTGAGTGTCAGGGTGATGTTCATGAATTGGTGTTTGATAATAGCAAGGCGATGAAGCAGAACTGAAATAATGAAGTGTTCGGAAGGTGGTGTTAGGGAGACAACTTTGGTGGTGTTTGGTTTAGACGAGTGGTTGTAGGAAATTGTGGGTGATGTCCTTTGGTGGAGATGATATTGAGGTATTGTGGGAGACGAGGGTGGCCAGTTTTTGGTATATTTAGTGAAGATTAACATGAATTGTAGAATACAACTCGAGAGAAGGGATGGAGTATTTTTGTCTAAGTATTAGCTTGGTTGATTTCAGGTTGAGTATTTAGTGACTATGGTTATAAAGGATGAATGGAATATATGCCCAAGGATAGAGATACATGCGACTGAAATGCATCAGAATTTAGTCGCGGAAGTCAAGACGTCTCAATTGATGGAATAAGCTTTTTAGAGGAAAAAGACCATCATTGCATGCATTTAAGACAAAAATGATTGAAGTGACACCCACAGATGCCACACAAAATGACGGCTATCTCTGAATACATCAAATCAACAGCCGCACTCGAGTTAATGTAGGGGCAATTGTTAACACTCAAAAATACTTTTAAGTGTATAGCTGAGCCAAGTGACAGCCAAAGGTGGAAACCTCAAAATGACCAGGCAAAAGAATTTCAAGTCGATAACCGAACTGACTCGTAGCCGAATATATCAATCTTAGCCTTTGGCTAGAAATGCTTCATCGGCTATTACGGTAGCCTGACCAAGTCATAATTCCGAAGAACGGCTGAGACCCACACATATTTGGACACCTCAGAGACCAAGTCAAAGAACCTTCTAGACCCAAGAAACGGTAGCAACCATCAACAGATTAGAAAGGAGTGTCGTTGATCATGCTAGAGGACAAGGCGCAAAAATCGGCACCACCTCCTCATAGTTGGCGAATGGATTTAATGGGTAATTCGGTGGCTAACTGATCGTTGTATTTTATATACACCTTTTGAGTCTGTTTTAGTTAGTCTTTTGTCCCATTTTGCACATATAAGTGTCGTATTAGGATAGTTTTTCTTTCTATTGAGTCAAAGTGGTTGAAATGGCCAAATGGCGGAAAAGGAGCAAAAAGAGGGCAAAAGAGGAGATGTCAGAGCTGAAAACAGAGAAAGTGGCGAACGAGGCTAAAATCGGACCAGTAGCGCGGCCTCCTGCGACAGCGAGGGCGGCGCCATTATTCGAGGCGAAGACTTCGGCGCGCGGCTCCGAGCAGTCACGAGGCGCGGCGCTAAACATCCGAGGAGCTACGAAGATACTGGCCGCTGGCTACCGAGCAGCGAGATATCAGGGCCGCGGCGCCAAAACACCCGACGGATCGCAGAACTTCCGGCGCCGCGGCGCCTGTCTGCAGGGCCGCGGCGCCGACGCGTAAAAATTAGGTCTTTTGACGGATTTTTGGGCCAGGCCTGCAGGGAAAAGAAGGGAGGCGTTTTAAACCTATAAAAGGAGAACCCTAGGCAGTTTTTGAGGGTGCCCCTTCTTGCACAACTCAAGATTCTTGCTTGGAGATTGGATACCATTTATTTTAGTAATTTCTTTTCCCTTTCTTTACTTTAATTCAGTTTTTGTGTATGATGAACATGGAATTAGTTCTTGTCATATTTATGGCTAGGAACTAATTCTCTTATAGGGCTTTCTATGTTGAATTTCTTGAACCTTATGTTATAAATTAATGCATGCTTATGGTAATTATTCTTATTGAGAGATCTATCCAATAATTGAGTTGAATTCTTGGTAGCTAATTGACAACTAGTTATCACTATATGATTTCTAATCAGATTCTGAAAAGGGGGGTATTGTGAATATGCTGTAAGTTGGATAGACAGTCTTGAATTGGGGATGAAAATACTTCAATTAGATTTGTAGCGTTGATGAGAGGCTTAACAACCCTAATTTTGCGCATTGTGCGTGACGATCAACTAAGTTTTTGTGCTTAATCCTCCTATAGCGTTACCCTTATCAGCGAAAGTTAGGTAAGGAACAATACTGGGGTTGAATGTTTATATAACCCTAACGGGAGTATAAAACGATTTCGTAAACCTGCTTTCTCCAAAAGAAGAATACCATAAGTAATGCATTAGTAAGTAACATAAGCGGATAGTAAGGATACATAGAAGCCCTATTCTCATCACATCTGAATTAAATCTTTATATTTAATTAGCTTTCATAACTCTTAGTTACAAACCAAACAATCAATCATTAATTCACCAAATAGATACTAGAAAATAGATAGTTGGTACTTGAACCCTAATCCTAGAGGACGATATTCGGTCTTATCTAAGACTATACTACTTGATACGATAACGTGCACTTGCGTTTAAAAGTGTGTGCATATTACGCGCATCAAGTTTTTGGCGCGTTCTTAGGGATTAGGCAATAGTTCAATATCAAATTATCTATTTTTAATTTCTAATTTGGTTTTAATTTTTCATTTTTATTTTTAGTTTTTACGAAAATTCGAGTTCGCGTGATTTGTTTTCTGTTTTTGATCTATTTCAGGCAATCAGTTTATGCGAAGGAGAAGAGGAGCTGACACTCTCGTTCCCTTCAATCCAGAGATTGAGAAAACCTGCAAACAGAACAGAAAGAATCAACGAATTGCAACTTTGATAGAGATGGACGGTAATCTAAACAATAACAGGATGAGAGAAGGGTTAGGTGAAAATCAATTTAACCGGAGATCCTCGGCAAGTGCGATAGATGTGGAGGATGAAGTCCGAATCCAGCCAGAAAGAAGTTTGGGAGATTATGTGCTACCAAGAGTGAATGGAGCACAGACTTGCATTAGGCTCCCTGCAATAGGAGCCAACAATTTTGAGATAAAGCCAGCAATTCTGAGCATGGTACAGCACACCGTGCAATTCGGAGGACTGCCATCGGAGGATCCACACATGCACATAGCTAATTTCTTGGAGCTATGTGCCACTTTCAGATATAACGGCGTTACTGATGATGCCGTCAGGTTGAGGCTCTTTCCTTTCTCACTCAGGGATAGAGCAAAAGTATGGTTGAATTCCCTGCCAGCCGATTCGATATTCACATGGCACGAGCTGGCACAGAAATTTCTAGCTAAGTTCTTTCCGCCTTGTAAAGCAGCAAAATTGAGAGGGGAGTTGAATAACTTCTACCAAGCTGATGGAGAGTCCTTATATGAAGCATGGGAAAGGTTCAAGGATCTACAGAGGAAGTGTCCACACCATTGCATTGAGTTGTGGAACTTGGTCCACATCTTCTACAACGGGCTGAGCAGTACAACCAGAACCATCATAGATGCAGCAGCAGGTGGAGCATTCATGAGGAAAACAGCCCACGACGCTCATGAGTTATTAGAAGATATGGCCACTAACAACCATGTCACTGAGGAGAGGGCGACTAGTGGAAGAAGAACTGTGGGGGTCCACGAAGTAGATGCTATTGCTGCCTTGAATGCCCAAGTGGCTCTTCTAGCGAAAACAATTCTGCAAGAACATACGATGTCGATGAATCTTTGTCTGGATGCCCAAAAGTCAGAGATATGTGGCGGCCACATACATTTGATAGGTGTCCTTCAGGATCCCAACAACGTATCAATGGAAGCGGCGAGTGTCGAGCGAAGAGGTAATTATCGAGAGGCAACGAACAACCCTACTCAACACTTATAATCCGGTGGAGAATCACCCAAATTTCTCATGGAGAGAGATCGGGGCAGCGAGAACCGGGCAGGCAGCGAGGCGATGCAGTGGACAACGAACCAATATCGAGCGGCGAGAATCGGTATAGGGGCGATGTCAAAACAAGCGATGCAGAATCAACAACCGCTTCACTCAAGCCCGCGGCCTCAGCGGCGCGTCGCGATTCAGCGAAGCAGACGACGATCGAAAGTAGTAACAGCATTGGCCAACGCCCAGACGCAATTTTGTGAAGCTAGAGCCTCGTTGAAATTTGGAAACACAAGTAGGGCGGCAAAGCAGACAAACATCGAGCCACGAGGACATTGCGAAGCAATACAGGAAGCGGTGTAAGCGATGCGGTTGAGAAGTGGAAAGCAGTTGGAAGCGGCGACCACTTCACCCGGTAGTTGAGAAAGCGAGAATTAGGAAAGAGAAGGTGGTCGCCTAGCCGGTGATAGAAAACTCCGGAGAAGGAGTATACAGAAAGATTCCTTTTCCCGCAGGTTCTGAGAGGAAGGTGGTGGATAAACAATTCTCCAAATTTTTGGAAGTATTCAAGAAGTTCGCACATCAACATACCCTTCATGTAAGCATTAGAGCGTATGTCATCCTATTTCAAGTTTATGAAGGAGATATTGGGGAAAAAGAAGAAGGTCGGAATATGAGGTAGTAGCACTAATGCAGGAGTGTGGTGCTATTCTCGCAGAAGTTGCCACCAAAGCTTAAGGACTCGGAAGCTTCACACTACCTGCACAAGAGGTAGGGTGACTTGCAACAGAGCTCTACGCGATTGGGGCAGTATAAATCGATGCCCTATCGCTTTTAAAAGGTCGAGTTGAGAGGCCAAACCAACCACCGTGAGTCTGCAACTAGCCGACAGACAAAGGTCTGGTTCACCGCGGGCAAGATTGAGGACGTGATTGTGAAAGTAGGAAAGTTCTTCTTCCCTGCAGATTTCTCATCCTTGATATGGAAGAAGACGCGAAATCCCTATCATATTGGGGAGGCCATTCCTAGCAACTGCAGAGCCTTGATTGCCGTTGAAAGAGAGAGTTAACGCTAAGGGTGGAGAATGAAGAAATGGTGTTTAAAGTTTTTAAACACGCCATCGAACCACCACCCACGAGTAGGTGTTTTGCAATCAACACCATCAAACCCCACGCGAGCCCTTTACAAGCAAACCAAAGAGTGATGAGCCCAAGAAAGGTGCATGGTTTGGTTGAAATGACACTAAATGAGGTAAATGTCCCGAACTCCCTACTACCGATAATGCTAAAAGAAAAGAAGAAAAGGAAACGTCAAATGTGGCGGAAATGGATTGTTGGGGACTTAATCCACCCCAAGGCTATTAAGTCTAAGAACTTGCGTCCGTGAAAGACGTTAAAGACAGCGCTACTGGGAGGCAACCCAATGTTTTCAATTATGTTATTTTAATTTCTATCATTAGTTTAATTTTATTTTGTCTAAGAACAAATTTACCAGATTGGATCTTGTTGTTTGTGTGATTGATGTACAGAAATTAAACCGGGGACGAAAGCCGAATGAAAGCCGGGATTTCAAGCGGTAAGCAGCCGCGCGCCAGAGCAGCGGCGCCAAAAGACTGAACAGTTTCGGAAAGAGCAGCCGCGCGCTGCGAGCAGGCCGCGCAGAGAATTCCGTAAAGTTGGCGAGTTTAGCCGCGCCGCCAGAGCAGGCCGCGCACGTAAAATCCCGGCGAGCGCAGATGATTAAGCCGCGCGCTAAAAGCTGGCGCACAAGGCGAAATCCGAACTTAATACGCCCAAAATCGATCTTTCCCAATTCCAACTTCAAAACCTAACCTTCCTCTCCAAAACCCACGAAATTTCAGAAATTCTCCCACAAATCCTCCACAAATCCAACCCAACCACAACCTAAACTCTTAAATTCCCAAAAACCCCCAACTATCTCAAACAACAAAGCTCCATTCCATAGCCTCAACCCACCAATTGAAACAAGAACAAGCTTGAATCTTCTCATCAAAAGGTAATCCCTATCCTTGTTCTTGAATCCTTTTACTAAAGTCATAGGAGGTAGTAGTTTGGAGAAGTATTGTAGTGGAGTAGTTCGAGGTCTGAAAAGTGATTGTGAAGTTGGAGAAAGGAGTAGAAAAGAAGGTTGTGGGTATTGAGTAGAAAGATTGAAGTTTGGGGGTGTTGTTTTTCGCTGCTAGTTGTTGAGTGTGTAGGAGACGTTGTGCCACTAAGTTAAAAGCTCCAGAAACTGTTTTAACCATGGCCACCAGGAAGAGAAGAGGCTCCACATCCACCCCAACACCCCAATACGATGAAAATAGGTTTGTGAGTTACCAGGCCTACCAAAGATACAAAAGACTTGATACTAGACCCGTAATTCCGAAGGGGAATGGATTACCAAAGGGATCCATGGGGAGGAAGACGTTTATGAGCCCATCCGGCGATGATTGAGCTAAGGGTGGAAGAGATTTGTCAATCCGAGAAGATAACACCTGAATACAACAATGGTGCGGAATTTTATGCAAACTTTCGGAGAAGACAGAAGGGTGCTTTGTGGGAAATTATATGCCCGTGGATCGCAGTACGATAAATACAACGCTAAAAATAGTTGATGTTGAAGAAAGTAGTGATTGGAACCATTTTAGAACACGGTCTAGGAGCAAGAACAACATCGATCGGAATAACATCGCATACGATGAGCTACCCCGGGCCGCTTTTGAGATTGGAAGAAATGGATCTAGCACCGGCGGTGCCCGATTCAACAAGGCAAAGGCGTGGCTATACTTCATCGACCCGTGACGATCCCATCCACGCACTTCACCAGAGTGCCAGAAGACAAAATTAAGCTAGTATATGGAATCATGACGGGAAAAGCAATTGATGTGGGGAAAGAGATAGTGCAGAGCATAGAAGAAATCAGCAGGTTGGTGACAACAGGTGGATTGGGACACGGTTCACTTATTACCAGTCTATGCCACATGAGTGCGGTCCCACAACTACCCACAGATACTCATGAAAGAAACCAACTGCCAGTGTCCTATGGGATAGTGCACTCCTTCCCAGACCCCAGCCCCCCAGCAGCCAGACGGAGAGCACCACCACCACCAGCAGCAGAGGCAACCATGGATGAAGATGAGCCTGAAATAGGGGCTCAATATGAAGCAGGACCCAGCCACCGGCCAACCACAAGAGCAGAACCTTCAGAGCCCACAATGGGGCAATTATACCAACACCAGAAGGAGATGATGCAGACCTTGCAAGCAGTAGTACAAGGACAGCAAGAAACAAGGCAACAAATCGACGAGCTGAGTGCCTTGTTCAACCAATGGTCAATGCATTATCCGCCGCCACCACCACCATTTTAGCCAAAGTCAGTAAGTGTCTTTTTCTTTATTTTATTTGAGTCTTACTCACATTGGGTACAATGTGTGATTTAAGTTTGGGGGTGTTTTATTTGTGTGTCATGTTATGTTTTAATTAAGTCTTTTTCTTTGTTTTATGTTTATTTTGAGTCACCAAATTTTTTTTCTTTTTGAGTCATAATTGCCTGTCAAAGATCATGTATGCTGTAGTTGCTAGAAACACCTAGTGAAGTAAGGTGGAATAATGTAAAGGAATGGAAGCAACTATCTAAACACTTAGGTTAGATATGCCAAAAACTCACAGAACTGCCTATTTGGAGTTTCTTACTTGAGTTATGCATAATGATAAATGCTTATGTGTTATGATTGCTTGCTATTTGAGGCGAAATAGTTAGGATATGTATGTTAGGGAGATGACTCAGGCATTTCTTTGATAGCCAATTCTTACCATTCTTTTCTATCCTGTACTTTAAAAATATCCCTAGTCACTCTATTGAGCCTAAATTTGAAACTTCTTCTTGACACCCTATGTTCCCACAAATTGTACCATAAGTGCAAATATGAAATAGTGGAATCAATTGTGTTAAAAAGAGACAAAAGAGTGGACTGAGTTTGTCAGACCCCAATAAAAAGTAATAAGAAAGAGGCAAAAGCCTAAGTTTGGGGTGCTATTAGTATAATACATTTCACTCTCCCAAAACAAAAGAGGGAAGGATAGAATTGAAGTGAAGGAAAGAATCAAAAGAAAAAGGAAAAATTGAAAAGCCAAAGAGCTTATGGTACGTAAAAATGAGCCTAAATGCCTATCTTTACCAACCCCTACCTAAGCCAACATTACAACCTCAAAGTCCTCGAAGATCTCTTTATGCATATCCGAATTAGTGGAGAATAGCAAGTAAGCATGCCATAGGAATTCTTGAATTTATATGCATGATTTAGTATATGGACTTCCATTTAAGCATGATAAGTATGAGTTTGCGAAATATCTAGCTCAATGTGTTGAAATTCCATGCTATATGTTCCTGCGTATTATTCTCGCTAACCTTCATGTTTTTCTAGTTAACATCTATGCAGAAAAGTGATTAATGACAGAGTCCTTTATTTTTCATTCTTTTGAGTCTTTTATTGTATTTCTTTCTATCTTTGCTCGAGCGAGCAAAGGTTAAGTTTGGGGTATTTGATCTGTATTTTATATACACCTTTTGAGTCTGTTTAGTTAGTCTTTTGTCCCATTTTGCACATATAAGTGTCGTATTAGGATAGTTTTTCTTTCTATTGAGTCAAAGTGGTTGAAATGGCCAAATGGCGGAAAAGGAGCAAAAAGAGGGCAAAAGAGAGATGCGAGTGAAACAGAGAAAGTGGCGAACGAGGCTAAAATCGACCACAGCGCGCCTCGCAGCCTAAAAGCGAGGTCGCGGCGCCATTATTCGTAGAGCGAAGACCTGGCACGCGGCGCTCGCAGCCAGAGATGCAGGTCGCGGCGCTAAACATCCGAGGAGCTACAAAGATACTGTACGCGCTCTCGCATGCCAGAGATATCGGCCGGCGCCAAAACACCCGACGGATCGAAGAACTTCCGCCGCGCCTGCGCAGCGGCACGACGCTGAAAAATTAGGTCTTTTGACGGATTTTTGGGCGAACTGCGAGGAAAAGAAGGAGGCGTTTTAAACCTATAAAAGGAGAACCCTAGCGCTGAGGTGCCCTTCGCACAACTCAAGATTCTTGCTTGGAGATTGGATACCATTTATTTTAGTAATTTCTTTTCCTTTCTTTACTTTAATTCGGTTTGTGTATGATGAACATGGAATTAGTTCTTGTCATATTTATGGCTAGAACTAATTCTCTTATGGCTTTCTATGTTGAATTTCTTGAACCTTATGTTATAAATTAATGCGCTTATGGTAATTATTCTTATTGAGAGATCTATCCAATAATTGAGTTGAATTCTTGGTAGCTAATTGACAACTAGTTATCACTATATGATTTCTAATCGATTCTAAAAGGGGATTGTGAATATCTTTGTAAGTTGGATGTAGATCTTGAATTGGGGATGAAAATACCTCAATTAGATTTGTAAGCGTTGATGAGAGGCTTAACAACCCTAATTTTGCGCATTGCGTGACGGCCAACTAGGTTTTGTGCTTAATCCTCCTATAGCGTTACTCCTTATCAACAAAGTTAGGTAAGGAACAATACCTGGGTCAATGTTTATATAACCCTAACGGAGTATAAAACGATTTCAGAACCCGCTTTCTCCAAAAGAAGAATACCATAAGTAATGCATTAGTAAGTAACATAAGCGGATAGTAAGGATACATAGAAGCCCTATTCTCATCACATCTGAATTAAATCTTTATATTTAATTAGCTTTCATAACTCTTAGTTACAAACCAAACAATCAATCATTAATTCACCAAATAGATACTAGAAAATAGATAGTTGGTACTTGAACCCTAATCCTAGAGGACGATATTCGGTCTTATCTAAGACTATACTACTTGATACGATAACGTGCACTTGTGTTTAAAAGTGTGTGCATATTACGCGCATCACTAACATAGGGGGATCACATTTTATTCTTTTTGTACTATAAATGTAAGATCATTTTGTACAGAATAAAAACAATCAATCAATCAAACAACTGATTTTACATATATTCGTTTTATCTTTATCACCTTAACTGCAATTTAGCTGTGTTTATGTTTCTTACCACCTAGTTTTCTCAATCACCATTCCAACGCTTTCTGGAGTAGTTGGGGAACCCATTGCTGAAAGTTAGAGTTTCACTTTCGGTCGAAATCACTTAATTAAGGAATCAATTTGTCATCCGATTTTGTTAGCCGATAGACGACAGACATTTCGGAGGGAAACAAAGTCAACACACTCTAGAGGTGAAATAAATTATTTAGTAGTTTGGCCAATTCATTCGAAATTTAAATGAGATAGATTATGATGTATTTGGTGATTCGATCTAACGGAGTGACTCGAATAACTCATCAAATTATTGAGTCAATACATGTAAAGTAATATAATCTAACATGTCAAATACAATTTAAACTCAAACATACGTAATTAAATTAGTAGTACTTTAGCCTCCACATTTTTATTCCAAAAGCAAAATAGAAAAGGAGGGGATTTGATTGTGTTGGTTGTGATGCATTATGATCCATTGTTTGTCTCATCTTCACCAAACTCATGTTTAACGGGTCGAGTCATGACCCATTATATTATCGACACATTTTGTCCCACAAAAAATTCACAAAATTGATTTGTTTGTCACCTCTGATAAACATAACAGGACATGCATAGAGTTAGAATTCTAATTAAGAGTTCAAAAAAACAGCAATAACTATATACACTATATTAACAAAAAATACTTAAAATGTTTAAGTAATTTATTCAGAATTCAATAAGATATATTTTCTAGTATTCAAAACTCATAAATTAAAATTTCAACCCTGCTTCTTTAATTATAGGATATGTTACTACCTGTTTTGGATTTTTCCATTTGGTCGGTTTCTAGATAAGAAGAACTACGTCCACAGCAAAATGGAGCTTTACACAATCACCCCACTAGCAAAACCAAATATGATTGGGACCAACACTAGTTGCACCATTGGAAAAAGTCACTGTTTTTTGCCTCTTCAAGGTATTAAACCATTGTTTGGCAAATTGGGTAAACCTAAAATAAGCCAACCCCTATCTAAAATAAGTCACCCCCATAATTCCAAGCTCCAAAAGACAAAAAACGTTGTCCAATTCAAAGTAGAGTTCTATGAGTTTAGTATGGTCAACGGAACCAAAAAAACTCTAATTACATCGTTGACCTCATTTTTTTATATTCTCATTTTGGTGTTTCGTACTTATATTAAGGCTCGATTAATACAGATTTATAATGCAGAGTAGGGTTATGTACAATAGACCTTTGTGCCGGTTCTTTCACATAGATTAATGCATCGGGCTGCCCCTTTTTAATACAGACTTGTGTCGTGTAAAATCCATTAAAGGAGAAAGCTCTCCCTATCATGATTTTTTTTCATACACAGAGCTCAAGTTCGAGACCTTTGGTTAAGAGTGAAAGAATCATATATATCCACATTGACCTCATTTTTTATTCTCAGCCAGTGTCCAGTACCTGCATTACAACCTCAAATGGTCCAGAATTATGTCATGTAAGCATGGGCAGAGCCACGATGGTAGCTACAACTTGGGAAAAATTCGGAGCTTTGGCTCAAACCTATATTCGTATCGACAGAATTCATTATGTATAAATAATTTATGTAGATCCCTACAAGCAAAAAAAATTGTGGATTAAATTTCATAAATTATTTTTTGGCTCCGCCTCTGCGCGCAAGGCACATTAAAGTTGGAAAACGTACCATATCAGAACTTTTTCATACTCAAGGTTTTAACTCGAGATCTATGATTAAGGGTAGAGGACCCTATCAATTCGCATAATATAAGTGGATGAATTAGTTATAATTAGCTCAATTGTGACTTCTTTGCTCGATTTCGACCTTCCCGCACGGTTCGGAGACTCACATTCGAGATCTTCATTGACTGAATAAAGAGTTTTAATTACCATATCACCAAACACTTGGTGACCCGTTGACCTAAAATGAGTTCCAATTCACACCTAATCTATTCAAAATAAAGAAGGCTTCAAATGCAATGGCCCAGGAGAAAACGCTATAATTCTCCCCCGTTGACCTCATTCACCTAATCTATTCAAAGTTCAAACTAAAGAAGGCTCCAAATGCAATGGCCAAGAATTAGTTGACTCTACTTTGCCCATTGCGTTCACACTCAACAGAATAATTAATTTCTTCAGAAAAGTCCACGCTCACTTTTTCTAGATGTAATTGGTGATCCTTTGCTCACATTATTGATCTCAATTTTAAATAAATTGTAAGTCGATAACTATAGTAAAATTAGTTAATTTATGATGATTTTTTATAAAACAAAATATATGTTGTTGTATCTAATGATATTAAAGAAATCTGATACTTTTATTTTTTTAATCAAAGGTTCCTCCAAGGGGATTCAATAAATAAGCAAAAGGAATATAGAGGGGTGGGGGTGAGACCTGACCTCTGCATTACAATACTAGGAGTGATAAATACATTCTTACACAATTATACTCTAGCTTATCAAAAAGATGTCTGATATTATTGATATTTGTTTAATCGGCTGGAGTTCAATTTTTGCACTAATAGTTAAAAGAAGTGTTGTTCTTCAAGTGGTTTACTACTAACTTCACCGAAGAAGGATCCAAAATTTAAACTTTATGAATTCGGGATGCCATTGAACTCGATGATCATTTGAGTTATTGGATTCGAATTTAGTAGATTTTTTTGATACATAAACAAGGTTTGATCAAAATTACTAAATTCGGTCAAACATGTTGTCACTTTTACTATGTATTGCTCCTCGCTGTCTACAGTAACTCTAAGTTATTATTTAAAGAAAAAGGGCAAGGAACAGTAAATATAATAATGTACTAGTCTAAACACCTTTGATAGTTGGTGTATATATATTTTTAATTTAATCTATTATAACATGTTATTTAGAATATTTTCTATGCTACAAAGTACAAACTAATGCATACTGACATTACCCTAGCTGGCTTTGTTGCTGATATGATAGCCTAAAAATTGGCTTACTCTTGCCTAATAGTGTATTAAATGAAATCTTCACAACAGGAGAAACTGAATCCAGTAAAAGAATTTCAATTGGACAATAATGTTTCAATCTTTTTATTTCAGAATCAAACTCAGATACAAAAATGTCTCCCACACTCTCAGGAGAAATAATCAAATTTATCCTACTACTACCAGTATTAAAAATGCTAATTATCTCATCGCTAGTACAATCAACCAAAGTAGTTTCTAAGTTCAATGAGGCATCAAACTCATGTTCAGAAAAAATTATTGACACTGATGTTTCCATATCCAACAAATCTCCAAAATCATCGATCAACTTGCAGTTTTGCTCTGAGATTATCAAATTTTCCTCAATATCACTGCATCTGACTGTGATCCAACCTTCTTCATCAACCCAATTTGGCTTCAAAGCTGATATTCCCTCATCACCAATCAACCGTCTGATCCTATCTGCAGGCGAATCAACGGACTCTAACGACGAAGATTCCATCACCTCAAATGAATTCCAAAACCCCTGATCCAAGATGCTAGTAGGAGAAGAATCCCTCTTCAATTCTTCATCTTTCCAAGAATTAAACTCTAATGACTGCAAAAATGGATGTTGAAGAAGTTGTTTAGCCGTCCAACGCTCTTTGGGGCATTTCATCAAACACTTACAAAGGAATTCCCTGGCATCGTGTGATAAACTGTCAGGAAATTGTGGCAAATCCCCTGAATAACCAATTCTATACAAAGCTGAAACAGGATCCTTGAGATCACTCCAAGGAGGTGAACCCGTAAACATTTCAATAACAGTACACCCAACAGCCCAGATATCAGCTGGAAAATTTTGTTCTTCGCCTCGAGCAACTTCAGGTGCCATAAAAGCCGGTGTACCTGAAAATCCATAATTTTCATCTCCCAGCAATTTAGCACATCCCAAATCCGCGATCTTAATACCATTTTCGCCAATTAAAATATTAAGTCCCTTTATATCACAATGTACAACTCCAATTGAGTGAAGATAATCCAAGCCTAATAAGATTTGTTGAGCGTAAAATTTGATCATAGACTCATTTAAAGAACCTCCTTGATTTTTTATCAAATCAGTGAGGGTCCCACCTGGTATATATTCCATGAACATGTTCTTATTTTGCTCATTAGTGATATCAAAGCCAAAACACTTGACTACAAATGGAGAATTGAGTTGAGAAATTAGTGAGTATTCTCTTTGTAACGTGTCAGAACAAGATTGGTTAGTAGATTTAACAGCAAAGAGTTCCCCTGAAGAATTGGTTGCGAGGGAGACGGTGGCGGAGGTGCCACGGCCAATTATCGGACCTCTAGTCCACTCCATCGAATGGTTCGACTCGTCTGTATTTTAGCTAAGAATTGGAAGGAAGAAAAGAAGAGGTTTGGGGTGTGGAGTTGGAAGTTTAGGTAATTCTATAATGAAAAGGGTATATGCTTGGTGGTGATATTTATATGGTCGAAAGTATTTTGCCTACAAATGTAGCTTAGTAGCTAATGGACATTGAGTGGAGTTGGGGTCTTTTATAAGTAGGTAAATTATACAAAGAATCTTCAACATTGTATTTGAACCAATGACTTCAATGTATTTGCTTTTTTGTACTTTTCATTTTTAAGTCCTTTCCTTCCCGGTGTTGTTCCAAAAAAGGTGGAACTCCCATCCCAGAAGCCTCACACCTCGATTCGATGGGTCTGTGAAGGAGGTTAATCATAATAATTTAATTGATTTCAAATGTTAGATCATTACCATGCTGCACACAAGGAACCTCCTTTATTTCAAGAAGTAACACACACACGATAGCTGACGGGATTCGATCTTGGTCTTTCCTTCCTTGTATGATTGTATCACCAAATGATGTGGCCAATTTTAAATGAAAAGGATAAAAATTATGACATCACCGATTTAATTTTGAGCAGAGATAAAAAATATCAAATCCATCGCTTCTAGGGACATATCTTTTTTAACATCTATTTGAAACTCCTCTATTTTCATATGCTAGGAATAAGGTTTTACACACATTTTTTTTTTTGGACTTTACTTATGAAATTACGCTGAATATATTATTGTTGTTGTACTTTTCTTTTTTAATCTATACGAAAAAAAATCAGGATTTCATTGTTAAAAACAACTTAATTTAAAAATTCGCATTTACCTTTAATGAAGTGTTATAGCCATATAAATGTCTAAAGTTTGTTTTAGACAATAAATTTCAAAAGTTTAAAATTTATGTCTAGAAAGCAAAAAAAAATTAAAAATTCTGGTGGTGCAACTGCACCACCATGCTTCATGTAGATCCGCCAGTGGCGGTAACTACTAACAAAAATGTTATAATTGAAATTTATAAGAATAAAATTTAATTTTATCAAAGACTCAAAATAACATCAACACAATAATCCACCACGAAAGACTCAACACCTGTGATACCCCCTATCAATTTTCTTGAGTTGTACCATCGTACCAACTACCACTCCTAAAAAATATATAAATCAATTATCAAAGAAACAAACATAAAAGAATAAAATAATAGTTGAGCTTCTTTATTATATTTTTATTAGTATTTTCAGCTTAATAATGATGATGACTTACCTTGTGATGTTATTACGAGATTGAGGATGACTCTTGAATTTAATTGATAGAGAAAGGGAAGGGGAAGATTTTTGGTGATACTGAATAGAGAAAGTCAGAGAGGTTTCTTAAATTGAAATAAAATTAGAGGATAGAGGGTTTGGTCGATACTGGATATTAGAGGGTTTGTTTATAAAAAAGTTATATTAAAAAAAAATTAGTTGGGGGCTGTGGCCACCCCAGGGGGCTTAAGCTCCGCCACTGATAACAAGTATCCCATAAAATTAATTAAAATGTACCAAATTGACCGAAACACACCAGTATTTTAAAAAGGGTCCTTTCCTTCTGTAATTTCCCTCTCATCTAAGTTTGAGTCAAGAAAGACTAGGTGGAGAGTGAACGACGTGGCGAAAGGAGAATGAGTTAATAGCTGCGGAGCGGCGTTTCCTTAGCTAGGAAAAAAGTCGTCACATGAAGACACGTGAGAATTTGCCTTTAAATTGTGTTATCACCGCTATGCAATACCTGACCAATCATATTGCTCTGCTTCCACTTCAGATTGGGGCGCATTTTACTGCTTGCGCAAGGGACCGCGCGCGCAACCGGCCGCGTTTTAAATCCTTACCGAGTATAGTGCTAGCTAGGGGCGCACAAAAGGTTAAAACCGGACCAGATCGGATCGGACCGGACCGGATCGAAGACCGAAAATTCAGATTATTAGGACTGAAGACCGGATCGAATTTCTCGGTCCGGTCCGATTTATCGACCGAATGATTCCCCAAGTCCCCACCACCACTTCGGACCCTCCGCGGGCATATTGACATATCAAATATAGATTGTAAATTGATCAAACTTTATATGGTCATAATTTTGCGTTCGGACGTCCGTTTTACCTTTTTTTATTTTGCGTATTTTTTCGATACGGAGGTGGTTTAGCGGTTTGATTCAGCCGATTTCTCCAAAAACATCCATCTTGCCCCTCAATTTCACTTTTTCCCCAAATCGTTACGTTTTTTCTCTTTTCAAATCTAAATATCTCGCGATATACAATAGATTTCAACGTACAAATTTCGTGGTAATATGTCAGAAAATGTCAATTTCAGTATTGAAAATTCAATTTTTTTAAAAAAACCGGAGCCCCGAACCCGACTCGAAATTATATATATTATATATTAGGAATTTAGAAAATTATAAATTATATATATTATGAATTATATAATTCAATATATATTAGGAATTATATATATTATAAAAAAAAAAATATTTAAAATTCGTCCGACCAACTCGACCTGACTCAAACCGAAAACTCAGATCATTAGGATCGAAGACCGGACCGAATTTTTCGGTCCGGTTCGGTCCGATCCAATTTTTCGGTCCGAACCGCTTTTGTGCAGCCCTAGTGCTAGCTTTGCTATTAAGAGTCTATTTGGTCATGTTTTTGT
The DNA here is from genome assembly GCA_029844215.1 of Przewalskia tangutica. Classification (NCBI taxonomy): domain Eukaryota; kingdom Viridiplantae; phylum Streptophyta; class Magnoliopsida; order Solanales; family Solanaceae; genus Przewalskia; species Przewalskia tangutica. The sequence goes on along the minus strand of CM056724.1, from coordinate 93,390,715 downwards.
GAAGCAAAAAGTATTTTCGGTCCCTTTTTAAAGTAGTTTATTAGGAGCATATTAAATATATTTTTTATTATACTTGTCCATTTAGTAAATAAAATAAAATTAATATTTTCTTCTACTATTTTCCTGGTTATTAACTAACTACATAGAACATTAGGAGTTAAAGTTTGTTTTCTAAAGCATAATTAATACGGGTAATTCAATAAAATAAATTCTTAATAAATAATTTTTAAAAAAGATTCTGAGTTAATATATGAGAAGGGAAACCTTTGAGTAACTGGTAAATGTTAGAGAATGGGCCAAGGTCCATCCGTCAGTGTGTATGCCTTAGTGTATGTTTAGGTATATTTGGTATATTCTTCTATTAGTCTTGTACTTTAATTATGATTGTAATATTATCATAAGTGTATAGTTATTCTTCATATAGAATAGGAATTTAGATGTAAAGTAGGAATATGATTCTCCTATTGTAACTTGTATATATATGTCTTTCATCAATATGAATAATCAAGGGATTAATTATTTCATGGTATCAAGAGTCTAGGTTCTTTTCCTTGCTTCCACTTCTCACTTTTGTTCTTGACAAAACCTTGAAAAACCGAGAATCCCCCCTCGGGATTCCACAAACCCGAGACTCCTCTATTTCTTCCAAAAATTCTCCATAACAAATTTCCTTCTCTGAATCTTGTTGTTATATTCCCTATGGCTAATAAGAACACTTTTCATCCTGTCCTAACAGTTTCTAACATCAAGATTGTCCTTCCTATTGTTCTTGATCTTGAAAACGTCCAATATGGGACGTGGTCAAAATTATTCAAGATTCATGCTTTGACACATAAAGTTTTTCACCACATCATCCTTCCCACTACTCCTACGGGGGTGATATGACGTCTACGTCTACAACGGTTGTGCCCACCAAAGCAGCAGATCCAGACTTATGGGTCATTCTTGATGCCAAGGTTCTCTAGTGTATTTAAGCCACTATCTCATTGGATCTTCTACAATGATTATGGAACCCAACTCCACAGCTATGGCGGCGTGGAATCGATTGCGTGACATCTTCCAAGAAAACAGTCATTCTCGCATTGTTATCCTTGAGCAGGAATTTTCTCAAGTTGTTATGACGAATTTTTCAAAAGTTTCTTCTTATTGCAAACACCTCAAGGACTTGGCAGACCAACTTCGCAACATGGGTTCTCCTGTTTTTAATAGTCTTCTAGTTCTTCAGATGGTTTTCGGTCTATCCGAGGCCTATACAGGGGTTGCTTCGGTTATTTGTCAAAGTAACCTCCTGCCGGAGTTCTATCAAGCCTGCTCCATGCTTACTTTGAAGAAGCGGGTTTGGCTAAAAAGACATCGATCGGAGCAAGCCCCGTCGTCATGATGACTGCTTCCAATTTTTCCCATTCCAATCCAGTCAACGTGACCCAAAATCACAACAACGGGGGTGGTAAGAAGGGCCAAAATCGGAAGAATAATGACAAATATCGCGGTGGCAACAACGGGGGCAACCGCCGAGAGAACAGTTTTGGGCCCACAGGGGCCCCTAGACAAGAGCAGATGGTCCCAATGACGACAAAGACCGCTGACGCCTCGCCTCACGGCATACGTGTCGCGACCGCCTTCTTCCCGTAAGACTCTAGGGTTCAGACACAGATGGATGACCCAATCGTCCGATATTCTTGGACCTCGCCCCCTAAGGCCCACCACGCAATGAGGCCCACTAAGACCGAGCAGCGATGCACACGCTTGGCTTGATTCAACCGGATCCTAATTGGTACATAGACACAGGTGCCACTACCCACATAACATCCGATCAATGTAATCTCTCGTCTTATTCCAATTTGAGCAGTAAATGTGGTATAATTATTGGTAATGGCAGTTATATTCCAATTAAGGTTTATGGTAATAAAATGTTGTCCCCTCCTCATCCACCACTTATCCTGAAAAATACCCGTCATGCCCCAAAATTTATTAAAAATTTGGTGTCTGTCCATAAATTCACCACTGATAATTGGGTTTCTATTGATTTTGATCCGTTTGGGTTTTCTGTGAAGGATTTCAAGACGGGGAGTGCTCTCATGAGGTGTGACAGTAGGGGGGATCATTATCCAATCACACCAAGTCTCAGCATCTCGCGTCAAGCCATGCCTTCCACTTTTGCAGCTCTTGCTCCTTCCTTGTGGCATGCTCGTCTAGGAATCCGGGGTCGTCTATTTTATCTTCTTTAGATAGACATAAGTTTATTTCTTGTAAGGGTACGCGTAGTACTCCACTTTGTCAATCATGTGCTTTAGAAAAAAAATATTAAGTTACCATTTGTAGCTTCAAATTCTAATACTTCAATACCATTTGACATTATTCATAGCGATTTATGAACATCTCCGGTTCTCAGTTCTATGGGTCATCGATATTATGTTTTATTCTTGGATGATTACTCTAAATTTTTATGGACGTTTCCAATTGCGAAAAAATCACAAGTTTTTTCCATCTTGGTAAAATTTAGAGCTTTCATAAGAACCCAATTCGAACGGGTAATAAAGAACATCCAATGTGATAATGGTAAAGAGTATGACAATGGAGAGTTTCGGGAGTTTTGTGCTCAAAATTGGATAAATTTTCATTTTTTTGTCCTTATACGTCTTTATAAAATGGGAAAGCTGAACGAAAAATTTGTACCATTAATAACATTATCTGCACTTTATTGGTTCATTCTTCCGTCCCTCTATTGTTTTGGAATCATGCGCTACAAATGGCTATCGATCTACTTAATATTCATCCCTTTAAAGGTTTGACATATTCTTCCCCTATTCAGGTTTTATACAATAAGACTCCTACGTATTCTCATCTTAGGGTCTTTGGATGCTTATGTTATCCGATGTTTCCATCCACCACAATCAACAAACTTCATGCACGTTCTACTCCGTGTGTGTTTTTGGATTATTCGTCAAATCACTATGGTTATAAATGTCTTGATTTGTCCTCTAAACGAATCATCATTAGTCGTTATGTTCTCTTTGATGAGTCCCAATTTCCATTTTCTAAAGTAGAAAAACCCGTGCCTAGTTCTTATGAATTTTTGGATGATGATATCTCCCCCTATGTTCTCTGTCATTTTTCAGAAAATACATCGCCGCCACGCGCCAGGGAGGCGCCGGACGCCGCTTCCAAATAAATGAATTTGATCCGCTGTCGGCACAGCGCCAAAACTTCAGAGAGGTCTGCAATTCATCCGGCACCGCGGCCCCTCCGACGGACAGTTCCGAAAATTCTCAAAATTCCCAAAATTCATCCAATCCAGTCCATCATGGCCTATCACTCACAGTCAATGAGGTATTTTTAAATCAAAAAAGACATTTTAATTTGAATTCTAATATTCTTAACTCACCCTTACCCCGTAATCCTGTGTCTGCCCTAAATGACCCTAATTGAAAATTGTCATGATCGATAAATATAATGCTCTTAGTGATAATAAGACGCGAGAGTTGGTGCCCCATCCATCTGGTGTTAATATTATTCGGTCTATGTGGATTTTTGCTCATAAAGAGAATTCTGATGGTTCGTTTTCAAGACATAAGGCTCGTCTTGTGGGTGATGGTAAGACTCAGCAGGTTGGTGTGGATTATGGTGAGACTTTTAGCCCGGTGGTCAAGTCGGCGACTATTCGTACTGTGCTCAGCTTGGCCCTTTCGAAATTATGGTCCATTCATCAGCTAGATGTGAAGAATGCTTTCCTACATGGTGATTTTCATGAGACACTATATATGCATCAGCCTTTGGGTTTAGGGATACTAGATATCCAAATCATGTCTGTTTATTGAGGAAGTCCTTGTATGTGCTTAAGCAGTCTCCACTGGCATGTTATAAGAGGTTTTTTTTACTATGTTTCGACTATGGGTTTCTCTCACAGCAGGTCTGATAACTCAGTATTCATATACCGTCAGGGATCTTCCATGGCTTATATTCTATTATTTGTTGATGATATTATCTTGATTGTCTCTTCTGATGCTTCGCGAAAGTCCATTATGACAATGCTCAGTTCTGAGTTTTCCATGAATGACTTAGGCCCATTGAGTTACTTTTTGGGGATTGATGTAACTCGCAATGTAGGTGGATTGTTCTTATCACAGAGGAAGTATGCAGCAGAGATCATTGAGATGGCTGGGATGTCATCATGTAAGTCCACATCTACTCCAGTTGATACTAAACCCAAGTTGGGTGCTGCAAGTGGCTCTCTCTATGAGAATCTGACCCGCTATCATAGTATTGCAGGCGCCCTTCAGTATCTGACATTCATGCGACCTGATATTACATATGCCGTATAGCAGGTGTGTTTGTTTATGCATGATCCCAGAGTTGAACATATGAATGCACTCAAACACATTCTTAGGTACATTCAGGGAACACTTGAGTATGACTTGCATTTGTATCCTTCGTCGACGTTTACACTAGTCTCCTATCTGAATCTTGATTGAGGTGGATGTCCGACACCGCATTTGCCCACGTCTGGTTATTGCATGTTTTTAGGTAATAACTTGGTCTCATGGTCTACCAAGCGTCAATCCACGCTTTCACGTTCAAGTGCAGATGCCGAGTATCGAGGGTAGCCAATGTGGTTTTTGAGTCATGTTGGTTACGAAGTATACTTTTAGAGCTTCATTGTCCTATTGAAAAGGCTACCTTGGTATATTGTGATAATATAAGTGTCATCTACCTTTCTGGTAATCCAGTTCAACACCAGCGTATTAAATACATAGAGATGAATATTCACTTTGTTCGAGAGAAGGTAGCTAAAGGAAAAATACGCGTCTGTCATGTCCCTTCCAGATATCAAATTGCAGACATCTTTACAAATGGTCTTCCCTCGGTCCTTTTTGAAGATTTTAGAGACAGTCTAGTCTCAGCGTACGAAGACCGTCCGCTATGACTACGAGAGTGTGTTAGAGAATGGGACAAGGCACATCCGTCTGTGTGTATGACTTAGTGTATGTTTAGGTATATTTGGTATATTCTCCTATTAGTCTTGTACCTTAATTAGGATTGTAACATTACCATAAGTGTATAGTTATTCTTCATATAGAATAGATTTAGATGTAAAGTAGGAATAATATTCTCCTATTGTAACTTGTATATATATGTCTTTCATCAATAAGAATAATAAGTTGATGCCATGTGACCAGAAGGTCATGGGTTCAAGCCGTAGAAACAGTTTCTGACAGAAATGCAAGGTAAAACTGCGTACAACAGACTCTTGTGGTCTTGCCCTTCCCCAGACCTCGCGCATAGCGGGAGCTTAGTGTACCGAAATGCCCTTTTAATCTGAGTTAATATAGGAGTAGTAAAAGGAAATGAAACCAATAGAGTTGATTTTTCCGATCCAAGGTTTTCTTAAGAACAAAACAAATAGTATTTTTTTTTTTGTATTAGTATAAGCTATTTTGCGGAGCTTAAAAGTGTAATTTTCATGTTTTTTCTCATAAGTACTTACTAAAAGTTTGGCCAAACATAAATTATTTCTTCGATATTGATGAAAATATTTTTTAAATTAATTAATCAAATATAAACTGCTACTCAGTAAAGCTCTTTAACAAAGACAATTTCATACTCAGTAAAGCTCGAACCTCGTAATCATGTTTGTTTCACGAATATACATATTCAAAGGTTCACATACATGTATTGTGTTGGAAATTTATCTTTGGTGGAGGTTGGGTCCGCCCATCTTCAATGACTTAAAAATTATGGTTCCACATGTTGGAGAACCTGATTCTTTACACGTGTGTAATCTACTAAGTGAGTAGATGATCGTAGGGCCAAGAATCGTCAAATTTCATTGAGAAATGGAAGAGATATTTGTCCGCGAAATAAGGCGTTTGAGACATGAAAGAGTGGTGTGTGACAAATCTACCACATCAGTAGGAAAATGAAGAATTGTTCATGTTATAAGTCTCTAAACTGAATAAGGGATTGGGACCCCAAGGGGTAACCCATGTGTTTGAAGGAGGGAGGACCTAGGTGTGCTTGGGTTCGAGACTAGGCCTACGCGCCACCACCCACCCGCCCGGGTCGGGCCGTGGGTTGTTTCTGACATTATCTTTTTGGACCCCAGACTTTATTATAATTACAGTTTGGTCCCTGAAGTTTCTGGAAGACATTTTCTGCCGGCGCCGTGGAGCCTCATGACCAGCGCCACGATGCTAAATGTTCAGAGGGCATTCCAGTAACGGAAAAGAATTGATGGCATTAACTTTTCTGAACGTTTATGCCACAACGTTTTGGCCATTATGGTGTCCATTAACAAACCTCTTAAACACCTATTAACACCCCTCCTCATCCTTAAACACTATATAATCATTCATTATTTCAGATTTGAGGGGACACAATATACACAATGAACATAAGAGAAACACTCTCTACACTTGGATGATTTCGGACTTGATGAAATCTCTTCCTTTCTTGCAATCTTACACACTCAAAGATCCTTCTATTCTAGCGAACACTTGAGTTTCCTTTGCTCATTTATTTGATTGCTGTTTTATCTTGAGAGATAAGTTGTCATTACACCGTTGAAGGAATATACGGGGCAATATTATCTTAAGGATAGATTGATAATTCAATTGACTCAGCAAGCCAATTATCTTATTATATTTCCAGATTTCTAAACATATTGTTGTTGTTGTTGTTGTTCTCAAGGGGTTTGCTGCAGTTTCAACAAGGATCTCAAGATTTCAAGGAAGATCAAAGACCGAAGATCAAGATCATCAACACTTATTCATGTTGTGACAACTGATGTTAGACTTCAAGCCTATTATATTGAAATTGTAATTGATTATCCTTTCTAAATACTAGTGATAGTTGTATACTATTCTCATACATCCACTGTAATATCCAACAGTCTTAAGATAATATTGTACTAAGTGCTAGAAAGATGTTTGCAACCAGATATACTCCCAAATCTGATTGTGATTTCTTGTTGAAACCAGTTCCGTTGACAGTTCTATAAATAGTTCAAACACTGTCTCTGTCAACAGATTTGGTCCTAGTTTTTGGATCTCTCTTTGACGATAGTTACAAATTTGTTTACATCAAATTGGAGATCTCTGTCGGTGATCCTGAACTTGAAGATACTGCTGATAGTCATGTTGGCAAGGCTAAGGATCAAAGAAGAGTTGTTGTCACTGCTCCCGAGAGTGGTGGACACAAGCGTCCACGAGAGGTGGAGGATATCAATTGGGACAAAATGAGGAGGTTGAAAATGATGGTATATCTTGTAGCTGAAGGGCTACACCTATCCCAGACAAGGAATCTAAAGATGAGTTAAGTAAACTTTCCTCTTTGTCAATAAGAAGATTAAATCACGTCTGAATAAAATAAGTATAGTAAGGATATGAATATGAAAATGGTCCAAGAAAATTATATTCCTTACACTTTAAATTCAGGAGTTTAATCTCATTTACCTTCCCGTTTAAATATTGGACTGTTATAAACAATGACCTAAAAAATATGGACTTAGATTGCAATAAATTAAATTTATGGACAATCCTAAGCAGGGGAAGAGGACTAGAGGACTAAATACAAGAACTAGAGGACTAGAGACAATCCTGTCACCGTTTCCGACAGAAGATCCGTCTTTTGACAGGATAGTATTGGACACTCAGTTATACAAAGCCTACGGGCAACTGAAGTGGCCAGAATTTCCAGATATTGAACGATCTGAAGGCCAAGAGATAGGCAGAAAAGAAATTGGACACTCAGTCTGCTAAGACAACTGTAATAGGCCAGAGAGTCTAGATATCATATGATCCAGTTACGCCCTAACCACGGGCAAAAGGTTGTTTATGTGAAGAAACGCTACCTTCAAATATAATAAGTTGAAGAAGTTGCCCTCAAAGGACTTAAGAAATGAGATCACTCTTAAGAGAGGTGATACATGTTCTAAACTTGGTGTCTTTGATGATGTTGGACAATATGGCTTGAGTCTTACTGTCACGACCCGACCTCGGGCCCGTGACTGGTGCCTTACCCCGGGCACCCTAGTGATATAACATCAGAGAAAATCAGCGGAAATAAAAACTTAAACAGGAAACAAGATACATCATAAGAAAATAGGCCAACCAAAACGGTCGCCTTCATGCGTATATATAAAACCGAACAGTTACAATCCTTTACAACACTGCCCACAACAGATTACTGCACTTCTAAGAATGTAACAACAACTATGACGACAGGCCCCGCCATACCCCGAATGTACAAGAACCTACAACTCGTGGAAACATACCAAAAGATAAGCCTCCGAGAAACGAGCTTCCAATACGTTGATCGAGATCCTATGGCGAGGATCCACAACCGATGTACCTCTACCTGCGGCATGAACGCAGCCCCCCGAAGGAGGTCAGTACAACAGGTACCAAGTATGTGAAACTGAAAAATACTGTAATGAAATCACATTTCATCATTTTATAAAACCTTTTGCGATAAGTAAATAGTTATGCCAAGTAAGGGGACGCACATCCCCAGAATAATCACTCACACATAACTATGGGTCTCACGCCCATAATATCACTCATGCCCGTGGAACTCATTCTCATCACGGCGATACATGATGTAAAACAACATCCATATGTGAACTCGAACACTAGATCCTGCTGCGTCGTCAAACCGACGGCTAAGTAGAATCGCTATACCGGATCCAAAAGCTAGTCATAAAACTTCACGCAAGGTACTAAGCTAATTACGGATCCAAAAGCTAGCCACGCAATCGCCGAGGCAAGTACCAAAGCTAACGCACTAGCCAACCGTCTCACGAGATATGGCCGAGGCAAGTATCTCAAGCTATCTACCGAGGCTACCGATACACGAAATGACCGTAACAAGTATCTAAAGTGTGCACGAACCACACACGCATAAATCAAGCCCGCGTGATCGCCACATCGCGCAAGCTTTATGGATTAGCGGTCCATGGACTAACAATCTGAACCTCACAATGACCGCATGCCCCGGCATCTCACCTCGGAAGTCATGGCCATGAAACCATCCTACTGGACGCATGCCCGTGGAACATCCATCACGCCGGCGTGTCGAAGGAATAACAAGATGATACTCAAAGTGACGATACTGCGTGGAAAATCCAACGCGTCGGTATGTCCAACAATCAATCGATAACCGCCTCCTGCAGAGTCACTAGAAGACATCAACAAAACACTTGCACATCAAAGACTATCACGACAAGCATAGGCAAGTTCAACATACATACATTTTTATCAACAATCCGGTTTCAAACCCAAAATACTACATACTTTCATTCTTTCAAAAGACCTCTTTTTCGTAAAAGCCACGTGATACTAATACTCGTAGTATTAAAACACGTTTCCTTTTAAACCAAATTACTACACCTTCGTAAAATCTTTATAAGATTTTTAAAATCAAGTACTCTATACCTTTTAAAACCAAGTGCTTTTCTTTTAAAACAACAAGTGTTCTTTTAAAACCCAAATAACTTTACTCTTTTCAAAACAAGTAACCTATACTTAAATCAAGTTACTTCTCTTTTCCAAAAACAAGTCGTTATAAGTCAAGTCTCTTGTCTTTCAAGATCAAGTCTCTTAACTTTCAAAATCAAGTCGTTTCTGATCAAAACCAAATCTTTCTTTTATTTTCATAAAGTCGTTATAACTAACTTCCCATAAAGCCATTATAACACTTTATGTTTTAAACAAACAAAATCCATTTCACACACGTCGCTCACCGTACTATATAATTTACAACAATCATGCTCAAGAGTATAGGAAGAATCACATACCTTTTAGCTTAAACCACAAGCCGTGTCAAGTATGTCGCGTGAAGATCCACCTATAAAGGCCACAATATATCTATCAATCTCTAGTTCTCTTCAGAGAATACTTAAGTAAACAGCTTCCGATTCTACGTAAAATTCGCAAAGACCTCCCCGCTATCACATAAATCTCTTCCTCTATCCGGGCCCGCTACTGTGCCAACAACTCCTGTGGATTATACGCCTAACCTGACGTGTTCAATTCTACTCCACAATAATACAACGATCTCATCAGAATACACTCTATGTAAATACGATTCAATACTCATTCTATATATAGTATGCTCAACTATATATTACTACAATATGTAATATCCAATTACAATAGGGGACATAGATCATTACCTCGATAAGCCCAAAATTATCCAAGATTATATGTCGATCCCGAGCAACGCTTAGCTCCAATTCCATACGCTCAACCCGCTCCAAGCAACCCTTAGAAGTTTCTAAACAACTTCTAAATACTTCAACCAAGCTTATGAAGATTTCTGGGTTTCATTTTCATGACTAGCGGATAAAGTAGTATTTCCTGCTCCAAGTTTTAAAACAACCTTGGAATACTACTATGGATACTAGGCTAGTGTATTTGGAATTATACCACAATACACAAGGTATTCTACACAAGAGGGGAGGGGTGGGACGTAACCACAAAAAATGTAGGGGAGTATTTTGCCTTGAAAGGCTTTGAGTGTTGATGAAATACTCTTCAAGCTAAGGGTATATATAGAAGAGTCAAGGGCCAAGATCAATGCAAGGTGGGTGGTCAAGATTGGGCCATGTGTGTGTGGGTCCCACCACAACACATGGCCAACGAAATAGGCTACCAAGTGTCAAGGCCAAAATCGGCCAAGTGAGTAGGTGACAACATCACACCATTTCGCCCACATGGCCACAGGGTGACACGTGTCGCCCCCCGATTCGTCCAAAATATTTCGTCTTCCGAAAATATCCAAAATGCCGGAAACCTCAAAAACAAAGCGGGCCCCACAAAACCGTAAATTCCTCCCGTGGGCCCCACTTGACCATTTCCGAAAATAAAATCTCAAAATTCTAATATAATCCAAGAAGTCCGAATACCAAATCTGGGAATCCAATTCCCACTAATGAACCTTTTTCTTCACAAAACCGAACTTTTCCGTCGAAAAATTCACATCTTTCTTTCTTTCCAAAATTTCTCAGATTCTCGCACGCACATCCCCACATACATACCACGGAACTACGGTATAACATTCTTCCTTAGAAACATTCGTCGAATGTTCCTTCTAAGATTCCAAACACACATGCTCCAGATAGTCTTCACTACTACACTTACGAAACCAATCATGCCATCAATGGCCATAGCATAACATACTGAATCCAAACCACGAGGAATCACCTCTAACATGTAAAACAACACTAACTCTCACTCGGTCCAAAGGATACTCTTGAAACCTAGTAACATGGAGTCTGGACGACGCCTCCTAAGTCGGACGGCGGTGCTATCTTACAGTAACCCACTTATTGTACAACCAATCTTTGAAAGGCCCAAAAGTACTTCAGGCTAAGTTGCCCCTGCTTTCTAAAACTCGTCACACCCTTCCGGGGTGGTACCTTCAAGAAGACCCACCGTCAACCTGAACTCCAAGTGTTGATGCTGATTATCCGTACGACTTCTGCTGACTCCGAGCTGCAAACAACCCCATCTGGATAAGCTTCACCCTATCCACATTCTGCTGAAACAAGTATGTACCCACTATCTGAACCTTGCCAACATCGAACCAATCGATTGACAATCAACACTTCCGCCTATACAAGCCTTCGTAATGCGATATCCGAATACTGAAATGGTAGCTATTATAATAATACACACTCAACAAGAGGCAAATAATCCTTACAGCTACCCCTGAAATCACAACACCGGCCCGAGGGTAAATGCAATACTGAGACTCACTCGAGTTCCTATCCCTGCCTGGTAAAACCTCCGCACAAAAAGAAATAGTCGAAACGGGCTCCACCGCCGCCATAGAAAGTAGGAACCCCGGCACCTTACAACCCTCCTGATACATAACATCTCGCATAATCCTCCGCCAAGTAAACAGTCCTGACTGAAAGACAAGGTAGGCTGACCTCATCAGCCTGACTACTGGTCGAACGCATCCTCGAACTCGTACGATGGTTACCTAAACTTGGGCCTAGCACCCTCGTGACCCCATCACACAGCGGGACCACCACAAATCGACCCCACCTTATTCCGGGTTGTGGGTTGACCCGCCATCTGGCCTCAACCCGACCCATTTCGCGCCAATCCTTGTTCCCCGATCCGGAACAATCTCACTAATCAAGTCAATAAAAACCTAGTGGTCTTCTTAGCTCAACTACCCTCTTATAATTCACACCCCTCAGGGACTTATCAAGCAATTATACCCCACGTATACTATGCACTCCAACAAAGGTCGAATCGCAAACAAAATCTTTTACCCAAGACGGCCTCGCCTCTAAGGTCTCCACGTATAATATTCTAGGGCTCACAATCTCTATGTACTCCAACTTCCCTTTACTAACCGGCCTCTAAATCACAATTAACATAATACTTAGCACAACATCACATCATCAATGCATACTAGTCTCAGAGTGTAAAGGATATACGAAATCAAATAGGCGGTTCCAAGGACCGCTAGAATCGAGCTTCCACCACGACCCTCGCTTCGCTGCCGTGTATGAACACCCTGCCTAGATATCGAAGGTTAAGAACCCGCAACAGATCCCTAAGGCCGAGTCTCAAAATCCGCGCTACCTGGTCGGACAATTCGCTAAATGGCCTGCTGCCGCATGTAAAACAAACTCTCTCAATACCGCGACACTTCGCATGGGTTTTACCACACCGCCACACCGAGGTTGGGGTGGCTTCATCCGCCAACACTCCCGCTTTCACGAAAACTCGAGCCACAGGGCCACGACCGCTCACGAAGGCGTAGAGGACCACTCTGTCGCGGAGGTGCATAACTAGTTTGTTCTTTGCGCGGTCCGCTTTGAAAGTTGCCAAGGACTCTGCCGTCTGGCCTTCTTCTGCGGTATTGGTCAATCCGCCGGTCTCTCGTGCCTCACACCCTAGTGCATGAGCTGCGTGCGGGCAATGTCGTGCGGTGGCGATACACGAACAAGACTCTTCCAAGTAGTCATCAAGCCTGTGACGTAGCGGTGCACTCGGTCCTCCATATTAGCTACTAACGCAGGGACATATCGGGCCAACGAGTCGAACTCTACGTTGTACTCCCGAACTGTGCGTCCTCCCTGTCTCAGCATCAAAAACTGCCGTACCATGCCCTCATCTGCGGAGGCAAGAAATGGGCGAGAAATGCTTAGAGAACTCGTCCCCAAGCAGTGGAGGCGCATGCTCCCCGGATAGCTCGCGAATCAAACGATCGGCATTGCGGTATCACGCAGCCGATGTGAACTGAAGATCACGGACTCGGTCTCCGAAGCCTTGATCACGCGCATGATCCTCTGTAACTGACGGATGAACTCCTGCGGATCATCCTCGAGCCTCGACGTAGAACTCGGCGGGCTCTGACTCGTAAAATCCCGTAGCCTCAAACTATCTCGATGCAGGGTGAACTACGGGGCTCTGGAATCGAGGCTGCTGCATCCAGCCTATCCTCATGTCTGGCCGCGATCCTGGCTAGTAACTGGGCCATCTCCTTGTAACCCATCTCCCCTGCTCCAGGCTGTGGGACTGGAGGCTCAGGTACCGTGGTCTCTGCAGCCACTGCTGCGGCCCTAAACTCTGCTGGGGCTGGCGGCGTCACAAAACTCGCCGTCAAGCACTATCTCGAGCAATTACGGCCTGCGCCCTCGTACTCCTCTGTATCCTACTAGCAGCTCCCTCGGCTGCCTTGCCCTTCTGGGCTCTGGTTGCCTTACGTGGAGGCATAACTGGCAGAAAAGAATACGTCAGAAGGAGTCCAACTTACAACACAGCTCTAAGGCACGATCTCAGAATGAGAAGAATGGAAACCAATCCTAAATGTCCTGCAGCCTCCTGATTATAGATGTGGTGCACAACACACCGATAATCAAGACTCTACTAGACACGGTCTGTAGACACCTTCCGAGGATTAACTGCTCTGATACCACTTTTGTCACGACCCGACCTCGGGCCCGTGACTGGTGCCTTACCCCGGGCACCCTAGTGATATAACATCAGAGAAAATCAGCGGAAATAAAAACTTAAACAGGAAACAAGATACATCATAAGAAAATAGGCCAACCAAAACGGTCGCCTTATGCGTATATATAAAACCGAGCGATAATCCTTTACAACACCGCCTACAACAAGACTGCACTTCTAAGAATGTAACAACAACTATGACGGATAGGGCCCGCCATACCACGAATGTACAAGAACCTACAACTCGTGGAAACATACAAAAGATAAGCCTCCGAGAAACGGAGCTTCCCAATACGCTTGGCCGAGATCCTATGGCGAGGATCCACAACCGATGTACCTCTACTGCGGCATGAACGCGGCCCCGAAGGAGGTCGATAACAGTACCAAGTATGTGAAATCGAAAATACCGTAATGAAATCACATTTCATCATTTTATAAAACCTTTGCGATAAGTAAACTTGATTATGCAAGTAAGGGACGCACATCCCGAATAATCACTCACATAACTATGGGTCTCACGCCCATAATATCACTCATGCGTGGAACTCATTCTCATCACGGCGACATGATGTAAAACAACATCCATATGTGAACTGAACACTAGATCTCGCTGCGTCGTCAAACCGACGGGCCAAGTAGAATCGCTTCATACCGGATCCAAAAGCTAGTCATAAAACTTCACGCAAGGTACGGAAGCTAATTACGGATCCAAAAGCTAGCCACGAAGGTCGAGGCAAGTACCAAAGCTAACGCATTCTAGCCAACCGTCTCACGAGATATGGCCGAGGCAAGTATCTCAAGCTATCTACCGGAGGCTACCGATACACGAAATGACGAACAAGTATCTAAAGTGTGCACAACCACACGCATACAAATCAAGCCCGCGTGATCGCCAGAATCGCGGCAAGCTTCATGGATTAACGGTCCATGGACTAACAATCTGAACCTCACAATGACCGCGTGCCCGACATCTCACCTCGGAAGTCATGGCCATGAAACCATCCATCGGACGCACGCGTGGAACATCCATCACGTCGGCATGTCGAAGGAATAACAAGATGATACTCAAAGTGGACACATACTCGTGGAAAATCCAACGCGTCAAGATGTCCAACAATCAATCGATAACCTACTCCCAGAGTCACAAAGACATCAACAAAACACTTGCACATCAAAGACTATCACGACAAGCATAGGCAAGTTCAACATACATACATTTTTATCAACAATCCGTTTCAAACCCAAAATACTACATACTTTCATTCTTTCAAAAGACCTCTTTTTCGTAAAAGCCACGTGATACTAATACTCGTAGTATTAAAACACGTTTCCTTTTAAACCAAATTACTACACCTTCGTAAAATCTTTATAAGATTTTTAAAATCAAGTACTCTATACCTTTTAAAACCAAGTGCTTTTCTTTTAAAACAACAAGTGTTCTTTTAAAACCCAAATAACTTTACTCTTTTCAAAACAAGTAACCTATACTTAAATCAAGTTACTTCTCTTTTCCAAAAAAACAAGTCGTTATAAGTCAAGTCTCTTGTCTTTCAAGATCAAGTCTCTTAACTTTCAAAATCAAGTCGCTTTCTGATCAAAACCAAATCTTTCTTTTATTTTCATAAAGTCGTTATAACTAACTTCCCATAAAGCCATTATAACACTTTATGTTTTAAACAAACAAAATCCATTTCACACACGCACGCGTCACCGTACTATATAGTTTACAACAATCATGCTCAAGAGTATAGGAAGAATCACATACCTTTTAGCTTAAACCACAAGCCAAGTCAAGTATGTCGCGCGTAGAAGATCCACCTATAAAGGCCACAATATATCTATCAATCTCTAGTTCTCTTCGTAGAATACTTAAGTAAACAGTTCCTGATTCTACAGAAAATTCGGTAGCACCTCCCCCCCCGCTATCACATAAATCTCTTCCCCTATCCAGGCCCGCTACCAGGCCAACAACTCCCAGGGGATTATACGTCTAACCGGACGTGTTCAATTCTACTCCACAATAATACAACGATCAGAATACAATTTCTATGTAAATACAAATTAATACTCATTCTATATATAGTATGCTCAACTATATATTACTACAATATGTAATATCCAATTACAATAGGGGGACATAGATCATTACCTCGATAAGCCCAAAATTATCCAAGATTATATGTCGATCCTGAGCAACGCTTAGTTCCAATTCCTTACGCTCCAACCCGCTCCAAGAAACCCTTAGAAGTTTCTAAACAACTTCTCTAAATACTTCAACCAATCTTATGAAGATTTCTAGGGTTTCATTTTGCGACTAGCGGATAAAGTAGTATTTCCGGGCTCCAAGTATTAAAACAACCTTGGAATACTACTAGGGATACTAGGCTAGTGTATTTGGAATTATACCACAATACACAAGGTATTCTACACAAGAGGGGAGGGGTGGGACGAAACCACAAAAAAGGGAGGGGAGTATTTTGCCTTGAAAGGCTTTCAAGTGTTGATGAAATACTCTTCAAGCTAAGGGGTATATATAGAAGAGTCAAGGGCCAAGATCAATGCAAGGTGGGTGGTCAAGATTGGGCCATGTGTGTGTGGGTCCCACCACAACACATGGCCAACGAAATAGGCTACCAAGTGTCAAGGCCAAAATCGGCCAAGTGAGTAGGTGACACTTGTCACACCATTTCGGCCCACATGGCCACACAAGGGGGTGACACGTGTCGCCCCCCGATTCGTCCAAAATATTTCGTCTTCCGAAAATATCCAAAATGTCGGAAACCTCAAAAACAAAGCGGGCCCCACAAAACCGTAAATTCCTCCCGTGGGCCCCACGTGACCATTTCTGAAAATAAAATCTCAAAATTCTAATATAATCCAAGAAGTCCGAATACCAAATCTGGGAATCCAATTCCCACTAACGAACCTTTTTCTTCACAAAAACCGGAATTTTCCGTCGAAAAATTCACATCTTTCTTTCTTTCCAAAATTTATGTCTTATTCTCGTACGTACATCCCCACATACATACCCTGGAACTACGGGGTATAACACTTACGCCTCATGTCCCACAGGTCGATAATAACCAAAAGTGGTACAGTAAAACTATAATCAAGTGGATGATATATTTGTAATCCGTGCATCTATGTCATCATAAGACAAGTTTAATAAAAAGTCATTCAAAATGCAACAAAATTGAGATTGTTGCCATAAACCCTCAAATGAATGTGAGGTAGGCGAAGAGGCAAAATCACATTTCCGTTCCATTAAAGGATTAGAGAAAGAAGCACCGCTCCTTATAACTTAGTAACACCTACTCGGGTGATTTAAAGTTTGTACAAATAGAGGGGGGAGACAAGTACGTTGTGATCTTAATTGATGATGATACAACGTATTGCATCCTTTGTTGAAGAACAAAGATGAAATGAGTCAGAAACGCCGCGGAGCCGTGAAGGGCCACGACGCCTCAAGCCAGTGTCACGGCGCTGGCGGCGTCAGAAACTCCCTGAAAGTTTCTACGCCGCGGCGCCTCTCTGCAGGGCCACGACGCTGACCAGGCCAAATTCTGGAGCCGCGACGCCTCCCAGGAGTTCTGAATTCTTTGAAGTTATCTTTCCTTGAAGAGGAAAAAAAGTAATTGCTCGAGGTTAACAAGAACCCGCGAGGGCTTGATTGTACGAAATAAGATATTCCAGATCTACATGACTCGAAAGTTGTTGGCTATCCGGAACTTAATGTTCCAGATCTATAGAACTCAGGGATTCTAGATGTTGAACCAAATCAGGAGCAAAGGAGGGGACAAAGACTTGTTCCAAGCTATCTAGCTTATATGGTTAAGAATAAACCATGGACAAATTAAGAATTGTCATCTCCAGAAGCGCTGCTTTGGAAATAAGATATAAAAATAGATTCCGTCAGATAAAACCATACTTATGTACAAGTAGATCTTCCTCCGGAAAAAGAACATGTGGGTTATAAAAGTAGATGGATCTATTGATAAGTATAAGGCCTCAGTTACCAAGATATGTGTTCCTATGTGAATAACTTAACATCCAGGGTCACCGCTGTGCGGCGTGACATGGATGTTGAGACAACCTTCCTAACCGGAGAGTTGGGTTTGAGGATTGTTGGGCTTGTTTTTCTGAAATTCCTTTATTGTCTCTGAAATGTCTACATTTTGGTCCTGAAAGTTTCAGACAAAACAAAAACAATGATTCTGACTACAGAAACTTTGACTCTAAACAAAGCTAACAGTTGGAAAACCAAAATTCCGAAAGTGGAAGAAGAAAGTAATACGGAACAACCAGAGGGGTTTTGAGGTTCCAGGAAAGAGAAGAACGTTTGTCGGCTTGTCAAATCTCCGTGCGGGCTGAAACGGGCCTAAAGTTTTGGCACAAAACATTTCTCCTGAAATATATGTGTCAACATGAAAATATATGGGTATTGTAGATGACATCTTAGGAGTTGGAATCCCTAAGACATCTAACGGACTGGTCTGATTCCAAACTCCTCTATGAGGAGCTAGACAGTCTCGTTGAAGTCACCAATGGATTTGAATCATAGAGTTGATTGGAATCATGGTGCATCCATATGCCAGGAGGGATATGCTTAGGTCACACTGCAATTGACCTGAGATCGATTCACAAAAGATGATCAGTTGAACTGAGGTTCACTCGTGATTCTGGAAATGATCGACAGAAGGCGTTAAATTGGATGTGACGATATCTGAATTATTCGCTTATCTATGATTTATGATATTCTGGATGTCCAGTGGTTCTGGGAGAACAAAATGATGCAAACTGGACATAAGACCTGAAGAACACCAATGTGCACGGTGTGTCTTAGGAAAAATCCTCTAAGCAAACCTTGCATCAGCCGATTCATGATGGAATCGGAGTTCATCGCTTCACACAAAGGATGATGAGAAATTGAGTAACTTCACGACTTCTTAGAGGATGTCCCTTACTGCGGTAACTCATGCCTGCTCTAGTTTTGACATTGTGAGAGCACAAATGATGGTGTCTAGACATATCTGTCACAGACATAAGACCGAATGGCAGTTGATCTTCACGGGTAACACTTCCTTGATTACTAATCCAAGGAGAATATAGTAGACCTTCACAGATCAAAGGTTCTGCCTGTCTAGGGGAATTGACTTAAAACCCAATCAATACGAACTGATATAGTGGACACCCAACCTTACAGACTGGAGATCCCAGGAATAAGGTTCAATGGGAAAACTAAATTGTAAAGGTTCAGTTGAGCGCTTCGATGAAAGCAACAGCACTTTGGATAATGGTTCTTAAGAAACATAATCCAAGGTCATTCCCGTGATAGACATTAAGTGCTACTTGAAGAGGGGGTAAAGGTTAAGCTTCCAAAAACCTTTAATGATCATCAACAGTTGAGGTTAGGTTTGGGAAACTTTTAATGGTGCCTAACACTTGTGAAAGTGGGGGTATCGCAGGATACCTTGTAGGAGACCACCTATTTAAGTGCGAGGACAGACCGCCTCAAATGAACGCACTTAAGAATCTAAGAGTGTCTACGGCCCACGACGGATAAAACATAAAGAAGGATTGAGTAGAAAAGATGTTGTGTTGATACCATTGTTGTTACACCCCGTATTTCCAGGACATGTTTATAAGAACGTACGTATGAACTAAAAAATGATAAGATTTGAGACTAGTAAAAATTTATCGGAATTATGGAAATGTCGGGAAACGAAATATTGCGACGAACGGGAGGGTGACACGTGTCACCCCCCCTTAGTTGGTTTTTCGCACGAATTAGTCATGGACTAAATGGTCATTTGACCAAGGCTAAGATGACCAAGTCTTGATAAGCTTAGAGTTTGACATTGTTGACTTAGCAAGAGCCACTTGGCTAGATCTTTTAAGTGAATTGAATCCAAGCCACCCAATTGTTTGCATCTTGACCCTACATTGTGTTATTTAAGTATACTAGTAGCAAGACAAGGATTCTATACTTAGAAAATTTTCAAGAAAAACTTGAAGAACATAGAGGTGCTCTCGGGTTTGCCCCTCTTCACAAGACAATTTTTTTTGTTTGTTGTCCAATAATCTCTCCACTTTAAACCAAGGTTCCTAAGGGTATTGTAAGGGTATCTCAATAGAAAGATCCCGGAAAAGTGTCGTTTTCGTATTAGTCGCAAGGTGAAAACCTAGTCACTTTCCTACGTTTGGATTGGAAGTTAAAGGAAAGTTGTTGGTGATCTTCTAAGGGCTTCAAGTGGTAGATTGGAGTGTCAAGGAAAGGATCTAAGTTGCTAGGGAGCGACTTCGGATCTTGAAGTTGGATTAAGGCTCGTTAAGTTAACAATCTTGTTCTTTTAGTGTTATAAGATTACATATTGTTGTAGCCTTACATTTCTACTAGCATGAGGTATATGTATTAAGGATTGATAAGTGATATGTATAGTGGAAGCCTATAGCCGAAATTACATTGTTAGCCATTTGAAATTGAAATACAAGTTGGTCGGTAATTAGAATCGTCGCATGTTATATACTTGGAGATTGTAGTAGTTATAATCGATTGCTGCTTAATAACATGTTATACTAAACAACTTGGATTGAAAAGGAATTGAAAAGGTTGATATGTTGTTACACCTTTTGGCCGAGAATGGCATTGTATTTTGGACTAGTTTGATATCAATTGTGGGGCAGAATTTTACACGTCTTGTAGGCGTGTAATCCCCTATTGTTAACTTCATTGTTGAGCCTTAAATGTGGCATGTTTGGCTATTAAATTCGGGCCTTGAAAAAAGTGGAAAAGTATGTAGAAACAAAGGAAGTGATGTCCGATTTTCCGTAGAATTTAGTGACTTTGCACTTAGAATATTCTACGTTTGAAGCTAGAGGTTAATAGACGTATTATGACCCTTATAAGTTGAAGTACTACGAGTAGCGTATTCTACTTGAAGGGTGAAAAAGCTAGCAAGGTTATAGTACTTTGGAGCATTTTGCTACGTGTCGATAATCGTCGCGAGGTATGTGAACCTCTTCCTTCTTTTGGCATGGTTCTATGTATGAGATATACATATGGTGCTATTTCATGATTCCTTCTACTCTTAGAAGTTAAGAGGTATGTATGTTGATTTACTCTATGTAAAAGTTACGTCTAAGTTATCCTAAGTTCTTACCAAGTCTTATGGGGGATGTTGGTAAGAGTCGTTAGGAAGTATTTGGAGTCAAGTTGACTTCGCTAAGTTACTGCACGAATGAGGATAAGTATCGAACAAACCATTGCAGCGTTAATAAAAGAAAATGTATCGAAAATCAATTATATTAAAATGAGTAGAATTCTCCATCTGCATAGAAGCTAAGATAAGACAAAATTGTATTACATTTTCTAGATCATGACTGCTTTAATAAGATCCTTATAAACAAGTATAACCTATTCACAATGCATAAAAGTATATGTTACTTAAGTTAAAGAGTTTACGCATGAAGTTTTAAGACCATGAACCTTGAATTCTAAAAAAGTTAAGAGACTTTATTTTTCAAGTTATGAGACTTGATTCTTAAAGGAAGAAATGACTTGATTTAAGAAGTATGGTTTCTATGAATTATTTCAAAAGTTAAGAGGCTTGATTTCAAAAGAGAATGTAACTTGAGTTTTTAAAAGAAGAAGTTTATGGATTTAAAAAAAAAAAAAAAAGGAGTTTTATGATTCCTTTTAAGTATGTATGTACGTAGTACTTTTGAGTTTAATCTTTCCGTAATGTAAAAAGAAATAAAAGTGCATTAAGTTCTCTAAAGCGAAAGGTTGTTATAATAGTTTTATGGGGAGTTGTTATAACGACTAAAGAAGAAGTGAAAAGATGATTTAAAATGTTATGAAAAGAGACACTATCGCGTCCCAGGAATGGGCCGGGCAATATACCTTTATGGGCAGACTATATGACATTATCGCGTCCCAGGAATGGGCCGGGCAGTATACCTTTATGGGCAGACTATATGACATTATCGCGTCCTAGGAATGGGTCGGGCAGTATACCTTTATGGGCAGACTATACGACATTATCGCGTTCGAGAATGGTAGGCGAGATACCTTTATGGGCGGACTATATGACATTATCGCGTCCGTGAATGGGCGGCGTTATACATTTATGGGCAGACTATATGACATTATAGCGTCTCAGGAATGGGTCGGGCAGTATACCTTTATGGGAAGACTATATGACATTATCGCGTCCCAGGAATGGGCCGGACAATATACCTTTATGGGCAGACTATATGACATTATCGCGTCGAGAATGGGCGGACAGTATACCTTTATGGGCGAACTATATGACATTATCGCGTCGAGAATGGTAGGCGGTATACCTTTATGGCGGACTATATGACATTATCGCGTCGAGAATGGCGAGACGATATCTGGTTATGGCGGACTTACATGACTTTATCGCGCCCCGAATGGTAGGCAAGATATCGCCGTGGGAAGATTTTTATGAATTCGCCGTGTCCCACAAATGGGTCGGATTACATTATCACGTATGGATAATTAAATTGAACTCCAAAATGAGGCGTCCCTCCATAAAGGGCCGGATTATGTTATACAAGATACGTAAGTTATATGTTTATGAACTCGATGATTTTTCCTAAGTATGTACGTAAGAAGTTGACTATAACTTTTATTGAAAAATGGGAAAAGATAATAAAGTGCGATTGAGTTCACGAGATTGTAATGACACGGTAGTATCTGGTATTTAGTTTTATATACTTGCCCCTGTCATTCTTTTGTACAATTATGATTTGTTTACTGTACCTTATTTCCGTTCCATATTAAATTTGTTGTCGGCCCTTGAAGCTACATTCATGCTCGCAGGTATTAGGTACACAGGTTGGTGATCCTTGCTCTTAGGATCTCGGTTCAGTTTTGGGAAAAAGCTCAATTTACTCTGGAGGCTTATCTTTTGGTACGGTTTCCCCTGAGGTTGTAGATTCATGTATATTCAGGGGTATAGCGGGGCCCTGTCCCTCCACAGTTGTTATGTTAAAACTCTTAGAGTGCAGTAGTCACATGTGTGGGTCGATTTGTAAAGAAATGAAAGCTGCTTGATTATGTATATATATGTCCAGGGAGGTAGCCTTATCGGCTAACATGTTGATTTTATTTCTGTTGATTTATTTTTATAAGTTTCATGTATGTTCCGCTGATTATCTCTGATGTATACCTGTACGGGTGCCCAGGTAGGGCACCAGTCGCGACCCGGGGTCGGGTCGTGACAATTGTCTAGGCATATACTAAACACTAACGGTTCAAGACATCACGTTCACCGCGCAGTAAATATGTCCGATGGTATTCTACTATGGAAGGTTCAAAGCTACGGCTACCTCTTCAGATGCAACATTGATCCGCCAAAAAGATTGCTGAAAGAAGGCACCATGTGTGTGCACCAAAATCTCTTCCAAGAGGGGATTGTTGGAAATTTGCCTTTGGTGGAGGTTGGGTCCGCCCATCTTCAATGACTTAAATATTATGGTTTCATATGTTGGAGAACCTGGTTCTTTACACATGTGTAATCTACTAAGTGAGTAGATGATCGTAGGGCCAAGAATCGTCAAATTTCATTGAGAAATGGAAGAGATATTGGTCCGCGAAGTAAGGTGTTTGAGACATGGAAGAGTGGTATATGACAAATCTACCACATCGGTAGGAAAAGGAAGAGTTGTTCATGTTATAAGTCTCTCAACTGAATAAGGGATTGGGACCCCAAGGGGTAACCCATGTGTTTGAAGAAGGAAGGACCTAGGTGTGCTTGGGTTCGAGACTAGGCCCACGCGCCACCACCCACTCGCCCGGGTCGGGCCGTGGGATGTTGGGCTGTTTCTGACATTATCTTTTTGGACCCCATACTTTATTATAATTACATTTTGGTCCTTGAAGTTTCTGGAAGGCATTTTCTGCCGGCGCCGCGACGCTAAATGTTCAGAAGGCATTCCAGTAACGGGAAAATCAGGGAATTGATGGCATTAACTTTTCTGAATGTTTGGCACTTATGCCACAATGTTTTGGCCATTATGGTGTCCATTAACAGCTCTCTTAAATGTCTATTAACATCTCTCATCATCCTTAAACACTATATAATCATTCCTTATTTCAGATTTGAAGGGACACAATATACACAATGAACATAAGAGAAATACTCTCTACATTTGGATGATTTCAGACTTGATGAAATCTATTCCTTTCTTGCAATCTTACACACTCTAAGATCCTTCTATTCTAGCGAACATTTGAGTTCTCTTTGCTCATTTGTTTGATTGTTGTTTTATCTTGGAAGATAAGTTTCCATTACACCGTTGAAGGGATATACGGGGCAATATTATCTTAAGGATAGATTGATAATTCAATCGACTCAGCAAGCCAATTATCTTGTTATATTTCCAGATTTCTAAACATATTGTTGTTGTTGTTCTCAAGGGGCTTGCTGCAGTTTCAACAAGAATCTCAAGATTTCAAGGAAGATCAAACTGAAGATTAAGATCATCAACACTTATTCATGTTGTGACAACTGATGTTAGGCTTCAAGCCTATTATATTGAAATTGTAATTGATTATCCTTTCTAAGTACTAGTGATAGTTATATACTATTTCCATACATCCACTGTAATATCCAACATATTGTACCGTTTGTTAATTCTACTTCTCATGTAGTAATTTAAGTGATTAAACCCTATACCAATAAGATGAAGGACTCAAGAATACGAGCGTCAAAATTTTAATTCTCAATATGACTTGAACATCGATCTTCTAGGAACTTTAAGTAAATTCTATAAAGTTAGAAACTAACTAAATATATTCTACATCACAGTTTTAACTTTTATGGTTAAATAGGTAATTTTGAATATGCATTTTTGGATTAATAAAGACTTTCTTAAACGTTTTGAATGATCCTGTGATACCCTTTGCATAACTACCTACATAAATGTTTAGGAGTGATACATTTAATCTACCCAAGATGCTAGCATCATTGGCGATTGAAAATATAACGATAGTGATAGCAACAAGCTAGGCACGTAGAAAAAGGAGTCTCACTAAGGAAAACGCTCTTAACGTTTTCCCTTAGTTGCTCCTTCGGTTTTTCTCATCTCCCCCCCTAAAATCAACCATTGTTTCCCAACGTTTTGAAGCTTAATGTCCATAACATGAAAAAGTCTAAACGTTACACACATTCTAGAAATGATTCAGGAGGATCAGGAAGTTCAACGAAGGCTAGAACCAAGAAAAAGAAAAAGAATGGCGGTAGTCCAACCATTGTTGAAGAAAATCTAATTCCGGCAATTTCATACCCAACGGTGTTAGTTCATGTCGCGCCAGATTTGTGTATCCCACTCGAGAATGTAGTGGATGATTCTATGCTACAAAGGATACATGAATGAGGCAAAAATATAGAAATTGAGAGCTTGGATATTAGTGAATTTGAAGGCGGAAAACTTCATGGTCCATCGGTAACCAATCCAGAAGTAATCTCTCATATTACTCCTACTGAAGTGACCACAGTTCAAGACCATGACACTGACCACATGCCTACTGGGAAGAACCCTCTTGAAACTCCCGGCAAGAAGAGACTGAATCCGATAGCCATTGACACCCCTTATGCTACTAGGGTGGTTGATCATATCATGGGTCATTTGAAAGACAAAGGGAACATTACAGAAGAGCAGGACAACCACGACATCATTAGTACCTCCACATTACCTGGAAATTCACTCAGGCAAACCGGAAAAGGGAAAAAATCTGGGTCAGGAATAGCAATTGACGAAACAAAGCGTGATGGCATACTCGGGTCAGGGCGCGGGTCAGAGGTTCAGGGCGGGTCGGACGGGTGTCCATGGGTCTAAGAACAATCCCGTTTTTCAAGAATCAATATCAGTTGAGAGCATTGAAGAAACTCCTATTCCCAAAGAGCTTATCGCGGGTGCCAAGGCATCAAACATCAATGTCGCGGGAACCGAAGAGTCTCCTCCTATTCCGGGTAGGGGCATGGGTCAAAATACTATGGTGGGTCAGACGGGTGCCCATGAGACTATGATTAATCCCACTATGCAAGAATCAAGGTCAGTTGGTAGGAACGAAGAGATCCCTATCCCCAAGGAGTCTAACATTAATGTCGCGGGAGCCGAGGCGTCATTCTTTAATGCTGCGGGTACCAATGAGCCTCCTCCTATTCCGGGACAGGTCTTGGGTCATAATACTATGGCGGGTCAGACGGGAGCCCATGAGACTTTGATTAATCACACTATGCAAGAATCAAGGTCAGTTGGTAGGAACGAAGAGATCCCTATCCCCAAGGTGTCTAACATTAATGTCGCGGGAGCCGAGGCGTCATTCTTTAATGCTGCGGGTACCAAGGAGCCTCCTCCTATTCCGGGACAGGTCTTGGGTCAGAATACTATGAAGTTACAATTCATTGAACAACAAGGAGAGGAAATTGAAATAGAAGTTGAGGATGAAGTTTCATTCATTGAAACATGGGGATATTGCCTTATAGAGTTATAGGTTGCTTCACGGGTCCTTTCCAGGGAAGAGAGGCATTGAATACCATTGTGAAGGGATGGGGAGTGAAGTGTCGTATTATACCATATGGCAAAGGTTGGACTGTCTTCAAATTCATGACGGAGGAAGAACGCACAAATGTACTCCACGGTGGCCCTTATATGGTCTACGGGAAAACTATGATGCTTAAGCCTATTGATAAGGGAGTTCTAATAACCGATGATTTATTCATGGACATTCCAATTTGGGTCACCTTCCCTGATATTCCCCTTTCTATTTGGAGTGCAACGGGCCTTAGCAAGATTGCTTCATGTGTAGGAAAACCTCTATACACTGACCAATTTACTAAGGAAAGGTCAAAAATGAACTATGCAAGAGTATTAGTGGAAGTTGATGTTAGCAAAGAACCGGTAAAGGAATTTGTTGTCAGGCTGCCCGACAATAGAAGGTATACTCAAAGGGTGAACTATGAAAACTATCCGGACTTTTGCTATCACTGTGCGGCTTTTGGACACAATCACTTGAAGTGTAGAAAGCTTAGGGATGATGTGAACACTGAAGAAGCTCCTAAAAAACGCAACCCCCTAGCAAAGAGAGAGGTTCTACTTGTCCGAATGCCAACAGAAGTACGGGTGGAACCAACCCTCCTACCTCTTATCCACCACCATCTCAACATCCCGCAATTGATGACAACTTGATGGATACTGAAGACAGTGAGCACACACCACATCTTGTTCCCGGAAGTATGGGAAATGCTACGCATGCTGCGGTTCCTCCGGTTTTGGGTCATCATGGATCATCAAGCTTGCGGGATCCTCAAGTAGGGTCATCAAGGCTTCTACCACATACTGGCATTGCGCAACATGATAGGATGAGAAAGGAGACAAGGCAGACTGATTCTGAAGTGCCAATAAACCCGCAACCTTCATTGGATAGGGCAACCTACAAGAGTTCTTCGGAGGATTCTAATCTTGCATCACGGTGCATAAATTTTGAACGCGGGGGACATAGCTTGGATGAGACACATGTTATGGCTTCCAACAACAAAGAAGAGGGATGGAAGGAAGTAATCTCAAAGAAAAACACGGCGAAAGGCAGTGCTAAGGCAAAGGCAGCAAAGCGCGGAGGTGCTAACAAACCTCCTTTGTTTCCTAATGAAAGTACTTTGTTGGAATGTCCGTGGTCTTTGTGGACAAATGGATAGGGCAGCCACACAAACTCTTGTGTGCAGGCTCACAAAACAGCATGATATGGCAATGGTTTGTCTATTAGAAACTAAATTCTCTCGGGAAAGGACGAAATCTTTTTCTACTCAAAGATTCAAAGCTTGGAATCTTTGCTCAAACTTAGATTTCATTGATGGCGGAAGAATGCTTTTACTTTGGGATCCCTCTAGAGTTTTTTGTGAAGTGCTTGGAATAGATTCTCAACATATCCATGTCCAGGCAAGATGTAATATAACACAAGTGTCATTCCTTGCCACATTTGTGTACCCGCTCTATAGCATCCCGGATAGAAGGAAGCTTTGGCATCACCTTACTCACTTGGGCATTGGCATTGTTAAGCCTTGTATGATTATGGGAGATTTCAACACTTATTGCTACCCACATGATAAGGCGGGGGGTCCTCCTCTCACTCCTTATGCACTTAGGGATCTTGGTGAATTCAGGAATGCTCATGGACTAGAAGACACTCCTTCTTCCGGTTCCTTCTACACTTGGGCGAATGGTTCGATTTGGTCTAAGCTTGATAGAGTGATGATGAATCAACATTGGAGTGATTTGACACTATAATGCACGCGACGATTACTTGCCTATGGAACGTCTCGGATCATGTCGTGATAGCTACGGTTATTGCTTCCTATAATGTTGGGAAACGACCTTTCAAGTTCATGAATATGTGGCTCTCTCATCCAGCCTTCGACAACATATTGGCTTCATGCTGGAGACAAGACATATTGGGAACTGCCCAATTCGTTCTGGCCTCAAAATTGAAAGCCTTGAAGCATCCATTGCGGGTATTGAACATAAGTGATTTTGGAAGCATTGAACAAAGAGCAAATGGGGCAAACATTGAGTTTAAGGAGACTATAAATGAGCATATGGAAGATCCCTTTGATGAGGAGCTAAAAGTCAATGTTAAGTCCTCTAGAGCTAAAGCAAACACCTTACTGGAATCCGAGAGACACTTCATAAGGCAAATTTCGAGGCAGAAACACTTGCTTGGAAGTGATAGATGCTCCAAATACTTCACTGACTTGATCAAAGAAGTAATGTCGGAACTCAATCAACTACCTTGTCAAGGCCAATGGTTCTATCACAACATCTCCTGGGAAGTTAGAGAATTGCTTGTGGAATTTTACAAGGACCTTTTAGGCACGTCAGATCCACTACCAACTTTGATCCGAAATATTCAACTCGGCGAAGCTGGCGAAGAGGATGGATTACACCTTTTGCATTTTATCTCCCAAAGGAGATTTGGGAAGCTCTTTCCGATATAAGCAATGACAAGGCACTGGCGGATGGTTTTTAATTTGCCTTCTTGAGGATAGATGGAGAGATGTGTGGCAAGATGTGGTAAGAAGTGTTCAAGTTCTTCTCATCAGAGCTCTTTTGAAGCAATTGAATCATACCATCATTACCCTCACTTGCCCAAGACTGATCGGGATCCCAAGGTAAATGATTTTAGGCCTATTGGATTGACTAATGTGGTCTACAAGATCATAACAAAGATTTTAGCAAATAGAATGGCAATGGTTCTTCCTACTCTTGTTGACAAATCTCAAGAAGCCTTTGTGAAAGGAAGAAACATGATGGACAATGTCTTTGTTGCACAAGAGCTAGTGAAAAGTTTTAATAGAGCTAGAGTCTCACCAAGGTGTATGCTTATGGTGGATCTTCGGAAAGCATTTGATACGGTCTCTTGGAGCTTCCTTGAGTCGGTGCTAAGAGGTCTCAAATTTCCGGACAGATTTGTAAGATGGATTATGGAATGTGTCAGCTCAACTTCTTTCTCTCTTTCAATCAACGGGGAGCTACATGGTTACTTCAAGGGTAAGCGCGGCCTAAGACAAGGTGATCCTATGTCCCCTTCGCTCTTTATCTTGTGTATAGAATACCTTTCAAGGATGCTAAAACTAAAGGCTACGACAAGAGTTTTCTCCTATTATCCAAAGTGTAAGAGATTGGGCATTACTCACCTTGCATTTGCGGATGACCTCATGCTTTTTGCCAAAGGAGATGTATCTTCTGTTGAGATTCTTATGGAGTGTCTTGAAGAGTTGGAGGCTGTCTCAGGGTTAACTCTTAACCCATTTAAATCCTCCGTCTACATAGCGGGAGTGCATGATGCAGTTCGTAACTTGATCTTGTCCAGAGTGGGATTCGACATTGGTAGCTTTCCGATACGGTACTTGGGGATCCCTTTGTCCCCAATTTCAGTCTCGGTGGATCAGTTTGCTCCATTCACTAGTGCAATATCGGATTACATTCAGAAATGGGGGCATCACTCACTATCTTATGCGGGTAAGCTGGAACTAATCAGGTCGGTCATTCAAGGGGTTGAGAGCTTTTGGTTTGACGCCACTATTCCATGCCATCGCCAACAAGGTGCGGTCTGCGTCATTCAATTCTTATGGGAGGTAAACCACGAGAGTCGCAGGATGTCATTTGTTTGCCCAATCCGAAGGAGGTTTGGGACTTATGAGCATCAAAGAATGGAACCATGCCTTGCTATCCGGATCATTTGGCAAACTCACACTGAAGCGAGTTCATATGGGTCGATGGATCAATAGCTACTATTTGAGAGGCCTATCATTTTGGGATTATGAGGTACGTCTGGGGACTCCCTTATTCAAAAAAGTTTGTGGGATCCACGACAAATTTGTTTCTATCTTTGGTAGCCAAGCGACGCTATTAGGCTTGGAAAAGTGTTGTACCAACGGAAAAATTGATTCTAGCCTCGTGTATGATATCTTGCGCATTCAAGATAAAAAGCTTTGGATGTCACAAATTTGGAAAGGCTTCATTCCTCCCAAGTTCTCCTTCAGTATGGCTCACTTGAAAGCGGTTAGCTACAAAAGACACTCTTTCCTATCTAAACTTGGAGGATAAGTCTTGCGGGTTCTGCAAGCGTGCTAATGAGACAATGGAGCACCTCTTCTTTACTTGCCCCTACACGCTGATTTGGAAGAGCATAAAGGGAATGGTTGGGTATTAGAAGAGAAATGACAACTATTGAAAGCTCTCTTAAGTGGATCGAAAGAAGACAGTGGGGCATCAGCCAAATCTATCTTGCTTGCCTTTTGCATAGTGGTCTATGAGATTTGGAAGACAAGAAATACATTGCTCTTTGAAGGCACAAGCATCTGGCGGAGGTGGTCATTGCAAAGATTAAAACAACATCTTATAGAGTTCTATATGACTTAATCCCCTCTTGTAATGACACCTTTTGAGTGACCACCCCTCCCCTCTTCATTTCTTGTTTATATTACGTTGAGGATTGAGAACCCTCAATGACTGATTGTAGCTACCTTTCTTTTCGTTATTAGTAATAATATTTGCATTTACCAAAAAAAAAAACAAGCTAGGCACGTTTAATTTAAGAACTCGTAGTAAGCTATCTATTTAATTCTTCAATTACCTAAAAGAAAGGGGTGAGAGAGGAGATACAACAAAGCCAAACAGATACATTATGTGAGAGACTTAGCTCAATGATCGATAAAGCATTGCCGTAATTAATCACGCTGAGGAGCATGGTAAGCGAAATGAAATTTCATCTCTAACTAGAAGTTTGAGCGAAATAAAGAATTTTTTTTATAAAAAAGTGATGAAGTCAAGAATTTCGCTAAAAGAGATTTAATATAATTTTTTATATATTTAACATAATTTCTTGATAAAAAATATTCAATTGACAGCCTTTTAACTTTATGTGTCAATCCGATAGGGAGGAATTACCCTTTAATTAGTCATTTTAAAAAATTAAAATTTCATATATTAATTTTTAAAATGTCCTTTATAATAGAATATTAATGTGAGACTTATACATATTTCAATCAGATTGTCTAATCAAATCTAATGGACACGAATATGAATTAATCGTTAGTGAATTTCAGCAATTAAATGGTTATTGAAATAAGATAAAAACGACAAAGCACTATAGCGGTCGCATATTGTGGCAGTAAATAATAAAAGCAAGGCAGCACATGGCTTGAATAATGAAGTGAAGACATTTCACAATTGTGTGCGCCAACCTGACGTATCATATCGCTCAGCCAGAAAAAGAATCCACGACGACACAATTAAAGCATTTAGATTGTTTGGTAGAAACAGAAAAAATGTTTACATTTACCACAAGTAATTCTGCGAAGCTGTTTTACGGAGAATCAGTTAGGGTGTTTGACATATAATTATAGTCAATGACTTAAATATGTCCAAACCTACCCCCGCCCTACCCACACTTACCCCCACTCCATCCTCAAATTTCTATGTCATTTTTTTTTTATTTTTATAAAAAATATGATTTTTTTCTTCCCCACCTTACCCCCGCCCTACCCCCAACTCCACCCCATTGCCATACCCCATCCTCAAATTTCTATATTCATATTTTTTGTTACTTTTTTTTAAAAATGATTGAAAATATGAAATTTTTCTTAGCCCCCACCCTACCCCCTACCCCTCGCCCCCATCCCATTGCCCTACCCCATCCTCAAATTTCTATTTCATATTTTTTGTTAATTTTATAAAAAAATTATTAAAAATATGAATTTTTTACCCCTCTCCCTACCCTATCCCCACCCCACCCCACCCCATTATACCCATCCTCAAATTTCTATTTCATATTTTTTGTTACTTTTATAAAAAAAAATTATTAAAATATATGAATTTTTCTTACCACGACCTACCCCTACCCCACCCCACCCCACCGCAATTGTCATACCAATTCTCAAATTTCTATTTCATATTTTTTGTTACTTTTATAAAAAAAAATGAATTTTTTTCCTAACCCCTCGCCTTGCCCTACCCCCACCCCACCCCATTGTCCTACCCATCCTCAAATTTCTATTTCATATTTTTTGTTATTTTTATAAAAAAAATGAATTTTTTTCTTACCTCCCCTACCCCTACCCTCACCCTACCCCTATTCCCAAATTTCTATTTTATATGAGATTAAAAGGAATTTTGTGAAAAGAAAATGGTAAATTGGTCCAAAAAAAAATCAATGAATGAGCAAAAAAAGACTTCTTCAGAAGCACCAAATTGGTGTTTCTGCTTCTCTTCCCATCTAAAACACTTTTTGACTTCTAGAAAAAGTGTTTCTACTTCTGAAAAGATGGTGTTTGGCCAAAAAAATATTTTTGAAAAACAGAAACACTTTCAGAAACTTGATCAAACAGCACCTTAGTTCCTTGTCGTTTTGGTCGAACTACCACCATTTCTTTTTTCTTCCCTTATATATTTTGAGTTTGGCAGTTTAGGTACTCCTAAAAGCCAGAGAGGGTAAATTGAAAGCCAATTTAACGGCTGCAAAGTTGGTACAACCAACCTCTTTTCATATACTGTATAGTTATATATTTCCTTATTAAAAGTAGATTCCAGAAGCTCATGAAACAGTTAAGCACAGCCGCCCATAACTGCCTGCTAAGATAAGAAAAGCCTCAATCTATATACATTATGCATTTTACGTTCCATATAAAGGTTTTAGAAAGAAATTGATATTTGGGTTGTATTCTTGTACTCACACCGTCCTAACTTATGTGATATTATTTAATTAAGTACAAAGTTTAAGTAAGTGTATAGACATTGAAAATTTGCGGACCTTTATGTTGGGTTTTGATATTGATGAATGAGAAATAATGAGATAAAAAGTTAAGGGAATGTAAAAGGTCCCTTTTGCTTTGGTTAAAACTTTTTGTCCCACATCGGAAAAAGAAAGGAAAAAAAGAGGTGTATATATTACATTACACATTCTCTAATCACTAAAAGGATTGAGGGGCAAGCACCCCTCGCGCCGTCGTCGTCGCTCGGCTTCGGCTTCGGATTTAGAAAACGATTGATTGATTATTTTTTTGGACAAACTTTCTTTAATTATTTAATTAATTAATTAATTAATTATTTAATCGGATCGACCCTGACCCGCGACTTGTGACCGACCCGGTCCGTTTTTCTCTTCCCGGATATTTTCGAATTTCCCTTCATCTGGTGACTGATCTGAATGGTTGCAAACATTCAGAATCAGTACCTCCAACTGCTATAAATTCTTGATTTGTTCCAGAATTCATTACAAATTTTTTCCTTTCCTTCTCTTCAAAAACTCTCTTATTTATTCCGTGTGATACTGCTGGTTGAGTGGTTCGCATTACACGAATTTGGAGTACTACTATTCTGGTAAAATAATCGTTCTATCCTGAGAAGGGATATTCTATCAACCTCGAGTACTGTGAGGGGAATAATTTCCTTAAGGACACATTTTGAACTAAGTGGACTCGATTATATTCTGAGAAAAATATTTTATTCTTCCAACACTGATTCTGTTCATTTTCAGTTTCTGTGATTTACTGGTTTTAAGTATTTTATTGTATACTGTGTAATATGTTTTTACTAAGTGTTTTACAGATTGTGTTGAAATTTTATTTAACCTTATACAGATTATTTTGGCAACAATCTTAAGGAAATTATTTATAATATTATAATCTGTATTCTGTTTAAGGAGATTAAAATTTGTGTAGTTTTCTACTCCATATGAATATTAGTATTCTGACTCGAAGATATAAAAACTTCGTTGGAATACAAAAGTTCATAATTATACTGCGATTTGAAGAAATAAAATCTTCATCGTTTAAGTTTCATAATATACTGCGATTTGAAGAAATAAAATCTTCATCGTTTAAGTTTCATAATTATACTGCGATTTGAAGAAATAAAATCTTCATCGTGTAAGTTTGTGATTTAATTGCTATTTTGGTTTTATTAACTAAAACAGTTTATCAATTTGACAGTGACAAACAAATAATGGCAATTGAGACTGGAACTACCTCTGCGAATATTGCACCAGCGGTTACTCGTACAACCAGTACCACTGTGCCACCGGCTGAGAAACCTGCGAAGTTCACCGGTGCCAACTTTAAAGGATGACAACAAAGAATGTTCTTTTGGCTTACCACCCTTGGTATGCAAAAGTTCACCAGTGAGGACCCTCCCGTGCCTGCCGCCGACATGTCTGACAACGAAAAGTTCATAGTTACTGAGGCTTGAAAACAGAATGATTTTTTGTGGAAAGGCTACATTTTGAGTGCCTTAGAAGATGACTTGTACAACGTCTACAGTGCAGTAGAGACCTCCAAAGAACTATGGAGTGCACTTGAAAAGAAGTACAAAATCGAAGATGCTTGCTTGAAGAAGTTTGTGATTGCCAAATTCCTAGACTACAAAATGGTGGATGGAAAAACCGTTGGAACCAAAGTTCAAGATCTTCAACTCATCTTCCATGACCTTATTGCTGAAGGTATGGTAGTAAATGAAGCATTCCAAGTGGCTGCAATGATTGAAAAGTTGTCGCCCTCATGGAAAGATTTCAAGAATTATCTGAAGCACAAGAGAAAGGAAATGAAGTTGGAGGATCTTGTGATTCATCTCAAGATCGAGGAAGATAACAAAACCGCTGAGAAGAGGTACCGTAAGAGTTCACCGATTGAAGGGGCAAACGTCGTTGAAAATGATGCTCCGAAAAAGAACAAGAAAATGAAGAGGCCTTCTGGAAAGGAGAAGGGTCCTAACAAGACAAATTTCAAAAGCAACTGCTATAATTGTGGGAAAGCTGACCACAAAGCCCCAGATAGTCGTCTTCCGAAAAAGGACAAAGGAAAAGGTCAAGCCAATATGGTGGAGAAGAATGATGATATGAATGATCTGTGTGCAATGCTATCGGAGTGCAATTTGGTTGGAAGCCCAAAAGAGTGGTGGTTTGATTCTGGTGTCACTCGACATGTTTGTGTTGTAAAAGAAGCATTTGCAACCTACATTCCCGCTGGACCCGGAGAGGAATTGTTTATGGGAAATACTGCAACAGCCAATATTGAAGGATATGGGAAGATACTTCTGAAAATGACTTCCAGCAAGGTGCTGACTCTCAATAATGTTCTGCATGTTCCGACAATTAGGAAAAACTTAGTTTCAGCCGGACTACTCGTCAAAAACGGGTTTAAGTGCATGCTGGTTAGTGAAAAAATTGTAATAAGTAAGAATGATATGTTCATAGAAAAGGGATACCTCACCGAGGGTCTTTTCAAACTCAATGTAATAGTTGTTTACATTATTAATAAGAATTCAGCTTCGTCTTACTTATTGGAGTCAAATGATTTATGGCATGTTCGTTTAGGACATGCCAACTATAAAACCATGCGAAAATTGATTAACTTAGAAGTATTGCCTAAATTCGAGTGTAATAAATCAAAATGTGAAATCTGTGTTGAATTTAAGTTTGTTAAACATCCATATAAGTCTATTGATAGGAGTTCAAATTCTTTGGACTTAATCCACACATATATATGTGATATGAAGTCAATACCATCTCGCGGTGGGAAAAGGTATTTTATAATCTTTATTGACGATTGCACTCGATATTGTTATGTGTATTTGCTTAATAGTAAGGATGAAACAACTGATGCATTTAAGCAATACAAGAACGAAGTGGAAAATCAATTGAATAAAAAGATAAAAATGATTAGAAGTGATAGGGGTGGAGAATACGAATCTCCATTTGCAGAGAATGCTTAGAATATGGAATTATTCATCAAACTACTGCCCCTTACACACCACAATCAAATGGAATTGCGGAAAGAAAAAACCGAACATTAAAGGAAATGATGATTGCTTTACTAATAAGTTCCGGTTTATCGCAGAACTTGTGGGGGGGGGGGGGGGAAGCTATCCTTATAGCTAACTGAATACTCAACAGGGTGCCCCATAACAAACAAAATCTATTCCATATGAACTATGAAAAGAAAGAAAACTCAACTTAAAATATTTAAAGTGTGGGGGTGTTTAGCAAAGGTCCAAGTTCCTTTGCCCAAAAGGGTAAAAATCACACAACAAACTGTGGATTATTGGCTATGCTACAAACAACAAAGCTTGTCGGTTTTTGATTCACAAATCGAACAATCCCGAAATTCATGTTAATACGGTAATTGAATCAGATAATGCTGAATTCTTTGAAAACATTTATCCTTATAAAACTGAATGTGAGTCGTCAAGTGAAAGATATAAACGATCGCGGGAAGAACCAAAGGAATGTACATCAAGTAAAGAGGATCCAAGGCGTAGAAAACGTCAAAGGACATCTACTTACTTTGGACAAGATTTTGTGACATTCTTGCTTGAAAATGAGCCTTGAACATTGAAAGCAGCGATGCCATCTTCTGATTCAGCACTTTGGAAAGAGGCAGTCAATAGTGATATTGAATCAATTTTGAACAACCATACATGAAAATTGGTTGATCTTCCTCCTGGAAATAAACCTTTAGGATCAAAATGGATTTTTAAAAGGAAAATGAAAGCTGATGGCACTATTGACAAATATAAGGCAAGACTTGTGGTCAAGGGTTATAGACAAAAAAAAGGTCTTGATTACTTTGACACATACTTGCCAATAACAAGAATAACATCTATTCGGGTGTTAGTGGCACTGGCGGCCGTATATGGTCTTGAAATCCATCAAATGGATGTCAAGACAGTTTTCTTAAATGGAGAATTGGAGGAAGAAATTTACACGGAACAACCTGAGGGTTTTGTGGTTCCTGATAAGTAAAGGAAAGTGTGCAAACTTGTTAAGTCACTTTATGGACTTAAACAAGCACCCAAACAATGACATGCGAAATTTGACCAAACAATGTTGGAAAATGAATTTAAGATTAATGAGTGTAACAAATGTGTTTACATTAATAATACTCCAAATCATGAAGTCATTGTTTGTTTATATGTTGATGATATGTTGATAATGAGTAGAGATATTGCCGATGTAAATGCTACGAAGTGTATGCTCGCTCGCAAATTTGACATGAAAGACTTAGGGTTGTTGATTTGATCTTAGGAATTAGGATCCATAAAACTTCACAAGGTCTATCATTATCATAGACACGTTATATTGAAAAGGTACTTGACAAGTTCAAATATTTAAATTTCAATGTTGCAAAGACTCCAATTGATGTAAGTTTTGCACTTCAAAATAATGAAGGTGAAAGTGACTCACAATTGGACTATGCACGAGCCTTGAAAAGTTTGATGTATATTATGAACTGTACACGACTAGATATAGCATGTGCTATAAGCAAGCTGAGTCGATTCACGAGTAATCTTTATCAAACTCATTGGATGGCAATGAAACGAGTCTTGGGGTATTTAAAACACACTCAAAACTATGTTTTGCATTATAATAAATATCCTGCAGTACTTGAGAGATATAGTGATGCAAACTGGATCACCGGATCATTTGAATTTAAATCAACGAGTGGATATATTTTCACCGTTGGTGGAGGAGCAGTGTCTTAGAAATCATCAAACTGACATGGATCGTCCGCTCTACAATAGAATCTGAATTTATAGCTTTAGACAAGGCCGGTGAAAAAGCTGAATGGTTCCGGAATTTCTTAGAAGATATTCCATTCTGGCCCAAACCTTTGGCTCCTATATGTATACATTGTGACATTCAAGCAGCAATAGGTAGGGCAGGGAGTGTAATGTATAACGGAAAATCTCGTCACATACGACGGAGACACAGTACCGTTAGACAACTCCTCTCTAGTGGCGTTATCATGATTGACTATGTAAAGTCAAGAGATAATGTGGGGGATCCGCTTACAAGAGGCTTATCCAGAGAGGGAGTTAGTAGATCATCAATACGAATGAGGTTAAGGCCAAAGACAAGTCATCATGGCGGTAACTCTACCTAGCAGACTGGAGATCCCAAGAGCTAGGTTCAAGGAGATCAAACAAAGTTGTGACTGACGGTTCAACATTGTCAAATAACTCAACTCATTCTCGGATGAAGACAATTTTAAGAAATAAAGATAAAACTTTATGGCTTGTTAATGAGTTAATAAAACATTAAGATTTTTAATGATTATCTAAATCTGGCAGTGTATGACCAGATAATGTGGCTATAAGACCACATGTTGAAATCACCTATGTGAGTGTTAAGTGTAAGCCGCTTTAAAAGAGAATGACAGTGAAAGCCCATTCTCTATGCACTCATGAAACCAGACGGTGTTCATGACTGAAACGAACACAACCGTGAGAACCATAAACGGTTGAGGATTGATTGTGTGACTTATGTTGTCTAGGTATACAACAAAGTTCGACGGATCAAAGATATCAAATCTATCGATTGATCGAGTATATCTGATATAAGTTCACCACGGAAAGTTCAAAGGGAAACCTACTTATCCAGATGCAATCAATCCTCGCTTGTATATCACACTTGTCCGCACATTC
The DNA here is from genome assembly GCA_029844215.1 of Przewalskia tangutica. Lineage (NCBI taxonomy): Eukaryota > Viridiplantae > Streptophyta > Magnoliopsida > Solanales > Solanaceae > Przewalskia > Przewalskia tangutica. The sequence goes on along the minus strand of CM056724.1, from coordinate 93,351,734 downwards.
TTTTATATTATGGTCATTCCCCATTCATGTGGGAGATTGTTGGGTTTTGATATTGGTGAATGAGAAATGATGGGATAAAAAGTGAAGAGAATGTAAAATGTCCCTTTTGCTTTGGTTAAAACTGTTTGTCCCACATCGGAAAAAGAGAGGAAAAGAGAGGTGTATATATTACATTACACGTTCTCTAGTCACTAAAAGGGTTGAGGGGGCAAGGACCCCTCGCGCCGTCGCTCGCTCGGCTCAGCTTCAAATTCGGATTTAGAAAACGATTGATTGATTATCTTTTTGGACAAAATTTTCTTTAATTATTTAATTAATTATTTATTTAATTAATTAAATAATTATTTAATCGGATCGACCCTGACCCGCGACTTGTGACCGATCCGGTCCGTTTTTCTCTTCCCGGATATTTTCGAATTTTCCTTCATCTGGTGACTGATCTGAATGGTTGCAAACATTCAGAATCAGTACCTCCAACTACTATAAATTCTTGATTTGTTCCATAATTCATTACGAATTTTCCTTTCCTTCTCTTCAAAAACTCTATTGTTTATTCCGTGTGATACACTGCCGTTGAGTGGTTCGCCGCTACCTGAATTTGAAGTACTACTATTCTGGTAAGATAATCGTTCTATCCTGAGAGGGGATATTCCATCAACCTCGAGTACTGTGAGAGAAATAATTTTTTTAAGGACACACTTTGAACTAAGTGGACTCGATTATATTCTGAGAATTTTTTTTATTCTTCCAACACTGATTCTGTTCATTTTCCAGTTTCTGTGATTTACTGGTTTTAAGTATTTTATTTTATAATGTGAAATCTGTTTTAATGTTATACCCCGAATTTCCAGAGTATGTATGTGAGGGCATACGTACAAAAGTTTAGCCTTAAAGGTTAGGCTTTGGACGAAAATACTTGGGCACAACTCACTAAAAGAATCGTTTTCCGACGAAACTTTTTACACGACTCGCGTAGGGTAAATTCCGGCTATGTCATTTCTAATTTTTGCGGATTTTTCCGAGCGACAGAACCTTTTTGGACCAACGAGAGGGTGACACTTGTCACCGCCGAGTGGGCGACAGTGGCCTTTTGCCTTGGACGATTGAGAGGTTTTTGGGGCTTAAAACATGGACCTTTGTTTGTGGAGTGATTTGAGGAGTAGGTTAGGGGGCACTTGGGCAAATCTTGGCCCTCCACTTGCCCCCCACTTGGCTTGATCTTGGCCCTTGGTTTCCCTATAAATACCCCTCTCTTTGAAGACTTATTCATCACAAATTTCCAAGTCTAAATCCTCCTTCCCCCTTGTGAGCCATCGTCCTAAGCCTCACTCCCCCCCCCCCCCCACTAAAAGAAACCCTAGCCGAAACACTACCCCCCCTCCCATGGTAGAAAAGTTGCCTTCTAGTATTGTTATAATGCCCAAAATACCCTAGCCCAAATCCCTTTTAGTATTTAAGTTGAAGTTGTTGGAAACTTCTAAGGGTCCTTGGAGCTTTTGGAGCGTACAAATTAGGAGCTAAACCTTGCTCCGGATCGACTTATATCTAGGATATTATTGGGCTTACCGAGGTAAATAATCTTATCCTTCTTTTGTAATTAGAGAATACATACTGTAGAAGTATAGAAATAAGTATAAAATACTTAGAAGGTTATTAAAGAATAGAATTGAACTGTTATCACAGTAGAAGGGTTTAAAAGAAGAATAATTGAACTATACTTACTTAGAATTTGTTTTCTGAAGACTTGAGTAGCTCAGGGTAGGGAAGTCTTTGCCCGATTTTCCGTAGAATAAAGGACCCTCTGCTTAGAAGCTGTTTCTGAGTAGTCTGACGTTGATAGGCGTGTCGACTATTATAGGTTGATTCTCTGCGCGCGACATATTCAACTTGGCGGTGGTTTTTAGAGAAGGTATGTGATTCTTCCTAAGCATGATATTTTAAAATATATATATAGTATGGTAGACGTCGTATGTTAATCGAATAATAATTACGGCAATGTCTTTTGACTTAAGCACGAATAATACTTACGACAATGTCTTTTGACTTAAGCCCGAATAATAAGAATCTTGATGCATTTCAAAAGAATCTTGAATCATTTTTATGAAGAGAACTAATTGGTTTTTAAACAAAAAGCTTAAGAGTTATACTAGCTTTATGGGAAGTTAGGTATAACAACTTAAGAAGGATAAAATGAACAGTTTACTTATGTGTTTATAACAGACTTATATTGATTTATGGAAAGAATAATAAGATGGTTTGATAAGTAGACATGATATGATGCTATGTGTGTTAGTGTCTTGTAACGTTTGTATAAGAGGGTATTCTTGTTGTGCTTATGTTGTTTAACGATAAACTGTTATGTTAGTATTAGATCACTCACTCTTGACATATCACAGGGGTTAAGCGCCTCCGTCACGGGGTATACCTCGTGCGATGCGTGTGACTATGATGCGAGGATACCTCATGCGGGTCCGAGGACCTATGCGAGCTACGAGTTCGAGTTAGTGTGCGGGGTTATACCTCATCATGCGGTCTATGTGGCCATGCGGACTACGAGTCGGGGCGATGCAGGAGTAGCTACCGCCGATGCGGGGTTATACCCTATGCGGGCCTATGTGAGTGGCCTATGCGGACTACGGGAGTCCAGGATTAGGCCTGCATAATGATACTATGGGCGATTGGCCCTGCTTCGATCATTCACAGCCTAGAAAAGACCTGTTACAATTTACCTATTGTTGCTCTTGTTCATGATGTGGCACTATGTATGCGATTACCTTGGTTGTTTAAATGCATATTTGTAAAATTGGTTTTAAAATGATATGATTTCATTTAAGTACTTTCTGATTTCACATACTTAGTACCTGTTGTACTGACCTCCTTCGGGGGGCTACGTTCATGCCGCAGGTAAAGGCAAGCAGGTGCTAGATCCACATCCTTAGGATCTTTGCTTTGGTGTCAGGAGCTCCATCTTCTCCGGAGGCTCTACTTTTGGGTATGATCTCCTGTATTGTAGATAGTTTTGTACATTCGGGGTATGGCGGGGCCCCTGTCCGCCATAGTTGTTTACTTCCAGAGTGCAGTAGCTCTATTATGCAGTTGGGATGTAATCGCAAAACTTGGGTTATATATATATATCGAAAGGCGACTTTTCTCATATAAAGCGTGTCTCAATTTTCATTGATTCATATCTTGTTTTATATTTCCGATTTTCTCTCGATGTATGATCGCTGGGTGCCGGGTAAGGCACGATCCACGCCCCGAACAGTCGTGACAAAAGTGGTATCATAGCGATTAATCCTCTGAAAGTGTCTGAGACCGTATCTAGTAGAGTCTTGATTATCGGTGTGCACCACACCAATAATCGTGAGGCTATAGGATATTTAGGATTGGTTTCTTCTTCTCACTCGAGATCGTGCTTTAGAGTGTTATAAGTTGGACCTCTAACGTATCCCTTTTCTCAGAATGATTATGCCTCCACGTAAGGCAACCCGGCCCGAAGGCAAGGCGGCCGAGGAGCTGCTAGTGGGACACCTAGAGTCACGAGGGCTCGAGCCCGAGCCTATACCCGAGGCGGCGAGTTCTCACGACGCCGACCCCGAGAGGTTTAGGGCGCAGCGATGGTCGATGAGACCACGACCTACACCTCCAGCCCCACACCGGAAGCATGAGATGGGTTACGAGAGATGACCCGCCATCGCCGTGATCGTGGGCGAACACGAGGACAGCCGACGCAGTTAGCCCAGCCCGTAGCACCCGTGGTTCACCCGAGGCGCATTTGAGGCTACGAGATTTCTGAGTTGTAGCCCGCCGCAGTTTTACTGGTCGAGGCCGCAGGATGATCCGCAGGAGTTCATCCGCCGATTCTGAAGGATTATGAGGGTGATCGTGGCGCCGAGACCGAGTCCGTGATCTTGGTTCGCATCGGCCGCGTGATACCGCAATCGATTGGTTTGATCATGAGAGTTATCCCGGGAGAGCACGCGTCCCACTACTGGGATGAGTTCTCGAGGCTTTCCTCACTCACTTCTTGCCTCGCGGATGAGGAGGGCACGCCGATAGATTTTTGTTACCGAGGCGCAGAGACGCACGCCAGGGAGTACAATGTCGAGTTTGATTCATTGGCTCGATATGTCCCAGCGTTGTAGCAGATATGGAGGATAGGGTGCACCGCTACGCCACCGCTAGATGATTATATGGCCGAAGTCTTGTGCGGTGTTTCTTCACCGTATGGACATTACCCGCATGCAGCTCATGCACTGATGACGCGGCGAGCAGAGACCGACGGCCGACCGGCGAAGAGAAGAGGACCAGGACGGCAGGGTCCTTTGGTAGTTATCAGGGTGGACGACCTCAGCAGCGGTCTAGATTCGCACCACAGATCGAGCACTTCAGACCGCCCTCAAGATGCCAGAGTATTCGAGGTGACGGGCCCCGTGACTTCGAACTTTCTGGTGGCAGAGGTGCTAGCCGATCGGGACCACCCCCTCAGTGTGGCCGATGCGGTAGATCCCATTACGGGAATTGTGGTACTGCTCCGAGGGTTTGCTACAGTTGCGGCCAGCAGGGCCACTTTGCGAGAGCCTGTCCGACCAAGGGCGTAGCAGGGTGGGTCGACCACGTGGTCTTTCTGGTCTTCTTCATCTCCTACAGCTACTCGCCCGAGGCGTGGTACTCATGGGCCGCAAGTCGCGGCAGGTCGTGAGCGGGTCCGATTCTAGCGTCCTCGAACCGCATTTATGCCTTGTCCAAACGGGCAGATCGGGAGGCCTCACCGACGCCGTCACGGTACCTTATCGCTCGAATTTGATGTGTATGCCTTGATAGATCCGGTTCTACTGGCCCTATGTATCTCCCTTATTGCTAGTAGGATAGGGATAGAGCACGAGTCCATAGACCCTTTCGGTAGCTACGCCATGGGTGATTCGGTGGTAGCTCAGCGGGTATATAGGCTTGTCCAAAGGACCATTTACATCGTCGACCAGCGCACTTGATAGAGCCGACATGACCGATTTCGACGTGATCATGGGTATGGATTGGCTAGCTTGCTACGCCAATGTAGACCGCAGGAGAGAGTAGTACGGTTCCAGTTTCACGAGCCGTTGTTGAGTGGGAGGAGCACGCAGACGCCGGTGGTAGGTTTATTTCCTACCTCAAGGCTAGGAAGATGGTGCGAAGCGGTACATCTACCATCTCGTTCGGTGTTTGATATCGAGGCTGCAGCACAGATTTTCATCGGCCCAGAGTCGAGAATTCCCGCACGTGTTTCCAGACGACTCCCGTATCCTCCCGAGAGAGAGATAGAGTTTTGTATCGATGTCTTTGCGGACACTCTACCTATTTCCATTCCGCCATACGTAACGGCACCGCCGAGTTGAGAGAGTGAAGGATCATCTTAGAGATTTCCGGAGAAAGGCTTCATCGACCTAGTGTTTCTCCGGGAGCGCCGGTATTGTTCGTGAAGAAGAAGGGCGGACGCTGCGCATGTGTGTTGATTACAGCAAAAACAAGGTGACCATTAAGAACGAATACCCTTCCCGTGATTGATGATTTGTTCGACCTTGCGTGGCGCGAGATGTTTCTCCAAGATTGATCTGCGATCGCTATCATCAGTACGAGTCGAGAGGCGGATGTCCCTGGGATCGCATTCCGACCCAGACGCATTATGAGTTCGGTCATGTCTTTGGTTGACCAATGCTCGCGGTATTCATGGATCTGATGAACCGAGGGTTCAAACCATTTTTGGACACGCTTGATAGTGTTCATTGATGATATCTTGGTTTATTCTCGCCAGAGCGAGAGCATGCAGAGCATTTGGCGATCTTTGAGAGTTCTCCAGACCAGCAGCTTATACGCCAAGTTTTCCAAATGTGAGTTTTGGTTAACTTCGTGGCTTTTCTTGGGCATATTGCTGGCCGATGGCATTCAGTGGATACGCCAAGATCGAGGCAGACTTGCCTAGACCTACTACTCCGGCAGAGGTTCGCGATTTCGGGCCTTGCAGTTATTATCGGTTCGGAGAAGTTTGCTTCTATCTCGCACCATTGACTTACCGACTCGTAAGCGCTAAGTTTCTGGATGATGCTTGTGGCGTGGTTTTCAGCCGAAGAGAGATCGACGACCGCCCCGCTTCTTACTCTTCCGGAGGGTCCAAACGGTTATGTCGTATTGTGATCGTCGGGCATCGAAGTTGGGATGTGTGTTGATGCAGCAGGCAAGGTTATAGCATATACATCCCGACACCAAGAAACACGAGAGAACTACCCCACCCATGATTTGGAGTTAGCGGTGATTCACGCCAAGATCTGGAGGCACTACTTGTATGGGTTCATGTGAATATTTATACTGCACCACAAGAGCCTCCAAGATATCTTCACCAGAGAGCTAAACTTACGGCGAGACGGTGGTTAGAGCCGCCAAGGATTATGATGTTGACATCCTGTACCACCCGGGAAGGCCAATGTTATGCGTATGCCCTTAGTCGTAGTCCACGGGTAGCATATCGATGCGCAAAAGGAGGGACATGGTTCGTGATTTGCATCGCTTAGCAAGCCTTGGTGTCCGTTTGATTGATTACGATAGCGGTGGGTTCGAGTTCGTGAGGTTGTCGAGTCTTCCATCGCCGGCGAGGTGAAGAGGCAACCGCTCGAGGATCCATTTGACACGTTATCGTGATACGCTCTTCGTGAGGAAGCGGTCCTGAGGTAGCACCGATGGGGTGCTAAGGTTTGAGGGCGTTGTGTGTTCCGGATGTTTCAGACTTGCAGCAGATTCTGGGAAGCACACAAGCGTTACTCATCCATCCGTGGTCGACCAAGATGTACCACGACCTTAGATCCGTGTATTGGTGGGATGGCGAAGAGGACGTTGCGAGTTCGTAGCTCGGTGCCGTGTTGTCGCAGTGAAGGTAGAGCACCGCAGGCACGGTGGTTTGTTACGCACGATAGAGATCCCGACCTGGAAGTGGGAGGTGATCAACATGGACTTTATCACAAGATTACCTCGCACTCAGAGGAGACATGATTCTATATGGGTTATCGTCGACAGGCTGACGAAATCAGCCCACTTTTTCCCGTCAGGACGACTTTTTCGGCTGAGGATTATGCCAGACTTTACATCCGAGAGATCGTCAGACTGCATGGAGTCCCTATTTCGATCATATCGCAAAGGAGCCCGGTTCTGGCTAACTTCCTGAGGTCCTTCCGGCGGATTTGTCACACCCGAACCCCGCCCGTGGATCGTGCCCTACCCGCATCCTTCTACCTTAACAACTAAGTACATTGCGGAAATTAATAACACTCATTTTTTTCTTTTAAAACCAACGACGTGCAAGGCAAAGCCGACTAGGCTGCCATATATACATAAACAAAAGACACTACACCGCATACGAGTCCAATCCCACATATGAATACGCACTTGGAGTTAAATCGAAAATATGACGACAAGGCCCCGCTGCACCAAAACTGCATAAAGCCTCAGATCAAGGATATATACCAAAAGATAAACTCCGACAGAGGAGCTATCCAAAACCCCGAGCAGATTCTACACTGCCGGTCACCAAACAACAGACCTAAACTCGGCGATTTAACGCACTTCGGGCGAGGTCAAGATGAAGAATGTACCAAGTATGTGAACAATGAGTATCGTAATGAAATCATAACAGTCTAAACAAAATAGAGACATGTATGATAGCCAACCTACGATATAGCACATAAGCGATCATATCAAGTCAGGGACGCAGGCCCTCAAAGTCACTACTCAAATATAACTATGGGTCTCACGCCCATAATATCAATCGAGCGTGGAATCCTTCCTCACTGCTGGCAGTCCAGGATATAACATAACACCAATAGGCATACATGAACACCAAGTCCCACCGTGTTCTAAAATCAGACGACAAGTAGGCAAACGAGCAGTGGTATAACGCCTTGGGTTTACCTCATTTATACTCGACACGGGAGGTGGTAAGCGGGGTATAACGTCTTGTGGCTTGCCCTCATTTATACTCTTACCCCGAGAAGGTGGTATAACGCCTTGGGCTTGCCTCATTTATACTCTTACCCTATCTCAACCGGCCACAAACAACACATAAAGCAGTGGTATAGCGCCTGGGGTTTACCCTCACTTATACTCTTACCCCGAGTAGGTGGTGCAGCCTTGGGGTTTACCCTCACTTATACTCTTACCCTATCTCGACCGACCATCCAACAAGACATAAGCACTACCATGTCTTCTATAAAAATCCGAATTTAACCTAAGTACTACAAGTAACGGAAGCATACCCGTGGAATCCCACATCACCGCTTTCAGACGTCCCAAGAATCTTACAACAAGACAAATACCCTTCAACCGAGAGTCGCAAGAACTTAATAAAACATAATACTTGCACTCAAAGGCTATTACCAGACATATAGGCAAGTTCTCAATTAACCAAGCCAAAGTACTTATCAAGGCACACATAGGATAATTCTCATTTAACAAGCCAAAGTACTTATCCGCACAAATAGAATAAATTCTCATTTAACAAGCCAAAGTACTTATCCGCACAAATAGAATAAATTCTCATTTAACAAGTCAAAGTACTTATCAAGGCACACTTAGACAAATTCTCAATTTATCAAGCCAAAGTACTAATCAAGGCATACATAGAATAATTCTCTTTTAACAAGTCAAAGTACTTATCAAGGCACACTTAGACAAATTCTCAATTTATCAAGCCAAAGTACTAATCAAGGCATACATAGAATAATTCTCTTTTAACAAGTCAAAGTACTTATCAAGGCACACTTAGACAAATTCTCAATTTATCAAGCCAAAGTACTAATCAAGGCATACATAGAATAATTCTCTTTTAACAAGTCAAAGTACTTATCAAGGCACACTTAGACAAATTCTCAATTTATCAAGCCAAAGTACTAATCAAGGCATACATAGAATAATTCTCTTTTAACAAGTCAAAGTACTTATCAAGGCACACTTAGACAAATTCTCAATTTATCAAGCCAAAGTACTAATCAAGGCATACATAGAATAATTCTCTTTTAACAAGTCAAAGTACTTATCAAGGCACACTTAGACAAATCCTCAATTTATCAAGCCAAAGTACTAATCAAGGCATACATAGAATAATTCTCTTTTAACAAGTCAAAGTACTTATCAAGGCACACTTAGACAAATTCTCAATTTATCAAGCCAAAGTACTAATCAAGGCATACATAGAATAATTCTCTTTTAACAAGTCAAAGTACTTATCAAGGCACACTTAGACAAATCCTCAATTTATCAAGCCAAAGTACTTAGCAAGGCATACATACATTCTTTTATAAAAGACTCCTTTCTATGTAAAGCCCCAAGAATACTAACACCGTAGTATCAAGGCGTGTCTATTTTTCAAGGTAAGTTACTACACTTCAGAAAACTCATTTCAAAGCTTGAAATCAAGTAACTCCAAATTTTCACAATCTAGGCAACTTATGCCGATTTAATCAAAATAGACAACTTTCTAAACCTTCCATAAAACCGTTATAACCAACTTCCCATAAAGCCGTTATAACCCTTTATGGTTTTAGACGTATCCATTCCTTCAATAACCAAGAGACTTATACTATTAAAACCAAGTATCACATACTTACAAATCAAGTTCTTAACTTTCAAAAATACTTCAAGTCTCTTAATAGTTAGAAAACAAGTTTTCTTCTACTTTTTAAACCTCAAGTAACTTCACCCTTAACGCAAGTTACTTCTCTTAAATCATGTCATTTCTCCTCTTTTAAATCAAATAAGTAAATCACTCCTTTGACTCCCCTAAAGTCATTATAATGACCTTTAGGTTTTAGAACTAAGGCACTCGCCAAAAGATTTGGAAATCACTTCCTTTTAAGTTTCTATGTACTTTAAGAAAAATACCTTCACTTTTAAGAATCCAAACTTCCCTAAGGAAATGGATTATACTACTTACAATTTAAACATCAAAGTACACTCGAAGTACATAGAACAAATTCTATTTTAGGCAATCCAAATACAAGCAAGGAATGGATCATTCAAGGAGTAGAACTTACTTTCTTTATTCTAAGGAATCATGCTAGAAGAGGAGATAGTTCACATACCTTTTCTAAATCCACAAGCTAAGCCGAATACACCGTACGTAGAAGTGTCAACCTATAATGGTCACAACAAGGCTATCAACTTCTAGTCTCTATGTAGAATAATACTAAGTATTTAGTCTCTAATTCTACGGAAAATCGGGCGGCACTTCCTTTGTTTCTACTCACTTTGCCACCTTTTTCAAGGCCGAATACAATAACCAACAAGCCACATTTAAGGCTCCAAACAACAACCAAACAAAGGGGATTACACGCCTTACAATACGTGTAATATTCCGCCCCACAATTCATACCAAAGTAGTTCCAATTAAAGCCATTCTCGGCCAACTTACAACCAACAACACTAAGTCTTTTCCAACCCTTTTCCAAATTCCAAGTTCTTAGGTCTAACATGTTATATAGTCTAAACAACTTCAACAACTACAATTTCCTTCCTTTTTACAACATGCGACGACTTTACTAATAATCGACTTGAATTGTAGTCTTAAGGCTAACATGCTAGTTTTCGGATTAGGGTTCCAATAACCAATATCCTTATCAAAATTCATACTATATATCTCATGCTTGCTAATAACCATAGCTACAATCATAAGTAAGCCTTAACTAATAAAACGACAAAATTTATACCTTTCCAAGCCCTTAAAATTTCCAAGATCCAAAGTCGCCTTAGAAATTCTTAGCTCCTTTCCTTAAGTTCCAATCCGCTCCAAGCATTCCTTAGAGGCCTATGAAGAACCATTCTTCAAGTTCCAACTTCAAAGTTGAAGAACTCCCTTTGTTTCCTTGCGACTAACGTAAAAATACGTTTTTCCGAATTCTTTCTATTGAGATAACCTTACAATACCCTTGGGGACATTGGGTTAAAGTCTTGTGACTAATGGATCAAAACTACAAAATTTTCTCTTCCTAAAGTAGCCTTGGCGAGAGCAACTATAGAAGAACAAGAGTTCTCTAATTTTTCTAAGTGTAAAGTGAGCTAGTCTTGCACTAGTATGATACATATAACACATTGGAGGGTCTAGATATCAACAAATGTGAGGCTAGGATGAATATCACAAGGATTGAGCCTATGTGGACAAGTTGACTTGGTCAAATATGTCAAGCTTGCAAGACTTATCATCTACATAGGTCAAATGACCATTCTACCCCTTGCATAAATTTCGACCAAGCCATGTGGGGTGCCACGTGTCGCCTCTCATTCGTCCATAAAATTCCGTAACCTCGTGGGCCCCAAAAACGTAAAATTCCTCGTGGGCCCACGTGACCAAATCCGCAAAAATAAATTTCCATAAGGTTAAGAGTTCCAAACTCTTCAAATAATGCCTTTTGAGAATCCAATTCTCAACAACGAACATTTTTCCTTTCCGACGTCCGGAAGACTTCCCGTCGGAAAAACAATCCTTCCTTTCGTACTAATTTCCAAGTCTTGTGTTCCTTGCGTACATTCACTTACACATGTCCTGAACTTACGGGGTGTAACAGGATTAGGGACGCAGGTGAGCTGAAATCGCATTTCATCCACGAGCATCGACAAACGGTAGCGCACTATCCGCACTCTTGAGATATCTTTGCGAGCCTGTGTTATTGACTTCAGGGGTAGCTGGGAGGATCATTTGCCTCTAGTTGAGTTTGCGTATAATAATAGCTACCACTCCAGTATTCAGATGACGCCTTATGAGGCCTTGTATGGGAGGAAGTGCAGATCGCCGATAGGCTGGTTCGATGTGGGCGAGGTGCAGTTAGTAGGACCAGATTTGGCAGCAGCGATGGATAAGGTGAAGCTTATCCAGAGGCGATTCTTGGCGGCTCGAGTCGGCAAGTCATATCACAGATCATCGCCGTCGGCATCCGAGTTCGAGGTTGATAATTGGGTTTTCTGAAGGTGTCGCCCATGAAGGGTGTGATGAGATTCGGAAGAAAGGAAACTTCGGCCCAGTACATCGGGCGTGATCGGTGTCGCGAGGTAGGCAAGGTTGCCTATGAGTTGGATCTGCCGTCCGATCTGGAGGCAGTGCATCCGATGTTTCATGTTTCTATGTTGAGAGATGTATCGGATCCATCTAGAGTGCATCCGATTGACGATGTCGGTGTGGGGGTTATCGTATGAGGAGATTCCCATAGCGATAGTCGATCGTCGTTAGGCGTCTGCGGACCAGGACGTGGCTTCCACAAAGTCTTGTGGCGGAACGAGCTCGGGGAGGAGATGACGTGGGAAGGCGAGAGGACATGAGGCAGAAGTATCCTCACCTATTCCCCACACCTCCAGGTAATTCACTTTCCTATTTGTAAATTTTAAATTATCGTTTATGCCTAAGTGTTGTTTTGTGGCCGTGTGTGGCATTTGCAAACTGTTTAAGTTTTGAGGAACCTTATCGTTAACTGTCTTGGGAAGGAACATTCGGGACGAATGTTTCTAAGGAGGGGAGGATGTTATACCCCGAATTTCCAGAGTATGTACGTGAGGCATACGTCTAAAGTTTAGCCTTAAAGGTTAGGCTTTGGACGAAAATACTTGGGCACAACTCACTAAAAGAATCGTTTTCCGACGAAACGTTTTACACGACTCGCGTAGGGTAAATTCCGGCTATGTCATTTCTAATTTTTGCGGATTTTTCCGAGCGACAGAACCTTTTTGGACCAACGAGAGGGTGACACTTGTCACTCAAGTGGGCGACAGTGGCCTTTTGCCTTGGACGATTGAGAGGTTTTTGGGGCTTAAAACATGGACCTTTGTTTGTGGAGTGATTTGAGGAGTAGGTTAGGGGGCACTTGGGCAAATCTTGGCCCTCCACTTGCCCCCCACTTGACTTGATCTTGGCCCTTGGTTTCCCTATAAATACCCCTCTCTTTGAAGACTTATTCATCACAAATTTCCAAGTCTAAATCCTCCTTCCCCCTTGTGAGCCATCGTCCTAAGCCTCACTCCCCCCCCCCCTCTAAAAGAAGCCCTAGCCGAAACACTACCCCCCTCCCTTGGTAGAAAAGTTGCCTTCTAGTATTGTTATAATGCCCAAAATACCTTAGCCCAAATCCCTTTTAGTATTTAAGTTGAAGTTGTTGGAAACTTCTAAGGGTCCTTGGAGCTTTTGGAGCGTACAAATTAGGAGCTAAACCTTGCTCCGGATCGACTTATATCTAGGATATTATTGGGCTTACCGAGGTAAATAATCTTATCCTTCTTTTGTAATTAGAGAATACATACTATAGAAGTATAGAAATAAGTATAAAATACTTAGAAGGTTATTAAAGAATAGAATTGAGCTATCACGATGAAGGGTTTAAAGAAGAATAATTGAACTATACTTACTTAGAATTTGTTTTCCACGAGACTTGAGTAGCTCACCGGGTAGGGAAGTCTGCCCGATTTTCCGTAGAATAAAGGACCCTCCGCTTAGAATCATTTCAGAGTAGTCAGACGTTGATAGACGTGTCTGACTATTATAGGTTGATTCTCTGCGCGCGACATATTCAACTTGGCAGGTGGTTTTCGCCGAGAAGGTATGTGATTCTTCCTAAGCATGATATTTTAAAATATATATATAGTACGGTAGACGTACATGTGTTAACTGAATAATAATTACGGCAATGTCTTTTGACTTAAGCCTGAATAATACTTACGGCAATGTCTTTTGACTTAAGCCTGAATAATAAGAATCTTGATGCATTTCAAAGAATCTTGAATCATTTTTAAGTAAGAGAACTAATTGGTTTTTAAACAAAAAGCTTAAGAGTTATACTAGCTTTATGGGAAGTTAGGTATAACAACTTAAGAAGGATAAAAGGAACAATTTACTTATGTGTTTATAATAGACTTATATTGATTTATGGAAAGAATAATAAGATGGTTTGATAAGTAGACATGATATGATGCTATGTGTGTTAGTGTCTTGTAACGTTTGTATAAGGGGTATTCTTGTTGTGCTTATGTTGTTTAACGATAAGCTGTTATGTTAGTATTAGATCACTCACCTCTTGACATAATACCGGGGGTTAAGGCGCCTCCGTCGCGGGTATACCTCGTGCGATGCGTGTGACTATGATGCGAGGATACCTCACGCGGGTCCAGGGACCTATGCGAGCTACGAGTTCAGTTAGTGTGCGGGGTTATACCTCACGCGGTCTATGTGGCCATGCGGACTACGAGTCGGGGCGATGCCGAGTAGCTACCCTCGATGCGGGGTGATACCCTATGCGGGCCTATGTGCGTGGCCTATGCGGACTACGGGAGTCCAGGATTAGGCCTGCATAATGATACTATGGGCGATTGGCCCTGCTTCGATCATGCGCAGCCTAGAAAAGACCATTCTGATTTACCTATTGTTGCTCTTGTTCATGATGTGGCACTATGTGCGGTTACCTTGGTTGTTTCGTGCATATTTGTAAAATTGGTTTTAAAATGATATGATTTCATTTAAGTACTTTACAGTTTCACATACTTAGTACCTGTTGTCGACCTCTCCGGGGCTGCGTTCATGCCGCAGGTAAGGGCAAGCAGGTGCTAGATCCACATCCTTAGGATCTTTGCTTTGGTGTCTGGAGCTCCATCTTCTCCGGAGGCTCTACTTTTGGGTATGATCTCCCGTATTGTAGATAGTTTTGTACATTCGGTATGGCGGGAACCCTGTCCGCCATAGTTGTTTACTTCCTTAAGTGCAGTAGCTCTATTATGCAGTTGGGATGTATCGCAAAACTTGGGTTATATATATATATGCCGAAAGGCGACTTTTCTCATATAAACTGTGTCTCAATTTTCATTGATTCATATCTTGTTTTATATTTCCGCTGATTTTCTCTGATGTATGACTGCTTGGGTGCCCAGGTAAGGCACCAGTCACGGGCCCCGGAACGGGTCGTGACATTTACTAAGTGTTTTATAGATTGTGTTGAAACTTTATTTAACCTTATACAGATTATTTTGGCAACACTCTACAAATTGAGTTCAATCCATCTTCAAACTCTAAGTCTGTTAGGATTTCTTGGATGCTACTCTACCATAAACTCTAACTCACGCTTATATAAGAGACATATATTCCCCAAAAAAGCATCTCAAAAATCCCACAAATTCATGGGATATTCATAAAGAGATCAAAACATGATAGCCATCAAATATTATCTATCAAGGGGGGCTCTTCATCAAGATCAACTCGAAGTGTTGCCCTTTCATTCTCGGAGATCAAATACATCTCAAGAAAGTCCACATCCAAATCATCATATGTTCGATAAATACGCCACTAACGACCCTCAAATTACGAAAAAAATAGGAGAGAAGAATCAAGAGAATAAACAGATTTGTACTCACAATCTTGATAAATAAAATCACTTTTTATTTATATATATTTTGTGGTTACAACTTATTTTCTGTACATTTTGAGAATTTCTTGTTAATAAATTGGCGCGCTCAGTGAGACCAAATATGCCTTCATCTCTTCTCTCACAAATCAAATCCGCAGTAAAAGATGGAAGCTCCATTTTTATGGATACTTAGTCTCATCTTCGAGTTTCGCAGGCCTACACACCGACAAGCCTTGACGTAGGGGGCATTTATAGACATCGAAAATTTGTGGGACTCTACAAGACGAGTCAATCCATATTCAAACTCTAAATTTGTAGGGTTTTTTGGAGGTTACTCTACCCTAAACCCTAACTCATGCATATATAAAGGGACACACTTTCCCCTGAAAAGGCATCTCAAAATCCCACAAATTCATGGGATATTCATAAAGATATCAAAGTATGATAGTCATCAAATATTGTCTATCAAGGGACGCTCTTCATCAAGATCAACTCGAAGTGATGCCCTGACGTTCTTGAAGATCAAATACACCCCAAGAAAGTCCAGATCCAAATCATCCTACGTTCGAGAAATACGCCACTAACGACCCTCGAATTATGAAAAAGAAAAATAGGAAAGAAGAATTAAGGTAATGAACAGATTTTACTAGAAAAAAAATACCTACGGTGACAGTTTGAGTGTGACGGTTTTAAAAACCGTCACACGTTATGACGGTTTTTGCATTGATTTTCTGGTCAATGGACCTTCGTGACCGATATGTGATGTTTTTTTAACCGTCACAACTTTGTGACAGAGATGTGACGATGATTTCAAACGACACATATTTTTGTGACGGTTTTTTAAATTAGCATTTTTTTCTTTTTTTTAATTGTATCCATACGACCCGACCCATTTAACTCCAAAATCCGTTTTTCATTACTAAAATCGACCAAATTCTAAACAACACTAATTTCTCCATCATCCAAATAAGACCTTAAACACATAACCCTAATCCACCCCATTTAAAAAAACCCTAAAATGCTCTCAAATACGGTGAAATATTTGTCTCTACAGTAGCGCCGCCAGTTAAACGCCATTTTCGGCGGTGTTCAGAGGCCATTTGCGACGTCTGGCATACCAATGGAATCATCTTGTCATCCTCTTTCACTGTATCATACCTACATTCATCAATTCTTAACCATTCACTTCCAAAAATCAGATCAAAATCGGACCCTTTTACCATTTTAATGATTTGCGTTTTTCGGTGAACTCCGGTGGAATCAAGCTGCGATTTTGGTACCACTATGTTCATATCATCTTCCTCTATCTTTGTATACCACCCTTCACCTTCGAATCATCGTTTACAACCAATTTAATTTTCAGATCGAAAAGATAAACCCTAGCCACCGCCGATCTTTTTCCGGCGTCCTCAGGAAATGGTGTAGGTCGAAAGTGGTCTCATTGTGTTTGTCTAACTCTCCTCTTCAAATACACACACCCGCTGTTCGATTAACTCCAAACAGTTTTGACACTTTCAAAAGTGGGTGGCATATTGTCTGCTCATGTCCTGCATGATATATATCTACCTTGTATGCCTCTATGTATCTAAATAACGTTTGTGTGCACATCAAGTTCAAGTTTTACTTAAGCAGATCATACATGTATGCATATGATATGTAAACCCCCAAGGCCCTAACCATCAAACTTTTAGTTGGATTACTAAATGTGATAATCAAGTTTCATTTTTTGGTGGAAAATTACCTGATATGGCTTGCAAAGAAACGTGTAGCAACTTCTATACAATCCATGATTTTCAATTGGACACCTGTTTTTGGTCAAATTGGATGATTTATGTGCAGCTTCTTTTGCCTCACAGTTAGATTAAATACCCTGATATAGTTGTTGGATTACGCAATGCTAGTCGAATAATACCTCATGTTGGCTAGCATACACTTCTTTTACCTCTCGTTATTGTGAGATGGAGTCTGATTCCGTTTAATTTACAGGATAAGAGCTTGTCATATATCATCTTTTTCCTTGAACTGCTTAGTGTTGTACATCCTCGAGCTGTTAACTAGAGTCTTGTTACAAAATGAGGAACTGGTAAGCTTATTTCAGACTTCAAATAGGTTCTTGTATTCTGATTTACTTTAGTTGCTTGTTATTATCAACACGGGACATTGTTCTTTCTTGCTATTTCTATTTTTTTTTTAACGAATAACAAATCTATCAAAATACTATTGGATTGAAATTTCGTGTGATACCCTGCTAAATATTTTGAGCTTGTAGCAAAGAGAGCGCTATCTTGAACTTAGGATCAGAGAGTAGCACTAATAAATCTACAATACTGCATTTTCCTATAATGTCATTGAATGGTACAACTACGTTTAACACCTTAGACTTTTGCTTACTTTCTATTTGTCAAGCTAAACCACTTTATGGAGGTTTGTGCTATCCAAGAACTAGGATCAAATACTGAGATGTGAACATAAAATATTATATGATTGAATACAGTGATCTTTGTAAACATGCTAAGATTTCTCATCCTTTATTTATTGACAAACCCAATTGGGGCATTATGAAGCATGTCTAATTTACTTATGGATACAAAATTTCAGAATCACTTAGTCGATACCTGAATAAAGGAGAATACATATGGTCTATTCACATTTTGCCTATGAAATCTTTTCTCTGCTTTTCCCCAATGATAACCAATGAAATATCCACATTCTAAGAGAATTAAAACATGCATTAATTAAGTGTGATTTTAATGAATCATCCAAACATTCTCAAGAAATGGCTATCAAATTGAGAAAGAGGAACAAAGACACCCATAACCTGGATAGTCCCAACCAATCGAGATCATTCAATATAGTCAAAGTAACTTAATATGCTTATTCAGCCAAATAAGGAAGTTGAATTCAATTTGAATTGTCTAAAGTGGTATGCTTCTTTTCGTCTGAAACCAAAAGAGCTAAGAGATATCAACATTATTGACCTTGTATCATGTTAGTACTTCTTTGAGTTACTTATTTTGTGTTTCTCCATTCAGTCGTGACTGTCAGTACATTAGACTTTTTAGTTATGCGAAATTTGGTTTACGCAGAGTAGCAGAAGAAGATGAACGCAACCTACATTATCAGTATTGCAAAGAAACTTGGATGTTCAATATTTTTGTTACCCGAAGCTCTGATTGAGATAATCTTTCATTTGCTTAACTATGTTTTTGTCACTTGCTTTCTATATTCCCCACTCGACATGCATGGATGATTGATACATCCTATCTTTGAGAAGGCTTAGGAACCTGTCATGCCTTTTTGCTTTTATGCAATTGAATTTGCTGCCTTCAGTACTAAAACAAGTCAAATCAAGTGCGGGGTAATTTTCGAAATTGTCACAACTTTTACTTTATTGCACAAAAGTCACTAAACTATTTTTGTAACAAAAAAGTAACTCAATTTCGTCCAAGTATCATGAAAGTCATCAAATAATCTTTTATAATTAGAACTCAACTTTAGCGAAGTATCACAAAAAATTACTATATTTGAATTTGATGCTTGCATTGTATTCTCTACTGACTGCTGTAATACTACAAAATCATAATACATAATGGTGTATACCGCGCAGAAAGGTTATAGACTAAAGTGGATTTTTTCAAGAATGATAAAAATTATTAAGGTAATTCATTTATTCAAGTCTTTAATCGGTATGTAATGAAAGTTTAAATTTGACTGTCAAGTTAATGTTTTGGTTACTTTTGTTTTAAGGTACCACAACAACCTTATGGATACGAGTGTGCTTACTATATGTTGTATTTCATTAAAGATCTAATGAATGATTTGTCTTTGCTTCATAACAATGTAAGTATTTAACATTATTTTTGTTTATGTATTTGTCTATAATGACTTATTTATGATTAGAAAATTTAACTGATATCTATTGTGTGTTACAGTACAATGACAAAGAATATTTTTCGTAGCATGACCTTGATGAAGTTCGGATCGAGTGGGCGCAACATGTATCAAAGATTCTCCGTACTGCATAGTTGTGTCATTTTTATGACGATTTAGACAATATTTGTACTTTTTGAAGTTAAAACAATATTATGTTTTTTTGTTGTATTTGATGATAACATTAGATGTTTTGAAAAACAATTTTTAATGTTTCGATTTAATGTATTAGAACAATTTCATTATGTGGGTAACATTTTAGTTATAATATACTTACAATTCTAATTTATTTTTATTTAATAAATTAAAATTAAAATATAAAAATGCCAAAATTAATTTTTTTCACCAATTTAAATCAAATTTATTTAAAAATTTCCACCAATTTAAATAAATTCTATTTAAAATTTCCCACAAAAAATATTATTTAATTAATAAATTTTGCGAAAAAATTTAAAAAAGGAAGGGAAATAGTCAAAGTCAAACACCACAATTTGTGACGGTTTATAACCGTCACAACAACCGTCACGAATTTGTGACAGTGCCTACCGTGACACTTAGCAAAACTGTCACAAAACCCCTTTCGTGACGGTTTTTTAACCGTCACCGTAGACCTTTTTTTGTAGTGTTTGTACTCATAATATTAATATTAAAATTAATATTTTGTGGTTGTCATTTATTTTCAGACTTGAAATTTTGGTGCAAACAAATTGACACGCCCAGTGGGATCAAGTCTGCCCTTCATCTTTTCTCTCACAAATCAAATTCGCAATGAAAGATGGAAGCTCCATTTTTATGGATACTTTAAGTCTCGCCTTCGAGTTTCGTAGGCTTACACCCCGACAAGCCTTGAAGTAGGGGGAATTTGTAGACATCAAAAATTTGTGGGACTCTGCATGACAAGTTCAATCAATCTTTAAACTCTAAGTGTGTTAGGGTTTCTTGAAGGCTACTCTAATCTAAATCCTAACTCACCTCTATATAAAGGGATACATATTCCCTTAAAAAGACATTTCGAAAACCCCATAAACTCAAGGGTATTCATAAAGAGATCAATACATCAAATCTCGAAAACCCCATAAACTCATGGGTATTCATAAAGAAATCAATACATCAAATCTCGAATATTCCATAAACTCATGGGTAATTCATCAAGAGATCTTCTCGAAAGTTTCATAAACTCATGGAATAATCACAAAGAGATCAAGATGTGTCCAAATTCTTCTTGATAATCAAATACTTCAATAAGATTCACAAAATCCTTTCATGGAGATAAATCCCAAGGAGACCTATATTATCTTAGCTCGAGAAACACGCTACTAACGGCCCTCGAATCATGGAGAAAATTAGGAGAGAAGAATTAAGAAAATAAACAGAATTGTACTTACATTATTTATTAATAAAATGTTCATGTTTCTTCATGTTTTTCTTCTCTTGATTATAATTTTTCAAGAATGAAATTTTATTGCAATCTAATTGGCATACTCAGTGAGACCAAATATGCCCTTCATCTCTTCTCCACAAATTAAATTTGCAAAATCTGAAGCCACAAAAGATACTTCAAGTCTCGTCTTCACAAGCCTACACCCCCGACAAGTCTTGAAGTAGGGGGCATTTGTAGGCACTGAAATTTTACTCGATTTAGGTCGGAATAATGGGAATTATGGAAAAGTCGGAATAATGGGAATTTGGGAATTATGGAAAAGTCACACCTATATAATGGGAAACATATTCCTTGAAAAGTCATCTCGAAAACCCTATAAATTATGGAATATTGACAAAGAGATCAAGACATGATAGACATCAAATATTGTCTTTTTTAAAGACGATGTGATGGTCCAAATCATCCTACGTTCGAGAAATACGCTACTAACGGCCATCGAATTACGAAAGAAAATAATAGGAGAGAAGAATCAAGGAAATAAACAGATTTGTACGCGCAATATATTCATCAAAAAATATTATGTTTCTTCATATTTTGTTTGTGGTTGCAGTTTATTTTCCGCAAAT
The DNA here is from genome assembly GCA_029844215.1 of Przewalskia tangutica. Classification (NCBI taxonomy): domain Eukaryota; kingdom Viridiplantae; phylum Streptophyta; class Magnoliopsida; order Solanales; family Solanaceae; genus Przewalskia; species Przewalskia tangutica. The sequence continues at coordinate 93,330,405 of CM056724.1, read as the reverse complement.
TAAAATTGTTGCAAACAAGGTGTTCTGACATCAGAAATGTAAAATTTGAAAAAAGAGATATCACTATTTGTTTTTAAGTTGAAAATGATATTTGAAAATTGGAGTTGTGTTTGGACATGAATTCAAATTGGAGTTGTTTTTAATTTTTGTGAGTGGTTTGGAGTGAAAATTTGTAAAAATAACTCTTTGAAGTTTTTCGAATTCTGAAAAATTATAACAGTTTTATGTTCAAATAGTTTTCCGAAATAATAATTCGGGAAAAAGTGAAAACAATCTACGACCAAGCAGCCCCTAAGAAAGATTTTTTAAAAAAACTTGTGATGTGTAACAAATTTTAAATATTTATATAACTATAAATCATCTCATTAAATTATAAATTAGATATTAATTAAATTTTCAAAATGTAAAATATTACATTTTTTGGAGCGGACAAAAAATGAAAGTTTACCACTTAAAAATGAAAGTTTACCATATATATATATATATATATATATATATATATATTGTGGAAATAAACTGTAGAAAAGGAAATGAGAATGTACAACAACAACAAGTATTTAAGAAATCTGGAAATAAACAAATAAGAGGGCTTGCTGAGTCGATTGAATTCTCAATCTATCCTTAAGATAATATTGCCCCGTATATCCTTTCAACGGAGTAATGACAACTTATCTTCCAAGATAAAACTGCAATCAAACAAATGAGCAAAGGGAACTCAAGTGTTCGCTTAGGAAGAAAGATCTTTGAGTGTTTTGTTATTGCAAGAGAGGAAGACAATTTCAGAGAATTGTTAAGTGTAAGGTGTGTTTCCAAATGAGCCCAAGACTCCATTTTATAGTGTAGAGAAGATGATCTTCCATATAGCAAAGTAATGGCCAACAAAGACCATATAATGGCCATGAATGTGGAGTAATAATTCAGCAAAATAATGGCTGAATTCAGGAGTCAAATAATGGAGAATTAATGCTTTAAAGTCAGCCCAAAAAATAGTTTTTGTTCATCTTCCAACGGTGCAAACGCCCGCAGCCACTGCGGGTTCGCAGTCAGGCGCCACAAATACAAACTTCAGAGAGTTGGCGCCTTGGCCCTGCAGGCTGGCGCCACGATGCCGAAACTTCAGAGAGTTTCGGGCGCCGCCGGAGCCGTGGTTCTGCAGACAGGCGTCGTGATGCTCTCTAGCCATGGCATTTTTTCAGACTCGTTTCATGTTTTACACTTTATACACGTCTTCTCTTCGTTTACCAACGTGAAACCATTGTCATTTGGCCAATAACCGTCTATTATCTTACATCTCAAACAATTCGTATACGTACCAATATATCTTCCATTTAAGGAAATTACGATCCTTGGTACTTTATGTGCACGTATGTGGAAACCATGTTTCTAACGTGCGAGGCCCCAATTGTTCGAGTCATAATTAATAGGATTAATTTTATTTCACGTTTAGTAAATTTCCAACAATCCCCTCTTGGAAGAGATTTTGGCGCACACACATGGTGTCTTTCGAGCAATCACTCGCCGGATCGATGTTGCATCTGGAGAGGTAGTCGTAGCTTTGAACCTTCTATAGTAGAATACCATCAGACATATTTACTGCGCGGTGAATGTGATATCTTGAACCGTCAATGTTTAGTATATGCCAGGACAATGGTATCAACACAACACCTTTCCTACCCAATCCTTCTTATGTTTTTGTCCATCGTGGGCCGTGGACACACTTGGATTCTTAAGTACGTTCATTTGAGGCGTCCTGTCCTCTCACTTAAATAGGTGTTCTCCTACAAGGTATCCTATAATACCCCGCTACACAAGCGTTATGAACCATTAAAAATTTACCCAACCTAACCTCAAGTATTGAGGATCATTAAAGGTTTGGAAACTTATCTTTTACCACTCTTACAGGTAGCACTTTATGTCTATCACAGGAACGGACTTGGATTATGTTTCTTAAGAAGAAACCATTATCCGAAGTGCTCTTGCTTCCACCGAATCGCTCATGGAACCTTTACAATTTAGTTTTCCCATTGAACCTTATTCATGGGATCTCCAGTCTGTAAGGTTGGGTGTCCACTGTATCGGTTTTTATTGTTTGGGTTTTAATCCCATTCCCCTAAACAAGCAGTACATCTGATCTCTGGTCATTCCATTCGTCAAGGGATCTATGATAATTTCCTTAGATTTTACAAAATCAATGGAAATAGCATCCGAAGTGATCACCTGCCTAACAGACTCATGTCTCCATCAAATATGACGAGACTTGCTGTTGTAAATAGAACTTAGTGCCCTTCCTAGAGCCGACTGACTATCGGAGTGGATCATTATAGAAGACACGATTTTATCCCAACATGGGACATTCTCTAGAAAACCATGAAGCCACTCAGCTTCCTCTCCCGCTTTATCTAAAGCGATAAATTCTTACTCCATCGTGGATCGGGAAATAAGAGTTTGCCTAGAGGATTTCCAAGACACAGCTCCACCACCGATTGTAAAAATATATCCGCTGGTAGACTTGATGTCGTCGCTATCAGATATCCAGTTTGCATCACTTTACCCCTCTAGTACTGCTGGATATCTCGAATAGTGTAACCCGAAATTTAGTGTGAACTTCAGGAACCATAGTACCTTATTAAACACTTTCCAGTGATCCTCACTTGGATTACGGGTGAACCTAGCCAATTTATTGACTACACGAGCGATATCAGGTCGAGTGCAGTTTGTGATATACATCAGACTACCAATAACCTGCGTATATCGCTCTTGGCATACGGGCTCACCAAGATGTTTGTCAATCTTTTGACTTATATCCAATGGTGTCGATACCGTTGAACTGTCGAACATCCCAAATTTCTTCAGCACATCCTCGATGTAGTGAGATTGAGACAAGACCAGTCCATCAGATGTCTTAGATATCTTGATCCCTAAGATGACATCTGCAATTCCTATATCTTTCATGTCAAAACATTATTTTAACATGTTCTTAGTCACTAGGATTATCGCAGGACTTCTTCCAGTGATTAACAAGTCGTCTACATAAAGGCATATCATGACGAAGGATTCGACATTTCCTTTCATGTAGACACATTTGTCACATCCATTAATGGCAAGCCCGTTTGATAGTAGAGTACTATAAAATTTCTCGTGCCATTGTTTAGGGGCATGTTAAGCCCGTACAATGATTTAACAAGCCGACACATTTTTGTCTCTTGTTCTGGAACCACATACCCTTCGGGTTGGTCCATATATATTTCTTCTTTCAAATCACCATTTAGGAAGGATGTCTTAACATCCATTTGATGTACTTCAAGATCCCGCAGGGCGGCGATAGCTATGAACATACGTATGGATGTCATTCTAGACACCGGAGCGTAGGTGTCGAAGTAATCAAGGCCTTCCTTTTGGCGATAGACCTTGACTACCAACCTAACATTGTACTTGTCAATAGATCCATCTGCCTTTAACTTCCGTTTAAGGATCCACTTACAACCCAAAGGTTTGTGTCCCGGGGGAAGTTCAGCCAACTCCCGGGTGTAGTTATGCAGGATGGATTCTATCTCACTTTCTAAAGCTTCCTTCCAGAGTGGTGCTTCTGGAGTTGACAATGCTTCGACGATTGTCCGTGGTTTATCCTGAACCAAATAAGCTTCAAAGTCTGGACCGAAGGACTTGTCCTTCCGGGCCCTTTTGCTTGTATTTGGTTCCATTTCTGAATCTTCCAAGTCTTGAAAATCTGAAATACTTGATTCCGGATTATCAGCTACTTCAGAATTCACTAGATCTGAACCATTCGGATCTAGGTAGTCATCGACCCCTTGATCCTCAGAGATTTGATCATAACTTCGTTTGCGAAAGGTTATGTTGTTTTCCTTATACGGAAACGTGTCTTCAAGGAAACTCGTGTTCCTTGATTCCATGATCGTACCTACATGAATGTCCGGTACATCCGACTTATGCACTAGGAAGTCATAATTACTACTGTTATTGGCATATCCGATGAATATGCAATCCACAGTCTTAGGTCCAATCTTGACATGCTTTGGCATAAGTAGTTTTACCTTGGCCAGACAACCCCATACCTTCAGATATTTGTAGGTAGGTTTCTTCCCTTTCCATAGCTCGTATGAAGTCTTGTCTTTACCCTTGTGTGGAACTCTGTTAAGAATCCTATTTGCGGTAAGGACAGCTTCTCCCCACATGGTTTGAGGGAGGCCCGAATTGATGAGTAAAATATTCATCATTTCTTTTAGTGTTCGGTTTTTGCGTTCAGCAACACCATTTGATTGAGGTGGGTAAGGAGTCGTTGTATGATGAACTATACCCGATTGGGTACAAAATTCTTCAAAAGGCGCTACATATTCTCCCCCTCTATCGCTACAGATTATTTTAATTCGTACGCTTAGTTGGTTCTCAACTTCTGCTTTGTAGCGTTTGAATGCTTCAAAGGCTTCATCTTTACTTTTTAGTAAATAAAGGTAACAAAACCTAGTGCCATCATCTATGAAAGTCACAAAGTACTTGTTACCCCCTCTATTTTGAGCGAACTTTAAATCACATATATCAGTGTGTATGAGTTCTAGAGGAGCGGTTTCCCTTTCGACGGATCTAAAGGGATTCTTGGAAAGTTTTGCCTCTACGCACACCTCACACTTACATTGAGGGTTTATGTCGATAGACGACAATAATTCCAACTTTACCAATCTTTGGATAGATTGATAGTTAACATGTCCTAATCTATGATGCCATAAATTAGATGACTCAATCAAGTAAGTAGAAGGCTCAATTTTATTAATAGTTGAGACACAAGGCATTACAGGTGCAACATTAAGCTTAAAGAGGCCTTCACAGACGAAGCCTCTTCCTACAAAAGTTCCATTTTTAGTGATTACAAATTTATTGGCTTCTAACACTAGCCTAAAACCAGCATTAACTAACAAAGGTTCAGAAATCAGATTTCTACGAATTTATGGGACGTGCATCACTTACTTTAAAGTCAGTTACTTCCCGGACGTCATGTTTAGGATCCCCTTTCCTACCCCCAGCACCTCTGAAGAAGAATTGTTTCCCATGAACAACTTCTTGTTTGTGACTGGTGTATAAGTGGAAAAGGCTTCTTGATTGGACAATATGTGACGGGTGGCACCTGTTACTCCCTGTATTTCCAAGGCATTAATATGAGAACGTACTCAAGGAACTAAGGTTTGAATATTGGAAGGATAATATGATTACATTTTCCTCCGGAAAAAATTCAGAAAAATGTGAAGTCGAAAAATTTATTAACTCGGAGTTAGATTCCCTAATGTGGATTTACGGGTTAGTATTGGATTAAGAAGTAATGGAATTGATAATATGAGGCCCGTCAAAATTTCATAATTTGGGGGGGGGGGGGGGTTCGGATATTTTAAGTATTTTGGCTAAGTGATGGATTATTATTTTGTGAAGGGAATTATGGGCGAATAAGAGGGTGACACGTGTCCCTCCCCCTTGTGTAACAAAGCTCTAATTATGTATATGTATATGTATATGTACATGTATATGTACATCTATTGCAAGAATGTATAGAAAAGGAGATATTTTTCATCCAAAGTAAACAAGTGGACAAGTGTGGGGAGGGGGGGAATTCGGCCAAGGTGAGAAGGAAAGTGGCATTGGGAGATATTTGTGAGATATATTCAAGACAAGTGGACCACTTAGGTCCCTCCCCTTGTATGATATTTTCCTATATAAGAGAGGTGATAACAAGACTTGGCATAATAATCTTCATCATCCAAAACCTCTCTTCTCCCTATTATTTTCAAGAACACTAAAGAGCCAAGGGATGAACAAGAGTTGATTATTCTCCTAGATTAAACACCCTAACCAAGTTCTAAACCAAATTAACTCTCTAAGGTTGTTAAACCAAGGATTGGCCGAGAGTGGTGCTTGGCCGAGAATGGTGTGGCCGAAACATGGGTGATTTTCCTAGGCTTGTTTATGAACTTTTTGGAAGTAAAACGAAGAAGGAAAGATGGTTATAATCTTGTAGTAGATACTTGTGTGTGATTGAAACTTGAAGAATAAGGAGCTAAGACTAAACCATGGACCTACTTTAAGTGGATTGTTTTGGGCATATTTAAGGTAAGGATTATTCCTCCTCTTGAAGTAATTGGAGATTACATGTTGTAGTAATTAATGGATGAACTTGTGATTTAAAAGAATGAAGAATAAGAAGTACATGTCACAATCTTGACCTGTTAGCCTATTGTGGACAATTTTGGCGTTGTCGGATTCATTGGATTTTGTTGTTGTTAAACATTACCTATTACATGTTGACATGAAGGAATCTTGTTGTTAACAAGTTAATATAACTTATATAAAAGTATTTGAATATAAGTTGGATTATAATAAGTTTTGGAAACAGTTTGGTTGTAGTAGTTGGCCGAAAACTATAAAACTGTTGGATATAATAGACTGTTTTAGTGGACTAATTTAGTGAACTATTTTAGTGGACTATGGACTGATTTTAGCGGACTAAATGATTTCTTTTACATTGGACTATGGACTGATTTTAGTGGACTGTTTTGGTAGATTAAGGGGCTGAATTTTACACATCAAGTTAGGCGTGTAATCCTCTTTGGTTAACTGTTGGTTATGCCCTTAAGTATGGCTTGTTGGTAATTGAAATCGGGCCTTAGAAAAGGTAGAAAAGTACGTAAAAACGAGGGAAGTGCTGCCCAAATTTTTATAAAAGAAAGGAGATTCATCGAGTAGTATAAGTATACTAGTATCATGAAGTTGATAGAAGTATTGTTATCGTTATAGGTTGAAGTACTACTTGCGGCGTATTCTACTTAGCATGTGGATTAGCCGAAGAGGTATGTGAACTCTTCCTATCTTCTTGAGCATGACCCTTATAAAATGATACTTGATATTATAAGTGTCTTGAATTTCCAAATGAGGATTTTAAATGAATTCGGATTTCATTGTGGTGTTTCCTTGATTTGGAAAGAATAGGTTACTTGATTTAAAAGGTGTAGTAACTTGATCTAAAAAAAAAGGAAGTGTCTTGGTTTTAAAAGAGTAAGTTACTTGAGTTTAAAAGTATACTTGACTTGATCTTAAAGGTGGAAAGTGTCTTGATACTACGGGTGTTAGTGTTTTGGGGTTTATAATGAAAAAGATGTGCGGCGGACGTACATGGTGTTACACCCCGAAATCCCAGGACATGTATATAAGAACGTACGTAAGAATCAGGACGTTAAGATTTGAGACTTGTAGAATTTGTCGGAATTATGGAAATATCGGAAAATGAAATATTACGACGAATGGGAGGGTGACACGTGTCACCCCCTTGCATGGTATTGATCGAAATGGACCAAGGGTATAATGGTCAAATGACCAAGGCAAAGATGAACTAGTCTTGAAAAGCCAAGGCTTGACATTGTTGACCAAGTCAATAAGCCCACTTGACTTGATATTTAAAACTCCTTCATCCAAACCCAACAAGTGTTTTAATCTTGACCCTAGATTTTATTATATAATCACCCTTGTAGCAGGACTAGTTCTAACACTTAGAAAATTTCAAGAAAAACTTGTGTGCCTTATGTGAGCTCTCGGCTAAGCTCTTGAAGAAACAAGAATTTTTTTCGTTTGTTGTTCATAATTCGCAATACTTCAACTCAAGGTTCCTAAGGGTATTGCAAGGATATCTCAATAGAAAAATCCCAGAAAAACTACGTTTTTACGTTAGTCGCAACATGAAAACCTAAGGGGGTTTTCATAGTTGGAGTTGGAACTTGAAGAGGAGTTCTTCATAAGCTTCTAAGGGTTGCTTGGAGTGGATTGGAATGTCAAGAAGAGGAACTAAAGTTGCTAAGGATCGACTTGAAGTCTTGGATAATATTTGGGCTTATTGAGGTAATCATCTTCGTCTTACTATTGTAATTGAAGATTCCATGTTATGATAAGTTAGAAATGATCATGTGATATATGTTATGAATATTGATAAGTGTTATGGAATTTTAGAAGCCTAAAGTCTGAAAAGTTCATGTTAGCCATTAAGTTTGAAATTCAATTTGGTCGATAGTTACAATCGTCGCATGTTAAGAAAGAAAGGATTTGTAGTTGTTATAATTGTTATAGGGTATATAACATATTAGAATAACAACTTGGATTGAAAAAGGAATTGAAAGGAAATTGATATTGTTGCGACATTGATTGTAGCCGAGAAAGGCTTAAGTTGTTGGATATTTTTATATTAATTGTGGGGCAGAATTTTACACGTCCTGTTAGGCGTGTAATCCCCTTTGAATTTCTGAATTGTTGAGCCTTAAACGTGGCATTTGATTATTGATTTTCGGGCCTTGAAAAAGGTGGAAAAGTATGTAGAAACAAAGGAAGTGCTGCCCGATTTTCCGTAGAATTAAGAGTCCTTATACTTAGAAATATTCTACGTTGAAAGCTAGTAGTTGATAGACGTATTATGGTCATTATAGGTTGACATTCTACGTGCGGCGTATTCAACTTGGAAAGTGGTTTAAGTCGAAGAGGTATGTGGAACTTTCCCTATCTTCTTGAGCATGAGTTTTATAAATGTATAGTACGATGGACGTACATGTTTAAAATCAATTCGGTTTCATTTTGGTATCCTTGCCTAAATTTCGAAAAGTGAAGTAACTCGGCTTTTAATAGTAATGTGACTTGATGTTACATGGAAAGATTACTTGACTTGAAAAGTATTGATTACTTGATTTCTAAAGTTAAGAGATTTGAAGTATCTTGAAAGTATATGATACTTGGTTTTAAAAGTACAAGTCACTTGGCTTCAAAAAGAATGTAATTGTCTAAAACATAAAGAGTTATAACGGCTTTATGGGAAGTTAGTTATAACGGCTTTATGAAAGGTTAGGAGAGTGTCTACTTGATTTATAGGCACGAGTTGCCTAGGTTGTGAAAGTAGAAGTTACTTGGTTTTAAATCCTTGAAATGAATTTCTAAAGGTGTAGTAACTTGATTTGAAAAATAGACATGCCTTGATACTACGAGTGTTAGTATCTTGGGGTTTTTATATAAAAGGGTTCTTTTTAAAGGAACGGAAGTACGTAGTACTTTGGGTTAAACTCCCGGATTTTATATGACATGATAGTGCCTTAAGTTTAAATAAAATGAGAGTGCATGTTAATTAAGTCTAATAAGAAGTTAGGGGATTTCTTAACTTGCTTATGATATTTATGATAAGCCGGTGGTGCTTATGTTATGTATGATAGCCGGTTGTGCTAGTGTTATGTTATTCTTGCGGGGTAAACCCCCGGGTTACTACTTATTCCATGGATTTGCTACCCATGATGCGAGTGCGGCGTTTGTACTCATTGCGGGTCCACCAGGCTTATGCGGGTGAAATAGTCCTATGCGGGTGAAATAGTCCCATGCGGAGCAAATTGCTCCATTGCGGGTCCACAAGACTTATGCGGGTGAAATAGTCCCACGAGTAAGATTTCTTAATGATACTATGGGCGGGTGGCCCTAATTTGATCATAAGCCTCCTATTTTTATGCAGTAAAGTGTTCTTATGTTTTGTTGTCATTATTAGTAAGGCACAGTGTACTGTTATTTGGGTTATCATACATGTCTCCAGTTTTATTTAGACTATATGATTTCATTTCAGTACTTTCAGTTTTACATACTTGGTACATATGTTGTACTGACCACCGTCCTCGGGGGCTGCGTTCATGTCGCAGGTAGGGGTAAGCAGGTTGTGGATCCTCACTCTTAGGATCACTGATCAGTTGTCAGAAGACTCCATTTCTCCGGAAGCTTGTCTTTTGGTACGGTTTCCCTGATGTTGTTGATTTATGTACATTCAGGGGTATGACGGGGCCCTGTCCCGTCATAGTTGTTATGTAAAAATTCTTAGAGGTCTGTAGTCATATCTTGTGGATTGGGTTGTAAAAAAAAAGAGGGATGTGACTGCTTTTTGGGTTATGTATATATTATTTTGGAAGGTGGCCTTATCGGCTAGCCTGTTGATATTTCATGACTGGTACTTTTTGAGTAGTATGTATGTTCCTCTACTATTCTCTGATGTATACCTGTGAGGGGTGCCCAGGTAGGGCACCGGTCGCGGGCCCGGGGTAGGGTCGTGATAAAAGTGGTATCAGAGCAGTTAGTCCTCGAAAAGTGTCTACAGACCGTGTCTAGTAGAGATTTGGTTATCGGTGTGTTGTGCACCACATCTATAACCAGGAGGCTGCAAGACATTTAGGATTGGGTTCCATACTTCTCACTCTGAGATCGTGCGATAGAGCTGTGTTGTTAGGGTCGTCTCTCCCTAACGAGTTATGTTGATTGCAGCTATGAGAAAGGCAGCAGTGACCCATGACGGATTATGTGGATTGCGTATCCAGGTTGGTAATAATTATAGTATAGTTGGTATTATGACATAGAGCTATACAGAGTTATGTATGAAGGTCAGACACGTGTTGCCTAGAATGATTTTAGATTACCAAGAATTGGTAAGGACTAAATAGATACCAGAAAGGTATGGAACAGTTTAATTAATTCTCATCAAAGTTTTACGTGCTAATTTGAGAAATTAGGAGATGATGAGCTGTCTGAGAAGGTAATGAACCCTTAAGAAGTTATGATTAAGGGACTTAATGGAAGACTATGTCAATAGATTAAGCTACGTAGTATACTTAAGAGAATTGTACGGATGAAATCCATATGGAGTAAGTATGGTTGTATGATTAAGACAACACGATTAAGAGCTTATGAGAAGTTATCTTACCCGTATGCGGGGAAGGATAATGTAGGCTTGGGGCATAGAAATTGTGAGCATTAGAACAGTGATAACCGCCGAGACCTTAGGTATATAGGGTCTTCTCGGCAATAAGATTTAATTCAGACTAAGGGTAAGAGTTAAGTGCGACGGTGTCACGACCCGACCCCGGGCCCGCGACTGGTACCTGATCAGTGTATTTTATATACACTTTTTGAGTCATTTTTAGTGAGTCTTTTGTCCCTTTTTGTACAAATACGTGTCGTCTTAGGATAGATTTTCTTTCTTTTGAGTCAAATTGGTTAAAGTGGCTCTTTGGCTGAAAATGAGCGAAAAGAGGGCAAAAACGGAGGTTCCAGAGCTCGAAATGCGAGAAAGTGGCGAACTGTGCACATACACGTGCCACAGCCGCGCCTCCAGCCAGGCTGGCGCCCGGCGCTAATCTTCGTAATGCAGAACTCCGCCGCGCGCGCTGCAGGTGGCGCGCCGACGCGGAAAAAATCAGGTTTTTGAATGAATAATGGGCCAGGCCTGAGGGAAAACCTTAATGACTGTTTGGAGGCTATAAAAAGAGAACCCTAGGTCAGAATTAAGGTTTCCCTTCTTGCCAATTCACAACACATCTTGGAGTTCAAGATTGGAGACCATTCCTTAGCTGAGATGCAGGGCCGCGACGCCCGGAGCCCAGAAGCTGAGAAAAAGGCAGAAGCTGTTGTGAACGCGCCCCAGGTGAAGATACCATACCCCCAGAGGCTAAAAACATGTGCTCTTGACAAGCAATTCTCTAAATTTGTGGAAATCCTCAAACAATTGCAACTCAATATCCCGTTTGCTGAAGCACTAGAGCAAATGTCGAGCTTTGTAAAGTTCATGAAGGATATTCTTAGCAAAAAGAGGAGGATAGAGGACTACGAAACAGTGGTGTTGACTGAAGAGTGTAGTGCCATCCTACAGATAAAACTACCTCAGAAATTACAAGATCCAGGGAGCTTCACCATCCCATGCACTATTGGAAACTTTGAATGCCAGAAAGCGTTGTGCGATCTGGGAGCAGGCATAAATTTGATGCCCTATCTAGTTTTCTGCAAACTTGGAATGGGAGAAGTCAAACCTACAAACATCACCTTGCAGTTAGCTGACCGCTCCATAGTCCACCCTAGAGGAGTCATCGAGGATGTGTTGGTAAAGGTGGACAAGTTCATCTTTCCCGCTGATTTCGTTATCTTAGACATAAAAGGTAACGACATAATCCCCATCATACTTGACAGACCCTTCTTAGCCACAGGACAGGCTCTCATCGATGTTCACAAAGGGGAGTTGAAACTTCGGGTGGAAGAAGAAGAGGTGATTTTCAATGTTTTTCGGGCAGCAACCTTCCCAGATACAAGTGATAACTGTTCAGCCATTGATATTATCGAAGATGCAGTTTCGGCCAAGGGGTTCAGAAATGATGATACGCTTGAAGAAGTATTGACCAAATGTGATGATAGTAGTGGAAACGACCCAAGGCTGATGGAGTATGCAAATTGGATGAATTCTTATGAAAAATGGGATAGGAGGAGGTATGAAGAGCTTGGGCAGATGCCGGAAAGATCAATACCATCCACAGAGAAGGCCCCAGAGTTAGAGTTAAAAATCCTACCCAATCATTTACAATACCAATATCTAGGTGAAGATCAATCCTTACAAGTGATCATTTCATGCCACCTATCCACAGTAGAGACTGATAAGTCACGAGAGTACTGAGGGCTCACAAGCGTGCCATTGGGTGGACATTAGCAGACATAAAGGGGATAAGTCCGTCAACAGTAATGCATAAGATCCGGCTAGATGAGGAGAGCAGACCATCCATTGAGGCACAAAGGCGACTAAACCCAAACATGAAAGAGGTAGTCAGAAAGGAAATCATGAAATGGCTCGATGCTGGAGTAATTTATCCTATATCTGACAGTGCATGGGTGAGTCCAGTGCAAGTGGTACCCAAAAAGGGTGGTATGACAGTGGTGACCAACGAAAGGAACGAGCTCATTCCTTCTAGAACAGTTACTGGGTGGAGAATATGCATTGACTATCGCAAGTTGAACAAGGCAACCAGAAAAGACCACTTTCCGTTGCCATTTCTAGATCAGATGTTAGATAGACTTGCGGGGCACAACTACTACTGTTTTCTGGACGGTTACTCAGGGTATCATCAGATTGCGATAGCGCCAGAAGATCAAGAAAAGACCACATTCACCTGCCCTTTTGGTACATTTGCATTCAGAAGAATGCCATTCGGGCTTTGCAATGCACCTGCGGCCTTTCAGAGGTGTATGATGGCAATTTTCTCAGATATGGTGGAGAGGACGATAGAGATTTTTATGGATGACTTATCAGTATTTGGGGCGTCATTCGACGAATGTTTGAGGCACTTGGAAGAGGTGTTAAACCGATGTGAAGAATCTAACCTTGTGCTAAACTGGGAGAAGTGTCATTTTATGGTAAAAGAAGGGATTGTCCTGGGACACAAAAAATCAAACCAATGTATTGAGGTAGACAAAGCAAAGATTTCAGTAATCAAAAATCTACCACCTCCAGTATCAACGAAAGGAGTCGGCTTCCTCGTACGCCGATTTTATAGAAGATTCATCAAGGATTTTTCAAAGGTTTCAAAGCCCCTTTCCACCTTGCTAATGACGGGGGTTGCTTTTGAATTCAATAAGGAATGCATGACCGCCTTTCAGACACTCAAGGAGAATCTTATCTCAGCACCCATAGTCATTGCACCAAACTGGGAGCTCCCATTTGAACTAATGTGCGATGCAAGTGATTATGCAGTGAGAGCAGTGCTTGTACAAATAATCGATAAGGTATTTAGATCCATTTACTATGCTAGTAAAGCTCTAAATGACGAACAGTTAAATTACGCGACTACAGAAAAAGAATTGCTAGCAATAGTGTATGTATTTGAGAAATTCAGGCCATACTTGATTGGAAATAAGGTGATAGTATACACTGACCATTCTGCCATAAAGTATTTGATGACAAAGAAGGATGCAAAACCTCGCCTCATTCGATGGGTCTTGCTACTACAAGAATTCGACGTGGAAATTCGTGACAAAAAGGGGACAGAGAACTCAGTTGCAGACCACTTGTCAAGGCTTGAGAACACAGAGAGCCAGAAAACCAAGGATGTGCAGATAAATGATCGTTTCCCAGATGAGCAATTGTTTCAAGTAAGTGCGGTTTGTAATTTACCTTGGTACGCTGATTTTGTTAACTTTCTTGCAGCTAAGATAATACCCCTAGGATTGACAAGACAGCAAGTGAAGAGGTTTTACTCCGAAGTAAAACACTACTATTGGGAGGAGCGGATGTTATACAAGCACTATTCCGATCAAGTCATCAGGCGATGTATACCAGATGAGGAGATGCACCAGATTCTCACTCATTGCCATACCCTACCATGTGGTGGACACTTTGGAGCATCAAGAACATCGGCAAAGGTACTGCAAAGCGGGTTCTATTGGCCTACACTTTTTAAGGATGCCCATACATTTGTGAAGAGATGTGATAGTTGTCAAAGAACAGGGAACATTTCAAGACGAAATGAAATGCCTTCGCAAGGGATATTAGAAGTGGAACTATTTGATGTGTGGGGAATCGATTTCATGGGTCCATTCCCGCCGTCCTTTGGGAATCAGTATATCCTTCTGGCAGTGGATTATGTGTCCAAATGGGTAGAAGCAGTAGCTACAAAATAAAACGATAGTAAGACTGTTCAAAGATTCCTCCAAAAGAATATTTTCACAAGGTTTGGTACTCCGAGGGCCATCATCAGTGACGAAGGAAGTCACTTTTGCAACAGAAAACTGAATTCATTGCTCTCCCGATATGGAGTCTACCACCGCACCACACTTGCCTATCACCCTCAAGCGAATGGGCAAGCAAAAGTGTCAAATAGGGAAGTGAAGAGCATATTGGAAAAGACGGTGAATGGCTCAATGAATGATTGATCTATCAAACTGGATGACGCACTGTGGGCATACAGAACATCATTCAAAACACCAATTGGAATGTCACCATATAAGTCAGTTTTTGGTAAAGCATGTCATTTGCCAGTAGAGTTGGAACATAGAGCGTATTGGGCAATGAGGAAGCTAAACATGGATGCCAAAGCAGCAGGGCAGAAGAGGCTACTACATCTGAGCGAGTTGGATGAATTCAGGCACAACGCCTATGAGAATGCAAAGATCTACAAGGAACGAACGAAAGTATGGCACGACAAGAGGTTGATACCAAAAGACTTCCAAGAAGGACAACAACTGTTTTTATTCAACTCAAGGTTAAAATTGTTTCCAGGCAAGTTAAAATTGCGCTGGACAGGACCATACACTGTGGTAAGAGTATTCCCATATGGTGCATTTGAAGTAAAATGGAGAGAGGGAGCCTCCTACAAGGTAAACGGACAGAGGTTAAAACCCTATTTGATCAATGAAATGAAATATATGAACTTAGTAACCTCTCTCACCCTAAAATGATAAGGAACTTGCGTCCGGCTAAAAGACGTTAAAGACAACGCTACTTGGGAGGCAACCCAAGATATTTCAATTTATTTACTTTAATGCAACTAGTCTTTACTTAGAACAGTCTCACAGAGGTATTGTTTTGTGTTGTGATGACAGGTACAGAGCCAAGAATCTGGAGGGCGAAAACTGAAGATAAGCCAAGAATTTCCAAAAAAAAAAAAAATCGGCAGAGCGCCGCGGCGCAGAAAATTCAGAAGAGCGCAGGAATTTGGGCGTCGCGGCGCCAATTTGCAGAGCCACGGCGCCACGACGGAAAATCTGAATTTTTGTTGAAGACGCCCTAATCCGACGGGCCTTTCTCCAAATCAAGAATCCAGAGCCCTCCTCCCCTCACAGAATTCAATGCACTATCCACCACCACTGCCACCACTTTAAACCAAGTCTGTAAGTGTCCTTTTTCTTTTATTTTCTTTGAGTCTTGCACACATTGGGGACAATGTGTGATTTAAGTTTGGGGGGGGGGGTGTTTTATTTGTGTCTTATTGTCTTAGTATGTTTGAGTCTTTTTAATTTGTTTTGTGTATTTTTGAGTCATACATACAAAATATTTTGAGTCATAATTTTCTGTCAAAGATCATGCATGCTGTAGTTACTAGAAACACCTAGTGAAGGAAGGTTGAATAATGTAATGGAATTAGAAGCAACCATCTAAACACTTAGGTTAGAGATGCCAAAAACTCATGAAATCTGTCTATTTGGAGTTCTGCTCGAACTGTGCATTGTTAAATGATTAAAACCTATGTGTATGATTGCTTGTTATTTGAGGCGAAATAGTTAGGATATGCATGTATGGGGAGATGACTCATGTTACACCCCGTATTTCAGGTCATGCGTATGAGTGTGTACGAAAGGGAGTAAGACTTAAATTTTCGAAAGATAGGTTGACGGATTGTTTCAGACGGGTTTTAGTCAACTTTGATGCGGGTTATGACCCGCTACATTGAGAGTTCCTAAGTGTTCCAAAGTCCTAGGGCGTAGTTCGTTGAGTCTAGTCTCCAACGCAACCAACCATTCGTCGATAGGACATCGGAGTAGAAAGTTATGGAAGTTACAAGTTCAGTGCGCAGTCGGGCAAAAAGGTGTTTCGCCAGGCCACGGCGCGGCGCAGATCACGCGGCGCGGTTTCCGAGGAGCGCTGAAGTTGCAGCGCCAGGCCGAGGCCGTGGCCGGATAGTTCTGGTGTCGGCGGGAGTTTCAGCGCGCCATGGCCGGCCAGAGGTCGTAAGGCATGCGCCGAGGCGGAACTTTTGGCGGAAAAACTGAGGAAATCTGATATTTTCTTTTAAAGAGGCCATGGGTGGGTGACAAGTGTCCTCCCCCATCTGATTTTGCATGCACTACTTATTGACCAAGTCTTGAAGACTTGGTCATTCTTCAAGTTCATCCCTTCTCTCTAGAAAATTAAGAAGAAAGAAAGGCTTGAGAAAAATCTGAAAATGTGGCAAGAAAGAAACTTGTTGGCAAGGTTGTAGGAGTTATTGTGGTGGTGATTGTGGAAAGGAGGCTAGCAAAACTTGTTGGGATAATTTGGCTAAAGCTCTAAGGTAACAATTCTTTTCTTGTAGCTAGTTTGTAGTGTTGCATGTGAAGAAGAAAGATCTTGTAGTTGAAAATATTGCTCTTAGAAGAATTGCATGTAAGAAATATGATTTGGATTTGAAGGAATTGAATAAGGTTAGGATGTAAGCATGTTGTAGCCTAAATTTCACCTTAAAGTTGTTAAGTTAGTTGTTGCACATTGTAGGGCAGAATTTTACACATCCAAGTTTAGGTGTGTAATCCCCTTTGAAATGTTTGGATTGTTGGGCCTTAAATGTGGCGTTTGGATGATGAATTCGGCCTTTAAAAAGGGTGGCAAAGTATGTAGAAACAAAGGAAATGCTGCCCAATTTTCCATAGAATTTAGTGACTTGAACTTGGATTATTCTACATTGAACTAGAGGTTAATAAACGTACTATGATCATTTTAGGTTGACGTACTAAGTGTGGTGTATTGGACTTAGCAAGTGGATTAACCGGAGAGGTATGTGGAAACTTTCTTATCTCTTGAGCATGAGTAGTTATAACTATATAGTACGGTAGACGTACGTGTTTTAAATGAAGTAAATCCATTTGTTATACTTGACTTGTTTTAAGAAAATGTCTAAGTTGGTTGGGTTAAGGAGTTAACCCACTTGTTCTTGAGGAATGGTTTATCCTAAATAAGGTAGACAAGGATTTCTTGACATGAAGAAGTATTTTGAAAATTGTGTAATTTGATTTGAAGTATAAGCCTCTTGGTTAATAAAAGAACGAAATCTTTTGAAACATAAGGAGTTATAACGGCTTTATGGAAAGTTAGTTATAACGGCCTTATGAAAGGGTAAGAATGTCTTAATTTCTAAAAGCATAAAGTTAGTATAACGGCTTTATGGGGAGTTGATTATAATAATTTTATGGAAGGTTAAAGAGTTGGTTTTCTTGAATAAGGTCATGAAAATGAGATCCATTCTGTATGTTAATGAAAGCCTAAAGAAGAGTTTACTTGGACGTACCGCCAGTGATGAAGGATTCCACGGGTATGCTTCCATGGTCTTTATATGAGTTTACTTGGACGTGCCGCCAGTGATGAAGGATTCCACGGGTATGCTTCCATTGATTTAGTATGAGTTTACTTGGACGTGCCGCCAGTGATGAAGGATTCCACGGGTATGCTTCCATGGTATTTATATGAGCTTACTTGGACGTACCGTCAGTGATGTGGGATTCCACGGGTATGCACCTTGGACATGCTTACGATGAGGGATTCCGAGGCATGCAGTATGAGGGGTAAGAGTATATCTGAGGGGTAAATCCCCAAGATCGTTATACCACCTTCTTCAGGGTAAGAGTATATCTGAGGGGTAAATCCCCAAGATCGTTATACCACCTGCTTCAGGGTAAGAGTATATCTGAGGGGTAAATCCCCAAGATCGTTATACCACCTGTTCCGTAGATTTGCTACCCACGATGCGAGGAATACCTCATGCGAGTCCGTTGGGCTTATGCGGGTGAAATAGTCCCATGCGGGTGAGTACAGCCTATGCGAGGAATACCTCATGCGGGTCCACATGACCCATGCGGGTGAAATAGTCCCAGGAGTAGGAGTGCTTAATGATACTGTGAGGCGGATGACCTTGCTTTGATTATGAGCTGCCTATTTTCATGCAGTATAGTATATGATTGATATTCTCATTGTTGGTAAGGTACAGGGTTCTGTAAACTGATTTTTATACATGTCTCCAGTTATTTTAAGACTTATGAGGTATTTTTCCAGTTTCGCATACTTGGTACCTGTTGTACTGACCTCCTTCGGGGGGCTGCGTTCATGCCGCAGGTTGAGGTACGTAACTTGCTGATCCACACTCTTGGGATCACTGTTCAGTTCTTGGAAAGCTTCATTTCTCCGGAGGCTTTGTATTTTGGTACGATTCCCTGAGGTTGTAGACTTTTGTACATTCAGGGGCATGGCGGGGCCCTGTCCCGCCACAGTTGTTATTCCTAGAGGTCTGTAGTCACGTTTGTGGTTTGGGCTGTAAGAACAAGGTTGTACTGTTTTACTTTTGATTAAGTTTATCTTATGAAAGGCGGCCTTGTCGGCTTGCCAGTGATGTTTGCTATATTCAGGTATATGTGTATGTATGTTCCGCTGCTATTCTCTGATGTATACCTGATAGGGTGCCCCGGTAGGGCACCAGTCGCGGCCCCGGGGTCGGGTCGTGACAACTCAGGCATTTCTTTGTTAGCCAATTCTTACCAACTTTTCATATCTCTGACATTAAAAATATCCATAGTCAGCCCTGTTGAGCCTAAAAATTGAAACTTTTTCTTTGACACCCTATATTCCCACACTTGTGCCATAAGTAAGAATGTGAAATAGTTGGAATAGAAAGTGTTAAAAAAGAGACAAAAAGAGTGAACAAGTTTGATGCACCCCAATAAAAAAGTAATAAGAAATAGGCAAAAGCCTAATTTTGGGGGTGCTTGTTATGCATAATACACTTCACTCTCTCAAAACAAAAGAGGGGAAAGATAGATATGAAGTGAAGAAAGGAAATAAAAAGAAAAGGGAAAAATTGAAAAGCTAAAGAGCTTATGATACACAAAATGAGCCTAAATGCCTATTTTTACCTACCCATGCCTAAGCCTACATTACAACCCTGAAAAGTCCTGAAGATCTCTTAGATGCATATCCATGATTAGTGGAGAATAGGTAAACATGCCATAGGATTTTTGAAATTGACAGGCATAATTCAGTATCCTTACTTCCATTAAGTATGATTAGAATGAGTTTGTGAAATATCTAGCTTAATGTGTTTAGAATGCTAAAATTTCATGTTATATGTTCCTGCATATTATTCTGCTAACCTTCATGTTTTTCTAAATAACACCAATGCAGCAAAGTGATCATTATCGTTGAGTCTTCTATTTTTCTTTTTCATTGTGTCTTTATTTCTTACTTTTTGATCTTTGCTCGAGGGCGAGCAAAGGTTAAGTTTGGGGTATTTGATCAGTGTATTTTATATACACTTTTTGAGTCATTTTTAGTGAGTCTTTTGTCCCTTTTTGTACAAATACGTATCGTCTTTGGATAGATTTTCTTTCTTTTGAGTCAAATTGGTTAAAGTGGCTCTTTGGCGGAAAATGAGCGAAAAGAGGGCAAAAACAGAGGTTCCAGAGCTCGAAATGCGAGAAAGTAGCGAACCAGCACGACACAGCCGGCCGCAGCGCCCATCCAATAGGCTGCGCCCGGCCGCTAATCTTCGAGCAGTCAGAACTTTCGAGCCGCGCGCCACAGGCTGCGACGCCGACGCGGGAAAAATCAGGTTTTTGAATGAATAATGGGCCAGGCCTGAGGGAAAACCTTAATGACGGTTTGGAGGCTATAAAAAGAGAACCCTATGTCAGAATTAAGGTTTCCCTTCTTGCCAATTCACAACACATCTTGGAGTTCAAGATTGGAGACCATTCCTTAGTAATTTCTTTTTTTTCTTTTACTTTATTTTCAGTTTATGTTGGATATTGAATTAGTTCTTGTCATGTCTATGGATAGGAACTAATTCTAATATAGGGCTTTCCATGTCAATTCACTTGAACCTTATTTTATGAATTAATGCATGTTTGTGGTTTTTCTTCTTATTGTTGAGATTTATCCAATAGATGATTTGATTGCTTGGTAATTACTTGATCATTGATTATCATTACTTATATGATTTCTAACCGAAATCCGAAAGGGGAGGCTGTGAATATGCTGTAGTTGGATAGACATAGGTTGAATCGTGGATGAAAATACCCCGATTACTTGTGTAGTATTAATAGGTTTCTGGACTTAATCATCCTCTAGAGTCAACCTTATCACCAAAAGGTAGAAAGGTGTTGTACTGGGGTTGAGTGCTTATATAGCCTTAACGGGAGTATAAAACGGATTAGTAAACCTGCTATCTCCAATAGAAGAAGAACCATAATTAATTGCATTAATAAGTAAATAAGCGGATAGTTGAGGAGATTTGGAAGCCCTATTCCCATCATTACTGAAGTAAACAACATAGTTTAATTAGTTTTCATAATTAGATTCTTAAACAACAAATCAATATTCGGTCACCAAATAGATAACAAAGAGTAGAAATTGGTAATTGAGCACTAATCCCTGAGGACGATAACTCGGTCTTCAAAGACTATATTACTTGACTCGACACGTGCACTTGCGTTAAAGTGTGTGCATTAAATCGCGCATCAGTACCCTACCTGGGAACCCCTTTCAGGTATACATCAGAGAATATCAGCGGAACATACACAAACTCATATAAATAATTAGACAGCAAATATCAACAGGCTAGCCGATAAGGCCACCTTCCGTGAAATATACATAATCCAAAAATAAAACAGCACATCTCTGTTCTTACAACCCAATCCACAAATATGACTACGCACTTAAGAATAACAATCGCGACGGGGCCCGCCATACCCCTGAATGTACATAAATCTACAACATCAGGGAAACCGTACCAAAAGACAAGCCTCCGGAGAAATGGAGCTTCTGACACCTGATCAGTGATCCTAAGAATGAGGATCCACCACCTGCTTACCCCTACCTGCGACATGAACGCAGCCCCCCGAGGAAAGGGGGTCAGTACACAATATGTACCAAGTATGTAAAACTGGAAAATACTGCAATTTACATCATAAGTCTAAAATAAAGCTGGAGACATGTATGAAAATCAAATTAACAGTATACTGTGTCTTACTAACAATGAGAGAAAACTATACATTTCCGGTTCTTAAAAATAGGAAGTCTGTGATTAACCTAGGACCATCCGCCCGTAGTATTATCATGCAATCCTACTCCTGAGACTATTTCACCCACATAGGCCGTATGGACCCGCATGAGGTAACTTCCTCGCATAGGACTGGTCCGCCCCGCATAGGACTATTTCACCCGCATGAGCCCTACAGACTCGCATGAGGTATTCCTCGCATCATGGGTAGCAAATCCACGAAATATGCAAATGCCACAACCCCGGGGAATGAGCCCGTAATGAACAATATATCACAAACACAACCAGCTACTATAAATAACATAAACAAGTTAAGAAACCCCTTAACTTCTCATTTGACTTAATTAGCATACACGCTCATTTCTTTTTAACTTATGGCTCTATCGTATCATAAAAGATCCGAAAATTTAATCCAAAGTACTACGTACTTCTATTCTTTTAAAATGACTCTTTTTCATATAAAACTCCAAGATACTAATAACCGTAGTATCAAGTCATATCTACTTTTCAAGACAAGTCACAATACCTTTTAGAAATACATTTATAGGCTTCTAAATCAAGTGACTTCTTTCTTTAAAACCTTAAGCAATTGATGCCTTCAAATCTATTTGCCTTTTTTCATTTCAAGTCATTTATCATTATTTACATTACTAGAGTAAACCACTCTTTCATCTTTCCATAAAGCTATTATAACCAACTTCCCATAAAGTTGTTATACGAACTTTATACTTTAGGCAATTACATTCTTCTTTATATCCAAGAGACTTATACTTTCAAAACAAAACAAGTATCATATACTTTCAAAATACTCCAAGTCTCTAAACTTTAGAAACTAAGATATCCTTAATCTTGTTAAACAAGTGAGTTAATTCCCTAACTCAACCAACTTGGACATTCTTAAGACAGGTCAAGAATATCAAAGGAAACTAGATTCGTCAAAATCTCGTACGTCTACCGTACTATATATTACAACTACTCATGCTCAAGAGATAAGAAAGTTCCACATACCTCTTCGGTTCAATCCACTTGCTAAGTCCAATATGCCGTACGTAGTATGTCAACCTATAATGACCATAATACGTCTATTAACTTCTAACTTCAAACGTAGAATATTCTAAGTGTAAAGTCACCAAATTCTACGGAAAATCGGACAGCACTTCCTTTGTTTCTACGCAATTTTCCACCTTTTTCAAGGCCCAAATTCAATAACCAAACATGCCACATTTAAGGCTCAACAATGTAGTTAACAATATGGGATTACACGCCTAATAAGACGTGTAAATTCTGCCCCACAATTGATACCAAGTAATTCAATAACCAATGCCATTTTCGGCCATAAAGTACCACAATGCAAAGTCTTATCCAATTCCTTTTTAAATCCAAGTTGTTTAGTCTAACATGTTATAAAGCCGCAATCAATTATACAACTACAATCTTCAAGTAGATAACATGCGTCGATTCTAATTATCGACCAAATTGTATTTCAATTTCAAAGGGCTAACAATGTCATTTCGGATTTAGGCTTCCAATATCCATAACACTTATCAATATTCAATACATATACTTCATGCTAGTTAAAATGTAAGGCTACAACAATATGTAATCTTATAACACTTAAGAGAACAAGATTGTTACTTTGACGAGCCTTAATCCAACTTCAAGATCCGAAGTCGCTCCCTAGAAACTTAGTGCCTCTCCTTGACACTCCAATCCGCCACTTGAAGCCCTTAGAAGATCATAAATAACTTTCCTTCAATTTGTAATCCAACCCTAGGAAAGCGACTTAGGTTTTCACCTTGCGACTAATACAAAAAATGACATTTTTCTGGGATATTTCTATTGAGATACCCTTGCAATACCCTTAGGAACCTTGGTTTAAAGTATGGATATTATTGAACAACAAACGAAAATTTTTCTTCTTGGAACCCTATTAAACCCGAGAGCTCTTCTAAGACAAGAACAAGTTTCTTGAAAATTTTGCTAAGTATGGGAACTTGTCTTGCTAGTAGTATGCATATATAACACTATGGAGGGTCAAGATTAGAACATATGGGTGGCTTGAATGCATTCCACTAAAAGATAAAGCCAAGTGGCCCTTGGACTTGGTCAATAATATCAAGCTCTTAGCCTAGCAAGACTTGGTCATCTTAACATTGGCCAAATGACCATTCTAACCTTGGTACATTCGACCATGACCATCCAATGGGGGTGACACGTTTCACCCTCCCGTTCGTCGCAATATTTCATTTCCCGACATTTCCATAATTCCGATAAATTTTTACTAGTCTCAAATCTTAACATTTTTGAGTTCTTACGTACGTTCTTATAAACATGTCCTGAAATTTCGGGGTGTAACATTCTTCCCCCCTTAGAAACATTCGTCCCCGAATGTTCTTTCGGAGTCAATCTTATAAATAGCGACATAGTCTTCTTTTACAACCCCTACATACCTATAATGCCCCACGTGGCCACATAATAGCACTTAAGCAAAATACTTCAAACTTGACAAATAAGGGAAATGAATTACCTGAAGGTGTAGAGAATAAGTGAGGGTACTTCCTCAACATGTACTCCTCCGCTTCCCAAGTCATCTTCTCATTATTATCATTCCGCCACAAGACTTTGACGGAAGCCACATCCTTGGTCCGCAGTCGCCTGACCTGGCGATCGAGTATCACTATGGGACTCTCCTCATACGATAACCCCTCTGTCACCTGGACCTCGCTAGCTGGGAAAACATTCGATGGATCTCCGATACACTTCCGTAACATAGAAACATGGAAGACCGGATGTACTGCCTCTAAATCCGATGGCAGATCCAACTCATAGGCAACCTTGCCTACTCTACGGACGATATGGTAGGGCCCAATGTACCTTGGGCTAAGTTTCCCCTTCTTTCCGAACCTCATCACACCCTTCATGGGTGATACCTTCAAAAAGACCCAATCGTCTACCTGAAACTCCAAATGTCGACGCCGATTATCTGCATAAGACTTCTGCCGACTCTGAGCTGATAACAGTCTCTCCTGGATAAGCTTCACCTTATCCAGAGCCTGCTGAATCAAGTCTGGGCCAACCAACTGAACCTCGCCCACGTCGAACCAACCAATCGGTGACCTATACTTCCGCCCATACAAAGCCTCATATGGCGCCATCGGAATGCTAGAATGGTAGCTGTTGTTATAAGAAAACTCCACAAGAGGCAAATGATCCTCCCAGCTACCCCTGAAATCAATAACACAGGCCCGCAACATATCCTCGTTGTGCGGATAGTACGCTCTGCCGCCCGCTCGGCTCGAGGATGAAACACGATCGAGACTCACCTGTGTCCCTAACCCCTTCTGGAAAGACCTCCAGAAGTTAGCCATAAACTGGGCTCCTCTGTCTGATATAATCGATATAGGGACTCCGTGCAGTCTCACAATCTCCATGATATACAATCTAGCATAATCCTCAACCAAATACGTAGTCCTGACTGGAAGAAAGTGGGCTGATTTCATCGCCTGTCTACAATAACCCAGATGGAATCACACTTCCTCTGAGTATGAGGTAATCCTGTAACAAAATCCATGTTGATCACCTCCCACTTCCATGTCGGAATATCAATCGCCTGCAATAGCCCACCGGGCTTCTGGTGCTCAACCTTGACCTGCTGACAATTAGGACACTGAGCAACAAAACCTGCCACATCCCTCTTCAGGCCATCCCACCAATACATACATCTGAGGTCATGGTACATCTTAGTCGACCCCGGATGAATAGAGTAACGAGCACTGTGTGCCTCCCCCAGAATCTGCTGATGAAGTCCTGCAACATCGGGAACACACAATCTGCCCTCGAATCTTAGCACCCCATCAGACGCTACCTCAAACAAACTCTTCTCCTCTCGAAGAGCCATATCTCGATACCGCATCATAACTGGGTCCTCATACTGTCACCTCTTCACCTCATCAACGATGGAAGACTGGGCAATCTCACGAACCCGTACCCTACTATCATCGGTATCGACCAATCGAACCCCAAGGCTCGCTAGCTGATGGATCTGACGGACCATGTCTTGTCTACCTGGCTGCACCTCTGACAAACTCCTCATCGATCTATGACTCAAAGCATCTGCAACCACGTTGGATTTTCCCGGATGGTATAAGATATCAACATCATAATCCTTCAACAACTCTAACCACCGTCTCTGCCGCAAGTTCAGCTCCCTCTGCCTGAAGATGTACTGGAGGCTCTTGTGGTCTCTATAAATATCCACATGAACCCCCTATAAATAATGTCTCTAAATCTTTAAGGCATGAATAACTGCGGCCAACTCTAAGTTGTGAGTAGGGTAATTCCTCTCATGCTTTCGTAGCTGCCGGGAAGCATAGGCTATTACCTTACCGTGCTGCATCAATACGCACCCTAGCCCGATACCCGAGGCATCACAATAAATCACGTAGCCCTCTAACCCTTCGGGAAGAGTAAGAACTGGAGCCGTCATCAATTTTTCCTTCAGTAACTGGAAGCCCTTCTCACAAGCTTCTGTCCACTGGAACTTAGCTGTTTCTGAGTCAGCCTAGTCAACGGTGCTGATATCGAAGCAAAATGCTCCACAAACCTACGATAATAACCTGCCAGCCCTAAGAAACTGCGCACCTCCGTCGGAGTAGTAGATCTCGGCCAAGACTTGACCGCCTCAATCTTTGCCGTATCAACCTGAACACCATCAACCCCGATAATGTGCCCCAAGAATGCCACTGAGGCTAACCAAAACTCACACTTGGAGAACTTGGCGAACAACTGCCGGCTCCGGAGGACCCCAAGTACCGTCCTCAAGTGATCTTCATGCTCCTGCTCTGTGCGCGAATAAATCATGATGTCATCAATGAATACTATAACAAACGTATACAAAAATGGCTTGAACACCCGATTTATCAAATCCATAAATACCGCTGGAGCGTTGGTCAAACCGAAAGACATCACCCTGAACTCATAGTGCCCATACCGGGTCCTGAATGCAGTCTTTGGGATATTTGCATCTCTAACTCGCACTTGATGATAACCAGACCGCAGGTCTATCTTGGAGAAACATCTCGCACCCTGCAACTGGTCAAACAAATCATCAATCCTGGGGAGGGGGTATCTATTCTTGATGGTTACCTTATTCAGTTGCCTATAATCAACACACATACGCAGCGTCCCATCCTTCTTCTTTACAAACAAAACCGGCGCTCCCCAGGGAGAAACACTAGGCCTGATAAAGACTTTTTCCAGCAAATCTTTCAGCTGGTCCTTCAACTCCCTCAACTCAGCAGGTGTCATCCTGTACGGCGGAATAGATATAGGCCGAGTGTCTGGCAACGTGTCAACACAGAACTCTATCTCCCTCTCAGGAGGAATACCTGGGAGATCTTCTGGGAATACATCCGGAAACTCTCTAACCACGTAATCGATCAAGAATCGCACCTCACCTCTGA
Organism: Przewalskia tangutica; assembly: GCA_029844215.1. Taxonomy (NCBI): domain Eukaryota; kingdom Viridiplantae; phylum Streptophyta; class Magnoliopsida; order Solanales; family Solanaceae; genus Przewalskia; species Przewalskia tangutica. The sequence continues at coordinate 93,303,332 of CM056724.1, read as the reverse complement.
CGAATACCCAAACCGGATGATAGATGTACCCTTTTAGCACCATCTTCCTAGACTTGAGGTAAGAAATAAAATTACCCTGGGACGCCAGATTGCCCTTCCACTCGATAAGCGGCTCACCAGAAATCGAATCGGACCAACTCGTCTCTACGATCAGCGTTGGCATAACAAGAAGCCAACTGGTCCATACCCATAATGACGTCAAAATCTGTCATCTCCAACTCTATCAAGTCTGCTAGGGTCTGACGACTGTATATAAACACCGGGAAATCTTTGTACACCCGCTCAACTAACACCGAATCACCCACTGGCGTAGCTACCTCAAAAGGCTCTATCGACACCGGCTCTATCCCGATTCTACCAGCAATAATAGGGGACACATAGGACAAGGTAGAACCTGGATCTATCAGAGCATAAACGTCACAGCATGAAATCAATAATGTACCTGTGACGACATTCGGGGAAGCCTCCTGATCCTGCCGGCTGGCTAAGGAATATATGCGGTTATGTAGACCGCTAGAACTAGGACCTCCACTACGAACTCTGCCGCGGCCTGCCGGTCCGTGAACACCCTGCCCTCCGGGGCGCATAACCACAAAAGAAGAAGACCCAGAAACTGACCCTGTCGGCTGAACCATACCACCCCCGCTGTCTCTGGTCGGACAATCCCTCTTCATATGGCCCTGCTGGTCACAAGAGAAACAAGCTCCCGAAGCAATACGACACTCGCCCGGGTGAGATCTACCGCATCGAACACGCCGAGATACGGGCGGTCTCGATCGATTCTGATCTGCCTCGAAACCTCAAGTCCTGGAGCCCTGACCTGCTCCTGAATAACCCGGCTGATCAAACCTCCTGCCAGAAAACCGAGAAGGGGCACTGCAGGCCGCTGAAATGTGGACCTAGTCTCATCACGAGGCCGCCTCGAAAATTACCTGGAACCACGATGTCACGCCCTCTGGTGGCACAGGTCTGGATGATCCTCTCTCTCTGCCCTCTATCCTCGTGCATAAGCTGCATCTGGAAATATCAATACACGGGAAGGGCGGCCACTCCTGTGCATGCAGTAATCATATAACGGTCTAGCCCCATCACATAGAGATGAACTCTGTCTGCCATGTCAGCCACAATGGTGAGTGCATACCTGGCCAATGAATCAAAGTCCAGGTTGTACTCTCTGATAGTCCTCCCATTCTGTCTCAATGTCAAGAATCTATCCACGCGGGCTCTCCTCATCTCGGGAGGCAAAAAGTGATTAATGAAGGCCTCTGTGAACTCATCCCAAAAAGCTGGAAGAGCACCCTCACCTCTAGACAGCTCCCATGACTCAAACCAGTTCAACGCAATATCGCGTAACCGGTAAGAGGCTAACACAACTGACTCTATCTCCGAGGCCCTAAGCACCTGCATAGTCTGCTGTAACTGCCGAATAAACTCCTGAGGATCCTCCTCAGATCTCGAACCATAGAACTCGGGCGGATTGCAACCCAGAAAATACTGAATCCTCAAACTGTCGGATCTAGGGTTAGCTACCTGCTCCTGTCGGTGCTGCCCTTCCACTATGCTAGTCAATAACCTGATCTGCTCTCCGTAATCTCTATACTCTTCCCCTGGCTGCGGAACTGGAGGCTCAGGTATCGAAACCTCTGGAGCTACGGCCGCTCTCGGCTCCTCTATTACTGCCGGCGTGGCTGAACTCGCCGACCCGCCCACAACCTCAGGCATAGTCTGGGCCTGAGTCCTAGTAACCCTCTGTATACCACTAGCAGCTCCTGCTGCTGCCTTGCCCTTCTGGGCCCTGGTCGCCTTCCGTGGAGGCATAACTGATACATAAGAATAGGTCAGAGAGGATTCAACCTAATAAGACAACTCTACTGCACGATCTCAGAGAGAGAAGAATGGAAACCAATCCTAAATGTCATGCAGCCTCTTGATTATAGATGTGGTGCACAACACACCGATAATCAAGACTCTACTAGACACGGTCTGTAGACACTTTCCGAGGACTAACTGCTCTGATACCACTTTTGTCACGACTCCAACCCAGCCCGCGATCGTACCCTACTGGGCACCCTTCGGTATACATCGAGAATAGCAATAAACATACACAAACTCATATAAATAATTAGGCAAAGAATATCAACAAAGCTAGCCGATAAGGCCACCTTCCATGAAATATACATAATCCAAAAATAAACAAAGACATCTCTGTTTACAACCCAATCCACAAATATGACTACAGCACTTAAGAATAACAACTGTGACGGGACAGGGCCCCGCCATACCCCTGAATGTACATAAATCTACAACATCAGGGAAACCGTACCAAAAGACAAGCCTCCGGAGAAATGGAGCTTCTGACACCTGATCAGTGATACTAAGAATAAGGATCCACCACCTGCTTACCCCTACCTGCGGCATGAAAGCAGTCCCCCGGGGAAAAGGGGTCAGTACACAATATGTACCAAGTATGTAAAACTGGAAAATACTGCAATTTACATCATAAGTCTAAAATAAAGCTGGAGACATGTATGAAAATCAAATTAACAGTATATTGTGCCTTACTAACAATGAGAGAAAACTATACATTTCCGGTTCTTAAAAATAGGAAGCCTGTGATTAACCTAGGACCATCCGCCCGTAGTATTATCACGCAATCCTATTTCTGGGACTATTTCACCCGCATAGGCCGTATGGACCCGCATGAGGTAACTTTCTCGCATAGGACTGGTCCGCCCCGCATAGGACTATTTCTCCCGCATGAGCCCTACAGACTCGCATGAGGTATTCCTCGCATCATGGGTAGCAAATCCACGAAATATGCAAATGCCACAACCCCGGGGAATGACCCCGTAATGAACAATATATCACAAGCACAACCGGCTACTATAAATAACATAAACAAGTTAAGAAACCCCTTAACTTCTCATTTGACTTAATTAGCATACACTCTCATTTCTTTTTAACTTAAGGCACTATCGTATCATAAAAGATCCGGGAATTTAATTGAAAGTACTATGTACTTCTATTCTTTTAAAATGACTTTTTTTCATATAAAACTCCAAGATACTAATAACCGTAGTATCAAGTCATATCTACTTTTCATGACAAGTCACAATACATTTTAGAAATACATTTATAGGCTTCTAAATCAAGTGACTTCTTTCTTTAAAACCTTAAGCAATTGATGCCTTCAAATCAGTTTGCTTTTTTTCATTTCAAGTCATTTATCATTATTTACATTACTAGAGTAAACCACTCTTTCATCTTTCCATAAAGCTATTATAACCAACTTCCCATAAAGTCGTTATACCAACTTTATACTTTAGGCAATTACATTCTTCTTTATATCCAAGAGACTTATACTTTCAAAACAAAACAAGTATCATATACTTTCAAAATACTCCAAGTCTCTTAACTTTAGAAACTAAGATATCCTTAATCTTGTTAAACAAGTGAGTTAATTTCCTAACTCAACCAACTTGGACATTCTTAAGACAAGTCAAGGATATCAAAGGAAACTAGATTCGTCAAAATCTCGTACGTCTACCGTACTATATATTACAACTACTCATGCTCAAGAGATAAGAAAGTTCCACATACCTCTTCGGTTCAATCCACTTGCTAAGTCCAATATGACGTACGTAGTATGTCAACCTATAATGACCATAATACATCTATTAACTTCTAACTTCAAACGTAGAATATTCTAAGTGTAAAGTCACTATTCTACGGAAAATCGGACAACACTTCCTTTGTTTCTACGCACTTTTCCACTTTTTTCAAGGCCCAAATTCAATAACCAAACATGCCACATTTAAGGCTCAACAATGTAGTTAACAATAGGGGATTACACGCCTAACAAGAGGTGTAAAATTTTGCCCCACAATTGATACCAAGTAATTCAATAACCAATGCCATTTTCGGCCATAAAGTACCACAATGAAAAGTCTTATCCAATTCCTTTTTCAATCCAAGTTGTTTAGTCTAACATGTTATAAAGCCGCAATCGATTATACAACTACAATCTTCAAGTATATAACATGCGACGATTCTAATTATCGACCAAATTGTATTTCAATTTCAAAGGGCTAACAATGTCATTTCGGATTTAGGCTTCCAATATCCATAACACTTATCAATATTCAATACATATACTTCATGCTAGTTAAAATGTAAGACTACTACAATATGTAATCTTATAATACTTAAGAGAACAAGATTATTACCTTGACTAGCCTTAATCCAACTTCAAGATCTGAAGTCGCTCCCTAGCAACTTAGAGCCTCTCCTTGACACTCCAATCCACCACTTGAAGCCCTTAGAAGATCACAAACAACTTTCCTTCAATTTCCAATCCAACCCTAGGAAAGCGACTTAGGTTTTCACCTTGCGACTAATACAAAAACGACATTTTTCTGGGATCTTTCTAGTGAGATACCCTTAGGAACCTTGGTTTAAAGTATGGAGATTATTGAACAACAAACGAATTTTTTTCTTCTTGGAACCCTATCAAACCCGAGAGCTCTTCTAAGACGAGAACAAGTTTCTTGAAAATTTTGCTAAGTATGGGAACTTGTCTTGCTAGTAGTATGCATATATAACACCATGGAGGGTCAAGATTAGAACATATGGGTGGCTTGGAGGCATTCCACTAAAAGATCATGTCACGACCCGTTCCGGGGCCCGTGACTGGTGCCTTACCGGGGCACCCAAGTAGTCATACATCAGAGTAACCAGCGGAATATAAAACAAGACAGGAAACAGTTTAAAACAATAAGACACAGTTTATCTGAAGAAAAGCTTGCCTTTCGGCATAATATAAATAACTCAAGTTTTGCAGTTACATCCCAACTGTACAATAGTACTACAGACCTCTAAGGAAGTAAACAACTATGGCGGGACAGGGCCCCGCCATACTCGATCAGCATAAAACTATCTACAATACAGGAGATCATACCCAAAGTAGAGCCTCCGGAGAAGATGGAGCTCCTGACACCAACGCAAAGATCCTAAGGATGTGGATCTAGCACCTGCTTGCCCTTACCTGCGGCATGAACGCAGCCCCCCGAAGGAGGTCAGTACAACAGGTACCAAGTATGTGAAACTATAAAGTACTTTAAAATGAAATCAAAGTATTTAAAACCTTTTCACAAATACAATCAGTTCAATTTGCACATAGTGCCACATCACAAACAACAACAGTAATAGAAAGACTGTAACAGGTCTATTCTAGGCCGCGAATGATCGAAGCAAGGCCCATCGCCCATAGTATCATTCTGCGTGCCTAGTCCTGGACTTTCGCGGCCGCATAGGTCACACATAGACCCGCACGAGGTAGCCTCGCGTCGGGGCAGCCAACCCGGCATCCGCCTAGGCTCCCGCACCGCATAGCCTCAAAAGACCGCGTAGTCTCAGCAGCATCGCATAGGAATCCCCGCGTCGGGCTAGGCGCCGAATGATCAATCGAGCATACCCGCTGCTCGCATAGTCTCACAGACCGCATAGCCGTATAGACCGATCGAGAGGCAAGCCCTGTATAATAGTCGAGGGTAGGTGATACAAGAATGATAACGGACTTACGTTAGCAACGTAAGCACGCAAGAATGACCCTTTACACAAAGATTACAAGACACTAACACAGGTAGCATCATGATATGTCTACTTATCAAACAATCTTACTACACTTAACAGAGATCAATACAAGGCTTTTATAAACAAACAAGTAAACAGTTCCTTTTTATCATTCTTAAGTTGTTATACCTAACTTCCCATAAAGCTAGCATAACTCTTAAGCTTTTGTTTTAAAAACCAGATATTTATCTTTTGTTAAAAATGATTCAGTATTCTTTTGAAATGTTTTCGCCTTATTATTCAGGCTTAAGCCGTGAGGCATTGCCGTAAGTATTATTCAGGCTTAAGCCGTGAGGCATTGCCGTAAGTATTATTCAGTTAACACATGTACGTCTACCGTACTATATTGTAAAATATCATGCTTAGGCAGAATCACATACCTTCTCAGCGAAAACCACCTGCCAAGTTGAATATGTCGCGCAGAGTCACCATAATAGTCACAGATATCTATCAAAGACTACTCGAGGGTCATTCTAAGCAGAGGGTTCACAATTCTACGGAAAGTGGGCAGACAACCCTACCCTGAGCTATATAAGTCTCGTGAAAACAAATTCTATGTAGTACTATGTGATTATTCTTCTTTAAAACCTTCTACTGTGGTAATAGTTCAATTCTTTTACGTGATATTCTTCTAAGTATTTATACTTATCCTTATACTACAACAGAAGTATTCTCTAATTCAAAAGAGGTTAGGATTATTACCTCGGTAAGCCCAATAATATCCTAGATAAAGTCGCTACTGAGCAAGGTTTAGCTCCTAAGTTATGCGCCCAGAGCTCGAAACCTTAGAAGTTCTTCACAACTTCTACCAAAGACTAAGGGATTTGGGCTCGGGTATTTGGGGCAGTATACCGAGACTCGCAGACAACTTGTCTACCAAGGAGGGGGTAGATTTCGGCTAGGCTAGGGGGTTAGGCCTCGCCAAACTCACAAGGGGAGGGAAGGGGTGTTGGACGAAAAGCTCACAAAGGGAGAGGGGAGGATTTTTCAAGACTTGGAAGATTTGTGGATGAAGAACTCTTCATCTTAAGGGGGGTATTTATAGGTCAAGAAGTGGCCAACCAATGGCCAAGATTAAGACAAGTGCAAGGCAAGTGTAGGGTGAGGATTAACTATACACAAATATCCTACCAACTCCTTGACTTGTGCACAAGGCACAAAAAACGTGCCAAGGCTTCTTCAATTCGTCCAAATGGACGATTCAAGTCCACCAATGGGAGGGTGCCAAGTGTTGCCCTCCCGTTGGTCCAAAATGTTTCGTCTCTCGGAAAAATCCGCAAAAATTAGAAATGGCATAGCCGGAATTTTCCCTACGAAAGCTGTGGAAACGTTTCGTCGGAAAACGATTCTTTAAGCGAGTTGTGTACAAAAAAAACGTCCAAGGCTAACTTTAAAGCCAAACTCTTTGTACGTATTCCCCACGTACATACTGAAATACGGGTATAACATTCTCCCGTCCTTAGTAACATTCGTCCAGTATGTTCCTTCTCAAGACAGTTATCGAAGAAGCTTAAACAGTTAGCAAATGCCACACACGGCCACAAAACAACACTTAGGCATAAATGATAATGGAAATTTACAAGTAGGAAAGTGAATTACCTGGAGGTGTGGGGAATAGGTGAGGATACTTCTGCCTCATGTCCTCCTCGGCTTCCCACGTCATCTCCTCCCTGAGCTCGTTCCGCCACAAGACTTTGACTGCCACGCCCTTCGTCCGCAGACGCCTAACTCGACGATCGACTATCGCTATGGGAATCTCTCATACGATAACCCCTGGTCACTGGACATCGTCAATCGGGTGTACCCTAGATGGATCCCGATACATCTCTCAAAGATAGATCGTGAAACACCGGATGCACCGCTCCGATCGGACGGCAGATCAACTCGTAGCAACCTTGCCTACCTCGCGACAATCTGAAACGACCCAATGTACCTTGGGCTGAGTTTCCCCTTCTTCCCGAATCTCATCACACCCTTCATGGGTGACACCTTTAGGAAAACCCAATCATGAACCTCGAACTCAAGATGCCGACGACGATGATCTGCATACGACTTCTGTCGACTCTGAGCTGTCAATAGCCGCTCTCGGATAAGCTTCACCTTATCCACTGCCTGCTGCACCAAATCTGGTCCCACTAGCTGCACCTCGCCCACATCGAACCAACCTATAGGCGATCTGCACTTCCTCCCATACAAGGCCTCATAAGGCGCCATCTGAATACTGGAGTGGTAGCTATTATTATATGCGAACTCAACTAGAGGCAAATGATCCTCCCAACTACCATTGAAGTCAATAACACAGCTCGCGGATATCCTCAAGAGTCGGATAGTGCGCTCTGCTGTCCGTCTGCTCTGTGGATGAAATGCGATTCGTGCTCACTGCGTCCTAAACCCCTCTGGAAGGACCTCCGGTTAGCCAGAACCGGGCTCCTGCATGCGATATGATCGGTAGGGACTCCATGCGATCGACGATCTCTCGGATGTAAAGTCGGCATAATCCTCACCGAAAAAGTCGTCCGACGGAAGAAAGTGGGCTGATTTCACACTGTCGGCGATAACCCATATAGAATCATGTCTCTCCGAGTGCGAGGTAATCACGTGATGAAGTCCATGTTGATTACCTCCCACTTCCGTGCGGGATCTCGATAAATCGTCAGAACAAACCACGGGCCTGCGGTGCTCTACCTTCACTGCGACAACACGGGCACTGAGCTACGAACTCTGCAACGTCCCTCTTCAAGCCATCCCACCAATACACCGATCTAAGGTCGTGGTACATCTTAGTCGACCCCGGATGGATAGAGTAACGCGTGCTGTGTGCTTCCCGAGAACTCCTGCCAAGTCTGAAACATCCGAACACACGCCCTCAAACCTTAGCACCCATCGTGCTACCGAAAGGACCCTTGCCCTCACGAAGAGTCAGATCACGATATCGAATCAAAGCCGATCCTCGAATCGTTGCCTCTTCACCTCCTCGATGATGGAAGACTCGGCAACCTCACGAACTCTAACCCCATCGCTATCGTAATCAATCAAACGGACACCAAGGCTCGCTAATCGATGCAAATCACGAACCATGTCCTCCTCTCTAGCCGCACATCCGATAGGCTCCCATCGACCTACGACTAAGAGCATCTGCCACAACATGGCCTTCCCGTGGTACGGGATATCAACATCGTAATCCTTAAGCAACTCTAACCACCGCTCTCGCCGTAAGTTCGGCTCCTGCTGGTGAAGATATACCGAGGCTCTTGTGGTCCGTATAAATATCCACGTGAACCCCATACAAATAGTGCCTCCAGATCTTCAAAGCGTGAATCACTACCGCTAACTCCAAATCATGGGTGGGGTAGTTCCTCTCGTGTTTCTTCACCGTCGGGATGCATATGCTATAACTCGCCATGCTGCGTCAACACACATCCCAACCCGATGCCCGACGATCACAATACACCACATAACCGCGGACCTCGGAAGAGTAAGAACGGGGCGGTCGTCAATCTCTCTTTCAAGAATCGAAACCCCGCCACAAGCATCATCCATCAAACTTGGCCGCCTTACGAGTCACCTAGTCAATGGTGCAGAGATAGAAGCAAACTTCTCCACGAACCGCCGATAATAACCCGCAAGGCCCGAAATCGCGAACCTCTGCCGAGTAGTAGGTCTAGGCCAAGTCCCGATCGCCGATCTTGGCCGTATCCACTCGAATGCCATCGCCCAGACAATATGCCCGAGAAACGCCATCAAGTCAACCAAAACTCACATTTGGAAAACTTGGCGTACAATCGCGATCTGGAGAATCACAAGATAGCCTCAAATGCTCCGCATGCTCCTCGCCTGAGCGAATAAACCAAGATATCATCAATGAACACTATCACAAACGTGTCAAAATGGTTTGAACACTGGTTCATCAAATCCATGAATACCACGGAGCATTGGTCAACCCAAAAGACATGACCACGAACTCATAATGCCCGCACGTCCGAATGCACCCTAGGGACATCCACCTCTCTCGACACGAACTCGATGATAGCGAACGCAGATCAATCTTGGAGAAACATCTCGCGCCGCAATCGGGTCGAACAAATCATCAATCACGGGAAGGGTATACGTTCTTAATGGTCACCTTGTTCACCGTAATCAACACACATGCGCAGCGTCCCGCCCTTCTTCTTCACGAACAATACCGCGCTTCTGGGGAGAAACACTAGGTCCGATAAAACCCTTCTCCAAAGAAATCCTAAGCTGGTCCTTCAACTCTCTCAACTCGGCAGTGCCATTCTCGTATGGCGGAATGGAAATAGCCGAGTGTCCGCAATATGTCAATACAAAACTCAATCTCCTCTCGGGAGGATACCCGAGGTCATCCGAAACACGCCTGGGAACTCGACTCATCGAATCGATCAAAGTCCGTACCGCAGACTTGATATCAAACACCCGAACGAGATGGTAGATATACCCTTCTGCACCATCTTCCTAGCCTTGAGGTAGGAAATAAACCTACCCTGGCGATACCGTGCTCCTCCCACTCAACAACCGGCCTCTCAGAAACCGAACCGTACTACACTCTCTCTGCAGTCTACATTGGCGTAGCAAGCAGCTAGACAATCCATCCACATAATCACGTCGAAGTCAATCATCTCCAACTCTATCAAGTCGTCAGGGTCCGACGATCGTAAATGGTCACAGACAAGCTCTATATACCCGCCGAGCTACCACCGAATCACCCATGGCGTAGCTACCTCGAAAGGGTCTATGGACTCGTGCTCTATCCCTATCCTACTAGCAACAAGGGAGATATATAGGCAGTAGAACCGGATCTATCAAAGCATACACATCAAACCCGAATCGATAAGGTACAGCGACGACATCGGTGAGGCCTCACGATCTGTCCGGTGGACAAAGCATATATGCGGTTCGAGGACCGCTAGAATCGGGACTGCGCCACGACCTGCCGCGACCGGCTGATCCATGTGTACCTTGCCCTCCGGCGAGTAATCGTCGGGGATGAAGAAGCGGCAATGCACCGTAGCCGAGCCCTACCACGCCGCCGCCCGGTCGGACAAACTCGCAAAGTGACCTGCTGCCACAAGTATAGCAAGCTCCTGAGTACGCCTCGAATGGTATACGCCACAACGGGCACACCGAGCACCTCGAGCAGTTAGCACCTCTGCTACTCGAAATCAAGTCTGGGCCCCGACACGCTTCGATCGCTCTGTCAGGCTTGAAAATGAGGTAGAGCGCTCTGCTGGGCCGTGGTGCAAACACGGACTTCGCGATGCCGCCACCCCGAGGACCACCAAAAGGACCGGCCGCTGGCCTTCTTCGCTGCGATATCGCTCTACCCGGCGGTCTCTCGCGCCTCGCATCCTAGTGCATGAGCTGCGCACGGGTAATGTCCATACCCGGTGAAGAGAAACACCCGCATACGACTCGGCCATATAATCATCTAGCCCTGTGACGTATAGGTGTAGCCTATACTCCATATCTGCTACGAATGCTTGGACATATCTAGCCAAAGAATCAAACTCGACATTGTATTCACTGACGGTGCGTCCCCGCCTCAAAGCAGAATCTATCACCGTGCCTCTCCTATGCGGAGGCAAGAAGTGTGAGAAAAGCCTCTGAAAACTCATCCCATACTGCTGGAGGTGCATGCTCTCCCCGGGAAAACTCCATGAATCAAACCAATCGATCGCGGTGTCACGCGAGCGCGAACCGAATGTCACACCTCGTCTCGAAGCCCGATCACCCGCGTAATCCTCTGCGGTGACGGATGAACTCCTCCGTATCATCCTCCGGACTCGACCCGTAAAAATCAGGCGGGCTACAACTCAAGAAATCTCGCAGCCTCAAACTATACGCCTCGTGCACTACGGTGCGATCGAGTCAGGCCGGAACTGTCGCATCCAGCCTCTCTCTCAGACGGCCACAACTTTAGCCAAAAGTGGGCCGTCTCCTTGTACCCTAACTCTCCGCCCCAGCCGCGGGAGTGTGAGGTGCGTGGTCTCTGCTGGGGCCGGCGTCATAGAACTCGCCGTCTCTGGTATAGACTGGGCCTGAGCCCTCGTAACTCTGGGTGTCCTGCTAGCAGCTCCTACGCCTTGCCATTCGGGCCGGGTTGCCTTACGTGAGGCATAATCAGCATAGAAAGGAATACGTTAGAGGGTCCAACCTATAACATGACTCTAAAGCACGATCTCGAATGAGAAGAATGGAAACCAATCCTAAATATCCTATAGCCTCACGATTATTGGTGTGGTGCACAACACACCGATAATCAAGACTCTACTAGATACGCCTGTAGACACTTTCCGGATTAAGCGCTCACGATACCACTTTTGTCACGACCGTTCGGGCCGTGGATCAGTGCCTTACCGGCACCCAAGTAGTCATACATCGAGTAACCAGGAATATAAAACAAGACAGAAACAGATTTAAAACAATAAGACATACGCTTTATCGAAGAAAAGCTTGCCTTTCGGCATAATATAAATAACTCAAGTTTTGCGATACATCCCAACTGCACAATAGTACTACTGCACCTCTAAGGAAGTAAACAACTATGGCGACAGGGCCCCGCCATACCGATCTGACAAAACTATCTACAATACAGGAGATCATACCCAAAAGTAGAGCCTCGAGAAGATGGAGCTCACGACACCAACGCAAAGATCCTAAGGATGTGGATCTAGCACTGCCGCCTTACTGCGGCATGAACGCAGCCCCAAGGAGGTCGATAACAGTACCAAGTATGTGAAACTATAAAGTACTTTAAAATGAAATCAAAGTATTTAAAACCTTTTCACAAATACAATCAGTTCAATTTGCACATAGTGCCACATCACAAACAACAAATAATAGAAAGATCAGAATGTGTCGATTCTAGGCCGCGAATCCTCGAAGCAAGGCCCATCGCCCATAGGATCATTCTGCGTGCCTAGGCCTGGACTTCCGCAGTCCGCATCGGTCACACACAGACCCGCATGAGGTAGTCCTCGCAACGGGGGCAGCCAACCCCGTCCGCCTAGGCTCCCGCACCCGCATAGCCTCAAAAGACCGCATAGTCTCAGCGGACCGCATAGGAATCCCCGCGTCGGGCTAGGCGCCGAATGATCAATCACGAGCATACCGCTGCTCGCATAGTCTCACAGACCGCATAGCCGTATAGACCGCATCGCGGGCAAGCCCTGTATAATAGTCAAGGGTAGGTGATACAAGAATGATAACGGACTTACGGTTAGCAACGTAAGCACAAAGCAAGAATGACCCTTACACAAAGATTACAAGACACTAACACAGGTAGCATCATGATATGTCTACTTATCAAACAATCTTACTACACTTAACAGAGATCAATACAAGGCTTTTATAAACAAACAAGTAAACAGTTCCTTTTTATCATTCTTAAGTTGTTATACCTAACTTCACATAAAGCTAGAATAACTCTTAAGCTTTTGTTTTAAAACCGATATTTATCTTTTGTTAAAAATGATTGATATTCTTTTGAAATGTTTTCATTTATTATTGAGCTTAAAGTAGTGAGGCATTCCGTAAGTATTATTCAGCTTAAGCCGTGAGGCATTCCGTAAGTATTATTCGATTAACACATGTACGCTCACCGTACTATATTGTAAAATATCATGCTTAGCGTAATCACATACCTTCTCGAAAACCACCGCCAAGTTGAATATGTCGCAGCAGAGTCACCTATAATAGTCACGGATATCTATCAAAGACTACTCGAGGTCATTCTAAACAGAGGTTCACAATTCTACGGAAAGTCGGGCAGACAACCCTACCCGGTGAGCTATATAAGTCTACTGTGAAAACAGTCCTATGTGAGTACAGTGTGATTATTCTTCTTTTAAAACCTTCTACTGTGGTAATAGTTCAATTCTTTTCTGTGATATTCTTCTAAGTATTTATACTTATCCTTATACTACAAATGAAGTATTCTCTAATTCAAAAGAGGGTTAGGATTATTACCTCGGTAAGCCCAATAATATCCTAGATAAAGTCGCTACTGAGCAAGGTTTAGCTCCTAAGTTATGCGCCCAGAGCTCAAGAAACCTTAGAAGTTCTTCACAACTTCTACCAAAGACTAAGGGATTTGGGCTAGGTATTTTGGGCATTATAACGATACTAGAAGACAACTTTTCTACCAAGGGGGGTAGATTTCGGCTAGGCTGAGGGGTTAGGCCCTCGCCAAACTCACTGGGAGGGGAAGGGTGTTGGACGAAAAGCTCACAAAGGGAGAGGGAGGATTTTTCAAGACTTGGAAGATTTGTGGATGAAGAACTCTTCATCTTTAAGGGGTATTTATAGGTCAAGAAGTGGCCAACCAATGGCCAAGATTAAGACAAGTGCAAGGCAAGTGTAGGGTGAGGATTAACTATACACAAATATCCTACCAACTCCTTGACTTGTGCACAAGGCACAAAAACGTGCAAGGCTTCTTCAATTCGTCCAAATGGACGATTCAAGTCCACCAATGGGAGGGTGCCAAGTGTTGCCCTCCCGTTGGTCCAAAATGTTTCGTCTCTCGGAAAAATCCGCAAAAATTAGAAATGGCATAGCCGGAATTTTCCCTACGAAAGCTGTGGAAACGTTTCGTCGGAAAACGATTCTTTAAGCGAGTTGTGTACAAAAAAACGTCCAAGGCTAACTTTAAAGCCAAACTCTTTGTACGTATTCCCTTACGTACATACTCTGGAAATACGGGGTATAACAGATCAAGCCAAGTGGCCCTTGGACTTAGTCAATAATATCAATCTCTTAGCCTAGCAAGACTTGGTCAACTTAACATTGGCCAAATGACCATTCTAACCTTGGTCCATTCGACCATGACCATCCAAGGGGGGTGACACGTGTCACCCTCCCGTTCATCGCAATATTTTGTTTTCTGACATTTCCATAATTCCGATAAATTTTTACTAGTCTCAAATTTTAACATTTTTGAGTTCTTACGTACGTTCTTATAAACATGTCCTGGAATTTCGGGGTGTAACAGACGGTGGGTCGGGTTGAGGACCTATTGCGGGTCGCCCCATAACTTAAAATGGATTGGGATCAGTTGGTAGTAATCCCGCTACGTGACAGGGTCACGAGGATGCAAGGCCTAAGTCTAGTTAAATTGTTTTACGGGTTCGTGGACGCATTCCACCGGAACCAGGTTGTGAGAGCCGAAAATGGCCTTAAATTGTTCGATGTTGTAACTCCAAAGATTGGAGGCCAGAATTAGTATGAAAGTTATGTACGTATACTAGTATAAGTTTGGAAGTACGGGAAGAGTACAACCAGTAAGAAAGAGAGCAAACAAGTGTAAAGGAATAGAGCCGGAGTCCATAATGACCTTTCGAGGTAGCTACACCAGTGGGTGTTTGGGTTGTAGCTGAGCGGGTACATAAGGATTGCCCGGTGATGATATACAATTGACAGACTTGATTTTAGTGAGTCTATGTGACTTGTTCGGTTGAAGTAAGTAAATTGATGTTGGAAGTATGTAGTACGTGAATTTGAAAGCTAAGAGACGGAGATAAGAACGTCCGATCATTGAAGGATTTTATGTTAAGTGCCATTGGAGGTGCTTGGAGTTGTTTAGTGGGGCGGTCAGGGCCACGACTTCCCGAATGATTTCAGGAAAATGCGCAAGGCAAGAATAAGATAAGTACGAGTGCTGCCTGCGGAAAACTGAAGACATCATTGGTAGGTTTTGAGAATCTACACGATTTTTAAGGCGGTGCTTGATGATTAGATGTATACAGGACCGCAAGAGGACCCTGTGAATAGGGTTGTAACTTCAAGGAAAGATTATGAAAGGGATATAAGCTCTCTCCCCTACGTAAAAGGATAGTTTTACGTATTATTGAGGGTTATGCGTACTCATATTATTAGGCGATAGATATGAGACTGGTAAAGTCTTCAGTTTCATCATACAATAGGTTACACTTTTAGATAACCGTGGAAAAAGTATTGTGTTGAGGTAATTGAGAACGACATTAGGAAATGGTCGAGGATGTGTCTTAAGGATATAAATGCTGGTAATAAGCATAAATGGAATGTATGACCCAGGAGCGAGGTAGAAATATTTTGGGTTAGTAATTAGTATGATGAAGGGTTATGACCAGAATAATAAGGAGAATGCAATTATAGTTATGAAGGTTTCCCAAGGCATAATTACCCAGACTAGCGTAAAGACCATTAGAAAATGATGGGCAGTTAGGAACACCTCGACAAAAGGTGGCAAGCCTGTAATGACGGGACAGACCGTATATATACGGGGAGGTAAGAGACCCCATGGCAACTTGAGATGAAAAATAAAGGTAGGACGAGTAGACACTCGAACGATAAGAAATCTTGGCAAGCCATTGGATTATGTAATACCATGAAATGAGGTTGAACACCTGACTATAAGTTCTATGAGCTGGGAGAGTAATAGGATTACTACTTGACGAGATCAAGGAAATCTCCCCCTAAAGTGTGATTGGCAGGAAGTCTTAGCCATGAGACAAGTGAAGGAATTGAATCTAAGTATAGTGACCAAGTCTGGTTGCAACAGAGAATTGGAAACAGGAACCAAAAATTGAGGTTAGTAATGCCCGAATATTTCGAAAGTGAGGAAGGCTTCCAGTTATTGGAAGATAAGCTGACTACGACTACAGTTCTAACCCCTCCTGAGGCCTGAGGGACTAGAGGGTTATGTTTTTATGGTAACACTTTGAGTGTTTGGCTGGGTTGGGTGCGGATGCACCACGATAAGGTAATAACCTATATTTTCGGAAGCTACGGGAGCATGATAGTGGAGCTCAGGTTCGAGAGCTTGTCGAGTCTCCCCTCGTTGAGGAGGTGAAGAGGCGACAATATAAGGATCCAGCTCTAGTATAGAATCGTGATATGACTCTTCGAGAGGAGAAGAGTTTATCCAAGGTAGCACCGGTGGGGGTGCTAAGATATGAGGATAGATGGTGTGTGCCCGATGTTGTAGGACTTGTCAGCAGGTTTTAGGAGAGGCACGCAGTGCTCGTTACTCTATTTATTCGGGGTCGACTAAAATGTATCATGACCTCAGATGTATGTATTGGTAATATGGTCTGGAAAGGGACGTAGCAGAGTTATTGCTCAGTGTCCAAATTGGCAGCGGGTCAAGGGTGAGCACCAGAAGCCCAGTGGGCTATTATCGACGATTGAGATCCCGACTTGGTAGTGGGAGGTGATTGATATGGATTATGTTATAGGGTTGCATCATACTCAGAGGAAGTACGACTCCTTATGGGTCATAGTAGACAGGCTAACGAAATCAGCCTATTTTTTTCCGGTTAGGACCATTTACTCGACTGAGGATTATGCTAGATTATATAGCAGGAAGATTGTGAGACTGCACGGAGTTCCTACATTATGATGTCAGACAGATGAGCGCAGTTTATGGCTAACTTCTGGAGGTTTTCCAGAAGGGGTTAGGGACACAGGTGAGTCTCAGTGTTGCATTTCACCTCGCATCGGACAGCGAGGCATGTTATCCAGACACTTGAGGATAGGTTGCGGGCTTGTGTTATTGATTTCAGGGGTAGCTGGGAGGGTCTTTTGCCTCTCGTTAAATTGCGTATAATACCCGTTACCATTCAAGTATTCAGATGGCCCTGTATGAGGCCTTGTATGAAAGAAAATGTAGATCGCCGGTTGGTTGGTTCGACGTAGGCGAGGTTCAGTTAATTGACCCAGACTTGATTCAGCGGGTTGTGGATAAAGCGAAGCTTATCCAGGAAAGATCATTAGTAAAGCTCAGAGTCAACAGAAGCTTTATGCAGATAGTCGACACTTGGAGTTTCAGGTTGACGATTGGGTCTTCTTGAAGATATCACCCCTGAAGGGTGTGATGAGGTTCGGAAAGAAGGGGAAACTTAGCCCAAGGTACATTGGACCCTATCAGATCCTCCGTAGAGTAGGCAAGGTTGCCTATGAGTTAGAACTGCCATCCAATTTGGAGGCAGTACATCTGGTCTTCCATGTTTCTATGTTGCAGAAGTGTATCGGAGAGTCCCATAGCGATACTCGATCGCCAGGTTAGGCGACTGCGGACCAAAAATGTGGCTTCCGTCAAAGTCTTGTGGCGGAATGATAATAAAGAAGAGATGACTTGGGAAGCAGAGGAGGACATGATAAAGAAGTATCCTCACTTAATCCCTACACCTCCAGGAAATCCTTTTCCCTTACTTGTCAGTTTTAATTGATGTATTTTCTTAAGTGTTACTATGGCCAGATGTGGCACAATTGGTATGTAGGGTTGTAAAAAGGAGATTATGTCTCTATCTATTAGATTGACTCCGAAAGAACATTCGGGGACGAATATTTCTAAGGGGGGAAGAATGTTTCTAAGGGGGGAAGAATCTTACACCCCGAAATTCCAGGACATGTATATAAGAACGTATGTAAGAATCAAGACGTTAAGATTTGAGACTTGTAGAATTTGTCGGAATTATGAAAATGTCGGGAAATGAAATATTACGACGAATGGGAGGGTGAAACGTGTCACCCCCTTGCATGGTCTTGATCGAAATGGACCAAGGGTATAATGGTCAAATGACCAAGGCAAAGATGAACTAGTCTTGAAAAGTCAAGGCTTGACATTGTTGACCAAGTCAATAAGCCCACTTGACTTGATATTTAAAACTCCTTGATCCAAACCCAACAAGTGTTTTAATCTTGACCCTTGATTTTATTATATAATCACCCTTGTAGCAAGACTAGTTCTAACACTTAGAAAACTTCAAGAAAAACTTGTGTGCCTTATGTGAGCTCTCGGCTAAGCTCTTGAAGAAATAAGAAATTTTTTCGTTTGTTGTTCATAATTCACAATACTTCAACCCAAGGTTCCTAAGGGTATTGCAAGGATATCTCAATAGAAAAATCCCGGAAAAACTACGTTTGTACATTAGTCGCAACATGAAAACATAAGGGGGGTTTCATAGTTGGAGTTGGAACTTGAAGAGGAGTTCTTCATAAGCTTCTAAGGGTTGCTTGGAGTGGATTGGAACGTCAAGAAGAGGAACTAAAGTTTCTAAGGATCGACTTGAAGTCTTGGATAATATTTGGGCTTATTGAGGTAATCATCTTCGTCTTACTATTGTAATTGAAGATTCCATGTTATGATAAGTTAGAAATGATCATGTGATATATGTTATGAAGATTGATAAGTGTTATGGAATTTTAGAAGCCTAAAGTCTGAAAAGTTCATGTTAGTCATTAAGTTTGAAATTCAATTTGATCGATAGTTACAATCGTCGCATGTTAAGAAAGAAAGGATTTGTAGTTGTTATAATTGTTATAGGGTATATAACATATTAGAATAACAACTTGGATTGAAAAAGGAATTGAAAGGAAATTGATATTGTTGCGGCATTGATTGTAGGCGAGAAAGGCTTAAGTTGTTGGATATTTTTATATTAATTGTGGGGCAGAATTTTACATGTCCTGTTAGGCGTGTAATCCCCTTTGAATTGCTGAATTGTTGAGCCTTAAATGTGGCATTTGGTTATTGATTTTCGGGCCTTGAAAAAGGTGGAAAAGTATGTAGAAACAAAGGAAGTGCTGCCCGATTTTCCGTAGAATTAAGAGTCCTTATACTTAGAAATATTCTACGTTGAAAGCTAGTAGGTGATAGACGTATTATGGTCATTATAGGTTGACATTCTACGTGCGACGTATTCAACTTGACAAGTGGTTTAAGTCGAAAAGGTATGTGGAACTTTCCCTATCTTCTTGAGCATGAGTTTTATAAATGTATAGTACGGTGGACGTACATGTTTAAAATGAATTCGGTTTCATTTTGGTATCCTTGCCTTGATTTCGAAAAGTGAAGTAACTCGGCTTTTAATAGTAATGTGACTTGATATTACATGGAAATATTGCTTGACTTGAAAAGTATTGATTACTTGATTTCTAAAGTTAAGAGATTTGAAGTATCTTAAATGTATATGATACTTGGTTTTAAAAGTATAAGTCATTTGGCTTCAAAAAGAATGTAATTGTCTAAAACATAAAGAGTTATAACGGCTTTATGGGAAGTTAGTTATAACGGCTTTATGGAAGGTTAGGAGAGTGTCTACTTGATTTATAGGCACGAGTTGCCTAGGTTGTGAAAGTAGAAGTTACTTGATTTTAAAGCCTTGAAATGAATTTCTAAAGGTGTAGTAACTTGATTTGAAAAATAGACATGCCTTGATACTACGGGTGTTAGTATCCTGGGGTTTTTATATAAAAGGGTTCTTTTTAAAGGAACGGAAGTACGTAGTACTTTGGGTTAAACTCCCGAATTTTATGTGACATGATAGTGCCTTAAGTTTAAATAAAATGAGAGTGCATGTTAATTAAGTCTAATAAGAAGTTAGGGGATTTCTTAACTTGCTTATGATATTTATGATAAGCCGGTGGTGCGTATGTTATGTATGATAGCCGGTTGTGCTAGTGTTATGTTATTCTTGCGGGGTAAACCCCCAGGTTACTACTTATTCCATGGATTTGCTACCCATGATGCGAGTGCGGCGTTTGTACTCATTGCGGGTCCACCGGGCCTATGCGAGTGAAATAGTCCTATGCGGGTGAAATAGTCCCATGCGGAGCAAATTGCTCCATTGCGGGTCCACATGACCTATGCGGGTGAAATAGTCCCAGGAGTAGGATTGCTTAATGATACTATGGACCCTAATTTGATCATAAGCCTCCTATTTTTATGCAGTAAAGTGTTCTTATGTTTTGCTGTCATTATTAGTAAGGCACAGTGTACTGTTATTTGGGTTATCATACATGTCTCCAGTTTTATTTAGACTATATGATTTCATTTTAGTACTTTCAGTTTTACATACTTGGTACATCTGTTGCATCGACCCTTCTCGAGGCCGTTCATGCCGCATGTAGGGGTAAGCAGGTTGTGGATCCTCACTCTTAGGATCACTGATCAGTTGTCATAAGGCTCCATTTCTATTGAGGCTTGTCTTTTGGTACGGTTTCCCTGATGTTGTAGATTTATGTACATTCAGTGGTATGGCGGGGCCCTGTCCCATCATAGTTGTTATGTAAAAATTCTTAGAGGTCTGTAGTCATATCTTGTGGATTGGGTTGTAAAAAAAAAAGGGATGTGACTGCTTTTTGGGTTATGTATATATATTTTTTGGAAGGTGGCCTTATCGGCTAGCCTATTGATATTTCATGAATGGTACTTTTTGAGTTGTATGTATGTTCCGCTACTATTCTCTGATGTATACACAGGGCTGCCCGTGTAGGGCACCGATCGCGGCAGTCGAGCACGTAGTTCTAGTTGGTTTGTCCAGAAAGGAAGTGGTTCTATCTATTTCATTAATAGTACTTCGGGTTCAATTTCCCTATTATTAGAAAGGCTCAGTTGACTCTCATTTGTTTATACAAAGTACAGTAGTATAATGGTACAGTGATACAAGGTACAGTTGGCTTTTATTTTATATGGCATGGTTGGAGCTGGTAAGATTTTTACTTGTCCCTGTCATCTTTTGGCCAAATATGGTTTATTTACTGTACTTTATGTTTACATACTTAGTACTTGTTGTACTGAACCCCTTTCCTCAGGGGGGGGGGGGGGCTGCGTTTCATGTCGCAGGTTTAGGTACACAGTTTGGTGATCCTCGCTCTTATGATCTCTACTTAGTTTTGGAAAAGCTCTATTATTTCAGAGGCTTGTCATGTTGATATGGACCCTGGTATGGTAGGCTTACATACATTCAGGGGTGTGGCGGGGCCCTGTCCCGTCATATGTTACTGTCCAAACTCTTAGAGGTCTGTATTCATATGTGGGCTGGACTTGCGGGAGTTTTGTATATATGTTGTTGGCTAGTTGTACTACGGTGTTGTAGGGATGTTCCCGTTTATATATATAGCGGCAGCCTCATCGGTTTGCCTTGTTGCTACATATACAATTTTCATTTATTATTTGGCCTATGTCTTGAAAGGGATGTGAGGGTATAAAAGAGGGTGCTCAGGTAGGGTACCAGTCGCGGGCTCGGGGTTCGGGTCGTGACAAAAGTGGTATCAGAGCATTTAGTCTTCGAAATGTCTACAGACCGTGTCTAGTAGAGTCTTGGGTATGGGTATGTGTGCTACATACTTATACACAGGAGGCTACAGGATATTTAGGATTGGTTTCTATTCTTCTTACTGTAAGGTCGTGCGATAGAGCTGTGTTGTTAGGATGGTCCCTCCCTGATAGTTATTGTGATTGCAGCTATGAGAAAGCAACAGTGGCCCAGAAAGGAATATATGGACCTTGTGTACAGGTTGGTAAAATTATTGTATAGTTGGTATAATGATATCGTCTATCTGAGGCGTATTTATTTGGGGTCATGTGTGTGTTGTCTGAAGTTATTATGGATTATCATGAGCTGATTGAACTTTAATAATTACTTGGAAGGTGTGAAACAGTGTAGTGAATCCACACCAAGGCATATATAGGTGTGCTAAATTGAAATATTTAGGAGGCGGTGGGCTGTAGAGACGGGGATGAACTCTTAGGAGATCATGTTAATTGATTTAATGGCATACCAAGTTGGTAGATTAAGCTATGGTGTATGCATAAGTGATATGTACGAATGATATTCGTATGGAGTAATTAGGGTTGTTATGATTAAGACAACCGGATTTTGAGATTATGAGAAGCTACCTTACCCGTATGCGGGGACCGATAGCGTAAGCTTGAGACATAGAATAATTGAGAACCTTAGAATATTGATAACTGTGAGACCTTAGATATACAAGGCCTTCTTGGGTAAAAGACTTTACGGTTAATCTTGGTTAAAGTACATGGTATGTATGAAGTGTATAAATTGTGATTATTCTGTGGTTTGTATGAAATGAAAATGAGTAGATGATCTAAGAAGATCACTAGGCTTTCATAACTTGAATATGTTACCTCTATTTGAAATTAAATAGACAAAAAGGTAACTGTATTATGTTCCAATAGTTTACCAAGTTGTTAGAACATGACATAAAGGTACAAGAGGTTAGTTTGGTATGGCAACCATGGCCAACGTATTACGAAGTATCCCAAGTGGATACACAGAATAAGATAAGTACCAGTGTTACCGAACATAAGACATTATTGGAAGAATTTGTAGTGAAGTATATTGACCAAGGTTGGGAGATGGTAGATCGACATCATGTAATGCGATTCTTCAGAGTCTCCTACGTATTGAATATAGACATAAGTTATCAATTTATCCCCTTAGGGATGGTATCATCCGAGAATGGAATATGGAGCAACGTCCAGGATTACGTATGTACACTAGAACATGTTGAGATTAGGAAAGACACGAGTAGTGAGATTTATTTCAGACCGAGAATGAGAAATAAGTGTGACGATGGGTCGGATTGTGGACAAATTCCAGGTCGACCCGTAGCATAAAATGAAGTAGGGTCAGTTGGAGATGGTCCCGCTATGTGATAGGGTCACGACGATGCAAGGTCCAAGTCTAGTTAATCGTTGTATGAAATCGTGGACGCGTTCCACCAGAACCAGGTCGTGGGAGCCGAGAATGGACAAAACGTGAGCATGTGATGGTTGTGTGCAAATGTGGATTAACTCGACTGCTTAGAACTTGTTATGAACATTCGAGGACGAATGGTTCTAAGGGGGGAAGGATGTTACACCCCGTATTTCCAAGACATTAATATGAGAACGTACTTAAGGAACTAAGGTTTGAATATTGGAAGGATAGTATGATTACATTTTCCTCCGGAATTTTTTTGAAAAAGTGTGAAGACGAAAAATTTATTAACTCGGAGTTAGATTCCCTAATGTGGATTTACGGGCTTAGTATTGGATTACGAAGTAATGTAATTGATAATATGAGGCCTGTCAAAATTTTCACAATTGTTTTGGGGGGGGGGGGGGGAGGGGTTCGGAAAATTTTAAGTATTTTGGCTAAGAGTTGGATTATTATTTTGTGAAGGGAATTATGGGCGAATAAGAGGGTGACATGTGTCCCTCACCACTTGTGTAGCAAAGCTCTAATTATGTATATGTATATGTACATGTATTGCAAAAATGTATAGAAAAGGAGATTTTTTTCATCCAAAGTAAACAAGTGGACAAGTATGGGGGGGGGGGGGAATTCAGCCAAGGTGAGAAGGCAAGTGGCCTTGGGAGATATTTTTAAGACAAGTGGACCACTTAGGTCCCTCCCCTTGTATGATATTTTCCTATATAAGAGAGGTGATAGCAAGACTTGGCATAATAATCTTCATCATCCAAAACCTCTCTTCTCCCTATTATTTTCAAGAACACTAAAGAGCCAAGGGATGAACAAGAATTGATTATTCTCCTAGATTAAATACCCTAACCAAGTTCTAAACCAAATTAACTCTCCAAGGTT
This sequence comes from Przewalskia tangutica, assembly GCA_029844215.1. Taxonomy (NCBI): domain Eukaryota; kingdom Viridiplantae; phylum Streptophyta; class Magnoliopsida; order Solanales; family Solanaceae; genus Przewalskia; species Przewalskia tangutica. The sequence continues at coordinate 93,279,309 of CM056724.1, read as the reverse complement.
GTTAAACCAAGGATTGGCCGAGAGTGGTGCTTGGCCGAGAATGGTGTGGCCGAAACATGGGTGATTTTCCTAGGCTTGTTTATGAACTTTTTGGAAGTAAAACAAGAAGGAAAGACGGTTACAAGCTTGTAGTGGATACTTGTGTGTGATTGGAACTTGAAGAATAAGGAGCTAAGACTAAACCATTAATCGACTTTAAGTGGATTGTTTTGGGCATATTTAAGGTAAAGATTATTCCTCCTCTTGAAGTAATTGGAGATTACATGTTGTAGTAATTAATGGATGAACTTGTGATTAAAAAGAATGAAGAATAAGAAGTACATGTCACAATCTTGGCATGTTAGCCGATTGTGGACAGTTTTGGCGTTGTCGGATTCATTGGATTTTGTTGTTATTAAACAATAAACATTACCTATTTCATGTTGACATGAAGTAATCTTGTTTTTAACAAGTTAATAACTTATATAAAAGTATTGGAATATAAGTTGGATTATAAGAAGTTTTGAAAACAGTTTGGTTGTAGTAGTTGGCCGAAAACTGTAAAACTATTGGATATAATGGACTGTTTTAGTGTACTAATTTAGTGGACTGTATTAGTGGACTATGGACTGATTTTAGCGGACTAAAGGTCTGTTTTTACATTGGACTATGGACTGATTTTAGTGGACTGTTTTGGTAGATTAAGGCGCTGAATTTTACACGTCAAGTTAGGCGTGTAATCCCATTTGGTTAACTGTTGGTTATGCCCTTAAGTATGGCTTGTTGGTTGTTGAAATCAGGCCTTGGAAAAGGTGGAAAAGTATGTAGAAACGGGGGAAGTGTTGCCCAAATTTTTATAAAAAATGAGATTCATTGAGTAGTATAAGTATACTAGTATCATGAAGTTGATAGAAGTATCGTTATCGTTATAGGTTGAAGTACTACTTGCGGCGTATTCTACTTAGCGTGTGGATTAGCCGAAGAGGTATGTGAACTCTTCCTATCTTCTTGAGCATGAACCTTATAAAATGATACTTGTTATTATAAGTGTCTTGAATTTCCAAATGAGGATTTTAAATGAATTCGGATTTCATTGTGGTGTTTACTTGATTTGAAAAGAATAGGTTACTTGATTTAAAAGGTGTAGTAACTTGATCTTAAAAAAAGGAAGTGCCTTGGTTTTAAAAGAGTAAGTTACTTGAGTTTAAAAGTATACTTGACTTGATCTTAATGGTGGAAAGTGTCTTGATACTACGGGTGTTAGTGTCTTGGGGTTTATAATGAAAAAGATGTGCAGCGGACGTACATGGTTCTAGTTGGTTTTTATAGAAAGGAAGTGGTTCTATCTATTTCACTAATAGTACTTCGGTTTTTATAAAAAGGGAAGTTATTCTACTCTTAGAAGTTAAGGGTAGTCATGTTGTTGATTCTATGTTTAAGGCATGTCTAAATGGTTCCTAACAATCCTTACCAAGTCTTATGAGAGATGTTGGTAAGAGTTTTGAGGAAGCATTGGAGTCGAGTTGATCTTGCTAAGTTATAACACTAATGAGAAAAGGTATCGAACAAGCCACTGCAGCGTTAATGAAAAAAAGGAATCGACAATCAATTATATCGAAATGAGTATAATTTCCATCTACATAGAAGCTCAGATATACCAGTTCGTTTTACATTTTCTAGGTTTACAACTGATTAGATAAAATCTCATGATATATTAATCACGACTCATAAAATGTAAGTTGTTAGATATACTCCCTTGATAGTACCTTGAGATTTCTAAAAGGAAAGTTCATGTTAAATGTGTTCTTAAAAAGGAAGGCATGGTAATTGTCTTGGTTTGTTTAAAAGGAAGGCATGGTAATTGTCTTGGTTTGTTTAAAAGGAAGGCATGGTATTGTCTTGGTTTGCTAAAATGATGGTTTATTCATTTTATGATAATGAGAGTCAAAGAATATTTTAAACTTGCATATGTTCGCTCATGATGGCTTTTCGTGCAAATGTTATATTTCTATACCACCGCGTCCCTCATTGGAGGGCCGGTCATCTTATTGTATTATTTACTTGGACGTGCTGACATGATAGAAGAATTCCATGGGTATGTTTTCACTATATTGTTCCATGGACATGCTTTCACGATGAAGGAATTATGTGGGCGTGCGGCCATGATGCGGGTTCAATTCCCGGGTGATATTATTATTCCATGGACTAGCTCTCCATGATGACATGTTCCCGAGATGCAGGAATTCCACGGGCATGTTACATATTATACTTTGTGCATGCCGACAGTGATGCAGGAATTCCACGGGCATGTTATATCTTATACTTTGTGCATGCCGACAGTGATAAAGGAATTCCACGGGCACACTTTGATATTGCGGGTCTAAGACCCATGGTTGGAATTGCATAATGATTCTGAGGGCAGATGACCCTGACATGACTTTCATATTTTGAAATGGTATTTATTTCATAATTTGAAATGACACGGTGGATCTTACTTTTAGAAAGGCATATTTTTAAAAGGCTTAGTTGACTCTCATTTGTTTATACAAAGTACAGTAGTACAGTGGTACAATGATACAAGGTACAGTTGGTTTTTATTTTATATGGCATGGTTGGAGCTGGTAAGGTTTTTACTTGTCCCTGTCATCTTTTGGCCAGTTATGGTTTATTTACTGTGCTTTATGTTTACATACTTAATACTTGTTGTACTGACCCCCTTTCCTCGGGGGTGGCTACGTTTATGCCCGGGTTTAGGTACACAGTTTGGTGATCCTCTCTTAGGATTTCTACTCAGTTTTGGAAAAGCTCCATTATTTCGGAGGCTTGTCATGTTGATACGGACCCTGATATGGTAGGCTTACATACATTTAGGGGTGTGGTGGGTCCCTGTTCCGTCATAGGTTACTGTCCAAACTCTTAGAGGTCTGTATTCCTATGTGGGCTGGACTTGCGGGAGTTGTGTATATATGTTGTTGGCCAGTTGTACTACGGTGTTGTAGGGATGTTCCTGTTTATATATATATAGCAGCATCCTCATAGGCTTGCCTTGTTGCTACATATACAATTTTCATTTATTATTTGGCCTATGTCTTGAAAGGGATGTGAGGGTATAAAAGGGGGTGCCCAGGTAGGGCACCAGTTGCGGGCCCGGGGTTCGGGTCGTGACAGCACATGTGTCCAACCACCACTGCATCGGATTCTCAACGAGGTTTGCTTCAAGAACCACCACTGAGAACTCCTCAATCATATCGTCTATGAGCGTGTCTTTGACGATGTTAGACTTGGCCTTGCCTTTGGCCTTATTCTCACGTTTGAACTTGCGGCAGTCTTTGGCTATGTGACCAACTATACCACAGTGGTTACACTTTCCGTTGAACTTTTCATTTGTTTGGGGCTTGCCTTCCTTCTGAAACTTCCGCTTCTTGCTTGCGTTCCCTTTGACTTCCGTCAGGTTTGCCTTAGCTTCAGCGGGTTGTTTCCCCTTTGGTATGGCCTTCTTATTGTCCTCCTGAATTTGGAGTTTGACAATAAGTTCGTCTAAGGTCATCTCCTTCATTTTGAGTTTTAGATAATTCATAAACTCAGTCCACGAGGGAGGCAACTTCTCGATCAACGCCCCAACCAAGAATTGTTCGTTGGGCTTTAATCCTTCCAAATCCAGGTGATGTAGAATCATTTGAAATTCCTGGACTTGGGATGACACACTTGTGTTGTCCACCATTTGAAATTTCAAAAATTTCCCAATGATGAACTTTTTGCTACCCGCATCTTGGGTGTTATATTTCTTCTGAAGTTTGTCCCATAACATCTTGGCAGTTTCAACGGTGCAATACACCGTATAGAGAGGATCAGACAAACTGTTTAGAATATAGTTCCTACACATGAAATCACTATGTTTCCATGCTTCGCGAACCATCCTCATGTCGTCAGCGACATGTGTTACACCCCGTTTTTACAGGACATGTTTTAAGAACGTACGTGAAATTCCTAATGTTAAGATTAGGGACTTGTAAAAATTTATCGGAATTATGAAATTGTCGGAAAACGAATATTGTGACGAATGGGAGGGCGACACGTGTCACCCCCTTATGGTTGCCTTGGACGAAATGGGACATGGCCAAAATGGTCATTGACCATAGTCCTAAGATGACAAGTCTTGCAAGTTGTGAGCTTGAGAAAATTGACTTAGTCAAAGGGCCCACAAGTCTTGATATTTAATTGGAACTCATCCAAGCCTCACATTTGTTCACATCTTGACCCTCCATTGGACTATATAGTAGTACTAGTAGCAAGACAAGCTCAACACTTAGCCAAATTTTTCAAGAAATTCAAGAACTCCAAGAGCAAGCTCTCGGGTTCACTACATCAAAAAGGAAAAAAAATTGTTTCTTGTCCATTAAGCTCCACACTTTAAACCAAGGTTCATGAGTGTATTGTAAGTGTATCTCAATAGAAAAATCCCGGAAAAAGATAGTTTTCGTATTAGTCGCAAGGTGAAAACCTAGTTGCTTTTCTAGGTTTTGTTTGGAAGATTGAAGGAAACTTGTTGGTGTTGTTCTAAGGGTCTCAAGTAGCGGATTGAAGTGTCTAGAAGAGGCTCTAAGTTGCTAAGGAGCGACTTCGGAATTGGAGTTGGATTAAGAATCGTTGAGGTAATAATCTTGGCTCTTAAGTGTTACAAGATTATATATTGTTGTTAGCCTTACATGTTTGCTAGCATGAAGTATATGTGTTGAAGTTTTATAAGTATTATGGATTGATTGTAGCCTTAAATCCGAAATGTCATTTAAGCCTTGTGAAGTTGGATTACAATTTGGTCGTTTATTAGAATCGTCGCATGTTACTTACTTGAAGATTATAGTAGTTATAATCGATTGCGACTTGATATCATGTTATGCTAACAACTTTGATTGAAATGGAAATTGGATAAGAATTGGTGTTATTGTGTCTCAATGTGGCCGAATTGGACTAGTAGATTGTATTAGTTTGATATCGTTTGTGGGGCGGAATTTTACACGTCTAGTAGGCGTGTAATCCCCTATTGATTAATTGCATTGTTGGGCCTTAAATGTGGCGTGTTTGGTTATTGAATTCGGCCTTGAAAAACGTGGCAAAGTAAGTAGAAACAAAGGAAGTGTTGTCCGATTTTCCGTAGAATTTAGTGACTTAGCACCTAGAATATTCTACGTTTGAAGTAAGAAGTTAATGGACGTATTATGGCCATTATAGGTTGAAGTACTAAGTATAGCATATTCTACTTGAAGGATGGAATAGCTATCAAGGTGGAAGTACTTTGGAGCATTTTGCTACTTGTCGATAATCGTCGCGAGGTATGTGAACCTCTTCCTTCTTTTGGCATGATTCTATGTATGGAATATACATGTAGTAATATTTCATGTTCCCTTCTACTCTTAGAAGTTAAGAGGTATGTATGTGATTTACTCTATGTAAAGGTTATGTCTAGGTTATCCTAAGTTCTTACCAAGTCTTATGGGGGATGTTGGTAAGAGTCGTTAGGAGGTATTTGGAGCCAAGTTGACTTGGCAAACTTTACGGCACAAATGAGAATAAGTATCGAGCAAGCCATTGCAGCGTTAATAAAGGAAAATGTAATAACAATTGATTATATTAAAATGAGTAGAATTCTCCATCTGCATAGAAACTAAGATAAGACAAAATTGTATTACATTTTCTAGATCATGACTACTTGAATAAGATCGTTATAAATAAGTATAACTTATTCACAACGCACCAAAGTATATGTTACTTAACTTATAAGAATTTACGTATGAAGTTTTAAGGCTATGGATCTCAAATTCTTAAAAGTTAGAGACTTTATTTTTCAAGTTATGGGACTTGATTCTTAAAGGAAGAAATGAATTGATTTACAAGTATAGAATACTCGATTTGGAAAGACTTGATTTCTAAAGTTAAGAAACTTGTTTTCTTAAAAGTTAAGAGACTTGAAGTATTTTGAAAGCTATGTGATTTGATTTGAAAGTATAAGTCTCTTGGTTATAAAAGGAATGAATTTGTCTAAGACATAAAGAGTTATAACGGCTTTATGGGAAGTTGGTTATAACAACTTTATGGAAGATTAAAAGAATGGTTTTCTTCAGTAATGTAAGCAAAGAAATGATTTGAAATAAAGAAGGGCAAATTGTTTTAAAGGTACCAATTGCTTAAGGTTTTTAAGAAAGAAGTCACTTGATTTAGAAGCCGGTAAATGTATTTCTAAAAAGGTATTGTGACTTGTCTTGAAAGGTAGATATGACTTGATACTACGGTTGTTAGTATCTTGGAAGTTTTATTTGAAAAAGAGTCTTTCTAAAGGAGTAGAGGTGCGTAGTACGTTGAGTTAAATTCCCGAATTTTATATGACTTTACCGCGTCCCAGATTGGGCCGGGCAGTATACCTTTATGGGCAGACTACATGACCTTACCGCGTCCCAGATTGGGCTGGGCAGTATACCTTTATGGGCAGACTATGTGACTTTACCGCGTCCCAGATTGGGCCGGGCAGTATACCTTTATGGGCAGACTATGTGACCTTACCGCGTCCCAGATTGGGCCGGGCAGTATACCTTTATGGGCAGACTATGTGACCTTACCGCGTCCCAGATTGGGCCGGGCAGTATACCTTTATGGGCAGACTATGTGACTTTATCGCGTCCCAGATTGGGCCGGGCAGTATAGGCGTCCCTCCATAAAGGGTCGGATTATGTTATGTAAGGTAAGTAAGTTATATGGTAATGAACTTGATGATTTTCCTAAGTATGTACGAAAGAAAGTGACTATAACTTTTATTGAAAAAAATGGGAAAAGATAATAAGGTACGATTAAGTTCACGAGATGGTAATGACATGGTAGGTTCAGGTATTTACCTTTTTTATACTTACCCCTGTCATGCTTTTATACATATATGTTTCGTTTACAGTACCTTATTTCCGTTCCATATTTGGTACCTGTTGTACTGACCCCCTTCGGGGGGCTGCGTTCATGCCCGCAGGTTTTAGGTACACAGGTTGGTGATCCTTGCTCTTAGGATCTCGGTTCAGTTTTTGGGAAAAAGCTCCATTTGCTCCGGAGGCTTATCTCTTGGTACGGTTTTCCCTGAGGTTGTAGATTCATGTATATTCAGGGGTATGGCGGGGCCCTGTCCCGCCACTGTTGTTATGTTAAAACTCTTAGAGGTCTGTAGTCACATATTGTGGGTCAGTTTGTAAAGGAAAGGAGGCAACTGCTTCAGTTGTATATATATATGTCCAGGAAGGTAGCCCAATCGGCTAACCTGTTGTTTTACTTCTGTTGTTTTAATTTATAAGTTTCATGTATGTTCCGCTGATTATCTCTGATGTATACCTGTAAGGGTGCCCATGTAGGGCACCAGTCGCGGGCCCGGGGTCGGGTCGTGACAACATGGTTACTTTAGCCCCCTCCCGCCAAATCATTGGCTGAGGGTCTACGTCTTCCCCAACTAGTGGAGGGTCTTCGATTAGGAAACATGACATTCCCATAACCGTCAGGAAAAACAACATCTTTTGATGTCATCTCTTAAAGTGAGCACCCATGAACTTTTCAGGACACTCATGGTGAAAACCGCAGAGGTGTGTAGGCGATGGCGCCCTCGAAGCGATTGCAAAGGCGTTGGAAACGCCTCTAACATGAGCATATGTGTTCTGGATGCCTAAGTGCCCTGAGCAGCAGTGGCGGCATTAATGTGCCAAAAATAGTGTTGACACTAGTTGTGTCAAAATTAGCAGTTTGGAAGGCATTTGGAATGCCATGATAAGTGGAGACACTCGAAGTGCCAAAAACAATGGAGTTGAAGGCACCGGTAGTGCCTTGAGCAGTGGGATTGAAGGCAGTGAGATTACCTTGAACATCGGTGGGATTTCCAGCGCTGAATTCGTTGAATTGATCTTGTCCAGTCATGTTGTTGTTGAAACAACGAATATTATCTTAAGCTTGTGGGAATAAAGTGTAGAAACAAGAAAATGGGAATGTAACAACAACAACAAGTATTTAAGAAATCTGGAAATAAACAAATAACAGTGTTTGCTGAGTCGACTGAATTCTCAATCTATCCTTAAGATAATATTGCCCCGTATATCCTTTCAACGGAGTAATGACAACTTATCTCCCATGATAAAACAGCAATCAAACAAATGAGCAAAGGGAACTCAAGTGTTCGCTTAGGAAGAAAGATCTTTGAGTGTTTTGTGATTGCAATAGAGAAAGACAATTTGAGAGAATTGTTAAGTGTAAGGTGTGTTTCCAAATGAGCCCAAGGCTCCATTTTATAGTGTAGAGAACATGATCTTCCACATAGCCAAGTAATGGCCAATAAAAACCATATAATTGCCATGAATGTGGAGTAATATCAACCAAATAATGGTTGAATTCATGAGCCACATAATGGAAAATTAATGCTCCAAAGTCAGCCTAAAAAACAGTTTTCGTTCAACTTCCAATGGTCTGAAACATCCGCAGTGTCGTGGCCCTGCAGGCTGGCGCCACGTCGCCAAAATTTCAGAGAGTTGGTGTCGTGGCCCTACAGGCTGGCGCCACGACGCCGAAATTTCAGAGAGTTGGCGCCGTGTCCCTGTAGGCTGGCGCCACGGTGCTGAAACTTCAGAGAGTTTTGGGCGCCGCCGGAGTCGTGGCCCTGCAGGCAGGCGCCGTGGCATTTTTTCAGACTCGTTTCATCTTTTACACTTTATACACGTCTTCCCTTCGTTTACCAATGTGAAACCATTGTCATTTGACCAATAACCGTCTATTCTCTTACGTCTCAAACAATTCGTATACGTACCAATATCTCTTCCATTTAAGAAAATTATGATCATTGGTACTTTATGTGCACGTGTGTGGAAACCATGTTTCCGACGTGCCGGACCCCAATTATTCGACTCATAATTAATAGAATTAATTTTATTTCACTAAATTTCCAACATATATATATATATATATATATATATATATATATATATTCCCTGTTTTACGTTATAATATCGTGTGGAGTGCACATTCATCTTGTTGATAAACCCACAAGACTAAATTCGTGACGTATGATAAATGTTAGTTGATAACTTACGTAGTGTGATATGATATGTCTAATAAGAGTAAAGTTATTTTATGGTACTTTTATTTAACAACATGCACTGCTGTATAAGAATATGTACACTGAAGTATCATTTAATATCTACGGGTGGGTATAAATTAATCACCGAAAATTGAATTACCGAGCTGAATCGGAATTTATTAGAAGTTTGACTTATCCTACCAGCTTGAACATTGAAAATTCGATATTTGATATCTATTTTCAAACCAATTATCGAATTCATTGAAATCAAACTTTGACAACACCGAACGTCTACCTCTAGTCACATGTAACATTAACGAGTGATTTGTTTGTCTTGATTGATCTGTGACGTCAAATTCATAATTTTAGCGCTTGAGATTTAACCTCTATATGTGATTACTCTAGAAAGCTAACATGCCAATGTTGAACAAATTATGAACATATCTGATCAAAATATATTTTCCTTCAATACGTAATTACCGAATTATCGTACCAGAATTTACCGTACTAAAGTTTGATTTACTGTGCTGAATCGAACTTTAAAAATTCGTATTTAATATCTATTTTCAATTACATATTACCGAATGATCGAAATTGAACTTTAAAAATATTAAACCTAATATCAAACGTACACCTTCTAATTACCTCAGCTAAAACTCCTCTGATAATATATGAAAAATATTCACAGTATATAAGTTCTTTTAATATATCTTAAAAAATTCACATTAAATGTACACGGATATGTCAGTCAAGTTATATTATTAACTGTCCATGCGATGTGGTAATAAACAACTTACTTAAGATCTATATGTCATGCAGTAGAACGTGGGCGGTGACCACCCGTACTCGGCACAAATCAATGCTATCTATCGAGAGAATGTAAGGCGCAAGCGAAGTCAATGAGGCCAAAACAGCTTTGATTCACACCTTTTATCATCATGTCCATTCCCCTTGAGCTTATTCATTTCTGACTAAAAAAGACTGTGTTTATCCAAGATAAGTTGCATGTCTGCACCTGCTATGATAGCTGTCATTTTATCTGATGTGATTTGACTTCCTGACTTTTCTTGTGTCAGCGTATTTTTACTCTTTGTCCGATATGCTTCATTTCCTTGCCTAGTCGTTTGTGTTCTTTTATCTTACTATATATATATATATATATATATATATATATATATATAATATATATATATATATACTCTAATATATATATATATATATTCTCTAATATATATATATATAATATATAGGATATATATAGCTAAATATATAGTATTTTATTTCCTTGTTCCCCTAATATATTTTCTATAATATATATTAATTATAATAGAATATATATTTTATATTGGTTTGAATCTCTGGTGTTCTTCTCTCAATTGCAGATATGGTCGGTTGCTGCTCATGCTCCAAGAGGAGGCTTTAGAAGGCTTGGATTTGTATCCCCGCAGCCCTTTTATTTAATTTGTTTCTGTAGGACTTGTTATTAGTAACTTGTCGTGTATTCAAGCCGAGCCCGTTCCCTCTCTCCCCACTTGTAAGCTCTACGGAGGCACGCTGCAACAGAACTCACGAGGCACAGGACAAGTTCGAGGTTGATCCATTGAACTTAGGCTGCGGAAATGCAGGCCTATAGAAGTGTTCACGGGGTTATCCGTTCAAACCAACGGGGCACCCGGCGAGAGGTAAATCCTACCCTTGCTTGTTACATTCAGTACTGCACTTTAATTCCAGTATTTTACTATCAATAATTATTGCTAGGCAAATCTAGGTTTATCGATAGGCAAATACTAGGACCTTGCAAACCCTGTATGATTTTTTACAGAGTTTGAATGCGCTACTTAGTTTGTATTATTAATACTAGCCTTGTACCATTCAAAATCAGGCATGTCTGGTATTTAATTCTCAGTTTGCTTAAATTCAATCCAGGCCTGTCTGGTAGTGTGTAATTGTAACTCTGTTCAATTTGCTTGTATCGTTCCTTCCCTGTATTTCTGTTTGTATCTCGAATCCTGGCTAAAAGGAAGCGAACGGTTTACTCTCCCCTGACCATCCTTATGGGTCAGGCGTGCCAATGTACGTTGGCCCCAATTCTCCATCAGTCTTGGGAACTCCCCCCCCCCCCCACCTTACTTTAGCTCGGCTGCCCCAGCGCATCTAGAGACTTCTGTTCATGGGTCTCAGGCTACTCCCATTCAGTCAGAGGCTTCTTTGAATATCTCTCTAAGGCCTGGTGAGGGGGTTTCAGACCCTTCACTCTTCTTTAGCGGTCTCTCGTACCCTTGGGTCGGAGGACTTTTTCTCCTCTGACGAGGGGAAAGACTCAGTTACCGTGGTTCCACTTGAAAAGGTACCTGTCCCTTATATTGTGATTATTAATGATGAGGTTAATCCGAATAAGACTACCACCATCCCTGACCCTAAGGATGCATGAGAGAAAATGGATAAGGGTAATAGGGACACCAATAACGGTTCTAAACTCCATTTTATGGATGAACCGCAATGTGATGGTCCCGTAGTTTTTGACGATGATGATTTTGACGAACTTCATTCCACTTGGGGACACCTTTTGGTAGGTTATTTTGTTGGTAAATACCCGGGAGGACCTGCCTTACAAAAATTATGTAGGTCTTTGGGGGTCAAGTACCGCTTCAGCGTTCACAGTAGCAGATGGATTATTTTCAGATTTGATACTGTCGAAGACAAGGTTAAGGTTATTGGTAAAGGACCTCACTTCGTATACGACACTGTTCTCTTACTTAAGGATATCCATAAACGCTTCACCTTCGACACTCAAGAAATAAGTGTTGTCCCACTTTGGGTGAGATTGCCATCTCTCCCTCTTGAACTTTAGAATCCTTCACCTTTAAGCAGAATTCTTTCACGGGTTGGGAAGCCTGTTGCCACTTATCTTTTTAACTGTAAGAGAAACCAAATCTCTTATGCACGTGCTTTAGTCGAAGTTGATATCTCCAAAGACCCTATCCATGAATTAAGGCTCGATATTGGCATGGAAGAGCCCATTGTGCAAAAAAACTTTTATGAAAAGTTCCCCAGCTTCTGTACGATATGTAAAAGGGTGGGGCACTCGGATACTGATTGTGAGGCGTATTCGGCGTCCACTAAAATAAGGGTTGATAGTAAAGGCCCTGCTACAGACAATGGTGATGCGAAGAACAATACGGGAGGTTTGGCGATCTACTCTTACATCACCACTCCTTCTCCCTCTCCTACACCTAATAGGCAACAAGTCACTGACAAGGAGATACATACGACCCAAGTGGTAGATCGTCCCTCGGGGCCACAAACTGGGGTTGATAAATATGTATCTCATGACTCAACTCTTACGGCAGTAAAGGAGAGGTGTCGAATACACATGGGGGCCAGCATACCGGTCAAACCAAGGCTGGTACAGGTGGAGAAGTGTCGGTTTTTCATGGGGGTCAGTCTTCCGGGGCACAAACCAAGGTTGGTACTGGTCTACAAGGCAGTGGTATTGGAGGGGTTTCAGGTATTCTTGGGGGCCAGCCTTACGGGATCCAAACCGAGGCTGGTACAAGTGGAGAGGTATCGGATATTCAGGGGGGCCAGCCTATCGGGGTACAAATCGAGGCTGGTACAGGTCTGCACGCAACTCAGAACTCCAGCGAAATTGGAGAACATTCGGTAGACCGGGCACCCAAATCGGGGCTGGCACAGGTGGGAAAGAGCCAGTTATTGATAAGAGTGATGGAACCTCGACAGAAAAACATGCGGGGACTCAGGCCGAGGCAGACACTTGTGCGCAGAATACTCCTGTTATGCAATTCGTCGTTTCCCTGGACGACGGGTTCATAAAAGTTGGGGAAAATGGCAAACCTGCTCCCAAACCTAAGAATACCACTTTGCCCCTTGGCAAGGCTATGATTACCAGATCCCAAAAGCCCAAGAAAAAGAAAAAGGGCAACTCCACGAACACTGCTGATATCCCGAAGGGGTCTGGCCCCAGAGGCCTATCGAAATGATTGTCGTCTCCTGGAATATAAGGGGCCTGCATGACCCCTCTAAAAAGGATGAGATTTGCGATCTCGTCCAGAAGGAGAACATTGATCTTTTTGGTATCATCGAGTCAAAACTCAATGCTTTAAAACTCGAGCGTTTTATGAATTACGCTAGACTCCGTGGCTGGGCTTTTACTCATAACTTTGATCGTCACCCGCTAGGTAGAATTTTTATCATTTGGAACCCAGCCAAGGTTACACACACCATGGCTGAATCTGGTCCCCAAGTCATTCACTGTAGCGTGACATGCAGGATCTCCCATAAAACATTCCATGTCTCGTTTATTTATGGTATTCACTCTATTATTGCTAGACGCCCGTTATGGCTCTCATTGTGGAATTACGGACATAACTTGAACTAGCCTTGGCTAGTCTTAGGCGACTTCAACACCGTCATGAAGGGTGATGAAAGATGCAACATGGCCCAGATCACTAATTATGACTTTAAGGACATTGCTGAATATTGTAGTGACATCGGACTTACGGACCTCCCGTCGTCTGGTGCCATTACACTTATTTCGTCAGTAACAAAATGAGCAAACTCGACAGGGCCATGGTAAATTCTATCTGGCTGAATGAGGCTGGTTGGGTCATGTGAACACGCTGCCAGGAAAGTGCTCGGATCACCCTCCTGCACTGTTTCTTTATTTGAGCAACAGGGAACCCGTAACCGTCCTTTCAGGTTCTTCAACATGTGGACGACGCATACCGATTTTGGCAATATCATTTCGGACAACTGGTCCAGTAATTGTTGGGGTTCTGCCCAGTACATTCTCTGTCGGAAATAATCTGGTCTGAAATGGCCTCTTAAAAGGCTCAATGACAAGAACTTTTCACATATATCTTCTCATGTTAAGAGGGCCAAGGATGAGTTGGTTGTGGCCCAAGCAGATGGTATGGCTCACCCATATGACACATAAAAGCAAGATCAGATTGTTTCCCTTAGGCATACAGCTATTCAACTAGGGGATGCGAAGAAGAGCTTCCTTAGGCAGCTGTCCAAATGCGAACACCTCAAGAATAGCGACCACAACACCAAATTTTTTCATTCTATGATTAAATGGAACAGAGACAGGAATTTCATTGCGGTTATTACTAAGAACGACGGCTCATTCACTACTTCCGTCGAACAGGTTGCTAATGAATTTGTCAGTTATTATAAGGGGCTGCTTGGTACTAGGGGTAATTGTATCCCTATTGACAGTGGGGTTGTTGCGGCGGGCTACTGCCTCTCAAGCGAGCAAGGGGATGATCTAATTTCGATCTTCTGTTTATGGTAAGCGGTCTGTCTTTCCCCTTACTAGATCAAATAGGGAAAGCTGGTACAGAATACCCGGCTTTAGAGCTTGATGCAGTCAAACTTTACTGATGTTGAAATTAAAGGTGTTATTTTCGGTATGGGAGATGACAAGGCCCTGGGGCCTGACGGCTTCACGTCGGCTTTCTATAAGAAGTCTTGGGACATTGTGGGGAAGAATTTCTGTGACGCGGTAAAGGAGTTCTTCTGTTCGGGCCAGCTTCTCAAGCAGATTAATCATACTATTATCGCCATTATCCCCAAATCCCACCATTGCTCTTCGGTGGGTGACTACAGGCCGATTTCATGCTGAAATATTGTTTACAAGGTCATTACCAAGATCATTGCCTCAAGTGTTGAGACGGTTCTGACTTACATTATTGATCACGCTCAATCAACCTTCGTCCATGGTAGGATCATGATTGATAACATTCATATTGATCAAGAGCTCTTACGTAGCTATAATCGTAAGAGGATTTCTCTGCGGTGCATGATGAAGGTTGACCTTAGGAAAGCTTTTGACTCGGTCGACTGAGACTTATTGAAGGATGTCTTACTTGGGTTCAATTTTCCGGAACGCTTCGTCAAGTTCATCATGGAATGTATCACCACTACGTCATACTCTGTTTCGGTCAATAGAAGTATCTACGACCACTTCAAAGGCCAGAAAGGTATAAGACAGGGAGACCCTCTTTCACCCTCTCTCTTTGTCATTTGCCTTGAGTATTTTTCTAGACTGATTAAGATGTCCACTCTTGACAGGGAATTCAACTATCATCCGAAATGCGGAAGCTTAAAGATCACTCACATAGCGTTTGCCGATGACTTGCTACTTCTCTCTAGAGCCAATTCCCATTCAGTACGCATTATCAAAGATTGTTTGGACATTTTCGGTTACTGTTCGGGTCTAAACTCTAATGCTCTTAAGTCCAATATGTACACTGCTGGTATTCCGGAAGAAGAATTGATCGAGATCAAAGGGATTACTAATTTTCAGATCGACACTTTGCTGTTTCGCTACTTAGGAATTCCCTTGGATGCTAGTACCCTTAAAGTCATCTATTATGAGCCCCTCATTAATAAAGTAACTTCTTATATTAACGCTTGTACCAGTGTCACTCTCTCATATGCGGGTAAAATGGAGCTTATCAAATCGGTTATGCAGGGCGTCGAATGCTTCTGGATTTCCATCATGCGCATTCCGTCGACTCTTTGTGACAAGATTATTAAACTTTGTAGGGTATTCCTTTGGCGTTCGAATCATCCACCTGTTTCATGGAAAACCTGCTGCCGCCCTAAAACTAAGGGCGGTTTAGGTTTCAGGGACATCCGTACTTGGAATCATTCATTATTGGCCAAATGTCTTTGGAACATTCATGAGAAAAAATACACGCTTTGGGTTCGTTGGATTCACCAGAAGTACTTAAACAACTGTGATATCTAGTCATGGGAGGCTAAGAAGGGCGACTCCGCCCTTATAAAGCATCGTATTCGCATTCGTGACCAGATTATTGAACGGGCTGGATCTCATGCACTCGCGGTCGACACCTTCAATGCTTGGCAGCGTGGCAACAATGGTATCAGCGATACGCAGGCATCTTATGAATTCTTCAGCATTCGGGGGGTTAAAGCTTATTGGTCGAAGGACGTTTGGAATCCTTGCATTCTGCCTAAACATTCCTTCGTCCTTTGGCTAGGCATTACCAAAAAGCTGCGCACCAAAGACAGATTTACTTACATCGATACCACTCGGGTGTGTGGGTTGTGCGGTAGGGACGACGAGTCCATAGCTCATTTGTTCTTCACATGCGGCTCTTCCACTTTCATCTGGCGGCGGATTAGGAACTTGTCACGACCCGACCTCGGGCCCGCAACTGGTGCCTTACCCCGGGCACCCTAGTGATAATACATCAGAGAAAAATTAGCGGAATAACTTAAAAACATGTAACAATGTAAAATAGAAAACAGGCCAACCGATAGGTCGCCTTTCAGCATATATATATATATAAAATCCGAACAGTTATCCTTTACAAGACCAACTCACAACAGTACTACAGACCTCTAAGAGTTTTTATAACAACTATGACGGGACAGGGCCCCGCCATACCCCTGAATGTACAAGAACCTACAATCTCAGGGAATCATACCAAAAGATAAGCCTCCGGAGAAACGGAGCTTCCCAAAACGCAGAACTGTGACTCACGTCAAGTTCACAATATATAAGCAGTCATGTCAAGTCAGGGACTCACGCCCTCAAAGTCATCACTCAAATATAACCATGGGTCTCACGCCCACAATATCAATCATGCCCGTGGAACTCCTTCCTCACTGCCGGCAGTCTATGATAAAATATAACACCAAAATGTACACATGAACACCAGGTCCCACATGTGTCATAAAAACCGTACGTGCCAAGTAGGAAAGCCAACCACCAGATCCAGCCTGCATCATAAAACTGATCGGGGCAAGTACGAAGGCATAACTACGAATCTAGCTGCGTATCAATCGATCGGCAAGTACGAAAGCCAGCTACCAGATCCAGCCTGTCGCCACGAGATATGACCGGGGCAAGTACGGAAGCCATCTACCAGAGCCTGCCGTACCAACTATGCTATAGAACTGATCGGGGCAAGTACGAAAGTCAACTACGATCACCAGACAAGAATCGATCATGGCAAATGCGGAGGCTAGCTACCAGATCCTTCCTGCGTCATCAACCTCATGGAGAGCTAGTCCATGGAATAACAATAATAATGGAAGCATACCCGTGGGCCACCCAACGTGTCAGTATGTCCAAGTAAATAACACGATAACAATCATAGTGGAAGCATACCCGTGGACCATCCAGCAGCGTCGGTATGTCCAAGTAAACAACAAGATAACAATCATAGTGGAAGCATACCCGTGGACCATCCAGCAGCGTCGGTATGTCCAAGTAAACAACAAGATAACCGACCCTCCATCGAGAGACGCGGTAGCACAGAAATACCACACTTGCACAACAAAGGCTATCCTAACTAGCATAGGCAAGTTTAACATACTTTTAGACTTTCATTTTATGCCAACAATTCGGGTTTTTAACCCCAAAGTACTACATACTTCAATTCTCTTAAAAATATCCTTTTTTACGTAAAAACCACATGATACTAATACCCGTAGTATCAAGACACTTTCATGTTTAAATCAAGTACTTTATACTTTTTAAACCAAGTGGCTTACACTTTTAAAACAACGTCAAGTATACTTTTAAACCCAAGTAACTCACTCTTTTAAGATCAAGACACTCACACCTTTTAAAATCAAGCCACTTATACTTTTCCAATCAAGACAAGTTCAATATTTAAAAACAAGTTACTTACACTTTTAAACTCAAGTAACTTACTCTCTTCAAAACAAGTAACCTGTACTTTTAAATCAAGTTACTTCTCCTTTTCCAAAATCAAGTTGTTTACAAATCAAGTCTCTTATCTTTCAAGATCAAGTCTCTTAACTTTCAAAATCAAGTCTTTCTTTTATCTTCATGAAGTCGCTATAACTAACTTCCCATAAAGCCATTATAACACTTTATGTTTTAAACCAACCAAAGACAACCAAATTCATTTAACACACGTACGTCTACCGTACTATATAGTTGACAACAATCATCATGCTCAAGAGGATAGGAAGAATCACATACCTCCTCGGCTAATCCACTTGCCAAGTCGAATATGCCGCGCGTAGAATATCAACCTATAATAATCAAATATGTCTATCAACGTCTAGATTTCTTCGTAGAATATTTCTAAGTATAGGGTCTCTTATTCTACGGAAAATCGGGCAGCACTTCCCCTGTTTTTACGTACTTTTCCACCTTTTTCAAGTCCCGAAATTCAATAACCAACATGCCACATTTAAGGCGCAATAATACAACAATACTAAAGGGGATTACACGCCTAACCGGACGTGTAAAATTCTGCCCCACAATTACAAAACAGTCCATTAGTCCAAAGTAAATACAGTCCAATGTAAATACAGTCCAATGTAAATATAGTCCATTAGTCCATTAGTTGGTGTTCTTGGCCAACTACTACAATCAAACTTATCCAATTTTCGGCTAGCATGCCGGAATTACTTCTTTAATCTTCCAACTTATATTCCAATCTTTATATAAGTTATAATAACTTTGTTATTAACTGTCAATAGGTAATAGGTAATGTTTTTACCATTTTATTGGCTAGCATGCCAATTTCTCGATTTTAGCAACTTAACAAGGTCCAAATCCTTTCCATATTCCTTCCATGTATCACATACTTATTTATATACAATCAAGATATATAATATCCAACTTCACAAGGAGGACAAAGTTCATTACCTCAAAGAGCCCAAAATAATCCAAGAACTAAAAGTCGATCCGTAGCACGTTTAGCTCCTATTCCTTACGTTCCAATCCACTCCAAGCAACCCTTAGAAGCTCCTAACCAACTCCTCTTCAAGATCCAACTTCAAAAGGTGAAGAACACTTTAGGTTCCAAGCCTTGCAATTTTCGACCAAGGTGTGATTTTTAGGCTAGGGGTGTGAAATCTTGTCTAACACTTGGTTAATAACCTTCCTAACACATCAAGGAAGAACACTTAAGAGTTTAAGAATTGTTGGACAACTTTTGGTCAAGATATTAGCCCATTGCCGAGAGCAATCAAGGAAGGGAGGGAGTATTTTCAAGTCTTGAAATAATTCTAAGTGTGGAAGATTTCATCCTACTAGTGTGATGATATAAGAGAACCAAGGGCTAGGACTAAAACATATGTGTGGATGAGATTAGGGAAAAGTGTGTGTGGGTCCCACAAGCCACTTGTCCACACAAATATCTCACAAATATCTTCTTCCACTTGTCCACACCAATCTCGCCCAACATGGGCCCACACTGGGTGACACATGTCGCTCTCCTATTCGTCCAAAATATTGTCATCTCCTAAAAACATCCATAATGACCAAAATCTCGAAAATAATGTGGGCCCCACAAAATCGTAAATTTTTCCCGTGGGCCCCACGTGACCAATTCTGGAAATAAAATCCATAATTCTTATAAATTCCATAAGTCTCAAATACCAATTTTGGGAATCCAATTCTCATTATTAAACACTTTTCCTTCACGGGTTTCGGAATATTTTCCGTCGGAAAAACAATTCTTTCTTCCTTTTAGAACTTAATGTTATATTCTCCTAGGTACGTCCTCAGATACATACTATGGAACTACGGGGTGTAACAAAACAGGTTAGGCATCATTGTTGACACCCAATTTTGACCCTCTCGTCTGGTCATTAACTATAAATTACACTAATTTTTCAAAATAATGTTAGCAATTTTATAATAATAAAATGCAACAATAAAACATTAATACATGCATAAATAGGCGATTTAATAATGGCACCACATTTTACGTAGAGTATTAAGCATTTTTAGCCTCACGTCCGCATTTCGCATAAATAGTATTCATAATTTAAGCCCTAATAATTTTAATAATAATAAATACATAAATAAGTAAATAATTTAATAATGGCGTCGTATCAAGCATTCCTTAAAATTATATCCACATTTATTAATACCCAAAATAATTTCATAATTATCATAAGCAATTGAAATCCCGTCATTAATTTAATCTTAGTTTAACATCGCAAAGTATGCATAATAAATAAGATTTTAATAATGACATCGCAATAAAAACATTAAACACTAATTAAATAGCACGCCCGCATTTATTATTGTAATAATTTAAACCCAAGCTAAAACTAATAAAACACCTAAAGTCATATTAAAATAATTAAAACTAACCTAAACCCCACTTATTTACCACTAATTAAATCTAATACTAAAACAAATACACTTAAAACTCTACCTAAATTTAATTCCCAAACACACATCAGCCCACCCCCTTTATTTACTCCAACCCACGGCCCAATAACCCGAAAAGCCCACAGCCCTTTATCTTAATCAACAACCCTTTAATGCCAAAATAGAACCCTAAAACACAGCAGCCTTCATTTCACTTCAAAACACCCCTAAAATATCCCATCTCACCATAATCAAACCATAACCAAAATATAAAAATCTCATACCAAGCTTACGTAAATCGGATAAAATATATCTCTATCACAGTCACAAATCGTCTATTATTGGTAACAAAATAACTTCCAAAATCAGCCCCTAAAAGATATAATCAAAAGCTTACCAAAATCGAAGCCTAAAACCTTTACCATAATCAAATAGTCCACAAATCGCAACAGATCAATACCAAAATCACCTCTTTTATGGTAAAAATAATTCGAAATCAGCAACCCAAATCACAAGCAAATCAGTCGAAATTTGCCTCTAAACTTACCAAAATTGGAACCCAAAATCATAGCTATAAATACATAATCTTTATACATACAAAGGCATTCAAAAAAATTGGCAAAAAGCATCACAAAAACGGGAGGAAAACAGAGAGGAGTCCAGCATCCAAAAATTGGTAAAAGCATCGAAATTGAGGAGAGGAATCAGTAAGAATTCATCGAAAATCAGTAGGAAAGAATCAAACCAGCCTAAGAGTCAATTCTTTGACGTTAGAAGCCATTCAACCTTTTATCGCCTTAATCGCATCACAATACAATCCGAGTGGATCGACGACTTGATACGCTGCCCTCGGTTTGCTGCCCGGAGAAGGTAAACCCAATTCTACCTTTAGTTTCTTATTTAGTTTATTTAATATGATATGTTGGATATGTTGGTGTGCTTGTTAGACGTTTTTTCAGTTTAAATCAATTATTGTTTGATCTTGTTAAATTGGTTATTGACAGTGGTTTGTTAGTCTAAGTTTTATTTAAGCATTAGGTTCACTTTTAATCTATATATGGGAAATTTGTTTGTGGTTTATGGTTTAGTTAAGTATTGACGATTGTTGGGATTTATTGGATTGAGTATTTACAGGTCGAGGTCCCTGATGAAACTATCTATGATAATATAAACCTTATTAGTTTTAATTAGAGAATGTGCATATTCATCACATAATATTTAACAGGTTAAAAATTAAATTATACACTATCTAAATCTTGGCTTAACGTGTGGGGTTATGTTAAGGTCACTGTTGGTGGTTTATTATGAGGGTCAGTGAATTTGGAAGGTTTATTATGATGGTCTGCCCTGTCTTGAACTCTGCTAGCACGCATTTTATGTCAATGAATCCTGTTTAGGCTTAATCACAGTTTTGTTAGTCCGACTCTAAGCAAAGTGATTTCATGTTTGACTTATGTGGTCTGATAAAGATCTAATCAAGAAAACATGCTCTCTTTAATAGGCTGTACACAGGCGTTTAAGTTTGCCTACTGCATACGTAAGTTTTATATTACCCTAATGGCTTGCCTGGATAGTTGTTGTCTTGTTGAACCAATGCATCTTTATCCTGCTATTTTTAACCGTCTCTGTCACCCCTGTTGGCCAGTATGATTTCCTGCAGTGACTTTGAGAAATTGGGTGCGCACGAAATATAAATGAGAATAGGATTTTCCTGATTGTCAGTATAAATTGAGCTTGCTTCTATAAGTTATTAATTTAGGTTTGCTCTCTTTACTGACATGAAGTATATTATTTGACTTAGTATCTCCGCCTTCCGGCATGGTTCCTGCTCTGATTTGGTCATCATCTGTTTAAATTTACGTAAATTTTTACTTGCATTATGTAGAGCATATACTAATCCTTTCTTTCTTTTATTTACATGAAATGCATCGGAGCAAAATGAAGAGTCTCACGGTGAAACTCATCACGAGCTACAACACACAAGGACCTATATCTATGTGCATCTTCATCTACGCCTCAGAAATTCTAAGCCACCGGCGAATGACATCGCCATTCCTCGAGTCATCCTTGTTAATTCCTATCCCGCCTTCATTTATTTGTTGTAATTATTTGCCTAACGCTACATTAATTATTATAACACTTAGAATAATTAAATCTTGAATCAATAGATTAGCAAGCAGTTGGATACTAGAAATTTGCTTCCCTTTTAAGTTAATTATCCTAGGCTTATCATGCACACCTAAACTTCTCCCTAACAATTCAATTTGCATATCTACTTAGGAAATTTAGGCATAGATTCTTCTCAATTGCAAAATTAAATATTTTATGCATCATGTCATACTTGTGTTAATCAAGATTAAGTTAGCAAGTAAATACATGCATTTAGTCAATAAACCAACTCTGCATTATTTTCTCATAAATAACATAAATGCCTACTTTTAAACTTTACGTGTATTTGTATAGCGCAAGTCTTATAAATTTTTATCCAAACACGTCTTTATAAAACAACTTGCATCATCTTACTTTTTAAATATTTTTAAAGCATGCATTTTCTCTAGCATAATAATTAACTTATGTTTGGCAGGACAACCGCAGGTTAGCGGATCTTAGAGGGTGCCTAATCTCTTCCCTCTAGAATAATAAAGAATCCTTACCCAGAATCTCACACTATTTTACAGACCATTAAATGGAATTAGTGTTGACTTTAACCTAGTTGACATTTAGGTGTCCTAATTCACCCAAACTAATTAGGTGGTTTACTCCGCGAACCCTTTAGCATTACTTTTAGCACCCCTTTAGCAGCCTTTTAACATTTAGCATTTTTTAGCATTTTAGCACCTTTTAGCATTTATTCTATTTTTCTAACATTTATTAAGCAGGAGTTAGAAAATGTCGCGGTCGAAAAAGGGCGTGACAGATATGGCGACTCCACTGGGGATAGCAAACCTAAGTTTATTATTGCTTGGCTTTATTTTTATTTGTTTTAAATGCCTTAAAATTGCTTGCTTTAATTTTGCATGTTTAACTGTTTTTAATTGCTATTTGTTTTTATTGCTTTCCTTAAACTGACACTCCGCTCATACTTCTTCCACTCTGGAAAATTCACACAATCACACGCCCACGCGTTGGTGTGCTTCGCGCACCCGCAAATATCTTTCAAAATACCCAAATTTTATGAGAGTTGGCGCCTGCGCGGAGTTTGATCGATTCGTCTGATCAGCCGCGTAGCCTTCTCACTCGAGTTGTCCGCTCGGAAACCCTGTGTCTAGTAAAGCCAAATCTCAGAAACCTAGGATAGAGTTATACCACCCTTTATTTTAAGGCATGCATTCATTTACCTTAGGTGAGTCGATCCTTGGCATTGACACCACAATTAGGAAGACACCAAATTGGTCAGCGGGTTTTAACGACCCCGCGGCCCAACAACATAATATGTGTTGCATAATCATGATAAATGAAACCAAGACTAAATTCGAAATGCCTAAGTTGGAAAATGCATATTTATTTTTGTATTATTTATTTTTAGATGGAACCTGTCCCTCAGATCAGAATGGTGAGTGGGATTCAGAGTAAATTGAGGTTGTGGTGGTCAAAATTCGATTTGGTTAGTCAGATGGCAATCCGAAGGAGGTTGGGGTGCCTCATCTCATTATTCGACATCTCTCCCGATCAACATTTGGTCAGAGCATTGATCCAATTTAGGGACCCGGACTGAGTCGTCTTCAAATTCAGGGATTTCGAGATGACCCCCACCTTAGAAGAGGTCAGCTATTTCACTGCTTTATCATATCATGACAGAAAACCAGTTATTCTGCACGGCCAGTCTGGGAAAAAGCTCACCCGTTACTTGGGTTTGAAGAACACCAGAGAGTTGCGTTGTTTTGAAAATAATTGGGTTTCTCTAGACTACCTGTATGAAAGATATGGTTGCCGAGACAGATACAAATTATTTAAGAATGAGTTTTGTTGCACTGCGGACCATTGGAGAGTTAGGCGTCCTATCGCATTTGCTATGGCTTTCCTAGGGATTCTTTTATTTCCACTTGAGCATGGAAGGATTAGCACGTGCATATGTTCAGTAGTTAGAGCAGTGTTTGACGAAGTCAGCGACAAATGGCTTACTTTGACGCCCATGATCTTGGCAGAACTATTTAGAGCCTTGAGCAGATGCAAAATGGGTGAGTCGAGCTTCTTTGAAGGTTGTAATCTTATCTTACAGATGTGGACAGTAGAGCACTTCTATCAGCGTTAAAATATGACTGATGTATGCCACAACACAGACAATAAGATCGCCACCTTCTACGAAAGAACAAAGCGTTATGTGTCACCAGTCGGCACAGAGGATTGGTACAGGTACTTAGCATCTCGCAGTAGCAGTCAGATTCAATGGAAGTATCTGTTGCTTCATATCGTCAAGAAGGTCTACTTGAGACATAAGGGACTTTATTACATCAGACTTATAGGTCTAAAGGGACTCCAACCATATGCTCCGTTACGTGTGCTCCGACAGTTTGGCCATACGCAAGTAATTCCTCTCATAGCTGACTTGAGAGCCTCTGAAATCCAGTTCGTACCGGACTTCATCGTTCCCGAAGCCAAGCAGATCATTTATGAATGGTACCATATTGATCAAGTAGAAGTTGGGAAGGACCAAGCAGGGGTCGCCCCAGAGTATCAAACATGGTTTCTAGGCAGTACAAAATGTAGTTCAGAATGGGAGCAAGGCATTAAAGACATTGGTGCAAGGAATAGGATAAAGGATAATCAACTCAAAGATAGGGTCATCACTCCAGATATATGGGTCCTGATGCAAGATGCAGTGCAGTACTTGGAACAGGCAGGGGCTATACCTAGGAAGACCTAAGCTTCACCATCACATCGGCGACTTAGTTATATGCATTTAATTTGAGACTTTTGTTGTTCTTATTGTTATCTCAATAAATTGCAACTTATTCCCGACTAAAGCATTTCAATCTAATAGCTTGGATTTTGTTATCATGATGTTACATGTGTGACGTTTAGGCTTACCTCTGACGTAAAGGGGTCCCCATGCATGATTAGGACTCACCTGCAATGTGACAATTTATGTGTGACATATACTTGCTAATTGTTATTTACACTTTTGCAAAATCACGTGTTTTACACTAACGCAGTTTGTTGCATTTTAGAAGGATTTATTATTTCCCCAAAAAGATCGGTTCGTATTTGATTCAGCAATGTCAGAGCATCAACACTTTACCAGGTCCAAGGCACGAAACGATGACATGACTGACTCAGGGGCATCTAAGCCAAATGGTTTGGGAATTATTCTTATCGGTGTGTAAAATTCGGAAAAAAATAATAATATATAGTTGTTGGTTGAGTTAATAAAAATACATATATATATAAGAAAACAAAGAATAAATTGCATGGGATGGAGTTAGTGTTAAAGTTAGATAAATAGATAGATAAAATGAAAATAAAAAAAGAAAAGGCAAAAGGGTATGTCAGATGCACGCATTTCCCCTTTTCATTTCCCCTCCAACTCTTGTCATTCCACCTCCCATAGGTTATAGAAACCTTTTCTACTTATACATTGTACATGACACAAATAAAATACCTAGCACAAAGAATAGGAAATCAGAAAAAAAACAAGTGAAAAGAAGAGGAAAAAAATCTGGAAAAATACCAAGAGGGCAAGAAGAACAAGAATCAAAATACTAGAGAGTAAGGATCATTTTAGCAACCAAACAACAATAATCTTCACGCTTACAAGGTGAGTTTTCTCACTCAGAAATTCTTGGTAACATCCTTGATTTTAAGTTCAATACATGTTAGAATAAGAATTGAGTGTTGAAAATAAATAATGAGCTTTTGATTGTTTAAACAACTAGTTGCGTCATGAACTTTACAAACTGGTTTCACTGAGTTATAATTGTTAGAATTTGATAAAATTCGGAAGAATAGTACACCTCTCTATTATGATCATATAGAACCAAAAAGGAGGTAAAATGGACATACGGTTTGAAGGTTATCATAGTTCAAAGTTCCTGCCTTAGATTTGGCCGAAATTTGGAAAGACATAATTACAGACTGGTTTTATTGAGTTTTACTTATTAGAATTATATAAAAATTTACATGGTTGTAAATCTCTCTGTTACGGACAGATATAACTAAATAGAGGTTAAAATGGACTTACGAGTTGAGAGTTATTGTAGTTTGAAGTTGCTACTTCGGATTCATCCGAATCCAGAAGGTCGGGACGTTGAAACGTAAAACTGTACTAATCCGTGGGAAATATGAAACTTGGTGTTAAATGAAAGTTCTAGATCTCTCTGTTGTGGACATTTTGAGACCTTACGGAGGTCTATCCGACTTACGTATTGAGAGTTATCGCTGTTTAAAGTTTATGCCTCGGATCTATCGAGATCCAGGAAGGGCAGCGAATAAAAGTGTAAAACTGTACCAAAGTGTACAGAATATGAAAGTATGGTTCACATGGAGACGTGTAGCTCTCTGTTATCGTCGTTTTGGGATTTTATGGGGCTTGAACGGGTTTACAGATTAGGAGTTATGACTATTCTAAGATTTGGTTCTGTTTAATAAAAATTCTGCCGAAACAAATTTTATGTGGCTGTTTTGAGGATAAATTTGTGTTAGTTACCCAAAGTAGTTTTAAATGAAATTTGGTACAGTGAAATATCCCCGTCTTACCTTAGTTTCCGATTGAGAAACACCTTAGTTGGAGTTATGGTTAAAAAGTTATAATCGTTACAACTATGAATGACAGAATGTTGGGAAAGAGAATATTATTTATTCGATCTTCTGAAAAATATGAAAAGTGAATACGTGTTCACATAAATGTATAAATATAAACATAATGGATCGGGTTGCACGCCGCAACAAAACGTAAAGTGAATACGTGTTCACAAATACGTAAACATAATGGATCGGGTTGCACGCCGCAACAAAACGTAAAGTGAATACGCGTTCACAAATACGTAAACATAATGGATCGGGTTGCACGCCGCAACAAAACGTAAAGTGAATATGCGTTCACAAATACGTAAACATAATGGATCGGGTTGCACGCCGCAACAAAACGTAAAGTGAATACGTGTTCACAAATACGTAAATATAATGGATCGGGTTGCACGCCGCAACAAATATGAAAGATGAATACATGTTCACCTATATATAAATATGAAAAGTGAATACGCGTTCACAAATATATAAATTTAACAAACATATGGAAATGCAGGGGAATGTCTTAACGTATAAAATGAAGTGTTAGTTAAACTGAGAATTTCCTATGAGAAGTTGCTGCATATTTAAAAGTGTTGTAACCTGATATGTTTTTGCAATATGCCTATTACGTTATAATGTGATTGCACTTGGAATATTGTGGTGTTACTTTGAATTGCAGGGTAAGGTTCTCACTCAGCCCCAGATGGTAGGGCTGACTCTTTATTTAACATGTTTCAGGAAAGCGTGATAGAGGAAAGGCTTCACGCCAAGGCTAGCGATCGTCCCGCAGCCTCTTGTCATACTTAGTCCATTGCTTCGGGTTTGGTACTCGTCAGGTTCAGAATGTCAGTTCCGGTGTCTCGGAAAATGCCCGTGTAGAATGGTCTCCCTTCCAACTTAGAATAATCTTTGTCAGTATGTCTATGTAGAAACAATATTTGCACGAGCATGGGCTCACGTTATGTTTTCAATAAAGTCATAAAAAGATTTCTTTATTGTTATTTTTATTAATAGCTCTGTATTTGAATATAAGTTTAAATTTCTAAATAAAGAAAATTAAATGGTGCTCCTGGTGGGAAATAATTGTCCAGGTGTCATCACGCCCTAAGTAAAGGCTTAGGAAAAGTCGGGGCGTGACACGGCGAAACAGAACCTTCAGAGGGGAGAAATGCCACTAGTCAAGAAGAATGCATCGCACAGCTACTACAACAAATTGCCGATATGCAGGTTAGATAGAAAGACTGCGGAATATGACAAACTTATCCATTAGTCTGAATACCCTCATACCAGAGCAAAGGGCCACTACCTCACGAACTATCCCGGATCGACCTCCGCCACCACATATCTCTCAAAGCTCCTCACAAAAAATGTCAGTTACCGATTCATGTCAAACTATCCCTCGCCCAGTCAATCCTCAACCCCACCCTTAAAGTGATCATTTTACCACCTATATATCTCAGCCCCCGTCTACTTACTTCACCCCAATCAGCCCGAATCGCCAAACTACCCAATACCCACGCACCATACCTATCACCAGCCCCAACAAACAACCCAGACCACCAGCATACACATCAGAAACCCAGCCTTTTACCATCCCTGTGCTTCCCCAGGAAACAGATCATTATGAAGAAATGGAGAGGGAAGCTCGAGCCAAAATGGACGAGGACGTGGCCAAAGAGATTCATAGCCTAAAAGAAGTTGTCCGAAGCATGCGGTCAGACAAGGGTCATGAAGGATTAGATTATGAGGATCTTTGCATGCACCCATATGTGGAGCTACCTGTGGGGTACAAGGTGCCCAAGTTTGACTTATTCGATGGGAAGAGGAACCTCCGTGCACATTTGAGGTCATATTGTGACAAGCTGATCGGAGTGGGAAAGAACCCAGCAATCGTTATGAGGTTATTCATTCGAAGTTTGACCAGCGAGAAATTAGATTGGTATACTAGCCAAGACCCGCAGAAATGGAATAGCTGGAACGCGTTGGCCCAAGACTTTGTGGAGCGGTTCAGGTTCAATACAGAAATCGTCGTAGACAGGTTTTATTTGATAAGCTAGAAAAGAAATCTACCGAGACGTTCAGAGAGTACTCCATGAGATAACATTCAAAAGCAGCAAATGTACAACCACCCATGGCGGAGAGTGATATGATCACTCTATTCGTACAATCTTTGAAGGACGCAACCTACTATGAGCGGATGATAAGTGTCATCGAACAGAATTTTGCAGAAGTTGTCAGAATGGGCGACTTCGTGGAGGAAGGTATTAAAACTAGTAGGATTACGAATTTGGCAGCGTTGCAGGCGACTAATAAGGCAATTCAGTCAGGGACGATCGGGGGTACTTCACCAAAAAAAAAAAAACAGCTTCCCCTTTCATGTTCATACAAGAACGTAAACCCGAAGCATTTATAACATACCAAAACCCATCCTATCAAACCCCATACTATCACACAAATAACAAAAACTTCACACCTGCTCCACACCCCAACTACCACACACAACCTATATATAACGCTTTCCAAGCACCCATTTATCCTGCCCTGCATCGACTCGCCCATCAAGCCCACCAACAAAATAGAACACCCAATGTACCCAGACCAAACACAAATTTTGAAGGAAGACCACCCAAAGTTCGCACCCCGTTGGCCGAACCCATTGTAACGCCCCATTTTAACCGGAGTCGGAAACGGGATTACTGCTACATATGGTTGATTCCTAAATGTATTTTAAGGAGTCGCCACCTAATTATTATAGTGAATTAGGACACTTAGTTTATTGCAATAAAAATACTGCAATTGACTTCCATTTAATAGTCTGCGAAATTAGTGAGATTCTGGATCAGGGTTCTTTATTATCCTAAAGGGAAGGGGTTAGGCATCCTTTAAGATCCGCTAACTTGCGGTTGTTCGTTCAAACCTAGGTTAATTATTTATTGCTCTTTTTATTCTACCTATTCTAAGCATTTTACATAATTTACAATTAAAATAAAATACAATGCAAAATAATAAAAAACATGAAATTAAATACGATATAAAATAAACTCCGGGGCATTCTTTTTGAAATGCATCTCCGGATACCTGCATAAACACTTAGTAAAAGTATTAGTAATAGAATACATAAATTTTTAAATAATAGCAAAATTAACAAACAAAGCAAATAAATCCGTCTTTTTATGCGGGAGGCCTTGGAAATCGACGGATTCCTTCGTTGGCCAATATTGCTAAAAATAATAAAATAAATAAAACCGGATCGCGCCAAAAGCGGTAATAGTTTTAAACACGGAGGGCTCGGATATGTAAAAATATAAAGTAGGGCGGCTAAACAAGTGCGGTGCGAATTCGCCTTGCGGCGCATGTTGGTTATCCGATGTAAGTGGAAGAAATCATCCTTGCCCAGAAAGCTTCATTTATTTTATTTTCCGTCTTTGCAACTGTGGAGGCCTCAAAAATCGACGGATAACTTTTTCATCGGCCAAAGTGTAGTATCATATTCAAAATCAGTTTAATACCAAAGTGTAGTAGCATGTTCACAATCAGTTTAATGCCAACAGTGTATTATCTGCTCCACCAGTTTAATAAAGGGTAGAGTTGTCCAAAATCAGTCCAGAACAACAAAGGCGATTGCATTTATCCAACCAGTTAAATAAAATGAACAACACAAGGGCATAATCGTCCAAATCAGTCCCAGTCGAACAATAGAAATCAACAATAACCAGAACGAAAAGGAAAAAATGGTTCGCGAGCAGACTGACCAACGAAATGTCAAAGCGACCAACTAGAATATTAAACAGTGAAAAAATGGAGCCGCGATCAACACGCATTACCGGAAAGAAGCAAACTCACAAAATCAGTCCCGCAGCCACAACACACAACGGGAATTCGAATGTCGCGGAAGAAAAGAATCAAAATCAGTCCCATGGCAACTATACATAATAGATCCAAAACCAATCTGTCAAGAACGACATACCAACAACAGAAAAAGAAACCAAAGCAATCCACCACACACGTAATAATAATAAAGATTAAGAGCGAGTAATAGCGTACGGTACAGTGACGTCGCTACAACGGCGAGATCGCGAACAACGCCGCCCGGTCTTTCATTCCGCGCTAACGATGGCGAGCGAAAGCGATGATGTGATGGTTCGCCGATTAACAGGAATGGGGAGTTCCAGTGACGGGGCGATGGTGTGGAGGTGAGTTGGTTGTTCATGGTCGGCGGAATAGTGGCGATGAGGCGGTGGTGGTTCGTCGGCGGTGAGGTGTTCGGGAGGAAAGCAATGGTTTGGATGTGTGTGTTTAGCGGCGATGGGAGTTTAGTGGTGGTGGTTTTATTTGGTGGTGGTATGGCGACGGGAAGGTTAAGGGAAAGAAGTGAGTTAAGGAGAAAGAGGGTGAGGCGGTGATGTGAAGGTGTTCGCGGAGCTTGGAGCTCACGTGGCAGCGGCGACGGGAGAGGGTGACGGGAGTGAAGAGGAAGGGTGAGGAGACAAGTGAGGGAAGGCTGTATGCGGCTGGCTTCCAAAATGAAAGGGGGAATGTTTTATTTTATAAGGTAGGTTTAGGGTTTGGTATTTGGGGGGGAAAAATAAAAAGTGGGGTATTGTTTTTGGGGGGAAAATGAAAAGGGGATTTTAATTTTAGGGGGGAAATAAAAAGATGTTTTGATGAAATTAAAATGGTGTTGGGTTGGACTGATTCAAATTGTATCTTGGACTGGACTGGACTGGTTTGACAAAATGCAAGGCGGGTTAATTAATTAAAAGAAAAATTATTTGAAAAGATGTCAAAGTATAAAAATGCTAATGACGACGCAATAATACTAAAATGCAATTTAAAAGACATGTTGAATGCCTGATTAAAAGTAAAAGCAGGATGCCAATTAATTATTTAAAAGATGCAAATATTATTAAAATAAGCACGATTGTAGCAATAATAAAAACATAATATTAATAAAAACATAATGCTTAATTTAACATAAAAAGATAAAAAATGCAAAAAATGCTGATTAAAATGCGATGTGCTAAAATACTTAGAATTGCAACAAATATACAAAAAACGGATCAAAATTGATCACAACGGCATGTCCCTCTTTGTACGGAGATGATGGAAGAGTCTTCGGACAAAGATGTTGACTTGTAGCCAATTTTGTCCTGTTTTATAAACTAGAACTCAAAAATAGGGATGATGCAGATCCAAAAATGTCCCAGTGTCAAATCATGATGACACTGGGTCGTTGTGACGCAAAAAAAATAAAAGCAAAGCTGACACTGATTTAAAACAATGTCGGTGTTGAAGTATGATTGACAGGGTTGCGGTGATGTGGTGTTGAAAAGACAAGGTTATTGTGGATGTTGATGGCGTCATTGCATAGGCGCGATCGGATGCTCGTCGTTGCATAGACGAAACATGAATGAAGCCGTTGCATAGGCTTAAAATGAAAGGACATCGTTTTTGGACGCAATGCAGATGTTCGTCGTTGCATGGACGAAACATGAATGAAGTCGTTGCATAGACTTAAAAATAAAAAGGCGTCGTTGCATGGGCCGATGCACGGATGCTCGTCGTTGCATGGACGAAACATGAATGAAGCGTTGCATAGGCTTAAAATGAAAAGCGTCGTTGCATGGGCGATCACGGATGCTCGTCGTTGCATGGGCGAAACATGAATGAAGCCGTTGCATAGGCTTAAAATGAAAAGCGTCGTTGCATGGGCGCGATCACGGATGCTCGTCGTTGCATGGGCGAAACATGAATAAGCCGTTGCATAGGCTTAAAATGAAAAGCGTCGTTGCATGGACGCGATCACGGATGCTCGTCGTTGCATGGACGAAACATGAATGAAGCCGTTTCATAGGCTTAAAATGAAAAGCGTCGTTGCATGGACGCGATCACGGATGCTCGTCGTTGCATGGGCGAAACATAAATGAAATCGTTGCATAGGCTTAAAATGAAAAGCGTCGTTGCATGGGCGCGTCACGAGATGCTCGTCGTTGCATGGACGAAACATGAATGAAGCCGTTGCATGGGCTTTTAAAATGAAAAGGCGCCGTTGCATGGACGCGATGCAGATGCTCGTCGTTGCATAGACGAAACATGAATGAAGCCGTTGCATGGGCTTTTAAAATGAAAAGGCGACGTTGCATGGACGCGATGCAGATGCTCGTCGTTGCATAGACGAAACATGAATGAAGCCGTTGCATGGGCTTTTAAAATGAAAATGCGTCGTTGCATGGACGCGATGCAGATGTTCGTCGTTGCATAGACGAAACATGAATGAAGCCGTTGCATAGGCTTAAAATGAAATGCATTGGTTTAGGGGCGTACATGCTTTGTGACCCGTCTGGGTTGAGATAACGTCATTGCATAGACGTTGTGGGTTTGTAACCCGCATGGGCCTATTGTTGTGTTCCAGCCTTTGCTGATATGAAGATCCTGCACTCAAGGAAAACTTGTGAGTTTTTTAGGAAATGAGTGGTTGATTAGCGTCGACTCTGTAGCTTTGACTCTTGACGCTTGCATCCTTGGTTTGCACTGAAGACCTAGTTGGCCTGCTTTTTCCTGTCTATTGTCATTTTCTTGCACTGAATTCCTTAAAAAGTCGGTTCGATAATGAAGATGTTGAATCGGGTAAAGTTGCATCTTGGCCTATCAAGGCGATCAGGTAAGCATTTCTTTTTCTTTTTTTTTTACGTTTTAATTTATAATGAATGAAAAGCTAATGCGAGAATATGGACAATGTACAATTGAGTAGATGAGAATGCAACCCCCCGAAAATATGTAGGTAGTAATGGATGCAAAATATATGAGGATGCTAAACTCTCCAATGGACAAAATCGAGTCGTAATGCGAGAAACAAGGAAGAAATATTTCTTACGGTGTGACCGAAGCCGATGTGGCTGTCTACGTATCCCGCCGAGGGAGTCAGGTCAAGACGTAGTTCATGCTGCAAAAATAAGAATTTTTATGATTTTAAAATGATGTGGGACCCGAAACCGATGTGGCGCCACGTATCCGTGAGAATCAGTCAAGCGTAGTTCGTGATGCAAAAATAATTTTATGTAATATGCATTTTGTTGTTTTTACGAAAAATGGAAGACGACATTACGTTACGACTCGATTGATACCAACAATTAGTATTGTGCATAAGGATGTTCTTTTATTGTTTTGATCTAACCGAGATTGACTCGGTGTAATTCACCGATTTGAGATAGTACCTCAAACATACCCGAGTGTCGACACACTTGCTTGCATCGAGTTTGAACTAAACGTAATTTCACGTTTCAAATGCCTCACTGAAAGAAGGTCCTATCTCACACATATATTCCAGTATTTTGAATTTTGGGACGTTGAGAGAATTGCGCTCACACTCAAAAAGATGTTCAATGCATGCAATTGTGATACCATAGGCTTGACCGTCATGTAAGTATCACTAATGTGAGAACCCTCGAGATAAGATCATGTAGGGCTTGTCACGGGCTTGTAATGTGGGCTTGGGAAAGGGAATGGATATCATTTGGATAAAAGTGACTAATCATTCCTCGAGAGTTGGACTACGTCCATGATTGATATTTGTGCGCTTTAATGTTGACTTACTTTCTTTTTGTCCCAGTTTTCTATATTGACTTCTTTTGAATCTTTCATTTGGAGCCCCCCTTTTTTTTTTCGGGGTTATGTATTCCCCTTTTTTTTTATCGGGGCTTTTGATTGTGTGAAGTCGTCTCTGCTTTTGATTTTGAGACTTTGACAATTTTGTCTTTGCCGACTTGGTAGCGAGATTTTGTCGACCACTTGCACATTTCTAAAGCGCTCGAGAGTCGGCGAGAGAGGATAGTGCGTCGCACTCGAGAAAGTATGGGTGTAATATGCGGTTGTCAAAAAATAGGTTTTAGGCTCAGTGGTGTACTAGGGATAATATTATTTGGTAGGTGAAAAGACTCAAACGGGTCAAAGAAGCCCTACGATCATTTCCCACACCGAGTGTTGCTCGGGATTTCGCCTCAACAAACATTCGGGCAAGTTCTAGATCACAATGCAATGCGATTGAACTTATTCAAATAACTCACCACACAATGCATATGAAACGATGAGGTCGGCTTCATTCTTATCTTGGAAACATGCAAGACAATGTTATCTGCGGGTATGAATAAGAGGTACCAAAAGAATCTATGGTTTACCACAAAGTCAACCCATACTTATTATCACTTGTTTTTTTTTTTTGTTTTTTTTATGCACAACCCTAAATGTATTGGTATCAACAAAGTTAAACAATAATACTAAAAAAAATGTTTTTTTTTTTAATAACATTTTTTTTGTATTTTTTTTTAATAAAGTATTTCTTCTTTTTTGTATTTTTCGAATAATTGTTTTTTTTTGAATAAATAGTACGAACCGAATAGAAATTTTACGTATCCGTAGGGAATCAGGTGTGCGTAGTTCATTCAAATATGTTTAAAAACGCATGCTTGAAAAGAATTTATCAATGAAAGGATGGTAATGTAAAGCTATGCAAAAGAAAATGATTGTCCACTGTGGACGAATGCAAAGTAAAATGAATGCCCGAGAACATGATGAATGAGATGCTTGAGTGAGAAATGTGTTTTTTTTTTTTTTTTTTTTTTTTGTGGTGTCGAACCCAAAATGAGTTGCCTACGTATCACACCGTGCGGTGAGAATCAGACACGCGTAGTTCGGAATAATTATGTTGTAAAATGCATGATATGAAAGAACTATGTAATTAACGCTAAACATATTAATTTAATTTGCAAATATGAATAAAAATACAAAGTATAAAAGAATTGAGAGCGATGTTTCGTTGAATCTGGTATAAACTGACTTCTATTAGTCAACATAATTCTCGCTCCTTGTGATGACCTTTTTTTTTTTGTTTTCTTTTGAGCATACTCGACTATTTGCGAGGATTTGTTTTCTGCAAAAATATGAGAAATAGGTGAGAGTAGGAAAATGACAAAATAACAAAATGAAGGGGTGTGACCATATAGTCAGAGACTCCCCTGATTGGTTCGACCGGACTGGTGGCTGATGCTTCACAAAGTCCAAGTCGCGCTATTCAAGAGTGATTTACACAGTAGAAGTCATGATTGCAATGTGAAAGCAAAAAATGCAAAAATACAAATGCTCGAGCCCGGAATCACAAAAGAGCAATTATTGAATTAAACAATATGTACAGAGTTGCTAGCGACAAACAATAATAAACAAAAAACATGCAAATCAAGCGCGTGCCCTAATATGCTTGGGACCTCCCTTATGCCAAGGTGAGCCTAAGCGTCAAATATGCGGGATTGTGATAAATAGGTCAAGCCGTTAAAGCGCAATATTTAAATCGGAAATGGCGACCAAATGACGGTGCACTTTTTCCAATTTTGGCGTGTCATGACCAGGCTTGGATCCGTCTATCATCATCACGCTACACATAGTATGCTAATGGGTCGTTGGGTTGTGAAACCCGTCGACAAGTTTGGTGGATTTCTAATTGTGGCGTTAATACCAAGGATTAACCCACCTAAGGTTTATGCATGCATGACTAATATAAAAGGGTGGTGTAGCTCTATCTTAAGCTTTCTAAGATTTGGCCTATTAGACGCTTGAGTTCGGCGGACAACTCGAGTGAGAAGGCTACGTGGCTGATCGCACGAACCGATCTAACTCACGCATGGCGCCAACTCTCCTAATATTTTGGGTGTTCTTGAAAGAAATTTGCGGGTCGCGAAGCACACCAGCGTGTAGTGTGTGATAGTGTTAATTTTCGAATGGAGGAAATATGAACGGAATGACAATTTAAGGAAAGCAATAAAAGAATGTAGCAATTAAAGTAGTTAATTACAAAATAAAAACAAACCATATAAAATATTTACAACAAATATAAAAGCAAAATAAAGTGCAATATTTAATTAACCTGGGTTTGCTATGATCAAGAACCGGGTTTCCCAGTGAGTCGCCATCTTTACGCCCCATTTTAGTCGGAAGCGGGATTATTGCTACATATGGTTGATTCTAAATGTATTTTAAGGAGTCGCCACCTAATTATTATAGTGAATTAGGACACTTAGTTTATTGCAATAAAAATACTGCAATTGACTTCCATTTAATAGTCTGCGAAATTAGTGAGATTCTGGATCAAGGTTCTTTATTATCCTAAAGGGAAGGGGTTAGGCATCCTTTAAGATCCGCTAACTTGCGGTTGTTCGTTCAAACCTAGGTTAATTATTTATTGCTCTTTTTATTCTACCTATTCTAAGCATTTTACATAATTTACAATTAAAATAAAATACAATGCAAAATAATAAAAAACATGAAATTAAATCCGATATAAAATAAACTCCGGGGCATTCTTTTTGAAATGCATCTCCGGATACCTGCATAAACACTTAGTAAAAGTATTAGTAATAGAATACATAAATTTTTAAATAATAGCAAAAATTAACAAACAAAGCAAATAAATCCGTCTTTTGTACAGGGGAGGCCTTGGAAATCAGACGGGGATTCCTTCATTGGCCAATATTGCTAAAAATAATAAAATAAATAAAACCTTCGGATCCGCGCCAAAACAGTAATAGTTTTAAACACGGAGGGCTCAGATATGTAAAAATATAAAGTAGGGCGGCTAAACAAGTGCGGCTGCGAGAATTCGCCCTGCCAGCGCATGTTGGTTATCCGGTGTAAGTGGAAGAAATCATCCTTGCCCAGAAAGCTTCATTTATTTTATTTTCCGTCTTTGCAACTGTGGAGGCCTCAAAAATCGACGGATAACTTTTTCATCGGCCAAAGTGTAGTATCATATTCAAAATCAGTTTAATACCAAAGTGTAGTAGCATGTTCACAATCAGTTTAATGCCAACAGTGTATTATCTGCTCCACCAGTTTAATAAAGGGTAGAGTTGTCCAAAATCAGTCCAGAACAACAAGACAGTTGCATTTATCCAACCAGTTAAATAAAATGAACAACACAAGGGCATAATCGTCCAAATCAGTCCCAGTCGAACAATAGAAATCAACAATAACCAGAACGAAAAGGAAAAAATGGTTCGCGAGAACAGCACAACCAACAGAAATGTCAAAACGCAGCCAACTAGAATATTAAACAGTGAAAAAATGGAGCCGCGATCAACACGCATTACCGGAAAGAAGCAAACTCACAAAATCGATCCATGCCCAACACACAACGGGAATTCAGAATGTCGCCGGAAAGAAAAGAATCAAAATCAGTCCCATGGCAACTATACATAATAGATCCAAAACCAATCTGTCAAGAACGACATACCAACAACAGAAAAAGAAACCAAAGCAATCCACCACACACGTAATAATAATAAAGATTAAGAGCGAGTAATAGCGTACGGTACAGTGACGTCGCTACAACGGCGAGATCGCCGGAGCAACGCCGCCAGTGCTGTTCACCGACGCTAACAGTGGCGGAACGAAGGCAGTGATGTGATGGTTCGCTGATTAACGGGAATGGGGAGTTCCAGCGACGGGACAGTGGTGTGGAGGTGAGTTGGTTGTTCATGGT
The DNA here is from genome assembly GCA_029844215.1 of Przewalskia tangutica. Classification (NCBI taxonomy): domain Eukaryota; kingdom Viridiplantae; phylum Streptophyta; class Magnoliopsida; order Solanales; family Solanaceae; genus Przewalskia; species Przewalskia tangutica. The sequence continues at coordinate 93,240,849 of CM056724.1, read as the reverse complement.
CGACGGGAATAGTGGCGATGAGACAGTGGTGGTTCGTCGACGGTGAGGTGTTCAGGAGGGAAAGCAATGGTTTGGATGTGTGTGTTTCGCCGGCGATGGGAGTTTAGTGGTGGTGGTTTCGCTGGTGGTGACTGGCGGCGACGGGAAGGTTAAGGGGAAAGGGCTGAGTTAAGGAGAAAGAGGGGTGAGGGCGGCTGATGTGAAGGTGTTCGCCGGAGCTTGGAGCTCCGGCGAAAAGGGCGGCGGCGACGGGAGAGGGTGACGGGAGTGAAGAGGAAGGGTGAGGAGACAAGTGAGGGAAGGCTGTATGCGGCTGGCTTCCAAAATGAAAGGGGGAATGTTTTATTTTATAAGGTAGGTTTAGGGTTTGGTATTTGGGGGGGAAAATAAAAAGTGGGGTATTGTTTTTGGGGGGAAAATGAAAAGGGGATTTTAATTTTAGGGGGGAAATAAAAAGATGTTTTGATGAAATTAAAATGGTGTTGGGTTGGACTGATTCAAATTGTATCTTGGACTGGACTGGACTGGTTTGACAAAATGCAAGGCGGGTTAATTAATTAAAAGAAAAATTATTTGAAAAGATGTCAAATTATAAAAATGCAAATGCCGACGCAATAATACTAAAATGCAATTTAAAAGACATGTTTAATGCCTGATTAAAAGTAAAAACGGGATGCCAATTAATTATTTAAAAAGATGCAAATATTATTAAAATAAACGACGGTGTAGCAATAATAAAAACATAATATTAATAAAAACATAATGCTTAATTTAACATAAAAAGATAAAAAATGCAAAAAATGCTGATTAAAATGCGATGTGCTAAAATACTTAGAATTGCAACAAATATACAAAAAACGGATCAAAATTGACTGTCAACACCCATACCTCAAGTATACGAAAGGTTGCGAGTTGCAGGCTTAATCCAATCGATTCCGAGAAGGATTCCTAACCCTATCCCGAGGTGGTATGATGAGAGTAAGCGCTGCGCATATCACTCCAATAGCCCTGGACACGATACTGAAAGTTGACACTCCCTCAGGGACAAAATCGAAGGATTGATTAAAGAAGGGGTAATTCAACTGAGGGATCCGGCCCCAAACGTGCATGATAACCCCTTGCCAAACCACGACAACGTCAATGTGCACTTGATAACTTTAGATGAAGAGTACGACTTGGAGGGGAACATCCGATCAGTTCGAAGTGAAAGAAAAGATGAACCTTCTGCTTTTGTCTCCCCTGTTGCCATTATTTGGAAGAAAGTGGTATTTGAGCTGGAAAGGGCACCGCCAAAACATAATGGTTCAATCATAGTTGCTCAGATGCCCGGCTGGGAGCCACCAATCAGAGTAGATCGCAAAGAAATTGGGAAGCAAGTCATAGAAGTCACCGCTGCATGTATAACCAGGTCAGGGAGATATTACACGCCTGTAGAGGCAGTCAGAGAGGTACCACAAAAGAAACCCGTGAAAGAGGCTGAGGTTGAGGAGTTTTGGAGGAAGATGCCCACTAAGGAATATTCTGTCGTGGAGCAGTTGAAGAAAACATCAGCACATATCTCTCTATTTTCACTGTTAATGCATTCGGTCCCACACAGGGTTGCGTTATTAGAAGTGCTGAAAGATGCATATGTTCCAGAGGGTACAACAGATGAGAACTTGACAGCCTTAGTCGAACAAGTGCTAGAGGCCCGCAGAATCGCCTTCCATGATGATGAGTTGCCTGCTGGGGGTGTCGGACACAATCTTACATTGAATATCACCATCCAGATCGCGAACAAGATTGTTTCAACAGTGCTGATTGACGGAGGCTCGGCCGTCAATATTTGTCCCATGTCAACTCTGCTAAAATTGAGGACATACTGCAGGAGAATTCGTAAAAGTCATATCAGGGTCAAAGGTTTCGACGGAGTCCATAGGGGTGTCGAGGGCGAAATTGATCTCACATTACTGATCGGACCTGCAGAATTCGTCGTGGAGTTTCAGGCATTGGATATTGCCACATGTTACAATCTGTTGATAGGAAGGTCGTGGATTCACGAGGCTGGTGCAGTCCCGTCCACCTTGCATCAGCGCCTGAAGTTTATATGGAATCACTGTGAGGTGGTAGTACTTGAGGATGAAAAGAGAAACACCAACACAGATTATGCAGTCCCTGTCATAGAGGACATAAGACAGTTGGATGGTTCACTCTTCCATGTTAACAAGATCAAGAGCGCCAGCAGGTCCAAACCATTGCAGCTACCACGTTCTCTCACAATGGTAGCCAAGGAAATGCTAAGAAATGGTTTCGAGCCCGGCAAGGGTCTTGGATCCGGTATGAAGGGGATCACAGAGCCGATACAGCTGTCTGGGAAGAAGGACACTTTTGGTTTGGGGTACCAGCTCACCTCGAAGGATTTGGTGACTGCGAGCTTCCAGAAAAAGGGAGACATTCCCTTGCCTAGGTTCATTCCGCCCCTGAGTCAGTCGTTCGTCAAAAGCCTGCACCATCCAGATGCTGAAATAAGATGATCCAGATGATCTTGCAGCAGGGTTCCAGAATCTGTTCGTAGGTGAAGATGAAGCAGAATGTTGTGTGATTCCAGATGATCACGATGAAGACCCCACCATTTGGGATGCAGAGCATGGATACAACCTGAATAATTGGACTTGCATCCCTATCCTGACCTTCCGAGGAGCTTGGTAGAGTTTATGATAGTTCTAGCGATGTGATTCTAAACTAAAAAACATACTTTCCTTTATGTTTCTTTAATATGTTTTTTGCTTTCATCATAAATTCCAGGATATTTTTGCAGCTTTAAACTTGCTTGTGTTAAATTAATTTTTTATGCATTTTTCTTTCAGCGATCATATTAGTAAACCTGTCGATAATGCAAATATGACATGTAATGAAACCAGCGAACAAAGCTCAAATGGCGAGCATAACCCCGAGGAACGGGAAGAATGTCCACAATCAGATCTTGGTCAAGCGTTGGAAAACTTTGAGAATAGGCCTAAACCGAATTTAGAAGAAACTGAGTTGATAAACTTAGGCGATGAGGAAATTGTAAAATAGACTAGGGTCAGCATCCACCTAAGTGTCATACAGAAGAAAGAGTTAATTGAGCTCCTGAAATACTACACCGACGTATTTGCTTGGTCGTATGACGACATGCCAGGGTTGAGTATGGATATCGTCGCACACAGGCTGCCTATCGAGCCGTCTCACCTTCCTATAAAACAAAGGTCAAGAAAGATCAAACCGGATATGAGTTTGAAAGTCAAAGAGGAAGTGTCTAAGCAGTTCGACGCAAAGGTAATTTGAGTCGCAAAGTACCCTACTTGGTTAGCAAATAGTGTGCCGGTAAAGAAGAAAGATTGAAGGGTCCGAGTATGTGTGGATTATAGAGACCTCAACAGATCTAGCCCGAAGGATGACTTTCCTCTTCCAAACATTCATATACTCATCGACAATTGTGCAAAACATGAACTAGAGTCGTTCGTCGATTGCTTTGCTGGTTATCATCAGATCCTTATGGCAGGGGAAGACGTAGAAAAGACAGCATTCACTACCCCGTGGGGGGTATAATTATCGAGTAATGTCGTTCGGTCTCAAGAATGCAGGCGCTACATACATGAGAGCCGTGACTACCATCTTTCATGACATGATCCATAAGGAAATTGAAGTCTATGTGGATGATGTTATCATCAAGTCGCGAAGAGCGGAAGGCCATTTGGCAAACTTGAAGAAGTTTTTTGAGCGGCTAAGACGGTATAATCTGAAACTGAATCCTGCAAAGTGTGCATTCGGTGTCCCTGTTGGGAAGCTGTTGGGTTTTTTAGTGAGTAGAAAAGGGATTGAGTTGGACCCTTCGAAAATAAAGGTCATCCAAGATTTACCTCCTCCGAAAATCAGAAAAGACGCGATGAGCTTCCTTGGTCGTCTCAACTACATCAGCAGGTTCATAGCTCAGTCCACCGTGATATGCGAGCCGATATTCAGATTGTTGAAGAAGGATGCTGTTACCAAATGGACAACGGATTGTCAGCAGGCTTTTCATAAAATCAAAGAGTACTTGTCTAATCCGCCAATTTTAGTACCACCAGAACCTAGGAGGCCTTTGTTACTCTATTTGTCTGTATTAGAGAATGCTTTTGGATGTGTGTTGGGGCAACACGATGAAACAGGGAAACAGGAGCATGCCATATATTATCTAAGTAAGAAATTCACAGTGTATGAAGCTCGCTACACTCTACTGGAACGTACTTGTTGCGCATTAACTTGGGTTGCCCAGAAATTCAGGCATTATCTATCAGCATACACCACTTATCTTATTTCAAGGATAGACCCGCTTAAGTATATCCTTCAGAAGCCCATGCCCACTGGAAAACTAGCAAAATGGCAAATTCTGCTGAGCGAATTTGATGTCGTATACGTCACACAGAAGGCCGTAAAAGGACAGACATTAGCTGACCATCTTGCTGAGAATCCGGTCGATGAGGAATACGATCCCCTCCGAACCTATTTCCCTGATGAAGAGGTATTGTTTGTCGGAAAGGATATCTCAGAGGATTACCCAGGTTGGAGAATGTTCTTCGATGGAGCGGCAAACTTTAAGGGAGTTGGCATTGGAGCAGTTTTGGTTTCAGAATCAGGTCAGCATTACCCGATCTCCGCAAAGCTCAGATTTCCATGCACCGGCAATATGGAAGAATATGAAGCTTGCATATTGGGACTCAGAATGGCAGTAGATATGAATATACAAGAGTTACTGGTCGTAGGTGATTCAGACTTGCTGATCCATCAAGTATAGGGTGAATGGGCAACCAAGAATATGAAGATACTCCCCTACCTGTATTGCGTGAAGGAATTGCAGAAGAAGTTCAGTAATATAGAATTTAAACATGTCCCAAGGATCCAGAATGAATTCGCTGATGCGTTGGCAACCTTATCCTCCATGATTCAACATCCGGACAAGAATTACATCGATCTGATCACAGTGAGTGTGCTGGAACAGCCTGCTTATTGCTCTCATGTAGATGAAGAAATAGGCGGGAATCCTTGGTACCATGACATCAAAATATACCTCAAGGCAGGAGAGTATCCGGAAGACATAACCAACATTCAGAAGAAAACACTTCGAAGGTTAGCAAACCATTTCTTTTTAAATGGGGAGGTTTTATATCGAAGGACTCCAGATCTGGGCTAATTTAGATGTGTCGACGCTCAAGAGGCGAGCAAGCTAGTAGAAGAGAAACACGGAGGGACATGTGGACCTCATATGAATGGCTTCACTTTGGCGAAGAAGATTCTGCGAACAAGTTATTTTTGGATGACGATGGAAACAGATTGTATCCGATTTGTGCAGAAATTTCACCAGTGCCAGATTCATAGGGATTTGATTCGAGTACCTCCGAACGAACTTAATGTGACAATTTCTCCTTGTCCATTCGCAGCGTGGGGCATGGATGTCATCGGCCCTATCGAATCCGCTGCCTCAAATAGGCACAGATTCATCCTCGTAGCAATTGACTATTTCACTAAGTGAGTAGAAGCATCATCACACATATCAGTGACGAAGAAAGTAGTAGTCGACTTTGTTCACAACAACATCATCTGCAGATTTGGCATTTCTGAGTCTATCATCACAGACAACGAAGCCAACCTCAACAGTGGCCTAATGCAGTACATATGCGAGAAGTTTAAGATTATCCACCGCAATTCCATCCCATATCGCCCGCAAATGAATGGCGCAGTCGAAGCAGCTAATAAGAATATCAAGAGGATATTGCGCAAGATGATTAGCAACTACAAACATTGGCATGAGTACCTACCTTTCGCACTTCTGGTTTACCGCACTACTATTAGAACCTCTACCGGTGCGACGCCGTATCTTTTGGTATATGGAACAGAGGCAGTACTACCAGCAGAAGTGGAGATACCATCTTTGAGAATTATCCAAGAGGCTGAGTTGAGCGAAGCTAAATGGGTGCAAAGTCGTCTGCGATTGATTCGATTGATGAAAAATGGATGAATGCGATGCATCGTGGCAGCTCTGCGAGCAGGATGGCGGGGCTTTCAACAAAGGTAAGACCGAGGGCGTTCAAGCGTGGCAATTGGTGCTGAAACACATATTCCCTCATCAGAATGAGGCTAAAGGGAAATTCACACCTAACTGGCAAGGGCCCTACATGGTTCATCGAGTGTTGAGTAGAGGAGCTTTAATCTTAGCTGAGATGGATGACGAAGTATGGCCTAAAGCTATCAATGCAGATAATGTAAAGTGATACTACGTTTAGGGGGATTTGTTTATATGTAATTCCCTTTGCATTGTAAAAAAGTTGCGTTCCCTCGGTGGGATATGCATAGAGCCCATATAGGGTCTCGCCGCTTCAAATTAGAGGGCCCCTTTTGCTTGTAATTGGAACTACGTTCGACTTGATTCCCTTGGCGGATACGTAGGCGGCCATATTGGCTTCGGTCCCACCTTTAGAAATTTTAGCTTTACCTAATTTTGCTTGTAATGAACTACGTCATGACCTGATTCCCTCATGGGGATACGTAGGTGGCCTAAATTGGCTTCGGTCACACCATTAGAAATCTTCCTATTGGCTTACGTGCAACAGAATGTGATATGAGCAATTTCTGCCAGAGTTAAGTCTTGCCCACACGCCCGCATAACAAAAACTGGGACAATTTTGGAAAACGCACCGTGAAGAGATCATAATAAGGATTCCAAATAAGGTGTTCGATTGGTCATATTACGTGTCATATTCGGCAAATTCGACAAGGCTTTTATACTTTATACGCATGTCATATAAATGTTTTATTTTAAAAGATGTTTTGTGCATACCTCATGAAAATGTTTTGTTTTGAAAATACTTTTGGGACACGCTACGTCAAAATGTTTGCTACCAAATATCTCAACGAAATCGAGCGGGGTTCTGAGTCCAAACAAAGCAGTGTCTGGCGAGAAAGATCAAGGCCGCAGAATCAATACGAACCGACCCCCCCCCCCAAACTCAAAAGTTTTCTTTGAGTACAGATTCTTTTTGTTATACCCCGTATTTTTTCCAGAGTATATACGTGAGGGCGTACGTATACAAGTTTAGGCCTTAAGTTTGGCTAGGAACGAAATATTTGTGCACAACTACCAAAAAGAATCGTTTTCCGACGAAACGTCTTCCAAAGCTTGCGTAGGGAAAATTACGGCTATGTCATTTATTATTTTTGCGGATTTTTCCGAGAGATGAAATATTTTGGACCAACGGGAGGGTGACATGTGTCACCCTCATATTGGACGTTGTTGTGGGCGTCAAATGGGACGATTTGGAGTCTTGGGTTAGGTAGGATATTTGTGATAGTTGGTGTGGTAGATGGATAAGGTACACATGGGTAAATCCTCACCCTACACTTGCCTACCACTTGGCTTGATCTTGGCCCTTGGTTGTCCTATAAATACCCCCCCTTAGTTGAAGACTTCTTCATCCAAAAAAAATTTCTAAGTCTTGAAAGCCCTCTCCCCCTTAGAGTAGTGTTTTCGTCCAAGCCTACCCCTCCCCCTTTATGAGGCCCCTTTGCCGAGAGCACCCCTCCCCCTTGGCCGAAAGTATCCCCCCCCCTTGCCTAGTTGTTCTCGTAGAATACACCCCCCCCCCCTTTGGTAGAAAAGTATTCTCCAAGTATAGTTACTATTCCAAAATACCTTGGCCCAAATACCTTGTAGTATTCCAAGGTTACACTTATACTAAAAGCCCAGAAATACTACTATACTTCCCTTCAGTCACAAAACGAAACCCTAAGGAAAATCTTCACAGTTGGTTGAAGTATTAAGAAGAAGTTGCGTAGAACTTCTAAGGGTTGTTTGGAGCGGGTTGGAGCACCCGGAGTAGGAGCTAAACGTTGCTCAGGATCGACATAACTTGGATAATTTTGGGCTTATCGAGGTAAATACTCTTGTCCTTATATTGTAATTGGAAATTACATACTGTAGTAGTATAGAAATGAATATAAGATTCATAGAAGAGAATTGAACTGTAATAGAAGGATATTACAGAAAAGACTTGAACTGAAATCACATCAGAAGAATATTAAAGAAGAAGTTTGAACTGTACTTACATAGGACTGTATTTACAGTAGACTTGTGTAGTTTAACGGGTAGGGAAGTGCTGCCCGATTTTCCGTAGAATAGAGAAGCCTCTGCTTAGAATGTTCTACAGAGTAGTCTAGTTATTGATAGACTTATATAACCGTTATAGGTTGAAAGTTCTGCAAGTAGCATGTTCTACTTGAAAGGTGGACAAGGCTAGCCGGGTTATAGCCGTGGAGCGTTTTGCTAATAGTCGATAATCGTCGCGAGGTATGTGATTCTTCCTATCCTCTTGAGCATGATATTTTAAAAGAATATATATATAGTACGGTAGACGTACGTGTGTTAACTGAATGTAGTTTTACGGCAATGTCTTTTGACTTAAGCCTGAATAATAAGAATCTTGAAGTATTTCAAAAGAATTAAGAAACCTTTTTGAAAGAAGAGTAATACTTGGTTTTAAAAGCTTAAGAGTTATACTAGCTTTATGGGAAGTTAGGTATAACGGCTTAAGAGAGATAAAAAGAATGGTTTATTGATTTTAGAAGTTAAGAGACTTGATCTTAAAAGATAAGAGACTTGACTTAATTTTTAATATGAATTTTGTTAAAAAGTGTGAAACCTCATTCGTGAGTAATGAGTACTTGGTTTTTAAAGGGAATAATGTTTTACTGATTTCGGAAATCAGAATAAGTATCGAACAAACCATCATAGCAAAGCTAATAAAGGGAAATGTATTGACTAATCAAGTATTATTAAAACCAAGAAACCTCCATCCGCATGAAGCTAAGATGAGACAAAATGATATTACATTTCCTAGATCATGGCTGCTTTAATCAGATTATTATAAACAAGAATAACCTACTCACACATAAGGCATATGTTTCTCAAATTGTTTTAAAGGAGAATTATATCATTAAGTGATTAAAACTATGAACTACGAAACCTTTAGAAAATGAGAAACTTGAGCATTTGAAATTAGGCAAACTTGAACGTTTGGAAAATAATGTTGTTACTTGATTTTACAAAGGGAAGTGTTTTGGTTTACTTAAAAAGATAGTCACTCTATTTTTTATATACGGGTATTGTGTGACTTTTTGTGAAAGAAGCGGATCTTTTAAAGAGTTAATGTATGAAGTACTTTGGGGACAAAAACCCGAACTTGTTAACATAAAGTAGAAAGTACCTTGTGTGAATAACTTGATTGTGTTGGTTTGTGATAGCCTTGTAATACTTTCTTGTTGATTTGATAAGTAAACATGTTAGGATGCTACGGGTGTTAGTATCTTGTGATGTTTGTGTAAAAGGGTTTCCCTTGTTGTGCTTATGTTGCTAAACGGTAAGCCCGTTGTACTGTTACTATATCACCTGCCCCCTTGACTTGTTATACCGAGGGCTTGCCACCCTTGATGCGGGTCTATACGGCCTATGCAGCAATGCGACTACGCGAGTCGCGGAGTTCCGAGATTGATCATTTTGGGTGTTTTATCCCGATGCAGGGGATGCCCTATGCGGTCTGTGTGACTATGCGGTCTATGAGACTATGCGGATCGCGGAGTCCGGGAGAATACAGGGGTTAGCTACCCGACGCGAGGAATACCTCACGCGGTGTGACCTATGCGATCGCGGAAGTCCAGGATTAGGCACGCATAATGATACTATGGGCGATTGCCTTGCTTCGATCATTCGCGGCCTAGAAAAGACCAGTTACATTATATCTATTTTGCTCTTGTTTATGTTGTGGCACTATGTGCAGTTGAACTGGTTGTATTTGCAAATGGTTTTAAATACTTTGATTTTACTTCGCATTTTCGCCACATACTTGTACATGTTGTATCGACCTCCTTCGGGCCGCGTTAAATGTCGCAGGTAGGTACACCGCTTGTTGATCCTCGCCATGTGGTCACAGCTCGTTTGGGAAGCTCCGCTTTCCGAGGCTTATCAGTGGTATAGTCCCCTGTCGTTGTAGGTACTTACATTCAGGGGTATGGCGGGGCCCTGTCCCGCCATTGTTGTCATATCATTCTTAGAGGTCTGTAGCACTGTTGTGGGAAGAGTTGTAAATAGGGATGTAACTGTTCTAGTTGTTATATATATATGCCGAAAGGCAAGTTTTCTAAGATGAACTGTTTTATATTTCATATTATGTCATGTCTTGTTTTATATTCCGCTGATTACTCTGATGTATGTCTACTTGGGTGCCCGGGTAAGGCACGATCACGCCCGTTCGGTCGTGACAAAAGTGGTATCAGAGCAGTTAATCCTCGGAAAGTGTCTACAGACCGTATCTAGTAGAGTTTTGATTATCGGTGTGTTGTGCACCACACCAATAATCAGGAGGCTATAGGATATTTAGGATTTGTTTCCATTCTTCTCACTCTGAGATCGTGCCTTAGAGCTGTGTTATAAGTTGGACCCCTCTAACGTATTTCTTTCCCTTACTGTATGCCTCCGCGTAAGGCAACCCGGGCCCAGAAGGGCAAGGCAGCCGTTGGAGCGGCGAGTAGAGTTCAGAGGGTTACGAGGGCACAGGCCCAATCATCACCTGGGGTGGTGCTTCATTCGGGGAGTTCTGCGACGTCACCAAATTTGCAGAGTTTAGCACGGCGGCAGCCTCATCACGACCATGAGACTTGAACCTTCAGTTCCACGACCAGAAAGAATAGATTGCAAAGAGGCAACCCTGTTACTAGCTAGGGAGTTAGCAACCAGAGAGTGTTTTAGGTATCGATTTATCACGGATCTTGATGACTATTTAAGAGAGGGTTGTGCAAGAGTAGCTCTTCAGTCATGCTTGAGCATGGCCTGTGTACGGGCTTATGCGCAGCAGGCCGAGAAACGTAAGGATCGACGGGTTAACCAAGATCAGCAGAAGAGGGCCAGGACAGCAAGGTCCTTTGGTAACTTTCGAGGCGAATTACCTCACCAGCAGACTAGATATGTGCCTCCGCCAGTGCAGAGTGGTCCTCCACAAGCTTCAGGACGTTCAAGGTATGCCGGAGTCGGTCAGAGCTCGTGGCTTCCGCTCACGCTATACGTGAGTTCTAGCCACCGGTTTTTTCCCTCGGTGTTCACGATGACAAAGCGTCATCCCGGGGAATATCATCTTTTGTTGATGCTTGTTTTACCTGCGGCCGTCAGGGCCATGTGTCGAAAGGATGTCCTAGTAGGAGGGATGCAAGTAGGAGGACTAAACCTACCAGATCAGTTGCGGATTCAGTAGTTCGGAGAGGAAGGGGTGTTAGCCAGAGGAGGCCACCCCCACCTCGGTGTGGCCGTTGTGGTAAGTGTCATTGTGGGGAGTGTCGTACTTCTTCGACAGCTTGTTATGCTTGCGCCCAGCAGGGCAGGATTGATTGGAATGACAGAGGGTAGTGAAGCAGTAGATACATGTGTATCCTTAACCCTCTAGAGATTGTATGTGTGATAAGATAAGTATATCTTAAGTGTTACGTTCAGTTAACATTGTGTAAATTGTGATTAGAAATCATGGTTAGTTAGCCGGGTAAGATTTGGGGGATAGAGAAAGTGTGAGCCTTAGAGTTTTATGCGTAGAGACCTTAGAGGTAAGGCCATCTCGAGTAAAAGATGTATTTTTATGTTTGACCCTTATCGGAGTGCATAGTACACGTGAGATATGTTTGTGTGATAAAACCCTGAGTGGTATGAAATGAAAGAGGGTAGTTGAACTAAGAAGACCACTAGGTTTTCGTGACTTGATTAGTGAGATTGTTCCGGATCGGGGAGCAAGTGTTTGACGCGATAGTGGGTCGGGTTGCGGACCGATTGCGGGTCAACCCGCAGCCTGTATGGTGGTGGGGTCAGTTTGGGGTGGTCCCGCTTTGTGTTAGGGTCACGAGGGTGTTAGGCCCAAGTTTAGTTAACTATCGTACGAATTCGTGGATGCGTTCGACCAGTAGTCGGGCCGATGAGGTCAGTCCCTCTTGTCTTTCAGTCAAGATCGTTTACTCGGTAGAGGGTTATGCGTGATGTTATGTCAGAAAGGTTGTAAGGCTGCACGGGGTGTCTACTTTCACCCTATGACAGGCAGTGGAGCCCAGGTTACGGCTATTTCTTTTTTTCTGGAAGTTTTACCAGGCAGGGTTAGAATCTCAGGTGAGTCTCGGACGCATTCGCCCCGGGCGGTGTTTGGATTTCGTGGGTATGTAAGGATTATTCGCCTCTTGGTTGAGTGTGTATTATAATAGCTACCATATCAGTATTCGGATATCGCCTTATGACGCCTTGTAGGGGCGGAAGTATAGGTTGTCGGTCGATCGGTTCGATGTTGGCAAGGTTCAGATAGTTGGTTCATAATTGTTTCAGCAGGATGTGGATAGGGTGAAGCTTATCCAGAAGAGGTTATTGGCAGCTCAGAGTCAACAGAAGTCGTGCGGATAATCGGCGACGATGCTTGGAGTTCGTGTTGACGTGGTCTTGAAGGTACCACCCCGGAAAGGGTGTGACGAGTTTTGGAAAACAGAGGGAACTTAGCCCGAGTTACTTTGGGCCTTTTTCAGATCATGTGAAGAATAGGCCAGGTTGCCTATATGTTAGCTTTGCCGTCCGACGTAGGAGGCAGTATGTCCGGTCTTTCATGTTGTTATGTTCGGAAAAAGTATCGGAGATCCATCCAGAGTGTTCCCAGTTAATGATGATCAAGTTGGAGGTAGTAACCCAGAGATTTTGGAAACAGAAGCAGTAACAGAAATGTGATAAATTATGAGAAAGAGTTCGAGTGTACGAGAAGGGTACGACGAGTAAGGGAAGAAGCGAGCATGTGTTAAGAACATAGATGTGATCATTTCTTTTGTAAAGTGAAGGTGCGAAGGGAGTATCTTTTAGCCCTTGGGTGGGAGTTTTTGTGATATTAGAAGTGATTCCTCGTGGACTTGAATTAAGTATTTGCGCGTGTGTTATTTTATGGCCAGGTGTGGCATGATTGTTTTTCGGAAGCATAGTAGTGAAGACTATACTGGCGCATGTATGATGTGAGACTTAGAAGGAACATTCGGGACAAATGTTTCTAAGGAGGGGAGAATGTTATACCCCGTATTTTTTCCAAAGTATATACGTGAGGGCGTACGTATAAAAGTTTAGGCCTTAAGTTTGGCTAGGAACGAAATATTTGTGCACAACTACCAAAAAGAATCGTTTTCCGACGAAACGTCTTCCAAAGCTTGCGTAGGGAAAATTACGGCTATGTCATTTATTATTTTTGCGGATTTTTCCGAGAGATGAAATATTTTGGACCAACGGGAGGGTGACATGTGTCACCCTCATATTGGACGTTGTTGTGGGCGTCAAATGGGACGATTTGGAGTCTTGGGTTAGGTAGGATATTTGTGATAGTTGGTGTGGTAGATGGATAAGGTACACATGGGTAAATCCTCACCCTACACTTGCCTACCACTTGGCTTGATCTTGGCCCTTGGTTGTCCTATAAATACCCCCCCTTAGTTGAAGACTTCTTCATCCAAAAAAATTTTCTAAGTCTTGAAAGCTCTCTCCCCCTTAGAGTAGTGTTTTCGTCCAAGCCTACCCCTCCCCCTTTGTGAGGCCCCTTGGCCGAGAGCACCCCTCCCCCTTGGCCGAAAGTATCCCCCCCTTGCCTAGTTGTTCTCGTAGAATACACCCCCCCCCCTTTGGTAGAAAAGTATTCTCCAAGTATAGTTACTATTCCAAAATACCTTGGCCCAAATACCTTGTAGTATTCCAAGGTTACACTTATACTAAAAGCCCAGAAATACTACTATACTTCCCTTCAGTCACAAAACGAAACCCTAAGGAAAATCTTCACAGTTGGTTGAAGTATTAAGAAGAAGTTGCGTAGAACTTCTAAGGGTTGTTTGGAGCGGGTCAAGCACCGGAGTAGGAGCTAAACGTTGCTCAGGATCGACATAACTTGGATAATTTTGGGCTTATCGAGGTAAATACTCTTGTCCTTATATTGTAATTGGAAATTACATACTGTAGTAGTATAGAAATGAATATAAGATTCATAGAAGAGAATTGAACTGTAATAGAAGGATATTACAGAAAAGACTTGAACTGAAATCACAAGAAGAAGATTAAAGAAGTTTTGAACTGATTTACATGGGACCGTATTTACAGACTTGTGTAGTTTAACGTAGGAAGTGCTGCCCGATTTTCCGTAGAATAGAGAAGCCTCTGCTTAGAATGTTCTACAGAGTAGTCTAGTTATTGATAAACTTATATAACCGTTATAGGTTGAAAGTTCTGCAAGTAGCATGTTCTACTTGAAAGGTGGACAAGGCTAGCCGGGTTATAGCCGTGGAGCGTTTTGCTAATAGTCGATAATCGTCTCGAGGTATGTGATTCTTCCTATCCTCTTGAGCATGATATTTTAAAAGAATATATATATAGTACGGTAGACGTACGTGTGTTAACTGAACGTAGTTTTACGGCAATGTCTTTTGACTTAAGCCTGAATAATAAGAATCTTGAAGTATTTCAAAAGAATTAAGAAACCTTTTTGAAAGAAGAGTAATACTTGGTTTTAAAAGCTTAAGAGTTATACTAGTTTTATGGGAAGTTAGGTATAACGGCTTAAGAGAGATAAAAAGAATGGTTTATTGATTTTAGAAGTTAAGAGATTTGATCTTAAAAGATAAGAGACTTGACTTAATTTTTAATATGAATTTTGTTAAAAAGTGTGAAACCTCATTCGTGAGTAATGAGTACTTGGTTTTTAAAGGGAATAATGTTTCTTGATTTCGAAATCGTAATAAGTATCGAACAAACCATCGCATAGCTAATAAAGGGAAATGTATTGACTAATCAAGTATTATTAAAACCAAGAGAAACCTCCATCCGCATGTAAGCTAAGATGAGACAAAATGATATTACATTTCCTAGATCATGGCTGCTTTAATCAGATTATTATAAACAAGAATAACCTACTCACACATAAGGCATATGTTTCTCAAATTGTTTTAAAGGAGAATTATATCATTAAGTGATTAAAACTGTGAACTACGAAACCTTTTGAAAATGAGAAACTTGAGCATTTGAAATTAGGCAAACTTGAACGTTTGGAAAATAATGTTGTTACTTGATTTTACAAAGGGAAGTGTTTTGGTTTACTTAAAAAGATAGTCACTCTATTTTTATATACGTATTGTGTGACTTTTGTGAAAGAAGCGGATCTTTTAAAGAGTTAATATATGAAGTACTTTGGGGATAAAACCCCGAACTTGTTAACATAAAGTAGAAAGTACCTTGTGTGAATAACTTGATTGTGTTGGTTTGTGATAGCCTTGTAATACTTTCTTGTTGATTTGATAAGTAAACATGTTAGGATGCTACGTGTTAGTATCTTGTGATGTTTGTGTAAAGGGTTTCCTTGTTGTGCTTATGTTGTTAAACGGTAAGCCCGTTGTAATCATATTATATCACCTACCCTCGACTTGTTATACCGAGGGCTTGCCACCCTTGACGCGGTCTATACGCCTATGCAGTCTGGCGACTATGCGAGTCGCGGAGTTCGAGGATTGATCATTTCGTGTTTTATCCCGACGCGGATGCCCTATGCGTCCGTGTGACTACGCGGTCTATGAGACTATGCGGATGCGGAGTCCAGTGAGGTACCGGGGTTAGCTACCCCGACGCGAGAATACCTCACGCGGTCTCAGTGTGACCATGCGGATCGCGGAAGTCCAGATTAGGCACGATAATGATACTATGGGCGATCGCCTTGCTTCGATCATTCGCGCCTAGAAAAGACCGATTACATTATATCTATTTTGCTCTTGTTTATGTTGTGGCACTATGCGATTGAACTGGTTGTATTTGCAAATGGTTTTAAATACTTTGATTTTACTTCGCATTTTCGCCACATACTGTTGGCCAGATCGACTCTTCGCGGCCGCGTTCATGCCGCAGTAGGTACACCGATTGTTGATCCTCGCCATGTGGTCACAATTCAATTGGGAAGCTCCGTTTCTCCGAGGCTTATCAGTGGTGTAGTCCGCCGTTGTAGGTACTTACATTCGTGGTATGGCGGCCCCGCCCGCCATTGTTGTCATATCATTCTTAGAGGTCTGTAGCACTGTTGTGGGCAGAGTTGTAAATATGGATGTAACTGTTCTAGTTGTTATATATATATGCCGAAAGACAAGTTTTCTAAGATGAACTGTTTCATATTTCATATTATGTCATGTCTTGTTTTATATTCCGCTGATTACTCTGATGTATGTCTACTTGGGTGCCCGGGTAAGGCACCAGTCACGGGCCCGGGTTCGGGTCGTGACACTTTTTCATTAGTAGAAGTGTAAAATGAAATAATAAGGCAGAGACAGGAGAAACAACAACGATACAACTTGGCAGTGATAAAGAAAGAGAAACAGCAGCAAAGTCTGGGCGAAACGACAACCGCATTCACAGCATCCAGCAAGTCTGTGACAGGAGAAACAACAACGATACTACTTGGCAGTGATAAAGAAAGAGAAACAGCAGCAAAGTCTGGGCGAAACGACAACCACATTCACAAAGATCCAAAGAAGTCCGCAAGAACTACATCAAGAATCGGCAATCGTAAGATTCAAAGAAGCATTCGCAGATCCAAAGAAGTCCGCGCAGACTACATCAGCAATCAACAATCGTAGCATTCAGCAAGCATTTGCAGAATCTAGCAAGTCCGTGCAGAGACCACATCGCCAGCCAAGAATAGCGGCGTTCAAAGAAGCATTCACAACATCCAAAGAACCGCGCAGAGACTACATCAAGATCAACGATTCAACAAGCATTCACAAAGATCCAACAAGTCCGCAAAGACTACGCCAAGAATCGCAAAGATTCAAAGAAGCATTCGCAACATCCATCAAGTCCGTGCAGAGACTACGTCAGCATCAACCGCATTCAACAAGCATTCACAACATCCAGCAAGTCCGCAGACTACATCAACGATGCAACATTCGCAAGCATTCGCAAAGATCCAAAGAAGTCCGCGTGGACTACATCAACAATCGCGATCATTCAAAGAAGCATTCGCAGATCCAAAGAAGTCCGCGGAGACTACATCAAGAATCGCAAGATTCAGCAGCATTCGCAGATCCAAAGAAGTCCGCACAGAGATCGTGACAAGACTCGCAACATTGAGTAAATATTCACGACATTCAACACGTCCGTGCAAGGACGAAATCTCAGCATTTGCAGCATCACATCAACACAACCGCCATCACGTTTTACAGGATAACATTTCTACTCATACAATTACATTGCTTATAAATTCATGCGTTATCAGTTATGCTTTAACAGTTATGCACTAACCTTTTGCTTAAGTCTTAGCATGTATGAGTAGGAGCACAACATGAAATTTCTCTTACAGCGAATCGAGACAATTTGTTGGGGGGCTAACCTTCCTAACAAATGGCAGAAGCGGCCTCGACTGTCGGTCCACTCATTCCACGTCACCAATAAACCCAGCGTCTTCATAAGTCAATACCGGTACATCCCAAAGATCAAACCAATTTATTTTAACATCACGTCGACCCAGTGTCGTCATGACTCGACACTGGGACAAATTTTGAGTCAGCTTCAGCCCGCCTTGGTGTGTAACCATGGTAGCCCAGTGTCGTCATAACTTGATACTGGAATAATTTTTGAATTCGCGTCAGCCTTGTCGCAACTGCCCAACGTTTTTAATTCTGAGGATCGAGACAAAATTGACTATAAGTCAACGTCTTTGTCTGAAGACTCTTCCATCATCTCCATACAAAGAGGGACAAGTTGTTGACATCCAATTTTGACTCTCTCGTCCAGTCATTAACTATAAATTACACTAATTTTTCAAAATAATGTTAGCAATTTTATAATAATAAAATGCAACAATAAAACATTAATACATGCATAAATAAGCGATTTAATAATGACATCGCATTTTACGTAGAGTATTAAACACTTTTAGTCTCACGTCCGCATTTCGCATAAATATTATTCATAATTTAAGCCCTAATAATTTTAATAATAATAAATACGTAAATAAGTAAATAATTTAATAATGGCGTCGCATCAAGCATTCCTTAAAATTATATCCACATTTATTAATACCCAAAGCAATTTCATAATTATCATAAGCAATTGAAACCCCCTCATTAATTTAATCTTAGTTTAACATCGCAAAGTATGCATAATAAATAAGATTTTAATAATGACATCGCAGTATAAACATTAAGCACTAATTAAATAGCACGCCCGCATTTGTTATTGTAATAATTTAAACCCAAGCTAAAACTAATAAAACACCTAAAGTCATATTAAAATAATTAAAACTAACCTAAACCCCACTTATTTACCACTAATTAAATCTAATACTAAAATAAATACACTTAAAACTCTACCTAAATTTAATTCCCAAACACACATGAGCCCACCCCCTTTATTTACTCCAACCCGCGGCCCAATAAACCGAAAAGCCCACAGCCCTTTGTCTTCATCAACAACCCTTAAACGCCAAAATAGAACCCTAAAACGCATCAGCCTTCATTTCACTTCAAAACACCCCTACAATATCTCATCTCACCATAATCAAACTATAACCAAAATATAAAAATCTCATACCAAGCTCACATAAATCGGACAAAATATATCCCTATCACAGTCACAAATCGTCTATTATTGGTAACAAAATAACCTCCAAAATCAGCCCCTAAAAGATATAATCAAATGCTTACCAAAATCGAAGCCTAAAATCTTACCATAATCAAATAGTCCACAAATCGCAACAGATCAATACCAAAATCACCTCTTTTATGGTAAAAATAATTCGAAATCAGCAAGCCAAATCACAAGAAAATCAGTCGAAATTTGCCTCTAAACTTACCAAACTTGGAACCCAAAATCATAGCTATAAATACATAATTTTTATACATACAAAGGCATTCAGAAAATTTGGCAAAAAAGCATCACAAAAACGGGAGGAAAACAGAGAGGAGTCCAGCATCCAAAAATTGGTAAAAGCATCGAAAATCAGTAGGGAAGAACCAAACCAGCCTAAGAGTCAAATATTTGATGTTAGAAGTCATTCAACCCTTTATCGCCTTAATCGCATCACAATACAATCTGAGTGGATCGCCGACTTGATACACTGCCCTCGGTTCACTGCCCGGAGAAGGTAAACCCAATTCTATCTTTAGTTTCTTGTTTAGTTTATTTAATATGATATGTTGGTGTGCTTGTTAAACGTTTTTTTTTCAGTTTAAATCAATTATTGTTTGAGCTTGTTAAATTGTTTATTGATAGTGGTTTGTTAGTCTAAGTTTTATTTAAGCACTAGGTTCACTGTTAAATCTATATATGGAAAATTTGTTTGTGGTTTATGGTTTAGTTAAGTATTGATGATTGTTGGGATTTATTGGATTGAGTATTTACAGGTCGAGGTCCCTGATGGCACTATCTATGATAATATAAACCTTATTAGTTTTAATTAGCGAATGTGCATATTCATCACATAATATTTAACAGGTTAAAAATTAAATTATACACTATCTAAATCTTGGCTTAACGTGTGGGGTTATGTTAAGGTCACTGTTGGTGGTTTATTATAAGAGTCTGTGAATTTGGAAGGTTTATTATGATGGCCTTCCCTGTCTTGAACTCTGCTAGTACGCATTTTATGTCAATGAATCCTGTTTAGGCTTAATCACAGTTTTGTTAGTCCGACTCTAAGCAAAGTGATTTCATGTTTGACTTATGTGGTCTGATAAAGATCTAATCAAGAAAACATGCTCTCTTTAATAGGTACGTACAGCGCTTAAGTTTGCTTCATCGTGATACGTAAGTTTTATATTACCCTAATGGCCTGCCTGGATAGTTGTTGTCTTGTTGAACCAATGCATCTTTATCCTGCTATTTTTAACCGTCTCTATCACCCCTGTTGGCCAGTATGATTTCCTGCAGTGACTTTGAGAAATTGGGTGCGCACGAAATATAAATGAGAATAGGATTTTCCTGATTGTCTGTATATATTGAGCTTGCTTCTATAAGTTATTAATTTAGGTTTGTTCTCCTTACTGACATGAAGTATATTATTTGACTTAGTATCTCCGCCTTCCGACATGGTTCATGATCTGATTTGGTCATCATCTGTTTAAATTTAGGTAAATTTTTACTTGCATTATGTAGAGCATATACTAATCCTTTCTTTCTTTTATTTACATGAAATGCATCAGAGCAAAATGAAGAGTCTCACGGCGAAACCCATCACGAGCTACAACACACAAGGACCTATATATATGTGCATCTTCATCTACGCCTCGGAAATTCTAAGCCACCGGCGAATGACATCGCCGTTCCTCGAGTCATCCTTGTTAATTCCTATCCCGCCTTCATTTATTTGTTGTAATTATTTGCCTAACGCTACATTAATTATTAGAACACTTAGAATAATTAAATCTTGAATCAATAGATTAGCAAGCAGTTGGATACTAGAAATTTGCTTCCCTTTTAAGTTAATTATCCTAGGCTTATCATGCACACCTAAACTTCTGCCTAACAATTCAATTTGCATATCTACTTAGGAAATTTAGACATAGATTCATCTCAATTGCAAAATTAAATATTTTATGCATCATGTCATACTTGTGTTAATCAAGATTAAGTTAGCAAGTAAATACATGCATTTAGTCAATAAATCAACTCTGCATCATTTTCTCATAAATAACATAAATGCCTACTTTTAAATTTTACGTGTATTTTTATAGCGCAAGTCTTATAAATTTTTATCCAAACACATCTTTATAAAATAACTTGCATCATCTTACTTTTTAAATATTTTTAAAGCATGCATTTTCTCTAGCATAATAATCAACCTAGGTTTGGCAGGACAACCGCAAGTTAGCGGATCTTAGAGGGTACCTAATCCTTTCCCTCTAGATTAATAAAGAACTCTTACCCAAAATCTCACACTATTTTGCAGACCATTAAATGAAGTTGGTGTTGACTTTAACCTAGTTGACATTTAGGTGTCATAATTCACCCAAACTAATTAGGTGGCGACTCCGCGAACCCTTTAGCATTACCTTTAGCAGCCTTTTAACATTTAGCATTTTTTAGCATTTTAGTACCCCTTTTAGCGCCTTTAACATTTTAGCACCTTTTAGCATTTATTTTATTTTTCTAACATTTATTAAGCAGGAGTTAGAAAATGTCGCGGTCGAAAAAGGGCGTGACAATCACCAGAACCATGAACACCATTGACAGTGCGCTGAAGTATATTAGGAAGGAGGGACGCGGCACGGGTTGGCAGGCTAAGGCTAAAAGAACAGCGCTTGCTTCCACCGTCTACCAGATCTGGATGGAACACAACAAAGTGATTTTCGAAGGGGCCAGACTGGATAAGAAGGCCATCGTCTTCAAAATCAAAACTGTTGTCTATTCTATTTTATTTTCTTTATTTCCGCCTTTTACTTCTTGTTTTGAACATTTGGCACTCGACAATAATTCACACTAGCAGCATAACGCTAGGCGCTCTTCCCTTATCATGGGTTTACCATAATAAGGGTTTACGGAGGCTGCGACTGCAACCTTATGTCGCTTTCTTTGACATAAGGGATTGACGAGGGTCGACCTGTTTAGGCCCTCTTGACCTACTGAATTGTGGGATACGCTTGAGTGTTGGTTATGACGCAAAAAAATCACATGACTACCCGACTTGTGGGATGTGCATTTTGATTCTTAGCATCATTTCGCCTACATGGGTCCTCGCGACTTCCGCCATGGGTTCACGAGTAATATGCTTGACTTTAATGAATATTGTGACTACCCGACTTGTGGAATATGCACGATATTCCTACCGTCATCCATATCTTTTTTCAGTGGGTTCGCCTTCGGTTGGTGCTGGTTACTTTATATACTTTTTACCGTTCCACCCAAAAAAAAAAGACTGTGTTTGGTGCTGAAATGCGTTGGTTTCAGAGCTGTGACACGTTAAAAAGGGAAAGATTCACGCGATTTTGGAACCCAATAGATCCTATGGATAAAAACAACACTTGTAGCATATTTCATTTTTGGAAACAATTTCAGCTCAGTAGGCTAACGAGAACATAATTTAAATAGTAACCTTAAAATAGGTTATTTGTGCAAATGTTCTATTAACGCACTTTGTACTAAAAGTAAAGAAATTTCAATCAGTTCACCATTAGAGGTGGATCCAAAAAAATTACGTTTAGGGGTTCTAGATCACAACTCTTTTTGCTTACTATGTTCTTCATAAACTATATACACATATTAAGTAAATTTCTTACATGAATATAAAGTTTCAATAAAAGTTATTGGGTCTATTTTTCCTACTCCCTCTGACCAATTTATGTGTTTTTTTAAATATATCACAAATATTTAAGTCCGTTTTAAACAATAAATTCAAGTTTTTTTTTTTATATGTCGAGTCAAATACCGTAAACGAAGTGAATATTTTTGTTAAGAAACGTGACTCTTTACACTCTTGGGGATTACGGTATCCACTTTTTCTCCACAATGAATGGGTATACACACATATATATATTTTTTAATTCATCACCGGCCGCCGCTGGCTTTACTTTAAAGTTTAATCACAATCTACCTTCCACGCAGTGTGACTTTAATTTGGAGCGTCCTTATATGTCAGCTTTAGTAAACGAGAAAAACATTGCCCCCTGCTTCTTATTTTATTTTCCCTTTTTCTTTTTACTATTTAGTTTCTCATTCTCTTTTCTTTCAGGAAAGAAATGTCGTAAATGTTTTACTATTTATTTCATATTTAGACGTTGAAGCTTTTACCGTGGCTTGTTGACGACCACAAGAATTTACGAGCATTGAATAAGCTAATTGTATGATCTACCGTCAGATCTAGATTTATATCGATGTTATAATTCTCCTGCTTCTATTCTATCTATCGATCTTAATTCATATATTTTATTTAGGTACAAATGTTGAGGCAAATGTGACTGGTGCGGCTCAAAGTATGACGAATGATAGTTAATGTAAGTTGTGGCTAACCTTCTTTGATTCTTTACGATCATGTGGGGCCAATGAATGTTGTTATGCTATTCTGTAGACCTGTATGACATTGGTTAAATGTTTGGGCTGGTTGGCAGGTTTTGAATAGCTTTGTTTATAGGAAAAACTCTGCCGAAGTTTTCTAACTCCTAAACGCTAGAACGAATATTTCAACATTTGAGGACGAATGTTCTTAAAGGGGGAAGGGTGTTACACCCCGTACTTTCGCATCTGAATAAGAGTATAGTCAGCCAACATGAGTCGTCAGAACTTGAAATCATTTCCGAGGGTTCGTATAACATATAAGGATGTTAAGGAATGGTTTTGGAAGTTAATAAGTCCAAAGGAAATATAACTCGACAAATATGATGAAGTTTCGACAATATGTCACACATTTTGTGTCGAATATGTCATTCCGCCTCACGGATGTGGCCGCGAATCAGGGCCATTTTTCAGCCACCTTGCCACCATATGTAGTGGTATATGCTGCAGCATATAGCCATATGCCCAACATATGTGGCCGCATATGAGATGCGGTTGGGTTGACTATTTAAGGCCAAAAGTCGGCCAACTTCTCTCTTCATCTCATTTTCGACCCTTAAGCTCCCACAACCCTTTCAAACACTCTTCAAGTCCTTTCCTGCCATTAAAGAATAATCCTACAAGTATCCAAGGTAATTTTCTCCTCCAAAGATCAAAAACACCTTGGTAATCTCTCTAGCTAACTTGGTAAACTTGTGAATTCCTTTGAGTTGGAGTTGAAGGTTGTTATGACAAACTTTTTGACTGGTTGAGGTAAGGTTTCATCCCCTATTTATATGTCCTTTAGCTCTCTTAACTTAACTTAATGTATTGATGGAGGTAACTTGGAGGTTATATGAGTTTGATGATATGAACTTGAAAGAAACATCTCTAGTTGTATAAAACTATGGCAACTTGTTTGTTACACCCCGTAATTCCAGGACATGTTTAAGAGAATGTACGTAAGGAATCAGGACTTTAAATTTGAACGAAAGAAAGAGTTGTGATTTCTAAGGAAAAATCTTTCGAACCTCGGAAAGGAAAAATGTTTGTTAGTAAGAATTGGGTTCCCAGAATTGTTATTTGAGATTGTGGAAATTTATTTACGGATTAGGTCACGTGGGGCCCACTCGGGGAATTTGACGTTTTTGTGGGCCCACAAGGTTTTCGATATTTTGACCAATTATGGAAATTTCGGGAATTGAAATATTTTAACCAATGGGAGGGCGACACGTGTCACACTCCACGTGGGCTTGTTGGATGAAAAGAAATGGACCAAGTCAACTAGTCAAGTGGGAGCTTGAGATAATTGACTTCATCCTAGCCTTCCATTTGGATTAATCCTAGCCCTTGGTCTCCTTATATATTACTACTAATAGTGCAAGACTAGATCATTTCAACACTTAGAAAAAAAAAATGGGCAATCTTGGGTGCCCTTAAGGAGCTCTCGGCCAAGTGAGGAAAAGAAGAGATTTTTTTTGCAATCTTGCTTCATAAATCCCAATATTCAAACCCAAGATCCCTAAAGGTATTCTAAGGATATCCCAACACAAAAATCCCGGAAAAACTACGTTTTTACGTTAGTCGCAAGATGAAAACCTAAGGTGTTCTTCAACTTTGAAGTTGGAAATTGAAGAGAAGTTGTTTATGAACTTCTAAGGGTTGCTTGGAGTGGATTGAAACGTCAAGAAGAGGAGCTAAAGTTTCTAAGGATCAACTTTAGGTTTTGGATTGTATTCGGGCTTAAAAGAGGTAATAATCTCCGTCTTGCTATTCTAATTCAAGATTTCATGTTGTAGTAGTTGATAGATGAGCATGTGATATTTATAATGAAGATTGATAAATGTTATGGAATTTGGAAGCTTAAATCCGAGATTGGAATGTTAGCCATTAAAATTGGAAATCAATTTGGTCGATAGTTATAATCGTCGCATGTTGTATAAGAAAGGGATTATAGTTGTTATAATTGATTGCGACTATATAACATGTTAGAATAACAACTTAGATTGAAAAGGAATGGAAAAGAATAGATGTGGTGTTATCCTTGTGATTGCCGAAAATGGCTCAAGTTATTGGACAGTCTTACTTTAATTGTGGGGCAAAATTTTATACGTCACGTTAGACGTATAATCCCCTTTGAATTGTTGGTTTGTTGCGCCTTAAATGTGGCATGGTTGTTGATTTCGGGCCTTGAAAAAGGTGGAAAAGTACGTAGAAACAAAGAAAGTGCTGCCCAAATTTCTGTAGAATAAGAGACCTAGCACTTAGTATTATTCCACGTTGATAAGCTAGGAGTTGATAGACATGTTATGGTTATTATAGGTTGAAGTACTACGTATAGCGTATTCTACTTGAAGGGTGGAATAGATATCAAGGTTGAAGTATTTTGGAGCATTTTGCTACTTGTCGATAGTCGTCGCGAGGTATGCGAACCTCTTCATTTTTTTGGCATGATTCTACGTATGAAATATACATGCGGTGTTATTTCATGATTCCTTCTACTCTTAGAAGTTAAGAGGTACTTATGTTGATTTACTCTATGTAAAAGGTTTGTCTAAGTTATCCTAAGTTCTTACCAAGTCTTATGGAGGATGTTGGTAAGAGTCGTTAGGAAGTATGTGGAGTCGAGGTGACCTTGCTAATTTACTGCACTAATGAGAATATGTATCGAACAAGTCATTGCAGCGTTAATAAAAATGTATCGACAATCAATTATATTAAAATAAGTAGAATTCTCCATCTGCATAGAAACTAAGATAAGACAAAATTGTATTACATTTTCTAGATCATGACTCCTTTAATAAGATCGTTATAAACGAGTATAACGTATTCACAGCTCATAAAAGTATATGTTACTTAATTTAAAAGAGTTTATGTTATGAAGTTTTAAGACTATGAACCTTGATTTTTTAAAGGGTTGAGACTTTATTTTCAAGTTATGGGACTTGATTCTTAAAGGTAGAAGTGATTTGATTTATTTGAAGTAAGTGAATTGATTTTAAAGAGTTTATGTTATGAAGTTTTAAGACTATGAACCTTGATTTCTTAAAGGGTTGAAACTTTATTTTCCAAGTTATGGGACTTGATTTTTAAAGGAAGGAATGACTTGATTTAAAAAGTACGGCTTCTTAAATTATTTCAAGAGTTAAGAAGAATGATTTCAAAAGAGTATGTAACTTGAGTTTTAAAAGTATACGTTTGTTGATTTAAGGAAAAGGAGTTGCATGATTCTTTTTAAGTATGTATGTACGTAGTACTTTTGGGTTTAGTTTCCCCAATGTGATAAGAAATAAAAGTGTCTTAAGTTCTCTAAAATGGAAGGTTGTTATAATAGCTTTATGGGAAGTTGTTATAACGACTTAAGAAGAAGTGAAAAGGCGGTTTAAAATGTTATGTTATGAGACACATTGAGCCTACAAATAGGACGGGTTATGTTATGAGACACACCGAGCCTACACATAGGCCGAGTTATGTTATGAGATTATAATAGCCGATTGTACTTATGTTACGTGATTATGTTAGCCGGTTGTGCTTGTGATATATTATTTATTGCGGGATCAATCCCCGGGACATTATACATTTCGTGGATTTGCTCTCCACGATGCGAGTATTGCGTATATACTCATCATGATCCACAAGATCCACGCGTGAAATAGTCTCACGCGGGTGAAATAGTCT
The DNA here is from genome assembly GCA_029844215.1 of Przewalskia tangutica. Classification (NCBI taxonomy): domain Eukaryota; kingdom Viridiplantae; phylum Streptophyta; class Magnoliopsida; order Solanales; family Solanaceae; genus Przewalskia; species Przewalskia tangutica. Next base: position 93,214,085 of record CM056724.1, on the reverse strand, counting down.
CACGCGGATAAATAGTCCCACGCGTTCAATTCCATGATTATTCCATGGTCGCTACTCCATGACGCGTATATCCATATATATACTCTTTGCGGGTCTACAAGATCCATGCGGGTGAAATAGTCCCATGCGGGTGAAAGTCTCATGCGGGTGAAATAGTCCCATGAGTTGATTTTCTATTTTATAAAATGTACAGTTTACTCTCATCATACCGAGTCCCTCACTAAAGGGCCGGGACACATTATAGGCATATAGACATGACAGTTGATTTTAGATTATATCATGGACTGCTGACAGTGATGTTGTATTCCACGAGCATGCTTCTGTGATATTATATGCTGAGGGCAGGTGTCCCTGATTTTGACATGACTTTCATATGTGAAAGTGGTACGGTGTTATAGTAGTACAGTGATACAAGGTACAGTTGGCTCTGATTGTTATATGACACGGTAGGGTCTGGTATTTGATTTTCATACTTGCCCCTGTCATTCTTTTGTACAGTTATGATCTTGTTTACTGTACTGTATTTTCGTTCCATACTTGGTACCTGTTGTACTGACCTCCTTCGGGGGGCTGCGTTCATGTCCGCAGGTCTAGATACTCAATTGTGGATTCGCGAGATTAGGATCCTGGTTCAACATTTTGAGATGACTCCATTGTTCCGGAGCCTGTCATTATATATTTAGGGGTACGGCGGGGCCTTGTCCCGTCATGGTTTACTGTCCAAATTATTAGAGGTCTGTATTCATATGTGGGTTGTACTGGCTAGTGTTGTAATTACATTGTTGACCAGTGTAGACCCTTTCGGGTGATTTTTATTATGGCAGCCTTGTCGGCTTTGCCTTTGTCTAAAAAAAATGAGTGTTATTTATCTTCTGCGGTTTATTATGTTGTATGAATAGAAGGGTGTCCAGGTAGGGCACCGGTCGCGGGCCTGGGGTTCGGGTCGTGACAAAAGTGGTATCAGAGCAGTTAGTCCTCTGAAAGTGTCTACAGACCGTGTCTAGTAGAGTCTTGGTTATCGGTGTGTTGTGCACCACATCTATAACTAGGAGGCTACAGGACATTTAGGATTGGTTTCCCTTCTTCTCACTCTGAGATCGTGCGATAGAGTTGTGTCGTTAGGGTAGTCTCTCCCTAACGTGTTATGTTGATTGCAGCTATGAGAAAGGCAGCAGTGACCCAGGAAGGATGATGTGGCTTGCGTATCCAGATTGGTAATAATTGTTGTATAGTTGGTATAATGACATACAGCTATACGGATTTATGTGTGAGGGTCGGATGCGTGTTGTCTAGAATGATTTTAGATTGCCAAGAATTGGTAAGGACTAAATAGATACCGGGAAGGTATGAAACAATTTAATAAATTCTCATCAAGGTTTTACGTGCTAATTTGAGATAATTAGGAGATGGTGAGCTATCTGAGAAGGTATTGAACCCTTAAGAAATCATGATTAAGGGACTTAATGAAAGACTATGTTAGTAAATTAAACTACGTGGTATGCTTAAGAGAATTGTACGGATGAGATCCGTATGGAGTAATTTTGGTTGATGTGATTGAGACAACACGATTGAGAGTTTATGAGAAGTTATTTACTCGTATACAAGGGGACTGATAAGGTAGGCTTAGAACATGGAAATTGTGAGCCTAAGAATTTTGATAACCGCAGAGACCTTAGATGTACAAGGCCTTCTCGGGTAGTAAGATTTATTTCGGACCAAGAATGAGAATTAAGTGTGACTATGAGCCTGTATGGCCGTTGTGAGTCAACCAGAGTCGGAATAGAATGGGGTCAGTTGGAGGTAGTCCCGCTATGTGATAGGGTCACGAGGGTGTAAGGCTCAAGTTCAGTTAATCGTTGTACGAGTTCGTGGATGTGTTCCTCCAGAACCGGGCCGTGAGGACCGAGAAGTGCCTTAACGAAAATTGAATCTAAGTATAATGACCAAGTTTTTGTGTAGTAACTCCAAGGAATTGAAAACAGAAGCAATGATTGATATTATGTACGTGTACTAGAATAAGTTTGGAAGTACGAGAAGAATACGATAAGTAAGAAAATGAGAGAAGGAGGGTTGAAAGAATTGAAGTGCTTATAGTTATGACTAAAGAAAAGTACGAAAAGATAATCATTTTAGGCCATGAATGGGAGTAAATAGTGATGGTGCACACTTTGAATTTGTTTCCTCGTTTGGCTTATGATGGATGGATATGCATGTGCGATGTATTAAGGTCATATGTGGCATAATTAAGTTTCATTAAGTGTAGTTTTATGAGAATATACCGAAAAATGTTAGATTGAGCTCCGAAGGAACATTCGAGGACGAATTTTTCTAAGGGGGGAAGAATGTTACACCCCGTAATTCCAGGACATGTTTAAGAGAATGTACGTAAGGAATCAGGACTTTAAATTTGAACGAAAGAAAGTTGTGATTTCTAAGGAAAAATCTTCCGAACCTCGGGAAGGAAAAATGTTTGTTAGTAAGAATTGGGTTCCCAGAATTGTTATTTGAGATTGTGGAAATTTATTTACGGATTTGGTCACGTGGGACCCACTCGAGGAATTTGACGTTTTTGTGGGGCCCACAAGGTTTTCAATATTTTGACCAATTATGAAACTTTCGGGAATTGAAATATTTTAGACCAATGGGAGGGCGACACGTGTCACCCTCCACATGGGCTTGTTGGATGAAAAGAAATAGACCAAGTCAACTAGTCAAGTGAGAGCTTGAGATAATTGACCTCATCCTAGCCTTCCATTTGGATTAATCCTAGCCCTTGGTCTCCTTATATATTACTACTACTAGTGCAAGACTAGATCATTTCAACACTTAGAAAAAAAATGGGCAATCTTGTGTGCCCTTAAGGAGCTCTCGGCTAAGTGAGGAAAAGAAGAGATTTTTTTTGCAATCTTGCTTCATAAATCCCAATATTCAAACCCAAGATCCCTAAAGGTATTCTAAGGATATCCCAACACAAAATCCCTAAAACTACGCTTTACGTTAGTCGCAAGATGAAAACCTAAGGTGTTCTTCAACTTTGAAGTTAAAATTGAAGAGAAGTTGTTTATGAACTTCTAAGGGTTGCTTGGAGTGGATTGAAACGCTACAGAGGAGCTAAAGTTGCTAAGGATCGACTTTAGGTTTTGGATTGTATTCGGGCTTAAAAGAGGTAATAATCTCCGTCTTGCTATTGTAATTCAAGATTTCATGTTGTAGTAGTTGATAGATGAGCATGTGATATTTATAATGAAGATTGATAAATGTTATGGAATTTGGAAGCTTAAATCTGAGATTGGCATGTTAGCCATTAAAATTGGAAATCAATTTGGTCGATAGTTATAATCGTCGCATGTTGTATAAGAAAGGGATTATAGTTGTTATAATTGATTGAGACTATATAACATGTTAGAATAACAACTTTGATTGAAAAGGAATGGAAAAGAATAGATGTGGTGTTATCCTTGTGATTGCCGAAAATGGCTCAAGTTATTGGACAGTCTTACTTTAATTGTGGGGCAAAATTTTATACATCACGTTAGACGTATAATCCCCTTTGAATTGTTGGTTTGTTGCGCCTTAAATGTGGCATGTTGGTTGTTGATTTCGGGCCTTGAAAAAGGTGAAAAAGTACGTAGAAACAAAGGAAGTGCTGCCCAAATTTCTGTAGAATAAGAGACCTAGCACTTAGTATTATTCCACGTTGATAAGATAAGAGTTGATAGACATGTTATGGTTATTATAGGTTGAAGTACTACGTATAGCGTATTCTACTTGAAGGGTGGAATAAATATCAAGGTTGAAGTACTTTGGAGCATTTTGCTACTTGTCAATAGTCGTCGCGAGGTATGTGAACCTCTTCCTTCTTTTGGCATGATTCTACGTATGAAATATACATGTGGTGTTATTTCATGATTCCTTCTACTCTTAGAAGTTAAGAGGTACGTATGTTGATTTACTCTATGTAAAAGGTATGTCTAAGTTATCCTAAGTTCTTACCAAGTCTTATGGGGATGTTGGTAAGAGTCGTTAGGAAGTATGTGGAGTCGAGGTGACCTTGCTAATTTATTGCACTAATGAGAATAGGTATCGAACAAGTCATTGCAGCGTTAATAAAAATGTATCGACAATCAATTATATTAAAATAAGTAGAATTCTCCATCTGCATAGAAACTAAGATAAGACAAAATTGTATTACATTTTCTAGATCATGGCTGCTTTAATAAGATCGTTATAAACGAGTATAACGTATTTACAGCTAATAAAAGTATATATTACTTAATTTAAAAGAGTTTATGTTATGAAGTTTTAAGACTATGAACCTTGATTTTTTAAAGGGTTGAGACTTTATTTTCAAATATTGGGACTTGATTCTTAAAGGTAGAAGTGATTTGATTTATTTGAAGTAAGTGAATTGATTTTAAAGAGTTTATGTTATGAAGTTTTAAGACTATGAACCTTGATTTCTTAAAGGGTTGAGGCTTTATTTTTCAAGTTATGAGACTTGATTCTTAAAGGTAGAAGTGACTTGATTTATTTGAAGTAAGTGAATTGATTTTAAAGAGTTTATGTTATGAAGTTTTAAGACTATGAACCTTGATTTCTTAAAGGGTTGAGACTTTATTTTCCAAGTTAATGGACTTGATTCTTAAAGGTAGAAGTGACTTGATTTATTTGAAGTGAATTGATTTTAAAGAGTTTATGTTATGAAGTTTTAAGACTATGAACCTTGATTTCTTAAAGGGTTGAGACTTTATTTTTCAAGTTATGGGACTTGATTCTTAAAGGTAGAAGTGACTTGATTTATTTGAAGTAAGTGAATTAATTTTAAAGAGTTTATGTTATAAAGTTTTAAGACTATGAACCTTGATTTCATAAAGGGTTGAGACTTTATTTTTCAAGTTATGAGACTTGATTCTTAAAGGTAGAAGTGACTTGATTTATTTGAAGTAAGTGAATTGATTTTAAAGAGTTTATGTTCTGAAGTTTTAAGACTATGAACCTTGATTTCTTAAAGGGTTGGGACTTTATTTTTCAAGTTATGGGACTTGATTCTTAAAGGTAGAAGTGACTTGATTTATTTGAAGTAAGTGAATTGATTTTAAAGAGTATATGTTATGAAGTTTTAAGACTATGAACCTTGATTTCTTAAAAGGTTATGAGACTTTATTTTCCAAGTTATGGAACTTGATTTTTAAAGGAATGAATGACTTGATTTAAAAATTATGGCTTCTTAATTTATTTCAAGAGTTAAGAAGAATGATTTCAAAAGAGTATGTAACTTGAGTTTTAAAAGTATACGTGTGTTGATTTAAGGAAAAGGAGTTGCATGATTCTTTTTAAGTATGTATGTACGTAGTACTTTTGGATTTAGTTTCCCCAATGTTGTCACGACCCGACCCCGGGCCCGCGACTGGTGCTCTACCTGGGCACCCTTACAGGTATACATCAGAAATAATCAGCGGGACATACATGAAACTTATAAAATAATACAACAGAAGTAAAACAACAGGTTAGCTGATAAGGCTACCTTCCTGGACATATATATACATACAACCGAAGCAGTTGCCTCATTCCCTTTACAAACGGACCCACAATATGTGACTACAGACCTCTAAGAGTTTTAACATAACAACTGTGGCGGGACATGGCCCCGCCATACCCCTGAATATACATGAATCTACAACCTCAGGGGAAACCGTACCAAGAGATAAGCCTCCGGAGCAAATGGAGCTTTTTCCCAAAAACTGAACCGAGATCCTAAGAGCAAGGATCACCAACCTGTGCACCTAATACTGCGGGCATTTAACGCAGCCGGGCGGGTCGACAACAAAAATCGAATATGGAACGGAAATAAGGTACATTAAACAAAACATATCTGTATAAAAGTATGACCGGGGTAAGTATAAAAAGGGTAAATACCTGAACCTACCATGTCATTACCATCACGTGAACTTAATCGTACCTTATTATCTTTTCCCAGTTCTCAATAAAAGTTATAGTCACTTTCTTACGTACTTACTTCGGAAAATCATCAAGTTCACTACCATATAACTTACTTACCTTACATAACCTACTCCGCTTTTATGGAGGACGCTATATCGCCCGAATCTAACTGGGACGATAATGTCATATAGTCTGCCCGTAAAGGTATACTGCCCGGCCCATTCCTGGGACGATAATGTCATATAGTCTGCCCGTAAAGGTATACTGCCCGGCCCATTTCTGGGACGATAATGTCATATAGTCTGCCCGTAAGGTATGCGCCCGACCCATTTCGACGATAATGTCATATAGTCCGCCCATAAAGGTATCTTGCCCGCCCATTTCTCGACGATAATGTCATATAGTTCGCTCAGAAGGTATATCGCCGGCCATTTCTGGGACGATAATGTCATATAGTCTTCCCGTAAAGGTATATTGCCCGGCCCATTTCTGGGACGATAATGTCATATAGTCCGCCAGAAGGTATAACGCCTGCCCATTTCTGGGACGATAATGTCATATAAAATCCGGGAATTTAACCCAACGTACTACGCACCTCTACTTCTTTAGAAAGACTCTTTTTCAAATAAAACTTCCCAGATACTAACAACTATAGTATCAAGTCCTATCCACCTTTTAAGACAAGTCACAATACCCTTTTAGAAATACATTTACCGGCTTCTAAATCAATTGACTTCTTTATTAAAAACCTTAAGCAATTGGTACCTTTAAAACAATCTGCCCTTCTTTATTTCAAATCATTTCTTTGCTTACATTATTAGAGAAAACCATTCTCTTAACCTTCCATAAAGCCGTTATAACCAACTTCCCATAAAGCCGTTATAACCCTTTATGGTTTTAGACCAACTCATTCCTTTTTATAACCAAGAGACTTCTACTTTTTGAAACCAAGTATTATATACTTTCAAATCAATTCTCTTAACTTTCAAAAATACAATTAGTCTCTTAACCTTTAGAACTCAAGTGACCCCTTTTATTATAAAACCTTAGGCAATTAATGCCTTAAAATCAAGTCATTTATCCTTCCATAAAGAAAATATAACCAACTCCCCATAAAGTCGTTATATTCACTTTATACATTAGCCAAAATATAATTTCCTATCCAAGGGACTTATACGTTTAAAACGGAACAAGTATCACATACTTTAAAACTCTTCAAGTCCCTTAACTAAAAAAAAACTTAAGACATCCTTTATTCTTTCAAAGAAGTGAGTCAATCTCCTAACTCACCCGACTTGGCTATTTATAAAACTAGTAAAGGATATCAAGGTTGTCAGACGCTCACCGTACTATATACGTGCAACTAGTCATGCTCAAAAGATAGGAAAAGTTCTACATAGAGTAAATCACACAACTACCTATTAACTTCTAATAGTAGAAGGAAACATGAAATGATACCACAGGTATATTCCATACATAGAATCCTGCCAAAGGAAGGAAGAGGTTCACATACCTCGCGACGATTATCAACAAGTAGCAAAATGCTCCAAAGTACTTCAACCTTGATAGCTATTCCACCCTCCAAGTAGGATACGCTATACTTAGTACCCCAACCTATAATGGTCACAATACGTCCATTAACCTCTTACTTCAAACGTAGAATATTCTAAGTGCTAAGTCACTAAATTCTACGGAAAATCGGACAGCACCTCCTTTGTTTCTACTCACTTTGCCACCTTTTTCAAGGCCGAATACAATAACCAAACACGCCACATTTAAGGCCCAAACAATGCAACCAACAATAGGGGATTACACCCCTACTAGACGTGTAAAATTCCGCCCCACAATAGATATCAAACTAACACAACTACTAGTCCAATTTCGGCCATATTGAGTACAACAATACCAAATCTTATCCAATTTCCATTTCAATCCAAATTGTTAGCATAACATGATATCAAGTCACAATCGATTATAACTACTATAATCTTCAAGTAAGTAACATGCGACGATTTCTAATAAACGACCAATTAGTAATCCAACTTCAAGTGGCTAATATAACATTTCTGATTTAAGCTACAAGCAATCCATAATACTTATGAACTTCAACATATCAACATCATGCTAGCAACATGTAAAGCTAACAACAACAATATATATATAATCTTGTAACACTATTAAGAGACAAGATTATACCTCAACGAATCTCAATCCAACTCCAACCAAGTCGCCCTTAGCAACTTAGAGCCTCTTCAAGACACTTCAATCCGCTACTTGAGACCCTTAGAACCATACCAACAACTTCCCTTCAAACTTCCAATCCAAAACCTAGAAAGCAACTAGGTTTTCACTTTGCGACTAATCCGAAAACTATCTTTTTCCGAGATTTTTCTATTGAGATATGCTTACAATACACTCATGAACCTTGGTTTAAAGTATGGAGCTTAAAGAATAAGAAACAAATTTTTTTTGTTGTTGAAGAGAGCAAACCCGAGAGCTATGTGTGAAGTTCTTCCAATTCTCTTGAAAATTTTCTAAGTGTTGGGCTCTCTCTTGCTACTAGTAGTATTATATAGGGACATGGAGGGTCAAGATGTGTACAAATGGGTGTCTAGGATGAGGTTCTCTTAAATATCAAGCTTGTGGTCCCATTGACCAAGTCAAAATTCTCAAGCTCTTCAAGTTGCAAGACTTGTCTTCCTAACAAGGGTCAAATGACCCAGGCCCATGAAATTTTCGTCCAAGACATCACTAAGGGGGGTGACACGTGTCGCCCTCCCATTCGTCACAATATTACGTTTTCCGACAATTCCATAATTCCGAATTTTTTTTACAAGTCTCCAAATCTTAACACTTGTGAGTTCTTACGCACGTTCTTAAAACATGTCCTGTAAATACGGGGTGTAACATTCTTCCCCCCTTAGAAACATTCGTCCCCGAATGTTCTTTCGGAGTCAAACTTATAATTAGCGACATCGTTTCCTTTCACAACCCCGACATACCAACAATGCCACATATGGCCCTAATACTTCGCACACGCATATCTGTCCATCATAAGCCCAAAAGAGATTATCTTTTCGTACTTCCAACTCCTTCTAACATATACATAGTCTCAATATAATCTGTTCATGAAATTTAAACATACCACAACTTTATCATGCATACAAGTTTCTAAAGGGCCAAAGGCATACCTGAAATCATATAGGCGGTTCAAAGGACCGCTAAAATTGGGAAATTCCACCACGACCTCTGTCACGGCCTGCCGGTGCATAAACATCCTGCCTAGATATGGAAGGCGAAGAACCCGCAACTGATCCAGTAGACGGTGTTGTCCCACCAGGACACTCTCTTAACATATGGCCTAGACGACCACAAGAAAAACAAGCACCCGTACCGGCGCGACATACCCCAGAATGTAACCTACCACATCCGGGCGCACAGGCAGATGGCCTCGATCGACCGAACCCCATCTCCCCGAGGCTCAAGCTCTAGAGACTGACCGCCCTGCATTCCTGGTTGTAAAACCTCCGCCGGAAATCGCGAGGAGCACTCGGTCTTGGCCGCAATGTAGACCTAGTTCGCCGCCGAGGCCGCCCGCTCGAACCGCCCCGAGACTCGCTGTCACAGCCTCTTGGCCGGCTCGAGTCAATCGATCCTCCTCTCTCTATCCTCTATCCTCGCGCATAGGCTGCGTCCTAGCAATCTCCATACCGGTGAAGAGCCACCCCAAGCATGCAATAATCATACGACGGTCTAGCCCCATCACATAACGATGAACTCTATCCTCCATGCCGCCTACAATGGTGTGCGATGTACGCCAAGGAGTCAAACTCCGTGCTATACTCCCGATAGTCCTCCCATTCGCCTCGAGGTCAAAAATCTATCTACGCGGCCCTCCTCATCTCGTGAGGCAAAAGTGATCCATAAAGGCCTCTCGTGAACTCCTCCCAAACAGTGGAAGAGCATCATCCCCTCTCGGCAAGACTCCATGACGCAAACCGTTCAACGCAATATCGCAGAATCCCAGAAGAGGCTAGCATAACGCACTCGATCTCAAGCCCTAAGAACTGCATAGTCCGTGTAGCTGCCGAATAAACTCTGCGGATCCTCCTCACTCGAACCATAAAACTCGCGGATGACAACCCAGAAAATCTCGGATCCGCAAACTGCCGCCTCTGGGTTAGCCGCTCGCTCTGCGCCGCCTGCTACTATATCGTCAATACCGGACCGCCTCCGTAGTCTCTATACTCACTGGCCGCGGATCGAGGCTCGTGCCGAACCTCGAGCTACCGCCGCCTCCTCTAATACTGCTGGCGTGGCTGAACTCGCCGACCCTCCTACTACCTCAGGCATAGTCCGTGCCTGAGTCCGAGTAACCCTCTGAGTACCGCTAGCGCCTCTGCCGCCGCTTGCCCTTCTGGGCCTGGTCGCCTTCCGTGGAGGCATAACTGTTACATAAGAAGGGGTCAGAGAGGATTCAACCTACTATGACAGCTCTACTGCACGATCTCAAAGAGAGAAGAATGGAAACCAATCATAAATGTCCTGTAGCCTCCTGATTATAGATGTGGTGCACAACACGCCGATAATCAAGACTCTACTAGACACGGTCTGTAGACACTTTCCGAGGACTAACTGCTCTGATACCACTTTGTCACGAACCGACCCCGGGCCCGCGATCGTGCTCTACTCAGGCACCCTTACGGTATACATCGAAATAATCACGGACATACATGAAACTTATAAAATAATACAACAGAAGTAAAACAACAGGTTAGCCGATAAGGCTACCTTCCTGGACATATATATACATACAACCGAAGCAGTTGCCTCATTCCCTTTACAAACGGACCCACAATATGTGACTACAGACCTCTAAGAGTTTTAACATAACAATCGTATGGACATGGCCCCGCCATACCCCGAATATACGTGAATCTACAACCTCGTGGAAACCGTACAAGAGATAAGCCTCCGAGCAAATGGAGCTTTTTCCCAAAATCAACCGAGATCCTAAGAGCAAGGATCACCAACTCTGCACCTAATACTGCGGGCATTTAACGCAGCCCGAAGGGTCGATAACAAAAATTTAATATGGAACTAAATAAGGTACATTAAACAAAACATATCTCAGTATAAAAGTATGACCGGTAAGTATAAAAAGGGTAAATACCGAACCTACCATGTCATTACCATCACGTGAACTTAATCGCACCTTATTATCTTTTCCCGCTTCAATAAAAGTTATAGTCACTTTCTTACGCATTTACTTCGAAAATCATCAAGTTAACTACCATATAACTTACTTACCTTACATAACCTACTCCGACTTTTTATGGAGGACGCCATATCTTGCCCGACCTAACTGGGACGATAATGTCATATAGTCCGTCCGTAAAGGTATCGCGCCCATTCACGGGGCGATAATGTCATATAGTGCGCGTAAAGGTATCTTGCTCGCCCATTTCGGGACGATAATGTCATATAGCCTGCGCGTATATCGCCTCGCCCATTTCTGGGACGATAATGTCATATACCGCGTAAAGGTATACCGCCTTACCATTTTCGGGACGATAATGTCATATAGTCCGCGTAAGGTATACCGCCTTACCATTTCTGGGACGATAATGTCATATAAAATCCGGGAATTTAACCCAACGTACTACACACCTCTACTTCTTTAGAAAGACTCTTTTTCAAATAAAACTTCCCAGATACTAACAACTATAGTATCAAGTCCTATCCACCTTTTAAGACAAGTCACAATACCCTTTTAGAAATACATTTACCGGCTTCTAAATCAATTGACTTCTTTATTAAAAACCTTAAGCAATTGGTACCTTTAAAACAATTTGCCCTTCTTTATTTCAAATCATTTCTTTGCTTACATTATTAGAGAAAACCATTCTCTTAACCTTCCATAAAGTCGTTATAACCAACTTCCCATAAAGCCGTTATAACCCTTTATGGTTTTAGACCAACTCATTTCTTTTTATAACCAAGAGACTTCTACTTTTTGAAACCAAGTATTATATACTTTCAAATCAATTCTCTTAACTTTCAAAAATACAATTAGTCTCTTAACCTTTAGAACTCAAGTGACTCCTTTTATTATAAAACCTTAGACAATTAATGCCTTAAAATCAAGTCATTTATCCTTCCATAAAGCAAATATAACCAACTCCCCATAAAGTCGTTATATTCACTTTATACCTTAGCCAAAAAATATAATTTCCTATCCAAGGGACTTATACGTTTAAAACGGAACAAGTATCACATACTTTAAAACTCTTCAAGTCCCTTAACTAAAAAAAACTTAAGACATCCTTTATTCTTTCAAAGAAGTGAGTCAATCTCCTAACTCACCCGACTTGGCTATTTATAAAACTAGTAAAGGATATCAAGGTGTCAGACGCTCACCGTACTATATACGTGCAACTAGTCATGCTCAAAAGATAGGAAAAGTTCTACATAGAGTAAATCACACAACTACCTCTTAACTTCTAAGAGTAGAAGAAAACATGAAATGATACCACGGGTATATTCCATACATAGAATCATGCCAAAGGAAGGAAGAGGTTCACATACCTCGCGACGATTATCGACAAGTAGCAAAATGCTCCAAAGTACTTCAACCTTGATAGCTATTCCACCCTCCAAGTAGGATACGCTATACTTAGTACCCCAACCTATAATGGTCACAATACGTCCATTAACCTCTTACTTCAAACGTAGAATATTCTAAGTGCTAAGTCACTAAATTCTACGGAAAATCGGACAGCACCTCCTTTGTTTCTACTCACTTTGCCACCTTTTTCAAGGCCGAATACAATAACCAAACATGCCACATTTAAGGCCCAAACAATGCAACCAACAATAGGGGATTACACGCCTACTAGACGTGTAAAATTCCGCCCCACAATAGATATCAAACTAACACAACTACTAGTCCAATTTCGGCCATATTGAGTACAACAATACCAAATCTTATCCAATTTCCATTTCAATCCAAATTGTTAGCATAACATGATATCAAGTCGCAATCGATTATAACTACTATAATCTTCAAGTAAGTAACATCCGACGATTTCTAAAAAACGACCAATAAGTAATCCAACTTCTGGCTAATATAACATTTCTGATTTAAGCTACAAGAAATCAATAATACTTATGAACTTCAACATATAAACTTCATGGTAGCAACATGTAAAGCTAACAACGACAATATATATATAATCTTGTAACACTATTAAGAGACACGATTATACCTCAACGAATCTCAATCCAACTACAACCAAGTCGCTCCTTAGCAACTTAGAGCCTCTTCAAGACACTTCAATCCGATACTGAGACCCTTAGAACCATACCAACAACTTCCTTCAAACTTCCAATCCAAAACCTAGAAAGCAACTAGGTTTTCACTTTCGACTAATCCAAAACTATCTTTTCCGAGATTTTTCTATTGAGATATGCTTACAATACACTCATGAACCTTGGTTTAAAGCCTGGAGCTTAAGAACAAGAAACAAATTTTTTTGTTGAAGAGAGCAAACCCGAGCTATGTGTGAAGTTCTTCCAATTCTCTTGAAAATTTTCTAAGTGTTGGGCTCTCTCTTGCTACTAGTAGTATTATATAGGGACATGGAGGGTCAATATGTGTACAAATGGGTGGCTAGGATGAGGTTCTCTTAAATATCAAGCTTGTGGTCCCATTGACCAAGTCAAAATTCTCAAGCTCTTCAAGTTGCAAGACTTGTCTTCCTAACAAGGGTCAAATGACCCTTGTGCCCATGAAATTTTCGTCCAAGACATCACTAAGGGGGGGGGGGGGTGACACGTGTCGCCCTCCCATTCGTCACAATATTACGTTTTTCGACAATTCCATAATTCCGATTTTTTTTTACAAGTCTCCAAATCTTAACACTTGTGAGTTCTTACGCACGTTCTTAAAACATGTCCTGTAAATACGGGGTGTAACAAATGTGATAAGAAATAAAAGTGCCTTAAGTTCTCTAAAATGAAAGGTTGTTATAATAGCTTTATGGGAAGTTGTTGTAACGACTTAAGAAGAACTGAAAAAGATGTTTAAAATGTTATGTTATGAGACACACCGAGCCTACAAATAGGCCGGGTTATGTTATGAGACACACCGAACCTACACATAGGCCGAGTTATGTTATGAGATTATGATAGCCGATTGTACTTATGTTACGTGATTATGTTAGCCGGTTGTTCTTGTGATATATTATTTATTGCGGGGTCAATCCCCGGGACATTATACATTCCGTGGATTTGTTCTCCACGATGCGAGTATTGCGTATATACTCATTGCGGATCCACAAGATCCATGCGGGTGAAATAGTCCCATGCGGATGAAATAGTCCCATGCGGGAAAAATAGTCCCATGCGGGTTCAATTCCCATGATTATTCCATGGACTGCTACTCCAGGATGCGGGTATATCCACATATATACTCATTGCGGGTCTACAAGATTCATGCGGGTGAAATAGTCTCATGAGTTGATTTTCTATTTTATATAATGTACAGTTTACTCTCATCATACCGGGTCCCTCACTAAAGGGCCGGGACACATTATAGACATATATACATGACAGTTGATTTTATATAATATCATGGACTGCCGACAATGATGTTGTATTCCACGAGCATGCTTTTGTGATATTATATGCTTAGGGCAGGTGTCCCTGATTTTGACATGACTTTCATATGTGAAAGTGGTACGGTGTTATAGTAGTACAGTGATACAAGGTACAGTTGACTCTGATTGTTATATGACACGGTAGGATCTGGTATTTGATTTTCATACTTGCCCCTGTCATTCTTTTGTACAGTTATGATCTTGTTTACTGTACTGTATTTCCATTTCATACTTGGTACCTGTTATCGACCTCGCCCGGGCTGCGTTCATGTCCGCAGGTCTAGGTACTCAATTGTGGATCCGCGAGCTTAGGATCCTGATTCAGCATTTTGAGATGACTCCATTGTTCCGGAGCCTGTCATTATATATTCAGGGGTATGATGGGGTCTTGTCCCGTCACAGTTTACTGTCCAAATTCTTATAGGTCTGTATTCATATGTGGGCTGGACTGGCTAGCGTTATAATTACATTGTTGAACAGTGTAGACCCTTTCGGGTGATTTTTATTATGGCAGCCTTATCGGCTTTGCCTTTGTCTAAAAAAATGAGTGTTATTTATCTTTCGCGGTTTATTATGTTGTATGAATAGAAGGGTGCCCAGGTAGGGCACCGATCGCAGGCCCGGGGTTCGGGTCGTGACATTGTTGTTTGGTATTGTTGGTGGAGATTAAGAGTAAATATTGGTATTGAATCATGTTGGTGAATTTAAGAAAATGATCTAAGGATAATGATGGTGCAAGTTTGAATGAGGATCCATGGTAGTGTAACTCTAGAACTTCACACACATAAGTTGTTCGACGAATTTCCTAAATGAAATCCCTTATAATATATAAAATCGATATTAATACAAACCCCCCGTTTAATATGGATAATCATCTACACCACGTACAAGGCTCCGCAGAACGTAACTAGCTTCATCAACAAGGTATGTAAGACAGCTTTCCTTCTTTGCATGATCTGACGAAATTGTTCCCTTGAATAGAGTTCCGTTTTGTGAAATCGTATAACACCACATATTTCTTATCAAAACGATCTTACCCTTTGGATACTTGTAATCCATAACATCTCTCGAATTCTATATGTTCCAGAGAGGTTTATATTTAGGCTCATAAACGTACGCCAATAACAATAGTCGGAGTATAATGACGCTAGGTCACTCTTGCTCTGCTTAAGATATTATTGGAAATCTATTTTGCATTGCACTTATATATATGTATATATTTTGTTAACGAGTCACGCTATAGTCGGCCAGGTACAACATTTATATGTGCACACCACTGCAGCTGGTTTTGGTATTACCGAGTCCTATTAAGGTCGGGTACGATCGAATCTTCATCGAGGCTGGGTACGATATACTATGATATGATTATCCCCATTGAGCGACTTGATTTTACAAGCATGCATACATTTATACATATGACTGTGACAGGGTATGCCCTCAGCGGTCCGATATTAGTTTCAGGTTGATTTCTATTCCGATATATCTATTGTTATACCTTCTGTTTACTTATGTCTCATGTCTTACATATTCAGTATATCTTTTGTACTAATGCTCTTTTCTGGTGCACTGTGTTTATGCCTACAGGTACAAATAGACAGGGGCCTCCTCAGTAGGTTGCGTGTTCAGTTGTGATCGTCGCACTCCTCTCTCGGAGTTACTATACAAGAGTCTTTAGGTATTGATGTATATATTACTAGCATTTTGGGTATGGCAGGGCCTTGTCCCGACCTTTTGTTGTATGTCACTCGTAGAGGCTTGTAGACTTGTGTATAGTGGGTGTATGTATGTCGCGGCCTTGTCAGCATCCTTTTGTTAGCAGTGTACTCTCTCGGTGGCCTTGTCATCCTTGGTTATCTGTATATATATATCATGCTGGGACTCTTCTGGTTGCAGGTCATCTTTCATTCTTGCCTTGTTATGCCTATACGGAGGCCTTGTCGACCCTAGTCTCGTATTATAAGTTCAAGATGCTACATGTGGTTCGCTCAAGCCTTCAGGTACTGGGTGTCGGCCACCCCCCCAAGGTTTGGGTGTGACAAATGAAAAGCTTTTTATAATGTCATTCGTTATAACAATATTTCACTATAACAATCTGATTTTCTCTTGAATCGATTTTTCATTTTATATTTTACTTCTCTATACCAACATTCTACCTATAACAACAATTTCATTTATTATAACGGTACACTCATTGTAAAATTACCCCTCTATAACAATCATACTCAAATATTGTGTAATAATATTTTGTAAAAAAATATTTTATGTTTAAAATATTAAAATATTAATGATAATCATCGTTAATGTTAATTTTAAATGCATATGTTCCTTAGATTGTAATTCTTTATCGATATTGTACAACTAGTTATGAATTTATTAGTAACTTATTAGTCTTTTCAATTTTTAGTTAATGAGATGTAAAAATCAATTGAGATTTTAAAACTAAAAATATATTGTTTTCGTTTATAATCTAAAAAGTACAAAAAAATTGGTTGTGTACTTTTGTTTATAACAACTAATAAGATCTAAACATCAAATGTCAGTATACATACATAACATACATCAATATAATTTCGATGAAATTTTCGGACGAAAGATAGATTTTACAGTATATAGAATACCAATATGTATTAAGTAGACTAAATGAAATGTTTTAAAGCATTTCAACTCATATCATCACATTTTTTGTCCCCCCCCTTAGAGAATCACGTCTCATTTTTTTTCCAACGAAAATTAAACATGAGGAAATATTTTGAACATTCAAGCCAGCCCTACCTGTGACTGGGGAGTTCTGTTATTTTATTTATTTTTATGAGGGACTTGGGAGCTATTATGTTTTGTTTTGTAATTTGTTTGTGGGCCTTAGACATAATTATTGCTTTATTGGGTCACTTCGGAGAGCCTACATCCTGAGCATAGGGCAATCACATTAATGCCCATTTTTTGGGGTGATCTTTAGTTTTTTTCCATTAAAATAAAAGTATTTATTTTTATCGTTCATCTAAAATTTTAGAGTTCCGAATTTGAACTCCTATTCAGATGCAAATTTTTTAAAAAAAACGCTAGGCATAAATTGCCTGAAAACTCTACTCCATCAGACATAGTTTGCCTGCAAAACTCTATCAGGCAAACTATACCTTAGCAATTCTACCTGATAAGACATAATTTGCAGAAAACTTTGTCCCATCAGGCATAGTTTGCATGCAAACTCTCCTTACAAATTCTGCCTAGCAAATCTAAATCTTTGCCTTGTGATTTTTTATTTTTTTACCTGAGAGGAGGTTCAAATCCGGAATTCATGAGTTTTTAGATGAAGGACAAAACTTAAAGATTCCAAATTTGAGGGACAAAAATTAAAAATCAGTGCTTTTGAAGGGAAATCCGCAAAAAAAAGTAATTGTTGTGCTCATCCTGTGTGTGAACAACAGGCCTATTACTAGGCCCACTAACATTTAAGCAGTACATCTTCATTGGGGCACTTAAAATCCATATTTGTCGTATCAATTTCTTCATTTTGAAGAAGTTAAGGAGTGAGTTGCATTTGTTTGTTGAGAATATGGAAGTTGGAACTCCTATATTATTTTTCTTAAATCGGTGGGTAGGTGCGTCAAGGAAGATCACAACACAAGACGAGACTACTACATGATTGTCTAATTGTTTTCTTTAAGGAGGTTAGTATCATCTAATATATAGTTATATACGAGCATAACTAAGACCCATTTAAGGAGGTTAGTAACCTCTTAAATTCATTCTTTATGATTTTTTACCTTGATATATACGATGTCTATCCCCATTAATTTAGAGTCGCAACACGTAAAATCAATTTAAAGAAAAAAGTTTACTAATAGAACCTTTTCCGTACCCGAAACTTGGACTATAGACTCCAAAATCCATTTAAGAAAAGCCGCTTCCTAATAAAAAAAATTTCGTACCCGAAACTTGGACTAGAGACTCCAAACTTTGCTAATTCAAAAAAGGACTCTTTGTTAAAAGGCGCATTCAAATCTTCTATCTAATTAAAAGGCTCACAATTTTTTTCTTAGTGAAATGACCATTTTTTTAGATTAGATAAAAATATTTTAATTATTTGTGATACAAAATATCATCACATAATTAATAAGAATAAAACGATAAAGACCGATTTATATCACATCTAGCGAATCAAAGCATTTGTTGTAACCGACCTATCATGTATCAATCGGAGCAAACAAATTCTCAATTTGTCAGCTATTAAATAAATGTCATTTTATCAATTGCAAACTAAAATTAGCCAATTTTTTGGGAGAAGGCCAATTTATCAATTCCAAACTTAAAAAGGGATATATCAGCCAAATTTTAGAAACAAACCTGCCGTTAACACGTTGTCCAATAAAAAGTTTATACATTTACGTCCGTCTGAGTAGCCGTTTACGTTCTGTTAGAGCTTGGCTACAGTACCCGCCTCTTATCAGAAAAAAAAACCCAGTTCATCATCTTCTTCCTCTTAGTTCCATTGGAAGAATTATCATTAACAATGCTCTCTCTAACGGATTCAATTCGAATTTCTTTACCTTTTAGCGATACTCGTCTTTCTCATAGCGGCAACCGTCGCCAACCTACACTTGTTCTCAATCGTCCTCGAATTTCGTGCCCGCAGAGGAAGAATATATGTAGGTGTTCAAGCACAGAGCAACCGCAACGACGGAAACATCGCCCGGCTAAGACGGATGCTGAGAAAGGAATCGATCCTGTTGGATTCCTCAGTAAATATGGGATTACTCATAAAGGTTTCGCTCAGTTTCTTCGTGAAAGGTGATTTTGCAATGTCTTAAATTATAGTGCTGTTTTTGTTTTGATAATAGTTGTATCTGTAACAGTTTGCAGGCACCTTGACGTAATTCTACGTACACACGAGACTGTGACGCCTATATTTTTCTTTTTTGCTTCCACTGGAAATTGAACATGAGACCTTAGTTTTTTCAACTCACTATACGAAATTATAATACTACTATTTTGCAATGCCTTAAATTATAGTGCTACTCCCTCTGTCCCATATTAGTTGTCCTATTTCGCTTTTGTTGACTAATCTTCGAAGCTAAGTTGAATTAAAATCAATCTAATTTTTAAAATTATAATTTAGATATTTTAAAAATTACACGAAAAGTTTTACAAGTTGCAATTATTCTCATATTAATATGGTGAAAAAATATGTTTCAAAATGTTGGTCAAAGTTTATATAGTTTGACTTTTGAAAAAGGAAAGTGGACAAGTAATATGAGACATAGAGAGTATTTTTGTTTTGATAATAGTTGTATCGGGGCCAGTTTGCAGGCAGACTAATCTACTTACATGCTAACTCTGTCAGGCCTAGTGTTTTTTTTTTTATTTTACTGAAAATTGAACATGAGAGTTTAGGTTCTTCAACTAACTATACGAAATTATAAGGAGTACTATTTCGTAATGCCTTATATTATAGTGCTATCTTTGTTTTGATAACCGTGATATCTAGGCACCTCGACTAATTATACTACGTTCTAACTCTGTCATGCCTAGTGTTTTTTTGCTTCTACTAGAATTTGAACGTTGAAACCTTAGGTTCTTCATCCCACTATATTAGATTATAATACTATTTTGTAATGCTCTTTCTTCAGCTAACTGGGAGAAAGAGCAATTGTAGAGTTCTAAATGACCTAAAAGAAGAAAAGCCCTTGAACGAATTACTGCTCGTAATCGTTACCAATTTCAAAGATAAAAAAAAAACTAAGCTCATAATTGAGAGAGGAGACAGGGGGAAAAGTGAGAATCCTGTTATAATATGCACAATTCACAATACTCCCCTAATATTGCAATTTGAGCTTCTTATATAGTGAAGGCGTTTGCACTATGCTGATGAAAGAAACTAACTAGAACTAATAGTTTTGAATAGAAAATGACTGCTGTGACTTCACAACTGAGTTTCTTCAAGATTCAAACTGTTTCCATCTTCCAAGTTTGCATATTATTTGCTTCCCTCTAGAAAACATCCTTGTCCTCAAGGATGAAGTTCAGATTGTAAAATAATGGTACCACGATCAAATGGAAATTGTGCCCAATCAGCAATTATAAGAGTTTGAATAGGCAACAAGATTTTCTTTGGTTCCTGGTGCTGTAAAGACCAATTGTCACTGTGAACACATGTACCTTGGGCCTAACTCAAAAGCTAGGTCTTGAGAGGAGAATTGCGAGTGAGATCAGAACTCATTCTCTCAATCAATGTGGGGCTTAACACTCCCCATACACGTGGATAACACAACACGAGGGACCAACACTTTTAATGTTGCATGTAACATATTTCTATGATCTTTAAGACTTTCTGGAAACCCCTTACCCAAAATAATGAGCAGCCACCTTTTTGAGTATTCTTGGACTGTTCCCACTACTTCTTGATTTTTGAACCATTTGATATGCAACATTTTTTAGGGTGTTCATTCTTTTACCTGCTTTACAGATATAAATCATTGAAGGACTTGAAGGATGAAATATTGACTCGTCACTTCAGTCTCAAGGAGATGTCTTCTGGGTTAGTTTTGTGGGCGAATTTCTTACAATGACATCTGCCTTCTTCTCTCCTTTCTGTCTTTGTGTCCGAGTATCATTCTATGACTACTTTTTAATAGTATCATATAAGGTGCCTTGAATGTTTTTGACTGATTCTAGATGTCTATTTCACAGGTATGAATTACTGGGTATGCACCGCAACATGCAGCATCGAGTGGATTTCTTGGAGTGGGCTCCAGGTTCATATCCACACAAGAATTTGTCATCTTAACGTGTTTTTTATATCAGCATTTATCTTCTTAATGTTAATTTCTTTTGTATTAATTCATGCTTCGTTATGACATTACCATTTGGTGCTTATTTTTGGTGACATTGGTCATTTTGCAACTACTAAGTATATAATTCCACCAACATTTCAAACTTCATCCATCCACTACATGACATATTGAAAGTTGCTCACTATTTGGTATCTTCTGATTTTCATTATTGCCTTAAAATTCTCTATCCATCTAATTCAATTAGTGATTCACGTTAACATTATGGTGCGATATGCCGATATCACTGGAGAAAAAGACTTGATTTGAGGTTTCCCATGTAAAGTAACCTTTATGCTCGAACTCAAATAATTTGATCGATGTTTAATTCCAACTTTGATGTTATATGCAAGTCAATGTAATTCTTTGTGTATCGTCAATTGTGTGATACAATTGGATGGGATGGAGGAGTGAATTTAGCACTTGATGGTCAGCAATAATTTCTTTGTTTCGTTGTTCTTTTTTCCTTTTATGGTTTTGAGATACAAGTATCAAGATGTTGAAACAGGTGCTCGCTACTGTGCTCTGGTTGGTGATTTTAATGGGTGGTCAACAACTGATAATTGTGCTAGAGAGGGTCATTTTGGTCATGATGATTATGGGTATTGGTTTATTATTCTTGAAGATAAATTGCGTCAAGGAGAAGAACCTGATAAATTGTATTTTCAACAGTACAATTACGCGGATGACTATGACAAAGGTGACACTGGTATTACCGTTGAGGAAATCTTTAAAAAAGCAAATGATGAGTATTGGGAACCTGGAGAAGATCGCTTCATTAAATCACGTTATGAGGCGGCAGCAAAGTTATACGAGGAAATGTTTGGCCCAAATGGACCTCAAACAGAAGAGGAACTAGAAGAAATGCCTGATGCAGCCACCCGATACAAAGCTTGGAAAGAGCAACACAAAAATGATCCAGAAAGCAATTTGCCGTCGTATGATGTGATAGATAATGGAAAAGAATATGATATTTTCAATATTATAGGTGATCCTGAATCGTTTAAGAAATTTCGTATGAAGCAGCCTCCTATTGCATACTGGTTGGAAACTAAAAAGGGAAGGAAAGGTTGGTTACAGAAATATATGCCTGCTTTACCTCATGGAAGCAAATACAGGATGTATTTTAACACACCAAATGGGCCTCTTGAACGAGTTCCTGCATGGGCTACTTTTGTCATTCCAGGTAAACAAGCACTGCTTATTGGTATTTACATACTGTATTACATCCATAACTGGTTAATATGCAATTAGCCGTGATATAACGAAAAGCACTGAAGCATCTAGAATTATGATTTTTTTCCTTTTGATGTATTCTGTTTGTCTGCCTAAATGATCTGTGAGTGACATGCGGAAGTTACATGCTTAGGATTTTATACTCGCATGTCCACTTGTAGATATGCAAGTTATAGATATGCAAGTTACAACACATACATATAAATAAATATGTGCATATATTTTTTTGTCAATGGTGATGTCTAGGCCAGCTTCCGCAAATGTTTACTAAAACACCGAACAACTGTTGTCTTAGACCGACGGGAAGAAATCACAAAGTGTTTTTTGTATCCATGGGGATTTGAACCTTGATCTCCCACGGCTCATTCCAGTACCATTGACCGCTAACGTCGCGTTTGGGTGTGCGACAAGCTATGATATGTGTAGTTTTTTATTGTGAGTAAAGCTGGCCGCATTAACCAAGTCCAGTGCTCCAGCAACAAGCTTAGATCTAACAGCCCCGTAACCTAGTTGAAGGTAAATGTTTGTGCATCAAGTATCATTTAGGCTGATGGGAAAAGGTAGGCAATCACTTTGAATTGAAGTTGTGGAGTGGTAAATGGCATACACTCTTGTTGTGTATAATTTACCTTATAGAAAGGTCTGTGAATATATAAACTGATGCATTATAAGCTTTATCTCGCTGAAAAAATAATGAAGTCTTATCTGTGAAGGGAGGAAAAGGTAGGCAATTGTTGCATGAATAGTTCCAGCAGAGTGGAGAGAGAGAGAGAGATAGAGGGAGGGAGGACCGGAGGAGAGTGGGGGAAAGAGAGGAGGGAAGTCCTCCTGTTGCATCCCTCCTTTGTTATAAAAATAGAGGGAGAGAGAGGGGAAAGGAGAGAGGGGTGGGGGGTGGGTGAGAGAGGGAGGGGCCTCCATAATTGACTTGTGCGTTGTGATTAGCATTTTGAGTAGATGATTCTAAATTAAATCTCCATGCCCGCTGCAAAAAACCTGCAGGACATAATCATATCATTGATGTTGGTTTCATTTCTTATTTCGTTAGCTACCCTTAGTCCTTCCCTGGATATTGCTGGAATATGTACTGATGTTGCTGAACTCCTTTGCTCATTTGCAGAGCAAGCATTGGCTGTCCAATGGGAACCACCTCCTGAGTATGCTTATAAGTGGAAAAACAAGCAGCCAGTCAGGCCCAAGTCCTTGCGCATATATGAATGTCATGTTGGTATCTCTGGTCAGGAACCAAAAGTTTCCTCTTTCAATGATTTTATAAGCAAGGTGACTACATTGTACTCTATTTTGCAATTAGTGTTGACATCAAAACCTTTGCAAGTGTTACACTCCAAAATCTTGTGGAGCCCCTGTTGAGTAGAAATATGATTGTCTTTCAGTCTTTGGTTTACATTGTTAGGTCTGACCTAAGTTCATACTATTATTTATGGCCTGTTTTACCAGAAATATTGTCCTATGCTGAAAGAGTTTTTTTTCTTTTATGTTTTTGCATTTGTAGGGATAAAAAAATTGTTACCGCTTTTCTTTGTCTTTGCAAGTTGACTTCCTTTAATATATTATCATTTTGTCATTCAGGTCCTTCCGCACGTAAAAGAAGCTGGATACAATGCAGTACAAATAATTGGAGTTGTTGAGCACAAGGATTATTTCACTGTTGGATATAGAGTGAGTTAAAAATGAGTTTCTCCTCAATTCTCTATCCCTGAAAGCTACATATGTTACATTCTCAAAATTGGACTTCTTTTGTGCTTCCTGCTATAAATTGGGAATGTCTCTGCATTTGCAGACAATAGGATTTTATGGAAGGAGATGATGTTGAGGAAAGGTGGGGCTTGGTAGTTCCTTCGATGGTGATAGGGAGCGGGTGGTGACAAGTTCAGAGTGGCAGTGAAGGACCAATATAGAGGATTTTAGTGGTCAGTGGTGATGGCAGGGATGGGAATGGGGTGTCACTGGTGAAGGGGCCTTGGGGAATTGAATTGTTTGGTTGATTCTTTTCTCCAAATTCAGTTCGTTTCCCTAATTGCTTGGTAGTTCTAGGTATGGTAGGGTGTGGGTGGTGGTGGTGGGTGGGTGAGTGGGTGGAGAGGGGGGAGGGAGATGTGGAAGAAGAAAGCTATTTATTGGTTTACTTCTGTTAGAGGAAGCATTAAATTGGTCGTGTAATATAGATGGAGGGCAAGTGAAAGAGAGAATATTCCTCCTTTACAGTAGAGCGCTGAAAAAAAAAGCACTTTTACTTCCTTACCAAACTAGCGCAATGACTAGTACTCCTTATTTTTCATCTTCTAACTCTTATTTCCAACCTTATAACCGAACATAAAATTCCATTTTAAAGGGTTACAATAATAAGCTAAATGCACATATGACATTTTATGTTGGATTCTGAGAGGCAGCTATATGCTGGGATATTCTCTCTTTATTCGAGGCAAATATCCAATTGATGCCTTTTCCTGTATGCAATTACTACATGGAATATATCGGATGCATAATCTGCTGATTTTATCAATCTTCAGGTCAGGTTAACATTAACAGATTATAATTCATGAATCCTGCATCAACACACTGTTAATTGAACAATTTTAGTTGACCAATTATCAGGTTATTCATTTGAAAGATTGCATCTTTTTATCCCTCTCTCTTTTAAGCTATAAGGAAATAGTGTGTTGGCCAACATCTTAAACTTTTTTATATAGATTCGAAACCTGGTCAGCCTTTATGATTTATAGTTTCTTTTTGATAAGGATGATTCGTAGTTTCTTTCTCACCATCAATATGATTTCATCATCTTTTTTCCTATAAAGGTGACCAACTTTTATGCTATTAGTAGCCGTTATGGCACACCGGATGACTTCAAGCGCTTGGTTGATGAAGCACATGGTAATCATTGACATTTTACGTCCTACTAAGCTGTTAGTGACTATTTATATTGCATATTATTTTGCTTTCTCTTTCCTTTTATTTTCCTTTCTGGTAACTATACTCTGCATGATTTGTAATTGAGGCGTCATTTACTGATTGATTAATTGATATACACTTGCGTTTTTGTCGGGCTCATCTAGTAGCTATATTTTCTGCTTAGAATAGCATAGTTTAATGCATTTCATTTGGTTTCTTGAACTTCGTAAGATGCTCATAAGTTATTCTTGGATACCCTATAAGCATATGCGGACTAAGCTGTGCTGTCTGTAGATTGGTCAACGTGATCAAAATTATTAAATGAGTTTCACCCCAACAATTCCTTGACATTTTCTGTCACGCTCATTTGGAAGCTATATTTGCTTAATGCATTCCATTTGGTTTCCTGTACTTAGAAGATACTCATTCATTACTAGATATTCCATAAACCTAAATGTCTATGCCACTGTCTGTAGATTGTTCAACGTGAATAAAAATAATTGAATGAGTTTCATCCTAACAATTCCTTGTAACTAATTACCTTAAGCTAAGTCCTTACTCTTTTGCTGAGCCTACCCACCTTCCTACGCTTGGCTGTGGCGGAAGCATAAAATGCCATTTACTTGCCAAGCGAAGTAGGAGACTTGTGAACATATTTTATTAATTTTTGGGAATGTATTGACAGATAATCCGACCAACTTGAGGATGCCATCTTGTGAGCCTTCAAACTATTCTAATACACGTCTCCTTCACACTATTCCAGGAAACGTCTTAAAACCATGTTGATATCATTAAATTCCTTTTCTTTGAGGCGAATACTGGTGTCTCAATGATTATTACTTATAAGATGCAAGAAACATGTCAACATAGCTATTTAAATTACGTTAAGAAAAGATTTTCCAATGCCCTCTCCAGCTTATGCCTCTACTTTCCTTTAACCTACGCGTTCTGGTAATGATTATAGACATTGTCTTCTTACGTTAATTAATATTCTGGATAACTTTGTGATACACCTCCTTGTTATGATTTCTCTTTACCTGTATTGGGTTTTACTAATCATGTTCTGTTTTTGCAGGGCTTGGATTGCTCGTCTTTTTGGAGATTGTGCACTCTTATGCAGCAGCAGATGAAATGGTTGGGTTATCTCTTTTTGATGGAACAAATGATTGCTATTTCCACACTGGTATAGTCTTCGAAGTGAAAATGTTTTGAAGCACTTGATTCCCAGATTATCTTTTATTTGTTACATTACAAAATCACTAACTGTTTTCCCTGATGCATGTGTCATTTGTGGTATGCGGTTCTGGGATTCGCCAGCCAATTTGCTCACATCGCTATTGTACTAGTATTTATTATGGAACTAGTACATGACAATAATGATTGCTGACTAGGCCTACACCTGCTACATCATATTGGAAAAGGATTTTCTACATAGGGATCTCTAACTAGCTCAAATTATCTGTTGCACAATTGTTGTCCCTTAGGTATATTTAAGTGTACATTGAACAAGATGTATGGTCTTCAAAGCATCTTTGATTCAATAAGGGAGCTAAATCCGTCTTCGATAACAGCATCTTTGATTCAATAAGGGAGTGAAATCTGGTATTGGTATAGGAGATCAAATTGATGTCAAATTCTGAATATGTTGTAATCACATCCTTTCTTAACTTAGTCCAATGTAGTGGTCATACCCTCTGTTATTGCTATGAAGAGCCAGTGATGGATTTGAAAATAGATATGCTGAAAAACCTCTAAATCATTCCATCATTATTTCCCATAAGATCATCAAAAGCTGGAAAGGTAAGTTGGAAAACAGTTGGTTGTGGCTTGTATACACATGTGACCACGTGCTAAACCACTGGCCATGTGTGATGTTGGCATTTGAAATATTGGCATGCTTAAACTAAATGTGTATTTACATGACACGTGCTCTTCCATGGTGCAGTTTAAAGTAGTGCTAGCTATTCCCTAGTATGCTAGTAGCTAAAAGCCCATATATGTGTGTTTATGTCACCTTGTACTCTTTCGCGATTGGCTATTAGTAATAGTCAGTCTGAAAACTTCTATTTTCCTGCTTTCATTCACCCATACTTGATTCACATATGTACTGTATGGAAATAGAACTTCAACAACCTCTATGTATCTCTAGGAGTGATGAGACAAAACTCAGTGCATAGGTGACGATAGCTAGGCTACTTTGGTTTCCTCCAAACTAGAGTTATATCTCCACTATTGAAGCAGAGCTGTGGGCGTGCGCATTCACACACATGTATGTATATAGACATGCATGTGTATGTGTGTCAATTTACCCTAATAATAAGGTAAATTATTGTCATATACAAAATGAACAAGTAGAAATGAAAGGTAGAGTGTAATATTCCATGAAAGGTAAATCTTGTTCCTTTTCTATTTGTTTTCCTCATTTACCTTGTTTTTTTTGCCTTATTTATGCAAAGCTTTATAGAAAGGTATTAATGCAGAAAACAAGAACTTCTATTGTGCACTGCCATAAAAAATATAAACTTCATCTCAAGCTTGGTTAGGACAGAATATAACAAGAGGATAGTCGGGGTTGGAGATTTAATTTGAATTCTAACTTGAAGCAAGTCAGACACCATATTCACTGGTTATTCTACTAGTTTGTCTAATATACTATTTATTGCCTTCCTATGTTGATGGAAGTTCTAATTAGCTGGAGTTTCTCTTCATTAACTTGGTAAAAGAACTACATATGATTAAATATATTCAGTACTTTGATATCATATGATTTATATTTACTACATAACTAGGTAAACGTGGACACCACAAATTCTGGGGCACACGGATGTTCAAATATGGAGATCCTGATGTTCTGCACTTTCTTCTTTCAAATCTGAACTGGTGAGTTCATGGTTATATGGTTTCCATCCTATGCTTGCTTTTCTCTCAGTTTCATAGCTAGCTTATGTTTTGTTAGAAGTCAAGGTTTAATGCATCAGTGGGTGTGATTTCTTTTCAAGAAATGAGCTTCTTTGTTCAAACCAAATGCTTTCACCTAACAGATACGATTGTGCAAGAAATTGTTTTCTTGACATGTTGCTTATACAATGCCATTTTTCAGGTGGGTGGAGGAGTATCATGTCGATGGCTTTCATTTTCATTCCCTCTCATCCATGTTGTATACACATAATGGATTTGCTTCATTTACTGGTGACATGGATGAGTAAGCATCGAAAGTTCACTTATGTCATGAAAATTGTTCATGCATTGTTTACTTGTTAATAAAAAAATTGTTTATGCATTCTTCACCAATAACATATATTTAAGATTCATATATATGCAGTCTTTAATTAGATTTTGGTATCCATCTTGATAAGGAAGTGCTAAAAAACAAAGCTAGAAGGACATCAAATTGGAAAATTATATGTGACTAGTATGTGTTAACATTAGAAGATTATGAGCATCCATCATTCTGTTGGGTGGTTTTTTTCCGACAATCTAAAACCTTTAATGTTGCAGGTACTGTAACCAATATGTTGACAAGGAAGCCTTATTGTACCTCATATTAGCAAATGAAATACTACATGCTCTTCATCCTAGTGTGATCACAATTGCTGAGGATGTAAGTGATCTCTTTCAATACTCTTGAAACTTCACATTGCTTTCCTAGATGTTTCGAGGAAGTAGAAATCCGTTATTGAATTTAGTTTTGCTGAGTATACCTTATGCTACTTTAGGATATCTCTTAAATGAAAATTTTACTAAATGTCTCTTGATAAGTAAAGATAATTCATTGTTGAGTGTTCTACTTGTGCAAGTTTACTTCTTAGTCTTGTATTGCTAGATGTGTCAGATTTTCTCCCTTTTATCATGCAACTTGTAGTTTGAGACCTTTGGGTGACGTTTCGTTGGAGTAATAGAGAAATAATCTCCACATAAAATTCAACATAGTTTAAAACAATATTTGGCTTGATTTTTCTGTACCATGTAATACTTGGCATAATTCAGTACATGTTTAGTTTCAAGTTATCTTTTCCGCATGACTAATACTCGCAGAAGTTATGCGGGATAAACCGTGGAATAAGAATGTGGGGTTAGTAATACATGGATTAAAAATATTTTATATTTGTGATAATACATGGAATAAGAATGTGGGGTTAGTAATCAATATTTTATATTTAAAAATATAATATTAAAAAAAAGACATTATATAATAAGTTTTAATACTATAATCAAGTATGCAATATCATATAATCCTTAAATTACTATTCTTGCATCACTAATCCCCACATTACTGATCCTTGCATAACTTGCTTCTAAATCAAAATTGCTTCTAAATCAATGTTCAAACGACCCCTAACTGTCCTTTGATAAAGTTTTCTTTCTGTTGCATTTTTTTTGATGAAGAGTTTTCTTTCTGTTACATAGGCAACACTATATCCTGGACTCTGCGACCCAACTTCTCAAGGTGGACTGGGCTTTGATTATTTTGCCAATCTTTCTGCCTCAGAGATGTGGCTTGCATTACTTGAAAATACTCCTGATCATGAATGGTGCATGAGTAAGGTTGAACCTTGCGTTATTGGCTTACAAGATTTTTCTTCTTTCGTACATCTAATGCTATGGTAGTTGGTGGTGTTTAATTTGGTTCTCTTATTTCAGATTGTTAGCACATTAGTGGGCGGCAGACAAAGTACTGATAAGATGCTTTTGTATGCAGAAAATCACAACCAGGTAGCTACATTTTTCTTATTATCAAGTGCAATTTATGACTTTTCTCCCCTTTCCTTTCCTTTTCTTTCATATTGTAATGGTATGAGTCTATAATCAACATTATCTGATTGGGTGTAACTCTCCTTCTCATTTAGTCCATTTCTGGAGGTCGCTCCTTCGCAGAAATACTCATTGGTAACTCCTCGAGGAGATCTTCTATATCACAAGAGTCATTGCTTAGAGGCTGTTCGTTACACAAGGTAATTTCTTGATTCGTGGTTTACACTCCATGTAGAAAATGAATATCCAGTACTACCTAGAGGCTTCTTGAAGGGTTATTGCTTGACATTTCTTGGTTACCCTTGGTTGATCAGATCTGTTACTATGAGCAGACGCCCACACACGTCTCTTAATAATATTTTCTCACTCTATTTTGGTAATCAAGCCAAAATCAGTAATTTTTTGTGAACATACATGCTTACGTATTATTTGAGGTCAAAATTAACATATGTACGATTGTTGTTGTTCTTGATTTTGCGGTAAATAAGTAGTGGCATTCATGTGAAACTTATACGTGCTTCAAGAAGAAACCAGCCTTTTAAGATTTCAGCTTAATGAATCTGAATTTATTGATTTTCTGGTTAATAGATTAGTCCTTCAGATAAACTCCTTAATGCACAAGGGAATGGATTTATCTAAAGCATACACTAGGCTATTTCCCTCTTTTCAGCACAATTTTAGATGACTTGCCTGCTTGTATTCTGTGATATTCCCATGCATTTGAGCTTGTCTGATTATGGCTGTTTTTTTTTGTATCAAAAGATGATCAGATTAATTACCTCTACAATTGGTGGTCATGCATACCTCAACTTCATGGGCAATGAATTTGGTCACCCAAAGGTGAGAGTCGTTATTTTCTGCATATATGATTTGTAGACGTGCAGTTGTGCACAACTATAAGACAGTAGATTTAGTACCAAATGACATTTTTTCCTGCAACAGAGAGTTGAGTTTCCAATGTCAAGCAACAATTTCTCGTTTTCACTAGCTAACCGTCGCTGGGATCTATTGGAAAATGATGTACATTATCAATTGTTCGCATTTGATAAGGTGACCGCTGAATTTTTAACTATGCAAAATGTGCTCTCCTGTTTCTCTCTCTCTCCATCTCCATATATATATATATAGAATCTTCTTATACGACTGTTCCTGAAGGTATATTGCATTTGAGATTTACTGTTTAGTAGATATTCTGTTGTATATTTCTTGTTGCTCTGTCTCCCTTTCCCCCTCTCAGGGAGTAAATTTGTTCCCATTTCATACATATTGTTGGTTTTTCATTAATCCTGATACTGACTTTCTGATACTCTGTGGGGAAAATACACCATATGAGCAGTGCAAGGGAAGCCTAGTAGTTGGGCATTAGTAAATGACTGTCACTAAATTTATCTCCCCTTTGAGTGTACTTCTTAGTAAATGTTCTGTTTGATATTACATGTTGCTTTTCCTCCTTTTTTTCCATCAAGGAGTAAAAATAGTTTGGCTTCCATACATAATAGCAACCCTTCTCTGATATTCTGTGTACCTTCTGATATTCTGTGCTGAAAAAATAGTGTAGGCTTTAGTAGATATTTTGTCGGATACCATATTATTTTCTTCCCTTATTTTCCATGAAGGAGTATATTATAGTTAAGCTTCCACACGCCATAGCAATCCTTTCTGATATTGTGGAAAAGATATACTATACTGTATGGTCAATTAAGGTAGCTCACATAGTTGTGCATGAATAAATGACGTTCATGTGCTACTCCCGTCTTTATTGTTTTATGTCATACTTGAATGGTACTTACCACCTCTCTGTAACCATTGTTTTTTTCTTTTTAGTTGGTTGATGAGATAATTCGTGCTGGATTCAATTATAGGCATATGTTATGCATCTCTTTCTTTCTGGCTCTGCGGTAAATTGGAATAGTTGTTCTGCAACCAAAGGGAAAAGGAAAGAAGAGATTTATGACTCCTTTCATTTTCAGGATATGATGGACTTGGATAAAAATGGGAGAATTCTGTCCAGAGGTCTTGCCAACATTCACCATGTCAATGATACTACCATGGTACATAGACTGTTTCTCTTTAATTTGATATTTCTCCATTACAAATTTTGTTTGATGAGAATTAGAAAATGATGCTCGAGATGGCACTATAGTGGGGTTTCATAACTAGAGATTTGATATTTCATATTTTAGCTGTATGTGACCCCTAGGGGGGTGGGTGGGTGGAGAATATCATAACAGTTGCTTGTGCGCTGGAATTTATCAATATAACTAGTTTGTATGGCAAACATTTATTTCTTGAATATAAAGAGTGAAATTATATTTGGGAACAGGTGATTTCTTACTTGAGAGGTCCCAATCTCTTTGTGTTCAACTTTCATCCTGTCAATTCATATGAAAGATACACTATAGGTGTGGAAGAAGCTGGGGAGTATCAAGTAAGTGCCATTTATCCTTTTTTTATTGCCCGCCTCAATCTAATCTTTTGAAGTTTCTGGTCAACCTTGCTGTCCCTCTGTGGCTTAAGTTTTATACAGCTGTTTCGATCGGGCATAGAGGTGGTTACTTTGCAGTATCTTAGAATACTACACTGTCATATGTTCACACCTCCATTTACATATAAGTAATGAGATAAAATATTTGTGCATTTCACTTTCTTTTTACGGGGATAAGGTGAAGTATCTAAGCCTACCTCCCTGGTAAATAAAAAAAACACTAACTTGTGTGAGAGATGTGGATTTCTACTATATTCATCTCACTCCCATGTGAACATGCAGAAAAGTACTGGAAAAAAAGGATTATCAACTTGGGAAGGGTCTGTAAGTTGCAAGGATTTATGCAGCTGTTGCTTCTCTCCCTACTTCTAGGCCTGCCTCCGTAGTAAATCAGAATAACCACTAGCTTGTGTGAGAAGAGGATCAATTTTCTTACTCCGTTTTGATCTCTCTCAGTCCCGCATGAACATGAAAATATTACTGCTTCCGTTTTAATTGATGTGAACCTATTTGACTGGGCAAGAATTTTAAGAAAGAATGGAAGATTTTTGGAGCTTGTAGTCTGATACATGCCATAACATTTGTGTTCTATAAGACTTTTGAAACTTGTTGTCTTAATTGCCATAACATTTATGAGGAATGAAGATTTTTGGAGCTTCTAATCTGATACATGCCATAACATTTGTATGTTCTATAAGACTTTTGAAACTTGTGGTCTTAAATGCCATAACATTTATGAGGGATGCAGTTGGGATATCATTTGATTACTTGACCTATGTATTTTTTAGCGTCTCTAGCTATAACTTGAAATTACAGAGAATAACAGTCACTTGCAGAAATGCAAGGTAAGACTGAGTACAATAGACTCTTGTGGTCCTGCCCTTCCCTGACCCCGCGCATAGCGGGAGCTTAGTGCACCGGGCTGTCCTTTAGTATATCTATGGAACACAGTTGACATATCATTTATTTACTTGGATCTATGGATTTTGTAACTTTTCTGGCTATAACTTGTTGTATTTCTTACCCTATTGTTTGGTAAACTTTTATAGGTCGCATTAAATACAGATGAAAAGAAGTACGGCGGTAGAGGACTACTTGGCCATGATCAGAATGTTCAAAGAACCATTAGTAGAAGGTAGCTACTCACTTGCCTTTCCTTTTACGTTCTCTACTTCTACTAGGAAGATGAAATTCCAATGTTTACATGATATCCATATCAGCTTTTGTATAAGGCATGTCTTAATTTTTCCATTTCAGAGCTGATGGAATGAGACTTTGCTTGGAAGTGCCTCTACCGAGTAGAAGTGCTCAGGTATAAACTTGCAACATTTTATGAAGAATTTCAAAGCTATTAAAAGGTATTATAAGAAATATTATTCTGCAAAAGTGAGTTTTCTTTTGGAAAGCGCTTGCAAATTACATATTTGCTAAAACAGCCTCTCTAGACATAGTTCATTCACCATAACGCCATGGCCTACGGCAGTGCCGAAACCAGGAATTCCAATAAGGGGATTCGAAAAAGATATTTCTTTATGCCAAGAGAGTTCAAAACTTAATATATGTGAAAAATTTCATTTCCCCCCTATTTACATAGTATAATGTTTCAACAAAGGGGGTTCAATTGGACCCCCTTGCACCCCTCTGCCTCTGCCCCTAGCCTACGGATGCCTATTTAATTGGTTTACCTCCTGCAGGTATACAAGTTGGCCCGGATTCTAAGAGCATGATCACTCTAGTAGTCAAAGTGCTTTATATTGTGACACAACGGAAAGGTAGGTTTACACTATGTATCAGTTTGACTTGGATGCTAAAAATGTATTCGAGCGCCCTCCTGCTTATTCATTAAGCTTTTATAGTTTATTCAGGTTGTTTTCTGATCTTTAACAGGTTCTGGTTTGCCCCTTATACGATCAATACTGTGGCTTTTCCGAGGTGCGTTTCTGTGACTCTTGAGAACATGTTGGCTAGTGAGTTTCATGAACAAAGCCTTCAGCATCTGGATAGTCGCTTCTCCTGTGCCATGGGGCATGCATGGGAAAAAATTGGCTTACCATGGGGGTCAAAAGCATCTTCCAGATTAAGATTTCACAGGCCTCGAGTAAAACCATCAGTCAGTTTAGGATAAACATGTTTTGTGAACATTGTGGTATCAATCAAGTAATTGATTCAAGATATACAAACACCTCTAATAGAAGGGAACGCTACATCTTTGAGTTCTACAACGGAGCCAACCTATCTCATGCGGCATTCTCTTGTTTTATCCTACATTTGTGCTACTTGCACCCCGTCAAATGTAACCATTTCTAATAATGTCTAATCTTCTATAATCGCACATTTATCTTGTAGATGTTCATTTTGTAGATGTATTTGGCCTCTAACAGTCAACTATTGTATACCATTGTTGGTCTTCGAGCCAATATTATTTAATTTTACGAGTTACATCTTCGTCTATTATCATATAATATCAAGAAAACTAAGCCTAAATTTTTGTATGTTTGAATTTAGGTACCATAATGCTATCTAATCTCACTCCACTTTTATTAATGTTTGGAGTTGAACTTTGCACTTTATATATTCTGTCTTATCTCAAATGTAGCTGTCTTCCTTCCTAGTTAAACTCTCGTATCTTTCTGAAGGATTTCATTTGTATGCACTGATAGTATGAAGATTCAACTCGTGTCTTGTGATATTTTGTTAGGCGTCAAGTAATGCTTATCACAGAGATCTATCAATAATTATTACAAACAGGGGCAGAAACACCGTTTAATATACTACGAATACGATAAAAATCGATAATTTTGGCACAGACCTTATATGTGTTGTGAAGAAATTCACTAAATATACACATAATAACTGCAAACTCAGTAGTATAAATGAATTAGCGGTAAGGTGGCAAGGGAGGGTGCCAGAGCCTGCCATAAACATCATATTTTAAATTCGTTTTTATTTACAAATATTCAGATTATATAAATATCCTTTATATTTGTTAGGACATACAATTTAGTAGGCGTTTGGCCATGTATATTTCATAATTTAATTTCAAATCACCATTTATTTATGCAATTCGGACAAAATTTAAACTTCAACTTCATACCACGATTTCATTTTTTTAAAATGTAAAACTTGATCCATAAATTTATATTTTGTAAAAAAAACATTCATAAGTTGGTAGATATATTTACTAATCATGTTTACCAACCATTTTATTAAATATTAAAAATCTGTAAGTTGGTAGTATATTAAGAGATTGTCCATACCATGGATACACTACAACTCAAGTTCAATTTTCCTTTTTATTGAAGAGTCGTGGAGTAACTGGTAAAGTTGTTGTTATGTAGCCAGAAGGTCATGAGTTCAATGAGTGAAGCAAATTTCTTGGAGAAATCACAGAGTAAGGCTGCGTCTGATAGACGCTGTGGTCCAGCCCTTCCCCGAATCCCACACATAGTGGAGCTTAGTGCACCGGGTTGCCTTTTTTATTGAACTAAACTTCGATCAATTGATGCTGTATTTTTTAAAAAGTCTTTCTAGTAGAGTATTAATTTTGTTATGAATAATGATTTGCTCATTTGGTAAGATTGTATGAGAATTAGGAAAGTTTTAATGGTTTTCACAATTTGTGGAGTTTTTATATTTATGAGAAAAAATGCAACTTAAAAAATTCAAATTGTATATCCATATTATAATTTCAAATTATGTCCAAACTCCTCTTTAAACTCTTGAAAAGTGAGTAACTAAGTGGTTGACTGGCTTTTAGAGTCGAAAAGAGTCATACAAACAACATACATAAATGAAAAGGGCAAATAAAACAATGGGGATAAGGAGATGATCAAGCTGAGTAAGCACTGAGTAACTTCACAGACCCAAACGTACAAATGGAATTTGATGTCTAAAAAGTAAATTAAAAGAAAACAATATTGTCACTGTTTTGCATGGCCACCACACATATAATATATAAGAAAAAAGGCTTCAACTTTTTACTTACCACGACAAAAAGAATATTGAGGAAGTTATACATATGGACAGCGTAAAGAATATTATATTAGAATTTAGAGGTGAAATTCAAGATTTAATACATGTGTTTTTAACTATTTCAAATTAATATACAATCAATATTTATAAATATATAGTGATTTTTTATATATATACCAAATTTGTGTGAAAAGCTATCGACTCCCGTCAACCTATAGCTTATGCTTTAGATCCGCCACTAATTTACACTCTCAGCGGATTTTACCCTATTGTAATATTTTATTTTCCAAGTTATTTGTTATATTTAACTGAACGATTATGTATAGTTATTTTATAGTTAATCTAATAATATGATTTTTTTCTTATGCAATTCTACTGGGAAACATTTGTCTGTGATCATGGGTGGAGCTATATTTTCACCTTCGAGTTTGGCAGAACCTAATAATTTTGCTCAAACGTTATATTTTTGTTACAATTTCACTTATATGCATAAATAATTTATTAAAAATATACTAAGTTGCTTTTTTTAGAATCGGTGGCAGAACCAAGTGGGTGGAAGGGGGTTCATCCGACCCCCTTTCGGTGAAAAATCACACTATATATATATATATATATATATATATATATATATATATATATACAATGTTAAAATTATTTTTATGTATATATACTATATGTTTAATCCCCTTGACTTATTAGCGTGTATACTTGTTAGGCGTATTTTGTATACACCTTTTGAGTCATTTTTAGTTACTATTTTACTCATTTCGTTTGTGTTTAGTATAGTATTATGGCCGTTTTTTTTTTGAGTCACAGCGGTCCAAAATGGAGAAATGACAAAAAGAAGATGAGATGAACTTAATTGAGGTGTAAATTGCACAAAAAAAGACTAAGAAGTCCCGGGAAGTATAGAAGAAATCAGACGAAGTCCGGACGAGAAAATGACGAAAAATCGCAAAACCGAAAGTGGACGATTCCGGCACCGCGGTTCCAGCCATCAGGACCGCGGTGCCCAAACTGCTGCGAGGCTGATTGTCTTCAGGACTTTCACCACGGTGCCGAGACGGAAAAATCAGTTTCTGGGCCGAAATTTGACACGTTTTCAGGGTCCACAAATGCAATATTTTCCCAACTATATAATCCCTAAAACCATGACCTTATGGGGCAGCTTGGAATCCTTGTACATATTCCACAACACAACTCTTGGAGGCATCAAGATTGGAGACCTAGTTCAAGTTATTTTCTTTTCTCTTTTATTTTATTTTATTTCAGTTCATGTTGGATTCTGTATTAGTTCTTAGCGTGACTATGACTATGAGCTAAACACTCTATTAGGGTTTTCCTTATGAATCGCCTGAAACTGTTATTCATGAATTAATGCAGTAGTTTGATTTCTTCTTCGCTTGATTAAGATTTAATCAATATTTGGTATGAATGTTTGATAATTAATTGATCACTAGTTATCATAACCTATATAATTTCGAATAAAAAACCGAGAGGATAAATTTGGATATGCTGTAATTGACTAGACATAGGTTAAAATCGCGGACGAAAGTACCCCGATACTTGTGTAGCATTATAGGTTACCGTTCTTAATCCTCCTATGTGGTAAATCCTATCATAGAAATATAGACGGGTTCTGCACTGGAGTTGAGTGATTATATGTCCTAACCGGAATATAAGACAGGCTAGTTAACCGCTATCTTAACGAAGAAGAAGAATCATTTTAGTTGCATTAAGGATTGAATAAAGTGGATAGTTGAGGATATAGGAAGCCTAATTCCTTCATAACTGATTTAAACCAAAGTATTATCATAGTTAGTTTATTTTCTACAATTACTTAGCCTTAGTTATTAGATAAAAATACAAATCAATTAACGTTCACCAAATAGAAACCATAGCTTAGATAATCTGGATTGATAACTACCGAGATCGATATTTGGTCTTACCAGACTATATTACTTGTGAACGATGCGTGCGCTTGCGTGAGCAGTCGAAATATCGCTAACAAGTTTTTGGCGCCGTTGCCGGGGACTGACGTACTTTCAATATCGAATTATCTAATCTTATTTCTAATTTGGTTTGTATATATTTGATTATGTTATTTTAAATTTCTAATTTGGTTGCTCCAGGAACAAGTTTCTAACTTGTTCTGCGAGCATCTTTTTATCACTTTTTGTTGTTTTCTTATTTTGTAGGTAAAGTTGAAAAAAAATGGACTACTACTATTATCAGGGGCAACAATACTTCGACTACTATCTGCAGCATCAGTATCATCAACATAAATTTAATCCACAGATTCCACAGGAAGATCGAAATGAGCTGCAGGAAGCCTTACTCAGGCTCACCCAGTCCCAGACTCCTCAAGGGCAATTCCAGCCACGCAGTCGCCCCATCGTAGAGCGGGATGAATTGGCAGGCATTATCGAAGTCACAAACGCCCAAACGCAGCTTCATGGTGGATGTAAGATCCTCTTGCGTAACTCGAGACTCAAGTGGGACAAATTCTGAATTTAGAACCACAAATCGGGCAACTGATGGACATGGTACCCGTTACACCTTAAGAAAGTCCACCGAGTGACCCAGTTACGAGGAGTGGTGAGCAGATGGTGGAACCTGACCCACCATAAGCTGTTGAGGAATTTGGAGAGATAGTTGGTGTAGAGAAAGAAGATGTCACTGAGGACCACCCTATTGCAGAAGGGACAACACCAAATATCATTGCTGACCCTCAAAAAGAAAGTCCATACTCTGAAGGGCACCTCCAAAAGTTGAGAGATGTAGGGAGTTTCATCGATCCTCATCACACGACCCGACTGGCGCGATCGTGCCTTACCCCGGGAACCCTAGTGATAAAACATCAGAGAAAATCAGCAGAAATAAAAACTCAAAGATATGAACAATATGAAATAAGAAACAGGCTAACCAAAACGGTCACCTTTCTGCATATATATACAATCAATGCACATCCTTTACAACCCTTGCCCACAATAGTACTACAGACCTCTAAGAGTTTTTATAACAACTATGACGGGACAGGGCCCCGCCATACCCCTGAATGTACAAGAACCTACAATCTCAGGGACACATACGAAAAGATAAGCCTCCGGAGAAACGGAGCTTCCCAAAATGCAGAACTGTGATCCTATGAGCGAGGATCAACAACCGGTGTACCTCTACCTGCGGCATGAACGCAGCCCCGGGGAGGTCGATAACAGTACCAAGTATGTGAAACTGAAAATACTATAAATGAAATCATAACAGTCTATTTAAAACAGGAGACATGTGTGATAACCAAACTACAATACACAATATATATTAGCAGTCATGTCAAGTCAGGGACTCACGCCCGTAAAGTCATCACTTAAATATAACCCGGGAATTTAACCCGCACAATGGCCGCATGCCCCGGCATCTTACCTCGGTATAAGCATGGCCATGGAACCACCCTAATGGACGCATAGCCGTGGACCATCCATCGTGTCAGTATGTCCAAAGGAAATAATGAGATAACCGACCCTCCATCAAGATAACACTCATAGTGGAAGCATACCCGTGGGCCACCCAACGTGTCAGTATGTCCAAAGAAAATAACAAGATAACACTCCTAGTGGAAGCATACCCGTGGGCCACCCAACGTGTCAGTATGTCCAAAGGAAATAACAAGATAACACTCATGGAAGCGTACCCGGGCCACCCAACGTGTCAGTATGTCCAAAGAAAATAACAAGATAACACTCCTAGTGGAAGCATACCCGTGGGCCACCCAACGTGTCAGTATGTCCAAAGGAAATAACAAGATAACACTCATAGTGGAAGAATACCCGTGGACCACCCAACGTGTCAGTATGTCCAAAGGAAATAACAAGATAACCAGCCCTCCATCGAGAGACGCGGTAGCACAGAAATACAACACTTGCACAACAAAGACTATCACAACAAGCATAGGCAAGTTCAACATACTCTTAGACTTTCATTTTATGACAACAAATCCGGGTTTTAACCCCAAGGTACTACGTATTTTAATTCTTTCAAAAAGGATCCATTTCTTTTACGAAGGTCATACGATACCCGTAGTATCAAAAATAGAGTAACTATCATTTTAAGTAAACCAAAACAATTTCCATACCTTCTTTTTAAACCAATTTAAGACAAAACCATGCCTTCCTTTTAAACAAAAAAAACACTTCAATTCCTCAAGTCTCTTTTCTTTTAGAAATCAAGTTCCTTACTTTGGAATTTAAGAAAATCAATACTTGTTTATAATGATTCTTATTAAAGCAGCCATGATCTATAAAATGTAATACAATTTTGTCTTATCTTAGCTTCTATGCAGATGGAGGATTCTACTTGTTTTAATATAATTATTTGTCATTACATTTTCCTTTATTAACGCTGCAATGGCTTGTTCGATACTTATTCCCATTTCCGAAATCACTATAACTTATTCTTTTTTTTTAAAGACCAAGTACTCATTACTCACGAATGAGGTTTCACCACTTTTAACACAATTCAAGTTCTTAACATTTCATATCAAGTCAAATATAAGTCAAGTCTCTTATATTTTAAAATCAACAAACCATTCTTTTACCTACATAAAGTCGTTATAACTAACTTCCCATAAAGCCATTATAACACTTTATGTTTTAAACCGACCAAATTCGTTTAGCACACGTACGTCTACCGTACTACATAGTCCACAACAATCATGCTAGAAAGGATAGGAAGAGGTTTACATACCTCGCGACGATTATCGACAAAAAGCAAAACGCTCAAAAGTACTATACCCTTGCTAGCCTTTTCCACCCTTTAAGTAGAATACGCTACTCGTAGTACTTCAACCTATAATGACCATGAAACGTCTATTAACTTCTAGATCTCTTCGTAGAACATTCTAATTGTAAAGTCCCTTATTCTACGGAAATTTGGACAGCACTTCCTTTGTTTCTACGTACTTTACCACCTTTTTCAAGGCTCGAATTCAATATCAAACACCACTTTTAAGGCCCAACAATCCAATATTACAAAGGGGATTACACGCCTAATCTTGGACGTGTAAAATTCTGCCCCACAATTTATATTAAAACAACCCAACTAGTTTAAGGCAACTCCTTGGCTATAACATGCTCACATATCAACCTTTTCAAATCCTTTCAATTCAACTCGTTAATTCAACATGCTATAAAAGTCTTAACCAATTATAACAACGATATACCCTTCTATATACAACATGCAACAATTTTTGCTAACAACAGAATTGATTACTACACTAGTGACTAACATGCCCATTTTCGGTTTTCAACAAGTCGACATGATCCATATGGTTTCAAACTTTAATACTTAAACCACAGGCTCATTTCTCAAATACTATAACTTGTAATTTTCAATTATATGAGAAGGTGAAGGTTTTACCTCAATAAGCCCTCTTTCCGAAATTTTCTTCACGCTAAAATCACCCACACGAACCCTCTAAGCCAACATAATTCCTTCTTGTCGTCTTTCCAAAATTTTACTAGGCCTAGGTTTTCCCTTGAGATTTCTAGAGAGAAGGGAGATGAATTTTTTTAGAGAGAAGGAAAAGAGATTTTTAGAGAGAAGGGGGTTCTTGAAGAATGACCAAGTCTTCAAGACTTGGTCAATAAATAGGACTTCCTCACAATCAGATGGGAGGGACACTTGTCACCCTCCCATGGCCTTTACAAAAAAATATCTTCTGATTTTTCCCCCAGTTTTCGCAAAAATCCCGCCTCTGCGCTGAAACCTCCGAGAACTTCAGTACATACGGCGCCGCGGCCCTGCATTCCGGCGCCGCGGCCCTACATTCCGGCGCCGCGGCGCTGCAACTTCAGAGAACTCCAGTATATCCGGCGCCGCGGCCCTGCATCCGGCGCTGCGGCGCTGTGGCCTCAGGCTGAAAACACTATCCTTCTTGTCTGTGCACTGAACTTGTAACTTTCATAACCTTCTGCTTCGATGTCCTATCACCGAGCGGTTTGTTGCGTTGGGAACTAGACTCAACGAACTACATACTAGGATTTTGAAACACCTAAAAACTCATAATGATCTAGGAGATATACCGCTCCAAAGTTGACTCAAAAACTGACAAAAAACATTCGGCGAACTTATCTTTCCAATTTCAGTTCTTATTTCCCTTCGTACGTTCCCAATACATGACCTGAAATTTCGGGGTGTAACATTCTTCCCCCCTTAGAAACATTCATCCCGAATGTTCCTTCTAAGTCTCCAAAACACATGCGCCGATAGTCTTTACTACTACACCTATAAAATCAATTATGCTACATATGGCCATAATATAATAACCACGCAAAACTTAAATCCCAGTCAATGAGGAATCACCTCTAAAGCGTATAACAACACTATTAGCTCTCACCCATGGTCTAAGGGTACTCTCTTCACATCTTCTCTTCACAAAAAAAATGATCACTTCCATTCCCTTAACACATGTTCGCTTCTTTTCTTACTCGTCGTACCCTCCTCGTACACTCGAACTCTTTCTAGTATACGTACCACATTTCCGTCATTGCTTCAGTTCTCAAAATCTCGGGGTTACTATCTCCAACTTGGTCATTACTAGCTTCAATTTCCTTTAAGGCCATTCCCGGCCTTCATGATCCGATTCTGGTCGAACGCATCCACGAACTCGTACGATGATTACCTAAACTTGGGCCTAGCACCCTTGTGACCTTATCACCTAGAGGGACCACCTCAAACTTACCTCACTTCATTCCGGGTTGACCCGCGATTGGTCCTCAACCCGACCCATTACGTACCAAACTCTTGTTCCCGGTCCGGAACAATCTCACTATTCAAGTCACGAAAACCTAGTGGTTTCCTTAGCTTAACTACCCACTATCATCTCACACCACTCATGGACTTATTACCCAGGTATACCCCACGTATACTACGTTCCTCGACAAAGATCACCCGTAGAATCTTTCACTCAAGATGGCCCTGTATCTAAGGTTCCCACGGTTATCAAAATTCTAAGACTCACAATTTCCATGTCCCCAAACTTACCTTTTCTACTAACCAGGCTTTCTAAATCGCCATTTATACACAACTACCCGCACATCACCCTTAACATGTAACCAGCTTATCACACATACTAATCTTTAGAGGGTTAAGGATATACCTGTAACTATTGCTTCACTTTTCCTTTGTCGTTCTAATCATGATCCTGCCCTGCACGACGCATAGCAAAAGAATGTGATGAACCAACCACTGATCCCGAAGGCTGAGTCTCTACATCCGCGTTACCTCTGGTCGGATAATTTCTCGCAAAATGGCCCTGCTGGCC
Organism: Przewalskia tangutica; assembly: GCA_029844215.1. Lineage (NCBI taxonomy): Eukaryota > Viridiplantae > Streptophyta > Magnoliopsida > Solanales > Solanaceae > Przewalskia > Przewalskia tangutica. The sequence continues at coordinate 93,169,982 of CM056724.1, read as the reverse complement.
GCATGTAAAACAAACTCCCAAACTAGCACGACACTCCCCATAATGGAGCCTACCACAACGACCACAACGAGGTAGGGGTGGTCTCATCTGACTAACATCCCTGTTCCCCCGAAACTCGAAACTCGAGCCCCGACCGCCTCGAATCTCCCGAACGCCCCAAGATCGTGGTGGAGCACTCTGTACTGGCTGAGGTATATATCCGGTCACGAGGCCGCCGCTCGAAAGTTACCAAAGGACTCGCCCTCGCCCTCTTCTCACGATTGGTTATTCCGCCGACTTACGTTTCCTCGTCACGCAAGATAAGCTGGATGCGGCAATGTCCATGCCCTACCAAGAGCTACTCCTGTGCAACCCTCAGCTAAATAATCATCGAGCCCTGTGACATAACGGTGCACTCTATCATCCATGTCTGCCACTAAAGCGGGGACATACCGAGCCAACGAGTCAAACTCTACATTGTACTCCCGAACCGTCCGCCCGTTCTGCCTCAACATCAGAAATCTATCTGCCCGAGCTCTCCTCATCTGCGAAGGCAAGAAGTGTGCAAGAAATGCCTCTGAGAACTCGTCCCAACTAGCTGGAGGTGCATGCTCCCCCCGGGACAGTTCCCATGAATCAAACCGATCATTGCGGATCACGCGGACGATGTGAACCCAAAACTACCGACTCTGTCTCCGAGGCCTTGATCACTCTCATGATCCTCTGCAACTGTCGGATAAACTCCTGAAGATCATCCTCGGTCCTCGACCTATAGAACTATGGTGGGTTGCAACTCAAAAAGTCCCGAAGTCTCAAGCTATCAGATCTGGGGTGAATTACGGGTACAATCGGAACCGCTGTCTCCCGTCTGTCCTCCTGCCTCGCCACGATCCTGGCTAATAACTGGGCCATCTCCTTGTAACCCATATCCTATGCTCCAGGCTGTGGAATCGAGGCTCGTGTACCGTGGTCTCGTAGCCACCGCCGCCGCTTCTAAACTCTGCTGGGGCTGGCGACGTCGTGGAACTCGCCGTTCGAAGCATCACCTCAGGTAAAGACTGGGCCTGTGCCCTCGTAACCCTCTGCGTCCTACTAGCAGCTCCTTCAGCTGCCTTGGTCTTCTGGGCCGCGGTTGCCTTGCGTGGAGACATAACTGATACATAAGAATATGTCAGAGGGAGTTCAACCTATAACACAGCTCTATTGCACGATCTTAGAGTGAAAAGAATGGAAACCAATCCTAAATATCCTGTAGCCTCCTGATTATAGGTGTGGTGCACAATAAGCCGATAATCAAGACTCTACTAGATACGGTCTGTAGACACTTTCCGAGGATTAACTGCTCTGATACCACTTTTATCACGACCCGACCTCGGGCCCGCGACTGGTGCCTTACCCCGGGCACCCTAGTGATAAAACATCAGAGAAAATCAGCGGAAATAAAAACTCAAAGATATGAACAATATGAAATAAGAAACAGGCTAAGCCAAAACGGTCACCTTTCTGCATATATATACAACCGAACAGTTACATCCTTTACAACCCTTGCCTACAATAGTACTACAGACCTCTAAGAGTTTTTATAACAACTATGACGGGACAGGGCCTCGCCATACCCCTGAATGTACAAGAACCTACAATCTCAGGGACACATACCAAAAGATAAGCCTCCGGAGAAACGGAGCTTCCCAAAATGCAGAACTGTGATCCTATGAGCGAGGATCAACAACCGGTGTACCTCTACCTGCGGCATGAACACAGCCCCCCGAAGGAGGTCAGTACAATAGGTACCAAGTATGTGAAACTGAAAATACTGTAAATGAAATCATAACAGTCTATTTAAAATAGGAGACATGTGTGATAACCAAACTACAGTACACAATATATATTAGCAGTCATGTCAAGTCAGGGACTCACGCCCTCAAAGTCATCACTCAAATATAACTATGGGTCTCACGCCCACAACATCAATCATGCCCGTGGAATACCTTCCTCACTGGCGGCAGTCTATGATATAAAAGCACCAAGGAATACACATGAACACCAGGTCCCACATAATAAACCCGTACGGGGTAAGTGATCGGTGTATTTTTTATACACCTTTTGAGTCTGTTTTAGTTAGTCTTTTGTCCCATTTTGCACATATAAATGTCGTATTAGGATAGTTTTTCTTTCTTTTGAGTCAAAGTGGTTAAAGTGGCCAAATGGCGGAAAAGGAGCAAAAAGAGGGCGAAAGAGGAGATGCGAGTCAAAACAGAAAGTGGCGAACAAGGCTAAAACCAGACTGGCACGCGCGCCTCGCAGCCGAAGGCGCCGCGCGCTATCATTCGAAGAAGGTGCGAAGATCCAGCCGCGGCGCTAAACTGGCCGCGCGCCACTATTCCGAGGCGAAGACTCGGCCGCGCCCTCGCAGCCAGATGCAGGTCGCGCGCTAAACATCCGAGGAGCTACAGATTTGGCCATGCGCGCTCATACAGCAGATATCGGCCGCGCGCAAAACACCCGGCGATTGCAGACTTCCGGCCGCGCGCCATCCGCAGGGCGCGCGCCGACGCTGAAAAATTAGGTCTTTGACGGATTTTTGGGCGGGCCCGGAAGGAAAAGAAGGAGACGTTTTAAACCTATAAAGGAGAACCCTAGGCGGTTTTCAAGGGTTCCTTTCTTGCCAAACACAAGGTTTTCTTGCCTAGAGATGGAGACCTAACCATTAGTAATTTCGTGTCTATTTCATTTCTTTAATTCAGTTTTTGCATGATGAACTTTGAATTAGTTCTGGTCATATTCATGGCTAGGAACTAATTCTCTTATAGGCCTTTCTATGTTGAATTCTTGAACCTTATGTTATAAAGTAATGCATGCTTATGGTTATTATTCTTATTGAGAGATCTATCCAATAATCGAGTTGAATTCTTGGTAGCTAATTGACAACTAGTTATCACTATATGATTTCTAATCGTTACAAAAGGAGGATTGTGAATATTTGTAAGTTGGGTAGACGGTCTTGAATTGGGGATGAAAATACCTCAATTAGATTTGTAAGCGTTGATGAGAGGCTTAACAACCCTAATTTTGCGCATGTGCGTGACGGCCAACTAGGTTTTTGTGCTTAATCCTCCTATAGAGTTACCCTTATCCGAAAGTTAGGTAAGGAACAATACCGGGTTGAGTGTTTATATAACCCTAACGGGAGTATAAAACGATTTCAGAACCCGCTTTCTCCAAAAGAAGAACACCATAAGTAATGCATTAGTAAGTAACATAAGCGGATAGTAAGGATACATAGAAGCCCTATTCTCATCACATCCGAATTAAATCGTTATAATTAATTAGCTTTATAATTCTTAGTCATAAACAACCAATCACTCATTAATTCACCAAATAGATACTAGAAAATAGACAATTGGTACTTGAACCCTAATCCCAGAGGACGATATTCGGTCTTATCTAAGACTATACTACTTGATACGATAACGTGCACTTGCGTTTAAAAGTGTGTGCATCTAATCGCGCATCAAGTTTTTGGCGCCGTTGCCGGGGATTAGGCAATAGTTCAATATCAAATTATCTATTTTTAATTTCTAATTTGGATTTAATTTTCATTTTTTTTTATTATTATTTATTTTTAGTTTCTACGAAAATCGAGTCTTGTGATTCTTTGTTTGTTTTGATCTTTCTCGTGATATCGGTTTATGCGAAGGAGAAGGAGTCGACACTCTTGTTCCCTTCAATCCGGAATTGAAAGCACGCAAAGCGAGCGAAAGAATCGAATTGCAACGTTGATTGAAATGGACTGTGCTCCCAACAATAACAGTATGAGTGAAGGGTTAGGTGAAAATCAACTTAACCTGTGAGATCCTCGGCAAGTGCGATAGATATGGAGGGCGGGGTTCGAATCGGCGAGAAAGAAGTGCAGGAGATTATGTGCTACCAAGAGTGAATGGAGCACGACTTGCATTAGGCTCCCTGACAGGAGCCAACAATTTCAAATAAAACCAATGATTCTCGAGCATGGTGCGCAGTGACACGATTCGGAGGATCGCCGTGAGGATCCACATATGCACATAGCAAATTTCTTGGAGCTATGTGCCACTTTCGATATAACGGCGTTCGATGATGCGTCAGATTGAGGCTCTTTCCCTTCTCACTCGAGGATAGAGCAAAGTATGGTTGAATTCCTGCCCGGTGATTCGATATTTACATGGCACGAGTAGCACGTAAATTCCTAGCCAAGTTCTTTCCACCACCGTAAGCGAGAAAATTAAGAGGAGTTGAACAACTTCTATCAAGGTGATGGAAGTCCTTATATGAAGCATGGGAGAGATTCAAGGATCTACAGAGGAAGTGTCCACACCATTGCATTGAGTTGTGGAACTTGGTTCATATTTTCTACAACGTGGCGAGCAAGACAACGTAACCATCATAGATGCACCGCGGTGGGGCATTCATGAGGAAAAGCGACCACGACGCCGAGTTATTAGAAGATATGGCCACTAACAACCATGTCACCAAGAGAGGCAACCGGTGGGAGAAGAAGCGTGGGGTCCATGAAGTAGATGCTATTCTTTGCTTTGAACGCATGTGGCTCTTCTAGCGAAACAATTGCGAGAACATCGTGTCGGTGAATCTTTGTGCAACCGCTGAAAATCGTGAGATATGTGGCGGCCACATACATTTGATAGGTGTCCTTCAATGATACCAACAACATCCCAATGGAGCGGCAGAGTGTCAGCGGAGGTAACTACGGAGGCAACAGAACAACCCTACTCAAACACTTATAATCCGGTGGAGGAATCACCCAAACTTCATGGAGAGGAGATCGGGGCCAGAAAATCGGTACGGGGCCGGCCAAAACCAATATCGTGCAGCGAGAATCGGTATAGGCGATGCAGAACCAAAGCATGCGGAATCACGACCGCTTCACTCAAGCCCCCGCCTCAACGGCTCAACGCACTGTCGTCAAGAAAAACCAGATGAGCTTAAAGCGACCATGACAAAGCGCACCGCGCCCGGCGCAGCTTATAACAGAATCTAGATCCTCGTTGAAACTTGGAAACACAGTAGGACAGGTAGCAAAGCAGCAAACATCGTGCCACGAGGGACATTGCAAGCAATACCGAGGTAAATCAGGGAGCAATGTAAGGCATGCGGTTGAGAAGTGGAAAACAATTGGAGCAACAATGCGCCGACCAATAGTTGAGAGGAAGCAGAGTTAGAAAAGATAAGGTGGTCAACCTAGCCCGGTGATAGAAAACTCAGGAGAAGGAGTATACGAGAAAGATTCCTTTCCCCGGAGATTACAAAGGAAGGCGGTCGATAAACAATTTTCCAAATTCTTGGAGGTATTCAGAAGTTGCACATCAACATACCGCTTATAGAGGCTTTGGAGCAGATGCCATCTTACTTCAAGTTCATGAAAGAAATCTTGGGAAAAGAGAAGCGGCGAATATGAGATAGTAGCACTAATGTAAGAGTGTAGTGCTATCTTACAAAAGAAATTGCCACCAAAGCTAAAGGACCTGAAGCTTTACACTACCATGCACAGGCGGGGTGACTTGCAATGAGCCTTGTGTGATCTAGGGGCGAGTATAAATTTGATGCCCTATCGGTTTTCAAAAGATTGGAGTTAGGAGAAGCCAACCACCACCGTGAGTCCGCAACTAGCCGACAGGCGGTGGTTCATCCACGGAGGAAGATCGAGGATGTGATTGTGAAGGTAGGAAAATTTTTCTTTCTGCAGACTTCCTCATTCGGATATGGAAGAAGATGCAAATCCCGATCATATTGGGAGGCCATTCCTAGCAACGGTAGAGCCTTGATTGGCGTTGAAAGAGGAGAGCTAACGCTAAGAGTGGAGAACGAAGAGATGGTGTTTAAAGTCTTTAAACACGTCGTTGAGCCAAGAAGCGTAAGTGGGTGTTTTGCAATCAACACCACCAAACCCCATGCGAGCCATTGCAATGCAACCAAAGAATGATGAGCCCAGAAAGCAAGCATGGTTTCTTTGAGATGACACTAAATGAGGTAATTGTTCCTAACTCCTACTACCGATAATGCTAAAAGAAAAGGAGACAAGGGAAACGCCAAAGGTGGCGGAAATGGATTCGTTGGGGACTTAATCCACCCTGTGGCTAGTAAGTCTAAGGAACTGCGTCCGGCTAAAAGACGTTAAAGACAGCGCTTGTTGGGAGGCAACCCAACGGTTTTTTTAATTATGTTATTTTAATTTCTGTCGTTATTTTATTTTAGTTGGTCTAAGAACAGTCTCACGGTATTGGATCTTGTTGTTTTGTGATTGTGTACAAGAAATTAAACCGGGACGAAATAAATCAAGAAAAGCAAGGATTTCGAGAAGCGGGTAAGCGCGCGCCAGAGCGAGGTCGCGCCTAAAAGATCTGAACAGTTCGGAAGTTTAAGAGCCGGCTCGGGAAGCGAGGGCGCGCAGAAAATCCCCGGCGAGCGCCTTGAGATGATTAGGCGCCAGCGCTAAAAGCAAGCGGCGGGAATCGAAATTTAAAACGCCCAAAAATCAGATTTTCCCAATTCCAACTTCCAAAACCTAACCTTCCCTCCAAAACCCACGAATTCCAGAAATTTGCCCACAAAAACCACAAATCCAACCCAACCACAACCTAAACTCTTAAATTCCCAAAAACCCTCAACTATCTCAAACAACAAAGCTCCATTCCATAGCCTCAACCCACCAATTGAAACAAGAACAAGCTTGAGTCTTCTCATCAAAAGGTAATCCCTATCTTTGTTCTTGAATCCTTTCACTGAAGTCATAGGAGGTAGTAGTTGGGAAGAGTATTGTAGTTGGAGTAGTTTGGGTACTGAAAAGTTGGTTGTGAAGTCGGAGAAAAGAGTAGAAAAAGAGGTTGTGGGCATTGTTGAAGTTTGGGGGTGTTGTCGCTGCTAGTTGTTGAGTGTATAGGAGACATTGTGCCACAAAATTTAGAAGTCGTGATTTTGTTTATAAATGGCCACCGAGAAGAGAAGAGGATCCACATCCACCCCAACCCCACAATACGATGAAAATAGATTTGTGAGTTACCAGGCCTTCCAAAGATACAAAAGGCTTGATACCAGGCCCGTAATTCCAGAAAGGGGAATGGATTACCAAAGGGGATCCTATGGGGAGGAAGACGTTTATGAGCCCATCCGGGCTATGATAGAGCTAAGGGGGTGGAAGAGATTTGTCAATCCGGAGAAGATAAAACCAGTGAATACAACAATGGTGCGGGAATTTTATGCAAACTTTCCGGAGAGGACAGAAAGGGGGTGCTTTGTAAGGGGAAATTATATGCCTGTGACTGCAGAAGCAATAAATACAACGCTAAAAACAGTTGATGTTGAAGAAAGTAGCGATTGGAACCATTTTAGAACATGGTCTAGGAGCAGCAACAACATTGACTGGAATAATATTGCAGACACAGTGAGCTACCCCCGGGTCGCTGAAGGAATGGATCTAGAGCACCGGCAGTGCCAATTCAACAAAGCGACCAAGGCTTGGTATTTCGTCGATGCCGCATGATTCCATCTACGCACTTCACCAGAGTGCCAGAAGACAGGATTAAGTTGATTTATGGAATTATGAGGGGGCTGATAATTGATGTGGGAAAAGAGATAGTGCAGAGCATCGAAGAAATCAGCAGGTTGGTGACAACAGGTGGATTGGGACACGGTTCACTTATTACCAGTCTATGCCACATGAGTGCAGTCCCACAACTACCCACAGATACTCATGAAAGAAACCAATCACGGTGTCTATGGGATAGTGCACTCTTTTCCGACCACTAGCCCCCGTGACGGGCGAAGAGTACAACCCAGCAGCAGAACAACAACAGCAGAGGCAACCATGGATGAAGATGAGCACGAAATAGGGGCTCACATGAGCGCAGACCTAGCCACCGCCAACCACAAGCGAGAACCTTGAGCCCACAATAGGGCAATTGTACCAACAATGAAGGAGATGATGCAGACCTTGCAAACAGAGTACAAGGAGCAAGAAACAAGGCAACAAATCGACGAGCTGAGTGCCTTGTTCAACCAATGGTCGATGCATTATCCCACCGCCACCACCACCATTTTAGCCAAAGTTTGTAAGTGTCGTTTTCTTTTACTGTCTTTGAGTCTACACACATTGGGGGCAATGTGTGATTTAAGTTTGGGGGTGTGTTTTTGTGTTTTAGTTTTTATTTGTGTGTCATGTTATGTTTTATTTAAATTTTTCTATTTGTTTTATGTTTATTTTGAGTCACCAAAATTTTTTCTTTCTTGAGTCATAATTGCCTGTCAAAGATCATGTATGCTGTAGTTGCTAGAAACACCTAAGGAAGTAAGGTGGAATAATGTAAAGGAATTGAAGCAACTATCTAAACACTTAGGTTAGATATGCCAAAAGCTCACATAATCTGTCTATTTGGAGTTTCTTGCTTAAGTTATGCATGCTAAATGATAAATGCTTATGTGTTATGAGTGCTTGCTATTTGAGGCGAAATAGTTAGGATATGCATGTTAGGGAGATGACTCAGGCATTTCTTTGATAGCCAATTCTTACCATTCTTTTCTATCCGCACCTTAAAAATATCCCTAGTCACCCATCGAGCCTAAATTTGAAACTTCTTCTTTGACACCCCATATTCCCACAAAATTGTGCCATAAGTGAAAATATGAAATAGTGGAGTACATTGTGTTAAAAGAAGAAACAAAAGAGTGAACAAGTTTGAGGCACCCTAATGGAAAAGTAATAAGAAAGAGGCAAAAGCCTAAGTTTGGGGGTGCCTATTTGTATAATACACTTCACTCTCCCAAAACAAAAGAGGGGAATGATAGAATTGAAGTGAAGGAAAGAATCAAAAAAAAAAAAAAAAGGGAAAAATTGAAAAGCCAAAGAGCTTCTGGTACAGAAAAATGAGCCTAAATGCCTATCTTTACCAACCCCTACCTAAGCCTACATTACAACCCTCAAAGTCCTGAAGATCTCTTTTATGCATATCCAGAAATAGTGGAGAATAGCAAGTAAGCATGCCATAGGAATTCTTGAATTTATATGCATGATTTAGTATATTGACTTCCATTTAAGCATGATAAGTATGAGTTTGCGAAATATCTAGCTCAATGTGTTGAAATTCCATGCTATATGTTCCTGCATATTATTCTGCTAACCTTCATGTTTTTCTAGTTAACATCTATGCAGAAAAGTGATTAATGACAGGGAGTCCTTTATTTTTCATTCTTTTGAGTCTTTCATTTTATTTCTTTCTTTTTATCTTTGCTCGAGGGCGAGCAAAGGTTAAGTTTGGGGGTATTTGATCGGTGTATTTTTTATACACCTTTTGAGTCTGTTTTAGTTAGTCTTTTGTCCCATTTTGCACATATAAATGTCGTATTAGGATAGTTTTTCTTTCTTTTGAGTCAAAGTGGTTAAAGTGGCCAAATGGCGGAAAAGGAGCAAAAAGAGGGCGAAAGAGGAGATGCGAGTGAAAGCAGAAAGTGGCGAACAAGGCTAAAACCCGGACCAGCGCGGCCCTCCTGCAATCGAAGCGGCGCGGCGCCTATCATTCGCAGAAGGTGCGAAGATCGAGCCGCGGCGCCTTCATCGGGCGCGCGCCACTATTCGAGGCGAAGACTTCGGCCACGCGCCTCGAGCAGTCACGAGGGGCGCGGCGCTAAACATCCGAGGAGCTACAGAGTTACTGGCGCCGCCTCATACAGCGAATATCGGGCATGGCGCCAAAACACCGGCGATTGCAGAACTTCCGCGCGCCATCTGCGAACGCGCGACGCGGAAAAATTAGGTCTTTTGGATTTTTGGGCCAGCACGGAAGGAAAAGAAGGGAGACGTTTTAAACCTATAAAGGAGAACCTAGGCGGTTTTCAAGGGTTCCCTTTCTTGCCAAACACAAGGTTTTCTTGCCTAGAGATTGGAGACCCAAACATTAGTAATTTCTTTTCTTTTTCTTTTCTTTAATTCAGTTTTGCATGATGAACTTTGAATTAGTTCTTGTCATATTCATGGCTAGGAACTAATTCTCTTATAGGGCTTTCTATGTTGAATTCTTGAACCTTATGTTATAAAGTAATGCATGCTTATGGTTATTATTCTTATTGAGAGATCTATCCAATAATTGAGTTGAATTCTTGGTAGCTAATTGACAACTAGTTATCACTATATGATTTCTAATCAGTTACGAAAAGGAGGATTGTGAATATCTTTGTAAGTTGGGTATCGGTCTTGAATTGGGGATGAAAATACCTCAATTAGATTTGTAGCGTTGATGAGAGGCTTAACAACCCTAATTTTGCGCATTGTGCGTGACGGTCAACTAGGTTTTGTGCTTAATCCTCCTATAGAGTTACCCTTATCGTGAAAGTTAGGTAAGGAACAATACTGGGTTGAGTGTTTATATAACCTAACGGGAGTATAAAGCGATTTAAAGAAACCGCTTTCTCGAAGAAGAACACCATAAGTAATGCATTAGTAAGTAACATAAGCGGATAGTAAGGATACATAGAAGCCCTATTCTCATCACATCCGAATTAAATCGTTATAATTAATTAGCTTTTATAATTCTTAGTCATAAACAACCAATCACTCATTAATTCACCAAATAGATACTAGAAAATAGACAATTGGTACTTGAACCCTAATCCCTGCAGGGCGATATTCGGTCTTATCTAAGACTATACTACTTGATACGATAACGTGCACTTGCGTTTAAAAGTGTGTGCATCTAATCGCGCATCGATGAAATGCGAAGGCATAGCCGACTACTAAAACCCACAGCATCAACAAAGTCATAAATCGTATCACGAGTGCATCTGAACCGCCACATGATCGGCCGCCACTCGCGCGATATCAAATGTCGCGTCTAATCCTCGAACTTCCGCAGCTCCGCATAGGCCACACACATAGGACCGCGTAGGTATTCCTACATCGGTAGCTACTCCCGGCATCGCCCCGACTCGCAGTCCGCATGGCCACATAGACCGCATGGCCATATAGACCGCACACTAACCTGGAACTCTCGTAGTTCCGCATAGGTCCCCTGGACCCGCATGAGGTATTCTCGAATCATAGTCCCAGACTGCCTGAGTATACCCCGCATCGGAGGGCAGCTTAACCCCCGGTATCATGTCAAGAGGTGAGTGGTACAATACTATCATAACGGCTTATCGTTAAACAACGTAAGCACAATCAAGGGGAAACCCCTTTACACAAACATCACAAGATACTAACACACGTAGCATCCTAAACATGTTTACTTATCAAATCAACAAGAAAGTATTACAAGGCTATCACAAACCAACACAATCAAGTTATTCACACAAGGTACTTTCTACTTTATGTTAACAAGTTCGGGTTTTTATCCCCAAAGTACTTCATACATTAACTCTTTAAAAGATCCGTTTCTTTCACAAAAGTCACACAATACCCGTAGTATAAAAATAGAGTGACTATCTTTTTAAGTAAACCAAAACACTTTCCTTTGTAAAATCAAGTAACAACATTATTATTCAAACGTTCAAGTTTGCCTAATTTCAAATGCTCAAGTTTCTCATTTTCGAAGGGTTTCGTAGTTCATAGTTTTAATCACTTAATAATATAATTCTCTTTTAAAATAATCTGAGAACATATGCCTTAGGTGTGAGTAGGTTATTCCTGTTCATAACAATCTTAATAAAGCAGCCATGATCCAGGAAATGTAATATCATTTTGTCTTATCATAGCTTCTATGCAGATGGAGGTTTCTACTGGTTTTAATAATACTTAATTAGTCAAAACATTTCCGCTTATTAACGCTGCAGTGGTTTGTTCGATACTTATTCTGATTTCCGAAATCAGTAAAACATTATTCCTTTTAAAAACCAAGTACTCATTACTCACGAATGAGGTTTCACACTTTTTAACAAAATTCATATTAAGTCAAGTCTCTTATCTTTTAAGATCAAGTCTCTTAACTTCTAAAATCAGTAAACCATTCTTTTTATCTCTCTTAAGTCGTTATACCTAACTTCCCATAAAGCTAGTATAACTCTTAAACTTTTAAAACCAGGTATTACTCTTTTTTTTTTTTTAAAAACGATTCTTAACTCTTCTGAAATACTTCAAGATTCTTATTATTAGACTCAAGTCAAAAGACATCGCAGTAAAACCACGTTCAGTTAACACGTCGCTCACCGTACTATATATATTCTTTTAAAATATCATGCTCAAGAGGATAGGAAGAATCACATACCTCGCGGCGATTATCGACAAATAGCAAAACGCTCACCTATAACCCGGCTAGCCTTGTCCACCTTTCAAGTAGAACATGCTACTCGCAGAACTTTCAACCTATAAAGGCCATATACGTCTATCAACGTCTAGACTACTCTGTAGAACATTCTAAGCAGAGGGTTCTCTATTCTACGGAAAATCGGGCAAGACTTTACTGCACAAACTACACAAGTCTCAGTAAATACAATCCTATGTAAATCTGATTCAATCTTCTTCTTTAATATTCTTCCGATGTGACTTGATTCAATTCTTTTACGTAATATCCTTACATGAGTCTTATATTCATTTCTATACTACTACAGTATGTAATTTCCAATTACAATATAAGGACAAGAGTATTTACCTCGATAAGCCCAAAATTATCCAAGTTTAAATGTCGATCCTGAGCAACGTTTAGCTCCTACTCTGAGCGCTCCAACCCGCTCCAAACAACCCTTAGAAGTTCTACGCAACTTCTTCTTAATACTTCAACCAACTGTGAATATTTTTCTTAGGGTTTCGTTTTGGATCAAGGGAAGTATAATAGTATTTTGGGCTTTTAGTATGTGGTAACCTTGGAATACTACAAGGTATTTGGGCCAAGGTATTTTGGAATAGTAACAATACTTGGGGAATACTTTTCTACCAAGGGGATGTTTCGCCAGGGCCTTCTCAAGGGGGAGCTCTTGGACGAGAGCTTCTACTAAGAGGGGGAAGGATTTTCAAGACTAAGAAAGTTGTGTTGTGGATGAAGAAGTCTTCAACAAAGGGGGGTATTTATAGGGCCTTCAATGGCCAAGATCAAGACAAGTGGTGAGCAAGTGGAGGGTGAGGATTTGTACACGCACCTAGCCATCTACTCCACAAATCACTCCAAATATTGACCCATGTTTTAGGCCACAAAACAAGCCAAGAATCGTGCACCCAATCGGCCCTAAGACCGCCCACTTGAGGGTGACAAGTGTCGCCCTCTCGTTGGTCCAAAATATTTCATCTCTCGGAAAAATCCGCAAAAATTATTAAAGTCGCAACCGTAATTTTCCCCTCGCAAAGTTTGGAAAACGTTTCGTCGGAAAACAATTCTTTTCGGGGGTTGTGAACAAATTTCGTCCCTTGCCTATCTTAAGGCTTAAACTTTCGTACGTACGTCCTTACGTACATAATCTGGAAATACGGGGTATAACATTCTCCCCTCCTTAGAAACATTCGTCCCGAATGTTCCTTCTCAAGACAGATAACGATAAGTTCCTCTTAACTTAAACAAGTTGCCAATGCCACACCTGGCCACAAATTAACACACGCGCAATACTTTAACCCAAGTCCACGAGGAATCACCTCTAGCATAACAAAAGCTCCCACCCAAGGTCTAAAAGACACTCCCTTCACACCTTCATTTCACAAAAGAAATGATCACTTCTATTCTCCTAACACATGCTCACTTCTTCCCTTACTCGTCGTACCCTCCTCGTACACTCGAGCTCCTTCTCATCACTTACCACATTTCTGTTATTGCTTCAGTTTCCAAAATATCTGGGTTACTATCTCCAACTTGGTCATCATTAACTGGGAACACTCTGGATGGATCTCCGATATTTTTCCGACATAGCAACAAGAAAGACCGGACGTACTGATTCCCACGTCGGACGGTAATGCCAACTTATAGGCAACCCGCCTATTCTCCAAATGATCCAAAACGCCCAAGTACCTCTGCTAAGTTTCTCTGCTTTCCAAAACTCGTCACACCTTTCCGGTGGTACCTCCAAGACCCACCGTCAACTGAACTCCAAGCGCCGCCGCAGATTATCCGCACGACTTCGCTGACTCGAGCCGCCAATAACCTCTTACGGATAAGCTTCACCCTATCCACATCCTCACAAACAAGTATGAACCAACTATCCGAACCTTGCCAACATCGAACCAATCGACCAAGAACTTACACTTCCGCCCCTACCAGCGCCATAAGGCGACATCCGAATCTGAAATGGTAGCTATAAAACACTCCTCAACAGCGAGGCAACAATCCTCACTACCCTCAAATCCAAACACCGCCCGAGGCGAATGCGACATCGAGACTCACCCAGTTTCTAACCCCGCTCGTGAAACTTCCGGAAAAAATAGCGGTAACACGGCTCCATCGTCACATAAGGTGAAAGTAGGCACCTCGTGCAGCCTTACAATCTTCCTGATATAACATCTCGCATAACCCTCTGCCGAGTAAACGGTCTTGACTAAAAGACAAGATGGGCTGACCTCACCGGCCCGACTACTGGTCGAACGCATCCACGAACTCGTATGATAATTAACTAAACTTAGGCCTAACATCCTCATGACCCTATCACAAAGCGGGACCACCACAAACTGACCCCAACACAATACAGGCCGCGGGTTGACCCGCGATCGATCCTCAACCCGACCCGCTATCGCGCAAAAACTCTTGTTCCCCGATCCGGAACAATCTCACCATCGAGTAACGAAAACCTAGTGGTCTTCTTAGCTCAACTACCCTCTTTCATATCATACCCCTCAGGGACTTATCACACAAACATATCTCACGTATACTATGCACTCGAGCAAGTGGTCAAACATAAATGTAATCTTTTACTCAAGATGGCCTGGCCTCTAAGGTCTCCACGTATAAAACTCTAAGGCTCACACTTTCCTTATCCCCAATCTTACCCTTTTTACTAACCATGATTTCTAATCACACTTTGCACAATGCTATCAGAACATAACACTTAAGATATACTAATCTTACATACTAATCTCTAGAGGGTTAAAGATATACCTGCATCTACTGCTTCACTTCCCCTTTGTCGTTCTAATCAATCCCGCCTACTGGGCGATAGCAGTGGCGTGACGAACTAGCCACCGATCCTGGGCGTCGAGTCTCTACATCCGCCACCTGCCTGGACAATTTCTCGCAAAATGGCCCTGCTGGCCGCAAGTAAAACAAGCTGCCGAAGAAGTACGACACTCTCCACAATGACACTTACCACAACGGCCACACCGAGGTGGGGGTGGCCTCCTCTGGCTAACACCCTTCCTCTCCGAGCCACCGACCAGAATCGATCCGTAGGTGAGTCCTCCTACTTGCATCCTCCTACTAGGACACCTTTTCGACATACGGCTCGACGGCCGCAGTAAAACAAGCACCAACAAAAAGACGACATTCCCCGGGATGACGTCTGTCACACTGTGAACACTGAGGAAAATCAACCTACTGCTAGAACCTACGATAGGCGTGAACCGGAAGCCCTCGAGCTCGACCAACTCCGCATACCTCGAACGCCCCGAACCTCGCGAGGACCACTCTGACCGGGCGGAGGTGCATATCGATCTGTCACGAGGCGATTCGCCTCGAAAGTTACCAGCGACCCCGCCGACCGCCTCTTCTGCTGATTTTGGTTAACCCGTTGATCCCTACGTTTCTCGGCCTGCTGCGCATAAGCCCGTACACAGGCCATGCTCAAGCCTGACAGAAGAGCTACTCTTGCACAACCCTCTTTTAGATAATCATCAAGACCCGCGATAAATCGATACCTAATATACTCTCTGGTTGCTAACTCCCTAGCTAGTAACAGGGTCGTCTCCTCGCAATCTATTCTTTCTGCTACTGGTCGTGGAACTGAAGGTGTAAATTTCATGGCCGCGCAGAGGAATCGCCGCCGTGCTAAACTCTTTGGGGCTAGCGACGAGCGTAACTCCCGAATGAAGCACCACCCCAGTGATGATTGGGCACGTGGCCCTAGTAACCCTCGTGCTCTACTCGCAGCTCTCTTGGCCGCCTTGCCCTTCTCGCCCGGTTTTACGCGAGGCATAATCGTAAGGGAAAGAATTACGTTAGAGGGGTCTAACTTATAACACAGCTCTAAGGCACGATCTCAGAGTGAGAAGAATGGAAACCAATCCTAAATATCCTATAGCCTCCTGATTATTGGTGTGGTGCACAACATACCGATAATCAAGACTCTACTAGATACGGTCAGTAGACACTTTCCGAGGATTAACTGCTCTGATACCACTTTTGTCACGACCCAAACCCGGGCCCGTGACTGGTGCCTTACCCCGGGCACCCAAGTAGACATACATCAGAGTAAATCAACGGAATATAAAACAGACATGGAATAACATGAAGTGTAAAACAGTTTATCTGAGAAAAGTTGCCTTTCGGCATATATATATAAAAACTTTAATCCGAACAGTTACATCCCTTTTACAAACTCTGCCCACAACAGTACTACATACCTCTAAGAATGATATAACAACAATGGCGGGACAGGGCCCCGCCATACCCCTGAATGTAAGTACCTACAACGATAGGGGACTATACCCAAGATAAGCCTCCGGAGAAACGGAGCTTCCCAAACGCTGAACTGTGACCCTATGAGCGAGGATCAACACTGGTGTACCTCTACCTGCGACATGAACGCAGCCTCCGGCGAGGTCGATAACAGTACCAAGTATGTGAAATCGAAAATATCAGAAATGAAATCATAGTAGTCTATATAAAGCAGAGACATATATGATAACCAAACTACGCTCATGATAAATAAGCGATATGTCAAGTCGTGACTCACGCCCTCAAAGTCATCACTCAAATATAACTATGGGTCTCACGCCCACAACATCAATCATGCCCGTGGAATACCTTCCTCACTGCCGGCAGTCTATGATATAAAAGCACCAAGGAATACACATGAACACCATGTCCCACATAATAAAACCGTACGGGGTAAGTACGAAGGCATAGCCGACTACTAAAACCTACAAGCACAACAAAGTCATAAATCAGATCACGAGGTCCGCTCTAGACCGCCACATGATCGGCCGCCACTCGCCCGCAATATCAAATGTGCGCTGCCTAATCTCGAACTTTCCGCAGCCTCGCATAGGCCACACATAGCCCGTATGAGGTATTCCCACATCGGGGTAGCTACTCCCAAGATCGCCCCGACTCGCACCGCATGGCCACATAGACCGCGTGGCCATATAGACCGCACACTAACACGAACTCGTAGTTTCGCATAGGTCCCCGACCCGCATGAGTTATTCTCGAATCATAGTCCTGCATCGCTCGAGTATACCCCGCATCGTAGGCAACTTAACCCCTATCATGTCAAGAGCGAGTGGTACAATACTATCATAACGCTTATCGTTAAACAACGTAAGCACAATCGCGGAAACCCCTTTACACAAACATCACAAGATACTAACACACGTAGCATCCTAAACATGTTTACTTATCAAATCAACAAGAAAGTATTACAAGGCTATCACAAACCAACACAATCAAGTTATTCACACAAGGTACTTTCTACTTTATGTTAACAAGTTCGGGTTTTTATCCCCAAAGTACTTCATACATTAACTCTTTAAAAGATCCGTTTCTTTCACAAAAGTCACACAATACCCGTAGTATAAAAATAGAGTGACTATCTTTTTAAGTAAACCAAAACACTTTCCTTTGTAAAATCAAGTAACAACATTATTATTCAAACGTTCAAGTTTGCCTAATTTCAAATGCTCAAGTTTCTCATTTTCGAAGGGTTTCGTAGTTCATAGTTTTAATCACTTAATAATATAATTCTCTTTTAAAACAATCTGAGAACATATGCCTTAGGTGTGAGTAGGTCATTCCTGTTGATAACAATCTTAATAAAGCAGCCATGATCCAGGAAATGTAATATCATTTTGTCTTATCTTAGCTTCTATGCAGATGAAGGTTTCTACATGTTTTAATAATACTTAATTAGTCAAAACATTTCCCTTTATTAACGCTGCAGTGGTTTGTTCGATACTTATTATGATTTCCGAAATCAGTAAAACATTATTCCTTTTAAAAACCAAGTACTCATTACTCACGAATGAGGTTTCACACTTTTTAACAAAATTCATATTAAGTCAAGTCTCTTATCTTTAAAGATCAAGTCTCTTAACTTCTAAAATCAGTAAACCATTCTTTTTATCTCTCTTAAGTCGTTATACCTAACTTCCCATAAAGCTAGTATAACTTTTAAACTTTTAAAACCAGGTATTACTCTTCTTTTAAAAAAAACGATTCTTAACTCTTCTGAAATACTTCAAGATTCTTATTATTAGACTCAAGTCAAAAGACATCGCAGTAAAACCACGTTCAGTTAAAACACGTACGTCTACCGTACTATATATATTCTTTTAAAATATCATGCTCAAGAGGATATGAAGAATCACATACCTCGCGACGATTATCGACAAATAGCAAAACGCTCCACCGCTATAACCCGGCTAGCCTTGTCCACCTTTCAAGTAGAACATGCTACTCGCAGAACTTTCAACCTATAAAGGCCATATACGTCTATCAACGTCTAGACTACTATGTAGAACATTCTAAGCAGAGGGTTCTCTATTCTACGGAAAATCGGGCAGCACTTCCCTACCCGTCAAACTACACAAGTCTACTATAAATACAGTCCTATGTAAGTACAGTTCAATCTTCTTCTTTAGTATTCTTCTGATGTGACTTCAGTTCAATTCTTTTCTGTAATATCCTTCTTTGAGTCTTATATTCATTTCTATACTACTACAGTATGTAATTTCCAATTACAATATAAGGACAAGAGTATTTACCTCGATAAACCCAAAATTATCCAAGTTTAAATGTCGATCCTGCGCAACGTTTAGCTCCTACCCTGAGCGCTCCAACCCGCTCCAAAAAACCCTTAGAAGTTCTACGCAACTTCTTCTTAATACTTCAACCAACTGTGAAGATTTTTCTTATGGTTTCGTTTTGTGACTGAAGGGAAGTATAATAGTATTTCTGGGCTTTTAGTATAGGGGTAACCTTGGAATACTACAACGTATTTGGGCCAAGGTATTTTGGAATAGTAACAATACTTGGAGAATACTTTTCTACCAAGGGGATGTTTCACCAGGGCCTTCTGGGGGAGGGGAGCTCTTGGACGAGAGCTTCTACTAAGAGGGGGAAGGATTTTCAAGACTAAGAAAGTTGTGTTGTGGATGAAGAAGTCTTCAACAAAGGGGGTATTTATAGGGCCTTCAATGGCCAAGATCAAGACAAGTGGTGGGCAAGTGGCGGGTGAGGATTTGTACATGTGCACCCTAGCCATCTACTCTACAAATCACTCCAAATATTGACCCATGTTTTAGGCCACAAAACAAGCCAAGAATCGTGCACCCAATCGGCCCTAAGACCGCCCACTTGAGGGTGACAAGTGTCGCCCTCTCGTTGGTCCAAAATATTTCATCTCTCGAAAAAATCCGCAAAAATTATTAAAGTCGCAACCGTAATTTTCCCCTCGCAAAGTTTGGAAAACGTTTCGTCGGAAAACAATTCTTTTCGGGGGTTGTGAACAAATTTCGTCCCTTGCCTATCTTAAGGCTTAAACTTTCGTGACGACGCCCCACGCATATACTGGAAATACGGGGTATAACATTCTCCCCTCCTTAGAAACATTCGTCCCGAATGTTCCTTCTCAAGACAGATAACGATAAGTTCCTCTTAACTTAAACAAGTTGCCAATGCCACACCTGGCCACAAATTAACACACGCGCAATACTTTAACCCAAGTCCACGAGGAATCACCTCTAGCATAACAAAAGCTCCCACCCAAGGTCTAAAAGACACTCCCTTCACACCTTCATTTCACAAAAGAAATGATCACTTCTATTCTCCTAACACATGCTCACTTCTTCCCTTACTCGTCGTACCCTCCTCGTACACTCGAGCTCCTTCTCATCACTTACCACATTTCTGTTGTTGCTTCAGTTTCCAAAATCTCTGGGTTACTATCTCCAACTTGGTCATCATTAACTGGGAACACTCTGGATGGATCTCCGATATTTTTCCGACATAGCAACAAGAAAGACCGGACGTATTGATTCCCACGTCGGACGGTAATGCCAACTTATAGGCAACCTGGCCTATTCTCCAAATGATATTTAAACGCTACAAGTACCTCGGGCTAAGTTTCCTCTGTTTTCCAAAACTCGTCACACCCTTTCCGGGGTGGTACCTCCAAGAAGACCCACCGTCAACCTGAACTCCAAGCGTCGTCGCAGATTATCCGCACGACTTCTGTTGACTCTGAGCTGCCAATAACCTCTTCTGGATAAGCTTCACCCTATCCACATCCTGCTGAAACAAGTATGAACCAACTATCTGAACCTTGCCAACATCGAACTAATCGACCGACAACTTACACTTCCGCCCCTACCAGGCGTCATAAGGCGACATCCGAATATTGAAATGGTAGCTATAAAACACTCCCTCAACAGGAGGCAACAATCCTCACAGCTACCCCTGAAATCCAAACACCGCCCGAGGCGAATGCGACATCGAGACT
Source organism: Przewalskia tangutica (assembly GCA_029844215.1). Taxonomy (NCBI): domain Eukaryota; kingdom Viridiplantae; phylum Streptophyta; class Magnoliopsida; order Solanales; family Solanaceae; genus Przewalskia; species Przewalskia tangutica. The sequence continues at coordinate 93,149,402 of CM056724.1, read as the reverse complement.
CACCGAGTTTCTAACCCCGCTCGTGAAACTTCCAAAAAAATAAGCGGTAACTGGCTCCACCGTCACATAAGGTGAAAGTAGGCACCTCGCAGCCTTACAATCTTCCCGATATAACATCTCGCATAACCTCTCGCGAGTAAACGGTCTTGACTAAAAGACAAGATGGTGACCTCACCGGCCCGACCATCGGTCGAACGCATCCACGAACTCGCGATAATTAACTAAACTTGGGCCTAACATCCTCATGACTTATCACAAAACGGACCACCACAAACCGACCCACCACAATACAAAGCCGCGGGTTGACCCGCGACGGTCCTCAACCCGACCGCTATCGTAGAAACTCTTGTTCCCCGATCCGGAACAATCTCACCATCGAGTAACGAAAACCTAGTGGTCTTCTTAGCTCAACTACCCTCTTTCATATCATACCCCTCAGGGACTTATCACACAAACATATCTCACGTATACTATGCACTCTGATAAGGGTCAAACATAAATGTAATCTTTTACTCAAGATGGCCTGGCCTCTAAGGTCTCCACGTATAAAACTCTAAGGCTCACACTTTCCTTATCCCCAATCTTACCCTTTTTACTAACCATGATTTCTAATCACACTTTGCACAATGCTATCAGAACATAACACTTAAGATATACTCATCTTACATACTAATCTCTAGAGGGTTAAAGATATACCTGCATCTACTGCTTCACTTCCCCTTTGTCGTTCTAATCAATCCTGCCCGGCTGGGCGCATAGCTAGGGAAGGTGACGAACTAGCCACTGATCCTGAAGGCTGAGTCTCTACATCCGCGCCACCTGGCCTGGACAATTTCTCGCAAATGGCCCCGCTGGCCGCAGTAAAACAAGCTGTCGAAGAAGTACGACACTCTCCACAATGACACTTACCACAACGGCCACACCGAGGTGGGGGTGGCCTCCTCTGGCTAGCACCCCTTCCTCTCCGAGCCACTGAATCCGCAACTGATCTGGTAGGCTGAGTCCTCCTACTTGCATCCCTCCTACTAGGACACCCTTTCGACACATGGCCCTGACGGCCGCAGGTAAAACAAGCACCAACAAAAGATGACATTCCCCAGGATGACCTGCACATCTGTTAACACCGAGGAAAATCGAACCCGGCTAGAACTCCTACGTATAGCGTGAACCGAAGCCACGGAGCTCACCAACTCCGCGTACCTCGAACGCCCCGAACCCCGCGGAGGACCACTTACACCGCGGAGGTGCATATCGGTCTGGCTTTGAGGCGATTCGCCTCGAAAGTTACCAGGACCTCGCCGATCCGCCTCTTCTCGCTGATTTTGGTTAACCCGTTGATCTCACGCTTTCGGCTGCGCATAAGCCCGCATACGTGCCATGCTCAAGCTCGATCAAGAGCTACTCTTGCACAACCCTCTTTTAGATAATCATCAAGACCCGCGATAAATCGATACCTAATATACTCTCTGGTTGCTAACTCCCTAGCTAGTAACAGGGTCGTCTCCTCGCAATCTATTCTTTCTGCTACTGGTCGTGGAACTGAAGGTGTAAATGTCATGGCCGCAGTAGGAACTGCTGCCGCCGTGCTAAACTCTGCTGGGGCTAGCGACGTAGCAGAACTCCCCGAATGAAGCACCACCCCAGGTGATGATTGGGCCTGTGCCCTAGTAACCCTCTGTGCTCTACTCGCAGCTCCCTTGGCTGCCTTGCCCTTCTGGGCCCGGGTTGCCTTACGCGGAGGCATAACTGGTAAGGGAAAGAATTACGTTAGAGGGGTCTAACTTATAACACAGCTCTAAGGCACGATCTCAGAGTGAGAAGAATGGAAACCAATCCTAAATATCCTATAGCCTCCTGATTATTGGTGTGGTGCACAACATACCGATAATCAAGACTCTACTAGATACGGTCTGTAGACACTTTCCGAGGATTAACTGCTCTGATACCACTTTTGTCACGACCCGAACCCGGGCCCGTGACTGGTGCCTTACCCCGGGCACCCAAGTAGACATACATCAGAGTAAATCAGCGGAATATAAAACAGACATGGAATAACATGAAGTGTAAAACAGTTTATCTGAGAAAAGTTGCCTTTCGGCATATATATATAAAAACTTTAATCCGAACAGTTACATCCCTTTTACAAACTCTACCCACAACAGTACTACAAACCTCTAAGAATGATATAACAACAATGGCGGAACAGGGCCCCGCCATACCCCTGAATGTAAGTACCTACAACGACAGGGGACTATACCCAAGATAAGCCTCCGGAGAAATGGATCTTCCCAAACGCTGAACTGTGACCCTATGAGCGAGGATCAACATCGTGTACCTCTACTGCGGCATGAGAACGCAGCCGAAGGAGGTCGATAACAGTACCAAGTATGTGAAATCAAAATATCGTAAATGAAATCATAGTAGTCTATATGGCGGAGACATATATGATAACCAAACTACGATTCCTGATAAATAGCGATCATGTCAAGTCGTGACTCACGCCTCAAAGTCATCACTCAAATATAACTATGGGTCTCACGCCCACAACATCAATCATGCGTGGAATACCTTCCCATCACGCGATCTATGATATAAAAGCACCAAGGAATACACATGAACACGGGTCCGCATAATAAAACCGTGCGGGGTAAATGCGAAGGCATAACCGACTACTAAAACCCACAAGCAACAAAGTCATAAAGCGTATCACGAGGTCTGTCTGAACCGCCACATGATCGCGGCCGCCACTCGCGCGATATCAAATGTGCGCGTCTAATCCTGGAACTTCGCGACTCGCATAGGCCACACATAGGCGCGTGAGGTATTCCCACATCGGGGTAGCTACTCCCGGCAACGCGTCTGGACTCGCGATCGCGTGGCCACATGACCGCGTGGCTATATAGACCGCACACTAACTCGGAACTCGTAGTTCCGCATAGGTCCTCGGACCCGCATGAGGTATTCTCGAATCATAGTCCCGGGCCTCGAGTATACCGCGTCGGAGGCGCCAACCCCGGTATCATGTCAAGAGGTGAGTGGTACAATACTATCATAACGGCTTATCGTTAAACAACGTAAGCACAATCAAGGGGAAACCCCTTTACACAAACATCACAAGATACTAACACACGTAGCATCCTAAACATGTTTACTTATCAAATCAACAAGAAAGTATTACAAGGCTATCACAAACCAACACAATCAAGTTATTCACACAAGGTACTTTCTACTTTATGTTAACAAGTTCGGGTTTTTATCTCCAAAGTACTTCATACATTAATTCTTTAAAAGATCCGTTTCTTTCACAAAAGTCACACAATACCCGTAGTATAAAAATAGAGTGACTATCTTTTTAAGTAAACCAAAACACTTTCCTTTGTAAAATCAAGTAACAACATTATTATTCAAACGTTCAAGTTTGCCTAATTTCAAATGCTCAAGTTTCTCATTTTCGAAGGGTTTCGTAGTTCATAGTTTTAATCACTTAATAATATAATTATCTTTTAAAACAATCTGAGAACATATGCCTTAGGTGTGAGTAGGTCATTCCTGTTCATAACAATCTTAATAAAGCAGCCATGATCCAGGAAATGTAATATCATTTTGTCTTATCTTAGCTTCTATGCAGATGGAGGTTTCTACTGGTTTTAATAATACTTAATTAGTCAAAACATTTCCCTTTATTAACGCTGCAGTGGTTTGTTCGATACTTATTATGATTTCCGAAATCAGTAAAACATTATTCCTTTTAAAAACCAAGTACTCATTACTCACGAATGAGGTTTCACACTTTTTAACAAAATTCATATTAAGTCAAGTCTCTTATCTTTTAAGATCAAGTCTCTTAACTTCTAAAATCAGTAAACCATTCTTTTTATCTCTCTTAAGTCGTTATACCTAACTTCCCATAAAGCTAGTATAACTCTTAAACTTTTAAAACCAGGTATTACTCTTCTTTTTAAAAAAAAACGATTCTTAACTCTTCTGAAATACTTCAAGATTCTTATTATTAGACTCAAGTCAAAAGACATCGCAGTAAAACCACGTTCAGTTAACACACGTACGTCTACCGTACTATATAATTCTTTTAAAATATCATGCTCAAGAGGATAGGAAGAATCACATACCTCGCGACGATTATCGACAAATAGCAAAACGCTCCACCGCTATAACCCGGCTAGCCTTGTCCACCTTTCAAGTAGAACATGCTACTCGCAGAACTTTCAACCTATAAAGGCCATATACGTCTATCAACGTCTAGACTACTCTGTAGAACATTCTAAGCAGAGGGTTCTCTATTCTACGGAAAATCGGGCAGCACTTCCCTACCCGTCAAACTACACAAGTCTACTGTAAATACAGTCCTATGTAAGTACAGTTCAATCTTCTTCTTTAATATTCTTCTGATGTGACTTCAGTTCAATTCTTTTCTGTAATATCCTTCTATGAGTCTTATATTCATTTCTATACTACTACAGTATGTAATTTCCAATTACAATATAAGGACAAGAGTATTTACCTCGATAAGCCCAAAATTATCCAAGTTTAAATGTCGATCCTGAGCAACGTTTAGCTCCTACTCTGAGCGCTCCAACTCGTTCCAAACAACCCTTAGAAGTTCTACGCAACTTCTTCTTAATACTTCAACCAACTGTGAAGATTTTTCTTAGGGTTTCGTTTTGTGACTGAAGGGAAGTATAATAGTATTTTTGGGCTTTTAGTATAGGGGTAACCTTGGAATACTACAAGGTATTTGGGCCAAGGTATTTTGGAATAGTAACAATACTTGGAGAATACTTTTCTACCAAGGGGGGGGGGGGATGTTTCGGCCAAGGGCCTTCTCAAGGGGGATGGGGGGAGCTCTTGGACGAGAGCTTCTACTAAGAGGGGGAAGGATTTTCAAGACTAAGAAAGTTGTGTTGTGGATGAAGAAGTCTTCAACAAAGGGGGGGGGGGGGTATTTATAGGGCCTTCAATGGCCAAGATCAAGACAAGTGGTGGGCAAGTGGAGGGTGAGGATTTGTACAGGTGCACCCTAGCCATCTACTCCACAAATCACTCCAAATATTGACCCATGTTTTAGGCCACAAAACAAGCCAAGAATCGTGCACCCAATCGGCCCTAAGACCGCCTACTTGAGGGTGACAAGTTTCGCCCTCTCGTTGGTCCAAAATATTTCATCTCTCGGAAAAATCCGCAAAAATTATTAAAGTCGCAACCGTAATTTTCCCATCGCAAAGTTTGGAAAACGTTTCGTCGGAAAACAATTCTTTTCGGGGGTTGTGAACAAATTTCGTCCCTTGCCTATCTTAAGGCTTAAACTTTCGTACGTACGTCCTTACGTACATACTCTGGAAATACGGGGTATAACATTCTCCCCTCCTTAGAAACATTCGTCCCGAATGTTCCTTCTCAAGACAGATAACGATAAGTTCCTCTTAACTTAAACAAGTTGCCAATGCCACACCTGGCCACAAATTAACACACGCGCAATACTTTAACCCAAGTCCACGAGTTATCACCTCTAGCATAACAAAAGCTCCCACCCAAGGTCTAAAAGACACTCCCTTCACACCTTCATTTCACAAAAGAAATGATCACTTCTATTCTCCTAACACATGCTCACTTCTTCCCTTACTCGTCGTACCCTCCTCGTACACTCGAGCTCCTTCTCATCACTTACCACATTTCTGTTATTGCTTCAGTTTCCAAAATCTCTGGGTTACTATCTCCAACTTGGTCATCATTAACTGGGAACACTCTGGATGGATCTCCGATATTTTTCCGACATAGCAACAAGAAAGACCGGACGTACTGATTCCCACGTCGGACGGTAATGCCAACTTATAGGCAACCTGGCCTATTCTCCAAATGATCTGAAAACGCTCCAAGTACCTCGGGCTAAGTTTCCTCTGTTTTCCAAAACTCGTCACACCCTTTCCGGGGTGGTACCTCCAAGAAGACCCACCGTCAACCTGAACTCCAAGCGTCGTCGCAGATTATCCGCACGACTTCTGTTGACTCTGAGCTGCCAATAACCTCTTCTGGATAAGCTTCACCCTATCCACATCCTGCTGAAACAAGTATGAACCAACTATCTGAACCTTGCCAACATCGAACCAATCGACCGACAACTTACACTTCCGCCCCTACCAGGCGTCATAAGGCGACATCCGAATACTGAAATGGTAGCTATAAAACACTCCCTCAACAGGAGGCAACAATCCTCACAGCTACCCCTGAAATCCAAACACCGCCCGAGGCGAATACGATCGAGACTCACCAGTTTCTAACCTGCTCGTGAAACTTCCGAAAAACAAATAAGCGGTAACACTGGCTCCACCGTCATAAGGTGAAAGTAGGCACCTCGTGCAGCCTTACAATCTTCCTGATATAACATCTCGCATAACCCTCTGCCGAGTAAACGGTCTTGACTAAAAGACAAGATGGGCTGACCTCACCGGCGACCTCGGTCGAACGCATCCACGAACTCGTACGATAATTAACTAAACTTGGGCCTAACATCCTCATGACCCTATCACAAAGCGGGACCACCACAAACTGACCCCACCACAATACAGGCCGCGGGTTGACCCGCGATCGGTGCTCAACCCGACCAGCTATCGCGCAAAAACTCTTGTTCCCCGATCCGGAACAATCTCACCATCGAGTCACGAAAACCTAGTGGTCTTCTTAGCTCAACTACCCTCTTTCATATCATACCCCTCAGGGACTTATCAAACAAACATATCTCACGTATACTATGCACTCTGATAAGGGTCAAACATAAATGTAATCTTTTACTCAAGATGGCCTGGCCTCTAAGGTCTCCACGTATAAAACTCTAAGGCTCACACTTTCCTTATCCCCAATCTTACCCTTTTTACTAACCATGATTTCTAATCACACTTTGCACAATGCTATCAGAACATAACACTTAAGATATACTCATCTTACATACTAATCTCTAGAGGGTTAAAGATATACCTGCATCTACTGCTTCACTTCCCCTTTGTCGTTCTAATCAATCCTGCCCGGCTGGGCGCATAGCTAGGGAAGGTGACGAACTAGCCACTGATCCTGAAGGCTGAGTCTCTACATCCGCGCCACCTCTGGTCGGACAATTTCTCGCAAAATGGCCCTGCTGGCCGCAAGTAAAACAAGCTGTCGAAGAAGTACGACACTCTCCACAATGACACTTACCACAACGGCCACACCGAGGTGGGGGTGGCCTCCTCTGGCTAGCACCCCTTCCTCTCCGAGCCACTGAATCCGCAACTGATCTGGTAGGCTGAGTCCTCCTACTTGCATCCCTCCTACTAGGACACCCTTTCGACACATGGCCCTGACGGCCGCAGGTAAAACAAGCACCAACAAAAAGACGACATTCCCCGGGATGACGTCTGTCACACTGTGAACACTGAGGAAAAACTGAACCCGGCTGGCTAGAACCTACGTATAGCTGTGAACCAGAAGCCCTGGAGCTCTGACCAACTCCGGCATACCTCGAACGTCCTGAACCCTGTGGAGGACCACTCTGCACTGGCGGAGGTGCATATCCAGTCTGCTGCTGAGGCGATTCGCCTCGAAAGTTACCAAAGGACCCTGCCGATCTGGCCCTCTTCTGCTGATTTTGGTTAACCCGTTGATCCCTACGTTTCTCGGCCTGCTGCGCATAAGCCCGTACACAGGCCATGCTCAAGCCTGACTGAAGAGCTACTCTTGCACAACCCTCTTTTAGATAATCATCAAGACCCGCGATAAATCGATACCTAATATACTCTCTGGTTGCTAACTCCCTAGCTAGTAACAGGGTCGTCTCCTCACAATCTATTCTTTCTGCTACTGGTCGTGGAACTGAAGGTGTAAATGTCATGGCCGCAGTAGGAACTGCTGCCGCCGTGCTAAACTCTCTTTGGGGCTAGCGTGCGCGTAACTCCCGAATGAAGCACCACCTCAGTGATGATTGGGCTGTGCCCTAGTAACCTACGTGCTCTACTCGCGACTCCTTGCTGCCTTGCCGCTCGGGCCGGGTTGCCTTACGCGGAGGCATAACTGGTAAGGGAAAGAATTACGTTAGAGGGGTCTAACTTATAACACAGCTCTAAGGCACGATCTCAGAGTGAGAAGAATGGAAACCAATCCTAAATATCCTATAGCCTCCTGATTATTGGTGTGGTGCACAACATACCGATAATCAAGACTCTACTGGATACGGTCTGTAGACACTTTCCGAGGATTAACTGCTCTGATACCACTTTTGTCACGACCCGAACCCGGGTCCGTGGTAGTGCCTACCGGGCACCCAAGTAGACATACATCAGAGTAAATCAGCGGAATATAAAACAGACATGGAATAACATGAAGTGTAAAACAGTTTATCTGAGAAAAGTTGCCTTTCGGCATATATATATAATAACTTTAATCCGAACAGTTACATCCCTTTTACAAACTCGCCTGGCATTACTACGCACCTCTAAGAATGATATAACAACAATGACGGACGGGGCCGCCATACCCCGAATGTAAGTACCTACAACGACAGGACTATACCCAAGATAAGACTCGGAGAAACGGAGCTTCCCAAACGCTGTTGTGACCACATGGCGAGGATCAACATCGTGTACCTCTACTGCGGCATGAGCGCGGCCCCGAGGTCGATAACAGTACCAAGTATATGAAACTGAAAATACTGTAAATGAAATCATAGTAGTCTATATGAAGCAGGAGACATATATGATAACCAAACTACAGTTCACAATAAATAAGCAGTCATGTCAAGTCAGAGACTCACGCCCTCAAAGTCATCACTCAAATATAACTATGGGTCTCAATGAAATTCCTGGTAGAAAGCTATTCCTGTAATAAAAGATTAAGGGATAATCTCAAAGAATTAGAATATTATAAAACTGCTAAGCCTATAGAAGGTTTGGATACATATGCCCAGGTTATAGTCAGACAGGTAATCATCATCAGAATGGTTAAACTCTATGAAGAAAATGACAGACTAAAAAGTCGAATTGATTGCCTTAATACATGGCAACGCATCAATAAAAAGTTAGTAGGACTCCATACAGTCCAGTACTAATGAAAACTTTTTTATCTCCAGAAGATAATTTAATTAACAGAATTAATACTTTATTAGCCCCAGAAGCTAATCACAGTAAGGGAATTACCATGCTTACCAATAAGCACGGTGATAAACTTGGTGTTATTAAACAAAATATGGATTTTAAAATTGATTGGAAAACCCTTAACCAATTATGGGTAGATCCAGGGAATGCCATTAGAAGAAAATGGTACGTAAACACCTTTTCACTCAGTGAGAGGAGGGTGTTCAGGGAACAATGGATAAGTGATATGAATAGAATTAATTTTAATATAGAATTCTTCGAGTGGTTTCAAATCACCGATAAACTCCATAATGGTAGACAGTCCCTGAGCACCATTGCTAAGAAATGGTTCGAAGGAGTAAGAACTGTTGAAACAGTAACTCCACCATTAGAACAGACAAAGGTCCCCGAAAAGGGTAAGATCTTAATAGCCGTTCCTTTTAGAAAAGAAAAGGATCCGAAAGGAATCCTACAGGTAAAAAGAGAACTTCAAGTAAGTAAGCCGATTGAACCGAAAGTGAAAACTCTTTCCGATTATTTCTTTAATATCAAAGACGTATTGGCAAAACGCCGCAAGACACCAGAGATTAATAAAGATTTTTTATTAAAGGTTAATAATAAGTGCAAAGAACTTAGCAAGAAGTCTAGTTCAAAAAACAAAGAATTAACCTACCCAAAGTTAAAAAACTTAGATAGTAAAAGAATCAGAAAAAGGGTCAGAAAACCCAAAAGAATGATTGATAATAATCCATTAACTATTACAAAGTTAAGTGAAGAACAGTCCAGTGATGACTCTGAAGTTTCTTCAGAGAACTATTACAGTGGCAAAAGTTCATTGAAATACAGTTCAGGTAGTTCCACCTCCAGCTCAGACTGTGAGAGTACTGGGAAAATCTGTACAAAACAAAAGATTAGTGTTATCAAGAATAACCACCAGGAGGTTTCTACTAAAGAAACTAGTTCAGATATTTCAGTTCAGGATTTATTAAAGGAGATTGCAAATCTAAAAAAATGAAATCCTCAGTATGAAAAAGAATCTCAGTCCCACAGAGGCTGGAACCTTGACTAACGAAGACTTAAAACCATTCAATAAACTTCTGACAACAGAGAATGAATCAGGGTTAAGATTAATCTCCAGAGCATTAAGCTACCATGTCCCTATTAAGATTATAATAAACAAAGATTTTATCTTAGAAAAGATTGCGTTATTAGACTCTGGAGCAGATCAAAATTGTATTTGCGAAGGATTAGTTCCCACTAAGTACTTAAGTAAAAGTACCCATAAATTATACTCTGCTACAGGAGATAATATAAAAATAAATTGGAAGCTTTCAAAAGCCCACGTCTGTAATAATGGTATTTGCTTCACTAATGACTTCGTTATTACACGAAACATAAATGAAGAGATCATTCTAGGAATACCATTCCTAACACAGATAAAACCTTATACCTCAAAGCTAGACGGTATTTACACCAGTTCTATGGGAAGAGACCTTGTGTTTCCATACGTAAATCCTTTGACTACTGATCACAGTAATCATGTTAAACAGAAGACAGTCTTTAAAATAAGACTATTAACCAAACAGGTTAACTACCTAAAAGGCGATGTTAAAATACAAAGGATAGAATCTACTTTAAAAACCCCGGAGGTGATTAACAAAGTAAGAAACTTATTAGATTCTATGGAAAAAGAAATTTGTTCAGAACTACCAAATGCCTTCTGGAAAAGAAAGAAGCATACAGTAGATCTACCGTACACGGATGACTTTAGTGAGAAGAATATTCCCACAAAAGCCAGACCGATCCAAATGAGCCATGAGCTCATGGAACACTGTAAAAAGGAAGTCAATTATCTAGTTGAAAAAGGAATCATTAGACAATCTAAATCACAGTGGAGTTGTTCAGCCTTCTATGTTAACAAGAACACTGAAAAAGAAAGGGGAGCCCCAAGGCTCGTTATTAATTATAAACCTCTTAACCAGGCGTTAAAATGGATTAGGTACCCGATTCCTAATAAAAGAGATTTATTAAAAAGAACGTATAATGCTAATATTTACAGTAAGTTCGACATGAAGTCAGGATTCTGGAAAATTCAAGTCGATGAAAAAGATAAATATAAAACAGCATTCAATGTCCCTTTTGGACAATACGAATGGAATGTAATGCCATTCGGGCTTAAAAATGCCCCTTCCGAATTTCAGAACATCATGAATAACATATTCAACCCTTACAGTCAATTCATGATTGTATACATAGATGATGTTCTAGTATTCTCAGATAATATAGATCAGCATTTTAAGCATCTAAACACTTTTGCCCAAACCGCAAAGTACAATGGTTTAGCAGTAAGTGCCAAAAAGATAAAGCTGTTTCAAACAGCCATTAGGTTCTTAGGGCATGATCTCTACCAAGGAACCTATAAACCAATCTGTAGAGCCATAGAGTTCTCTACCAAATTTCCCGATGAAATTCCTGATAAAACTCAACTACAAAGATTCTTAGGAAGTCTTAATTATGTTGCAGATTTTATCCCAAAGATTAGGCAGATTTGTGAGCCCTTGTATAAAAGGCTAAAGAAAAATCCAGTCCCTTGGTCAGATGAATGCACTAGAGTCACAAACAGATAAAAGAAATTGTCCAGAAACTTCCATGTTTAGGCATCCCCAATCCAGAAGCCTTCATGATAGTTGAAACTGATGCTTCCGACATAGGTTACGGTGGTATCCTTAAACAAAGAGTTTCTCTTGAGTCAGTTGAACAGTTAGTAAGATTTACTTCTGGAAACTGGAACCAAGCACAGAAAAACTATAGCACAGTTAAAAAAGAAATTTTATCTATAGTACTATGTATCACGAAATTTCAAGATGATTTGATAAACAAAGAATTTTTATTAAGAGTCGACTGCAGAGCAGCCAAAGACATTTTGCAAAAGGATGTTAAAAATTTAGTTTCGAAACAGATTTTTGCCAGATGGCAAGCCTTATTATCAAGTTTCGATTTTAAAATTGATTTTATAAAAGGTGAAGAAAACTCTCTACCGGATTTTTTGACTAGAGAATTTTTGCAGGGAGATAATGAGACCAGGCTTTCCGGGCTTACGCCCGATTCGACCTCCGTTTCAAAGTAAACCAGAAGAAAAGCTAAAACAACCTTTTCAGCCAGAAAGCTCGAATAGGGCTTTACATAAACCCCGTGGACAGAATATGTTCACAGTTCTGGGAAACCTCCCAATAATACCAGCCCTCCCCAAAGAGCTAGCCTGAAAAAGCGGTATGACCTTTCAGGCCACGCCATCGTAAAGCGAAGAGCTACGGATGGTTCCTCCGTAATCATATTCGAGCGGTAAAACCAAAGAACTCCAATGAAAAGGAGTCTCCAAGGTGCCTATTCGAAATGGGAATTTATCCGGCACGAGTTTTGCCAATAATGGCACTAGATAAAGCGAGATGAAAGCTTCAGTGCAGGACCTCAAGCCTTGTTACCTGAACCACCGATGCGTGGATAATCAAGATCCCATTAAAACAAGAAGGTATTATGAATTCATTTTAGTGGACACAGATTCCATTGAAATAGAGCATAAATACTTCGATAAAACAGGAGGAATTGAATATTCCAAGTTTACGATTAAAAAGATTTTAAGTCCTTTTAATTGGTATATGGATCATTTACAGACACCAGTACCATTATCTGAGACCCATAAACCCCAAACTTATAACTGGTATGATTACAAAGATGCATGGTTTAATTTCTTATATGTGCGTCCGAATACCCATACATGGTTTGTAAAGTATGCTGAGGATATGAAGGATAAAGTCATTCCCAGATGGTTCTACGAATGGTGGAACATATTTGGAGGAAATCTACAGGTGGTTGCCCCGAGCTTCCAAAACCAGTATACTACAGACCTCTAAGAATGATATAACAACAATGGCGGGACAGGGCCCGCCATACCCCTGAATGTAAGTACCTACAACGACAGGGGACTATACCCAAGATAAGACTCCGGAGAAACGGAGCTTCCCAAACGCTGAACTGTGACCCTATGAGCGAGGATCAACACTGGTGTACCTCTACCTGCGGCATGAACGCAGCCCGGCGAGGTCGATAACAGTATCAAGTATGTGAAATCAAAATATCAGAATGAAATCATAGTAGTCTATATGAAGCAGGAGACATATATGATAACCAAACTACACTTCACAATAAATAAGCAGTCATGTCATGTCAGGGACTCACGCCCTCAAAGTCATCACTCAAATATAACTATGGGTCTCACGCCCACAACATCAATCATGCCCGTGGAATACCTTCCTCACTGCCGGCAGTCTATGATATAAAAGCACCAAGGAATACACATGAACACCAGGTCCCACATAATAAAACCGTACGGGGTAAGTACGAAGGCATAACCGACTACTAAAACCCACAGTACCAACAAAGTCATAAACTGTATCACGAGGTCTGTCTAGACCGCCACATGATCGAAGCTGGCCACTCGCCCGCAGTATCAAATGTGTGCGTCTAATCCAGGAACTTCCCGCAGCTCCGCATAGGCCATACACATAGGTCCGCATGAGGTATTCCCCACATCCGGGGTAGCTACTCCCCGGCATCGTCCTGGACTCGCAGTCCGCATGGCCACATAGACCGCATGGCCATATAGATCGCACACTAACCTGGAACTCTCGTAGTTCCGCATAGGTCCCCTGGACCCGCATGAGGTATTCTCGAATCATAGTCCTGCATCGCTCGAGTATACCCCGCATCGTAGGCGCTTAACCCCGGTATCATGTCAAGAGGTGAGTGGTACAATACTATCATAACGGCTTATCGTTAAACAACGTAAGCACAATCAAGGGGAAACCCCTTTACACAAACATCACAAGATACTAACACACGTAGCATCCTAAACATGTTTACTTATCAAATCAACAAGAAAGTATTACAAGGCTATCACAAACCAACACAATCAAGTTATTCACACAAGGTACTTTCTACTTTATGTTAACAAGTTCGGGTTTTTATCCCCAAAGTACTTCATACATTAACTCTTTAAAAGATCCGCTTTCTCACAAAAGTCACACAATACCCGTAGTATAAAAATAGAGTGACTATCTTTTTAAGTAAACCAAAACACTTTCCTTTGTAAAATCAAGTAACAACATTATTATTCAAACGTTCAAGTTTGCCTAATTTCAAATGCTCAAGTTTCTCATTTTCGAAGGGTTTCGTAGTTCATAGTTTTAATCACTTAATAATATAATTCTCTTTTAAAACAATCTGAGAACATATGCCTTAGGTGTGAGTAGGTTATTCCTGTTCATAACAATCTTAATAAAGCAGCCATGATCCAGGAAATGTAATATCATTTTGCCTTATCTTAGCTTCTATGCAGATGGAGGTTTATACTGGTTTTAATAATACTTAATTAGTCAAAACATTTCCCTTTATTAACGCTGCAGTGGTTTGTTCGATACTTATTCTGATTTCCGAAATCAGTAAAACATTATTCCTTTTAAAAACCAAGTACTCATTACTCACGAATGAGGTTTCACACTTTTTAACAAAATTCATATTAAGTCAAGTCTCTTATCTTTTAAGATCAAGTCTCTTAACTTCTAAATTCAGTAAACCATTCTTTTTATCTCTCTTAAGTCGTTATACCTAACTTTCCATAAAGCTAGTATAACTCTTAAACTTTTAAAACTAGGTATTACTCTTCTTCTTTTTAAAAAACGATTCTTAACTCTTCTGAAATACTTCAAGATTCTTATTATTAGACTCAAGTCAAAAGACATCGCAGTAAAACCACGTTCAGTTAACACACGTACGTCTACCGTACTATATATATTCTTTTAAAATATCATGCTCAAGAGGATAGGAAAAATCACATACCTCGCGACGATTATCGACAAATAGCAAAATGCTCCACCGCTATAACCCGGCTAGCCTTGTCCACCTTTCAAGTAGAACATGCTACTCGCAGAACTTTCAACCTATAAAGGCCATATACGTCTATCAACGTCTAGACTACTCTGTAGAATATTCTAAGCAGAGGGTTCTCTATTCTACGGAAAATCGGGCAGCACTTCCCTACCCGTCAAACTACACAAGTTTACTGTAAATACAGTCCTATGTAAGTACAGTTCAATCTTCTTCTTTAATATTCTTCTGATGTGACTTCAGTTCAATTCTTTTCTGTAATATCCTTCTATGAGTCTTATATTCATTTCTATACTACTATAGTATGTAATTTCCAATTACAATATAAGGACAAGAGTATTTACCTCGATAAGCCCAAAATTATCCAAGTTTAAATGTCGATCCTGAGCAACGTTTAGCTCCTACTCTGAGCGCTCCAACCCGCTCCAAACAACCCTTAGAAGTTCTACGCAACTTCTTCTTAATACTTCAACCAACTGTGAAGATTTTTCTTAGGGTTTTGTTTTGTGACTGAAGGGAAGTATAATAGTATTTCTGGGCTTTTAGTATAGGGGTAACCTTGGAATACTACAAGGTATTTGGGCCAAGGTATTTTGGAATAGTAACAATACTTGGAGAATACTTTTCTACCAAGGGGGGGGGGATGTTTCGGCCAAGGGCCTTCGAGGGAGGGGGAGCTCTTGGACGAGAGCTTCTACTAAGAGGGGGAAGGATTTTCAAGACTAAGAAAGTTGTGTTGTGGATGAAGAAGTCTTCAACAAAGGGGTTTTTATAGGGCCTACAATGGCCAATATAAAGCCAACTGGTGGGCCAGGGGCGGGTGAGGCTTTGTACATGTGCACCCGAGCCATCGACTCCACAAATCACTCCAAACATTGACCCATGTTTTAGGCCACAAAACAAGCCAAGAATCGTGCACCCAATCGGCCCTAAGACCGCCCACTTGAGGGTGACAAGTGTCGCCCTCTCGTTGGTTCAAAATATTTCATCTCTCGGAAAAATCCGCAAAAATTATTAAAGTCGCAACCGTAATTTTCCCCTCGCAAAGTTTGGAAAACGTTTCGTCGGAAAACAATTCTTTTCGGGGGTTGTGAACAAATTTTGTCCCTTGCCTATCTTAAGGCTTAAACTTTCGTACGTACGTCCTTACGTACATACTCTGGAAATACGGGGTATAACAGCTGCAATGACTTGTTCGATACTTATTCCCATTTCCGAAATCAATATAACTTATTCTTTTTTTTAAAGACCAAGTACTCATTACTCACGAATGAGGTTTCATCACTTTTAACACAATTCAAGTTCTTAACATTTCATATCAAGTCAAATATAAGCCAAGTCTCTTATCTTTTAAAATCAACAAACTATTCTTTTACCTACATAAAGTCGTTATAACTAACTTCCCATAAAACCATTATAACACTTTATGTTTTAAACCGACCAAATTCGTTTAGCACACGTACGTCTACCGTACTACATAGTTCACAACAATCATGCTAGAAAGGATAGGAAGAGGTTCACATACCTCGCGACGATTATCGACAAAAAGCAAAACGCTCCAAAGTACTATACCCTTGCTATCATTTTCCACCCTTCAAGTAGAATACGCTACTCGTAGTACTTCAACCTATAATGGCCATGAAACGTCTATTAACTTCTAGATCTCTTCGTAGAACATTCTAATTGTAAAGTCCCTTATTCTACGGAAATTTGGACAACACTTCCTTTGTTTCTACGTACTTTACCACCTTTTTCAAGGCTCGAATTCAATATCAAACGCCACTTTTAAGGCCCAACAATCCAACAATACAAAGGGGATTACACGCCTAATCTTGGACGTGTAAAATTCTGCCCCACAATTCATATTAAAACAACCCAACTAGTTTAAGGCAACTCCTTGGCTATAACATGCTCACATATCAACCTTTTCAAATCCTTTCAATTCAACTCGTTAATTCAACATGCTATAAAAGTCTTAACCAATTATAACAACGATATACCCTTCTATATACAACATGCAACGATTTTTTCTAACAACCGAATTGATTACTACACTAGTGACTAACATGCCCATTTTCGATTTTCAACAAGTCGACATGATCCATATGGTTTCAAACTTTAATACTTAAACCACAGGCTCATTTCTCAAATATTATAACTTGTAATTTTCAATTATATGAGAAGGTGAAGGTTTTACCTCAATAAGCCCTCTTTCCGAAATCTTCTTCACGCTAAAATCACCCACACGAACCCTCTACAAGCTGCCAACATAATTCCTTCTTGTCGTCTTTCCAAAATTTTACTAGGCCTAGGTTTTCCCTTGAGATTTCTAGAGAGAAAGAAGAGGAAGTTTTTTAGAGAGAAGGAAGAGAGATTTTTAGAGAGAAGGGGGTTCTTGAAGAATGACCAAGTCTTCAAAACTTGGTCAATAAATAGGACTTCCTCTCAATCAGATGGGAGGGACACTTGTCACCCTCCCATGGCCTTTACAAAAAAATATCTTCTGATTTTTCTCCCAGTTTTCGCAAAAATCCCGCCTCGGCGCCGAAACCTCCGAGAACTTCAGTACATACGGCGCCGCGGCGCTGCAACTTCAGAGGTCTCCAGTATATCCGGCGCCGCGGCCCTGCATCCGGCGCCGCGATGCTGTGGCCTCAGGCTGAAAACACTCTCCTTCTTGTCTGTGTACTGAACTTGTAATTTCCATAACCTTCTGCTCCGATGTCCTATCGCCGAGCGGTTTGTTGCGTTGGGAACTAGACTCAACGAACTACAATTAGGCTTTTGAAACACCTAAAAACTCCTAATGATCTAGGAGATATACCGCTACAAATTTGACTAAAAAACTTACCAAAAACATTCTGTCAACTTATCTTTCCAATTTCAGTTCTTATTTCCCTTCGTACGTTCCCAATACATGACCTGAAATTTCGGGGTGTAACACCTACATTATAGAGAGCCTAAAAGACAAGTCTGCCTTGTGTAATTGGCGGATAATCTTAGATATGAGGCTCTTGTTTGAAAAATATGTTGTAGGAAAAGTGAGACCTGCAACAATGACTGTGCGAATTGCAAGCAGTTCGCAGAAGGATCCACTGGTCACTAGTAAAGGTTAACTGCGTCCGGCTAAAAGACGTTAATGATAGTGCTACTTAGAAGGAAACCCAAGGTTTTAATTATGTTATTTAAATTTTTCATTTTAGTTTGTTTTAGTTTAATTAGAACAATCTCACTTTTGGTATTTTTGTTGTGTTGTGATGCCAGGTGAAGGAATAGGACATGACGCATGGAAAAATGCTGGAAAACACCGAATCAGGAGTTCAACACCATGGTGCCATCATGCAGAACCGCAGTTCCAGAAGATCAGAGAGGGCGCGGGAATTTAGGCACCGCGGTGCCACTATGCAGAATCGCGGTGCCGATAGCGATTTCCGAAAAATAAAAAGGCCCTAAATCGCCAAATCTCTCCCTCTACCGTAGCAGAAGCAGCAGCGGTCGGAGCGACTGACGGGACTCCTAGTAGCAAACTAGTATAAAAAAGGACCCCACAGACACCGTCTTAGTGCAATATCCGCCGCCACCACCACCGTTCTGAACCGCTGTATGTCTGTAAGTCACCCTTTAATTTTTGAGTCTTTTACACATTTGGAACAATGTGTAGTTTAAGTTTGGGAGGGGGGCGGGGGGGCGGGGAGTTCTTACTTTAATTTATTTTTGTGTCTATTTTTGAGTCTTTTGTTTGTTTTTGTTGTTTTATGTGAGTCAATTTTTTTTATAATCATGCATGCTACGCTTATTTGGAACGCCTAGTGAACTAAGTGGGACAATGTAATGGAATGAAAAGCTAAAATCTGTGTGCTTAAGTTAGATATGCCAAAAATTCATAAAAATTTGATTATGTGGAAAATTTGATGCTTAGCCTATGTGTTGTCAATTGAAAAATGTCTGTGAAGTATGCTTGCTTGCTATTTGAGGCGAAATAGTTAAGATGTACATGTTTAGGGAGATGATTCAAGCATTTCTTTGTTAGCCCTTCTTACCATTCATTACCTACCCTAACATAAATTGTACCCCTAGTCAGCCCCGTTGAGCCTAAAATAAGTTATTTCTTTGACACCCTATGATTCTTTTGTTGTGCCATAAGTGATAATGAAAAAGTATTGGAATGAGAAGTGTTGAAAAAGAGATAAAAAGAGAGTGAAAACTTGATGCACCCCAATGAAAAATATGCAAAAGACTAAGTTTGGGGGTACATGTTATTTACAATGTATCTCATTCTCTCAAAAGAGAAAAGGGGAATGATAGGCATGAACTGAAAAGACTACCAAAAATAAGGACAAAATGGTTGAATAAGAAAAACGCTTATGGTACGTAAATTGAGCTTAAATGCCTAATTTTACCTACCCCTGCCTAATCCTACATTACAACCCTGAAAAGTCCTAATGATCTCTAGAATATATGTATATGATTAGTGGAGAATAACAAGTAAACAGACCCATAGAACTAAATGAAATTGATATGCATAAGTTAGGTATTCATGCTTCCATTACTTATGATTGAAATAAATTTGCGAAATATCTGACTTGAAATTCTAGATTGCTAAATTCATGCTATATCTATTCCTACATATTATCTCAACTGACGTTCATGTGTTTCTAAGTACTTGTGCAGCTGCTTGATTTGAATCTTTGAGTCTTTTGTTTTTGTGTCTTTGTTTTGTTTTGATCTTTGCTCGAGGGCGAGCAAAGATTAAGTTTGGGGGTGTTAGACGTATTTTGTATACACCTTTTGAGTCATTTTTAGTTAGTATTTTACTCATTTCGTTTGTGTTTAGTATAGTATTATGATCGTTTTTCTTTCTTTTGAGTCACAGCGGTCCAAAATGGAGAAATAGCAAAAAGAAGATGAGATGAGCTTAATTGAGGTGTAAATTGCACAAAAAAAGGCCAAGAAATGAAGTCTAAGAAGTCCCGGGAAGTATAGAAGAAATCAGACGAAGTCCGTACGAGAAAATGACAAAAAATCGCAAAAACCGAAAGTGGACGATTCCGGCACCGCGGTGCCCAAACTGCTGCGAGGCTGATTGGCTTCAGGACTTTCGGCACCGCGGTGCCGAGACAGAAAAATCACGTTCTGGGCCGAAATTTGACACGTTTTAAGGGTCCACAAATGCAATATTTTCCCAACTATATAATCCCTAAAACTCTGACCTTATGGGGCAGCTTGGAATCCTTGTATATATTCCACAACACAACTCTTGGAGGCATCAAGATTGGAGACCTAGTTCAAGTTATTTTCTTTTCTCTTTTATTTTATTTTATTTCAGTTCATGTTGGATTCTGTATTAGTTCTTAGCGTGACTATGACTATGAGCTAAACACTCTATTAGGGTTTTCCTTATGAATCGCTTGAAACTGTTATTCATGAATTAATGCAGTAGTTTGATTTCTTCTTCGCTTGATTAAGATTTAATCAATATTTGGTATGAATGTTTGATAATTAATTGATCACTAGTTATCATAACCTATATAATTTCGAATAAAAAACCGAGAGGATAGATTTGGATATGTGATCGGTGTATTTTATATACACCTTTTGAGTCAGTCTAGTTAGTCTTTTGTCCCGTTTTGTACATACAAAGTGTCGTATTAGGATAGATTTTCTTTCTTTTGAGTCAAAGTGGCTAAAGTGGCCAAATGGCGGAAAAGGAGCGAAAAGAGGGAAAAAGAGAGTCTAGTGAAAGCGGAGAAAGTGGCAAGCGAGTGAAATCGGACTGCGCGGCCTCCTGCGATCGAAGCGGGGCGCGCTGTATTATTGAAGAAGCTGCGAAGATTCAGCGCGCCTCCGAAGACGAAAGCAGGCGCGGCGCTAAACATCAGAAGCCACAGGAGTTGCGGCGCCAGCGCCTCGAACAGCGAGATATCGGGGCGCGGCGCAAAACACAAACACCCGAAGTATTGCAGAACTTTAGCGCGCGCCGGGACAGCGAAGGCGCCCGGCCGCGGAAAAATTAGGTCTTTTGACGGAATTTTGGGCAAGGCCTGGAAGGAAAAGAAGGGAGGCGTTTTAAAACTATATAAGGAGAACCCTAGGCAGTTTTTGGGGGTTCCCCTTTCTTGCAAACACAAGGTTTTCTTACCTAGGAGATTGGAGACCTAAACATTAGTAATTTCTTTCCTTTTTCTTTTCTTTAATTCAGTTTTTGTATGATGAACTTTGAATTAGTTCTTGTCATATTCATGGCTAGGAACTAATTCTCTTATAGGGCTTTCTATGTTGAATTCTTGAACCTTATGTTATAAAGTAATGCATGCTTATGGTTATTATTCTTATTGAGAGATCTATCCAATAATTGAGTTGAATTCTTGGTAGCTAATTGACAACTAGTTATCACTATATGATTTCTAATCAGTTACGAAAGGAGGATTGTGAATATCTTTGTAAGTTGGGTGACGGTCTTGAATTGGGGATGAAAATACCTCAATTAGATTTGTAAGCGTTGATGAGAGGCTTAACAACCCTAATTTTGCGCATTGTGCGTGTGATCAACTAGGTTTTGTGCTTAATCCTCCTATAGAGTTACCCTTATCGTGAAAGTTAGGTAAGGAACAATCACTGGGGTTGAGTGTTTATATAGCCTAACGGGAGTATAAAGCGATTTAAATAAACTGCTTTCTCCAAAGAAGAACACCATAAGTAATGCATTAACAAATAACATAAGCGGATAGTAAGGATACATAGAAGCCCTATTCTCATCACATCTGAATTAAATCTTTATATTTAATTAGCTTTCATAACTCTTAGTTACAAACCACACAATCAATCATTAATTCACCAAATAGATACTAGAAAATAGATAACTGATACTTGGACCTAATCCTGAGGGCGATATTCGGTCTTATCCAAGACTATACTACTTGATACGATAACGTGCACTTGCGTTTAAAAAGTGTGTGCATATTACGCGCATCAAGTTTTTGGCGCCGTTGCCGGGGATTAGGCAATAGTTCAATATCAATTTATCTATTTTTAATTTCTAATTTGGATTTTTTTTTTTTATTATTATTATTATTTTTATTTTTTTTTTGTTTCTACGAAAATCAGGGTGCCGTGATTCTTTGTTTGTTTTTGATCTTTCTCAGGATATCAGTTTATGCGAAGGAGAAGAGGAGCTGACACTCTTGTTCCCTTCAATCCGGAAATTGAGAAAGCACGCAAAGCGAGCGAAAGACTCAGCGAATTGCAACGTTGATAGAAATGGACGGTGCTCCCAACAATAACAGGATGAGAGAAGGGTTAGGTGAAAATCAACTTAACCCAGGAGATCCTCAGCAAATGCCAATAGATATGGAGGACAGGGTTCGAATCGGCCAGAGAAGAAGTGCAGGAGATTATGTGCTACCAAGTGAATGGAGCACAGACTTGCATCGAGCTCCTCTGATAAGGAGCCAACAATTTCGAGATAAAACCAGCGATTACGAGCATGGTGCGGCCACAGATCGCGATTCGGAGGCGCCATCTGAGGATCACGTATACGCATAGCAAATTTCTTGGAGCTATGTGCCACTTTCGAATATAACGGCGTTCGCGATGATGCCGTCATATTGAGGCTCTTTCCCTTCTCACTCAGGGATAGAGCAAAAGTATGGTTGAATTCCCTGCCAGCTGATTCGATATTTACATGGCACGAGCTGGCACAAAAATTCCTAGCCAAGTTCTTTCCACCCTGTAAAGCAGCAAAATTAAGAGGGGAGTTGAACAACTTCTATCAGTGATGGAGAGTCCTTATATGAAGCATGGGAGAGATTCGAGGATCTACAGAGGAAGTGTCCACACCATTGCATTGAGTTGTGGAACTTGGTTCATATTTTCTACAACGGTGAGCGGTACAACCGAACCATCATAGATGCGTGGCAGTGGAGCATTCATGAGGAAAGCGACCACGGCGCCACGAGTTATTAGAAGATATGGCCACCAACAACCATATCCATCAAGAAAGGGCAACCGGTGGGAGAAGAAGCGTGGGTCCGTGAAGTAGATGCTATTCTTTGCTTTGAGCGCCTGAGTGGCTCTTAGCGAAACAATTGCGGCAACATCGTGTCGGTGAATCTTTGTGCAAGCTCTTTGAAAATCGTGAGATATGTGGCGGCCACATAAATTTGATAGGTGTCCTTCGGATCCCAACAACATCCCAATGGAGCGGCGAGTGTCAGCGGTAGGTAACTACGGAGGCAGCGAACAACCCTACTCAAACACTTATAATCCGGTGGAGGAATCACCCAAACTTCTCATGGAAAGGAGATCGGGGCGGCAAAATCGATGCAGGCGGCCAAAATCGGTGCAGGCAGCCAGAACCAATATCGGGGCGGCGAGAATCGGTATAGGGGCGATGGCGAGAACCGGCGATGCGAATCAACGACCGCTTCACTCAAGCCCCCGGCCTCAGCGGCTCAATGCACGGTCGTGAAAAACCGGATGAGCTTAGCGGCCATGGCGGCACGCAGCGCCCGGACGCGGTTTATAACGAATCTAGATCCTCGTTGAAACTTGGAAACACAGTAGGGCGGTAGCAGCGGCAAACATCGAGCCACGGGGACATTGCCAAGCAATGCGAGGTAAATCAGGGAGCAATGTAAGGCGATGCGGTTGAGAAGTGGAAAACAATTGGAGCAACGGTAGCGCCGGCAAGAGTTGAGAGAGCGAGAATTAGAAAAGATAAGGTGGTGAACCTAGCCGATGATAGAAAACTCAGGAGAATTATCTGAGAAAAGATTCCTTTCCCCGAGATTACAAAGGAAGGTGGTCGATAAACAATTTTCCAAATTCTTGGAGGTATTCGGAAGTTGCACATCAACATACCGTTTATAGAGGCTTTGGAGCGGATGCCATCTTATTTCAAGTTCATGAAAGAAATCTTGGGGAAAAAAGGAAGCGGCGAATATGAGATAGTAGCACTATGAGAAGAGTGTAGTGCTATCTTACAAAAGAAATTGCCACCAAAGCTAAAGGACCTGGAAGCTTTACACTACCATGTGATGGGCGGGGTGACTTACAGAGCCTTGTGTGATTTAGGCGAGTATAAATTTGATGCCCTATCGGTTTTCAAAAGATTGGAGTTAGGAGAAGCGAACCCACCGTGAGTGCGACTAGCCGACGGGACGGTGGTTCATCCACGAGGAAGATCGAGGATGTGATTGTGAAGGTAGGAAATTTTTCTTTCCTGCAGATTTCCTCATTACGGATATGGAAGAAGATGCGAAATCCGATCATATTGGGAGGCCATTCTAGCAACGGGTAGAGCCTTGATTGGCGTTGAAAGAGGAGAGCTAACGCTAAGAGTGGAGAAGCGAAGAGATGGTGTTTAAAGTCTTTAAACACGTCATTGAAAAGAAGCGTAAGTGGGTGTTTTGCAATCAACACCACCAAACCCCACGCGAGCCATTGCAATGCAACCAAAGAGTGATGAGCCCAAGAAAGCAAGCATGGTTTCTTTGAGATGACACTAAATGAGGTAATTGTTAGGAACTCCTACTACCGATAATGCTAAAAGAAAAGGAGAAAAAGCGCCAAATGTGGCGGAAATGGATTAGTTGGGGACTTAATCCACCCGGGGCTAGTAAGTCTAAGGAACTGCGTCCGCTAAAAGACGTTAAAGGCGGCGCTTGTTGGGAGGCAACCCAGCGTTTTTATTATGTTATTTTAATTTACATCGTTATTTTATTTTAGTTTGTCTAGAAACGATCTCACGGTATTGGATCTTGTTGTTGTGTGATTGTAGTCTGAGAAATTAAAACGGGAGACGAAATAAACTGAAGAAAAGCAAGGATTTCCAGAGAAGCGGGTAAGCGCCGCGCCAGGAAGCATGGCGGCGCAAAATATCTGAAGAGTCTTTGAAGTTTAAGCGCATGGCGCCAGGAAGCGAGCAGCGGTAGAATTCGAAAGTTTGCGAAGTTTAAGCGCATTTCAGAGCGGCGCGGCGAAAAGTCCCGAAGGCCTTGAGATGTTTGCGCCATGGCTAAGCGAAGCTGGAATCCAGAAATTTAAAACGCCCAAAAATCAGATTTTCACAACTTCCAAATTCCAAAACCTAACATTACCACTACAAAAAACAACGAAATTCCAGAAATTTCCCCACAAAACCTCCACAAATCAACTGACCACAACCTAAACTCTTAAATTCCCAAAAAACCCTCAACTATCTCAAACAACAAAGCTCCATTCCATAGCCTCAACCCACCAATTGAAACAAGAACAAGCTTGAGTCTTCTCATCAAAAGGTAATCTCTATCTTTGTTCTTGAATCCTTTCACTGAAGTCATAGGAGGTAGGAGTTGGGAAGAGTATTGTAGTTGGAGTAGTTTGGGTACTGAAAAGTTGGTTGTGAAGTTGGAGAAAAGAGTAGAAAAAGAGGTTGTGGGCATTGTTGAAGTTTGGGGGTATTGTCGCTGCTAGTTGTTGAGTGTGTAGGAGACATTGTGCCACAAAAATTAGAAGCTGCAGATTTTGTTTAAAAATGGCCACCAGAAAGAGAAGAGGATCCACATCCACCCCAACCCCAATCTGATGAAAATAGGTTTGTGAGTTACCAGGCCTACCAAAGATACAAAAGACTTGATACTAGACCCGTAATTCCAGAAAGGGGAATGGATTACCAAGGGGGATCATATGGGGAGGAAGACATTTATGAGCCCATCCGGGCTATGATAGAGCTAAGGGGGTGGAAGAGATTTGTCAATCCAGAGAAGATAAAACCAGTGAATACAACAATGGTGCGGGAATTTTATGCAAACTTTCCGGAGGGCGAAAGGGTGCTTTGTAAGGGAAATTATATGCTGTATTTGCGAAGCAATAAATACAACGCTAAAAGCGATTGATGTTGAAGAAAGTAGCGATTGGAACCATTTTAGAACATGGTCTAGGAAGCGGCAACAACATTGATCGGAATAATATTGCGAACACGATGAGCTACCCCTGGTTGCTTTTGAGATCGGAAGGAATGGATCTAGAGCACGGCGGTGCACTTCAACAAGCGACCAAGGCTTGGTCAGTATTTCGTCGATGACGTGATTCCATCTACGCACTTCACCAGAGTGCCAGAAGACAGGATTAAGTTGATTTATGGAATTATGAGGGGGCTGATAATTGATGTGGAAAAGAGATAGTGCGAGCATCGAAGAAATCAGCGAGTTGGTGACAACAGTGGATTGGGACACGGTTCACTTATTACCGATCTATGCCACACGAGTGCGATCCCACAACTACCCACAGATACTCATGAAAGAAACCAATCGCGGTGTCCTATGGGATAGTGCACTCTTTTCCGCACTTAGCCCCAAAGACGGACGAAGAGTACAACCCGCAGCAGAAGAACAACAAAGCGGCAGAGGCAACCATGGATGAAGATGAGCACGAAATAGGGGCTCATATGAGGCGAGACCTAGCCACCGCCAACCACGAAGCGAACCTTCAGAGCCCACAATGGGGCAATTGTACCAACACCGAAGGAGATGATGCAGACCTTGCAAACAGAGTACAAGGACAGCAAGAAACAAGGCAACAAATCGACGAGCTGAGTGCCTTGTTCAACCAATGGTCGATGCATTATCCACCGCCACCACCACCATTTTAACCAAAGTTTGTAAGTGTCTCGTTTTCTTTTACTGTCTTTGAGTCTACACACATTGGGGACAATGTGTGATTTAAGTTTGGGGGTGTGTTTTTGTGTTTTAGTTTTTATTTGTGTGTCATGTTATGTTTTATTTAAATTTTTCTATTTGTTTAATGTTTATTTTGAGTCACCAAAATTTTTTCTTTCTTGAGTCATAATTGCCTGTCAAAGATCATGTATGCTGTAGTTGCTAGAAATACCTAATGAAGTAAGGTGGAATAATGTAAAGGAATTGAAGCAACTATCTAAACACTTAGGTTAGATATGCCAAAAACTCACAAAATCTGTCTATTTGGAGTTTCATGCTTGAATTGTGCATACTAAATGATTGAAAAACCTATGTGTACGATTGTTTGCTATTTGAGGCGAAATAATTAGGATATGCATGCTAGGGAGATGACTCAGGCATTTCTTTGATAGCCAATTCTTACCTCTTTTCTATCCTGTACTTTAAAAATATATCCCTAGTCAGCCCCATTGAGCCAAAAATTGAAACTTTTTCTTTGACACCCTATATTCCCATAAATTGTGCCATAAGTAAAAATATGAAAAGTGGAGTACATTGTGTTAAAAAAGAAGAAACAAAAAGAGTGAACAAGTTTGATGCACCCCAATGGAAAAGTAATAAGAAAGAGGCAAAAGCCTAAGTTTGGGGGTGCCTGTTAGTATAATACACTTCACTCTCCCAAAACAAAAGAGGGGAAAGATAGAATTGAAGTGAAGGAAAGAATCAAAAGAAAAAGGAAAAAAATTGAAAAGCCAAAGAGCTTATGGTACAGAAAAATGAGCCTAAATGCCTATCTTTACCAACCCCTACCTAAGCCTACATTACAACCCCCAAAGTCCTGAAGATCTCTTCTATGTATATCCAGAATTAGTGGAGAATAGCAAGTAAGCATGCCATAGGAATTTTTGAATTTATATGCATACTTGAGTACACTGACTTCCATTTAAGCATGATAAGTATGAGTTTGTGAAATATCTAGCTCAATGTGTTGAAATTCCATGCTATATGTTCCTGCATATTATTCTGCTAACCTTCATATTTTTCTAGTTAACATTCATGCAGCAAAAGTGATCAATGGCAGGGAGTCTGTTTATTTTCTTTGTTGATTTTCTTATTTATTGAGTATGTCATTTTATTTCTTTCTTTTTATCTTTGCTCGAGGGCGAGCAAAGGTTAAGTTTGGGGGTATTTGATCGGTGTATTTTATATACACCTTTTGAGTCAGTCTAGTTAGTCTTTTGTCCCGTTTTGTACATACAAAGTGTCGTATTAGGATAGATTTTCTTTCTTTTGAGTCAAAGTGGCTAAAGTGGCCAAATGGCGGAAAAGGAGCGAAAAGAGGGAAAAGAGAAGTACTGTAGAAACTGAAAGAGAAAGCAGGCTGAAATCGAGACTGCGGCGCCCTCGCGCCTCGCGAAGCGGGCGCGGCGCTATTATTCAGAAGCTGCAGAAGATCCAGCCGCGCTCTGAGACGAAAGCAGGCGCGGCGCTAAACATCCGAGAAGCCAGTGAGTTGCAGTGGCCGCGGCCGCTGAGCCAGCCGATCTCAGGGCCGCGGCGCAAAAACACCCGAATTATTGCAGAACTTTCGGCGCCGCGGCGCCTGACAGCAGGGCCGCGGCGCCGACGCGGAAAAATTAGGTCTTTTGACGGATTTTTGGGCCAGGCCTGGAAGGAAAAGAAGGGAGGCGTTTAAAACTATATAAGGAGAACCCTAGGCGGTTTTGGGGTTCCTCTTTCGCAAACACAAGGTTTTCTTGCCTAGGAGATTGAGACCTAAACATTAGTAATTTCTTTCCTTTTTCTTTTCTTTAATTCGTTTTTGCATGATGAACTTTGAATTTGTTCTTGTCATATTCATGGCTAGGAACTAATTCTCTTATAGGGCTTTCTATTTTGAATTCTTGAACCATATGTTATAAAGTAATGCATGCTTATTGTTATTATTCTTATTGAGAGATCTATCCAATAATAGAGTTGAATTCTGGGTAGCTAATTGACAACTAGTTATCACTATCTGATTTCTAATCGATTCAAAAAGGAGGATTGTGAATATCTTTGTAAGTTGGGTAGACAGTCTTGAATTGGGGATGAAAATACCTCAATTAGATTTGTAGCGTTGATGAGGCTTAACAACCCTAATTTTGCGCATTGTGCGTGACGGTCAACTAGGTTTTTGTGCTTAATCCTCCTATAGCGTTACCCTTATCGTGAAAGTTAGGTAAGGAACAATACTGGGTTGAGTGTTTATATATTCTAACGGGAGTATAAAACGATTTCGTAAACCTGCTTTCTCCAAAAGAAGAACACCATAAGTAATGCATTAACAAGTAACATAAGCGGATAGTAAGGATACATAGAAGCCCTATTCTCATCACATCTGAATTAAATCTTTATATTTAATTAGCTTTCATAACTCTTAGTTACAAACCACACAATCAATCATTAATTCACCAAATAGATACTAGAAAATAGATAACTGATACTTGGACCCTAATCCTAGAGGACGATATTCGGTCTTATCCAAGACTATACTACTTGATACGATAACGTGCACTTGCGTTTAAAAAGTGTGTGCATATTACGCGCATCAATATGCTGTAATTGACTAGACATAGGTTAAAATCGCGGACGAAAGTACCCTGATACTTGTGTAGCATTATATGTTACCGTTCTTAATCCTCCTATGTGGTAAATCCTATCATAGAAATATAGACGGGTTCTGCACTGGAGTTGAGTGATTATATGTCCTAACCGGAATATAAGACAGGCTAGTTAACCGCTATCTTAACGAAGAAGGAGAATCATTTTAGTTGCATTAAGGATTGAATAAAGTGGATAGTTGAGGATATAGGAAGCCCTAATTCCTTCATAACTGATTTAAACCAAAGTATTATCATAGTTAGTTTATTTTCTGCAATTACTTAGCCTTAGTTATTAGATAAAAATACAAATCAATTAACGTTCACCAAATAGAAACCATAGCTTAGATAATCGGTACTTGATAACCAGTCTCTGAGGACGATATTTGGTCTTACCAGACTATATTACTTGTGAACGATGCGTGCGCTTGCATGAGGAGTTGAAATATCGCTAACAATACTTTATATTTTTAACCCCCTTAATGAAAATCCTGAACTATCTAGAATCCATAACGGATAAATTCAAAATTCTAACTCCGCTTCTAATGTGACGAGATATGCTCTAAGAGTAATATTCCTAGAACATTCTGACAAGCCAAGTAAAAAGGTGCATTAGTCCTGTCAAGAGTCTCACATCGGATATGGAATTGGAACATGAACTCCTTATATGGACTTGAACAATCCTCACCCTATAAGCTAGCTTTTGGGGTTGAGTTAGGCCCAAGATCCATTTTTTACATGGTATCAGAGTCAGTCCCATTCTAATTTGGACCCGCTTTCATCACTTTGACTTCTAGGCAGCCCGATAATGTGTGGTATATGGATACGGGCGCCACATCTCATCTCACCAATAATTTTGGTAATCTTCATCAACTGCGAAGTTTAAATACTTCACAATCTATTATGATTGGAAGAGGTCATCACATTCAAGGGTTTGGCCACACCCTTACCCCACCATTGCATTCCCCTTCTCTTAAAAACGTCTTCTATGCCCTACACATCATCAAAAATCTAATTTCTGTTAGAAAATTTGCCACCGATAATTCTGTCTCAATTAATTTTGACCCGTTTGAATTTTCTGTAACGGACCACCGTATCAGAAAACTCCTTACGAGATGCTATAGTGAGAGGGACCTATATCCCTTCCTACCCACATCCGCTGCTAGTGTCACTCCTACCACCGTTCTAACAATCATATCTTCCTCAACGTGGCATAATAGACTTGGACATCCAGGAGCCCCTGTTTTTAATTTTCTTAGAAACAATAATTTAATTCGATGTCCTAATGAAAAGGTTGCCCAACAATGTCTTTCTTGTCCCTTAGGCAAACATATTCGCCTTCCTTTTCAATCTTCTTCAGGTGTTACTTATTCTCCATTTGGTATTGTTCATGCAGATTTATGAACATCTCCCATTACTAGCTCACTGAGTCATAAATTTTATCTCGTCTTATTAGATGACTTTTCTCACTTTGTGTGAGTCTATCCAATTAAATTCAAGTATGAAGTGTTTGTCAAGTTTCTTGCATTCCATATCTATGTCAAAACACAATTTGAAAAAGACATAAAATTGCTTTAATGTGATAACGGTCGTGATCATTATCTAACATTTTTGCTCTACTAGGATCGCAAACGTATATATATTAAGATAATGGTAACTAGATACGTACACTTGTCAATATTTGGTGTCAGCTTTTAACGACTTCTTTAATTTCAATTTCTAACTAATTAAGTGGTTAGTTATGTGCTAGTAGGGTGTTCACTTATTTTTCTGGTAAAGGAGAATGGCAACAAATGAATGTCTTAGAATTTAAATCTTATGAGATATTTGAGTTGTTGAATTGAATTCAAAAACCCATAGTGCACTACAGAGGATCCGGATTCATAAAGTTTGAATCAAAATTAATAAATTCCATCGAAATACATCCGCCCTTAACTTTATCCCTTCTTCTGTAAAATAATAAAGGCTGTTAGCCAGCTAACTTTTCTAGAGCGTGGGACCGCAATGTCACGAGTTCGATCCCCTGCATAAACCTTCTTGGTTGAGTCTGTCACACATGACTTGCCAAGTGTGGTTAATCGGCTGACGTGGTTTGCAGGCTATTGCGTCAGCCCGGGGTTTACCCTGTGCGCACTCGAAAGAGTAGCGGCTGCGGGTTCCTTCGTCAAAAAAAATAAAATAAAATAAAAATAAAAATAAAGGCTGTTAGCCAGCTAACTTTTCTAGGGTGAAAGAAGAAAAAATCTACACATATATAGAACTAGTGAATTTGACTGTGTTTCGTGCGGTGTCTTAATAAATTTAAAAATGATTTAAGATAAATTACGTCGAGATAAATGAGATATTTTGTTTTGTTTAGATCCGAACTTCTTTTCCTTATTAACAAATTATATAATCAACACCATTGAAAACGGTCAGAAAGAAAGATATACAGATAATGAACTTTTTGGGTTGGTTGTGCCAAGTCAAGAAGGAAAATACAACTTCATAAAAGAGGAGATAAAATAGCTGAAAGCGGTAATCCTCTTATGTTTCTGAAATTTTAATATTCTCTTTAATTACACACAAACAAATGATGTTAAACTTAGTATTGACTCTCAATTATATGTAATTAAAATTAGAACATTGAAGCACCTAAATGACTATGCTATCACACAAAATTCTATATGATACAATATATCTATTGTAAAAAATGATTTTCTTTTTAGCTAAACTTCTAAACTTGCAGAGATGAATAATGCATAACACATTTAAAAGATGAAAAAGTCGATATTCTATCTTCATGTTTGTCAATTGTCATGTAGAATTTAATTTCAAATACTTTGTAGTTATTGTTATGCAATTATGTGTTCACCTTCTTCTCATATAAAAGTAAATATGATTGAACGGCAAGAAAACATGTAACATTTAATTTATCTTTTTTCACTTTAATTTTAAAAGTTATTGTGTGTAAACACCTTAAATAGAGAAAAAGAACATCATGATCATTCTTTTTCCTAAACATCTTTCTCTTTAATATCTTTTGAACAAAGCGCATTTAATCATAATTAAGAGAGTTAAGAAGTGACTTTTGAGTTCTTTTAATATAGCACATAAATAAATGGGGGGGGGGGGGGTAGAAAAATTTCCAAAAAATGAAGTAAAACAAATAATTGTTCTTGGCCAGAGAGGGAAAAAACTTTATTACCATAACTATTTTCGCAATTATTAAAAAAAGTTCATAAATTAGTAATATTCTAGTAATTTCTAAATAAACTAAAGAGTATTATAAAGAGCCTGAAGGATAATAAAAATAGCAACATATCTTGTATGATGTATCAAATGTCATTTTTGATGAAGAAGCGGAGGCTTGACGTAAAAGACAAACATGATTTTTTTGGTGGAGCACCTAAATTTAGAATTTTGAAGGTAAAAGTGCAAAATCTAACAAAAAGGAAAAATCAAAATCCTAATCAACAAATGGTGCCATATCATCTTCAAAAAAATATCACCTATTCTTATAAAAATAATTAGGATGTTCATGCCAACAATAAGATAAATAGGAAATATAAAAAAAATTAAAAAGGAAAAAAAGATAATTGTGCTTTTTGGCCAAAGAAACGTGTCATGTCACTTTCCTTTTCCTAGCTTTATAATATATATATATATATGGATATAGATGGTAGTAGATTTTGCTAGAATTATTTAGCTTGTTAATCAAAATTATCTAAGCAACAAAGTCTATATATTTTAATTTTCATATATTAAAGAGTATAAATATAAAAATTCTAGACTAAATTAAAATGTATGATGACCTTTCTCAATAATTTTGTGCCACGAACAAACTGAAAAAGAAGATCAATAATAGAAGTTCTATAACATAATAGTTTAAAGCTTGAAAAAATTAAACATTATAAAAGATATTCATATAATAAAAGTATTAAGACATTTACTCACTTGCTAAAATATGAGTACCTGATATTGATATAGTTCCTTCTCCATAAACATTCTCTTCATTTTGTGCTTTTGATCTCCTCATCCATTTTACAACGATCTGAAAAAGAAGATCAACAATAGAAGTTGTATAACATAATAATTTAAAGGATGAAAAAAAATTAAACATTCTAAAAGATATTTATATAATAAAAGTATCAAGACACTCACTCACTTGCTAAAATAAATATTTGAGTACCTGACATGGGAATAGTTCCTTCTCCATCAACATTTTCTTCATTTTGTGCTTTTGATCTCTTCTTTAGTTCTACAATTTTGTGTTTTTTGATCTCCTCGTCTATATCTACAATACTCTACATTTATTGGAATGAAAATACCATGTTGGTGTGATTTTAATTAGGTGTCATAATTTGCACATTAAATTAGAAAATATAAAATTAATTACTAATACTAATTAAGAGTATAATCCATGAAGATGAAGAGGTGTAAGTTATGGAGATGATTTTTTAGATTAAAATAAAATAATTAAAAATGATATAAAAATTTAAAAAAAGGGAGAAAAAAGATAAATAAAATTTGTGGCCATAGAAAGGTGCGACATAAAATTGTCTATTTCTAGTTTTATATTATATATAGATATAGATAGAATCTCCTTCCTTCTACTACACTTTGATAATATGTAATAAGTGTAATGGAAAAACCGATATCTGTAAACGTGTATAGTGATCCCTACCCATAATTAGAATATATTTCATATATTGTGTAAATATAATTATGGTAAGACTGAAATTTCTCTTGTAATTAGGACTAGGATTTCTATTGTATAAGGGATGAATATTGTACACTATATATATTGATATTAATAAGAAAAATTCCCCAAGTGAGATTAATATCACCTTACATAGTATCAAGAGCCAAAACCCTAAAACCCTATAATTTCTTTTTCACAGCTGCC
The DNA here is from genome assembly GCA_029844215.1 of Przewalskia tangutica. Lineage (NCBI taxonomy): Eukaryota > Viridiplantae > Streptophyta > Magnoliopsida > Solanales > Solanaceae > Przewalskia > Przewalskia tangutica. The sequence continues at coordinate 93,115,141 of CM056724.1, read as the reverse complement.
GGCAACCCTCCCCCTCGGGATCTGTCGCAGCCCTCTCACAAATTCTTAGTGTCTCTTCTTCTCCATTCCTCTCCTATATAAATGGATCCTCATGCCTCTCCCACATTTTCTGATGTTTTCGCTTCCACACCTCCCACCACCAACTCATCACCATCTTTCCATCCGGCTCTCGTCGTTACAAACATCAAGAATTTCATCCCTCTCATTCTTGATTAGGAAGATGGTCAGTACTGATCGTGTGTCGAACTCTTTAAAATTTATGCATGTGTTTACCACGTGATTGATCATATCGACGATTCTGTTCCTCACCCCCCGGAGATCGATGGCACAACATGGCGTCGCCTTGATGTCGTTGTTAAATAGTGGATATATGGTACTATATCCAAAGAACTACTTCTCACCATTATGAAAATGAGGGCTTCTGCCCGCGAGTTATGGACAAGATTGGAAGAAATTTTCCAAGAAAACAAACACACTCGCGCAGTGTACTTGGAGGAGTAATTCAACAACACATGTGTGAAGAATTATTCTAATATGTCTGAATATTGTCGACAACTGAAACTAGTGGCAGACCAATTATCCAATGTTGGTACGCCCGTGTCTGAAACAAATATGGTGTTGCAATTGATTGCAGGCTTTCCTAAAGGGGAATATGACACCCTAGCCATAATGATTCAACAGGCTGACCCTCTTCCCAGTTTTAACAAAGCCCGCTCGCAATTACTATTGGAGGAAACCCGTCGTGCTAAACAAGATGAGTACAATCAGAAGGCATTGGTTGTCGAAACGTAACCCCAAAGTCAAATTCCCGCCAGCAAAACCTCGCCGGAAAATTCCCAACAGCGACAGGGCCACGCCGGCAGAGGTGGAAAGGGTCGCGGTGGCAGAAGAGGTCATGGTCGTGGCAGGGTTCGCGGTCAGCAGAACCAGCAGCAGCAGCCACTGCCCAGTCCCCAGTATGGTTGGGCCACGATGCCTCAACAGTTCCAACAGAGCGCCGCGACGCCTCAACAGTACCAGCAGCAGTGGCTCAACGCGTATGCTCAACCAGGGGTGTTGGGCCCTCGGCCAACGTAGTACCAGCAGCAAGCCCACTTTATGCAAAGCTAGTTCCAGCAGCCCACATCCAGCATGGCTCCTACTGATTTGGGACAGGCCTTCAGCAGCATAAACTTGCAGCCACCGGACAACACTTGGTACATGGACTCGGGAGCCACATCTCACCTCACCCGATCTATAGGTAATATTCCTTAACTGTTTAGTTTAAAGCATCCTTAATTTATTCCAGTTGGCAATACCCACCGCATTTCGATAAAGCGTTATGGTACATCCTACACACAACCTCCTCATCCACCCTTCTCCCTTAAGAATACCCTATATGCCCCACACATCATTAAGATCCAAATTTCTGTCAGCAAATTTACTCGTAATAACTCTGTCTCTGTTGACTTTGACCCTTTTGGTTTCATTGTGAAGGATCTTCATATGGGGACACCTCTTATGAAATGCAATAGCACGAGGGATCTCTATCCATTCTCATCCACCTCCGCTGTCGGATCTTGCTCTCCCATATCTCTAGCGGTTATTTCTCCATCACATGGCATAATAGGCTTGGTCATCCAGGAGCCCCAACTTTTAACTTTCTTAGAGGAAATAATTTCATTACTTGTAATAATGGGAAGTTTGCCCAACACGATGTTTTTTGTTCTTTAGGCAAACATACTCGTCTTCCATTTAAATCATCTACTAGTGTTACCTTTTCACCATTTGATATTATACATGTCGATTTATGGACATCACATATTGCTAGTTTCTTCGGTCATAAATATTATCTTGTCTTGCTAGATGATTTTCCCACCACCTTTGGTTATATCCGCTCAAATTTAAATCGAAAGTGTTTGTCAAATTTCTTGAGTTTCGAACATTCATTCAAACACAATTTGAAAAAGATATAAAATTGTCGTGAATTCAATAACTCTGCGTTTCACCGCTTTTGTATGCATGGTTTTCATTTCTCATGCCCTCACACTTCCCCACAAAACGGTAAAGCTGAACGAATCATTCGCACTATTAACAATATGATTCACACTCTATTGATTCATGCCTCCCTCCGTCCTTCTGGGTATATGCTGGTAGGATGTCAGAATACTTTCTAAATATTCTCCCAACTAGCACTCTTCACAATATGACCCCTACCGAAATCCCCTATCGCAGAGTCCCCTCTTAAGATCATTTACGGATATTCGGTTGCCTATGTTATCCTAACTTTGCCTCTATCGCCCCTCACAAACTAGCTCCCCGGTCCACTTCATGTGTCTACCTAGGCTTCCCGCTGAACCATATGAGAAATCTATGTTATGACTTGTTCACTTGTCAAATCCACATTTCACGTCACGTTCGACGAAACCACATTCCCGTTTTCGAATCCTCAGAAATTCCAAAAACCGGATTACTACTTTCTTGACAAGCCTGCCATTTCTCCTATCATTCTCAGTTAACTCACTCATAGCACCACCGAAACATCCCCTCCTCTCCTGTCATCACAGATGTCAGCGTCGCGGCCCATCGAGGAGGCGCACCACTGAAACATCCCATCCTCTCCTGTCATCAGCGTCGCATCCTATCGAGGAGGCACCGTGGCGCCAAGCTTCCAGTGAACAAACTGACGTTTTACCGTTATCAGTGTCGCGGTCTCTCGGGGATGCGCCGCGGCACCAAACTTCCAGTGGGCAAAATTATTTTTTACCGCCGTCAGACCGCGACCCCTCAGGGATGCGTCGCAGTGCAAAACTTCAAGTGAGCACTGTACCTCTGGTGCCGCGGCCCTTGATCGCGATGCCACGGCTCCTTCGATGGAAAATCTTCCACCCCCTTGTCCCCACTCACCAAATGGAAACTCGTGCCAAATACGGGATCGTCAAACCCAAAGTCTAATTTAACTTGTCTGCCCAAACTATCTCTCCAATTCCCAAGAATTCCAAATTGGCCAAACAAGACCCTAATTGGAATGCGGCTATGTCTGAGAAATTCAATGTTTTGACTAAAAAACACACGTGAGATCTAGTACCTAGATCGGATGGGGTGAATGTGATTCGTTGTATGTGGCTATTTCGTCACAAATTCAGAGACAGTGGAGATCTTGAGAGGTATAAGGCACAACTTGTGGCTAATGACACAAATCATCAGGAGAACATTGATTGTGGTGAGACTTTCAGCCCGGTTGTCAAACCGACTACCATTCGCATAGTTCTGAGCATAGCCATGAAAAAACACTGGCCGATCCATCAACTAGATGTGAAAAATGCATTTCTATATGGGGACCTGAAAGAAACAGTCTACATGCATCAGCCGCCTGGGTTCGTCCATCATATTGTCCCTCACTATGTGTGTCGTCTCCGTAAGTCACTGTATGGCCTGAAACAGGCCCCCGTGCGTGGTTTGATCGCTTTGCCAGGTATATTATACAGATTGTTGAAAAATAGATTTCATGCAAATTGCAACAACCGATACTGGAGCGCCCTTCACTTCAACTAGCTAGTATAGGAAACACGGGAGATGTTGATTTACCACCAATCTCTGAGGCGGGGACAAGTTGGTTTTCCTGCGTCTGATTTCTCTTAGAGCCATCCGTAGGATGGCTGATCTTGAGTTCCACGCCATTCCAAGAGTATTTGAATAGAACATCAACTTTTCTCGATATAGCAATCCTTTCTAGTTCCTTTCTATCCTTTCGATGGATCAACAAGGCACCTCGATGTCGGCTCTTCTCCACCTGGGGTTGTAGTATATTCCAAGGGTTGGGTTGTTCGTCCATTAAAGCGGTACTTGAGTTGGGGGTTCGTCCATCATGTTGTCCCTCACTATGTGTGTCGTCTCTTTAAGTCACTGTATGGCCTGAAACAGGCCCCCGTGCGTAGTTTGATCACTTTGCCAGATATATTATACAGATTGGGTTTGTATACATCAGAAGTGATAATTCTCTTTTCATTTTTCATCGAGGTAGCAACATTGCTTACTTATTACTGTATGTGGATGACATTGTTCTTACTGCCTCATCCGATGGGTTGAAAAATGTGATTATTGCTTTACTTAAGACCGAATTTGCAATGATTGATTTGGGTAAGCTAAGTTACTTCTTGGGGATATTAGTGACCAGGTCTGCCAACCACATATTTTTGAGTCAGCGTAAGTATGCAGAGGAGATCGTGTACAAGGCTAAGATGAAGAATTGCAAAATCATGCATAATCCAGTTGATTCAAAATCCAAGCTCAGTGCTATGGATGGTGCTCCAGTCTTCGATCATACTCTTTATAGGAGTCTTGCAGGTGCACTTCAGTATCTCAAATTTACAAGGCCAGCTATTGCTTATGATGTTCAGCAGGTATGCTTATTTATGTATGTCCCAGGGAGTCTCATTTTACTGCCCTTAAGCGTATCATCCGATACATTAAGGGCACACTTGATCATGGTTTGTACCTATACCCCTCTGCGTCAAACATGTTGCTCTCTTATACAGATGCAGATTGGGCAGAGTGTCCGAACACGCGACGCTCCACCTCCGGCTTCTATATTTTTTTAGGGGATAATCTGGTTTCATGGTCTGCCAAGCGACAGACCACCCTATCTCGTTCCAGTGTCGAGGCTGAGTACAAAGGCGTTGTAAATGTGGTAGCTGAGATTTGTTGGATCAGAAATTTACTGTTAGAACTTCAATGTCCTTTGTGTCAGACATCTATTGTGTACTGTGATAACATCTTTCCGATCTATATTTCTCACAACCCGGTTCAACATCAGCGAACCAAACACATTGACATACATTTCGTTCGTGAAAAGATTGCGCTAGGACATGTCAGAGTGTTACATGTTCCCTCATCATATCAGTACGCAGATGTATTCACCAAAGGACTTCCCCGACAATTATTTCTTGACTCTAGATCCAGTCTCAACGTCCGGCCTCTTCCATTTCGACTGAGGGGGTGTGTAAACGTGTATAGTGATCTCTATCCATAATTAAAATATATTTCATATATTGTGTAAATATAATTATGGTAAGACTTGTATTCCTCTTGTAATTATGACTAAGATTCCTATTGTATAAGAGATAAATATTGTACACTATATATATTGATATTAATAAGAAAGACTCCTCAAGAAGATTAATATCATCTTACAATATCAAAATTTGCGGTCAGGTAAATGAGATTCCTATATCATTAAATAAAAGTTTTGGGTTCAACTTTCAAGTTCGGCGAATGAAGACCCTTATAGAAAGAGCTTTACTTTAATAAGCCGGACGCTATACGTATTTGGATTAATATAGCCAAAAGATTTCGAACACTAAATGATTAGACAACTAAAATGAACTTATAACTCATGCAAATACACAAACATATATGTACAGTCACTACAAGAAAAAGGACCTACGGTGACGGTTATTAACCGTCATCCCGGGGGGTGCATAACGGTTATTTTAAGTGTCATTGTAGCCGATGTCACGAATTGACGATTTGTAAAACCGCTACATCTTGTATCATTGTTGATGACGGTTATGTGTGATAGATAAAAACCGTCACATCTTGTGACGATTGTTGATGACGGTTATGTGTGACAGATAAAAACCGTCACACCTTTTGATTTGAAATTTGAATTTTTCCTCCATTTTTTAAATTTTCCCGCCAAATTTTAATCGTCACATCTTTGAATTTTGGATTTGAATATTTCCCTCCCTTCTTCAAATTTTGCCGTGAATTATGTGTGACAGTTTTTGGTGACAGTTATATGTGACGGTTAAAAATTGTCACATCTTTGCATTTCGGATCAGATTTTTAAATATTTAATAATAATTAAATAGATTTCTCAAATACGCATATTGTAACTAACAACGTACATACTTTATAGAATTGTTCAAATACACTAAATTGAATAACAAAAGTACAAATAATGTTATCAAATTCAACAAAATAACACAATATTATCTAAATAAACATCAAAAACCATAATATTGTCTTAATAACCCAAATACAAATATCTTAAAAATAATTATGTTGCACGGAGAATCTTTGAGAAGTGTTGCGCCCACTCCATCCAAAGAACGGGTAGGAATGGATGATGGTCGATATGCGCATTATTGATATTGGTGGGTGATAATGAAGGACCTGTGATATGATCCCTAAATTGGATTTAGGGTTTGGAAGATTTTTGAAAATCAACACGGATTCGTTCTGTTAGGACGTCAGCACCGCGATGCCTGTCATGGTAACCGGAAGGGGCTGCGGCTACTGTCCGAAATCGTGATTAAAAACTTCGATTTGCTAAATTTTTCAGTTTTTCAGAATGTTTAACCCATGATTATTATTATACAGTATATATTATACTATTTATGTGCTAAATTATTGTCATTTAATTACTAGAATAGCGTCCGCAAATAATTGTTTGGGTAGGCGGCACCAAGTACGTGTTTAAACTGCTTAGTATCATGCTTGGGAACGCGGTACCCAATATGTGCTTAAAATCTTTGCATGATAGTTAAGATGTTGTAAAGCATGCTAGAGTTGATCTTGGTTAAAACCCTGAATTAAAATGTTCCCCAAACTATAATACAAGTTTCATTTTAAAATGAACGTGTCGTCCGTTATAATTGATAGATGCATGTTAAATGTAGAAGTGGGTGATAAACTTTCATGAGTATTTACACCATAATGTTTGCTCTATAAGGCAAAACTCACTTAGATACATAATTACAGTCACATAACAGAGTTGACTTGGTAGGCTGTCTTGGCGCCACAGTGTCGGATAAGCATAGGGACACAGATCGATTGTTTAGAACATTCGATCAACCAGGAGTTGTAAATTATTTGTAATTGGTTTAGAAACCTACCAGGTTGTGTTATTGAAGTTATCAACCACAACAAACATGGAGATAACATAAACCTGGATCTTAGCATATTATGACCGTATTTGATATGAGTCCGTATTATTCCATAGGGTCAAAGAATATGTTAAAATAGTGGTATCTAATTAAACTAAAGAACATATTAATTAGTTAACAAACGTGTTCAATAGAAATTATATTAGAGTTTAATTTCAAGTCTATCTATTTCTTCAGTATATAATATCGAATCTATCACTCAAAATGGTGGTTGAAACGAACAAGTTGACTCGAGAAAACTTCCCTGACTGGTTAAGAAATTTGCGTCTGGTGTTGAGATTGGAAAGGATTGAGTATGTATTAGATAAAGTATTCCCAATAGTCCCTGCCGAAGATTATGTTGAGTATACCCTGTTTTACAAGACAACCTATCAAAAATATCTTGATGACTCCACCTCGGCACAATGCGTAATGTTGTCCTCCAGGACTGCAGAGTTACAGAGGCAGCATAAGAACATGGGCCCCAACGAGATGCTCGAACATTTGAAGAGTATTTATGACTCGCATTCTCAGACAATGGAGTATGAAATGTTGAGAGCTTTTCAAATGTAAGTTAAACGTAGGGGGTCAGGTGTCACAACATGTTATGAAGATGATTGGATTAATAGAGAGGTTTTCTTCGATTGGAACGAAGCTGCCCGTGAATGTTTCTGTCAACCTAATCATGAACTCACTTCTTGGTTCATTTGAGAACTTTATTATAAACTTCAATATGAATGGGGCCAAGGCGAGTCTTCCAGAGCTTCACAACATGTTGAAGACCTTCAAATCTTCCACCTCCAAAGGTAGAGTTGTGCTCATCTAGCAAGTTCAAACGCAGGGGGTAAGAATATGCAAAAGAAGAAGAGTAAGGTAGTTGCTCACGCACCCACAGTTTTGAGACCTCGAGGAGGTTTTTAAAAGAATGCGAATGTAGCTGCAGATGTGTGCCTCAACTGCAAAAGGAAGGGGCATTGGAAGAAGGACTGCACATCACCAGTGGGGAGGTAAAGCACTAGGTGCTCCTGGACCTACTAGACAAGGTATGTTTGTCATTGAAATAAATGTCTATAAGTAACTCCCATTGCTGGGTATTAGATACCGCTTGTGGCTCACACATTTGTAACAATGTGTAGGGGCTGACTGGCAGTAGAAAGGTTGGATCATGGGAGGTGAACCTGCGCATTGTAAATGGAGCACGAGTGGATGTTGAACGCGTGGGAACTTGTAGATTAGATTTACCTTGTGGCTTTTGTTTAGAACTTAATAATTATTATTTTGTTCCCTCATTGACGAAGAATATTATTTCTGTCCAAATGTTAGACATTAAGGGGTTTTCCTCATTTATTACAAATGGCAGTTATGTATTGTCTTTTAATAGTTTTATTTGTGGAAATGCTCTGTTTGTGGATGTATTATATGTTCTAAACTGTAATCGTGAAATTTTCAATGTACAAAATAAACGAGCTAAAATAAATAATTCAAGAAACCCCACCTACTTATAGCACTGTAGACTTGGTCACATCAATGAATCAAGGATAATTGAGGAAGTTAGACTACCTAGAACCATTTGACTTAGAGTCCTATGGTAACTGTGAATCTTTCTTGAGAGGAAAAACTACCAACAAGCCACTTTCTGGGAAAGGTGTGCGAGCCAAAAAGGTGCTTGAGTTAGTCCATACAGATGTATGTGCGTCATTTTCAACTCAAGCTAAGGGAGGCTTCCCGTACTTCATCACTTTTACATACAATTTCACAAGGTTTGGGCATATATATCTTATGAAACACAAGTCCGAAACTTATAAGAAATTCAAGAAGTATAAGTCAAAAGTAGAGAAGCAACTCGAAACAAGTATTAAGACCATTCGATCAGATCGAGGAGGTGAATACTTAAGTAAATAACTTCTGGATTACTTGAAGCTTCATGGAGTTCAATCACAATGGACACCTCATGGAATGCCACAAATGAATGGTGTTGTAAAATGGAGAAATCGAACCCTATTAGATATGATTAGATCCATGATGAGTTTCTCAGCTCTACCAACATACCTTTGGGGATATGTATTACAAAGCTTAATCTATATTCTGAACAGAGTTCCTTCAAAGTCGGTAGAGAAAACTCCATATGAGATATGGATTGGAAAGAAGCCAGCACTTAAACATATGCAACCCTGGGAGTGTCCTGCATATGTAAAAAAGTTGTTTACTGATAAGTTGGAATCTAAGAGTGAGAAGTATTATTTTGTGGGGTATCCAAAGGAAACTAAGAGATACTATTTTTATCTTCCTGGAGAACATAAGGTCACTATTTCCAGAAATGCAACTTTTCTTGAAGAAGACTATGTCTACAAGGAACAGAGCTGCAATAAGATATAACTTGAAGAAATTCAAGAACCACAAGATAATACGGAAGTTGAACCATTGTAAAATAACCTAGGCAAGGATTCGGTGGGAGTATTTGGTGAAGATTGAGTACTTAGAGTACGCCCTTCAGCCAGTGGGAGTGCTGTGAGAGATAGTGCAGAATTGCAAAGCTCTCATACACAACCAATGGAAGATGATACAATAGTTGTACATCATCCCATTCAGGAAACACATGAAAATGACATTCCTGAAAGCTCTCAAGATGTTGGATTGTCCAACACACAAAGACCTTCTCATAATCAGAATACAATAAACACTGAAACGTAAAATATTCAACTCTGTAGGACCACTAGGACTCATCGTCCGCCCGATGATGATGAATTTACAACCTACAGTGAAGTTATGTTAGACATTGATTCGCAGAGATGGAAAAAAGCCATGAAAACTGAGATGGACTCGATGTACGTCACTCAAGTTTGGAACTTGGTTGATTTGCCAACATGGGTTAGACTCATAGGCTGCAAATGGGTCTTCAAGAAGAAGATTGATGCATATGACAAGTTACAGACATGTTAGGCAAGATTGATGACTAAATGTTATAATCAACAACCTGAGATCGATTATAACGAAACTTTTTCACTTGTTGAGAAAATTAAGTCCATTCGGATTTTGTTTGCAATAGCCGCATACTATGATTATGACATTTGACAAATGGATATTAAAATTTAAAACTGGTTTCCTTAATGGTAACCTAATTGAGGAGGTGTATATGATACAACCTGAGGTTTTTACATCAAAGACTAAACCCAAATCAGTATGCAAGCTATAGAAGTCCATTTATGTACTTAAGCAGACCTCAATGAGTTGGAATATTTGCTTTGATAAAGCAGTTAAATCATTTGACTTTGTTAGAAGCAAAGAAGATCCATGCGTTTATAGTAAACGTAAGGATGCCAGTATTGTCTTCATTATTATATATGTAGATGACATATTAATAATGAGACAATAAGACTCTCATGCAATCAGTCAAGGAATGGTTATCCAACACCTTCATGATGAATGACTTGGGTGAAGTCTGCTACATTCTTGGAATTAAGATCTATACAGATAGACCTACCTAATAAATATTGGGACTGTCACAGTCCGTATGCATAGACAAAGTGCTAAGACGATTCTCTATGGAAATTTCCAAGAATGGAGGTCCTCCTATGGGTCAAGGCATCAAGTTATCAAAGAAGGATAGTCCTTCCACTATTGCAGAATTTGAACGCATGAAGAGGATTCCATATGCTTCAGCTATAGGATCAATCATGTATGACATGACTTGTACGAGGACAGATGTGGCCTATGCACTTAGTATGACCAACAAATTTCAACAGAATCCTGTGGAAGAACACTGGAAAGTAGTAAAGAGTATTCTTAAGTATCTTAGACAAACTAAAGAATATTTCCTAGTCTATAGTGGACAAAAGAAGCTAGTGGCTACTGGGCTTCCAGACATATCTTGATGATTTCAAGTCTCATTCTGGATATATCTTCATTTTCAATGGTGGATCAGTGAGTTGTAAAGTTCCAAACAAGCTACAACTGCTGATTCGACAACTGAAGTCGAGTATACTACTGGATCGAAAACTAGTAAAGAGGCCATCACGATATCTGAGTTCCTGAGGGAACTTGAGCTTACGTTGTCATTAATAGAGTGAGATATTAATGATAGAGCATAACTATGAAAGTAGCATCGACTAATGATCATCGAGAATGAGATATCGATGATATATTATAAGTCGACACGTGATCTGCATCACATTTTTAGAGAATGTAGTATGTCTCACATGCTACTGGTAATTGTTACTAGTGATGGACACATGGATACTTTTGAAAAGTATTGGTATAACCTGCTGATAAACTATTAGTTATACATGTCTAAAGTGTTATCAGCATGTGAGAGATAAATATCCTTTGATTTGAGGTTAATACACATCTTATTTATAAAGTACTGTACTTTGACCCTGTTCTAAGCTTAAGTTCCTTAGAGGATAAGATACGACTTGTGTTGGGTGCATTGCGACATAAACTAAGGTGGTAGTTGAGCCAAGAATATGATTCATTCATCGATTGGATATTCGAGAGAACACTCAACTTCTCAGTGATATTAGGTCGACCAAAGTCATTGGCCAATGCAAGCGACATATTTAGAATATGGTCTAGTTGTCGACTAATATAGATGAGATAAAGTGATCAAGCCATTTGGATAGACACATGACAAATCCTAAACTTGGTCGAGTGTGTTGTGAATGAAAGGAATTTATCGTCTCAAATAAAGGTTATGTTTGTTGGATTCAAGTAAACGTACTTCACATATTGAGTTCGTCATACGACCCAATGTAGAAGTTCCGTATGGACCTTAATTGGATTAGTGTCAATATGTGAAGGCATATGGGGTGACACTATGTTGATTGTCTTTTCGATCTAAGAGTGTATTCAGAGAATATTAAATATTCGATTTAGAGTCGAGATATTTAAAATTTAAAATAATTATGGGATAATTTCTATTTGATGGAAATTATCTAATTAAGTCAAAAATGAATTTTAAATTTAATTAAACGTGTTGAATATATATTAAAGAGACGAGACATGAAAGGTCGCGACGCCTACCAATCTGAGATTGGCGCCAACTCGCCAGCGATCCTGATCGCACTGGCGCCGACCGGCAATGGGCGGTCGATCGCCCATCGCACTCGGATTTGGGTCATGCTTGAGGCCCAACCCTAATCTGAAGTCTGACCTAATTCCCCCTATAAAAGAAGCACTAACCACATAAGTTATTTACACTAATTATATATTTTATGAACTTAGAGTTTAGAAAAGAAACTCTTTCGAAGCTCTGCCAAGATTTCCTGGCTTTCTTGACAGAGGAATACACCGTAGCAAAGACTTGCAGTTGAAAAGATAATCGCGTGCTCACTTTCTAGTAAAGACTCCAGATTAAACAAACTGTAAGTTTTATGTTTAAGTCTTAAAAAGTTTCAATTGTAACATAACTATACCAGACAGAATTATTGGGGTAAGTAAGCAAAACAAAATTTTAACTTCCGTCGTGTCTTACTTATGTATTTTGAACCCAATAAAACCCTAGGAATATCAGACACTACATGAACAAAAGAAATTTTATTGAAACTTAATAAGTAAAAAGAAAAAGAAAAACAAAGAACCATTTGAACTAAAAATGTAGATGGTAGTAGGGTTGTACAAAACCCTCGGACCGGACCGAACCGAGGAACGAAAATTCAGAAAGGTCGGACCGAAGATCGGACCGAAAAATTCGGTCCGGTCGGGTCCAGTCCAATATACATTAAAAACCGAAAAAAACTCCGGACCGAATCAGATCGAAGACCGAATTTTCAGAAACGTAGGACCGAAGACCGGACCGGTTCGGTCCAGGGGTTATTTTCGGTCCGGACCATTTTTTGTGCAGCCCTAGATGGTAGGAGAACACTACATTTTGGATATTCATAATTTATTTCCTACAATTTTTGAAGAAATTTTAATCAAAATAAGTAGTAGCTAATAAGTAGTTCACGACTTCACGTATGACAACTTATAATTAATAGCTTACACAATTTGCAGCTTCCTAAAAAGCCCTTAAGTAGGTAGCGTCTTTTCTTCTATAAATAAATAAAATTGCAATTGAAATTAGCTTAAGCTAGGAATGAGCAATTCAAGTATGAGTGGCTATCAATTTTTTATATGGAATGGTAAATGTATATAAAAATCATCAAAAAGTACAAGTTTTTTGGGCGAACCCACGGGCATAGTGATGATATAAATCTTACGCTTCCTTGCCAGGCAGATCAACACAAAATTTAGGATCGTTAATAACAAAAACTCAAGCTATTCCCACATGTCGGGTAGTCAAGAGTGTCAAAAAGGAACGTCACGATAGAAACCTAGCCCATGACAATTCCCTAATGTATAGACATGAGGTTGTAGCCACAGGCCTCCTTAAACCCTTGCCATGGTAAACTCAAATGGGACAAACCCACGGATAAGGGAAGAGTACCTCACACGTTATGCTGCTAAGGTGCAATTGCCATGATTCCTAACTCCTATACTGCTAAACAAACGTTAAAAGAACTGACACTGAAAATGCTGAGTATAGTCCATAGGTAAGGTATGCACGTTATGTTTGCGCCAGATCCATTTTCAAGCTTACCCACAAGCCGGAAAGTCATGATAAACAAACAAGAAGCAGACTCTCGCTGGTCGCACATGTTGGGTAGTCGGGAGACTCCAACTGATCCCACATGTCGGGTAGTCCGGAAATTTAATCAAAACCAAAATCTAGCCACTGACTAGATTTACAAACCTGTCAAGGAAATGAGAAAAAAGGGCAAACAAGATTCTGTAAGTGTCGGTTTTTATCTTGAAACCAAGTGAATCCTTGTCAAGTCTTGAACCTTCAAAAATTATCTTGTTGCGATCTAGACAAAGGTGATAGACGGTCGTGGCCAGCTGATCGGTGTATTTTATATACACTTTTTGAGTCATTTTTAGTTAGTATTTTACTCATTTTGTTTATGTTTAGTATAGTATTAGGGTCGTTTTTCTTTTTTTTGTGTCACAGCGGTCAAAAATGGAGAAATGACGAAAAGAAGAGGAAATGAGCTTAAAAGAGATGGAATTGCACACTAAAAGGGCCAAGAGATGAAGTCTAAAAAGTTCCGGGAATTATAGAGGAAATCAGACGAAGTCCGGACGAGAAAAGACGACGAAACGGAAATTCGCCAGAAAAATGCAGCATGAGCCGCGGCGCCCAATGTGCTGAAAGCTCCGAAAGTTGCTGATCTTCAGGCGCCGCGGCGCCAGTCTGCAGGGCCGCGGCGCCGACGCGGGATTTTATGAAGTTCTGGGCGAAATTGACATGTTTTTCAGAATCCTAAAGGGATAACTTTTCCTACCTAAAGGGATAACTTTTCCTACCTTAAAACCCTTACCTAAAAGGATTCTAATAACTTTTCCTACCTACAAAATCCCTAACCCTTCACCTAAAGGATTCTTTGGCTATAAATACTCTACATCATTAGAAGAATTATTCATTCTCCATTCTACCATTCACCATTCTACATCCATCCATCCACCATTCCACCTTGTAAATATTCCACAACACAATCCTTGGATGCTAGAAGGCTTGGAGACTCGTTCTTAGTAATTTTCTTTTCCTTTTCTTTACTTTATTTCAGTTTTTGCATGATGAACTTTGAATTAGTTCTTGTCATCTTTATGACTAGGAACTAATTCTCTTATAGGGCTTTCCATGTTGAATTACTAGAAACTTATGTTATAAATTAATGCATGCTTATGGTTATTTTTCTTATTGAGAGATCTATCCAATAATTGAGTTGAATTCTTGGTAATTAATTGACAACTAATTATCACTATATGATTTCTAATCAGATTCTGAAAAGGGGGGATTGTGAATATGCTGTAAGTTGGGTAGACATTCTTGGATTGGGGATGAAAATACCTCAATTATTTATGTAGCGTTGATGAGAGGCTTAACAACCCTAATTTTGCGCATTGTGCGTGACGGTCAACTAGGTTTTTGTTCTTAATCCTCCTATAAAGTTATCCTTATCACCGAAAGTTAGGTAAGGTGCGATACTGGGGTTGAGTATTTATATAACCCTAACGGGAGTATAAAACGATTTCGTAAACCTGCTTTCTCCTAAAGAAGAATACCATGAGTTAATGCATTAGTAAGTAGCATAAGCAGATAGTAAGGATACATGGAAGCCCTATTCTCATCACAACTGAAGTAAAACCTGGATAGTTAAATAGCTTTTATAATTCGTAGTTATAAACAACCAATCAATCATAAATTCACCAAATAGATACTAGAAAATAGATAGTTGGTAATTGGACCCTAATCCTTGTGGACGATATTCGGTCTTATCAAAGACTATACTACTTGTCACTATAACGTGCACTTGCGTTTAAAGTGTGTGCATCTTAACGCGCATCACCAGCGCTATACGTTTAGCATTTGGCTTGCCAACCAGTGCTCCGTCACTCTTTCTTGATGAATTTCAGTGCACTGTCAATGGTTGTCATTGCACTATCGATACCGAGCCAGTTTCTAATCCGAGTCCAGATGTAGGTGCTGACCGAACAAGTAAAAAAAATGGTGCGTAACAGACTCGTTGCATATTCCGCATAGGGGGCAATGTCCATCGGTGTCCATGTAAGGCATTCTGTCCTTTGTGCGTAGCTTCTTCTTAATGCATAGACAAAGGATGAATGCTTGTTTTGGAAGAATACAAACATTCCAAACATCCCTGGCCCACAAAACCTTATGATGGTGATCCATGAAGAAATTATAAGCATTCTGATTTCTAGTCAAGTGATTAGTGTCACCATGCCAGCTAGCCATAGTAATACCAGCGTGCCCATAAGTGCCTTCCCGCTCTAAAGTAAAGTCCTGAATAGTGAGCATGTATTTTATCAGAGGAGAATCATTTTTCTAGCCTGCCACGCCCAAATGCTAATGTTGCTGCTGTTGTTCAAGTATTTATGGTTGATCCATCGTACCTAAAGGGTAACTTTTTTTTATGGATGTTCCAAAGACATTTTTCAAGTAAGGAGCTATTCCAAGCCTTCAAATCTCTAAAGCTCAGACCCATCTCTTCCTTAGGAAGCGTGCATTCCTTCCATGAAACCAGTGGGTGTTTTGAGTGCCACAGGAAGGTTCTACAAAGGCTAGTAATTTTTCCAGAAATAGTAGATGGGACAGGAAGGATGGAAAGCCAGAAGCATTCCACCCCTTAGAGCACCGATTTAATGAGTTCTAGCCTGGCAGCATAGGAGAGGGTAGCATTCGTCCATGCATTAATGTAGCTCGCAATTTTAGTGATAAGAGACTCATAATGAATAATCCTCAACTTTTCAGCCGCCAGTGGGATACCAAGGTAGCGGAAGGGCATCTCACCGATTTCAAAATTAATAATCTGTTTAATATCCTCAAGGTCTTGAGTGGCGATGCCTACCGTGTATAAGTTAGACTTGATGGCATTAGATTTCAGGCCGGAGCAATTCTGAAAGTCGAGTAAGCAGTCCATAAGAATCTGTACCGAATTGGTGTCTCCCCTAAACATGAGCATCAAGTCATCGGCAAAGGCAACGTGAGTGATCTTCAAGTTTCCACATTTCGGGTGGTAATTGAACCCCGCAGTCCTAGTGTTCTTGTTCAGCAGCCTTGAGAGGTACTCAAGGCAAATGACAAACAGGGAAGGAGAAAGATGATCTCCCTGACTAAGTCCTTTTTTCTCTTAAAATGTACGAGTAAGTGGTGAAGACACACTCCATAGTCCAGGCAATAAACTGATCAGGGAAGTTTTCCGACACACTCCTACTAGATCAAGATGAACATTGTCCGACATACTCCTTCCATGAACAAAAGTTGACTGAGCTTTGTCAATAATATGATCTAGCACATGCTCAATCCGGTTTGAAATGATCTTAGTAATCACCTTGTAAATGATGTTCAGCATGAGAGGGGCCTATAGTCAGACATCAAGGGGCAATGGGCAGATTTCGGGACAAGGGTAATGATCGTGTGGTTGATTTGCTTGAGTAACTTGCCCGTTCTGAAAAACTCTTTCACCCCATTGGTGAACACTCTACCAATGATGTCCCAAGATTTCTTGAAGAAACCCGACGAGAAACCATCGGGACCAGGTGCTTTGTCGTCCCCGATGCCAAAGAGAGCACTCTTAATTTTAGCATCTGTAACAGGCCTGGTAAGGTTCTCACCTTGTTCTGTGGAAACCCAATTTCCTTCGTAGATGATCCCAATGTCAATAGCGTTGCAATAGTCCTTCATCCCAAGCAGAGTATTATTGTATTGGACGAATTCAGTGACAACTTGGTCATTAGAGGTCGTAGTGGAACCGTCTAGCCTAGTTATTGCAGCAATATATTTTCTTTTTGCATTCCTCTTGACCATACCATGGAAGAACTTATTACATCGATCACTGTTCTTGAGATGTTCACTTTTAGCAAGTTGTCTTAGGAAGCTCGTTTAAGCCTCACTGATGGCCACCGCTTTGAGCCTAAGATTGGTAGCATGCTGCTGCTTCTGGCTGTGAGACACCCACATGTAGAAAAATTTTAAAGGCTTATTCCGGGGCCTTTGGCTTTCAATAATAGTAACAATGCAAGGCGAGTGGTTAGAGACAAGGTCTGGCTGTCGAAAATCAGCATGGTCGTACCCGCCAGCCTCAAGCCATGCTCCATTTACTAAGCCCTGTCCAACTTGCTCTTTTTCTCACCTCAAATCCAAGTGAACTCACACCCGCTATGTGCCATATCAACCAGACCAATTTCCCGACAGCATTCAACTTGATCTTTAGTGTCGTAATTGGCGAGAGGAGCCATGCCGAAGTGATCCTCTTCGCACATGACACAGTTGAAGTCACCCATTATAAGTCAGGGCTGTGCCATATGGAAATCGTAATTTCGAAGCGAAGCCCATCAATCGCGTCTTGCAACTATACCGTTGAACCCGTAGACAAAGGTAACGTCGAAGGACTTAGAAGTGGTCCTGCACGTCACGCTGCAGTGGATTTCCTGAGGGTTAATATCAACCGGTTAGATAGTAACTTTAGCCGTGTTCCAAACGATGAAAATTCTACATGCACTATGTGTCCCAAAATTATCCAAGATTTCACAGCCACGGAATTTGTCCTGCCAAAAATGTCTGAGATTGATGATGTTAAGCTTGGATTCAACAACGCCAAAAATATCAATATCTTGTTCCTACACGAGAGAGCGTATCTCTATTTGTTTAGAGGATCGGTGCAAGCCCCTAATGTTCCAACATGCTATAATCATGATGACAACGAAGGAGAGGGAGGTCCCTTCATGCTATCTACATTCTGGCCAGTTACATGTTGCGCACCATCCTTTCGCCTGGGTAGGGTCGTCATTCTGCTTAGAGGAATGATCAACCCTTGCCCCCCTTTGCCTTTCTTTTTCCCCTTTTTCCCCACCTTGGTGAACCCATCAACCTCTTTGCCAGCCTCCCCCAAGGCAGCCTTACAATTCATCGTAAAGCTGATCAACCAGATCTGAATGTACTGAAAGGTGATCAAGGTGTAAATCAGGGGGACTGCTAACCTTATACTTATGAGTAGTAGTAAAATTAAAACTCCCATACCCTTCCGCCAAAACTTCTTTTATGGCAGCCTTTGCTTTACTACC
The DNA here is from genome assembly GCA_029844215.1 of Przewalskia tangutica. Classification (NCBI taxonomy): domain Eukaryota; kingdom Viridiplantae; phylum Streptophyta; class Magnoliopsida; order Solanales; family Solanaceae; genus Przewalskia; species Przewalskia tangutica. Next base: position 93,096,611 of record CM056724.1, on the reverse strand, counting down.
TACCACATGTTTTGCCTCTATGTTGCAATGCATGTCTATAAGTTTCTGAAAGACCTCTGAATTTTTGACAATAGGGATGATGGGGCTAAGCCCTAAGCTGTCCTGGGAACCCAGTCTCCTCGAAAAGGGCTTGACCTTTCCCATACCCGGGGTTATTTTCTAACCGGGTTCAACCTTTAAGTCTTGACCCTCGCCTGCCCCAGACTGTGGTCTCGAAGGCAGGCCTTCATTATTCGCAACTGTAGGATTTCCGCCTACATTATCAACCCCTGAGTTCTGAGTTGTGCCAACTTCGGTCTGGTCACCTACGAGCTGACCTATTATTTGGTTCGCATTAGCCGATTGAAGACCTTTACCAACCACAGTTTGGATCATTAAAACTCCATTATTTTGCTCATGAATTCAGCCATTATTTGGCTGAATTGTAACTCCTTATTCATGGCCATTACATGGTCATTCAAGGCCATTATTAGGCTAATTAAATGCCCTCTTCTCAACACTATAAAATAATGTCTTGGGCTCATTTAGAATACACATACACAAAAACTTGACACTTGACATTCTACACTTAACAATTTTTTCTGAAAACTGTTATTCCTCTCTTGCAATCAAAACTCAAAGATCTTTCTTCCTATAGCGAATTCTTGAGTCTCATTTGCTCATTAGTTTGATTGCTGTTTTATCTTGAGAGATAAGTTGTCATACCACCGGAAAAAGGAATTACGGGACAATATTATCTTAAAGATAGATTGTTCATTCAATCGACTCAGCAAGACAAATTACTTTGTTCATTTTTATTTTCAACATATTTGTTGTTGTTGTTGTTTTCTCATTTCCTTGTAATTTTATATTTATATCCAACAAGTTTAAGATAATATTCGCTGCTTTCAACAAACAACAATGTTTGCTGAAGATCAAATCAACGCTGAAAATTCGAACACCACTCAAGGCAATTCCAACTTTTTCCTCAGGAATGAGGGGTAACTCGAGCGAATGCGAGTGGGGTTCACTTTTATTTTTTACAAAGAAAGCTTTTTCGCTCTTCTACTTATAAATGCTTTCAACTCCACTGCTTTTAGTACTACTAGTGTCAATCCTACTACTCAAGGTAATACCACTGCCTCAAACACCACTGTTTTTTTGCACCACGAGTGCTAATACTGCTGCTCAAGGCGTTCCAAACATCTTTTCTCTTTCTCAAAGAAGAACCACTACTTCAACTCCGGCTGGCTTTCACCATGAACGTCCTGAGAAGTTCATGGGTACACACTTCAAAAGATGGCAACAAAAGATGATGTTTTTCCTGACGGTTATGGGAATGTCACGTTTCCTAATCGAAGACCCTCCGCAAGTTGGGGAAGACAAGGACCCTTTACCAAATGATTTGGCGGGAGAGGGCCAAGGTATCAATGTCGTTGACGACATGAAATTGGTTCGTGATGTCTGGAAACAAAGTGATTTCATGTGCAGGAACTACATTCTGAATAGGTTTTTGGATCCTCTCTACACGGTATACTGTACCGTTGAAACTGCCAAGCAGTTGTGGGAAAAACAACAAAAGAAATACAACACCCAAGATGCGGGTAGTAAGAAGTTCATCATTGGAAAATTTCTGAAATTTCAAATGGTGGATAACAAGAGTGTGTCAACCCAAGTCCAGAAATTTCAAATGATTCTTGATCACCTAAACTTGGAAGGATTGAAGCCCAACGAGAAATTATTGGTTGGGGCATTAATCGAAAAACTGCCTCCTTCGTGGACCGAGTTCATGAACTACTTGAAACTCAAAACGAAGGAAATGACCTTAGACAAACTTATTGTCAAACTCCAGATCCAAGAGGACAATAAGAAGGCCATATCAAAGGGGAGACTACCCGCTGAGGCTAAGGTAAATCTGATGGAGGTCAAAGGGAACCCAAGCAAGAAGCGGAAGTTCCAGAAGGTCGGCCAGTCCCAAACTACTGAAAAGTTTAAGGAAACTTGCAACTATTGTGGTAAAATGGGTCACATAGCCAAAGACTGCCGCAGGCAAAAACATGATAAGATAAAAGGCAAGGATAAGACAAACATCATCGAAGACACGCTCTTAGACGATATGATCGAGGAATTCTCAGCTGTTGTGCTAGAGGCCAACCTTGTTGAGAATCCAACCCAATGGTTGATGGATACAGGTGCTACACACCACATTTGTTCCAACAACGATGTCTTCTCCGCGTATACACTAGTTATGGATAAGAAATTATTCATGGGCAACAATTCTTCTTCCAATGTGCTGGGGGTAGGAAAGGTAGTCCTCAAGATGACGTCCGGGAAAAAACTTACTCTAAAGGAAGTGATACATGTCCTGGAAATTCGAAGGAATTTAATTTCTGGACCTATTTTGGTCAATGCTGGTTTTAGGCTGTCACGACCCGACCCGATGGGCCGCGACCCGGTGCCCTAAATGGATACCCTTATACTAACATGTCACATATAATCAGACTGACACTAAGAACAATATGAAATTCGGCAGCATAACGCTACAATCATAACACATGTCAGAATAGGCAAGCCGGCAAAACTGCTTTTGTACGCGAATGAACTTGTCTTTCGAGGGAGTCATAACTAGCCAACATAATAAAATAGGCAAGCCGACAAGACTGCCACCACATAGTATCACCTATATATGGGAACGTCCCAAAAATAGAGTACAACAACACAGATGACCAAAACAGGCCCACAATCCACATACGTACAACCCACAACTATCTACAGACCTCTAAGAACACGATAAAGAAATATGACGGGACAGGGCTCCGTCGTGCCCCTAAATATACATGAGTCAAAAATAAGGTTCTACCAAAATGACTAAGCTCCGAAACAATGGAGCTTTCCAACCATTTGAGTAGAAGTCCTAGGCTTGAGGGTCACCAAACTAAGAACATGTATCTGCGTGCATGAAACGCAGCCCCCCGAGGAAAGGGGGGTCAATACGAAATAATGTACTGAGTATGTAAAATATAAAGTACTGTAAATAAGATCATAACTGATCAATAGATGTCAGGTGACAAACATAATAATCCAAATATCAATACAATTGTGCCTTATGAAATGAGAGTCAACTATGCCTTATAAAAATGAGAGTCATATCGAAATCAGGGATGCCTATCTATCGAATCATCTTGTCTATATACATTGCCGGCCCTCTAGTGAGGGACTCGGTGGAATCATCATATCTATATATATACATTGTCGGCCCTTTAGTGAGGGACTCGGTGGAATCATCATATCTATATACATTGTCGGCCTTTTAGTGAGGGACTCGGTGGAATTATCATATCTATATACATTGTCGGCCCTTTAGTAAGGGACTCGGTGAAATTATCATATCTATATACATTGTCGGCCCTTTAGTGAGGGACTCGATGGAATTATCATATCTATATACATTGCCGGTCCTTTAGTGAGGGACTCAGTGGAATCGATATAAACACATTAAGCATGAGCAGATTATCATGAGTAACTTTATACAAATTAAATTATCATTTGACTCTCAATGGAATAAATAGAATATCTATCACTTAGAAAATCAAGGTACTATCATGTCATGTATCATTAAGGATTAGGATTCAATGGAATTATGTACGTCCGCCGTACCTTCACTTTATATAATTCATGCCAAAAGAAGAAAGGATAGTTTCACATACATTTTAGTAGAACTAACCAACTCAATATTAGAATACGTCTCGTCTAGTACTTCAACCTATAATAATGGTAATATGTCCATCAATTCTATGATTACTAGCATACTCTATATCGAATGACGTCTTCCTATTCTATAAAAAATCGGGCAGCACTTCCCCTATTTATATGCAAATCCACAACTTCCAAACAAAGTCAACAATACCAATAAGACGATACAACTTAAAGATATAACCAACACAATCCAAAACACTCCATAAAACAGTTCATAATCCAACAACATCGAGAGTGCAATGTAACATCTTCTTATGATTTAATTCCTTTAAGACACTTAGTAGTATTTACCATATCGCATATATCAGTTCATAACTTATTTTTCCATCATTATAACTCTACCAAAACAGCCCTAAAATGCAACACAACATGTCCAATAATTCCTTACAAATCTCGGCCAACACCACAATACCAAACTCTTTCCATAATTCTTTAAAAACCAATTGAAGTCTTAAAATCCAACTCATATTCCAACAATTCCATAAGAACAACTACAACCTTAAATATCAAGATTTTCCTTCAACTTTCAACATGCAATTAGCGACGATAATAACAACAACACAATCGAACTCAATATATACAAAAACAGTCCTAAAATCGGCTACAACATCCACAAATCGCATGCATTGTCTTAAGTTCCAAGTTCTCTTTATAAAGAGTTTATCCTTTAACTACAACATCATTTAATCTTTCAAATACTTAATGAAAAGAATAATTTTTACCTCAATTTCTTTCCCAAAATAGTCCCAACAATCGGTCACTGCCCTCATCTTTTCTTCACCAATTTTATCACTTCCTCAACTCCAAATTGACATGCATGAATTCTACAATGTTAATCTATCATTCATTATGTTTTTTTTCTTCCAAAAATTTCATCTCAAAAACTTGAAATATCTGGGGGGGTAATTCTCGGCAGTGAGCACCTTTTTTTTTTTGCCACTGTTTTTGGTGTTCTTTCTTGGCTTGGAACTTAGATGAAGAATTTAATCTAGAAAGAGGAATTTATTATCTTCAATTTGGCTATGAATGAAGGGGGGGGGGGGGTATTGGCTGAATCAAGGAGAGGAGAAGAGAGGAAGAGAGTTTGAAAATAAAGTCTTGAAATGGGAGGTGAAATGTTATAAATTAAGGGCAAAATCTGAAAATGTTATTTACACTTTGGTCCAATTTCCACATTTTATTAATCTTAGGTCCCACTTCTTTTTTACTCCCGAAAATTTCATAAGATCTCGGATTCTCCATGTCATAATCTTATAATACATTACTAATCCACAATGGAAATATACAACTTATTACCAATTTCCAACGTCCCACGCGTAGTAACCAACACTTTTCTGGAATCACATTTTTATGTATACTAATTTCTTTATTAGCATATGTAACTATGCTTTATAACCAAAATTCGAATATTATTTCCTTAATTACACCCTCTAATTATCACCTTAAACTTACGAGGTGTAACATCCTCCCCCCCTTTGAAACATTCGTCCTCGAATGTTCATCATAGGTCCCATGCTAGGAAAATTTCAGCAGAGTCTTCTTTATAACTACACATATCCACCTATATTCAGCAAACCCAAAGATGCCACACAGGGCCACAATATATCACATATACATCCATCAATCAATATATAACCAAATAAGGGATTGAATTTAATTACCTGTAGGCATAGGGAACAAGTGAGGATACTTCTTCTTTATTTCATCTTCTACTTCCTAAGTCATCTTTTCCCTATTACTGTTTCGCCACAATACCTTGACAGAAGCCACATCCTTAGTCCGTAATCTTCTGATCTGGAGATCAAGTATAGCTATAAGACTCTCCTTATAAGATAACTCTTCTGTCACCTGGAAATCATCAATCGTGAAGACTCTAGAAGGATCACCAATACACTTACGCAGCATAGATACATGAAAGATTGGATGTACCGCTTTCAAATCAGATGGTAGCTCCAACTCAAAGGCAACCTTGCCTATCCTACGGATGATCTGGCAAGGCCCAATGTATCTCGGGCTAAGTTTCTCTTTCCTACCAAACCTCATCACACCCTTCATGGGTGATACCTTCAAGAATACCCAATCACCAACCTGAAACTCTAAGTGTCGATGTTGATTATTAGCATATGACTTCTGTCGACTCTGGGCTGCTGATAACCTTTCTTGAATGAGCTTTACCTTATCAACAACTTGCCGAACCATGTCTGGGCCGATCAACTTAGTCTCACCTACATCAAACCAACCAATAGGTGACATGCACTTCCTCCCATATAAGTCTTCGTATGGTGTCATCTGGATATTAGAATGCTAGCTGTTGTTACAAGCAAACTCAATGAGTGGTAAATGATCATTCCAACTACCTCTGAAGTCAATAATACAGGCTCTCGACATATCCACAATAACCCATATGGAGTCATACTTCCGTTGGGTGCGAGGTAAGCCTGTAATGATGCCCGTATTAGTCACTTCCCATTTTACTATCTTACTTACTAGTCTTAGCCTGCATTATCTGAGGAAGGTACTTTAGAATATTTTGTTGCCATGAAAATATGAGTCTGCACATCTTATAGATAGTCATATTGATCTCATATATCACCCTGTGGATGGTCATCTTGCCTTCATGCAACACAATATTTCCCCACTTCCATATCTACCGCATAGTGATAAGTGGTACAACTCCGAATACTACTTTGAACTTGGAGGGCAATAAACATTCACCACACTCGCAATATTTGTGTCACCTACAGAAATTGAGTTGTAATACCTACATCAGCGTTACCGTATCTCCAAAAACAAGCAAATGATCCACTGTCTCATATTGTCTATTATCACAACAATAACATCTAGCCCAGTCTATTTTCCAACTCTTCTTAGGACATCCCCACTTGTATTTTAAACTCCCATAATCTCTAGAAAGAACGAAATCTTAAAGGGTAATTCTGGTATCCACATGTTCTTAAAAACATCAGATTTGTGTGATTTTCTCCTTAACAACTCCCATGCACTGCCTCATCAGAATTTATCCAAGTCGCCATTATCTACCATGACATTTCACATCCTTCTGTTAATTTATGCAACTCTAATTCTTGTGTGATATGATCCATTATATCCCTAGAAAATAGCTGTTGCAATTTCTACAAATCCCATCTTTCATCTATCATAAGTTCCTTCACATCTTGAATACCCTCATCCACCGTGTATTTTTGCAGGAACAATATAATACAAAGCTCCTAGTTTTTTTTCGAACCAGAAATTAGCAGTTCCACTCCTTGGCTCCTACCACATCCCTGCTCTATGCCATCTCTAGCTCCCAACATCATTTTTCATACACGAGAGCATCATTTTTATTGTACATTTAGCGGATAATGTTTTTTTTGCAATATTTGATCCACATAAAATTATCTCACAATTTGTTAGATGTTTGGAATTTCACTAAAATTTAGCACATAAGGCTTTAGACACATCAAACAATGATCTAAGTCCTATTCTTCTTTTATCTCTAGGTAAGCACAAATTCAACCATGAGGACCAATGCCTCATTCTGCCTTCATCACTATTATTCCAATAAAATCTTCCAAAGACTTTATGTAACTCATTTATGGAATATTTTGGAGGCTTTATAGCTAATAACAGACGGATTGGCATAATTAAAAGAACATTGTTTATCAAAGTATATTTTTCTTCAAATGGTAGTAATCTTCATTTTCAGACTTGTAATTTATTCTTCACCTTCTCTACAATCGACATTCGCCTAACGAGAAGCCAACCAATCCATACCCATAATAACATCAAAGTCAGTCATGTCTAACTCTATCAAACATCTCACACCCAAACATGTGAGAGGTTGGTTATAAACTGTATGGGCAGAGGTAGGCCGAAGAAATATTGAGGAGAGGTGATTAGACGGGATATGACGCATGTGCGACTTACTGAGGACATGCCCTTAGATAGGGGTTTGTGGAGGACACGGATTAGGTTTGAAGGGTAGTAGATAGTGGAGCGTAGTCCTACTCACGCCCACAAATAGATAGCTGTAGTGTGACCAAGGTAGGCCCGACTAGTTCATCACACTTATAGAAGAAGCGTTGTTTTATATTCCATGTAGTTTTTTTCTGCGGCTATGTGTTTCGCTAGTGTACTTTGTTTATATTATTTATTTGCGTTAGCTACTACTCTCTTTTGACAGAATGCGCTACCATGAAGTATTTCTATTTTGTTACCAGCATGTTCTTATAGCTTTAATTTAGTATCTCTGACCGTTTATCTTGCAATGCAATGTTTGCTTTGATTGTGATTACGCAAGTCTTGAGCTGAGGGTCTCCCGGAAGCAGCCGCTCTACCTACCAAGGTAGAGGTTAGGTCTGTCTACGCTCTACCTTTCCCAGACCCCACGAGGTGGAATTTTATTGGGTATGTTGTTGTTGTTGTAGCTTAGTTATGACCAAATCTCCTACCGGTGTAACTACCTCAAATGGTTCTATCGACTAAGGTTCTATTCTGATTCTACTAGCAATAAGGGGAGATATGTATGATAAGGTGGAACCTGGATCTATCAATGCATATACGTCACAGAAAAATACCGATATACATCTGGTGACGCCTCCTGATCACGCATACTGGCTAAAGAATATATGCGGTTCGAAAGACCGCTAGAACTGGGAGCTCCGCCACAGCCTACTGACATCTGAATACCCTGCCCTGTGGGGCGCATAGCTATAGATGATGATGAACCAGCAACCGATCCAGTAGGCTGAGCCATACCACATGTATTGCTTCTATAAGGACAATCTCTCATCATATGGTCTTGACGGCCGCAAGCAAAACAAGCACATGTAGTAAGACGACATTCCCCAGGATGGGACCTACCACACTGAGAACACTGAGGAAAAGGTGACCTTGACTGACTAGAACCTCTGTTCATCTGTGAACCTGAAGCCCTGGATCTCTGACTAGCTCCTGCATACCCCGTGCGGTCAAATCTCCTACCCTTGAACAATGTGGGTGCACTCTGTGCTGGCTCGGAAGAATATCTAACATGATGCTGAGGCTGTCTGCCTCGAAACTCACCCGAATATCCAGCCGACCTAGTCCTCTTATGTTGGTCCCTGTCATGACCTCTGTCTGGCTTCCGCTCTCTGTGTCGGTCCTCAACCCTCTGTGCATATGCCTGGATCCGAGCAATATACATACCCGGCTGAAGAGCCACTGCCATACAACCGTCGATCAAATAGTGGTCCAGCCCCATCACATAGCGATGCACCCTGTCCGCCATATCAGCTACAATAATGGGTGCATATCTGGCCAATGAGTCAAACTCAAGGATGTACTCTCTAACGCTCCTACCGCTCTGCCTCAAGTTTAAGAACCTATCAAATCTGGCTCTCCACATCTCTGGAGGTAGGAAGTGGTCAAGGAAGGCCTCCCCAAACTCATCCCACACAGCTGGAGGAGCACCCTCGCCCCTAGATAGCTCCCACGACTCATACCAGTTAATAGCTACGTCACACAATCGATATGAAGCCAACACGACAGACTCAGTCTCTGAAGCCTTTATTACCCTCAACGTACGCTGTATATGTCGGATGAACTCTTGTGGATCATCCTCGGGCTTTGACCCGAAAAGCTCTGGAGGATTACAACTCAAAAAGTCACGAACCTCAAATCGCCGATCATCACAACCCCAAGTCCTCGTCTGCGAGCCTTCCTCGCCACTAACTGTCAAGAATCAGACGCATCTCATGGCTCGCCCTTCCGCCTCGGCCGAGGAGCCGAGGCTCAGTGCATCGGGCCTCAGGAGCTAGTGATGATGTTGCCCCCTGAACTGGAGCCTCTGTAGGTGGAGATGTAGCAGAACTCATTGTCTGGGGTACAGTCTCAGGCATAGATTGGGTCTGGGCCCTAGTAACTCTCCAGATCTGGCTAATAGCTCCTGCTACTGATTTGCCGTTCTGGGCGGTTGTCGTCTTCTTCGGAGGCATAACTGTAAATGCATTAATACGTCAGAGAGGGATCATCCTAATAACATAGCTCTAATGCACGATCTATGAGATGAAAGAATAGAAACCAATCCTAAATGTTCGGAAGCTTCCTGCGTATCAGTATGGTGCACAACATACCCATACACAAGACTCTACTAGACACGGTCTGTAGACATTCCGAGGACTAACTGCTCTGATACCACTTTTGTCACAACCCGACCCGACGGGCCGCGACCCGGTGCCCTAATTGGACACCCTTATATTGACCTTTCAAATATAATCAGACAGACACTAAGGAAAATATGAAATTCGGCAGCATAACGCTACAATCATAACACATGTCAGAATAGGCAAGTCGGAAAGGCTACTTTTGTACGCGAATGAACCTGTCTCCCGAGGGAGTCACAACTAGCCAACATAATAAAATAGGTAAGCCGACAATGCTGCCACCACATAATATCACCTATATATGGGAACGTCCCAAAAATAGAGTACAACAACACAGATGACCAAAACAGGCCCACAATCCATATACGTACAACCCACAACTGTCTACAGACCTCTAAGAATACGATAAATAAATATGACGGGACACGGCCCCGTCGTGCCCCTAAATATACATGAGTAAAAAATAAGGTTCTGTACCAAAAGACTAAGCTCCGAAACAATGGAGCTTTTCAACCTGCTGAGTAGAAGTCCTAGGCCTGAGGGTCACCAAACTGAGCGGGCATGAAACACAACCCCCGAGGAAAGGGGGGTCAGTACGAAATAATGTACTGAGTATGTAAAATATGAAGTACTGTAAATAAGATCATAACTGGTCAAGAGATGTCAGGTGACAAACATAATAATCCAAATATCAATACAACTGTGCCTTATGAAATGAGAGTCAACTGTGCCTTATAAAAATGAGAGTCATATCGAAATCAGGGATGCCTGTCCATAGAATCATCTTGTCTATATACATTGTCGGCCATTTAGTGAGGGACTCGGTGGAATCATCATATCTATATACATTGCCGGCCCTTTAGTGAGGGACTCAGTGGAATTATCATATATATATATATACATTGTCGGCTCTTTAGTGAGGGACTCGGTGGAATTATCATATCTATATACATTGTAGGCCCTTAAGTGAGGGACTCAGTGGAATTATCATATTTATATACATTGTCGGCCCTTAAGTGAGGGACTCGGTGGAATTATCATATCTATATACATTGTCAGTCCTTTAGTGAGGGACTCGGTGGAATCGATATAAACACATTAAGCATGAGCAGATTATCATGAGTAACTTTATACAAATTAAATCATCATTTGACTCTCAATGGAATAAATAAAATACCTATCACTTAGAAAATCAAGGCACTATCATGTCATGTATCATTAAAGATTAGGATTCAATGAAATTATGTACGTCCGCTGTACCTTCACTTTATATAAATCATGCCAAAAGAAGAAAGGATAGTTTCACATACCTTTTAGTCGAACTAACCAACTCAGTATTAGAATACGTCTCGTTTAGTACTTTAACCTATAATATTGGTAATACGTCCGTCAATTCTATGATTACTAGCATAGTCTATATCGAATGACATCTTCCTATTCAATAAAAATTTGGGCAGCACTTCCCCTATTTATATGCAAATCCACAACTTCCAAACAAAGTCAACAATACCAATAAGACGATACAACTTAAAGATATAACCAACGCAATCCAAAACACTCCATAAAACAGTTCATAATCCAACAACATCGAGAGCGCAATGTAACATATTCTTATGATTTAATTCCTTTAAGACACTTAGTAGTATTTACCATATCACATATATCAGTTCATACCTTATTTTTCCATCATTATAACTCTACCAAAACAGCCCTAAAATGCAACACAACATGTCCAATAATTCGTTACAAGTCTCGGCCAACACCACAATACCAAACTCTTTTCATAATTCTTTAAAAACCAATTGAAGTCTTAAAATCCAATTCATATTCCAACAATTCCATAAGAACAACTACAACCTTAAATATCAAGATTTTCCTTCAACTTTCAACATGCAATTAGCGACGATAATAACAATAACACAGTCGAACTCAATATATACAAAAACAGTCCTAAAATCGGCTACAACATCCACAAATCGCATGCATTGTCTTAAGTTCCAAGTTCTCTTTATCAAGAGTTTATCCTGTAACTACAACATCATTTAATCTTCCAAATACTTAATGAAAAGAAGAATTTTTACCTCAATTTCTTTCCCAAAATAGTCCCAACAATCGGCCACTGCCCTCCTCATTTCTTCACCAATTTTATTACTTCCTCAACTTCAAATTGACATGCATGAATTCTACAATGTTAATCCATCATTTCTTATGTTTTTTCTTCCTAAAATTTCATCTCAAAAACTGTTATACCCCGTATTTCCAGAGTATGTACGTGAGGACGTACGTAGAAAAGTTTGAGCCTTAAAGTTAGGCAAGGACCGAAAATTTTGTGCACAACACACGAAAAGAATCGTTTTCCGACGAAACGTCTTCCAAAACTTGCGAAGGGAAAATTCCGGCTATGTCATTTATTATTTTTGCGGATTTTTCCGAGAGACGAAATATTTTGGACCAACGAGAGGGCGACACTTGTCACCCTCAAGTTGGTGGATGGGGCGCTTTTGGACGAATTGGAAGTCAAGGGTTGGTAGGATATTTGTGATATTTTTGTGTGGTAGTTGGATAAGGTACACATGGATGAATCCTCACCCTACACTTGCCTACCACTTGGCTTGATCTTGGCCATTGATTTCCCTATAAATACCCCCCTAACTTGAAGGTTTTATTCATCCCTTAAAATCATTTCTAAGTCTTGAAATCCCTCCCTCTCTGAGAGATTTCTGCCGAGAGCACCCTCCCTTTGAGAAAGCCCTTGGCCGAGGCGTACACCCCCCCTCCTAGTGGCCTTGGCCGAGGGGTACCCCCCTACCTAGAGTTGTTTTCGTAAAATACACCCCCCTCTTGGTAGAAATACTCTCCAAGTATTGTTATTATTCCAAAATACCTTGGCCCATATACCTTGTAGTATTCCAAGGTTACACTTATACTAAAAGCCCAGAAATACTATTATACTTCCCTTCAGTCACTAAACGAAACCCTAAGGAAAATCTTCACAGTTGGTTGAAGTATTAGGATGAAGTTGCGTAGAACTTCTAAGGGTTGTTTGGAGCGGGTTGGAGCACCCGGAGTAGGAGCTAAACGTTGCTCAGGATCGACATTAAACTTGGATAATTTTGGGCTTACCGAGGTAAATAATCCTATCCTTCTTTTGTGATTGGAAATTACATACTGTAGTTGTATAGAGATGAATATAAGATTCATAGAAGAGATTTGAACTGTAATAGAAGGATATTACAGAAAATACTTGAATCAGATTTACATAGGATCAGACATGAGACTTGTGAAGTTTGACTGTAGGAAGTCTTGCCAATTTCCCGTAGAATCTTGTATCTAGATTTATTCTACAGAGTAGTCTAGACATTGATAGACGTATATAACCTTTATAGGTTGATTGATCTGCGAGTAGCATGTTCTACTTGGAAGGTGGACAAGGCTAGCCGGGTTATAGCCGTGGAGCGTTTTGCTAATAGTCGATAATCGTCGCGAGGTATGTGATTCTTCCTATCCTCTTGAGCATGATATTTTAAAGAATATATATATAGTACGGTAGACGTACGTGTGTTAACTGAACGTAGTTTTTCGGCAATGTCTTTTGACTTAAGCCTGAATAAAAAGAATCTTGAAGTATTTCAAGAGGATTAAGAAACCTTTTTGAAAGAAGAGTAATACTTGGTTTTAAAACTTAAGAGTTATACTAGCTTTATGGGAAGTTAGGTATAACGACTTAAGGAAGGTAAAAAGAATGGTTTATTGACTTAAGAAATTAAGAGACTTGATCTTAAAAGATAAGAGACTTGACTTAATTGAATTAATCTGAATTGTGTTAAAAAGTGTGAAACCTCATTCGTGAGTAATGAGTGCTTGGTTTTTAAAAAAGGAATAATGTTTTACTGATTTCTAAATCGTAAGAAGTATCGAACAAACCATCGCAGTTAATAAGTGGAAATGTATTGACTAATTAAGTATTATTAAAACCAGTAGAAACCTCCATCTGCATAGAAGCTAAGATGAGACAAAATGATATTACATTTCCTAGATCATGGCTGCTTTAATAAGATTGATTATGAACAAGAATAACCTACTCACACATAAGGAATATGTTTCTCAAATTGTTTTAAAGGAGAATTATATTAGTAAGTGATTAAAACTATGAACTACGAAACCTTTCGAAAACAAAAGACTCGAGTAATTGAACTTAGGCAAACTTGGACATTTGGAAAAGAATGTTGTTACTTGATATTAAAAAGGAAATCGTTTTGGTTCACTTAAAAGATAGTCACTTTATTTCCGATACTACGTATCATGTGACTTTTGTAAAAGGAACGGATCTTTTAAAGAATTAATGTATGAAGTACTTGGGGTTAAAACCCGAACTTGTTGTCATAAAATAGAAAGTACCTTGGGTGAATAACTTGACTACGTTGGTTTGTGATAGCCTTGTAATACTTTCTTGATTGGTTTGATAAGTAATCATGTTATGACGCTACGTATGTTAGTGTCTTATAATGTTTGTGTAAAGGGTTTTCCTCATTGTGCTTATGTTGATTAACGATAAGCCGTCAGATCGTTATATTATCACATACCCCATCGACTTGATATACCGGTGGCTTGCCACCTTGACGCGGTCTATACGGCCTATGCAGTGCGTGACTATGCGAGCACGGTATGCTCCGTGATTGATCATTCCGGTGTTTTATCCCGACGCGGGATGCCATATGCGTCCCGCGTGACTACGCGGTCTATCGAGGCTATGCGGTCGCGTAGTCCGAGAGTACCGGGGTTAGCTCGACGCGAGGAATACCTCACGCGCCTATGTGGGCCTATGCGAGCAGCGGTATGCTCCAGACTAGAAGCGCACATTGATACCGACGGAGTGGCCACCGATCATGGTGCGGTCTAGAAAGACCCCGTGATATAGTTTTATAACATTGTTGGTACTATGGGTTTTAGTAGTCGGCTATGCCTTCGTACTTACCCCGTACGGTTTTATTATGACACAGGTGGGACCTGGTGTTCATGTGTATTTCTTGGTGCTTTTATATCATAAATCACGGCATGAGGAAGGTATTCCACGCATGATTGATGTTATGGCGTGAGACCCATAGTTATATTTGAGTGATGACTGAGGCGAGTCCCCGACTTGACATGATCGCTTATTTATCAGGAATCGTAGTTTGGTTATCATACATGTCTCCGCTTTAGATAGACTATTATGATTTCATTTACGATTTTCGCCACATACTTGGTACTGTTATCGACCTCCTTCGGGCCGCGTCATGTCGCAGTAGAGGTACACCGATGTTGATCCTCGCCTGTGGTCACAGTCATTGGGAAGCTCCGTTTCTCCGAGGCTTATCACGTATAGTCCCTGTTGTTGTAGGTACTTACATTCGTGGTATGGCGGGCCCCGCCCGCCATTGTTGTCATATCATTCTTAGAGGTCTGTAGTACTGTTGTGGGCAGAGTTGTAAATGGGATGTAACTGTTCGGTTTTAGAGTTTTTATATATATGCCGAAAGGCAAGTTTTCTCAGATAACTGTTTCACATTTCATATTATATCATGTCTTGTTGTATGTTCCGCTGATTACTCTGATGTTGTATCACTAGGGTGCCCGGGGTAAGGCACCAGTCACTGGCCCGGGTTCGGGTCGTGACAAAAACTTGAAATATCTGGGGGTAATTCTCGGCAGTGAGCACGTTTTTTTGCCACTGTTTTTGGTGTTCTTTCTTGGCTTGGAACTTAGATGAAGAATTTAATCTAGGAAGAGGAATTTGTTGTCTTCAATTTGGCTATGAATGGGCGGGGGTATCACTGAATCAAGGTGAGGAGAAGAGAGGAAGAGAGTTTGAAAATAAAGTCTTGATATGGGAGGTG
The DNA here is from genome assembly GCA_029844215.1 of Przewalskia tangutica. NCBI lineage: Eukaryota > Viridiplantae > Streptophyta > Magnoliopsida > Solanales > Solanaceae > Przewalskia > Przewalskia tangutica. Next base: position 93,080,857 of record CM056724.1, on the reverse strand, counting down.
AAAGGTTAAAAATTAAGGGCAAAAACTGAAAATGTTATTTACACTTGGTCCAATTTCCACAGTTTATTAATCTTAGGTCTCACTTCTTTTTAACTCTGGAAAATTTCATAAGGCCTCAGATTCTCAATGTCATAATCTTATAATACGTTACTAATCCACAACGGGAATACAACTTATTACCAATTTCCAACGTCCCACACGTAGTAACCAACACTTTTCCGGAATCACATTCTTTTGTATACTAATTTCTTTATTAGCATATGTAACTATGCTTTATAACCAAAATTCGAATCTTATTTCCTTAATTACACTCTCTAGTTATCGCCTTAAACTTACGAGGTGTAAGATAAGCTAGTATTCGAGGCTAACAAGTTTGTAATCACAAAAAATGGAACTTTTGTAGGTAGGGGCTTCGTCTGTGAAGGACTCTTTAAAGTTAATACTACTCCTGTAATGCTATCTACTTAAGGAGATTCGCCTGTGATGGCTCCTTAGGGCAAACACTGCACCTACAATGTCTTTCTTTAATATCAATAAAACCGAGCCTTCATTTTACTTGTTTGTGTCTTCTAATTTTTGGCAACATACGTGTTAACTATCAATCTATATTAAGATTGCTAAAGTTGGAATCATTGCTGTCTATCGACATAAAACCTTAACAGAAGTGTAAGGTGGGTATAGAGGCAAAGACTCTCCAAAAAAAATCCCCTTAGATCTGTCTAAAGGGAAACCACCCCTCTAGAACTCACATATATCAACATATGTGTTTTGAAGTTCGCTCAAGCTAGAGGGGGGAACAAGTATTTTGTGACTTTCTTAGATGATGGCACAAGGTTGTGCTACCTTTACTTACTTAAAGTAAAGACGAAGCTTCTAAAGCATCTAAGCGTCACAAAACAAAAGTTGAGAACCAACAATGTCAATGGGTCTATAGACAAGTAAAAATCTAAGACATCCATATGTATGTTCACAACTATCGCCGCCTTGCGGGATTTTGAAATACATCAAATGAATGTTAAGACAGTCTTTCTAAATGATGATTTGGAAGGAGAAATATACATAGACTAACTAGAGGGGTATGTGGTTCCAGAATAAGAGACAAATGTCTGTCTGCTTGTCAAATCATTGTACAGGCTGAAAGAGGCCCAAACAATGACACGAGAAATTTGATAGTACCCTACTATCGAAAGGGGTCTCTATTAACAAGTGTAACGAGTGTGTTTACATGAATAAGTAATGACCGATTCATTAGGCATAACATTCCTCTATGTAAACGACTTGTTGATCACTGGGTATAATCCTAGGGTAATCCTAGAGACTAAGAATGTGCTAAAAACAATGTTTTACATGAAAGATATGGGTGTCGTAGATGTTTTCTTAGGGATCAAGATCTCTAAGATAACTAACGGATTGGTTTCGTCTCAATCTCACTACATCAAGGATGTGCTGAAGAAATTTGAGATGTTCGACAGTTCACCGGTAACGACACCATTGGATAGAAGTCAAAAATTTGACAAACATCTTGGTGTGCCCGTACACCAGGAGCGATACGCATAGGTGATTGGGAGTCTGATGTATATCACAAACTGCACTCGACCTGATATCACATATGCAGTCAATAAATTGGCAAGACTCATCCGTAAGTTGAATGACTTCATGGTTTCTTAGAAGATGTTCCATGATTGGTATAAACTCGTGACTTATATAATGATCCACTCCGATAGTCAGTCGGCTCTAGGAAGGGCACTATGTTCTATTTACAATGACAAGTCTCATCATATTTGACGGAGACATGATTCCGTTAGGAGCTGATCACTTCGGATGCTATTTCCATTGATTTTGTAAAATCTAAGGAAAATATCACAGATCCCTTGACGAAGGGAATAACCAGAGATCAGATGTACTGCCTGTCTAGGGGAATGGGCTTAAAACCCAATCAATAAAAATCAATATAGTGGACACCCAACCTTACAGACTGGAGATCGCAGAGATACGGTTCAATGGGAAAACTAAATTGTAAAGGTTCAATTGAGCACTTCAGTGGAAGTAAGATGTTACACTTCGTGGTTTTAAGACGATAATTAAGAACGTCATTAAGGTTTAAGATTCGGATAATGGATATAAAGTATATTCATACAAGCTATGAGCGTGTCAATGGAAATTGAAAATGATAGGTTATATATTCTCGTTATGGATTAGTAATATATATATGTTGCGACATTGAAAATACGAGACATTATGGAATTTTCGGGAGTTAAGATTAAAAGCAGGGGGGTTAAGATTTATTACTTGGGGGGATTGATTTAATGTGAGTAGACAATGAGGGACTAAAATGTAACATTCAAGGGACCTTAGTGTAATAAAAGAAATTCAGGTTTTTAATTTCCTTAAACCCTTTCAAGACACTTCATTGTCTTCTTCACTTAGAAATTAGGAGCAAGAACACTCCCTCCCCCTCTCAAACTAAAATCACACCATTCCTTTAACCAATTCAAGATTCAATCAACCTCCATTCTATGATTAATCATTCCACAATTTGGAAGCAAATAAAACCCAAACAGTGGGTCATGGGTTCTGCTGACCGAAAATAGGCCTGAGAGTTGTCAATTTTTAATAAGAATTTTGGAAAGAAAAATGTGTAAGAATGATGGGTTAACATTGTAGAATGGTTGCATGTTAAATTGGAGTTGAAGAAGTGAATAATTGGGCAAGAAAAACCGATAAAACAATGGATATTCGGAAGGGCAGTGAGTTCGATTTTAAGGGTTGTTTTGGCGTTATAATTGAGGTAAAAAAATTTCTCTTATGATATAATTGTCATGACCCGACCCCGGGCCCGTGACTGGTGCCTTACCCCGGGAACCCTAGTGATACAACATCAGAGAAAATCAGCGGAAATAAAAACTTACACAAGAAACAAGATATACAATAAGAAAATAGGCTAACCAAAACGGTTACCTTCCTGTATATATATATATCAAAATTGAACAGTTAAATCCCTTACAAACCCTGCCCACAACAGTACTACAGACCTCTACGAATTTTATAAATAACTATGACGGGACAGGACCCCGCCATACCCCTGAATGTACAACAACCTACAATCTCAGGGAATCATACCACAAGATAAGCCTCCGGAGAAACGGAGCTTCCCAAAACGCTGAACTGTGATCCTATGAGCGAGGATCAACAACCGGTGTACCTCTACCTGCGGCATGAACGCAGCCCCCCGAAGGAGGTCGATAACAGTACCAAGTATGTGAAACTGAAAATATCAGAATGAAATCATAACTTATAAAAAGCGGTGAAACATGTATGATAACCAAACTACACCATAATATATAAACAAATATGTCAAGTCGTGACTCACGCCTCAAAGTCATCACTCAAATATAACCACGGGATTTTAACTCAAGACAACGGCCGCATGCCCCGACTTCTTACCTCGGTATAAGCATGGCCATGGAACCATCCTAATGGAAGCATACCTGTGGGCCACCCATCGTGTCAGTATGTCCAAAGGAAATAACAAGATAACAATTATAATGGAAGCATACTCGTGGGCCACCCATCGTGTCAGTATGTCCAAAGCAAATAACAAGATAACACTCCTAATGGAAGCATACTCGTGGGCCACCCATCGTGTCAGTATGTCCAAAGCAAATAACAAGATAACACTCCTAATGGAAGCATACCCGTGGGCCACCCATCGTGTCAGTATGTCCAAAAGGAAATAACAAGATAACAATCATAATGGAAGCATACTCGTGGGCCACCCATCGTGTCAGTATGTCCAAAGCAAATAACAAGATAACACTCCTAATGGAAGCATACCCGTGGGCCACCCATCGTGTCAGTATGTCCAAAAGGATCGATATAGTGAAAGCATACCCGTGGGCCACCCATCGTGTCAGTATGTCCACCAATCAACCAGATAGCCGGCCCTCCAACGAGAGACGCGGTAGCACAGAATTACAACACTTGCACAACAAAGGCTATCACCACAAGCATAGGCAAGTTCAACGTACTTTTAGACATTCATTTTATGACCACAAATCCGGGTTTTAACCCCAAGGTACTACATACTTTAACTCTTTAAAAGATCCATTTCTTTCACAAAAAGTCACACGATACCCGTAGTATTAAAATATAGTAACTATCTTATTAAGTAAACCAAAACAATTTTCATACCTTCTTTTTACCATCTTAAGACAAAACCATGCTTTTCTTTTAAACCAAAACACTTCAAATTCTTCAAGTCTCTTTTCTTTTAGAAAACAAGTTCCTTACTTTGGAATTTTAAGAAACATCAATACTTGTTATTAGTGATCTTATTAAAGCAACCATGATCTAGGAAATGTAATACAATTTTGTCTTATCTTAGCTTCTATGCAGATGGAGGTTTCTACTGGTTTTAATTTAATTAATTATTTGTCAATACATTTTCCTTTATTAACGCTGCAGTGGTTTGTTCGATACTTATTCTCATTTCCGAAATCAATATAACTTATTCCTTTTTAAAACCCAATTACCCATTTCTCATAAATGCGGTTTCACAACTTTTTAACACAAACCAAGTCATTAATATTTCACATCAAGTCATTTATAAGTCAAGTCTCTTATCTTTTAAAAACCATAGACCATTTCTTTACCTACATAAAGTTGTTATAACAAACTTCCCATAAAGCCGTTATAACACTTTATGTTTTAAACCAACCAAATTCGTTTAGCACACGCACGTCTACCGTACTACATAGTTCCCAACAATCATGCTAGAAAAGATAGGAAGAGGTTTGTTATACCCCGTATTTCCGGAGTATGTACGTAAGGGCGTACGTACGAAAGTTTGGCCTTAAAAGTTTAAGCCTTGGACGTTTTTATTTGTGCACAACTCACTAAAAGAATCGTTTTCCGACGAAACGTTTCCACAGCTTTCGTAGGGAAAATTCCGGCTATGTCATTTAGTATTTTTGCGGATTTTTCCGAGAGACGAAACATTTTGGACCAACGGGAGGGCGACACTTGGCACCTCCAATCGTGGACTTGAAATCGTCCATTGGACGAATTGGACATAGAGTTGCACGTTTTTTGTGCCTTTGCACAAGTCAAGGAGTTGGTAGGATATTTGTGTGTAGTAGATAGAATGGACACTTGCCTAAATCCTCACCCTACACTTGCCTTGCACTTGGCATCATTCGCCCTTGGTTGGCCATGGCTTGACCTATAAATGCCCCTTAGATGAAGAGTTCTTCATCCACAAAATTACTTCCAAGTCTTGAAAAATCCTCTCCTCTCTTAAAGCCATTTCGCCCAAACACCTTCCCCTCGAGTAAAGTTTGGCCGAGGCCCCCTAGCCTAGCCGAAATCTACCCCTCCCTTGGTAGAAAAGTTGCCTCTAGTATTGTTATAATGCCCAAAATACCCTAGCCCAAATCCCTTAGTCCTTAGTATAAGTTGTGAAGAACTTCTAAGGTTTCTTTGAGCTACCGAGCGCACAACCTAGAGCTAAACCTTGCTCAAAGCGACTTTTATCTAGGATATTATTGGGCTTACCGAGGTAATGAACTTGTCCTTCTTTTGTAATTAGAGAATACATACTGTAGAAGTATAGAAATAAGTATAAATACTTAGAAGGATATTAAAGAATAGAATTGAACTGTTATCACAGTAGAAGGGTTTAAAAGAAGAATAATCAAATCAGATTTACTTAGACTGCTTTCACAGAGACTTGAGTAGCTCACCGTAGGGAAGTCGCTAATTTTCCGTAGGATAGAGAACCCTCTCGCTTAGAATCAAGCTTGAGTAGTCTAGACGTTGATAGGCGTGTCGACTATTATAGTTGATTCTTCACGCGCGACATATTCAACTTGGCGGTGGTTTTCACGGTAGGTATGTGATTCTTCCTAAAGCATGATATTTTACAATATATATGTAGTACGGTAGACGCATACGTGTTAATCGAATAATAACTACGCAATGTCTTTGACTTAAGCTGAATAATACTTACGGCAATGCCTCACGCTTAAGCTGAATAATAAAGATCTGAAAGCATTTCAAAAGAATACTGAATCATTTTTAACAGAAGAGAACTAATTGGTTTTTTTAAAACAGAAGCTTAAGAGTTATACTAGCCTTATGGGAAGTTAAGTATAACCACTTAAGAATGATAAAAGAAACAGTTTGCCTATGTGTTTATAATGCACTTATATTGAATTGTGAAAAGAATATTAAGATGGTTTGATAAGTAGACTTGATATGATGCTATGTGTGTTAGTGTCTTGTAACGCTTGTATAAGAGAGTATTCTTGTTGTGCTTATGTTGTTTAACGATAAGTCGTTATGTTAGTGTAATATCACTCACCTCTTGACATATTACGGGTTAAGTCGCTCCGACGCGGGTAGACTCGGCGATGCAGGACCATGATTCAAGAATACCTCATGCGGGTCCAGGGACCTATGCGAGCTACGGAGTTCCGTGTTAGTGATGCGGGTTATACCTCACGCGGTCTATGTGGCCATGCGGACTACGAGTCGGGGCGATGCCGAGGAGTAGCTACCCTCGATGCGGGTTATGTACCCTACGCGCCTATGTGAGTGGCCTATGCGACTACGGAGTCCGTGATTAGGCTTGCATGGTGATACTACGCAATTGGCCCCGCTCGATCATTCGCACCTAGAAAAGACACATTCTGCTTTACCTATTGTTGCTCTTGTTTGTGATGTGGCACTATGCGCGCTTCCTTGGTTGTTTCATACATATTTGTAAACCGGTTTTAAAATGATATGTTTTCATTTAAGTACTTTACGCTGCATACTTAGTACTGTTGTCTCGACTCCTTCGGGCTGCGTTCATGCCGCAGTGAGGCAAGCAGTGCTAGATCCACATCCTTAGGATCTCTTGCGTTGGTGTCGTGAGCTCCATCTTCTCCGAGGCTCTACTTTGGGTATGATCTCCCGTTGTAGATAGTTTTGTATGCCAGGGTATGGCGGGCCCCCGTCCCGCCATAGTTGTTTTTTTTCCTTAGAGGTGCAGAGTCATGTTGTACTTGGGATGTAATCGCAAACCTTGGTTTATGTATATATGTCGAAAGGCAACCCTTTTCTCGTAAACTGTATCATTTACAATTATTTCATGTCTTGTTTTATATTCACGATTTTCTCGATGTATGACTACTTGGGTGCGTAAGACACTCACCACGCCCCGAACGTCGTGACAAAAGTGGTATCGAGCGATTAATCCTAGGAAAGTGTCTACGCATCGTATCTAGTAGAGTCTTGATTATCGGTGTGTTGCACCACACCAATAATCGTGAGGCTATAGGATATTTAGGATTGGTTTCCATTCGCCTCACTCGAGATCGTGCTTTAGAGCCGTTAAAGTGGACCCTCTAACGTATTCCTTTCTCAGAATGCTTATGCCTCCACGTAAGGCAACCCGCCCGAGGCGGCAAGGCGAGCGGAGGCGCTAGTGGGACACCTAGAGTCACGAGGCTCGCCCGGGCCTATACCGAGACGGCGAGTTCTACGACGCCGCCGCCCCAAAGAGAGACCACAGCACCCACACCTCCCGCCCCACACCGGGCGAGGAGTTAGGTACAAGGAGACGGCCCTATTGACCGTGATCGTGGGCCGACATGAGGACAGCCGATCGGCAGTTAGCTCAGCCCCACCGTGCATCCGCGTTCACCCGAGGCGAGAGTTTGAGGCTACGAGACTTCGAGTTGTAGCCCGCCGTAGTTTTACTGGTCGAGGCCGAGGATGATCCGCAGGAGTTCATCCATCACCACAGAGGATTCTCGAGAGTGATCGGGCGTCGAGACCGAGTCCGTGATCTTTGGTTCACATAGGTCGCGTGATACCGCAATCGATTGGTTTGATTCACGGAGTTATCCCGGAGAGCACGCGTCCCCAACTACTTAGGATGAGTTCTCGCAGGCTTTCTCACTCACTTCGCCTCCACAGACGGCGAGGGCGCGGCCGATAGATTTTTACCGCCGAGGCGAGAGGACGACCGCCGTCGAGTACAATGTCGAGTTTGATTCATTGGCTCGATATGTCCCAGCGTTAGCAGCGAATATGGAGGATAGGGTGCACCGCTACGCCACCGCTAGATGATTATATGGCCGAGTCATGCGGGTGTTTCTCTTCACCGTATGGACATTACCCGCATGCAGCTCATGCTCTTGGATGTGAGAGCGTAGAGACCGACGTTGACAGCGGCAGCAGAAGACCAGACGGCAGGTCTTTTGGTGGCTATCGTGGTGGGCGGCCTCGCAGCGGCCTAGATTTGCACCACACCCGTAGCACTCGCACCGGCCCTCAAGACACCAGATATTCGAGGGTAGACCAGTGGCCCCGTGACTTCGTGACGCCCGAGCAAAGCAGGATCGCCGACGGGACCACCCCTCAGTGTGGCCAATGCGGTAGATCCCACTTCGAGTGTGGTGCTACGGAGCTTGTTTCTGGGCCAGGCCGCAGGTCACTATGCGAGGAACCGTCCAAGCGGCGCGGCGATGGTAGGGTCACCATGTGTTCTTTCGCCGTCTTCTTCATCCTCGACAGCCTACTCGCCCGGAGGGCAGGGTACTCATGGACCAGCAGGTCGCGGCAGAGGTCGTGGCGCTGGTCCCGCCTAGCGGTCCTCGTGAGCCGCATTTATGCTTTGTCCACCGACAGATCGTGAGGCCTCACCGATGTCGCGTGTACCTTATCGGTTCCGGTTTGATGTTTATGCCTTGATAGATCCGGTTCTACTCCCCTATATATCTCCCTTGTTGCTAGTAGGATAGGGATAGAGCACGAGTCCATAGACCCTTTCGAGGTAGCTACGCGATGGGTGATCGGTGGTAGCTCGGCGGGTATATGAGCTTGTCCCGTGACTATTTACGATCGTCGGACCTAGCCGACTTGATAGAGTTGGAGATGATTGACTTCGACGTGATCATGGGGATGGATTGGCTAGCTTGCTACGCCAATGTAGACCGCATAGAGAGTAGTGCGGTTCCAGCTTCTGAGAGCCGGTTGTTGAGTGGGAGGAGCACCAGATCGCCGGGGTAGGTTTATTTCCTACCTCAAGGCTAGGAAGATGGTGCGAGGGTATATCTACCATCTCGCTCGGTTGTTTGATCACAAGCTGCACCAGATTTTCCGCCGATTGGTCGAGAGTTCCCGCACGTGTTTCGACGACCTCTGTATCCTCCCGAGAGGAGATTGAGTTTTGTATAGACATATTGCGGACACTCGGCCTATTTCCATTCCGCCATACGTAATGGCACCCGCCGAGTTGAGAGAGTCAAGGATCGCCTAGGGATTTCTTTGGAGAAGCGGCTTCATCGCCTAGTGTTTCTCCCGGGAGCGCCGTATTGTTCGTGAAGAAGAAGGACGGACGCTGCGCACGTGTTGATTACGGTGAACAAGGTGACCATTAAACGAATACCCTTCCTGTGATTGATGATTTGTTCGACCACAGGCGCGCGAGATGTTTCTCAAGATTGATCTGCGATCGGGCTATCATCAGTGCGAGTCGAGGTGGATGTCCCTAGATCGCATTCGGACGTGCAGACGCATTATGAGTTCGTGGTCATGTCTTTGGGTTGACCAATGCTCCGTGGTATTCATGGATTTGATGAACCGGTATTCAAACCATTTTGGACACGCTTGTGATAGTGTTCATCGATGATATCTTGGTTTATTCTCGCCAGAGTGAGCATGCGAGCATTTGGCGATCGGCCGATTCTCACGACTAGAAATGACGCCAAGTTTTCCAAATGTGAGTTTTGGTTAACTTCGTGGCTTTTTCGGGCATATTGTCGGCCGATGGTATTCGTAGATACGCCAAGATCGGCGATCGAGTTGGCCTGACCTACTACTCCGGCAGAGGTTCGCAGTCGGGCCTGCAGTTATTATCGGCGTTCGTAGAGAGGTTTGCTTTATCTTCGCACCATTGACTAGGCCGACTCGAAGGCGCAAGTTTCATGGATGATGCTTGGAGCGTGGTTTCCATTCTTGAAAGAGATCGACGATCGCCTCGTTCTTACTCTTCCAGAGGGTCCAGACGGTTATGTTGTGTATTGTGATGCGTCGGGCATCGGGTTGGGATGTGTGTTGATGCAGCAGGGCAAGGTTATAGCGTATGCATCCCGACACCAAGAAACACGAGAGAACTACCCCACCCATGATTTGAGTCGCGTGGTGATTCACGCTTTGAAGATCTGGAGGCACTATTTGTATGGGGTTCACGTGGATATTTATACACACCACAAGAGCCTCCAGTATATCTTCAGCCAGAGGGAGCTGAACTTACGACAAAGATGGTGGTTAGAGTTGCTTAAGGATTACGATGTTGATATCCTGTACCACCCGGGGAAAGCCAATGTTGTGGCAGATGCTCTTAGTCGTAGGTCGATGGGGAGCCTATCAGATGTGCAGCTAGAGAGGAGGGACATGGTTCGTTATTTGCATCAGTTAGCGAGCCTTGGTGTCCGTTTGATTGATTCTGATAGCAGTGGGGTTCGAGTTCGTGAGGTTGCCGAGTCTTCCATCGTCGAGGAGGTGAAGAGGCAACAGTTCGAGGATCCAGTTTTGACACGTTATCGTGATACAGCTCTTCGTGAGGGCAAGGGTCCTTTTGAGGTAGCACCTGATGGGGTGCTAAGGTTTGAGGGCGTGTGTGTTCCGGATGTTTGAGACTTGGCAGAGTTCTTGGGAAGCACACAGCGCGCGTTACTCTATCCATCCAGGGTCGACCAAGATGTACCACGACCTTAGATCTGTGTATTGGTGGGATGGCTTGAAGAGGGACGTTGCAGAGTTCGTAGCTCAGTGCCCATGTTGTCAGCAGGTGAAGGTAGAGCACCAGAGGCCTGGTGGTTTGTTGCAGGCGATAGAGATCCCGACCTGGAAGTGGGAGGTAATCAACATGGACTTCATCACAGGATTACCTCGCACTCAGAGGAGACATGATTCTATATGGGTTATCGTCGACAGGCTGACTAAATCAGCCCACTTTCTTCCCGTCAGGACGACTTTTTCGGCTGAGGATTATGCCAGACTTTACATCCGAGAGATCGTCAGACTGCATGGAGTCCCTATTTCGATCATATCGCAGAGGAGCCGATTTACGACTAACCGGAGGTCTTTCGAGAGGTTTAGGGACGCAGTGAGCTGAGTCTGCATTCCATCCACGTACGACAGACGGCCGAGCGCACTATCCGCACTTCGAGGATATCTGCGAGCACAATGTTATCGACTTCGAGGGTACCGGGAGGATCATTTGCCTCTAGTTGAGTTCGCGTACAATAATAGCTACCACTCCGATTCGGATGACGCCTTATGAGGCCTTGTATGGGAGGAAGTGCGATCGCCTATAGGTTGGTTCGATGTGGGCGAAGTGCGGCTAGTGGGACGATTTGGTGCGTGCGATGGATAAGTGAAGCTTATCCGGAGCGACTATCGACAAACGAGTCGATGAAGTCGTATGCAGATCATCGTCGGCATCCGAGTTCGCGATTGATGATTGGGTTTTCTGAAGGTGTCACCCATGAAGGGTGTGATGAGATTCGGAAGAAGGAAACTCGGCCCAAGGTACATCGGGCGTTTGATTGTCCGCAGGTAGGCAAGGTTGCCTATGAGTTGATCTGCCGTCCGATCCGGAGGCGGTGCATCCGGTTTTTCACGTATCTATCTTTGAGGAGATGTATCGGGGATCCATCTAGGTACACCCGATTGACGATGTCAGTGACCGAGGGGTTATCGTATGGAGATTCCCATAGCGATAGTCGATCGTCGAGTTAGGCGTCTGCGGACGAGGATGTGGCTTCCAGTCAAAGTCTTGTGGCGAACGAGCTTAGGAGGAGATGACGTGGGAAGTCGAGGAGGACATGAGGCGGAGGTATCCTCACTTATTCCCACACCTCCGGGTAACTTACTTTCCTATTTTGGTTTAATTTTCGTAAATTGTTAAGTGTTATATTGTGGCCATGTGGGGCACTTGCAAACTGTTTGAGCTTTATCGATAACTGTCTTGGGAAGGAACATTCGGGACGAATGTTTCTAAGGAGGGGAGAATGTTATACCCCGTATTTAGGAGTATGTACGTGGGCGTGCGTAAAGTTTGGCCTTAAAAGTTTAAGCCTTGAGCGTTTTTATTTGTGCACAACTCACTAAAAGAATCGCTTTCCGAAAACGCGTTTCCACGACTTTCGTAGGGAAAATTCCGCTATGTCATTTAGTATTTTTGCGGATTTTTCCGAGAGACGAAACATTTTGGACCAACGGGAGGCGACACTTGGCACCTCCATTGGTGGACTTGAAATCGCCCATTGGGACGAAGTGGACATAGAGTTGCACGTTTTTGTGCCTTTGCACAAGTCAAGGAGTTGGTAGGATATTTGTGTGTAGTAGATAGAATGGACACTTGCCTAAATCCTCACCCTACACTTGCCTTGCACTTGGCATCATCTTGGCCTCGTCACATGGCTTGACCTATAAATACCCCTTAGATGAAGAGTTCTTCATCCACAAAATTACTTCCAAGTCTTGAAAAATCCTCTCCTCTCCCTTAAAGCCATTTCGCCCAAACACCTTTCCCCGAGTAAAGTTTGGAGGGCCCCTAGCCTAGCCGAAACCTACCCCCCCTCCCTTGGTAGAAAAGTTGCCTTCTAGTATTGTTATAATGCCCAAAATACCCTAGCCCAAATCCCTTAGTCCTTAGTAGAAGTTGTGAAGAACTTCTAAGGTTTCTTGGAGCTACCGGAGCGTACAACCTAGGAGCTAAACCTTGCTCAGGCGCGACTTTTATCTAGGATATTATTGGGCTTACCGAGGTAATGAACTTGTCCTTCTTTTGTAATTAGAGAATACATACTGTAGAAGTATAGAAATAAGTATAAATACTTAGAAGGATATTAAAGAATAATTGAACTCATTATCACGAAGAAGGGTTTAAAGAAGAATAATCAAATCAGACTTACTTAGACTGCTTTTCACATGAGACTTGAGTAGCTCACCGTAGGGAAGTCTTGCCAATTTTCCGTAGGATAGAGAACCTCTGCTTAGAATCGTTTTGAGTAGTCTAGACGTTGATAGGCGTGTCGACTATTATAGTCGATTCTCTGCGCGACATATTCAACTCGGTGGTTTTCATTTGAGAAGGTATGTGATTCTTCCTAAAGCATGATATTTTACAATATATATGTAGTATGGTAGACGTACATGTGTTAACTGAATAATAACTACGGCAATGTCTTTGACTTAAGCCTGAATAATACTTACGGCAATGCCTCACGGCTTAAGCCTGAATAATAAAGATCTGAAAGCATTTCAAAAGAATACTGAATCATTTTTAACAGAAGAGAACTAATTGGTTTTTAAAACAGAAGCTTAAGAGTTATACTAGCCTTATGGGAAGTTAAGTATAACCACTTAAGAATGATAAAAGAAACAGTTTGCCTATGTGTTTATAACAGACTTATATTGAATTGTGAAAAGAATATTAAGATGGTTTGATAAGTAGACTTGATATGATGCTATGTGTGTTAGTGTCTTGTAACGTTTGTATAAGAGAGTATTCTTGTTGTGCTTATGTTGTTTAACGATAAGCTGTTATGTTAGTGTAATATCACTCACCTCTTGACATATTACCGGGGGTTAAGCTGCCCTCCGATGCGGGGTAGACTCAGGCGGTCTGGGACCATGATTCGAGAATACCTCATGCGGGTCCAGGGGACCTATGCGGAGCTACGGGAGTTCCAGGTTAGTGATGCGGGGTTATACCTCATGCGGCATGTGGCCATGCGGACTACGAGTCCGGGGCGATGCCGAGGAGTAGCTACCCTCGATGCGGGGTTATGTACCCTATGCGGGCTATGTGAGTGGCCTATGCGACTACGGAGTCCGAGATTAGGCTTGCATGGTGATACTACGCAATGGCCCCGCTTCGATCATTCGCACCTAGAAAAGACACATTCTGATTTACCTATTGTTGCTCTTGTTTGTGATGTGGCACTATGTGCGGTTTCCTTGGTTGTTTCATACATATTTGTAAACTGGTTTTAAAAATGATATGTTTTCATTTAAGTACTTTACAGTTTCGCATACTTAGTACCTGTTGTACTGACCTCCTTCGGGGGGTTGCGTTCATGCCGCAGGTAAGGGCAAGCAGGTGCTAGATCCACATCCTTAGGATCTCTTGCGTTGGTGTCAGGAGCTCCATCTTCTCCGGAGGCTCTACTTTTGGGTATGATCTCCCTGTTGTAGATAGTTTTGTACAGTCAGGGTATGGCGGGGCCCTGTCCCGCCATAGTTGTTTTTTTCCTTAGAGGTCTGTAGTCATGTTGTACAGTTGGGATGTAACTGCAAACCTTGGTTTATGTATATATGCCGAAAGGCAACCCTTTTCTCAGAAACTGTGTATCATTTACAATTATTTCATGTCTTGTTTTATATTCCGCTGATTTTCTCTGATGTATGACTACTTGGGTGCCCGGGTAAGGCACCAGTCACGGGCCCCGGAACGGGTCGTGACAAGGTTCACATACCTCGCGACGATTATCGACAATTAGCAAAACGCTCCAAAGTACTATAACCCTGCTAGCCTTTTCCACCCTTCAAGTAGAATACGCTACTCGTAGTACTTCAACCTATAAAGGCCACAAAACGTCTATCAACTTCTCGATCCCTTCGTAGAACAATTCTAAGTAGAAGGTTCCTTATTCTACGGAAAATTCGAAGACTCTCTCCCGCAACCACATAAATCTCTCATCTATCAAGCGCCTACCAAGCCAACAACTCCAAGGGGGGGTTACACGTCTAACCGGACGTGTACAATTCTACTCCACAATAATACTACAAGTCTACTGTAAATACAGTCCAATGTAAATACAGTTCAATTCTTTATAATCATCCTTCCAATATATCTTATACTCAATTCTAAACTACTACAATATGTAATATCCAATTACAATAGAGGGACATAGATCATTACCTCGATAAGCCCAAAATTATCCAAGATTATAAGTCGATCCTGAGCAACGTTTAGCTCCAATTCCTTACGCTCCAACCCGCTCCAAGCAACCCTTAGAAGTTCCTAACCAACTCCTCTTCAAGATTCAACTCCAAAAAGTGAAGAACACTTAGGCTACAATTTGGCAATGTTTCGGCCAAGGGGTATATCTAAGGCTAGGGGTGTGAAATCTTTTCCAACTCTTGGTACACAATCTTCCTAACACCCTAAGGAAGAACACTTAAAACTTTAAGAATTTTTGGACAATTTTTTGCTCAAGAATCATGGCCAAAGCCGAGAGCACACAAGAGAAAGGGAGGGGATTTTCAAGACTTGGAAACTTTGTAAGTGATGGATGAATAAGTCTTGCACTCAAGGGGGGTATTTATAGAGAAATCAAGGGACTAGGATGTGAGCAAGTGTATGGTGAAGATTGGGTCCAAGTGTGTGTGGATTTTACCAACCAAATGTCCACCACAAAAATGGGACAAGTGGCTTGCCACTTGTCCACCAAAGAACGCCCGTGCCATTTCTTGGCCATAGGCCACATGGGGTGCCATGTGTCGCCCTCCTACTCGTCCAAAATATTTCATCTTTCGAAAATATCCGTAATGCCAAAAATCCGAAAATAAAGTGGGCCCCACAAACCGTAAATTCTCCCATGGGCCCCACGTGACCAATTTCGGAAATAAAATTCCATAATTCTTAAATATTCCAAAAAGTCCGAATACCAAATCTGGGAATCCAATTCCCATTAACGAACCTTTTTCCTTCACAAAATCCGGAAACTTTTCCGTCGAAAAATCACATCTTTCTTCCTTTCCAATTTTTGTGTCGTATTCTCGTACGTACGTCCTCATATACATACTCTGGAACTACGGGGTGTAAAATTCTTCCCCCCTTAAAAACATTCGTCCCGAATGTTCCTTCTAAGTCTCAAAACATACATGCGCCGGTATAGCCTTCACTACTATACTTACGAAACCAATTATGCCACCAACGACCATAATATAACATACGCAAAAAACTCAAATCCAAGCCAACGAGGAAACACCTCTAAGATGTAAAACAACAATAACTCCCATTCCTGGCCCAAAGGATACTCTCTTCGCACCTTCACTTCACAAAAATGATCACTTTCATCCCCTTAACACATGTTCACTTCTTTCCTTACTCGTCGTACACTTCTCGAACACCCGAACTCTTTCTAGTACACGTACCACACTTCAGTCATCACTTCAGTTTTCAAAATCTCGGGGTTACTATCTCCAACTTGGTCATCATTAACTGGGAACACTCTGGATGGATCTCCGATACTCTTCCGAATCATAGCAACATGGAAGACCGGACGTACCGCCTCCTATGTCGGATGGCAGTGCTAACTTATAGGCAACCTGGCCTATTCTACAAACGATCTGAGAAGGCCCACGTACCTTGGCTAAGTTTCCCCTGCTTTCCAAATCTCGTCACACCCTTCTGGGGTGGTACCTTCAAGAAGACCCACCCTCAACCTGAACTCCTAATGTCATCGCCGATTATCCGTACTACTTCTGTTGACTCTGAGCTGCTAATAACCTCTTCTGGATAAGCTTCACCTTATCTATATCCTGCTGAATCAAGTATGGACCAACTATCTGAACCTTGCCAACATCGAATCAATCGACCGGCAACCTACACCTCCGCCCATACAAGGCTTCATAAGGCGCCACCCGAATACTGAAATGGTAGTTATTATAACACTCCCTCAACAGGAGGCAACAATCCTCACAGCTACCCCTGAAATCAACACACCGGCCCGAGGGTGAATGCAATACTGAGACTCACCTGAGTTCCTAACCCCGCCTGGTAAAACCTCCAGAAACAAAAGAAATAGCCGAAAACCGGCCCACCGTCACATAAAAGTAGGAACCCCGTGCAGCCTTACAACCTCCCTGATATACAACATCTCGCATAACCCTCCGCCGAGTAAACATTCCTGACTAAAAGACAAGATGGGCTGACCCCATCGGCCCGACTACTGGTCGAACGCATCCACAACTCGTACGATGGTTACCTAAACGTGGGCCTAACACCCTCGTGACCCTATCACCTAGCGGGACCACCTCAAACTGATCCCACCACCTTCCGGGCTACGGGTTGACCCGCGAATGGTCCTCAACCCGACCCATAACCGCGCCAAACTCTTGTTCCCCGATCCGGAACAATCTTACTAATTCATGTCATGAAAGCTACCACTTCCATCTCATACTACCCATGGAATTATCCCACAATATATTTCACGCATACCAAGTACTTCGACAAAGACCAACCGTAAAATCATCCACTCAAGATGGCCTTGCATCCAAGGTCCTAACTGTTATAAATTCTAAGGTTCAAAATTTCTCATCCCCAGACTTACCCTTTCTCAACTACCCATGTTTTCTAATTCACACTTAACATAATGCTATCCGTACATAGCACTTAACATGTACCCACCATAACAACATAAACCAGTCTCCTAAGGGCTGAAGATATATATGTAACTACTGCCTCACTTTCCCTTTGTCGCTCTAATATAATCCTGCCCCGCAGGTCGCCTAGCTATACAAGGCGATGAACCAGCCACCGATCCCGAAGGCTGAGTCTCTACATCTGTGCTACCTCTGGTCGGACAAACTCTCACCAAATGGCCCTGTTGGCTGCAAGCATACAAGCTGTCGAAGTAGTACGACACTCCCCATAATGGAGTCTATTACAACGGCCACAACGAGGTAGGGGTGACCTCATCTGACTAACACCCCTTCTCCCAACAATCAACCCGCAATCGACTTGCAGGCCGAGTCATCCTCTTGTATCCTCCTACTGGACATCCTCCCATCACATGGCCCCCGATCGCCGCAAGTATAACAATCTCCCAAACTAGCACGACACTCGAGAACCATCTCGCCTCTCTATCCATGTAACTCGTGAATCGCAACTCAAGAAATCCCAAGTCTCGGACTATCGGATCTGTGGTGAATCACTGCATCGCTGGAACCACCGGCTCCCGTCCGTCCTCATATCTCGCCACGACCCTAGCTAGTAACTGGGCCATCTCCTTCTAACTCATATCCTCGGCTCCTGGTCGTGGAACTGGAGACCCAGGTATCGTGGCCTCAGTAGAAACTGCTGCCGCTCTAAACTCTGTTGGGGCTAGCGGCGTCATAAAACTCGTCGTCTGAAGTACTATCTCAGGTAATGACCGGGCCTGTGCCCACGTAACCCTCAGGTTTACTCGCAGCCTCGCCGCCTTCCTTCGGGCCCTGGTTGCCTTGCGTCGAGGCATAACGGGTACATAAGAATACGCCAGAGGGAGTCCAACTTATAACACAGCTCTAAGGCACGATCTCAGAGTGAGAAGAATGGAAACCAATCCTAAATATCCTGTAGCCTCCTGATTATAGATGTGGTGCACAACACACCGATAATCAAGACTCTACTAGATACGGTCTGTAGACACTTTCCGAGGATTAACTGCTCTGATACCACTTTTGTCACGACCCGAACCCGGGCCCGTGACTGGTGCCTTACCCCGGGCACCCTAGTGATACAACATCAGAGAAAATCAGCGGAAATAAAAACTTACACATGAAACAAGATATACAATAAGAAAATAGGCTAACCAAAATGGTTACCTTCCTGTATATATATATCAAAATTGAACAGTTAAATCCCTTACAAACCCTGCCCACAACAGTACTACAGACCTCTACGAATTTTATAACAACTATGACGGGACAGGGCCCCGCCATACCCCTGAATGTACAACAACCTACAATCTCAGGGAATCATACCACAAGATAAGCCTCCGGAGAAACGGAGCTTCCCAAAACGCTGAACTGTGATCCTATGAGCGAGGATCAACAACCGGTGTACCTCTACCTGCGGCATGAACGCAGCCCCCCGAAGGAGGTCAGTACAACAGGTACCAAGTATGTGAAACTGAAAATACTGTAAAAAATGAAATCATAACAGTCTATAAAAAGTAGGAGACATGTATGATAACCAAACTACAGTCCATAATATATAAACAGTTATGTCAAGTCAGAGACTCACGCCCTCAAAGTCATCACTCAAATATAACCATGGGATTTTAACCCGCACAACGGCCGCATGCCCCGACATCTTACCTCGGTATAAGCATGGCCATGGAACCATCCTAATGGAAGCATACATGTGGGCCACCCATCGTGTCAGTATGTCCAAAGGAAATAACAAGATAACAATCATAATGGAAGCATACTCGTGGGCCACCCATCGTGTCAGTATGTCCAAAGAAAATAACACGATAACACTCCTAATGGAAGCATACTCGTGGGCCACCCATCGTGTCAGTATGTCCAAAGCAAATAACAAGATACCACTCCTAATGGAAGCATACCCGTGGGCCACCCATCGTGTCAGTATGTCCAAAAGGAAATAACAAGATAACAATCATAATGGAAGCATACTCGTGGGCCACCCATCGTGTCAGTATGTCCAAAGCAAATAAAAAGATAACACTCCTAATGGACGCATACCCGTGGGCCACTCATCGTGTCAGTATGTCCAAAAGGATCGATATAGTGGAAGCATACCCGTGGGCCACCCATCGTGTCAGTATGTCCACCAATCAACCAGATAGCCGGCCCTCCAACGAGAGACGCGATAGCACAGAATTACAACACTTGCACAAGAAAGGCTATCACCACAAGCATAGGCAAGTTCAACGTACTTTTAGACATTCATTTTATGACCACAAATCCGGGTTTTAACCCCAAGGTACTACGTACTTTAACTCTTTAAAAGATCGATTTCTTTCACAAAAAGTCACACGATACCCGTAGTATTAAAATATAGTAACTATCTTATTAAGTAAACCAAAACAATTTTCATACCTTCTTTTTACCATCTTAAGACAAAACCATGCTTTTCTTTTAAACCAAAACACTTCAAATTCTTCAAGTCTCTTTTCTTTTAGAAAACAAGTTCCTTACTTTGGAATTTTAAGAAAAATCAATACTTGTTATTAATGATCTTATTAAAGCAACCATGATCTAGGAAATGTAATACAATTTTGTCTTATCTTAGCTTCTATGCAGATGGAGGTTTCTACTGGTTTTAATATAATTAATTATTTGTCAATACATTTTCCTTTATTAACGCTGCAGTGGTTTGTTCGATACTTATTCTCATTTCCGAAATCAATATAACTTATTCCTTTTTAAAACCCAATTACCCATTTCTCATAAATGCGGTTTCACAACTTTTTAACACAAACCAAGTCCTTAATATTTCACATCAAGTCATTTATAAGTCAAGTCTCTTATCTTTTAAAAACCACAGACCATTTCTTTACCTACATAAAGTTGTTATAACAAACTTCCCATAAAGCCGTTATAACACTTTATGTTTTAAACCAACCAAATTCGTTTAGCACACGTACGTCTACCGTACTACATAGTTCACAACAATCATGCTAGAAAAGATAGGAAGAGGTTCACATACCTCGCGACGATTATCGACAATTAGCAAAACGCTCCAAAGTACTATAACCCTGCTAGCCTTTTCCACCCTTCAAGTAGAATACGCTACTCGTAGTACTTCAACCTATAAAGGCCACAAAACGTCTATCAACTTCTCGATCCCTTCGTAGAACAATTCTAAGTACAAGGTTCCTTATTCTACGGAAAATTCGAAGACCTTTCCCGCATGACCACAAAAATCTCCTCTATTCAGGCCCGCTACCCAGCCAACACCACCCTGGGGGGGGGGGTTACACGTCTAACCGGACGTGTACAATTCTACTCCACAATAATACTACAAGTCTACTGTAAATACAGTTCAATTCTTTATAATCATCCTTGCAATATATCTTATACTCAATTCTAAACTACTATAATATGTAATATCCAATTACAATAGAGGGACATAGATCATTACCTCGATAAGCCCAAAATTATCCAAGATTATAAGTCGATCCTGAGCAACGTTTAGCTCCAATTCCTTACGCTCCAACCCGCTCCAAGCAACCCTTAGAAGTTCCTAACCAACTCCTCTTCAAGATTCAACTCCAAAAAGTGAAGAACACTTAGGCTACAATTTGGCAATGTTTCGGCCAAGGGGTATATCTAAGGCTAGGGGTGTGAAATCTTTTCCAACTCTTGGTACACAATCTTCCTAACACCCTAAGGAAGAACACTTAAAACTTTAAGAATTTTTGGACAATTTTTGCTCAAGAATCATGGCCAAAGCCGAGAGCACACAAGAGAAAGGGAGGAGATTTTCAAGACTTGGAAACTTTCTAAGTGATGGATGAATAAGTCTTGCACTCAAGGGGGGTATTTATAGAGAAATCAAGGGACTAGGATGTGAGCAAGTGTATGGTGAAGATTGGGTCCAAGTGTGTGTGGATTTTACCAACCAAATGTCCACCACAAAAATGGGACAAGTGGCTTGCCACTTGTCCACCAAAGAAACGTCCAAGTGCATTTCTACGGCCATAGGGCCACATGGGGTGCCATGTGTCGCCCTCCTACTCGTCCAAAATATTTCATCTTTCGAAAATATCCGTAATGCCAAAAATCCGAAAATAAAGTGGGCCCCACAAACCGTAAATTCTCTCGTGGGCCCCACGTGACCAATTTCGGAAATAAAATTCCATAATTCTTAAATATTCCAAAAAGTCCAAATACCAAATCTGGGAATCCAATTCCCATTAACGAACCTTTTTCCTTCACAAAATCCGGAAACTTTTCCGTCGAAAAATCACATCTTTCTTCCTTTCCAATTTTTGTGTCGTATTCTCGTACGTACGTCCTCATATACATACTCTGGAACTACGGGGTGTAACAATAATTGAAGTTGCATGTTGTTGTAACTTAAGTAATGAATTGGTGTTAAAGAAAAATTGGAATTTCAAGCAATGCATGTGAATGTGGGGATGTGAGGCCGAATGAAGGGCCATTTTGGTTACATTAGATTTAATTATTGTGTTGTTAAATTGTTACTAATTGCATGTGAAAATTGAAGATGAAACCTTGACTTTTAAATTGTAATTAGTTACATGTAAGTATTGAAATATGGAATTGGACCCTAAGAATTAAGAAATGAGTTTTGAAACCATTACAGTGTGGTTGTTAGCCGAAAATTCCATGAATTTGTTGAACGTGGTTGTCTCGTCTTAAGGTTGTTTTGTTAAGTTATAATGATGGGATATAAGTTATGACTTGTCTTTGGTTTGTTGAGCTTGTTGGTTAATAATGGATATGCGTATAAAAAGGGAAAGTGCTGCCCAAATTTTTATAGAATAGGAAGTCGTCATTCGATATAAAGTATGTCAAGTGACCATAGAATTGACGAGCGTATTACCATTATTATAGGTTGACGTACTAGACGAGACGTATCTTAATATTGGGTCGATTAGTTCGTCTAAGAGGTATGTAAGGCTAACCCTTCTTTCATATTTTGGCATGATCCTTTTTATATGACACCTAAAGAATGTAAAACATAAGTTCTCTATTCTTAGTTGGATGTGGAGTCGATATCCAATGTCTTGTTTCGTTCATGTTATACTCTTGTTGATAATTCGAAGGAAGCTTCTGCGATACATTATACTTACATGTTCACTACAAAGTAAATGGTAAATGAAGGAAACTCTAAAACGTGTTCTCAAAATCTCTCCAAAGGGAGTTGTAATAGAAACCACTCTGAAAAGGGTGCAACGTTTTGTAACTTTATTACATATTCATATTGTATATCATGTGTATTGTTATTGTTCCACCTGATCAGCTGGATTATGATATTCTTAAGCCAAGCCGGGCGACCACCCTAGCTAAGCGGAAGCCGCTCGAAGGGCCATTATGACTACGCCGGAAGCGACCGTTCGAAGGGACTATTGTGTTATTAGTAAGCCGGTCGTCCGGCGGATCATTGTTATTAGCCTAAGCGATTCTGAGTAAGATATTCTATATTTATATTGTGTATGCTAGAATTTGTGTAAGGGACCATCTGACATGGTTCAAAGTGTTGTTCCAGGTTACTCCCAAGTTACTTTCTAAACTTGCTTACTGTTACGCTTTTTCTTGTTTTATGATTCAGTATTGCCTTACATATTCAGTACATATTTCGTACTGACCCCCTTTCTTCAGGGGCGGGGGGGCTGCGTTCATGCCCGCAAGTTCTGGTGCTCAGATAAGTGACCCTCCAGTCTAGGACATCTATTCAGCTGTCGGAGAGCTCCATTGTTCCGGAGCCAGTTATTTTGGTACAGAACCTCTCTTATTTTGATTGTACATATTTATGGGCACGACGGGGTCCTGTCCCGTCATATGTTGTTATCCAACTTGTAGAGGTCTGTAGACAGTTGTGGGATTGTGTATGTTTTGGGTTGGTTGTGAGGATTACAGACATGTTGACTCATTTGTGTTTTGGTATTTCTTTTGGGAAGTTCCCTTATATATATAGTGGCGGCCTTGTCGGCTAGTCGTTTATTTTCTGTTGGTTATTTGTGACTCCCTCAGGAGACAGGTTCGTCCACGTGTTAGGCAGTCTTATCATCTTGCCTACGTGGACAGGGGTTGTCATTGCAGCGTTATGCTGCCGAAATTTGTATTGATCTTGGCGTCAGTTGGATTAAGTGTGACATGTCAGTAATGGTGTCCAATTAAGAGACTTGAAATTCTAAGTTATAGAGACTTGATATTCTAAGTTAAGAAACTTGATTTCTAAAGTTAAGAGACTTGAAGTACTTTGAAAGTTATGTAACTTGATTTGTAAGTATAAGTCTCTTGGTTATAAAAAAAAGAAGAATGTAAGTGTCAAAAGCATAAAGTTAGTATAACGACTTTATGGGAAGTTGGTTATAATAGCTTTATGGAAAGATGAAAGAATGGTTTACTCTAGTGATGTAAATAAGGATAGATGGCTCAAAATGAAGAAAGGCAAATTGATTTGAAGGCATCAATTGCTTAAAGTTTTAAAGAAAGAAGTCACTTGATTTAGAAGCCTATAAATGTATTTCTAAAAGGTATTGTGACTTGTCTTGAAAAGTAGATATGTCTTGATACTACGGGTGTTAGTATCTTGGGGTTTTATATGAAAAGGAGTCTTTTGAAAAGAATGGAAGTACGTAGTACTTTGGGTTAAATTCCCGTATTTTTATGTGAAACGAAAAGTGCCTTGAGTATATAAAATGAAAGTCTAAAAGATTTAATGAACTTGCCTATGCTTGCTTGTGATAGCCTTGAGTGCAAGTATTATATGTTTACGCTGCCATGACTCTCAGTTGGAGGGCCGGCTGTCTTGTTGTGAATTTACTCGACGCAAGCGAGACAGAGGCTTCCACGGGTATGCTTCCATTGTGATTGATCATTGGACATGCTTATACGATGTGGGATTCCGGGGCATGCGACCAGGATGCGGGTTAGATTCCCGGATTGTTTTTATTACTCCTTGGACATGCTTATACGATGTGGGATTCTGGGGCATGCAACCAGGAGGCAGGTTAGATTCCCGAATTTATTTTATTACTCCATGGACTAGCTCCCCATGAAGACATGTACCCGAGATGAGGGATTCCACGGGCATGTTATATACGATTATTACCCCATGACCATGCTTATACGATGAGGGATTCCGGGGCATGCGACCATGTTATGTACTATTACTCCATGGACTAGCTCCCCATGAAGACATGTACCCGAGATGAGGGATTCCACGGGCATGTTATATACGATTATTACCCCATGGATTAGCTCTCCATGAAGTCATGTACCCGAGATGAGGGATTCCACGGGCATGAGATGTATATATATGTATTGTATATGTGTACGCCGACAGTGAGGTAGGATGCCACGGGCGCGTCACATGGTTATTTGTTACACTTACGGTTGTCGGCAGTGATGGGGGATTCCACGGGCAGGAGATATATATATGTATTGTATATGTGTACGCCGACAGTGAGGTGGGATGCCACGGGCGCGTCACATGGTTATATTTTACACTTATGGTTGTCGGCAGTGATGAGGGATTCCACGGACACGCTTTGATAGTTGTGGGCTTGAGACCCTTACTGGACTATGTGATGATATTTGAGGGCTTGTGTCCGTAGCCCTGCGTGACTATTGTTCATGTGTTGACGTAGTCTTTAAAAGGTAAAACTGACTTTCATTACTTTCACTTTGGCAAGGCACAGTGTACTGTTATTTTGGTTATCATACATTTCTCCAGCTTTATATAGACTGTTATGATTTCATTACAGTATTTTCGCCACATATTTCGCATCGACTTCTTCGGGGGGCTGCGTTCATGCCGCAGGTTGAGGTACATAGCTTGCTGATCCTCATTCTTAGGATCACTGTTCAGCTGGTTGGAAAGCTCCATTATTTCGGAGGCTTTGTATTTTGGTACAGTTCCCTGAGATTGTAGATTTATGTACATTCAGGGGTATGACGGGGCCCTGTCCCGTCATAGTTATTATGTCAAGAATTCTTAGAGGTCTGTAGTCATATCTTGTGGATTGGGTTGTGCAAAGTTAAAAAAAAAAGAGGTAACTGCTTTTGGTTTTATATAGTTATATGTATCCAGGAAGGTAGCCTTATCGGCTAACCTGCTATTTTTTTCTTGTTAAGTTTATGTATGTTCCGTTGATTATCTATGATGTATACCTGTAAGGGTGCCCAGGTAGGGCACCAGTCGCGGACCCGGGGTCGGGTCGTGACAAAAGTGGTATCAGAGCAGTTAGTCCTTGGAAAGTGTCTACAGACCGTGTCTAGTAGAGTCTTGATTATCGGTGTGTTGTGCACCACATCTATAATCAGGAGGCTGTAGGACATGTAAGATTGGTTTCCATTCTTCTCACTTTGAGATCGTGCGATAGAGCTGTGTTATTAGAGTCGTCTCTCCCTAACGAGTTATGTTGATTGCAGCTATGAGAAAGGCAGCAGTGACCCAGGAAGGGCTATATGGATTGCGTATCCAGGTTGGTAATGATTGTAGTATAGTTAGTATTATGACATACAGCTATACGGAGTTATGTATGAGGGTCAGACGCGTGTTGCCTAGAATGATTCTAGATTACCAGGAGTTGGTAAGGACTAAATAAATATCGGGAAGGTATGAAACAATTAATGAATACTCATCGAGGTTTTACGTATTATTTTTGAGATAATTAGGAATGATGAGCTATTTGAGAAGTTATTGTACCCGTTTACGGGGGGACTGATAAGGTAGGCTTGGAGCATGGAAATTGCGAGCCTAAGAATTTTGATAACCGCCGAGATCTTAGGTATATAAGGCCTTCTCGGGCAATAAGATTTTATTCAGACTAAGGGTAAGAGTTAAGTGCGATGGTGGGTCGGGTTGAGGACCTATTACGGGTCGCCTCATAGTTTAAAATGGAGTGGGATCAGTTGGTAGTAGTCCCGCTACGTGACAGGGTCACGAGGGTGCAAGGCCCAAGTCTAGTTAATTGTTTTACGGGTTCGTGGACGCGTTCCACCGGAACCAGGTCGTGAGAGCCGGAAATGACCTTATATTGTTTAATAGAGTGACTCCAAAGATTGGAGGCCAGAATCGGTATGGAGGTTATGTAAGTATGCTAGTATAAGTTGGAAGTACGGAAAGAGTACGACTAGTAAGAAAGAGAGCAACCAAGTGTGAAAGAATAGAGCCTGAATCCATAAGAACCTTTCGAGGTAGCTACACCAGTGGATGATTGAGTGGTAGTTGGGCGGGTAGATAAGATTTGCCCGGTGAGGATACAATTGTCAGACCCTAGCAGTCCTAGTGGAGATGATACGACATACTTTAAGGTCATTATGAGTATGGGCTAGTTGTCTTCGTGGGTGCCAAGGTTGATTGTAGAGAGAGGTTGGTTCGATTCCAGTTTCCCGGTGAGCCGGTTATCGATAGGGAAGGAAAGGAAGTGTTAGTAATATGTAAGTTATTCCTTCATTCTTTCCTTGACATGAAATTGTGGAGTCTATGTGACTTATTTTATTGAAATGGTTGATTTGAATTCGAACGTTAAGAGACGGAGATAAGAACGTACGATTATTGAAGGATTTTATGTTAAGTGACCTTGAAGGTACTTGGAATTGGTTTAGTGTGGCGGTCAGGGCCATGACATTCCGAATAATTTCAGGAAAATGCGTAAGGCAAGAATAAGATAAGTATGAGTGTTGCCTATGGAAAACAGGAGACATCGCTGGTAGGTTTTGAAAATCTATACGATTATAAGGTGGCGCTTGATGATCAAGATTATTAGTAAGCTCAGAGTCAGCAGAAACATTATGCAGATGAACGACGTCGACACTTGGAGTTCAGGTTGACGTTTTAGTATAAGTATTGTTATGTGGTCGCGGGTGGCATATGGTGTATGAAGGATGTAGTAAAATGAGACTATGTTGCTATCTAATTAGGTTGGACTCCGAAAGAACAATCGGGGACGAATATTTCTAAGGGGAGAAGAATGTTACACCCCGTAATTCCATGACATGAATAAGAGAATAGACGCCAGAGCGCAAGGCTTGAAAATTGGTACGAATGAAAGAATTGTTTTCCCGATGGAAAATCTTCCGAACTTCGGAAAGGAAAAATGTTCGTTGATGAGAATTAGATCGTTAGAATACATTATTTGAGGAGTATGGAATTTATTATCATTGTGGAAAGTTAATTTACGGATTTGGTCACGTAGGGCCCACCCGAGAAATTTTACGTTTTGTGGGTCCCACGAGGGTTACAAAATTTTATGGACGAATGGGAGGGCGACACATGTCCCCCCCCCCCCCCATATGGTCTTGGACTAAATGGACAAGGACATAATGGTCAAATGACCAAGGAGATGATCAAGTCTTGACAAAGCCAAAGCTTGAGATTATTGACTAATTCAACTTGCCAACTTGGCTTGATATTAAGTTTTCTTCATCCAAGCCACACAAATGTGTAAATCTAGACCCTTCATTGTGTTATTTATACTACACTAGTAGAAAGACTTGTCTCCACACTTAGAAAAAAATTGAGAAAACTTTAGGAGCTCACAAGGAGGCTCTCGGCTTTGTGCAATGAAGAACAAGAAAATTTTGCAATTGTGGTTTATAATTCACAAGACTTTAACCCAAGGTTCCTAAGGGTATTACAAGGTTATCTCAATAGAAAAAATCCCGGAAAAACGACGTTTTTACGTTAGTCACAAGGCGAAAACCTAAGGTGTTCTTCAACTTTGAAGATGGAACTTGAGGAGGAGTTCTTCATGAGCTTTTAAGGAGTGCTTGGAGTGGATTGGAACATAAGAAGAGGAGCTAAAAGTTACTAAGGATCGACTTTTACGCTTGGACATTATTAGGACTTATTGAGGTAAAATATTCATCTTCTTAATGTAATTGAAGATTACATGTTATAGTAGTTAAGAAATGAGCATGTGGTATATAGAATGAAGTTTGAAAAGATTTGGATCATGTCGACATGTTAAAAACCGAAAATGGACAAGTTAGCCATTAATGTTGTAATTAATTTGGACGGTAGTTACAATCGTCGCATGTTAAGGAAGAAAGGAGTTATAGTTGTTGTAATTGTTATTATGTATATAACATGTTGGAATAACAACTTGGATTGAAAAAGGAATTGAAAGGAGATTGATAATTGTTGTGACATTGTAGCCGAATAGGGCCTGGAATTATTGGACAATTTTATATTAATTGTGGGGCATAATTTTACACGTCCTATTAGGCGTGTAATCCCCTTTGTATTTGCTGAATTGTTGGGCCTTAAATGTGGCGTTTGGTTATTGATTTTCGGGCCTTGAAAAAGGTGGAAAAGTACGTAGAAACAAAGGAAATGCTGCCCGATTTTCCGTAGAATAAGATACCTTACACTTAGTATGATTCTACGTTAAAAAGTGAGGAGTTGATAGACATGTTATGATTAATATAGGTTGAAGTACTACGAGTAGCGTATTCTACTTAAAGGATGGAATAGCTATCAAGGTTGAAGAACTTTGGAGCATTTTGCTACTTGTCGATAATCGTCGCGAGGTATGTGAACGTCTTCCTCCTTTTGGGCATGATTCTATGTATGAAATATACATTTGGTGTTATTTCATGATTCCTTCTACTCTTAGAAGTTAAGAGGTATATATGTTGATTTACTCTATCTAAAAGTTATGTCTAAGTTATCCTAAGTTCTTACCAAGTCTTATGGGAGATGTTGGTAAGAGTCGTTAGGAAGTATTTGGAGTCGAGTTGACTTCGCTAATTTATTGCACGAATGAGAATAAGTATCGAACAAGCCATTGCAGCGTTAATAAAAGAAAATGTATCGACAATCAATTAAGTTAAAATGAGTAGAATTCTCCATCTGCATAGAAGCTAAGATAAGACAAAATTGTATTACATTTTCTAGATCATGGCTGCTTTAATAAGATCGTTATAAATAAGTATAACCTATTCACAACGCATAAAAGTATATGTTACTTAATAGTAAAGAGTTTTCGTTATGAAGTTTTAAGATCATGAACCTTGAATTCTTAAAAGGTTAAGAGACTTGAAAGTCTAAGTTAAAGAGACTTGATATTCTAAGTTAAGAAACTTGATTTCTAAAGTTAAGAGACTTGAAGTGTCGCACCCGATTTTGAACTCTCAGGCTTGAATACGCGACAGAATGGTTATCCTCCCAAAAGTGTAAAAATGTTTAAAATGTTTAAGGGAGTCGCCACCTAATTAATTAGGTGAATTAGGACACCTAAATGCTAACCGACTAAAGTCAACATTAACTCCATTTAATGGTCTGTGAAACTAAATAAGATTCTGAGTAAGGGTTCCTTATTATCCTAAAGGGAAGGGGTTAGACATCCTTTAGAATCCGCTAACTTGCGGTTGTCCGTTCAAACATAGGTTAATTATCTAGTTAAGAGATGTATGTTTTAGAAAAATTATTCAAGTAAAAGGATGTGGCAAGTATCTAAAAGAATATATTTTTGATAACTAAAAAAAGGATTTTCTAATACTCACAAAAATATGTAAAGCTAATTATGCATTTATAAGACATGAAATTATTTTATTTGACAAAGTAAAAAAAATGATTATTACGGTTAAGACTCTTATATATAACATTAGTTATGAAATTACCTTCGTAAAAGTTTAGTGATAAGAGAAAAAATGATGAATTACTCCTATGATATTTATGAAGAGTTTATGAGATTTTTTTTTTTTTTAAGAATTAGATATGAAGGGATATATTAACTACATGACTAAATCATAGCTAGGGTTAATTGAATTATTTTAGATTTAGATTTATATGATGAACCTAGAATAAATAAGGGATGAATTTATCTTTTAAACTACCCTTTCAATGTGTTCAAAGACTAGTAGAGTTAATTATCCTATTAATTACAAGGTTAACAAATATAACAATAATAAATAAACAAATAAATAAATATATAAATAAGCAAAGGGAGGAGTGAGATTGAAGTTGTTGTAACGTCTAGAACGGATGGCGACACCATCTATCCTATAGTTGTTTGGAAGCCCTGCGGCGGAAGTGTGGTTGGCGATATGGAGATCATGATGAGTCTCATACCGAGACTCTTGATTATTCTCCCGATGCATGTCATG
This sequence comes from Przewalskia tangutica, assembly GCA_029844215.1. Taxonomy (NCBI): domain Eukaryota; kingdom Viridiplantae; phylum Streptophyta; class Magnoliopsida; order Solanales; family Solanaceae; genus Przewalskia; species Przewalskia tangutica. The sequence continues at coordinate 93,050,248 of CM056724.1, read as the reverse complement.
TAAAAATAAGAAAGAAAAGGATTAGTAAATAATATAAACTCCATCATATACGAAAATAAGTGGAATGTTAAATTAAACACACAAGTACACATGTTGCCAGTATTAACATGAGGCAACACAGATACGGGGCCTTTATCAACAAATAAACACCTTGAAATATTAATTAAGTGATGGGCCTCGGTATGCAGAAAACGTAATTCAGGCCCAGTAGCATCAGATTTTTCTTTTACTTTTCCAGATTTCGAAAATGAACGTTATCACCCAAACAGGCCCATTTATATGAACTCAAATATATTTAGCCATATAAGGGTTGACATACATAAGACATACACATAAACCATGGGAGGTATACAACCCATATACACTGAATGTATGCTAATGCGATGTAAACAAGATAACAGATAGGGGAAATACTGAGCATCAAGCAGCGGAGCATATATGAGGGTAAGTCAATAGTTATATTTTATTGTGATGCCTGATCATTGACACACTGGGTTGGCAGGATTCAAAAGGAAAATACAGAGCAGACATTTCCACAACCAGTAGTTTAGGTAAATATGGGACGAACTCATTTTAATTCTAGATAAACTGCTTGGATCCACACATGGAAAGGTCATGCAAACAGGTATGTCTCCCAGCTTATTCAGTTACACATAAATCAAGCATATGAGAAAACACGTACACAAATTCAGTCCCTCCGAAACTATCCACTGACCACTAAATGTCAAACCTCCAGATTCACGTCAAGTTATGGAGGTATATCAGATATATCCACAGACTGAGTATATAAATGACTTCATTAATAGGATATGTGAAGTATGATGGTATGGTTAATCAGTGATTCATTTCGAGGTTAAACTAGTTGGGGTACATCAAAAAGCAGGACTCATCAACCAAACAAGTCTCTTACTGTTATATTGGAATCACTTCAGCATAGACGACCCTTAACTAAATGTTCTTAAAACAGACTGACTTGATTCATATACCAAACATATACTTAGAGCAGTATATGACCAATATTTTAGCATGATCTTGATATGCATAATTTGGGAATCAACATGAGATAACAACTTCTATACTCCTACAGAATTTCAGATCCAGTAACATGTATTGGGGTTGAGAATCCAGAGGCAATGTACTTTAAATACTGGATTTTGGATTATACTAGAACAGGGATATGCAGAAATCTGAGACACAACAGTAATCATCCAGGTATTAGGCAATCTTCGTGAATTCAACGACTAGCTATACGGGTATCACCCATCTTCCAGACCTGAATTAATCTTAATAATAAATATAGTGGAACATCTCGGCTATCAACACAAAATGGATCTAGGACTCTTATGCAAATGTTGTACACCTATCCATACCCATAGAAAAACACAATCGGACACACACACATGCTTAAAAACAGAATCGACACCACAAATACTGAAGAACCACAACTAACATATTTATCTGGAAACGACGACTAAATTAAGTCAAGCAGATTCGATAAAACAACATATGGATCCTATCACAGAAAACACAGTACCAGTTAAGCAACTAAACAGTAGAAAGAGAGTAGATTTCCGGACCTTTTGTGGGTAGCGAACTGAGGCGACGACAAAGGCTTCCCAGAATTGTCGAAGGAAAGCTCGCAAAAGAACTGTTTGCCGAACAGAGGGCAATAAACTGAAAATAAAGAGGGGTTCTAGGCTCGATGCTATGAGTAATCTCGATGACCGATCTCCGCTTCTGCATGTCAAAACGTTGGTATTTATAGCTCCTAGTTGGGCTTCGTTTTTTATGGTAAGTTTAGGACGGGTGTTAGGGATTACTTTTGGTGCGATTTTCGTACTGTTCTTGTTATGGTAAGGGCGAGCTGGTTGTGTGGTTGATTTCTTTAAGGAATCTATTTCGGGGGGTCGGGATTCGATTGTAGGGAGGTCTTAAGGAAGGTCATTGATTTGGTCGATCCGGTTATGAAGGGGAGGGGATTGATTTGGGTTGTGCCGGATTTTCCAACCTGAAAATACGGCGAGATTTGCGGGTGAGGGGAGGGGGTGTATGCGGCAGTTGAGAAGGGTATTAGGGTTTCGTTCTTTAGGTTTTCTGAAGGGGCCTCGATTGGAAAAGAGGTCTGAGGGTATAAGGGTAGACGGGCTGGACGAGGGGCGAGTTAAAGGCTTAGGGGAAATGGGCCTGCGGGTAGTTGGGCTAGGTAGGGAATGGGCTGCGTTTTAAATGTTCTGGGTTGGGTAGGCTAATTCAAAGGGTGAATGGGCTGTTAATTATTGATTTGTGGGTTAGTTTTAGGTGTTTTATTTAATTAATGGTAGATAAATGAAAAATCTAAATTGTGATTAAATTACTTAGGTGTTTTTATTAGTCTAAGCTATTATTATAATAATAAATGTGGGTGTGCTAATTAATTAGTGCTTAATATTTATAATGCGAGACCGTTATTAAAACTTACTTATTATGTGTATTTTGCGATGTAAAGTTGCGGTTCTAAAAAAGAAAATTGTTTAATTTATTGGTTATTTATTTAAGGGGGATGGACAAAATTGGGTGTCAACAGTTGTCCCTCTTTGTATGGAGAAGATGAAAGAATCTCCAGACAAAGACGTTGACTTATAGCCAATTTTGTCTGGGTCATCGGAATTGGAACAATGTGTTGTTGGTGTCTGAAAACTAAAGGTGGGGCCGACGCGGATTTAAAATCTGTCCCAGTGTCGAGCTATGGTGACAATGAGTTATTGTGGTGCTAGAATGTCGGGAGAGAGTAGGTCGACGTTCGGGGCCGTTTTTGCCTTTTGTTGGGAAGTCTGGCTCCCCAACAAATTACCTCGATTCCAGTAGAGAGGTACACGTTGTGCTCCATCCTTTGTAGTTTGTTAAAGTTCCTGTAGATTGAAGCTAAGATAGAAGCATTAGTGCATAACTGTCAAAACAAAACAATTGTAAGAATGTGAATTTGTGTTGTGGTTGTAGTCAGATTGTATATACTATATAATGCAATGATGTGATGAGACGCCGTCTTGTATAGACGAGATGCAGATGTTCGTCGTTGTATGGACGAAATGCAGATGTTCGTCGTTGTATGGACGAAATGCAGATGTTCGTCGTTGTATGGACGAAATGCAGATGTTCGTCGTTGTATAGACGAGATGCAAATGTTCGTCGTTGTATGGACGAAATGCAGATGTTCGTCGTTGTATAGACGAGATGCAGATGTTCATTGTTGTATGGACGAGATGCAGATGTTCGTCGTTGTATGGACGAAATGCAGATGTTCGTCGTTGTATGGACGAGATGCAGATGTTCGTCGTTGTATGGACGAAATGCAGATGTTCGTCGTTGTATAGACGAGATGCATATGTTCGTCGTTGTATGGACGAGATGCAGATGTTCGTCGTTGTATGGATGAAATGCAGATGTTCGTCGTTGTATGGACGAGATGCAGATGTTCATCGTTGTATGGACGCAATGCAGATGTTCGTCGTTGTATGGACGAAATGCAGATGTTCGTCGTAGTATAGACGAGATGCAGATGTTTGTCGTTGTATGGACGAGATGCGGATGTTCGTCGTTGTATGGACGAAATGCAGATGTTCGTCGTTGTATGGACGAAATGCAGATGTTCGTCATTGTATGGACGAAATGCAGATGTTCGTCGTTGTATAGACGAAATGCAAATGTTCGTCGTTGTATAGACGAAATGCAAATGACGCCTTGTATGGGCAATGTCGTCGTTGTATAGACGAAATGCAAATGTTCGTCATTGTATAGACGAAATGCAAATGTTCGTCGTTGTATAGACGAGATGCAAATGTTCGTCGTTGTATAGACGAGATGCAAATGTTCGTCGTTGTATAGACGAGATGCAAATGACGCCTCCTAGGGCATAGATAAAAATTGTTCTATATAGGGAGTTGTGTTATGCATAATCAAAGCTAGATGAAATAATTAAAGTGTAAATGATGTAGCCTGAGTAAAGAAGATATGGCTTTTGCGAGATGTATTCGATGTAGACTTGTTGCAGATGGACTTCTTGGGCGAATCTGTTGCATTGGAATGTTGTTGTCCTCCTTGTTCCTGTTGTCCTGCAAAATTCACTCAAAGAAAATTTGTGAGTTCGGGGAGGGGGTCGGCCGATTTGTGTTGGCTCTTGATATTTGCACGCGTTGTCTTGTCTGGACATGTAACTCCTGTCTGATTTCGAGTCTCGGTCGAAAACATTTGTTGAAAATATTCTATCTTGAGAAAATACACTAGTAGGAAATTATGTCGATTTTTGAATAGTGACATGTTATGAAACAAAGCGAACATCCTTATCCGAAATCGGCGGTATATTCTCCCATACTCTCGGCGCTCCGTTGCCGTCAGGCTCTTTTTTAAAAAAAAAAATTGTCCCAGTTTTGGGACATGGAACCCTTTGCGTAAATTAACCATGTCCATTGATGTCATTTGTAGTAAAACCCTTAAAATTATCCCAGTTTATGTCGATCTTTCGAGCATATGGAATCATATCTGTCGATGTCCTTTTGTGGCGAAGTCCTTAAAATTGTCCCAGTTTTGACTGACGAAACTGGGTCGGATATATGTCGTAGATTTGTCTTGTATGTACGACAAGAATGAGTACAACCCACTAAAATGCAAAATGACAAAACGAAGATTTCCTAATGGTGTGACCGAGGCCGATGTAGGCCGCCTACGTATCCGTTAAGGGAATCAGGCCGAACGTAGTTCGTTACAAACAAGATTTTAAAAAATTTAAAGATGGGATCGAGGCTGATGTGTCCGCCTACGTATCCGCCAAGGAATCAGGTCACACGTAGTTCCGATTACAAGCAAAGTAATTGGGCATTTTCCAGAAATGGGACCGAAGCCGATATGGCCGCCTACGTATCCCGCAAAGGGAATCAGGTCGAACGTAGTTCAGATTACAAGCAAAGTAATTACATGGAAAATAAAGCACTCTAAATGTAGTATCTCTTCACTGCATCTGCGTTGATGGCTCTCGGCCACACTTCGCCATCCATTTCAGCTAAGATGAGGGCCCCTCCTGTAAGCACTCGGTGAACCATGTAAGGCCCTTGCCAATTGGGCGCGAATTTCCCTTTCGCCTCACTTTGGTTAGGGAATATACGTTTCAGCACCAGCTGTCCCGGTTGGAAGTTTCTTGGTCGTACCTTCTTATTAAAAGCTCTGGCCATTCTGTTCTGGTAAAGTTGTCCGTGACAGACTGCATTCATTCATCAATAAGCATCAATTGTTCGTACCTACTCTGTATCCATTTGGCTTCACTTAGTTCGGCTTCCTGGATGATTCTTAAAGATGGTATTTCCACCTCCGCTGGCAGCACAACTTCTGTTCCATAAACCAAGAGATACGGTGTTGCTCCTGTGGAGGTCCGGATTGTAGTACGGTAACCTAAGAGGGCGAAAGGCAAATTTTCATGCCAATGCCTGTAGTTATCTATCATCTTCCTCAGTATCCTCTTGATGTTCTTGTTGCCGCTCGATCGCTCCATTCATTTGTGGTCGATATGAGTAGAGTTGCGATGAGTGATCTGAACTTATCACACATTTCATTCATCGCACCACTATTGAGATTGGACCCGCTTGGTTATGATTGATTCTCGAATTGCAAACCGAAGCATGATGTTGTGATGAACAAAATCCACTACTACTTTCTTGGTCACGCATTTGCACGATGATGCTTCTACCCATTTTGTAAAGTAATCGATCGCCACTAGGATAAACTCGTGTCCATTTGACGCTCAATAGGACCGATGACGCCCATGCCCCAAGCCGCGAACGCCACGGGAACTAGTGACATTGAGCTCGTTTACAAGACGTGAATCAAGTCGCCATGGATCTGGCATTGATGGCACTTTCGCACGAAACGGATGCAATCTGTTTCCATTGTCATCCAGAAGTAACCTCCTCGTAGTATCTTTTTTGCTAGCATGAAACCGTTCATGTGGGGTCCGCACATACCTCCGTGTGTCTCTTCTAATAACTTGTTTGCTTCTTGAGTGTCAACACATCTTAACAAACCCAAATCCGGAGTTCTCCGATAAAGGACCTCGCCGCTCAGGAAGAAATGGTTTGCTAACCTCCGAAGAGTCTTCTTTTGTATGTTGGTCGTGCCTTCCGGGTACTCACCTGCCTTGAGATACCTCTTGATTTTGTCATACCAAGGTTTACCCTCTGATTCTTCATCTATCTGAGAACAATAGGCTGGTTGCTCTAGCACATCTACTTTGATTGGGTCAATATAGTTCTTGTCTGGGTGTTGAATCATGGAGGATAAAGTTGCTAGAGCGTCTGCAAACTCATTTTGAGCCCTCGGAGTATGCCTGAACTCTATCTTAACGAACCTTTTGCGCAATTCTTTCACGCAGTGTAGGTAAGGAAGTATCTTCCTATTCTTGGTGGCCCATTCGCCTTGCACTTGGTGAATCAATAGGTCTGAATCCCCTATGACCAGCAACTCTTGTATGTTCATGTCAATAGCCATTCGGAGTCCTAGTATGCAAGCTTCATATTCTAACATATTATTGGTGCATGGGAATCTGAGCTTTGCTGATATTGGGTAGTGTTGTCCTGTTTCTGATACCAAAACTGCTCCGATACCTACTCCTTTGAAATTCGCGGCGCCATCGAAAAACATTCTCCAACCCGGATATTCTTCTAGGATATCTTCTCCTACAAACATCACTTCTTCATCTGGAAAGTAGGTCCGCAAGGGGACGTATTCCTCGTCTACCGGATTCTCTGCGAGATGATCTGCTAAGGCTTGCCCTTTAACTTCCTTTTGGGTGACATATACGATGTCGAATTCACTTAAAAGAATCTGCCATTTTGCAAGTTTTCCAAGAGTATAGGCTTCAAAGATATACTGAGCTGTCCATCCTCGAAATGAGGTAGGTGGTGTATGCGGATAAGTAATGTCCGAATTTTTGTGCAACCCAAGTTAAGGCACACGTATGCTCCAAAGATTGTGTAACGAGCTTCATAAGGCGTGAACTTTTTACTCAAGTAGTATATTGCTTGTTCCTTCCTTCCCGTCTCATCATGTTGTCCTAACACACATCCGAACGCATTTTCCAACACGGATAAGTATAACAGCAAAGGCCTCCCGGGTTCTGGAGGCACCAAGACCGGCGGATTTGACAGATACTCTTTGATTTTGTCAAGGGCTTGTTGGCACTCCAATGTCCACTTAGTGGCAGCGTCCTTCTTTAACAACTTGAATATTGGTTCGCATATCACTGTTGATTGTGCTATGAACCTGCTGATATAATTCAAACGACCGAGAAAACTCATCACTTCCTTGCGGTTTTTCGGAGGAGGTAGTCCCTGAATGGCCTTTATCTTCGAAGGATCCAACTCTATTCCCCTTCTGCTCACAATGAAACCCAATAATTTTCCCGTTGGGACGCCGAAGGCACACTTTGCCGGATTTAACTTCAGGTTGTATTGCCTCAATCGTTCAAAAAACTTCTTCAGATGGACCAGATGGTCCGTAGCCCTCCGTGACTTGATAATGACGTCATCCACGTAGACTTCAATTTCCTTATGGATCATATCATGAAAAATGGTAGTCATGTCTCTCATGTAAGTGGCATCTGCGTTTTTAAGTCCAAATGGCATGACTCGATAATAATATACCCCCCACGGAGTGGTGAATGCGGTCTTCTCTGCATCTTCTTCGTTCATTAAGATTTGATGGTACCCAATAAACAATCGACAAATGATCGCAACTCATGCTTCGCATAATTGTGGATGAGTAAATGAATGTTCGGCGGAAAATCATCCTTAGGGCTTGCCTTGTTGAGATCCCTGTAATCGACACAAACTCGTATCTTACCATCCTTCTTTGTTACTGGCACAATATTGGCTAACCAAGTAGGGTATCTTGCTACCCGAATGACATCTGCGTCCAATTGTTTGGAGATCTCCTCCTTAACTTTCAAACTCTGATCCGGCTTGATTTTCCTTGGTTTTTGCTTCACTGGAAGGCATGATGGTTCAATGGGCAACTTATGAGAAACGATGTCTGTGCTTAGACCGCATATCATCATAAGACTAAGTGAATATGTCGACATATCGCTCAATAGGGCCACCGCATCTTCTTTCTGCATGCGGTATTCAAGTGAACGCCGATCCTCGCCTCCTTCACGACTTTATCATCTCCTAGGTTTATCGCTTCGCTTCATCCAGTTAGGTTTCGCTTATCCTCGAACTTTCCTAACTCTTCCGTTAATTCTTCTAATGGAAAATTTCCTTCGGTTCTTGGATTATTTTCGCGCTCGACTTTGTTCGCCGTTTCATGACATGTCACATTTTCATTATCGATAAGTATATTATTTTGTATCTTTGAAAGAAAGGGAATAAAGAACGTTGATTAAAACATAACTTGTTATTAAAACTTTCAAAAGGAAATAAGCTCATAAAAAGCGTGTCCCATAATTCGTAAAAATACGAATGAATTGTTTAAAAACGACTAATTATTAATTCTACCTGCACTCATGAAAACAAAGGTTGGGTACAGTCCAGCTTGCTCAAGACATCTCCCGCTCGCACTCCAAATGGTCCGTCATCCGTAGTCATCCAAAATCGTATGACACTGCTTTCTTCCTCGTAAATGAAAAGGCCTCAAGTCCTCTCCGCAGAACGCTCGCATCCTCCTCTTCCGTAGCCGAGTGGTGTGCTTTGACGAATGAATGATTCAGGTGGAACAGGTCTTGGCGTATGAGACTCACCCTTCCTTCGCGTGATCAAATAACATCATCTCCTGCGGCGGTGATATCCGAGGCCAAAAGTGTCCTTCTTCTCCGGCGGTGAATCGGCTCGCGATTCCTCCTAATTTTGGTCCCACCCTCGACTGCTCGAAACCATTTCTTAGCATCTCTCGGGCCACCATTTTGGGAGTGCGATGTAGTTGCATTCCTTTAGCCTTGCTAACGTCTACAATCTTGTTCATATGTTAGACAGATCCATCCAGCCTTTCCATACTCTCGATGACTGGAATTGCCCCTTTGGTGTTAGCAGTGTTGTCCTTGTCTCCCTCAACCACAACTTCATGATGATTCCAGATGAATTTCAAAACTTGATGCATAGTGGAAGGGATGGCTCCGACCACGTGGATCCAAGGCCTACCGAGTAATAAATTGTAGCATGTGGATATGTCCAATACCTGGAATTCTATCTCGAACTCTGCGGGCCCAATCTGTAGTGTCAAGTCAGTCTCGCCTGAGACGCTCCTCAGGGTCCCATCGAAACCTTTTACCCTTGTGTAGCTCTCACGGAGTTTCCCAATATTGACTCCTAAAGTCCGAAGAGTATTCAAAGGGCATACACAACATTTGACCCATCAATCAAGACTCGAGAGATAAACTTATTGGCACACTTGACTGTTATGTTCAATGCCTTATTATGACCCCGACCCTCAGGAGGCAATTCATTCTCATGGAAGATTATCTTTTGCACCTCTTTAATCTGCCCGATCAGTGCTGAAAAGTTCTCATCTGCAGTCTCGGCTGGCACATGAGCCTCTTTCAAAACCTCCATCAAAGAGATTCGGTGGTTCACGGAATTCATCAACAGTGACAATAGATAAATTTGTGCTGGTGTTTTACTCAACTGTTCTATAATGGAATAGTCTCAGAGGCATTCTTCTCCAAAATTCCTCTACTCGTTCACCACGCCTTTTTCTCAAGGCGTCTTTCGCGATACTTCTACAGATGAGTAACGTTGTCCGGACCTCGTCACCCCCGCTGCAATAACTTCTACCACCTGTTTCTGTTTACCCTCATTATGTTGTTTGATCGAATGGCTCCATCCTGGTACTAAGACTGACATTAGAGGCTTATGACGGCTCAACTCTACTTCCAACGGCGCTACGACTTGGCAAGAATCACACGGGCAATGCCAAGATTCCCTGCTTTCTTTCTCCTTGATTGGTACGATGGTCCCTTCCATATCGTACACATCATCAAATGTGATCATGTGCATGCCAGCATTGTCGTGATTTGGCAGGGGATTGTTGTTGACATTAGGGGAAGGCTCTTTCAACCGAACAGCTCCTTCTTTGATTAGTTCCTCAATTATGTTTTTCAATGCATAACAGCCATCTGTACTGTGTCCTGATACTCCATAGTGGTATGCACAATGCTTATTCTCATCATGCCATGGTGGGAATGGATTGGGATTTTGCTATGGGATCGGCTGTATAAAACCAGCGGCTCTCAGTCTTTCATATAGTTGGGAGTATGGTTCAGCCAACGGGGTGTATGATTTTGTGGGCCTCCTCTCGGTGTTGGTTCGGTCCGTGTGTTTTGTGTGGTATTGTGGGGGTGGCGCTGGTCGGTATTGTGAGGAATTTGTGCGCGAACGCCCGTGGCGGGTCAGATATCGCCGGGTGTAGACGGTGAAGGTTGATCAGATGGGAGTATTTTGGCTAAAGTGGTCATAGGGAGGGTTTTGGAACGCGGGGGTTTGGTATGTTTGGGGTTGGTATGTTTGGGGTTGGTATGTCAGGGTTCGATTTGTTTTGTGTTGTTGCACCGCCATGATGGGGTCGCCCATCCTTTTTCTTCTTATTCATCCCTCCCATTGACTCTGATTGTATTGCTTTGCTTGTTGCTTGCAAAGCAGCCAGATTCGTGATCCTGCCTGTTCTAATTCCCTCTTCCACAAAATCTCCCATTTTACTACTTGAAAAATTACGCCCAATAACGCTGATCAACCTCTCATAAGACGCTGGTCCTTTAAGGATTGTACAAACAGTGTTGTTATCTCACTTTCTTCCATAGGCGGCTGGACCTTCGCTGCTTCAGACCTCCACCTCATCGCATATTCCCTAAAAGTTTCTATCGACTTTTTCTCCAATTTCATGAGGTAGAATCTATCCAGGACGTTGTCCGTATTAAATATGAATCTGTCTACAAAGTCCTGTGCCATCGCCCCCCAACTACGCCACTTTCTTGGATCCTGGCTAGTATACCAATCCAAGGCTTCTCCAGTCAAGCTCCTAATAAACAACTTCATGATGATCGATTGATCCCTTCCCGCAGGTTGGAAAATCCGGCACAACCCAAATCAATCCCCTCCCCTTCATAACCGGATCGACCAAATCAATGACCTTCCTTAAGACTTCCCTACAATCGAATCCCGACCCCCCGAAATAGATTCCTTAAATAAATCAACCACACAGCCAGCTCGCCCAGCGGAGTCGCCATGCTGTCGCACCCGATTTTGAACTCTCAGGCTTGAATACGCGACGGAATGGTTATCCTCCCAAAAGTGTAAAAATGTTTAAAATGTTTAAGAGAGTCGCCACCTAATTAATTGGGTGAATTAGGACACCTAAATGCTAACCGACTAAAGTCAACATTAACTCCATTTAATGGTCTGTGAAACTAAATAAGATTCTGAGTAAGGGTTCCTTATTATCCTAAAGGGAAGAGGTTAGGCATCCTTTAGAATCCGCTAACTTGCGGTTGTCCGTTCAAACATAGGTTAATTATCTACTTAAGAGATGTATGTTTTAGAAAAATTATTCAAGTAAAAGGACGTGGCAAGTATCTAAAAGAATATATTTTTGATAACTAAAAAAAGGATTTTCTAATACTCACAAAAATATGTAAAGCTAATTATGCATTTATAAGATATGAAATTATTTTATTTGACAAAGTAAAAAAAATGATTATTACGGTTAAGACTCTTATATATAAAATTAGTTATGAAATTACCTTCGTAAAAGTTTAGTGATAAGAGAAAAAATGATGAATTACTCCTATGATATTTATGAAGAGTTTATGAGAATTTTTTTTTTTTTTAAGAATTAGATATGAAGGGATATATTAACTACATGACTAAAGCATAGCTAGGGTTAATTGAATTATTTTAGATTTAGATTTATATGATGAACCTAGAATAAATAAGGGATGAATTTATCTTTTAAACTACCCTTTCAATGTGTTCAAAGACTAGTAGAGTTAATTATCCTATTAATTACAAGGTTAACAAATATAACAATAATAAATAAACAAATAAATAAATATATAAATAAGCAAAGGGAGGAGTGAGATTGGAGTTGTTGTAACGTCTAGAACGGATGGCGACACCATCTATCCTATAGTTGTTTGGAAGCCCTGCGGCGGAAGTGTGGTTGGCGATATGGAGATCATGATGAGTCTCATACCGAGACTCTTTATTATTCTCCCGATGCATGTCATGTAAAAATAAGAAAGAAAAGGATTAGTAAATAATCTAAACTCCATCATATACGAAAATAAGTGGAATGTTAAATTAAACACACAAGTACACATGTTGCCAGTATCTCCGAGTGGCTTCGACGACTTGATACGCTGCCTCGGGTCGCTGTCCGGAGAAGGTAATCTCGCCTCCTTTCATATCTTCTCATTCGTTATTTCGTGATATATGATTGATTATGTGTTGATTAAAAACGCTTAGCTAATGTAGTTGTTATTTGTGTATGTAGACTATTCTGAAACTTGTTTGGTTGATACTATCTGTTGTTGGAATCCTTCACAGTAGCATGTTTTATTATATCTTTTTTGGATTGTCAAAGCACAACTAATTGTTATCCGGGTCTGAATAGGGGTTTATCTGATCAGATTAGGTGATGTTGGCTTGAGGCTAGTTAATTGGGAAAACTGACTCGAGAAATGGCTTTAAGTAAATTTCAGTTTTACCCCTCTGGACATATTAATAGTCTGCGTCACCCTAACCTAAGCTGAGTAATAAGTGGAATTCCTATACTTTCTACAGCTGCGATTATATGTGTCATCTCTGTAATGAACATCTACATCAGACCTTTAAGTTAAATGTTGAACTTTGAAGTGGTTTGCAGGTTATAAGTAATCTTATCTTAGCCCATGTTGTATCCATCATTTATCTGTTAGGACCCCCTCTTTAAACTTATCTGGTAATTGAGTATCTTTGCATGTTTAAAAGAATTATTATGTTAGACTAAAGACCTGCACACCACCCTGTCCAGTTTGTATATCTCGACATGCCTCTTCTTTATCTTCATAAGTACATTTTGGCCCAGATTATACCATGAATTGACTCTCTCAATACAAATCCAAAGGTGTGCCTCTAAGGTCGAACATTCATATCAGTAGTCATCTTGTCTCATGTATACCTGGATACCTTTAATGTCAAAGCCTAGTTGCTACAACACATGTCTAGGATCTTGTATGTTCAGCATAGCATGAGCAACCTTAGTATCTAATATGTGTTCTCTGATGCTTGTCTTCTCCGTATTCTGTCTCCCTGAAAATCTGAAATCTCACATTTTAGTCTTGCCTTGAGTTTCTCTGCATTCCTTTGTATCCAAGGCCTAATGCCTGGGTTGTTCTGCCTCTCCTGATAATTATTACATTTGAGCTTGCTTCATATTTCATTGTTGTCCCTCTTTGTATGGAGATGATGGAAGAATCTTCGGACAAAGACGTTGACTCATAGCCAATTTTGTCTCGATCCTCAGAAATAAAATGTTGGGCAATTAGGCAAGGCCGACGCGGACTCAAAACTGTCCCAGTGTCGAGTTATGACGACACTGGGCTACCATGGTCAAAACACCAAGGTGGGCTAATGCGGACTCAAAATTTGTCCCAGTGTCGAGTTATGACGACACTGGGTATGTGGTGCTAAAAAATAAAAAATAAAAAATAAAATAACTGGCTTGAACTGGGGGTATACCGGTGTCGACTTATGATGCTGGGTTTTATGGTGATGTGGAACGAGTGGACCGACGCTTGAGGCCGCTTCTGCCATTTGTTGGGAAGGTTGGCCCCCCAACAAATTGTCCCGGTTCGCTGTAAGAGAAAATCCACGTTGTGCTCCATCTTTTGCAGTTTGTTAACGTTCATGTAGATTGAAGCTAAGATAGAGGCATTAGTGCATAACTGTCAAAACAAAACAATGTAAGAATGTAAATTTGTGCTGGTGTTTTACTCAACTGTTCTATAATGGAATAGTCTCTTGTAGGCATTCTTCTCCAAAATTCCTCTACTTCTGGTTCAGTCACAGTCTTTTTCTGGGGCGTCTTTCGCGATACTTCTACAGATGAGTAACGTTGTCCGGACCTCGTCACCATTGCAACAACTTCTACCACCGCTTCATTTACCCTCATTATGTTGTTTGATCGAATGGCTCCATCCTGGTACTAAGACTGACATTAGAGGCTTATGACGACTCAACTCTACTTCCAACGGCGCCCTGACCTTGGCAGTAATCACATGGGCAATGTGGGCTGAATATTCCCCTGTTTCTTTCTCCTTGATTGGTACGATGGTCCCTTCCATATCGTACATATCATTAAATGTGATCATGTGCACGCCAGCATTGTCGTGATTTGGCAGGGGATTGTTGTTGACATTAGGGGAAGGCTCTTTTAACCGAATAGCTCCTTCTTTGATTAGTTCCTCAATTCTGTTTTTCAATGCATAACAGCCATCTGTACTGTGTCCTGATGCTCCAGAGTGGTATGCACAATGCTTATTCTCATCATGCCATGGTGGGAGTGGATTGGGATTTTGCCATGGGATCGGCTGTATAAAACCAGCGGCTCTCAGTCTTTCATATAGTTGGGAGTATGGTTCAGCCAACGGAGTGTATGATTTTGTGGGCCTCCTCTCGGTGTTGGTTCGGGGTCTGGATGTGTTTTGTGTGTGGTATTGTTGTGGGGGTGGGTATGCTGGTCGGTATTATGAGGAATTTGTATGGGCGAACGCCCGTGGCGGGTTGTATATTGGCTGGGTGGTGTAGACGGGTGAAGGTTGATTGTATGTGGGAGTATTTTGGCTAAAGTGGTCATAGGGAGGGTTTTGGAACGCGGGGGTTTGGTATGTTTGGGGTTGGTATGTTTGGGGTTGGTATGTCAGGGTTCGATTTGTTTTGTGTTGTTGCACCGTCATGATGAAATCGCTCCATCCTTTTTCTTCTTATTCATCCCTCCCATTGACTCTGATTATATTGTTTTGCTTGTTGCTTGCAAAGCAGCCAGATTCGTGATCCTGCCTGTTCTAATTCCCTCTTCCACAAAATCTCCCATTTTTACTACTTCAGAAAAATTACGTCCAATAACGCTGATCAACCTCTCATAGTACGTGGGGTCCTTTAGGGATTGTACAAACAGTGTTGTCATCTCACTTTCTTCCATAAAGGTGGACGCTTGACTGCACCTCCACCTCATCGCATATTCCTAAAAGTTTCTATCGACTTTTCTCCAATTTCATGAGGTAGAATCTATCCGGGGCGTTGTCCGTATTAAATCTGAATCGCCCACAAAGTCTGTGCCATCGCCCAACTACGCCACTTTCTTGGATCTCGGCTAGTATACCAATCGAGGCTTCTCGGTCAAGCTCCTAATAAACAACTTCATGATGATCGATTGATCCCTTCCCACACCCACTAACTTGTCGCAATAGGATCTCAAATGTGCACGAGGATTACCTTTGCCATCAAACATGTCAAACTTTGGTACCTTATATCCGACGGGCAGTTCGACGTCGGGATGCATGCATAAATCCTCGTACTCTAATCCCTCATGGCCCTTGTCCATCTGAAGGCTCTTAAAAGCTTTCTTCAAATCATGGATTTCTCTGGCCATGTTTTCATCTATCCCAGTTCTTGTCCTCTTCTCCATCTCTTCATATCGAGCAAACTCCGGGGAAGGTATAGGTACGGGTGTGAGATGTGGGGCATGGGTCACATATATGGGTGATCCGTATTGTTTATTATGGTATGTCATCGGTGCGGGTTGAGCAGGTTGGTTGTCTTGGGCGGGTAAGGTGGTTTGTATAATCTGGGGCTGAGGTATGTACGGGTTAGGGCCATTTATGGTTTGTGGGTTACGAGGAGGTGTGTTGTTGTGTTGTGGATTGGGAGGCTGTGGGTTACGAGGAGGTGTGTTGTTGTGTTGTGGATTGGGGGGTTGTGAGTTATATGTTACGTGTTGGGGATGGCGTCGAAAAGATGGTGAGTTTGGAAGTGTGGGTAGTTGTGCATTGAGGCTTATGGAGATCTTAGTAATGTCTCGGAGTCTATCCATTTCCGCTTGCATGACCGCCATTTGTTGTAGTACTTGAGCGAGGTATTCCTCGGAAGATGTGGCATTCCCCCTTTCTGATGTTTCTGGTTCCTCTCGTTGAATGGCAATGAGTCCCAAGCCATCCTGTTCGTTTGCCCCTGAATCATTCATTTTTGTTGCTCGTGCTTTGGATCTTGTGAAATATGGGTGTCCAGCCAGTGCTTGCCAACACAAACCAGTCGATAAGGGGAGTAGTACAGCAAAAAATCCTTTTGTGCAAAACATGTGTTAGCATCAAACATAATAGCATAACATATGGGCATACAATGAAGCTTTCAACAAATAGAGCAGATTAAAGCGCATCCTAACATGCAAGGGGCCTCTATTATGCCAGAGGTAGGCCTAAGCGTCATAAATGAGATAATGATGGATTGGTCCGAGCCATCGGATGCTTTTATTGGGGAACAAAACTAAAATTAAATTGCAACAAAGAAATGTCAAAATTAAAGATTATGTTGACGGAGAATGCGGTGGTGGTGTAATGGTGTTGCTCTCTAATCTGCATATTTTACCCAATTGGTCATGTTGATATCCTCGAAACCCTGTTTGCCTTCTGGACTCGGACTGCCACAATCTTCTTTGAACCATGCATAGTATTCGGGCGTACCTCCTGCCTGCTCATATTTGACATCTATTTTCTCGACGTTGTTCCATTCATCAAGGATTTGCCTCTTTCTGGGGAAAGTGCAATTTTCCCCAAACGCGACCTCCGAATCTTTCATGTCCGATCGGAGAGGGATCACCTGTTCTTGACCAAACTGACGAAGTACACGCAGCGGAGCATATGGCTGAAGTCCCCTTAATCCGATGAGCTCGATGTAATAACGGTATTTACTCCT
The DNA here is from genome assembly GCA_029844215.1 of Przewalskia tangutica. Lineage (NCBI taxonomy): Eukaryota > Viridiplantae > Streptophyta > Magnoliopsida > Solanales > Solanaceae > Przewalskia > Przewalskia tangutica. The sequence goes on along the minus strand of CM056724.1, from coordinate 93,033,290 downwards.
TACATAAGCTTTGTTGATATGGGATAGCAGTGGGTACCTCCATTGCACTTGATTGCTACTGCGGGATGCCAGAAATTCATACCAATCCCTAGTACCGACCGGTGACACAAATCGCTTCATTCTGTCGTAAAAACTTACAGTCCTATAATCATTGCTAAAACAAATGTCTGTCATATTCGATCGTTGATAAAAGTGTTCCATGGCCCACATCTGCAGGATGAGGTTACATCCTCAAGAAATTGGTTTCTTCGCTTGCATTTTCCTGCAGCTCAAGTATCTCACTAGAATCATGGGAACCAAAGTAAGTCATGCGCCATTAATGCCTTCAAAACCATTCGGTCACGTAACATATGCAAGATCGATTCGTCCATGCTCAAGTGGAAACACTAGAGTGCCTAACAGAGCAACGGCGAACGCGGTATGTCGTCTAGTTTTCCATTGTCCCAAACTGCAAGAGAACTCCTTTCTGAACGACGGATAGCTATCTTGGCGACCATATCTCTCGTACAGATAATCTAGGGAAACCCAATTATTTTCAAAACAACGGAGTTCCTTTGTGTTTTTTAGGCCCATGTAATGCAAGAATCTCTTTCCAGATTGACTATAAGGGATGATTTGTCCTCTGTCTTGGTAAGCTAGGCTTGTGAAGTAGTTGATTTCTTCCACGCTGGGGTGAGTTCAAGTCTTGAAATCAACACCGCCTCTATCCGATCCTAATCAATCAAGGCCCTAACTATATGCTGATCTGGAGTGATGTCAAACAGAGCCGTGAGACAACCTAACTTGCTTCTGATAGTCATTTTGCTGCTGTCGTCAAGATTCTCCCACCAAATCTTTAACTTTGTCGGGACACCACTCACCATTCTGATTTCGGGATTCCGAATATCGCTCATCCTTTACATAAAACCAAAAGTAAAGACAAAATTTCCAATGCTAGCATGTCACGTTTAGGCTCGGATTCGTCCATCAATATCACGTAGCACATAATATGTTGTCGGTCGTTGGGTCGTGAAAAAAAAAAACCTTCGACAATTGGGCGGGCTTCCTAATTGTGGTGTCGATACCAAGGACCGACCCACCTAGGGTAAATGCATGCATGCCTTAAAATAAAGGGGCGGTATAGCTCTATCCTGAGTTTTCTAAGATTTGGCTTTACTAGACGCAAGGTTCCCGAGCGGACAACTCGAGTGAGACGGCTACGCGGCCACCGGTTAGACCGGACACTCCACGTATATTACCAACTCTCCTAAATTTGGATTTTTGAAGAAAGAATTTTGCTGATGCACCCAGCGCACCTCGCATGTAGTGTGTGATAGTGTGAATTTCCCAGAGTGGAAGAAATATGAACGGAATGTCAGTTTAAAGAAAGCAGTAACAAATAGCAGTTAAGGCAATATGCAAATATTTATATGTAAAGCAGAATAGTTTAGGCAAAACATAAAAGCAAATAAGTGTGAGACACAAAAATAAGCAATTAAGTAAATAAGAAAAATAAAGAAAAAATGAAGCTCAATAATCAACCTATGTTTGTTGTGGTTAAGAACCTAAATTTCCCCAGTGGAGTCGCCATTTCTGTCACGCCCATTTTCGGCCGCGACATTTTCTAGCGAACCTGCTTAAATAAAATGTTAGGAAATACATAATAAAATATTAAAAGTGCATGTTAAATGTTAAAGGGGTGCTTAAAGGGTTCGCGGAGTCGCCACCTAATTATTTTGGGTGAATTAGGACACCTAAATGTTAACTAGTTTAAAGTAAACATTAACTCCATTTTAATGGTCTGCGAAATTAATGAGATTCTGGATCAGGGTTCTTTATTATCCTAAAAGGGAGGGGTTAGGCATCCTTTAAGATCCGCTAACTTGCGGTTATCCGTTCAAACCTAGGGTTAATTATTTATGCTAAAAATGCATGTTTGAAAGATATTTAATATAAAGTATTTTTAGTCAAAGATTAATAAGATTAGTGCTATAAAACACATGTAAAGTTTAAAGCATGCCTTATATTATTTATGAAAATATGTGATGCAAAATAAATTTATTGGCTAATTATGTGTGCATACAAAGGTTATTTATGGACTAATTATGTGTACTACTAGCTAAATTAATCTTGTTTAACCTGCGTATAATATTATATAAAATGCTTAAGATAATTCTTGAGAGTTTAGGAGAAAATTTGTTTATGAATTTAGTAAGAAATAAAAGTGTTAATTTTATGATGCAAGTTAAATCATTTAGATTACTTTGGTAAAATTTAGACATGCATAACAAGCCCTAAAAAAGTGCATTTCTGATTTTAACTACCCGCCCAATTTATTTATTCCAAGACTAATTGTTCTATGTCCCCTATTAATTACAAAGTTAGCTAATTAAATTTCAACAAATAAACAAACAAATATATATAAGACGTAAGAGATTAGGAGGCCAAAATGATGCTTTTAGGGGGATGACAATGTCGTCTCGTCCCCCCTTTTTTTTTTTGTTTGGGAATTCTGAGGCGGAATGCGGCGGACGCAGATGTGGGTCTTCATTTGTTGCAGCTTATGATGAGTCTCGCCATGAGACTCTTCGTTTCGCTCCAATGCATTTCCTTCTCCGGACAGCGACCCGAGGCAGCGTATCAAGTCGTCGAAGCCACTCGGAGATTTTAGTGCTATGCTATCGAAAGCGACACAGTTTATGGTCGATTCTAGGCTATTTTGAAATAAAGGTTTCGGCTAAAGGATCCTAACATGTTCCCTGAGGTTTCCCCTATGTTCCCGTCCCATGTTGTCGTTGTTATATTACTAACAAGTCCTTTGTATAGACCCCCTTTTCCGTCTCTGTCGATTATTGCTACTGGACTGCTCTCCTAACTTCGCTCTACCTTGATGCATGCGCTGGTTTTTGCCCTCCAAGCTCGATTGGACTGTTGCCCTTCCCCCCTGAGCTTCTCCTCTTTCTTACTTTGCATGTGCTTTATATAGTCATGGTGTGGGTTCTAATGTTGGTAAGCTCTTAGGGCTGATTTAGTGCGATTTTAACCGGTAAGGTAAGGAAATGATTGAGGTGTTAAAGAGAGATCTTAGTTGCGATTTCTGTGGTAAGGACAGGGTGTCGATATGGTAGCTGATTCGCCGGATTCTCCGGCGAGAATCCCGGCATGGGTGTTGGGACGAGGTGCGGCGATTGAAACTTTTAGGGTTAGGTTTAAAGGCTGCGTTTTGCTCTTGTTCTTCGTTGTGGACGATGGGGATGGGCGAAGGCTGAGGGACAATGGGCTATGGTAAGGGCTGAGAGGGAAATAAGGCTGGGGCGTGGGCTTTCGGGTGGTGGGCCTGCGATGTGGGGCTGCGTTTTATGGGTATTATTTTAATTAGGTTTTAGTTTAGGTGTATTATTAATTGTTAGTTTTAGGTAAAAATTAATTAGTGGTAAATTAAATTGTTTAAATTGTGATTAAATTATTTAGGTGCTTCATTAGCCTAAGCTTGAGTTTTGAAATTACTACCATAATAAATGCGGGTGTGTTATTTAATTAGTGCTTAATGTTTATAATGCGATGCTGTTATTAAAACTTATTAAATAAAAATTGAGTTATTTAAATGCTACATGCAGATAGGACTGCTTAATACTTTTATGAATGCGACACTATTAAAATGCGTGTGTTAGATTATTTATTTTATTATCATTTAAGAATTATGCCAGTGCTTAAAATTAATAAATGTGGGCGCGAGACTCTAAGTGCGTAATTTTCTACGTAAGACGCGGTGCCATTATTAAATTGTTTATTTATGCATGTATTAATGTATTATTGTTGCACTTATCATAAGAAATTATTTTGCGAAACTATGTGAGATTTTATAGCTATTGTCTGGACGGGAGGGTCAAAATTGGGTGTCAACATGAAGTACTTTGAAAGTTATGTAACTTGATTTGTAAGTATAAGTCTCTTGGTTATAAAAAAAAAAGAATGTAAGTGTCTAAAGCATAAAGTTAGTATAACGACTTTATGGGAAGTTGGTTATAATAGCTTTATGGAAAGATGAAAGAATGGTTTACTCTAGTGATGTAAATAAGGATAAATGGCTTAAAATGAAGAAAGGCAAATTGATTTGAAGGCATCAATTGCTTAAAGTTTTAAAGAAATAAGTCACTTGAATTAGAAGCCTATAAATGTATTTCTAAAAGGTATTGTGACTTGTCTTGAAAAGTAGATATGTCTTGATACTACGGGTGTTAGTATCTTGGGGTTTTATATGAAAAGGAGTCTTTTGAAAAGAATGGAAGTACGTAGTACTTTGGGTTAAATTCCCGGATTTTTATGTGAAACGAAAAGTGCCTTGAGTATATAAAATGAAAGTCTAAAAGGTTTAATGAACTTGCCTATGCTTGCTTGTGATAGCCTTGAGTGCAAGTATTATATGTTTACGCTGCCGTGACTCTCAGTTGGAGGGCCGGCTATCTTGTTGTGAATTTACTTGGACGTACCGACAGTGACAGAGGCTTCCACGAGTATGCTTCCATTGTGATTGATCCTTGGACATGCTTATACGATGTGGGATTCCGGGGCATGCGAACAGGATGCGGGTTAGATTCCCGGATTGTTTTTATTACTCCTTGGACATGCTTATACGATGTGGGATTACGGGGCATGAAACCAAGAGGCGGGTTAGATTCCCGAATTTATTTTATTACTCCATGGAATAGCTCCTCATGAAGACATGTATCCGAGATGAGGGATTCCACGGGCATGTTATATACGATTATTACCCCATGGTCATGCTTATACGATGAGGGATTCCAGGGCATGCGACCATGTTATGTACTATTACTCCATGGACTAGCTCCCCATGAAGACATGTACCCGAGATGAGGGATTCCACGGGCATGTTATATACGATTATTACCCCATGGATTAGCTCTCCATGAAGTCATGTACCCAAGATGAGGGATTCCACGCGCTAGATATATATATATATATATATATATATATATATATATATATATATATATATATATTGTATATGTACGACAGCTGAGGTAGATTCCACGCGCGTAACATGGTTATATGTTACACTTACGGTTGTCGCGGTGATGGGGATTCCACGGCGAGATATATATATGTATGTATTGTATATGTGCGACGGTGAGGTGGGATGTCACGGGCGCCACACATGGTTATATTTTACACTTATGGTCGCTTGCGTGATGGGGATTCCACGGGCACGCTTTGATAGTTGTGGGCTTGAGACCCTTACTGGACTATGTGATGACATTTGAGGGCTTGTGTCCGTAGCCCTGTGTGACTATTTTTCATGTGTTGACATAGTCTTTAAAAGGTAAAACTGACTTTCATTACTTTCACTTTGGCAAGGCACAGTGTACTGTTATTTTGGTTATCATACATGTCTCAATCTTTATATAGACTGTTATGATTTCATTACGATTTTCGCCACATACTTGGTACATATTTCGCATCGACTTTTCTGGGCCGTTCATGCCGCAGGTTGAGGTACATAGCTTGTTGATCCTCATTCTTAGGATCACTGTTCAGATGGTTGGAAAGCTCCATTATTTCGGAGGCTTTGTATTTTGGTACAGTTCCCTGAGGTTGTAGATTTATGTACATTCAGGGGTATGACGGGGCCCTGTCCCGTCACAGTTGTTATGTCAAGAATTCTTAGAGGTCTGTAGTCATATCTTGTGGATTGAGTTGTGTAAAGTAAAAAAAAGAAGGGGTAACTGCTTTTGGTTTTACATAGTTATATGTATCCAGGAAGGTAGCCTTATCGGCTAACCTGATATTTTTTTCTTGTTAAGTTTATGTATGTTCCGCTGATTATCTCTGATGTATACCTGTAAGGGTGCCCAGGTAGGGCACCAGTCGCAGACCCGGGGTCGGGTCGTGACACAGAGTCTTGTGTATGAGTATGTTGTGCACCATACTTATACGGAGGAGGCTGCCGGGTATTTAGGATTGGTTTCTATTATTTCATGTTAGAGATCGTGCGAATAGAGCTGTGTCATAAGTGAAGTCCTTAATCTAATAACCTTGTATGATTTCAGCGATGACTAGGAAGAGTAAAACGACAAAGAGCCGTATGGCAAATCACTGAGGCGAGGCGCTAGCCAAGCCCCTGTGTCTACCACACTCGACTTATACTGGGATACACATTCAGTCCAAGAGTTCTCATACTTCCCCACCTCTGGAGGAGCTCATAGGCACTGATCCAAAGCTCACCCAAAGACTAAGACTGCACTCCACCCTCACCTGATGCTCAAGGTCAGGAGATTAGAGAGATGAGAGATGATATCTGTTTATTGACTCAGATACTTGTTACCCAGGCTGGACGGCATGATTAGGGTCATGAGTATCCAGATAGGGCTGCTAGTTCCAGGGCCCGAAATTTTCTTACATTAGATCCCCCAGAGTTTAAGGGCACGAACCCTAATACTGATTCTCAAAACTTCATAGATAGTATGCAGCGTACTTTAAAGGTGATGAAGACGTCAGCTATAGAATATGTTGAGTTAGATGCTTATAGATTGCAGGGTATAACGATTAATTGGTTTCAGTCATGGAGATTATCAAGGGGTAGGGATGCTCTTCCGCCGACTTTGCAGGAATTCTCAGATGTCTTCTTGCGCCATTATATGCCATCCGAGTTGAGGCGGGCAAGGGTTGTTAGGTTCCTTAACCTGCAGCAGGGTAGTATGTTTTCTAGAGAGTATAGTGTGGAGTTTGATTCTTTAGCCAGATATGCCCCTTCTATTGTGCAGGAAATGGAAGATAGAGTTCATCGATACGTGATGGGATTAGAGCCAGGGTTGCAGGAGGCTTGTATGGCTGTAGCGATGCAGCCAGGTATGGATATAGCTCGTATTCAGGCTTATGCTCAAGGGTCAGAGGATCGTAGGCGCCAACGAGAGGTTATCTCAGAGTAGAGTAGTAGTCACCCCAAGAGCGCTAGGTCAATAGGTCACTATAGAGGTTCCACTAGCGAGAGCAGACCCCAATATAGTGCACCTCTGTAGTTTCAAGGATCTCAGCGGGGTAGGGAGACTTCCCTTAGGCAGAGGCAGAGTTCTTATACATCGGGTTCTCAGCGGCAGGTGGGGTTAGGGCAGGAGGTGATGCCCCCTCCTCGATGTGCGACTTGTGGGAAACGTCATGTAGGACGGTGTCGTCAGGGTGTATGTTATACTTGTGGTGATCTAAGGCACTATTCTAGGGATTTCCCACATAGAGTGGGTATTTTTTATTCCTGAGAATTCGGTAGCAGCATCGTCACCCTCAGTGAGAGCCCCAGAGATAGGACTCCAGACTTCTTTCAGCCGAGGTAGGGACAGAGGTGGAGCATCTAGCTCCAGTAATGGACCGCATCGTATCTACGCTCTAGGTGGGAGACCGGGTCCAGAGACACCGCAGGATGCACCATCAGGTATACCCTTATTCAGATTATTTATTGATGGGTTTAAGCTATATACGAACTGTCTTTTACCACTATGACATGATGTATTACAGCATAAGTTAGAATACAAGCATAGGAGTTAATGGGGGTAAATCGAGACAAAAGACTTAGTGAAAAACTTAGTTGAAACCCTAAGGGGGAAGTGCCCATAGCATAGCAATACCATAGCTATAAATCAGAACTATGGTAAACGAATAGAAGACTACCCTTGATATGTAACCTTTTAGTTATTATAACATGATACTGGAGGTATTACATACGATTAATTTGACCTTAAATAGTACTGTCATGTTTTACTCTATTGTTTAACTATCCATAAAACTTCTATAAGTTACATATTTCCAACATTCGAGGACGAATGTTTCTAAGGGGGGAAAATGTTACACTTCGTGGTTTTAAGACGATAATTAAGAACGTCATTAAGGTTTAAGATTCGGATAATGGATATAAAGTATATTCATACAAGCTACGATCGTATCAATGGAAATTGAAAATGATATGTTATATATTCTCGTTATGGATTAGTAATATATATAAGTTGCGACATTGAAAATACGAGACATTATGGAATTTTCGGGAGTTAAGATTAAAAGTAGTGGGGTTAAGATTTATTACTTGGGAGGGGATTGATTTAATGTGAGTAGACAATGAGGGACTAAAATGTAACATTCAAGGGACCTTAGTGTAATAAAAGAAATTCAGGTTTTTAATTTTCCTTAAACCCTTTCAAGACACTTCATTGTCTTCTTCACTTAGAAATTAGGAGCAAGAACACTCCCTCCCCCTCTCAAACAAAAATCACACCATTCCTTTAGCCAATTCAAGATTCAATCAACCTCCATTCTATGTGTCACGACCCGACCACGGACCCGTGACTGGTGCCTTACCCCGGGCACCCTTGTGATACAACATCAGAAAAAACCAGCGGAAAATAAACTCACAACAAGAACACATATAGAATATAAGCAGGCTAACCCAAAATGGCTACCTTTAAACATAACAAACACTGAACAGTTACATCCTTAACAACCCAAAATATAACAGGACTACAGGCCTCTAAGAATGTGTAATCAATATGACGGGACAGGGCCCCGTCATACCCCTGAATGTACATAACATCTACAACATCAGGGAGAACCGTACCAAAAGTCAAGCCTCCGGAGAAGTGGAGCTTCTGACACCTGAGCAAAGATCCTAAGAATGAGGATCCACCACCTGCTTACCCTACCGCGGCGTAACGCAGCCCGGCGAAGGGGGTCAAGACACATATGTACCAAGTATGTAAAACTGGAAAATACTGTAATAATATCATAAGTCTAAAATAAGCTGGAGTCATGGATGAAATCAAATTACATTGCACTGTGCCTTACTAACAATGAGAGTAACAAGTATAAACTTTACTGCATAAAAATAGGAGGCTCATGATCAAAACAGGGTCTCTCGCCCGTAGTATCATTAAGCAATCCTACTCCTGGGACTATTTCACCCGCATAGGTCCTGTGGACCCGCATGAGGTCATCCACCTCGCATGGGACTATTTCACCCGCATGGGACTATTTCACCCGCATGAGGTCATCCGCCTCGCATGGGACTATTTCACCCGCATGGACCCGGTGGGCCCGCATGAGTACAAGCGCCGCACTCGCATCATGGGTAGCAAATCCATGGCATAAATAGTAATAATAATAATAATAATACATAACTCAGCACAACCGGCTATCATACATAACATAAGCGCTACCGGCTTATCATAACGTAAGCAAGTTAAGAATATCCCCTAACTTCTTATTAACATTAATAGTATATCCTCTCATTTTAGTTTACTTAAGGCACTAACATGTCATTTTAAGAGAAAATCCGGGAATTCAACCCAAGTACCACGTACCTCTAACCTTTTAAGAAAACGACTCATTTTTATGTAAAACTCCCAAGATACTAATAACCGTAGTATCAAGTCACGACTACTTTTCAAGACAAGTCACGTTTACCTTTAGAAATATAATAGGCTTCTAAATCAAGTGACTTCATTTCTTTTAAAACCTTAGGCAATCAATGCCTTAAGAACAATTTGTCTTTCACAAATTCAAATCATTTATCCGTACTTATTTTACTTAGAGTAAACCTTCTTTTATTAACCTTCCATAAAGCTAATATAACCAACTTCCCATAACGCCGTTATATTAACGTTTTACGTTAGTCAAACACATTTCCCTATGTCCAAGGGACTTATACTTTTAAAACGAAACAAGTATCATATACTTAAAACACTTCACGTCCCTTAACTTTGAAACTTAAGACATCATTAAAACAAGTGAGTAATATCAAAGCCTTGTACGTCTACCGTACTACATAGATGCAACTATTCATGCTCAAGAGGTAGGAACGTTCCACATACCTCTTCGGATCAATCCACTTGCTAAGTCCAATAAACCGCACGTAGTACGTCAACCTATAATGAACATAATACGTTTATTAACCTCTAGCTTCAACGTAGAATATTCCAAGTGCAAAGTTACTAAATTCTACGGAAAATCGGGTAGCATTTCCTTTGTTTCTACATACTTTGCCACCTTTATCAAGGCCGAATTCAATATCCAAACGCCACTTTAAGGCCCAACAATCCAATCAACACAAAGGGGATTACACACCTAATCTTGGGTGTGTAAAATTCTGCCCCACAATACATAACAACTATTTCAATAAGTTAAAGGTAGTATTTTGGCTACAACATGTCTACATCCTAACCTTATTCAATCCCTTCAAAACCAAATCATATTTCTTACATGCAATGTATCTAAGAGCAATATTTACCACTACAATTTCTTTCTTCTTCACATGCAACACCAAAAACTAGAAAAAAGAGAAAGAATTGTTATCTTAGAGCTTTAGCCAAATTAATCCAACAAATTCACTAGCCCCCTTTCCACAAACACCACCACAATAACTCCTACAAGCTTGCCAACAAGTTTCCTTCTTGCCACACTTTTCAGATTTTTCTAAATCCTTGATTTCCTCTTGATTTTCTAGAGAGAAGGAAGAACTTCTAATTTAGAGAGAGAGAAGAGCTTGAAGAATGACCAAGTCTTCAAGACTTGGTCAATAAATAGTGCATGCAAAAATCAGATGGGGGGGGGGGGGACACTTGTCACCCTCGCATGGCCTTTTTTAAAACAAAACAATTAAGATTTTCCCATTCACCGCAGAACTCCGCCTCGCGCGACCTGCACGGCGCCGCAGGCCGAAAACCTCGCTAACTCGAATCCGGCGCCGCCTCGCTTCGGCCACGGCGCTGCAACTTCAGCAAACACTCAGATCATCTGGCGCCGCGGCCCTGCATCCGGCGCCGCGGCCCTGTGGCTCCTGACCGAATTATTTTTCTGTTCGACTGCGCACTGAACTTGCAACTTCCATATCTTTCTACTCCGATGTCCTATCGACGAACGGTTGGTTGCGTTGGAAACTAGACTCAACGAACTTCGTACTAGGCCTTTGAAACACCTAGGAACCCTCAATGTAACGGGTCATAACCCGCCTCAAAGTTGACTAAAACCCCGCCCGAAACAATCCGTCAACCTATCCTTCTAAAATTTAAGTCTTAATCCCCTTCGTACGCTCTCATACGCATGGCCAGAACTACGGGGTATAACACTATGATTACTCATTCCACAACTTGGAAGCAAAATCTTTAAAACCCAACCAGTGGGTCACGGGTTCTGCTGGCCGAAAATAGGCCTGGTAGTTGTCAATTTTTAACAATAATTTTGTGGAAAAAATGTGTAAGAATGATGGGTTAACATTGTAGAATGGTTGCATGTTGAATTGGAGTTGAAGAAGTGAAGAATTGGGCAAGAAAAACCGATAAAACAGTGGGTATTCGAAAGGGTAGTGAGTTCGATTTTAAGGGTTGTTTTGGCGTTATAATTTTATGATATAATTGAAGTTGCATGTTTTTGTAACTTAAGTAATGAATTGTTGTTAAGGAAAAAATGGAATTTCAAGCAATGCATGTGAATGTGGGGATGTGAGGCCGAATGAAGGGCCATTTTGGTTACATTAGATTTAATTATTGTGTTGTTATATTGTTACTAATTGCATGTGAAAATTGAAGATGAAACCTTGACTTTTAAATTGTAATTAGTTACATGTAAGTATTGAAATATGGAATTGGACCCTAAGAATTAAGAAATGAGTTTTGAAACCATTACAGTGTGGTTGTTAGCCGAAAATTCCATGAATTTGTTGAACGTGGTTGTCTCGTCTTAAGGTTGTTTTGTTAAGTTATAATGATGGGATATAAGTTATGACTTGTCTTTGGTTTGTTGAGCTTGTTGGTTAATAATGGATATGCATATAAAAAGGGGAAGTGCTGCCCAAATTTTTATAGAATAGGAAGTCGTCATTCGATATAAAGTATGTCAAGTGACCATAGAATTGACGAGCGTATTACCATTATTATAGGTTGACGTGATAGACGAGACATATCTTAATATTGGGTCTATTAGTTCGTCTAAGAGGTAAGTAAGGCTAACCCTTCTTTCATATTTTGGCATGATCCCTTTTATATGACACCTAAAGAATGTAAAACATAAGTACTCTATTCTTAGTTGGATGTGGAGTCGATATCCAATGTCTTGTTTCGTTCATGTTATACTCTTGTTGATAATTCGAAGGAAGCTTATGCGATACATTATACTTACATGTTCATTACAAAGCAAATGGTAAATGAAGGAAACTCTAAAACTTGTTCTCAAAATCTCTCCAAAGGGAGTTGTAATAGAAACCACTATGAAAGGGGTGCAACGTTTTGTAACTTCATTACATATTCATATTGTATATCACGTGTATTGTTATTGTTCCACCTGATCAGCTGGATTATGATATTCTTAAGTCGGAAGCGGCAGTCCGAAGGGGCCACCCTAGCTAAGCCGGAAGCAGCTTCCCGAAGGGCCCATTATGACTACGCCGGAAACGGCCCTCCGAAGGAATTGTTGTATTATTAGCCGGAAGCGACTACGAGTAGGATATTCTATATTTATTTATGCTATAATTTGTGTAAGGGACCATATAACATGGTTCAAAGTGCTGTTCCAGATTACTCCCAGGTTGCTTTCTAAACTTGCTTACTGTTACGCTTTTTCTTATTTTATGATTCAGTATTGCCTTACATATTCAGTACATATCCCGTACTGACCCCCTTTTTTCTGGGGGGATACATTCATGCCCGCAGGTTCTAGTGCTCAGATAAGTGACCCTCCAGTCTAGGATATCTATTCAGCTGTCGGAGAGCTCCATTATTCCGGAGCCAGTTATTTTGGTACAAAACCTCTCTTATTTTTATGGTACATATTTATGGGCACGACGGGGTCCTGTCCCGTCATATGTTGTTATCCTACTTGTAGAGGTCTGTAGACAGTTGTGTGATTGTGTATGTTTTGGGTTGGTTATGAGGATTACAGACATGTTGACTCATTTGCGTTTTGGTATTTCTTTGGGAAATTCCCTTATATATATAGTGGCGGCCTTGTCGGCTAGTCGTTTATTTTTTGTTGGTTATTTGTGACTCCATCGGGAGACAGGTTCGTTCACGTGTAAGGCAGTCTTGTCAGCTTTCCTACGTGGACAGGGGTTGTCATTGCAGTGTTATGCTGCCGAAATTTTATTGATCTTGGCGTCTATTGGATTAAGTGTGACAGGTCAGTAATGGTGTCCAATTAGGGCGCTGGGTCACGGTCCGTCGGGTTGGGTCATAACACAAGAGCACTTCGGATAATGATTTCTTCTTAAGAAACATAATTCAAGGTCATTCCCGTGATAGACAAAAAGTTCTACCTGTAGAGGGGTAAAGGATAAGTTTCCAAATCTTTAATGATTCTCAATAATTAAGGTTAGGTTGGGGAAACATTTAATGGTTCCTAGCGCTCGTGCAGCTGGGTATTGCAGGATATCTTATAGGAGACCACCTATTTAAGTGCGAGGACAGACAGCCTCAAATGAACGCCCTTAAGAATCCAAGGGTGTCCACGACCCACGATGGACAAAACACTAGACAGATTGAGTAGGAAAGGTGTTGTGTTGGTATCATTGTCTTGACATATACTAAACACTAACGGTTCAAGACATTACATTCACCGCGCAGTAAATATATCCAATGGTATTCTACTATGGAAGGTTCAAGGCTACGGCTACCTCTTCAGATGAAACGTCGATCCACCGGATGATTGCTTGAAAGGCACCATGTCGTGTGCCAAAATCTCTTCCAAGAGGGGATTGTTGGAAATATTTATTAAATATGAAATAAAGTTAATCCTATTAATTATGAATCGAACAATTGGGGCCTCGCACGGCGGAAACGTTGTTTCCACACACGTGCACGTATAATGTCAAGGATCATAATTTCTTTAAATGGAAGAGATATTGATACATATACGAATTGTTTGAGACGTAAGATAATAGACGGTTATTGACCAAATGACATTGATTTCACGTTGGTAAATGAAGGCAGAAGTGTACAAAGTGTGAATGTCGAAACTAGCCAGTGCCGCGGCGCCGGCGACGCCACCAGCCAGTGCCGTGGAGCCGGCGACGCCCGGAACTTTCTGAAGTTTCGACGCCGCGGCGCTGCGACAGTTTCAAAACGTTGGAAGAGAATAAAGATGATTTTTGGGCAGACTTTGGAGCATTAAAACTCCATTATTTTGCTCATGAATTCAGCCATTATTTGGCTGAATTGTAACTCCTTATTCATGGCCATTACATGGTCATTCAAGGCCATTATTAGGCTAATGGAAGGTCCTCTTCTCAACACTATAAAATGATGCCTTGGGCTCATTTGGAATACACATACACAAAAACTTGACACTTTACATTCTACACTTAACAATTTTCTGAAAATTATTCTTCATCTCTTGCAATCAAACACTCAAAGATCGTTCTTCCTATAGAGAACTCTTGAGTCTCTTTTGCTCATTAGTTTGATTGTTGTTTTATCTTGGGAGATAAATTGTCATACCACCGGAAAAAACAATTACGGGGCAATACTATTTTAAAGATAGATTATTCATTCAATCGACTCAGCAAGACAAGTTACTTTGTTCATTTCCATTTTCAACATTATTTGTTGTTGTTGTTGCTTTCTCATTTCCTTATGTTTTATATTTATATCCAAATCTATATGAGGTGTTCATGTTCTCATTCCATTATCGATGTGAGATTCTTGTAGGGTGATGATTGTCCAAGTCCATATAAGGAGTTCATGTTCTCATTCCATTATCGATGTGAGATTCTGTTGAGATATACCACATATATTATACATTGTATATATATATGGTTAGTTGGATATTAGTTGAATATATTAGTGAGATAAATATTTTATTTAGTGAGATAGATATTTTGGTTAGTGAGTTAGATATTTTGATTAATTAGATATTTTGATATTTTGTGATAAGTGGGTTATAGTCACCTATAAATAGGGACTATGTTTGTAATATTTTACTTGAGAGAGTTATATTGAAAATTCTACAGAAGCTCATTTGAGCCAAAACGTCTCTCTCCTTTTCTCTGCTTCTCCCTCGTCCTTTCTTCTTGCTCGAACTTTCTCTCTTCCAATTTCTTCTGCTTCCTTCATCAATTATTATAGATCGATCACATGTAATCTGTGATAATTTAACATGGTATCAAAGCCTACCTATTCGTAGGACCTTCATATCGCGCACTCGATCGAAGAAACTGATAGAAATTTCTGAAAAAACAAAAAATCAAAATCGAAGAAGAAATTGAAACTGATCGAAGAAATCGATGTGAAGGAACTGAATTGAAGAAATTGAAACTGGAGGAAGATCAATGACATTGGAATCGAGATCGAGAATTGCGATTTTCTGAAAAACAGAATCGCAGAATCGCGAATCGATTCGACTCGAAGTGTGTTCTGGTCGAGATCGAAGGAGATGTTAGAGCATATTGAGGTGGAAATCAGTAGCAATTGAAAAAGAAAAAAATCGAATTCGTGATTTTCGTCTAAAATTCAGAATTGAAGATCGATTGAGAGAATGAAGCAGTTGTTTTCCATATTAGAGTGATTCAATACAGAGTGATTCTCTTTGGATCGATTGATTTCTGAAACGGATTGAGGAGGAATTTTCGAGATTGAATAAAGCCATCGCGCGATCGAAGAACGAATTGAAGGAGTCGAGGAATCGAAATCGACAGAATATTGAGTCGATGGAGATGCTTCTATTTTATGCTGATACACTCCACCTTTGGCTATCGTTGCGATGACGAAGATCTCCACGAATATGTATGCTCTGTGAGTTTCTAGAAATTCAATTTTATTTTCGTAATAATTTCATGTTGGTGAATTTGCACCGTGTTGGATTCATGCTGGACTGTTGTTGGTGAATGAAGCAGCCTGTTGTGTTGTTATTGATAGTTTTTGTACTGTTTTTTCTATTCTGTGTCGTGTTGCTGGTTATGTCAAGAGTTACTTCAGGAGTAGATTTCTATCTTTGGTTACGAGGTCTCCTTTGGTGTAGATGTTGTTGATGTAATTGCAGAATCATTTTTTGTGTTGGTATTATTGTTGTTGGACACTGTGTTTCAGCTATGGATAATGTTGTTATAGTTGACTGTTGAGGTTGTGTTGGTATACAACAGTCGTAAGGAATCGAAGCAGCCTGTTGTGAAACAGCAGGCAACATGATGCCCAATTATGTTGTAATAGATTTCTATATGAGAAGTGATTGAATGATTGATGAGTTCTTAGCGACAAATAAACTAAGAATTGAGGGATACTTCGTCGAAGATAATACGGATTGAGTTGAAGCTCAATTCAAGGATTCAAAGAGTATTTGACAAGTTGATCAATTATTAGATTTCCTGTTTTCATATGTGTATCTCAGGGTAGGAGAATCGAGAAGTTTCTAGCCAAAAATGAACTAGAAACTGAGGGAGACTCCAAGGCATGTCCGTGCTTATTATAGAAATTGCTATAGGAGAATCGAGGGATTCTCTAGTCCGAGCGAGACTAGAGAATGGGGGGTTCTTCATAGCATTGATATAGGAGAATCGTTGGATTCTCTAATCCGAGTGACACTAGGGAACGAGAGGTTCTTCGTTGGCGCCGCAAGTGTAGCGATCAAGCCGCATCGCTTTCTTGGTTTATATCTCGTATATTGAATTATCGGAGCAAGTGTTCTTCTTTGGAATTTATATAGAAAATACTTCTGCTTTTAATGATGAAATTTATCATAGAGGACATCAAAGACATCGAGCTTCAACTGATGTTGCTGTATCGTTCTTGGTCGATGCAGCCACTGAGTTTTGCTGAAGCCACTGTTGCTTCTACCTATTGTTGCGACTGGTGTGACTATTTCAAAGCCACAAGGAATTTCGGATTCTTTTCATGATTCTACACTTATTAATGATTGAGGACAGGTTGAAGACAGAGATTTAGGATGTGTAGTGACTCCCCTGGAGATGTTGTTATTGTCACTGTTGATTAGCGCTGAATGCTGATAGATGGTAGCAATCCAGTTTATCTAGCTGGGGACCATGTTATAAAAATACTTGTTGAAGAAGGATTAGAAGCTTGTCTTCATTCTTTTGGCACTGAGCTCTAGTTTTACAATTTACTCCAGAAAATAAACTAAGGAATCACATTCCTAGTGTCCTAGCTAGTGGGATTCTCTATATTGAAAATGGATTGTGCAAGGTTCGGTGTTGGGATGGCAAAAAAGTTCCAGAGGTGATTGCTAATCTTAGTCCCCTTGTGGAACATGAGCAAGTTGATTATCCATATGGTTTATGGAGTAAAAGGTAGTATAATATGATTGGCTTTGGGGACATCCTCTTCCCTGGTTTCCTGGGCTGAGTTTTTCGGCAATAAGGACATTGCTTCCAAGCTAGGACTGAAACCGTTGTATTCTGTGCCTAGCTTGAGGGGGGTGTTGAGATATACCACATATATTATACATTGTATATATATGTGGTTAGTTGGATATTAGTTGGATATATTAGTGAGATAGATATTTTGTTTAGTGAGATAGATATTTTGGTTAGTGAGTTAGATATTTTGATATTTTGTGATAAGTGGGTTATAGTCACCTATAAATAGGGAATATGTTTGTAATATTTTACTTGAGAGAGTTATATTGAAAATTCCACAGAAGCTCATTTGAGCCAAAACGTCTCTCTCATTTTCTCTGCTTCTCCCTCGTCCTTTCTTCTTGCTCGAACTTCCTCTCTTCCTATTTCTTCTGCTTCCTTCATCAATTCTTATAGATCGATCACATGTAATCTGTGATAATTTAACATGGTATCAAAGCCTACCTATTCGTAGGACCTTCATGTCGCGCAATCGATCGAAGAAACTGATAGAAATTTCTGAAAAACCAGAAAATCAAAATCAAAGAAGAAATTGAAACTGGAGGAAGATCAGTGACATTGGAATCGAGATCGAGATGGAGAATTGCAGAATTTTCTGAAAAATAGAATCGCGGAATCGCTAATCGATTCGACTCGAAGTGTGTTCTGGTCTAGATCGAAGGAGATGTTAGAGAATATTGAGGTGGAGATCAGTAGCAATTGAAAAATAAAAAAATCGAAATCGTGATAGAAAGGAACTGAAGATCGAATTCGTGATTTTCGTCTAAAATTCAGAATTGAAGATCGATTGAGAGAATGAAGTAGTTGTTTTCCATATTAGAGTGATTCAACATAGAGTGATTCTCTCTGGATCGATCGATTTCTGAAACGGATTGAGGAGGAATTGTTGAGATCGAATAAAGTCATCGCGCGATCGAAGAACGAATTAAAGGAGTCGAGGAATCGAAATCGACAGAATATTGAGTCGATGGAGATGCTTCAATTTTATGCGGGTACACTCCGCCTTTGGCTATCATTGCGATGACGAATATCGCCACGAATATGTATGCTTTGTGAGTTTCTGGAAATTCAATTTTATTTTCGTAATAGTTCTGTGTTGGTGAATTTGCACCGTGTTGGATTCATGTTGGACTGTTGTTGGTGAATGAAGCAGCTTGTTGTGTTGTTATTGTTAGTCTTTGTACTGTTTTTTTCTATTCTGTGTCGTGTTGCTGGTTATGTCAAGAGTTACTTCATGAGTAGATTTGTATGCTAGTTCTGAGGCTGTCTCGGCTGGTGTAGATGTTGTTGATGTAATTGCAGAATCATTTTTTTGTGTTGGTATTATTATTCTTGGACAACCGTGTTTGTTTGTGGATAATCTTGTTGTAGTTATCGCTGAGGTTGTGTTGGTATACAAAAGTCGTAAGGAATCGAAGCAGCCTGTTGTGAAACAGCAGGAAACATGATGCCCAATTATGTGGCAATAGATTTCTATATGAGAAGTGATTGAATGATCGATGAGTTCTTAACGACAAATAGACTAAGAATTGAGGGATATGATCGGTGTATTTTATATACACCTTTTGAGTCATTTTTAATTAGTCTTTTGCCCATTTTTGTTCAAATACGTGTCGTCTTAGGATAAATTTTCTTTTTTTTGAGTCATACTGGTTTAAAGTGGCTTATTGGTGGAAAAGGAGCAAAAAGAGGGCAGAAACAGAGGTTCTAGAGCTCAAAAAGCGAGAAATTTGTGCAAGACGCGAAAGCAGGCGTGCGCGGCCTCAGCCAGCAGAGTCAGAGCGCCACGGCACCAAATTCTGAGACGTCACGGGAGTTTGTGCGCCGCGCCAATTCTGCAGCGCGCCGAGCGAAAACTGGCAAATTCGAATTGTAATGGGCCAAGGCCTGAAGGAAAACCTGGAAAACGAATTTGAGGCTATAAAAAGCAGTCTTTAGGTCAGAATTAAATGTTCCAAACCCTTTCCAATTCACACAACTTTGGAGATCAAGATTGGAGACCACTTCTTAGTAATTTCTTGTTTCTTGTTTTATTTCTTTATAGTTTATGTTGGATATTAGTTTAGTTCTTGTCATGTCTATGGCTAGGAACTAACTTAATCTAGTGCTTTCCATGTCAAATCACTTGAAACTTATTCTTATGAATTAATGCATGTTTTGGTTCTTCTTATCATTGTTGAGATTTATTCAATAATTGTCTTGAATGTTTGGTAATTAATTGATCACTAATTATCATAATCCATATGATTTCTAATCGAAAGCCGAAAGGGGATATTGTGAATATGTTATAGTTGAATAAACATAGGTTAAATCGTGGACGAAAGTACCCCGATACTTGTGTAGTATTAATAGGTTATTGCTCTTAATCCTCCTTTATAGTAAATCTTATCACCGAAAGGTATAAGGGTTCTATATTGGGGTTGAGTGTTTATATTGCCTTAACATGAGTATAAAATGACTTAGTTAACCTGCTATCTCAAAATAGAAGAAGAACCATAATTAATTGCATTAACAAGTAAGATGAGCGGATAGTTGAGGAGATTTGGAAGCCCTATTTCCATCATAACTGAAGTAAAACAAAGTAGTCTAGTTAGCATTCTTAATTATAGTTATAAACAATTTATCAATCATCGGTTATCAAATAGATCCATAGAATAGAATGTGAGAATTGAACACTAATCCCTGAGGACGATAACTCGGTCTTCTAGACTATATTACTTGTCACGACACGTGCACTTGCGTTAGTGTGTACATAAATCGCGCATCAGGATACTTCGTCGAAGATAATACGGATTAAGTTGAAGCTCAATTCAAGGATTTAAAGAGTATTTGACAAGTTGATCAATTATTAGATTTCCTGTTTTCATATGTGTAGCCCAGGATAGGAGAATCGAGAAGTTTCTAGCCGAAAATGGACTAGAAACTGAGGGAGACTTCAAGGCATGTCCGAGCTTATTATAGAAATTGCTATAGGAGAATCGATGGATTCTCTAGTTCGAGCGAGACTAGAGAATGAGGGGTTCTTCATAGCATTGATATAGGAGAATCGATGGATTCTCTAGTCCGAGTGAGACTAGGGAACGAGAGGTTCTTTGTTGGTGCTGCAAGTGTAGCAGTACTGAAGCTGCTACTGTTTTG
Source organism: Przewalskia tangutica (assembly GCA_029844215.1). Lineage (NCBI taxonomy): Eukaryota > Viridiplantae > Streptophyta > Magnoliopsida > Solanales > Solanaceae > Przewalskia > Przewalskia tangutica. The sequence goes on along the minus strand of CM056724.1, from coordinate 93,012,820 downwards.
CTGGTTTATATCTCAGATATTGAATGAATGAAGCTGAGCAAGTGTTGTAGTAAAGTTTCTGCTGAAATTTATATAGAAAATGCTTCTGCTTTTACTGATGAAATTTATCATAGAGGACATCAAAGACATCGAGCTTCAACTGATGTTGTTGTATAGTGCTTGGTCGATCACGACCACGAAGTTTTGTGAATCCATCGCTTCTACCTCATCGCGGTACGGTGTGAATTTTTCAAAGCCACACGGAATTCCAGATTCTTTTCATGATTCTACACTTATTAATGATCGATGACAGGTTGAAGACAGAGATTTAGGATATGTAGTGACTCCCCTGGAGATGATGTTATTGTCACTGTTGATTAGCGCTGAATGCTGATAGATGGTAGCAATCCAGTTTATCTAGCTAGGGACCATGTTATAAAAATACTTATTGAAGAAGGATTAGAAGCTTGTCTTCATTCTTTGGGCACTGAGCTCGAGTTTTACAATTTACTCCAGAAAATAAACTAAGGAATCACATTCCTAGTGTCCTAGCTAGTGGGATTCTCAATATTGAAAATGGATTGTGCAAGGTTCGGTGTTGGGATGGCAAATAAGTTCCAGAGGTGATTTCTAATCTTAGTCCCCTCGTGGAACATGAGCAAGTTGATTATCCATTTGGTTTATGGAGTAAAAGGTAGTATGATATGATTGTCTTTGGGGACATCCTCTTCCCTGGTTTGCTGGACTGAGTTTTTCGAGAATAAGGACATTGCTTCCAAGCTAGGACTGAAACCACTGTTTTCAGTGCCTAGCTTGAGGGGGGTGTTGAGATATACCACATATATTATACATTGTATATGTCACGACCCGACCCCGGGACCGCGACTGGTGCCCTACCTGGGCACCCTTACAGGTACACATCAGAGAAAATCAGCGGAACATACATGAAACTTATAAAATAGAACAACAGAATTAAAACAACAGGTTAGCCGATAGGGCAACCTTCCTGGACATACATATATACAACCGAAGCAGTTGCCTCCTTTTCTTTACAAACTGACCCACAATATGTGACTACAGACCTCTAAGAGTTCTAACATAACAACTGTGGCGGGACAGGGCCCCGCCATACCCCTGAATATACATGAATCTACTACCTCAGGGAAAACCGTACCAAGAGATAAGCCTCCGGAGCAAATGGAGCTTTCTCTCAAAAACTGAACTGAGATCCTAAGAGCAAGGATCGCCAACCTGGGTACCTAAAACCTGCGGGCATGAACGCAGCCCGAAGAAGTCGATGCAGTCAAATTAATATGGAGCGAAATAACGTCTGATGAAATGGATCATAATCGTAAAAGAATGACAAGGACAAGTATAAAAATACATACCAGATCCTGCCGTGTCATTACCACTTATGAACTTAATCGCACCTTATTATCTTTTTCATTCTCTATAAAAACTATAGCCACATTCTTACGTACATGATTAGGAAAAATCATTAAGTTCATTACCATATAACTTACTTATCTTTCATAAGTATAATCCGGCCCTGTAAGGAGGGGCACCTATACTACCCGGCCCAATCTAGGACGCGATCAAGGTCACATAGTCCGCGTAAGGTATACCGCCCGCCCAATCACGGGTCGATAACGCCATCTAGTGCGCGTAAAGGTATACGCGGCCCATCTGCGGGTCGATAATGTCATATAGTCCGCGTAGCGTATCTTGCCGGTCCATCTCGGGTCGATAATGTCATATAGTGCGCGTAAAGGTATCTTTGCGGCCCGTCTCGGGTCGATAATGTCATATAGTGCGCGTAAAGGTATCTTGCCGCCCGTCTCGGTCGATAATGTCATATAGTGCGCGTAAAGGTATCTTGCGGCCCGTCTCGGGTCGATAATGTCATATAGTGCGCGTAAAGGTATCTTTGCGACCCGTCTACGGGTCGATAATGTCATATAGTGCGCGTAAGGTATACTTCGGCCCGTCTTCGGGTCGATAATGTCATATAGTGCGCGTAAGGTATCTTGCCGGCCCGTCTGGGTCGATAATGTCATATAGTGCGCGTAAAGGTATCTTGCCGGCCCGTCTCGGGTCGATAATGTCATATAGTCTTCCGTAAGGTATATTGCGGCCCGTCTCTGGGTCGATAATGTCATATAGTGCGCGTAAAGGTATCGCCGGCCCATCTCGGGTCGATAATGTCATATAGTCTTCCCGTAAGGTATCTTTGCGGCCCATCTCTCGGTCGATAATGTCATATAGTGCGCGTAAAGGTATCTTTGCGGCCCATCTCGGGTCGATAATGTCATATAGTGCGCGTAAGGTATCTTTGCCGACCCATCTCTGGGTCGATAATGTCAAATAAAACCCGGGAATTTAACCCAACGTACTACGCACCTCTACTCCTTTAGAAAAAAACTCTTTTTCAAACAAAACTTCCCAGATACTAACAACCGTAGTATCAAGTCATTTCTACCTTTCAGGACAAGTCACACTACCTTTTTAGAAATACAATTACCGGCTTCTAAATCAAGTGACTTCTTACTTAAAAACCTTAAGCAATTGGTACCTTTAAAACAATTTGCCCTTCTTTATTTCAAAACATTCTTTGCTTACATTAGAGAAAACCATTCTCTTAACCTTCCATAAAGTTATTATAACCAACTTCCCATGGCTCATACTAACTTTATGCCTTAAACTAATTCATTCTTTTTATAACCAAGAGACTTATACTTTCAAATCAAATCACATAGCTTTCAAAATACTTCAAGTCTCTTAACTTTTAAGAAAACAAGTTTCAAGTCTTAAAAACTCCATACGTAAACTCTTTTAAATTAAGTAACATATACTTTGGTGCGTTGTGAATAAGTTATACTTATTTATAACGATCTTATTCAAGTAGCCATGATCTAGAAAATGTAATACAATTTTGTCTTATCTTAGCTTCTATGCAGATGGAGAATTCTACTTGTTTTAACATAATTAATTGTCATTACATTTTCCTTTATTAACGCTGCAATGGCTTGTTCGATACTTATTCTCATTCGTGCCATAAATTTGCCAAGTCAACTCGACTCCAAATACTTCCTAACGACTCTTACCAACATCCCCCATAAGACTTGGTAAGGACTTAGGATTTCTTAGATGTAGCTTTTACATAGAGTAATTCAACATAACTACCTCTTAACTTCTAAGAGTAACAGGAAACATGAAATGATACCACAGGTATATTCCATACATAGAATCATGCCAAAGGAAGGAAGAGGTTCACATACCTCGCGACGATTATCGACAAGTAGCAAAATGCTCCAAAGTACTTCAATCTTGATAGCAAATTCATCCTTCAAGTAGGATACGCTACACTTAGTACTTCAACCTATAATGGTCACAATATGTCCATTAACCTCTCTCTTCTAACGTAGAATTATTCTAAGTGCTAAGTCACTAATTCTACGGAAAATCGGACAGCACCTCCTTTGTTTCTACTTACTTTGCCACCTTTTTCAAGGCCGAATACAATAACCAAACAGCCCCAATTGGCTCACAATTTCTATAAGGTACTCCAATACAAATGACTAACTAAACAGCCCCAATTGGCTCACAATTTAGAAAGTAGTCCAATACAATGAAAAACAAACTAAAAAGTCCAAATTCGGCCACCTTGAGTTCAACCTTACCAATTCTTATTAAATTTCCATTTCAATCCAAATTGGTAGCATAACATGATATCAAGTCGTATTTGATTATAACAATCCATAATCTCTAAGTAGGTAACATGCGACGATTTCTAATAACGACTAAATTGAAATCCAACTTAACAAGGCTTATATTACATTCCGGATTTCCAATGCTACCATCAATCCACAATCCTTATAAACTTCTACTAATCAACTTCATGCTAGCAACATTTAAAGCTAACAACAACAATTATAAACATAATCTTGTAACACTATAAAAGACAAGGTGATACCTCAATGAATCTTAATCCAAATCCAATCTTAGTAGTTTAAAGTCTCTCCAAGACACTTCAATCCGCTTGTTGAGACTCTTAGAACAACACCAACAATTATCCTTCAAATCTCCAACAAAACCTAGAAAAGCCATTAGGTTTTCACCTTGCGACTAATACGAAAACTCTCTTTTTCCGGGATTTTTCTATTGAGATATACTTACATAACACTCATGAACCTTGGTTTAAAGTGGGGGAATTATTGGACAACAAACAAATATTTTCTTTTCTTCTTGTTGGCAAAGCCGAGAGCTCTTGCTCATGGTTCTCCAATTTTTTTGTGATATTTTGCTAAGTGTTAAGCCCTCTCTTGCTACTAGTAGTATAATAAAGGGACATGGAGGGTTAAGATGTAACCAAATGGGTGGTTAGGATAAGCTCTACTTAAATATCAAGACTAATTGACCTTTGACTTAGTCAACATTCTCATGCCACAACTTGCAAGACCTTAGTCATCCAAGACTTATGGTAAATGACCATATTGGCCATGCCTAAATTCGACCAAGGCATCATAAGGGGGGTGACACGTGTCTCCCTCCCATTCGTCATAATAATACGTTTCCCGAAAATTTCATAATTCCGATAAATTTTTACAAGCCTCAAATCTTAACACTTATGAGTTCTTACGTACGTTCTTAAAACATATCCTGTAAATACGGGGTGTAACAGTATATATATGTGGTTAGTTGGATATTAGTTGGATATATTAATGAGATAGATATTTTGGTTAGTGAGTTAGATATTTTGATAAACTAGATATTTTGATATTTTGTGATAAGTGGGTTATAGTCACCTATAAATAGGGACTATGTTTGTGATATTTTACTTGAGAGAGTTATTTTGAAAATTCCACAGAAGCTCATTTGCCCTATGTCATTTGCCACAAGTTTGGCCTTGTGACGTTCAAGGGCACCATTATCTCTGAACTTATGACGAAATAGCCACATATAATAGATTACATTCACCCCCTCAGGTCATGGAACAAGATCCTAAATACATCGTGAAGTAAGCACATTAAACTCCTCACGCATGGCTGCATTCCAATTCGAGTCAAGTTTGGCTAATATTGGGTTTTTAAGTAGCGGGAAGATGGTTTGAGTAGATAAATTAAAGTGGACTTTTAGTTTGAATATCCCGTGTTGTGCACAGGTTTCAATACGGTGGATTGGTGGCTGGATCGGGTATAATGGGGCGGTAGGTGGGGACTGCGGGTTGGGCTGGATGGTTGCAGGACTAGGCAGTGAGGTAATGGGTTGGATGATTGGACTAGGTCATGGGGTATTAGGATGGGTAGTGTGGTCACTGGGCTGGGCGATGGGACTGGGCCGTGGGGTATTAGGCTGGGCATTATTCTCACTGGGCTGGGTAGTGTGGTAATTAGGTTGGACAGTAAGTGATGGGTTGTGCAGTGTTGTCACTAGGCTGGGTAGCGTGGTAATTAGGCTGGGCAGTAGGTAATTTTACGTGGCAGTGGGTCCCGTAGATGGGGCAGTGGGCGACGGGTTGATATTTGGCCAATATAGTGTGTTTTGAAGTAAAAGGGAGGTATCCGAGTCATCAAGGAAACTGTAATCAGTGACTCAAATTTTTTTGATGTTGTCAAATGGGAAAACGTACTCAACAAACGTGACATGGTGTGAGACTATTATTTTGTCTATGGATAACTCATAGCACAAGTACCCTTTATGGTTCGACGGGAAACCTAGAAAGACGCACGGAGTTGTGTGAGGTACTAATTTGTGAGGGACCGTTCAGGAAAGATTTGGGTAACAAAGAAAACCGAAAATTCGAAAATGATCATAAAAAGGGATCCGACGGAAGAGAATTTCGGTGGGTGTCCTATTTTGGATCGTACGGGTAGGTAAGATGTTAAGAATGTGTTCTATCATTTTTAATGCATATACCCAAAAGGTAGGGGGAGAGACGCATGAAAAATAAAGGTATGAATCATATTGTTAATGATGCGGAGAATTCTTTCGGCTTTACTATTTTGAGGGGAAGTATGGGGGCAGGAAAAATAAAAAACCATGTCATTTGTCACACAAAAATTATGAAAGAGAAAGTTATTGAACTCACGACCATTATCACATTGAAACATTTTGATATCTTTTTCAAATTGTGTTTTAACCAATGTACGAAATTCAAGAATTTGGAGTAAACTTGAGACTTAAATTTAAGTGGATAGACCCAAAGGAAGTGAGAGAAGTCATTCAAAAATACCAAATAATATTTATGACCTAGATTGCTAGTTAGAGGAGATTTCCAGAAATCTGCATGAATAATATCAAAGGGAGAGAAAGTAATACTTAAAGAAGACGTAATTGAAAGTCTAACATATTTCCCTAGATGACAAGAGGAGCAACTATGGGAAAGTTTCCCTTTATTACATTGGATTAGATTGCGGTTTCTAAGAGAATAAAAAACATGAGCTCCCGGATTGATGGAGATATATGCCACATTGATGGAGATATTGCAGCTAAAGTGGTGGGTGGAGTTGTTACACCCCGTAATTCCAGGGCATGTTTTTAAGAACGTATGTAAGACCTCAGAAATGCTAAGATTTGAGACTAGTAAAAATTTATCGGAATTATGGAATTGTCGGAAAATGAAATATTGCGACGAATGGGAGGGCGACACGTGTCACCCCCTTAAGTTGGTCTTGGATGATTTTGGCATGGATAAAATGGTCATTTGACCATTAATAAGATGAGCAAGTCTTGCTAAGTCTTAGAGCTTGACATTGTTGACTAAGTCCAAGGGCCACTTGGCTAGATCTTAGTGAAACTCATCCAAGCCACACATTTGTGCTAATTTTGACCCTTCCTAGTGTTATATATGTATACTACTAGCAAGACAAGCTCCCACACTTAGCTAAATTTTCAAGAAAATTTGAAGAACTCACAAGGGTGCTCTCGGGTTTCACTAGGGTTCAACAAGAAAAAAATTTGTTTGTTGTCTAATAATCACCCCACTTTAAACCAAGGTTCCTAAGAGTATTGTAAGGGTATCTCAATAGAAAGATCCCGGAAAAGTGGCATTTTTGTATTAGTCGCAAGGTGAAAACCTAATTCGCTTTCATAAGGTTTGGATTGGAAATTAAAGGGAAGTTGTTTGTGATCTTCTAAGGGCTTCAAGTAGCGGATTGGAGTGTCAAGGAGAGGCTCTAAGTTGCTAGGGAGCGACTTCGGATCTTGAAGTAGATTAAGGCTCGTTAAGGTAACAATCTTGTTCCCTTAAGTGTTATAAGATTACATATTGTTGTTGTTATACCCCGTATTTCCAGAGTATGTACGTGAAGGCGTACGTATAAAAGTTTAAAGCCTTGAGTAGGCAAAGTGGCTTGGCCGAAAATTATTTTGTTCACAACACCCGTTTAGAGTCGTTTTTCGACGAAACGTTTTCCACGACTTTCGTAGGAAAATTCGGCTATGTCATTTCTAATTTTTGCGGATTTTTCCGAGAGGCGAAACATTTTGGACCAACAAGAGGCGCCACTTGGCACCCTCTCATTGTGCGGGAAAGTGGACGACTTGGGTGGGTTTTGTCAAGTAGTTGGTAGGATATTTTTATGGTAGATGGATAAGGTGCACTTGGCATGATCTTGACCCTACACTTGCTATGCACTTGGCATAATCTTGGCCATTGGTTGGCCTTGGCTTGACCTATAAATACCCCCTAAGTTTGAAGACTTCTTCATCCTAAAAATCTCTAAGTCTTGAAAGCTTTCCTCCCCCTCCCTTCCTTATGGTTCTCGTCCTCCCCCTTTGCGAGGCCTTGTGGCGAGAGCCCTCTCCCACTCTTGGCGAGTACCCCCCCTAGTGGGGTAGGCCGAGGGGTGTACACCCCCCCCTAGCCTAATTGCTTTCGTATAATACCCCCCCTTTGGGGTGTAGAAATACTCTCCAAGTATTGTTATAATGCCCAAATTACCTTAGCCGTATACCTTGTAGTATTCTAAGGTTATACTTATACCAAAACCCCAGAAATACAATTATACGTCCCGTCACCACAAAATCGAAACCAAGGAAAATCTCCATAGTTAGTTGGAGTATTAAGTAGAAGTTGGTTAGAACTTCTAAGGGTGGCTGGAGCGGGTTGGGAGCGCACGGAGTTGGAGCTAAACGTTGACCGTGATCGACATTTAAACTTCGGATAATTATGGGCTTATCGAGGTAATTATCTTGACCTTATTGTAATTGGAAATTACATATTGTAGGAATATATAGTTGAAGTATACTATATATAGAACTGAACGTAGTTATCGCAATGTCTTTTGACTTAAGCTCGAATAATACTTACTGCAATGTCTTGCGACTTAAGCCCAATTTTAAGAAGTGGTGATCGTAATTACATAGGGTGTATTACATGAGGCTTGTGTAGTATTATCGTGAGTAGAATTGTACACGTCCGGTTAGACGTGCAAACCCCACGGTTGGCTTGGTAGCGGCCTCGATGAGGAGGAGATTTACTGGCTGCGGGAGAGTCTTTGCGAATTTTCGTAGAATATGGAGCGATGAGATCTAGATGTTAAAAAGCGCCTTGTGGCGTAATAGGTTGAATTAATACTTGTGGTGCGATCACGTGGCTTAAGGAGTAGCCGACGGTTTGAAGTACTTGGGCGTTTTGCTATTAGTCGGTACTCGCCGCGAGGTATGTGAACCTCTTCCTATCTTTCTAGCATGATATGTGTATAACTATGTAGTACGGTGAGCGTCGTGTGTTAAAAGTATTTGATTGATTTAAAACATAAAGGGTTATAACGGCTTTATGGGAAGTTGGTTATAACAGCTTTATGTAGATAAGAAAAAGCTTTGTGATTGTTAAAAGGTAACTGATTTGACTTATAACTGACTTGATGTGTGATAATAAAGAACTTGAAGTCTTTCATTAAGAAACCCTTTTTGAAAGAAGAGTAATACTTGGTTTAGAGAACTTAAGAGTTATACTAGCTTTATGGGAAGTTAGGTATAACGTCTAAATGAGATAAAAAGAATGGCTATTTGATCTTAGAAGTTAAGAGACTTGATCTTATAAGATAAGAGACTTAACTTAATTGAATTGATTTGAATGTTGTAAGATGTGTGAAACCTCATTCGTGAGTAATGAGTACTTGGTTTTTGAAAGGAATAATGTTTTACTGATTTCGGAAATCAGAATGTGTATCGACAAACCACTGCAGCGTTAATAAAGGAAAATGTATTGAATAATTAAGTATTATTAAAACCAGTAGAAACCTCCATCTGCATAGAAGCTAAGATGAGACAAAATGATATTACATTTTCTAGATCATGGCTGCTTAATAAGGTTGATTATGAACAAGAATAACCTACTTTATGGCATATGTTACTAAATTGTTTTAAAAGAGATTAAGACATTGAACTATGAAACTTTCCTAAAAAGAGACTTGTGTAAATGAAATTAGGCAAATTGGAACTTTAGGGAAAAGAAAGGCATAGTGTTGCCTTAATTTGGTTTTAAAAAGGAAAGTATGGGAGTTGTTTTGGTACTTAAAAGATGTAAGTCACTCTATTTTATACTACGGGTATCGGGTGACTTTTATAAAAAGAATGAATCTCTTAAAAGGAATTTAACGTACGTAGTACTTTAGGGTTAAAACCCGGACCTTGGCATAAAATGAAAGTACTTTGAGTTGTTGTGAAACCTGCCTATGCTTGTCGTTGTGAAACTTGCCTATGCTTGTCGTGATAGCCATTGTTGTGCAAGAATTGTGTTTCTATACTACCGTGCCTCTCGATGGAGGGTTGGTTGACTTGTTGAGAACTTACTTGGGCGTCGCGGTGACGGAGAAATTCCGCAGTGCGTTCTCGCTGATTGTGTTACTTTGCTAATCGCTTTGGACATACCGACACGATCGTAGCGCTGCGGGTATGCTTCCATTTTGATCGCTTTATTGTTTCCCTTTGGGCATCACCGCGATCGTAGCGCGGGTATGTTTCCATTTGGAATCTTTGCTTTATTGTTTCCGCTGGGCATCTGACCACGATGCGTAGCGCGGGTATGTATCCATTTGGAATCTGCTTTATTGTTTCCCTTTGGGCATATCGACCACGATCGTAGCGCCGCGGGTATGTTTCCATTTGGAATCTGTCTTATTGTTTCCCTTTCGACATACCGACACGATCGTAGCGCGCGGGTATGCTCCCATTGGATTGTTGTCGTGTTGATATCATATCATAGGCTGCCGTGATGAGGAAGGAATTCCAGCACGAGTGATGATTTGGAGGCGTGAGTCCACGACTTAATATGAATGTTTATATGTTGTATCGTAGTTTGGTTATCATACATGTCTCCGCTTTATATGATGCTATGATTTCATTTCTGATTTTCTGATTCACATACTTGGTACTGTTGTCTTGACCTCCTTGGGCTGCGTTCACGCCGCAGGTAAGTACATCGTTCGTGGGTCCTCGCCTTAGGATCACATTTGGCGTGTTGGAAAGCTCCGTTCCTTCTCGAGGCTTATCTTTGGTAGGTTTCCACGAGTTGTAGTCTCTTGTACATTCGGGGTATGGCGGGGCCCTGTCGTCATTGTTGTTATAAAAATCTTAGAGTGCATGCTTTGTTGTAGGAAGGGTTTTGTAAAAGGATAAGCTGTTCGGGTTTTTATGTATATATATCCGGGCAATGCTTTGGTTGCTTTGTTTATCTATCATGTCTCTCATTTCATGTTTAAGGTTTTTTTATTTCCGTGATTCTCTCTCGATGTTGTATCACTAGGGTGCCCGGTAAGGCACGATCACGCCCGGTTGGTCGTGACAAAAGTGGTATCGAGCGATTAGTCCTCTGAAAGTGTCTACGCAGTGTCTAGTAGAGTCTTGATTATCGATGTGTTGTGCACCACATCTATAATCGTGAGGCTGAGACATTTAAGATTAGTTTCTATTCTTCTCACTCGAGATCGTGCCTTAGAGGCGTGTTGTAAGTTGGACCCTCGACGAAATTATTTCCTTATCGTTATGCCTCGCGTAGGCAACCGGGCAGAGGCAAAGCGGCCAGGAGGCCGCGAGTAAATCTGAGAGGTTACGTGGGCACAGCCCAATCTGCATCTGGGTGGTAATTCATTCGGGAGTTACGCACGTCACTAGCCCCAAAGAGTTTAGCACGGCGGCGGTTCTCTGCGGCCATGATATTTGAACGCCGGTTTCACGGCCAAAACGATGAATATAGATTGCGAAGCGACCACGCTACTAGCTATGGATTTGGCTACGGAGTATACCGATGTACCGCGAGTCTTGATGACTACCTAAGAGAGGTTGTGCAGTAATTCTTGATTGAGCTTGAGCATGGCTCGTATGCGGGCTTATGCGCAGCCGAAAGCGTATAGATCGGCGGGTTAAAGGGCGACGAGAAGAGGGCGAGCGGCAAGGTCCTTTGGTAACTTTCGAGGTAGTCGCCTCGCGGCCAGATTTGATATGCACCTCCGCGATCAGTGGTCTTCCACGGATATCGGGGCGTTCGGGGTATGCAGAGTTGGCGAACTCCGGGGTTTCGGTTCGCGATGTAGCGACGCCATCCGGGAATGTCGTCTTTTAGTTGGTACTTATTGTACCTACGCCGTGGTCGATGTCGAGAGAATGTCTAGTAGGAGGACTTAGCCTTCGTGATCGGTGGGTAGTTCGTCACTTTCGCACAGCTATCGCCTACAGGCGTGTTTGATTAGAACGACTAAGGGGAGTGAAGCAGTAGATATGGAGATATCCTTAACCCTCTAGAGATCAGTATGTGTGATAAGGTGAGTATACCTTAAGTGCTATGTTACGATAGCAGTGTGTTAGTTGTGATTAGAAATCATGGTGGGTTAACCGAGTAAGATTTTGGGGGATAGAGAAGGTGTGAGCCTTAGAGTTTTATATGTGGAGACCTTAGAGGTAAGGCCAGCTCGAGTAAAGGGTGTAGTGTTATGTTTAATCCTTATCAGTGCTTAGTGCACGTGAGATATATTGTGTGATAAGTCCCCGAGTAGTGTGGATTGAAAGAGGGTAGTTGAGCTAAGAAGACCGCTAGGTTTTCGTAACGTGATTAGAAAAGTTGTTCCGGATCGGGGAGCAAGTGGTTTACGCGAGAGTGGGTCGGGTTGAGGCCATGCCGCGGGTCAACCCGCGACCTGTTTGTTGGTGGGGTCAGTTTGTGGTGGTCCCGCCGGGTGGTGGGGTCACGAGGGTGTTAGGCCCAAGTTTAGTTAACCAGCGTACGAGTTCGTGGATGCGTTCGACCAGTGGTCGGGCCGATGGGGGCAGCCCATCGTGTTCTTCGGTCGGGACCGTTCACTCGGCAGTGTTGTTGTACCAGAAAGATTGTAAGGCTGCGCGGGGTGCCTACCTTCACCTTATGGCAGACAGTGGAGCCCAGGTTTCAGATGTTTTTGTTTCTGGAAGTTTTACCAGGCATGGTTAAGAACTCAGGTGAGTCTCAGAATCGCATTCGCCCTCGGGCCAGTGTGTGGATTTCAGGGGTAGTTGTGGGGATTGTTGTCTCCTGTGGAGGGAACGTTTAAGCTACCATTTCAGTGTTCGGATGTCGCCTTTTTAAGCCTTGTAGGGGCGGAAGTGTAAGTTGCCGGTCGATTGGTTCGATGTTGGCAAGGTTCAGATAGTTGGTTCAGGCTTGTTCCAGCAGACTGTGGTTAGGGTGTGACGAGTTTTGGTATAAGAGTGGAACTTAGCGAGTTACTTTGGGCCCTTTTTGAGTTCATGTGAAGAATAGGCCAGGTTGCCTATATGTTAGCTTTTGCCGTCCGACTTAGGAGGCAGTACGTCCGGTCTTTCGTATTGTTATGATCGGGAAAGTATCGGAGATCCATCCAGAGTGTTCCCACTTAATGATGACCACGTTAGAGATAGTAGCCCCGAGTTTTGGATACTGAAGCAGTATCGGAAATGTGGTAAGAGTTCGAGTGTACGACAGCCTCAGGGATCGCAGCGACCGGCACCATTTGTTGGGTCGTCGGGCGCGCTCGCGACAAAGTGGAAAAAGTGGTATCAGGACGTGGTGATGTTAGAGGCGTTTCCTCGTGGGCTTAGATGTGAGTATTTGCGCAGGTGTTTTCTGTGGCCAGGTGTGGCAGGATTGTTCTGGTAGGTATAGCAGTGAAGACTATACCGGCGCACGTTTGGTTTGAGGCTTAGAAGGAACATTCGGGACGAATGTTTCTAAGGAGGGGAGAATGTTATACCCCGTATTTCCAGAGTATGTACGTGAAGGCGTACGTATAAAAGTTTAAAGCCTTGAGTAGGCAAAGTGGCTTGGCGAAAATTATTTTGTTCCTGACACCCGTTTAGAGTCGTTTTTCGAAAACGTTTTCCACGACTTTCGTAGGAAAATTCCGGCTATGTCATTTCTAATTTTTGCGGATTTTTCCGAGAGGCGAAACATTTTGGACCAACAAGAGGCGCCACTTGGCACCCTCTCATTAGTGCGGGAAAGTGGGCGACTTGAGTGGGTTTTGTCAAGTAGTTGGTAGGATATTTTTTATGGTAGATGGATAAGGTGCACTTGTCATGATCTTGACCCTACACTTGCTATTCACTTGGCATAATCTTGGCCATTGGTTGGCCTTGGCTTGACCTATAAATACCCTAAGTTTGAAGACTTCTTCATCCTAAAAATCTCTAAGTCTTGAAAGCTTTCCTCCTCCCTTCCTTATGGTTCTCGCCCTCCCCCTGTGAGGCCTTGAGGCGAGAGCCCTCTCCCTCTCGCCGAGAGTACCCACAGTGGGGTAGGCGCAGGGTGTACACCCCCAGCTAGTTGCTTTCGTATAATACCCCCACTTTGTGGTGTAGAAATACTCTCAGTATTGTTATAATGCCCAATTACCTTAGTATACCTTGTAGTATTCTAAGGTTATACTTATACGAAAAGCCCGTAAATACTATTATACTTCCCTTCATCACAAAATCGAAACCACTAAGGAAAATCTCCATAGTTAGTTGGAGTATTAAGTAGAAGTTGGTTAGAACTTCTAAGGGTGGTTTGGAGCGGGTTGGAGCGCACTGAGTTGGAGCTAAACGTTGACCAGATCGACATTTAAACTCGGATAATTATGGGCTTATCGAGGTAATTATCTTGACCTTATTGTAATTAGAAATTACATATTGTAGGAATATATAGTTGAAGTATACTATATATAGAATCAACGTAGTTATCGGCAATGTCTTTTGACTTAAGCTGAATAATACTTACGCAATGTCTTGCGACTTAAGCTGAATTTTAAGAAGTGGAATCAGTAATTACATAGGGTGTATTCAGGTGAGGCTTGTGTAGTATTGCGTGAGTAGAATTGTACACGTCCGGTTAGACGTGCAAACCCCACTCGTTGGCTTGGTAGCGGCCTCGATAGAGGAGGAGATTTACGCTTTGCGGGGAGAGGGGAGTCTTTGCGAATTTTACGTAGAATATGGAACGATGAGATCTAGATGTTAATAAAGCGCGTGGCCTTATAGGTTCAAGTACTACGTGTGGTGCGATCTACGTGGCTTAAGGAGTAGTGACGGTTTGAAGTACTTGGAGCGTTTTGCTATTAGTCGGACTCGTCGCGAGGTATGTGAACCTCTTCCTATCTTTCTAGCATGATATGTGTATAACTATGTAGTACGGTGAAGCGTCATGTGTTAAAAGTATTTGATTGATTTAAAACATAAAGGGTTATAACGGCTTTATGGGAAGTTGGTTATAACGACTTTATGTAGATAAGAAAAAGCTTTGTGATTGTTAAAAGGTAACTGATTTGACTTATAACTGACTTGATGTGTGATAATAAAGAACTTGAAGTCTTTCATTAAGAAACCCTTTTTGAAAGAAGAGTAATACTTGGTTTAGAGAACTTAAGAGTTATACTAGCTTTATGGGTAGTTAGGTATTACGCCTAAATGAGATAAAAAGAATGGCTATTTGATCTTAGAAGTTAAGAGACTTGATCTTATAAGATAAGAGACTTAACTTAATTGAATTGATTTGAATGTTGTAAGATGTGTGAAACCTCATTCGTGAGTAATGAGTACTTG
This sequence comes from Przewalskia tangutica, assembly GCA_029844215.1. Lineage (NCBI taxonomy): Eukaryota > Viridiplantae > Streptophyta > Magnoliopsida > Solanales > Solanaceae > Przewalskia > Przewalskia tangutica. The sequence continues at coordinate 92,997,808 of CM056724.1, read as the reverse complement.
GTTTTTGAAAGGAATAATGTTTTACTGATTTCGGAAATCAGAATGTGTATCGACAAACCACTGCAGCGTTAATAAAGGAAAATGTATTGAATAATTAAGTATTATTAAAACCGAGAAACCTCCATCCGTAGAAGCTAAGATGAGACAAAATGATATTACATTTTCTAGATCATGGTCGCTTAATAAGGTTGATTATGAACAAGAATAACTCTACTTTATGGCATATGTTACTAAATTGTTTTAAAAGAGATTAAGACATTGAACTATGAAACTTTCCTAAAAAGAGACTTGTGTAAATGAAATTAGGCAAATTGGAACTTTAGGGAAAAGAAAGGCATAGTGTTGCCTTAATTTGGTTTTAAAAAGGAAAGTATGGGAGTTGTTTTGGTACTTAAAAGATGTAAGTCACTCTATTTTATACTACGGGTATCGGGTGACTTTTATATAAAGAATGAATCTCTTAAAAGGAATTTAACGTACGTAGTACTTTAGGGTTAAAACCCGGACCTTGGCATAAAATGAAAGTACTTTGAGTTGTTGTGAAACCTGCCTATGCTTGTCGTTGTGAAACTTGCCTATGCTTGTCGTGATAGCCATTGTTGTGCAAGAATTGTGTTTCTATACTACCGTGCCTCTCGATGGAGGGTTGGTTGACTTGTTGAGAACTTACTCGACGCGCTTGGCGGTGACGAGAAATTCCACGCACGCGTTCGCTGATTGTGTTACTTTTGCTAATCGCTTTGGACATACCGACACGATGCGTAGCTGCGGGTATGCTTCCATTTTGATCTTTGCTTTATTGTTTCCCTTGGGCATACTGACACGATGCGTAGCGCACGGGTATGTTTCCATTTGGAATGCTGCTTTATTGTTTCCCTGTGGGCATACTGACACGATGCGTAGCGCACGGGTATGTTTCCATTTGGAATCTTTGCTTTATTGTTTCTTTGGGCATCTTGACACGACGCGTAGCGCACGGGTATGTTTCCATTTGGAATGCCGTCTTATTGTTTCCTGGACATACCGACACGACGATGCGTAGCGCACGGGTATGCTCCCATTGGATTGTTGTCGTGTTGATATCATATCATGCATCGCCGTGATGAGGAAGGAATTCCACGCACGAGTGATGATTTGGAGGCGTGAGTCCACGACTTAATATATTTGTTTATATGTCAGATATCGTAGTTTGGTTATCATACATGTCTCGCTTTATATAGATCGCTATGATTTCATTTACTGATTTTCTGATTCACATACTGTACTGTTAGATCGACCTCCTTCGAGGCCGCGTTACGCCGCAGTGTAGAGGTACATCGCTCGTGGGTCCTCGCTCTTAGGATCACATTTGGCGTGTTGAAAGCTCCGTTCCTTCTGAGGCTTATCTTTGGTAGTTTCCGAGTTGTAGTCTCTTGTACATTCGTGGTATGGCGGGCCCTGTCCGTCATTGTTGTTGTAAAAATCTTAGAGGTGCAGAGCTTTGCTGTGGGAAGGGTTTTGTAAAAAGGATAATCGTCGGTTTTTATGTATATATATACCAAGGCAATCGCTTTGGTTGGCTCGTTTATCTATCATGTCTCTCATTTCATGTTTAAAGTTTTTTTATTTCATTGATTCTCTCGATGTTGTATCACTAGGTGCGGTAGGCACGATCCACGCCCGTTCGGTCGATAACAGAGCCTTACATTTTTAACTAGCATGAAGTATATGTATTGAAGATTGATAAGTGATATGGATTGTGGTAGCCTAATATCCGAAATGACATTCTAGCCATTTGAACTTGAAATACAATAGAATCTTCGCATGTTACCTACTTGAAGATTGTAGTAGTTATAATCAATTGCGGCTTGATATCATATTATACTAAACAACTTGGATTGAAAAGGAATTGGATAAGAATTGGTATTGTTGTCCCTCAAATTGCCGAATTGACATTGTATTTTGGACTAGTTTGATATCAATTGTGGGGCGGAATTTTACACGTCTTGTAGGCGTGTAATCCCCTATTGTTAACTACATTGTTGGGCCTTAAATGTGGCGTGTTTGGCTATTGAATTCGGGCCTTGAAAAAGGTGTAAAAGTATGTAGAAACAAAGGAAGTGTTGTCCGATTTTCCGTAGAAATTAGTGACTTTGCACTTAGAATATTCTACGTTTGAAGTTAGAAGTTAATAGACGTATTATGGTCATTATAGGTTGACATACTACGTGCGGCATATTGGACTTAGCAAGTGGATTGAACCGAAGAGGTATGTGGAACTTTCTTATCTCTTGAGCATGAATAGTTGTAACTATATAGTACGGTAGACGTACGAGATTTTGAGAATCTAGTCCATTTGATATCCTTGGCTTATTTTAAGAATGTCCAAGTTGGTTGAGTTAGGGAATTAACTCACTTTTTTAACAGTATTAAGGATATCTTAGTTTCTAAAAGTTAAGAGACTTAAAGTATTTTGAAAGTATATTACTTGTTTTGTTTGGAAAGTTAAGTGTCTTGGTTATAAAGAAGAACGTAAGTATCTAAGGTATAAAGCTAGTATAACGGCTTTATGGGAAGTTGGTTATAATAGCTTTATGGAAAGTTAAAAAGAGTGGTTTACTCTAAGTAATGTAAGAAATGATAAACGACTTGAATTAATGAAAGGCAAATTGATTTAAAGGCATCAATTGCTTAAGGTTTTAAAGGAAAGAAGTCACTTGATTTAGAAGCCTATAAATATATTTCTAAAAGGTATTGTGACTTGTCTTGAAAAGTAAATATGACTTGATACTACGGTTATTAGTATCTTGAAAGTTTTATATGAAAAAGAGTCATTTTTTAAAAGAGTAGAAGAACGTAGTACTTTGGGTTAAATTCCCGGATTTTTATAATGACATGTTAGTGCCTTAAGTAAACTAAAATGAGAATGTTTATGAATAAAGCTAATAAGAAGTTAGGGAAATTCTTAACTTGCTTGTGTTATGTATGATAAGTCGGTGGTGCTTATGTTATGTATGATAGCCGGTTGTGCTAGAGGTATATATATTGTTCATTACGGGGTCATTCCCCGGGTTTGTGTCATTTGCATATTCCGTGGATTTGCTACCCATGATGCGAGGAATACCTCATGCGAGTCCGTAGGGCTTATGCGGGTGAAATAGTCCTATGTGGGGCGGACCAGTCCTATGCGAGTCCACACGACCTATACGGGCGGATACAGCCTATGCGAGGAAGTTACCTCATGCGGGTCCATACGGCCTGTGCGGGTGAAATAGTCCCAGGAGTAGGATCGCTTAATGATACTATGGGCGGGTGACCCTACTTTGATCATGAGCCTCCTATTTTTATGCAGTAAAGTATATACTTGGCTACTCTCATTGTTAGTAAGGCACAGTGTACTGTAATTTGATTATCATACATGTCTCCAGCTTTATTTTAGACTTATGATGTAAATTGCAGTATTTTCCAGTTTTACATAATTGGTACATATTAGGTCTTGACCCCTTTCCTGGGCTACGTTCATGCCGCAGTAGGTAGCGGTGGTGGATCCTCATTCTTAGGATAACTGATCAGGTGTCGAAGCTCCATTTCTCCGGAGGCTTGTCTTTTGGTACGGTTTTCCCTGATGTTGTGGATATTATGTACATTCAGGGGTATGGCGGGGCCCTGTCCCGCCACAGTTGTTATTCCTAGAGGTCTGTAGTCATATTTATGGATTGGGTTTTAAAAACAGTGATGTACTGATTTATTTTTGGTCTATGTATATTTTACGGAAGGTGGCCTTATCGGCTTGCCTGTTGATGATTGTTGTCTATGTGTTTATATGTATTGTGTATGTTTCGCTGCTATTCTCTGATGTATACCTGTAAGGCGTGCCCAGGTAGGGCACCAGTCGCGGACCCGGGGTCGGGTCGTGACAAAAGTGGTATCAGAGCAGTTAGTCCTCGGAAAGTGTCTACAGACCGTGTCTAGTAGAGTCTTGATTATCGGTATGTTGTGCACCACATCTATAATCAGGAGGCTGCAGGACATTTAGGATTGGTTTCCATTCTTCTCTCTCTAAGATCGTGTAATAGAGCTGTCTTATAAGGTTGAACCCTCTCTGACCTATTCTTATGTATCAGTTATGCCTCCACTAAGCGGCAGGCCTGGGGCGGCAAGGCAAAGCAGCAGAGTCACACGGCACGCAGAGGTTACTAGGACTCGTGCCCGCACTATGCCCGAGCTGTGGCGGTCGGCGAAGTTCAGCCACGCCAAAGATAGAGGAGCCGAGAGCGCGGAGCTCCAGAGGTTCCGTGCACCGAGCCTCAGCCTTCGCCTGGCCGAGTATAGATATTATGGAGAGTAGATCTGGCTATTGACCAAAGATAGTAGGCGGCGGCAGTGAGCGTGCAGTAGTTAACCCTGAGCCGACGCTTATGGATTCGGGATTTTCTGGGTTGCCATCCACCCGAGTTCTATGGTTCAAGATCTGAGGAGGATCCTCATGAGTTTATTCAGCAGTTACAGCGGACTATGCAGGTGCTTAGGGCCTCGGAGACAGAGTCGGTTGTGTTAGCTTCGTACCGGTTACGCGATATTGCGTTGAACTGGTTTGAGTCATGGGAACTGTCTAGAGGTGAGGGTGCTCTTCCAGCTGTTTAGGATGAGTTCACAGAGGCCTTCCTGGATCACTTTTTTCCTCCTTAGATGAGGAGAGCCCGCGTGGATAGATTCTTGATATTGAGACAGAATGGGAGGACTATCAGAGAGTACGGCCTCGAGTTTGACTCATTGGCCAGGTATGCGCTCACCATTGTGGATGACATTGAAGACAGAGTTCATCGCTATGTGATGGGGCTAGACCGTTATATGATTACTGCATGCTTGGGAGTGGCCCTTCAGCCAGGTATGGATATTGCCAGGATGCAGGCATATGCGCAGGGGATAGAGGACAGAGAGAGAGGATCATCCAGACGTGCCACCAAGAGGCCGTGGCAGCAGGTTCTATGGCAATTTCCGAGGCGACAAATTTCGCAGCAGACTAGGTCCACATTTCACCGCATGAGTGCCCTTCTCGGTTTTCGCGGCGAGGTTGACCACCGGTCATTCAGAGTAGTCAAGGCTTCGGTTTCAGCGAGGCAGACCGTCACCGATCGAGACCACCCAGATCTCGGTGTTCGACGCGCAGATCTCACCCGGCGAGCGTCAGATTGCCGAGCTTGTTTTTCAGATGCGCAGGCCATATGAAGAGGATTGTCCAACCGAGGCGGCGGGTGGTATGGTTCACCGACAGGTCGCCATGGATCTTCTTCTTCTCAGAGTTACGCGCCGAGGCGTGTGTTCACTGACGACAGGCCCGGCAGGGGTCATGGTGGAGGTCCCAGTTCTAGCGGTCCACAGAACCGCATATATTCCTTAGCCAGCCGCTAGGATCATGAGGCTTCCCCGGACGTCGTCACAGGTACATTATTGATTTCATGTTGTGACGTTTATGCTTTGATAGATCCAGGTTCTACCTTGTCCTATGTGTCCCCGCTTATTGCGGGTAGAATCGGGATAGAGCCGGTGTCGATAGAGCCTTTTGAGGTAGCTACGTCAGTGGGTGATTCGGTGTTAGCTGAGCGGGTGTACAAAGACTGCGCGGAGTTTATTTACAGTCGTCAGACCCTAGCAGACTTGATAGAGTTGGAGATGACAGATTTTGACGTCATTATGGGTATGGACTGGTTGGCTTCTTGTTACGCCAACGTTGACTGTAGAGACAGGTTGGTCCGATTCCGCTTGGGAGCCGCTATCGAGTGGAAGGGCAACACAATACGCTGGCGTGGGTAGGTTTATTTCTTACCTCAAGGCTAGGAAGATGGTGCAGAAAGGGTACATCTATCATCTGGTTCGGGTATTCGATACAGAGACTGAGGTGCCAGCTATTTCCAGTGGTTAGAGAGTTTCCAGATGTTTTCCCAGACGATCTCCCGGGTATCCCTCCTGAAAGGAAGATTGAGTTTTGTATTGATATGTTGCCAGACACTCGGCCTATATCTATTCATCCGCATGTGACGGCACCCGCCGAGTTGAGAGTTGAAGGACCACCAAAGATTTCTTGAAAAAGGCTTTATCAGCCTAGTGTTTCTTCCCGGGAGCGCCAGATTTGTATGTAAAGAAGGATGGGACGCACAGATGTGTTTATTACAGCGGTGAATAAGGTAACCATCAAGAATGATACCCTCCCGTGATTGATGATTTGTTTGACGATTCAGTAGGTGCGAGGTGTTTCTCCAAGATAGACTTGCATGGTCCGTTATCATCAAAGCGAGTTAGAGAGATAGATATCCCAAAGATCGCATTCGTGACCCGTATGGGCACTATGAGTTCGGTGATGTCTTTCGATTTGACCAACGCTCCAGCGGTATTTATGGATTTGATGAACCGGGTGTTCAAGCCATTTTTGGATACATTTGTTATAGTATTCATAGATGACATCCTGGTTTATTCACGTACAGAGCAGGAGAATGCAGATCACTTGAGGACGGTACTGGGTCCTCCGAGCCGCAATGCTCGCCAAGTTCTCCAAGTGTGAGTTTTGTTGGCCTCGTGGCATTCTTGGGCACATTATCGGCCGACGGTGTTCGTGGATACGACAAAGATCGAGGCGGTCAAGTCTTGGCCGAGACCTACTACTCGACGAGGTGCGCAGCTTAGTATCGCGTGTTATTATCGTAGGTTTATGGAGTAGTTTGCTTCGATATCAGCACCATTGACTAGGCTGACTCAGAAAGCAGCTAAGTTCCAGTGGACAGAAGCTTGTGAGAAGGGCTTCCAGTTACTAAAGGAAAAATTGACGACGGCTCTAGTTCTTACTCTTCCTGAGGGGTTAGAGGGATACGTGATTTATTGTGATGCCTCGGGTATCGGGCTAGGGTGTGTATTGATGCAGCACGGCAAGGTAATAGCCTATGCTTCCGGCGATTCTGAAGCATGAGAGGAATTACCCTACCCACGACTTAGAGTTGGCGCGATTATTCATGCCTCAAGATTTGGAGACATTATTTATACGGGTTCATGGATATTTATACAGACCACAAGAGCCTCCAAAGACATCTTGAGCGGAGGAGTCGAACTTGCGCAGAGGCGGTTAGAGTTGTTGAAGGATTATGATGTTGACATCCTATACCATCCGAAAAGCCAACATGGTTGCAGATGCTTGAGTCATAGATCGACGGGAGTCCGGCCGAGGTACAACAAAGAGATCGGATACGGTCGTCGATTCATCGCCGAGCCTTGGGGTTCGATTGGTCGATACCGATAATAGTGGGGTACGAGTTCGTGAGATTGCCGAGTCTTACATCGTTGATGAGGTGAAGAGGCGACAGTATGAGGACCCAGTTATGATACGGTATCGAGATACGGCTCTTCGAGAGGAGAAGATTCTGTTTGAGGTAGCGCCTGATGGGGTGCTAAGATTTGAGGGCAGATTGTGTGTTCCCGATGTTGCAGGACTTCGCCGCCAGATTTCGGGAGGCACAAAGGTTTCGTTATTCTATTCATCCGGGGTCGACTAAGATGTATCATGACCTCAGATGTATGTATTGGTGGGATGGCCTGAAGATGGACGTGGCAGGTTTTGTTGCTCAGTGTCCTAATTGTCAGCAGGTCAAGGTTGAGCACCAGAAGCCCGGTGGGCTATTGCAGGCTATTGATATTCCGACATGGAAGTGGGAGGTGATCAACATGAACTTTGTTACAGGGTTACCTCTTACTCAGAAGAAGTATGATTCCATCCGGTTATCAGAGAGCCGACGAAATCAGCCCACTTTCTTCGATCAGACTACGATTCTACCGAGGATTATGTCGATTGTATATCGTGAGATTGTGAGATCGCACGGAGTTCCTATATCGATTATATCGCACAAAGGAGCCCGGTTTACGCTAACTTCCTGAGGTCTTTCCGTAAGGGTTAGGGACACGATGAGTCTCAAGATCGCTTCATCCTCGTAACGACGCAGCGTGCAGAGCGTACTATCCAGACACTTGAGGATATGATGAAGGCATGTGTTATTGATTTCAGGGGTAGCTGGGAGGATCATTTGCATCTTGTAGAGTTTGCTTATAACAACAGCTACCATTCTAGCATTCAGATGGCTCCATATGAGGCTTTGTATGGGCGGAAGTGTAGGTCGTCGATTGGTTAGTTCGACGTGGGCGAGGTTCAGTTAGTTGGCCCAGACTTGATTCAGCAGGCTGTGGATAAGGTGAAGCTTATCCAGATGCATCATAGCGACTCGAGTTCGCGTAAGTCTTATGCAGATAATCGGCGTCGACATTTGGAGTTTCAGGTAGACGATTGGGTCTTCTTGAAGGTATCACCCATGAAGGGGGTGATGAGGTTCGGAAGGAAGGGGAAACTTAGCCCAAGGTACATTGGGCCTACCAGATCATCCGTAGAGTAGGCAAGGTTGCCTATGAGTTGAATCTGCCATCAGATTTAGAGGCGGTACATCCGGCGTTCCCTGTTTCTATGTTGCGAAAGTGTATCGGAGATCCATCGAGAGTTTTCCCATCTAGCGAGGTCCAGGTGACAGAGGGGTTATCGTATGAGGAAAGTCTCATAGCGATACTCGATCGCCAGGTCAGGCGACTGCGGACCAAGGATGTGGCTTCCATCAAAGTCTTGTGGCGGAATGATAATAGGGAGGAGATGACGTGGGAAGCGGAGGAGGACATGTTGAGGAAGTATCCTCACTTATTCGCTACACCTTCAGGTAATTCTTTTCCCTTACTTGTCAAGTTTTGATTAAAGTATTTTGCTTAAGTGCTATTTTGTGGCCACATGTGGCATTATTAGTATGTAGGGGTTGTAAAAAGAGAATATGTCGCTATCTATAAGTTTGACTCCGAAAAAACATTCGGGGACGAATGTTTCTAAGGGGGGAAGAATGTTACACCCCGTAATTCCAGGGCATGTTTTTAAGAACGTATGTAAGAACTCAGAAATGTTAAGATTTGAGACTAGTAAAAATTTATCGGAATTATGGAATTGTCGGAAAATGAAATATTGCGACGAATGGGAGGGCGACACGTGTCACCCCCTTAAGTTGGTCTTGGACGATTTTGGCATGGATAAAATGGTCATTTGACCATTAATAAGATGAGCAAGTCTTGCTAAGTCTTAGAGCTTGACATTGTTGACTAAGTCCAAGGGCCACTTGGCTAGATCTTAGTGAAACTCATCCAAGACACACATTTGTGCTAATCTTGACCCTTCCTAGTGTTATATATGTATACTACTAGCAAGACAAGCTCCCACACTTAGATAAATTTTCAAGAAAATTTGAAGAACTCACAAGGGTGCTCTCGGGTTTCACTAGGGTTCAACAAGAAAAAAATTTGTTTGTTGTCCAATAATCTCTCCACTTTAAACCAAGGTTCCTAAGAGTATTGTAAGGGTATCTCAATAGAAAGATCCCGGAAAAGTGGCATTTTTGTATTAGTCGCAAGGTGAAAACCTAATTCGCTTTCATAAGGTTTGGATTGGAAATTAAAGGGAAGTTGTTTGTGATCTTCTAAGGGATTCAAGTGGCGGATTGGAGTGTCAAGGAGAGGCTCTAAGTTTCTAGGGAGCGACTTCGGATCTTGAAGTAGATTAAGGCTCGTTAAGGTAACAATCTTGTTCCCTTAAGTGTTATAAGATTACATATTGTTGTAGCCTTACATTTGTAACTAGCATGAAGTATATGTATTGAAGATTTATAAGTGATATGGATTGTGGTAGCCTAATATCCGAAATAACATTCTAGCCATTTGAACTTGAAATACAATTTGGTCGTTAATTAGAATCGTCGCATGTTACCTACTTGAAGATTGTAGTAGTTATAATCAATTGCGGCTTGATATCATGTTATACTAAACAACTTGGATTGAAAAGGAATTGGATAAGATGTTACACCCCGTAATTCAAGGACATGTTTAAGAAAATGTACGTAAGGAACACAAGACTTAAAAAGGGTACGAAAGGAAGAATTGTTTTACCGACGGAAAATCTTCCGAACGTCAGAAAGGAAAAATGTTCATTGGTGAGAATTAGATTCTCAAAATGCATTAATTGAAGAGTATGGAACTTATTATCATTATGAAAATTTATTTTTTACGGATTTGGTCACGTGGGTCCCACCCGAGAAATTTTACGTTTTGTGGGGCCCACGAGAGTTACAGAATTTTATGGACGAATGGGAGGGCGACACGTGGCAACCCCCCCCTCCCACATGGTCTTGGACGAAATTATACAAGGTTAGTATGGTCATTGACCATGGTAGATGAACAAGTCTTCAAAGCTTGAGATTGTTGACTTGTCAACTTGTCCACTTGGCTTATCATTAATTATTCTTCATCATAGACCACAAGTGTTTTAATCTAAGCCCTCCATTGTGTTTTATATACCACGCTATTGCAATACAAGCTCTTGAACACTTAGACAAATTAGAGACCTTGTTCTCCACATTTGAGAGCTCTCGGGTTTGGTCCAATTCCCACACAAAATTTTTGTAGTTTTGATCCATTAGTCACAAGACTTTAACCCAAGGTTCCTAGGGGTATTGTAAGGATATCTCAATAGAAATATCTCGGAAAAATGACGTTTTTACGTTAGTCGCAAGGCGAAACCCTAGGGTGTTCTTCAACTTTGAAGATGGAACTTGAAGAGGAGTTCTTCATGAGCTTATAAGGAGTGATTGGAGCGGATTGGAACATAAGGAAAGGAGCTAAGAATTACTAAGGAGCGACTTTGAATCTTGGATATAATAAGGGCTTGTAAAGGTAAAAATCTTGTCGTTTTAGCAATTAAGGATTACTTATTGTTGTAGCTATGGATATTAGCAAGCATGAGGTATATAGTGTGAAGTTCGATAAGTTTATTGGCTATTGGAACCCTAAATCCGAAACTAGCATGTTTAGCCTTTGAGATTATAATTCAATTTGATTATTAGTTTAAGTCGTCACATGTTATATAAAGAAGGAATTATAGTTGTTAAAATTGTTTATGACTATATAACATGTTTGACCTAAGAACTTGGATTGGAAAAGAATTGGAAAAGACTTTGAGTTGTTGTTTATGTTAGCCGAGAATGGCTTTAAATATGGAACTAGATTCGTATTAATTTGTGGGGGAAAATTTTACACGTCCTGTTAAGGCGTGTAATCTCCTTTGGTTAGCTGAATTTTTGGGCCTTAAAAGTGGCGTTTGGTTATTGATTAATCGGGCTTTGAAAAAGGTGGAAAAGTATGTAGAAACAAAGGAAATGTTGCCCGATTTTCCGTAGAATTTGGTGACTTTTCACTTAGAATATTCTACGTTTGAATCTAGAGGTTAATAGACGTATTATGGCCATTATAGGTTGAAGTACTACGTATAGCGTATTCCACAAAGGATGGAATAGCTAGCAAGGTTGAAGTACTTTGGAGCATTTTGCTACTTGTCGATAATCGTCGCGAGGTATGTGAACCTCTTCCTTCTTTTGACATGATTCTATGTATGGAATATACATGTGGTATTATTTCATGTTTCCTTCTACTCTTAGAAGTTAAGAGGTATGTATGTTGATTTACTCTATGTAATGGTTATGTCTAAGTTATCCTAAGTTCTTACCAAGTCTTATGGGGGATGTTGGTAAGAGTCGTTAGGAGGTATTTGGAGCCAAGTTGACTTGGCTAGTTTACGACACGAATGAGAATAAGTATTGAACAAGACACTGCAGCGTTAATAAAAGAAAATGTATCGGCAATCAATTAAATTAAAATGAGTAGAATCCTCCATCTGCATAGAAGCTAAGATAATACAAAATTGTATTACATTTTCTAGATCATGGTTGCTTTAATAAGATCGTTATAAATAAGTATAATCTATTCACAACGCATAAAAGTATATGTTACTTAATTTAAAAGAGTTCACGTATGAAGTTTTAAGACTATGAACCTTAAATTCTTAAAAGGTTAAGAGACTTTATTTTTCAAGTTATGGGACTTGATTCTTAAAGGAAGAAATGACTTGATTTAAAAAGTATAGAATACTTGATTTGGAAAGTATTGACTTATTGATACTCTAAGTTAAAGAGACTTGATAGTCCAAGTTAAGAAACTTGTTTTCTTAAAAGTTAAGAGACTTGAAGTATTTTGAAAGCTATGTAATTTGATTTGAAAGTATAAGTCTCTTGGTTATAAAAGGAATGAATTTGTCTAAGACATAAAGAGTTATAACGGCTTTATGAGAAGTTGGTTATAACAACTTTATGGAAAATTAAAAGAATGGTTTTCTCCAGTAACGTAAGCAAAGAAATGTTGAAATAAAGAAGGGAAAATTGTTTTAAAGGTACCAATTGCTTAAGGTTTTAAGTAAAGAAGTCACTTGATTTAGAAGCCTATAAATGTATTTCTAAAAAGTATTGTGACTTGTCTTGAAAAGTACATATGACTTGATACTACGGTTATTAGTATCTTGGAAGTTTTATATGAAAAAGGAGTCATTTTAAAAGAGTAGAAGTACGTAGTACTTTTGGTTAAATTCCCGGATTTTATAATGACATGTTAGTGCCTTAAGTAAACTAAAAAGAGAGCGTATGTAAATATGGTTAATAAGAAGTTAGGGGATTTCTTAACTTGCTTATGTTATGTATGATAAATGATGGTATGTTGTTATGTAAAGCCAGCGCTTACGCATGTTATGTATGATAAGCCGGTGGCGCTTATGTTATGTATGATAAGTCGGTGGTGCTTATGTTATGTATGATAGCCTTTGGTGCTAGTGTTATGAGTATAAATGCGGGGTAAACCCCCAAGACGTTAAACACCTCATGAGTATAAATGCGGGGTAAACCCCCAAGACGTTATACACCTTCTGAGTATGATTGCGGGGTAAACCCCCAAGACATTATACCTCTCCATGGATTTGCTACCCTTGATGCGAGCATGTTGTGTTTGCTCATTGCGGGCCCGTCGGGCCTAAGCGGGTGAAATAGTCCTATGCGAGGAATACCTCATGCGGGTCCATACGACCTATGCGGGCGGATACAGCCTATGCGAGGAAGTTACCTCATTACGGGTCCACAGGACCTATGCGGGTGAAATAGTCCCAGGAGTAGGATTGCTAAATGATACTATGGGTAGGTGACCCTAAGTTGATCATAAGCTTCCTATTTTTATACAGTATACCTTTATGGGCAGTGTACCTTTACGGGCAATATACCTGTATGGGTAGTGTACCTTTATGGACAGTATACCTTTACGGACAGTATACCTTTATGGGCAGATTTATGTGACGTTATCGCGTCCCAGATGGGCCGGGCAGTATAGGCGTCCCTCCACAAAGGGCCGGATTATGTTAGAAAAGATAAGTAAGTTATATGGTAATGAACTTGATGCTTTTTCCTAAGTATGTACGTAAGCATTTGACTATAACTCTTATTGAAAAATGGGAAAAGATAATAATGTGCAATTAAGTTCATGAGTGGTAATGGCACGGCAGGATCTGGTATTTACTATTTATACTTGCCCCTGTCATTCTTTTGTACAGTTATGATTCGCATCGCACCTTATTTCGCTCCATATTTGGTACCTATTATCGACTTCTTCGGGCTGCGTTCATGTCCGCAGGTTTAGGTACACAGTTGTGGATCCGCGGGCTTAGGATCCTGGTTCAGTATTTTGAGACGGCTCCAATGTTCCGGAGCTTGTCATCATGGTTATGTATATTCAGGGGTACGGCGGGGCCTTGTCCCGTCATATTATTTGTCCAAACTCTTAGAGGTCTATAGTCATATCTTGTGGATTGAGTTGTAAAAAAAAGGGGGAGGTAACTGCTTTTGGTTTTACATGTTTATATGTATCCATGAAGGTAGCCTTATCGGTTAACCTATTATTTAATTCTTGTTAAGTTTATGTATGTATGTTCCGTTACTATTCTCTGATGTATACATATACGGGTGCCCAGGTAGGGAACCAGTCGCGGGCCCGGGGTTGGGTCGTGACATAAGAATTGGTATTGTTATCCCTCAAATTGCCGAATTGATATTGTATTTTGGACTAGTTTGATATCAATCGTGGGGCGGAATTTTACACGTCTTGTAGGCGTGTAATCCCCTATTGTTAACTACATTGTTGGGCCTTAAATATGGCGTGTTTGGCTATTGAATTCGGGCCTTGAAAAAGGTGGAAAAGTATGTAGAAACAAAGGAAGTGCTGTCCGATTTTTCGTAGAATTTAGTGACTTTGCACTTAAAATATTCTACGTTTGAAGTTAGAAGTTAATAGACGTATTATGGTCATTATAGGTTGACACACTACGTGCGGCATATTGGACTTAGCAAGTGGATTGAACCGAAGAGGTATGTGGAACTTTCTTATCTCTTGAGCATGAATAGTTGTAACTATATAGTACGGTAGACGTACGAGATTTTGACAATCTAGTCCATTTGATATCCTTGGCTTATTTTAAGAATGTCCAAGTTGGTTGAGTTAGGGAATTAACTCACTTGTTTAATAGTATTAAGGATATCTTAGTTTCTAAAAGTTAAGAGACTTAAAGTATTTTGAAAGTATATGATACTTGTTTTGTTTGGAAAGTTAAGTCTCTTGGTTATAAAGAAGAACGTAAATATCTAAGGTATAAAGCTAGTATAACGGCTTTATGGGAAGTTGGTTATAATAGCTTTATGGAAAGTTAAAAAGAGTGGTTTACTCTAAGTAATGTAAGAAATGATAAACGACTTGAATTAATGAAAGGCAAATTGATTTAAAGGCATCAATTGCTTAAGGTTTTAAAGGAAAGAAGTCACTTGATTTAGAAGCCTATAAATATATTTCTAAAAGGTATTGTGACTTGTCTTGAAAAGTAAATATGACTTGATACTATGGTTATTAGTATCTTGAAAGTTTTATATGAAAAAGAGTCATTTTTTTAAAAGAGTAGAAGTACGTAGTACTTTGGGTTAAATTCCCGGATTTTTATAATGACATGTTAGTGCCTTAAGTAAACTAAAATGAGAGTGTTTATGAATAAAGCTAATAAGAAGTTAGGGAAATTCTTAACTTGCTTGTGTTATGTATGATAAGCCGGTGGTGCTTATGTTATGTATGATAGCCGGTTGTGCTAGAGGTATATATATTGTTCATTACGAGGTCATTCCCCGGGTTTGTGGCATTTGCATATTCTGTGGATTTGCTACCCATGATGCGAGGAATACCTCATGCGAGTCCGTAGGGCTTATGCGGGTGAAATAGTCCTATGCGGGGCGGACCAGTCCTATGCGAGGGTTACCTCACGCGTCCACACGACCTATGCGCGATACTGACTATGCGGCGAAGTTACCTCACGCGGTCCATACTGACTGTCTTGGTGAAATAGTCCCAGGAGTAGGATCGCTTAATGATACTATGGGCGGATGACCCTACTTTGATCATGAGCCTCCTATTTTTATGCAGTAAAGTATATACTTGGCTACTCTCATTGTTAGTAAGGCACAGTGTACTGTAATTTGATTATCATACATGTCTCCAGCTTTATTTTAGACTTATGATGTAAATTGCAGTATTTTCCAGTTTTACATACTTGGTACATATTGTGTACTGACCCCCTTTCCTCGGGGGCTTCATTCATGTCGTAGGTAGGGGTAAGCAGGTGGTGGATCCTCATTCTTAGGATCACTGATCAGGTGTCGAAGCTCCATTTCTCCGGAGGCTTGTCTTTTGGTACGGTTTTCCCTGATGTTGTGGATATTATGTACATTCAGGGTTATGGCGGGGCCCTGTTCCGCCACAGTTGTTATTCCTAGAGGTCTGTAGTCACATTTGTGGATTGGGTTTTAAAAACAGTGATGTACTGATTTATTTTTGGTCTTTGTATATTTTACGGAAGGTGGCCTTATCGGCTAGCCTGTTGATGATTGTTGTCTATGTGTTTATATGTATTGTGTATGTTCCGCTTCTATTCTCTGATGTATACCATAGCGGTGCCCAGTAGGCACCCGTCGCGAGCCGGCCTGGTCGTGATGCGAGTGACACAGACAGTGGATGTGGATAGAAAATGATAGAGGTCCCCACACTATTGCATCTCGTGAGAAGTCTCCCCATACGTAGGTCCTTTATAGAAAAACCAAACGGGTCAAAATTAATGGATACATAATTATCAGTGGCACATTTTCTAACAGAGATTAGATTTTTGATAATGTTAGGGGCATATATGACGCGATAAGGGAGTAGTGGGGTTACGGTGGTGGAGTTAGTATGTGGTCAAATCCTTGAATTGAAATGCGATGACCATTGCCGACCATAATAGTTTGAGAAGTATTTAAATTTCGAAGTTAAAGAAGATTACCAGAATTATTGGTGAGATGCGAGGTGACGCTCGTATCAATATACCAAGCAACATCGGTTTGTTGGTCTTGATGGCTTGGGCCTGCCTAGGCTCCCAGGATGCTGGACCTCAGCTAAGCCCACTGAGATTGTTGTTCCCGGGCCTCGGGAACGCTACTGGAAGGGTAGGCCCATCTACTGTACAGTAGCCAGGGTAGTGTGTCGGTCCACTATTGCGGTTGGTGGGCCTATTGTGGACTACATGTATTATTGGCCCAAATTTCACGAGGAAGATTTGTGACTTCGGGTGTTGAGGATGAAGCGGAAGAAGATAAGTGGGTCGCGAGTAACGCAATGAGGGTATATGAAATTTGGTAGTAGTATATAGGGTTTAGGGCAGCCAAAAATCAGTAGTATACATGCTTTTTCGGGTTATGTTGGGTACGGGTAAGGTGTATATCACATGTATACCAGATATATACGGGCGAGATAGGTAGAAAAGAGCTCTAATTTGGTTGTATATCACTAAATATCACTTGTATATAGAATGTATACGGGAGAAATAGGTAAAGAAGAGGGCTAAATTAGTTGTATACTGTGATATATCACTTGTATACCAAATATATACGACAATATATATAAGAAGGAGGGTCTGTTTGGTTGTATATCAGTGAGGAGTTGCGGTATACCGGCAGGTATACAGTTGTTATATGGTGGAAGAAGGGAGGAAATATAGGGTATGTCGACCGAAAAATAGGGTTTAGGGTGGGGAGGGATTTTTAGCTCTTGATACCATGCAGAATAGTGTAAATCTCCTTCCTAGAGTTCTCTTATTAATGTATATATATAGTATACAATTGTAGTCCTAATAGAATTAAGATCTCTATTTTACATTAATTACACTAAATATTAATTACAGAATAAACTGTGAATATATATGAAATATCATATTTCACTTATACATACTTATAGCGCAAAATAAATTGAAGTTATCAATATATTTTAATATGTTTTAGTTTCAAGTTAGTAATTTATATTTTGTATGAATAATAATATGTAGTTATTTTTAGAATGTAAACGTTTGTCACGACGTACACCTGGGTTCTAACGCTCTGTTCTCCCGCCTAGCATCCGGGTACAAAAGTTTCGGCAGGAAACAATGATTTTATGAAGTGAACAGTGTATTTCGGCGTAAGAACAGTGATTTTCGGCGTGTGAACATGTTCTATTAGCCTGGAGTTGGTACCTCAAGTTGCCCGTATTTAATATTTGTCCTTATACTTGTAGCTAAATTCTTGCGTGTTACGTTTATTGAATCTTAACTTTACATTCTTGTATTTATTCTTCTTGTCGTTTTCTTTAGCATTTTGGTTTGTAGTACCCTTACTTACCTCTAGATTCTTGGTAATGTGTGCTTTAGTATTGGTTCCCGTGTGGTAGAGTAGGGTCTTGGAATATTGGATGATGGTAGAGTAGGGTCATGTATTTTTTGCTCTAGTGGCTTTGGTGAATGATGGTAGAGTAGGGTCATGTATTTTTTTCTCTAGTGGCTTTGGTGAATGATGGTAGAGTAGGGTCATTTTCTCGGTCGAGGACGGATGCGAGGTGTAGGGGGTAAGGGTAATACTAGGATGAGAATAGGGTCTTAGAATATTGGAAGTTTTACGAGGAAGTCCATAGAGCTAGTTAAGATTCTTAAGAAGATGAGGATTAATATATCATGTGTTCAGGATACCAAAAGGGTAGGACCCAAGGCTAAGGATGTAGACAGGTATAATTTATGATTCTCGGGTAGGTCAAAATATAGGAATGAGGTAGGCATTTTGGTATACATCGAGCTAAGGGATCAGGTGGTAGAGCTTATGAGGATCAATGACAGGATGATAGCGATTAAGTTAGTAGTTGAAGGGTACACTATGAACATTATTAGTGTGTATGCGTCGTAGGCGAGATTGAACGAGGAGGATAAGAGACGTTTTTGGGAAGATTTGGATGAAGTGGTAGGAGGTATACCACCCACTGGAAAATTATTTGTATGAGGGGATTTTAATGGATATATCATGGCACTTCCGGGGGGTTATGACGATGTGAATGGAGGTTTTGTCCTTGGGGATAGGGGAAGTGTATCACTTTTGGGGTGTGCTTGAGCTTTTAGGATGGTGATAACCAATTTGAGGTTTCTAAAGATGGAGGAGCATTTGGTGACTTTCCGTAGTTCGGTGGCTAAGACTTATTTGCTCCTTAGGAAGGTTAATAAAGGTCTTGGTAAAGACTTCAAGATTATTTTGAAAGAGGATCTTACAACCCGGCATATCTTTTGGTGATGGATTTAGAGATCAAGATGGAGAAGAAGAGGAAGGTTGTGGATGACAGGTTAAGAATCAAATGGGGGAGTTTGACTATGGCTAGTGCAAATGAGATGGGGAGAGGTTAATGTCCAAGGGGGCTAGGGGATTAGTGGAGAGGTGACCGGTATGTGGGATAAGATAGCCACTTGCATTCAGAAGGTTACTAGAGAAGTGCTAGGGATCTCGTGGGGTAGCCGTGGTGGGCATCGAGGGGACTGGTGGTGGAATGGTAAAGTTCAAGAGAAGGTGGGAGCAAAACAAGCAGCGTATGTAAAATTGGTAGAAAGCAAGGATGAGCCGGAGAGGTGGATAAATATGGAATTATATAATATGGCACGGAAAGAGGCAAAGCTAGCGGTTATGATGAAAATGACGACTTTCGAACGTCTATCTGTGGAATTAGAGAGAAAGGCGGGGATAAGAAGTTGTACAGACTAGTCAAGGTGAGAGAGAGTAGGGCACGAGACTTGGATCACGTGAGATACATCAAGGACAAGGACGATAAAGTACTGGTGGAGGACGTACATATTAGGTGGAGGTGGCATACTTACTTCCATAAACTCTTGAACGAAAAAGAAGATAAAGATATTATGCTGGGAGATCTGGAGCACTCTGGTAGGTACCGAGATTTTGGGTATTGTGAAAATATTATGATTGAGGAGGTTCAGGGTGTTGTTCGCAGGATGCATATGGGATGAGCGACCAGGCATGATGAGATCCTAGTTGAATTTTAGAAGAGCGCATGTAGGACATGTTTGGAGTGGCTAACAAAGTTGTTTAACGTCATTTTTAAGACGGCTAGGATGTCTGAAGAATGGAGGTGGAGTACAATTATTTTTTTGTACAAGAACAAAGGTGAATATCCAGAGTTGCAACAACTATATGAGTATCAAGTTGCTAAGCCACACTATGAAAGTTTAGGAAAAAGTCGCGGAGATAAGGGTGAGAAGAGGCGTGTCTATCTCCGAGAATTAGTTTGGATTCATGTTGGGGTGTTCGACTACAGAAGTCATTCATCTTATTAGGAGGTTGGTGGAGCAGTATAGGGAGAGGAGGAGAGACCTACATATGGTTTTCATCGACCTCGAGAAGGCATACGACAAATTACCTAGGGAGGTTCTATGGAGATGTTTGAAGGTTAAATGTGTACATGTGGCATACATTAGGGAAATAAAGGATATGTATGATGAAACTAAGACCAGGGTACGAACAGTAGAGATAGACTCAGAGTTCTTCCCATTGATGATGAGGCTGCACCAGGGATCAATTCTTAGCCCATTACTATTTGCATTAGTGATGGATGGACTGACGCGATAAATACAAGGGGAAGTGTCATGGTGTATGTTATTCGCAGACGACATAGTCCTGATTGATGAGAGTCACAGCGAAGTGAACGCTAAGCTAGAGGTTTGGAGACAGACTCTGAAGTCTAAAGGGTTCAGGCTGAGTAGGACCAAGACAGAATATTTGGAGTGCAAGTTCAGTAACGGGAGCGACATTGAGACATGCGTTGAAGTGAAGCTTGGTACTCAGGTCATTCCAAAGAAAAGAGACTTCAAGTACCCCAGGTCTATTATCCAAGTAAATGCCCCAGTGCAGATGTGTGAGAGGTTGGGGCATTTTCGTTCAAATATATATAGGCCGGCCGTAAGGTGTTTCGATTTTTCTTTATGCTACGCAAGTGTACGTATCGCAAGTAATAATAATATTCGGTAAAACCGAGTATCATCCACAGAGACTGAATTATCAATTACTAATTAGTTGATCTTTGGTTTCTATTTGGCAAACGTTAATGAGTTTTGGTTTCTAAACTAACAACTAACAACTAAGTAATAAGCAAGAATACACTAAGAATGATATACTTGGAGTTTAAATCAGTTATGAAGGTAATTAGGGCTTCCAATCTCTTCAACTATCCACTCTATCACTTGTTAATGCAAGACTAATGATTCTTCTTCTTATTAAGATAGCAGGTTAACTGAGGTGTTCTATATTCCGGTTAGGATAAAGACTCAATCTAAGTGGGAATTTTCTATATTTCTATGATAAATTCTATCACATAGGAGGATTAAGTCAATAACCTAAACACTACACAGGCAATCGTGATACTGTCATTCAAGATTAAACATATGTCTACTCAACTATAGCATATTCAAATCTCCATTTTCAGATCTCGATTTGAAATAATATTCGTAATGAAAACTAATGACCAGTCAATTCCCATTCAATAAAACAAGTTGAATAGATCTTAATAGACGAAGAAGAAACACTAACAATGCATCAAATTGTGAAAGAGTTTCAAGCGATTAGACAGAAAACCCTAATAAAAGTAATTAGCTCATAGACATGCTAAGAACTAATCAACTCAATATCCAACATAAATTGAATTAAAGTAAAAAGAAAAGAAAAAACTTGAACAATGACGTTACGTAATTGTTTCTCGCTCCGTTTCTTGCCTCCCAATATGATAAAATCCCTAAAATCTGTTTCCTAGGGCTTATATACCAAAAAACCCTTCTTGGACCTTTTTACCCTCATCAAAATGAAATTTTACTCGCTAATTTCCGCCGTCGGCGCCGCGACTCTAATTCCTTCTGGGGTTACTGCCAATCAGGCGTTGCGGCGCCTCTCCTGGCACCGCGGCTCTTCAGCTCCACGACTCTTGCCTCTAAGGGCCGCTCATGCCTCTAAGGGCCACAGATCTTGCCTCTAAAGGTCGCGGCTCTTCAGCCATTTTCGTCCGGATTTTGGCCAGATTGCTTCTACGCTTCTCGGGACTACTTTGACCGCTTGCTTGGGACTTGATTGTGCATTTTTATCCTCAAAACCAGCCTATTTTCTCTTGAATTCGGCTTATCCTATATGAATCGTTTAAAACCCGAAAACACAAAATAAAATACATAATACTGTAAAAAACAACTAAAAGACACATAAATGACACCCTTAAACAAATTATAAAACAGTATTAAAAATAGACTTAACAGTTGGCTATGGACGGGTACAAGAGGGGTAGAGGTAGGCCGAAGAAGTATTAAGGAGAGATAATTAGACGGGATATGACGCAAGTGCAACTCATTGAGGACATGACCTTAGATAGGGGGTTATGGAGGACATGTATTAGGGTAGAAGGGTAGTCGGTAGTCCAGCGTAGTCATGCCTACGCTTACAAACTGGTAGTTGTAATATTATTATTGTAGGCTCGTTTATCCTATCATACTAGTGGGCACAATATTGCATTATAGTTCCTTGTCGTTTGATTTATGATGCTATATTTATTTTGTTTGTCTTATTTACTTGCATTATTTATTGCTTCACTTTGTTTGTTTGTTTGTCTTTCTTTATCTTGTAAAAGAGTTAAACGATTGTACGTGAAATGTAAATGATATTATTCATTGAAGACATTCACGCATGCAAGACTAAATGAAGAAGAAATGTAAATCTTGTATTATTCATAGAAGTGAATAGTGGAATATCAAGAGAAGAATACATCGAACTTTTAACAAATGGATCGAACATCGAACGAACTATAATCTATATGCTTTTTACGTTCTTGTATTTCTTTCTTCAATCAATCAAAAGCAAATAAAACAATTGCGTGGAATTTTCAAATCAATAACGGCCCATAAACTATTTACGAGCATAAAATAATTGTGAATCTTCAATGTCGGTGCCTCTTTCCAACCCATGCAATTTTGCAAATAATCCAACAAGAGGGGCAGTGTTATAAGTACAAGCCTCTGTTTGCATGTAATTTCTCCTATGATCATTGAACCGGTCCTTGTTATCCGGCCCACCAACTAGTGCCCCGGTTAAAGTATTCGGATTAGGGTTTTTGCGCCCGAACCAATTGTCATACCCCTGAGTACAACTAATGAAGCTCTTGCGCTTTTTGTACGAGTCCACCGACGCACCCCGATGGTGCACCCTCCCGGGATACTTGGGTCCATAGCCGACCAAGTAGCTCATGCCCCTCGGATTCAAACCCAAGATATAGTCAACCTGTTATTTTTTATGAGCAAGAATTAGTTATACGAATATTATGTAATTAATGTTGACTTATTATCACAACTTCGGGTCATGGACAGGGTGATTTTAAGACTTTATTTTCAAGTATTAATGCAACTTTTAGGCAATAAATTCATCCGATAGAGTATTTTTGATGTGAAATATATAAGAATATTTTTGTTATTACGAGTATTTTGTATTCTTTTAAGACAATATTGTCAACATATTGTGTGTGTATACACAACACTATTTTTAGAAAAATCTTCTTCATATACACGTAATGAGTAGTACTAATATTTAGCAAAGCAATGTCGAATAACACGACATTAGAGTAAGTCGAAATCACTATAAATCATCTAAACTTGAGGTCAAAATAACAAAAAATGAGAATTGACCTGTGATTTTGCGAAAGCAAAGATTTCTTCAGGGCCCACCGAACGTCGTTCACATCTGGCCATCTGATTAGTTGCCCTGAGATGATCAGAGTAGACCATGAGGAGAAATGCTGCGTTGGATACGTATTGCATGTTATTCCACTGGCGGATGTACAGGAGGCCCCCTGGGGTGCGATGTACAGTAGTTTTATTGTTCTGGTTCATACATGCACAAACGTAGTATTCCGCTTTCGAACGATATTTTTGGAGAATTTTGTTGTGTTCTTTTTCGCCCTTAACTTGGCTTGGCAACTGCAAAGAAAAGTAAAAAAAAAGTTCAAGTTCTACTCATGTATAAAAAGATTTATGCAAACAAATCATTTATAGTGTAACATGTAATGGTCCGGCCCTTTAATGGACCACGGATATAGCGAGAGCTTAGTGTACCGGGCTATCTTTTTTATTTGCTATAATATATTAAATTATATTATTGGTGTAAAAAAGCCTTTCCGTTGTTAGTATGTACTATAACTTATCGCTAATTATGCTAGAAGATTGTCCAACAGGACAAACCACTGACCCAATCTCATAAATCCAGACATTATTATGTGTTCAAATTGAAAGACTTTTAAACCATAAAACAGGGATCTACACAGTGGTGCTTATTTTGGACTTAACAATTGATATCACCATGAACAACTTGCTTTTAACGAAGATTGTGCCTTAACTAGATTTTGTGTGGTGTTTGTGTTCTCAAAGACAAGGGTCACCTCTTGTCTCTATGAAATTAATCAATCTAACATAAAATCACTATTTTCTGAGCCTACAGACATCTCAACATGTGTCAAAACTTACCTAATTTTATTGATAAATGTTAATTTTCGTTGAGTTTAAGTTCTATGTATTGAATGTATAAATGGTACACAATTAGGTGACAGTTGAAGATAACTCAATTCAATAAAAAAATATTTAATAACTTAGAATAAGTGGTATTTAACATGTTCAAGGGCGGATGAAGTTTTATAGCATTAGATTCATCTGAATTCAAATTTTTTAATATGGAGTATAAATTTATGTGTATTTATTTAAACTGCAATAAATAGTAAGTCTGGATTGATAAATTTAAAATTTAATAGGTTCAATGTTAAGGTCCTTAAAGGTTGAATTCATAGAGTTCAAATCTTGAATATGTCTATGAACTTAAAAAAGCACTGACGACTAAGTTCCCGTATGCTGCAGATCCCAGAAAGTCAGACCACAAGGAAAAAGGAGAGATGCAATACAATGAACATCCTAGTACTACTCTTACTCAAACACGCTTGACTTCGGAGTTCTGATAGAATCTGATGCGGTTAGTGCTGACCTTTAAACTTGCTACACATTAAATTACAAGTACATATATATATATATAAATTTTGTTATATATTAGAGCGCGTATAACTTTAAGTCATTTTCCTAATCGGTCTTATTAATCCTAGAACATGGATTATGTTGAAAAACAGGGCAGATTAGGGTCATAGTTGAAAAGGAAACTCATTATTTTCATGCTTGATTTTGGACTAATTCTCCGTCCATTAGTAACTTGGTTTAACATAAATTGTGCCGATATGTTGTTTGTATATATTTTCAAGGACAAGAATCCTCCTTGTCTATATGAGATGAATCTCATTTAACACGCTTCACTATTTCAGAGCCTACATCCACGACTCAACATGTGTCAAAACTCACCTAAATTTATTGTTCCTAATATTGACTATGTAAATGCTTAAGTAACAACAACATACGGAATGAAATCTCATAAAATGTAAGTAAGTACATGCCTAAATGAAGGAGAGAAGAGTGCAGATAATCTTATATACCACGCATGCATGTATATGTATTCTCAAACAATAATAGGAATAACAACTAAAGCATAGATCTTCTACCTAATCAACGATATACGAAACTATCTTAAGGTAACACATCAAAATCATAGGTTCAAAATACTATTTGTTTCTACTTAATTAGAAAAGACTAATGCTTATTAAATTCTAAAGATAGATGACTTATTTTTATTTTAGTTTTGTAAAATGTTAAATTAATCGATAGAAGTTGTAGGGATCATAACACTTTTGGTCCCTCAATTATAGGTAAATTCTATTTTTGGCTCTTGTGATATATACAAGCCTCATCATATTTAATCATATATCAAATTAAAATATGTATTTTTGATTTATTTATGTAGAAAATATATTATATTTGAACTATTTTTAGAAGTATATCACCAAATATAGTGTAATAGTAAAAGTTTAACATAACACAGAGATAATTAAATGTGGGACTGTAAATTTATGGTGAATTTGTGAATATTCACAAGCATAGAGATCAAAACCATATTTCAATTAACTGAAGGTTTTTGTGCTAAATCAGATATCAAAAGAACTAAAATCAAAATTTATTAATAACTTAAGCATAAAAAATGCTATTAACCCATTAAATAAGACTAATACTTACTTAAATTGTATACATGGTAATTCTGTTTGTTAAATTAATCAATAAAAGTTGTATGAAAAATTGATAGATGAATATAATATATTAGAGAATTACCGTAGAGGCAAGTAGTTGGAGGCCAGCGTATTTGACGTCCCAACTGAATTCGGAGATGGCCCAAGTAGTACCCCCAAAAGATTGAGCATTTTGTAATGCATAATTTAAATAATGGGATTTGTCGGTGGCTTTGTAGAGCCACATAGCTGCCCATAACAACTCATCCTTGTAACCACTCAACGATGGATAGTAACCTTTGGCTGCTCCTACACTTGCATCATATTTTCCTCGAAACTTGTCACCAAACTCAAACAACTACAATATTGGAAACAATTAATTGTATTAAGTAGTTAACAAAGAAACAACAATTTGCAATCTCACTTAAAGGGTACTTCCTTCGTTTCTCTTTACCCATAAAGAACTTGAATTGATATGAAATTTTTAAAAAGAAATAAAAAAATTAAAATTTATGGTCTAAATTATATTGGGGCCTTTGTCTGAATTCAGGGACGAAATCAAAATTTCGCTAAAGGAATTCAGAATATAAAAACGTAAACATAAATTCAAGGGAATTCAACGTTTATTATATCTATATAAAATATAATTTTGACCTCGTATATATATACAGTGTAACTTTATGGCAAAAGTGATTTAGATGAACTCTTTGTATCCCCCTAGCTCTGCTCTTGTGTGTGATTATATATATTTTGAAACTTGTGATCTTACACATGATAACATTTTTGTTCGTTATAAAAACTTTTTATTAAGAATAAGTTAATTATTTCTAAATTTAATATCTTATCATTCTTTTTTAAATGATCCAAAAAACAAAATGTCACGTAAACTAAAACGGAATGAATGTGCCGCTTGCATTACACTAGTATTGAACCATTTTTAAATGTATTGAAACAACTTTATTACTATAAAGTTAGTTAGTTACCTGTTCTGCATGGACCAGGAGAAGGTGAGAGTAATGTGGATTTGTTCTCCTAAACAAAATCGACGCCGCCGCCAAGGCAGCTGACGTCTCTCCGGCGACATCTGATCCGGGATGATCCTTGTCAATCTTGTAAGCTCGACGAGATGTGGTCATGTCCTCCGGCCTTTGCCAACAATAATGATCTGTGTCTCCTTCACCTACCTGACAAATTCAAAATTTAAACGTTGTAATTTTCAAAGTCGAAAATAATAAGTTATACTAAAGCCAAAGCTATAACTAGGATTATGAACCACAATATTGGAATTCAAAGAAATGACCAGCTTGATTTACGTTCATAAAGACAATTACGGTTAAGAGTCTCACATCGATAATGAATGGAAACATGAACTTCTTATATGAACTTAGACAATCCTCACCCTACAAACTAGTTTTTGGGTTGAGTTAGCTCAAAATTTATTCTTTACATGGTATCCATTCTTTACATTTACAAATGGACCCACTTAGAAATCAAAAGAGGAGCAAGAATGTGACTCTGGTAAACTCATAGACTTCAATGCAGCAAATTAGAACAGTTTTTTGGGCGTGACTGAAGAAATTTTTTCCAATAGTAGAAGCTAGAATTTTAATTTTATAGGTTCCTATTTTAGAATAATAACTTCAAATATTAATAAAATAATTTTAAATTTTTATACATGTACATATTTAATAAATTTGTTAACACAAACCTGAACCCAGAGGACGTGAGGATGAGTGTGCGCTTTGACGAAGTAATCAGTTCCCCATTTGATGGCCTCAAGCGCGTATCTATACTCGCCTGCGGCGGCTATATCTTCGCCGTATTCAATGACACTCCATGAAAGCATCGTTATAGTGAATGCCATCGGAAGTTGAAACTTAACATTGTCTCCGGCGTCATAATAACCTCCCACCAAATCAACCTGTTACACATATAGTAGAAAATGTTAAAATAAAATCACAGAAAAAAAAGTACATAAGAATGCCAATGATAGAATCAGAAAAAATGTACGGAATGTCAACAAAAAAGATAAATAAGAAAAGAGCAGGGGAATTTTTTGCAAACCCCTTGATCAAGATCATTTTAATAAAAAAGATAAATAAGAATGGTAATCATAGAGCGGGGAAAATGTACAGACCCCTTGATCGAGGCCGTCAGTGAGGCCTGAGTGGTGGCGCCAAGTGGCTCTTTGATTATACGGCAAACGACCGGAGCGTTGAGCTTCGAAATAAAGGAGACTTTTTGAGAGTGCTTCAGAATAATCAAATGATTGAATGAGTGGTATAACAAAGGCAAATGTAAAAGCTAGTGCTATCCATTGTTGAAGAAACCATATATTTCTTGACAATTTGCACTGCTTTTTTGAAGCTTCCATGGCTAAGTGGTTCTCTTTCCCTCTCTCTATTTCATCTTATATATATACATGACATGACTAGCACGTGACATTAAAGTGTTGGCTAGAATTTTCACACTCACTTATGTGTCTAGATGTCAAATTAAAGCTGAAAATCTTGAAATAATTGTATTTACATTTTTGATTTTATTATAATGTAGTTGCATATTGTGGTTATATTCTTTTACACTCGTAAATGAAATTACATATTGGTCGTTGTCTATAATTAGAAACGAATTCATAATTTAAATTTATTGGTTCAACTTTTACAATTTTCAGCATTGAATTCATAATAATGTTAAAAATTATGAGTTCCGATCTAATAATTATTAATATTTTAATATAATTTTATATATTTCGTGTCAAAAACTATGTGTTCAGATGAACGTGTAGCTGAAAGACTACATTTTCCCCTACTTATATTACAAATTTATAGAAAATAGAGTACGTAATTAATGTGCTATAAGTATAACTACATTTATAATATACTCCATAAAATATTACTTATATTGTTAAAGTGTCAGTTCATAACTTAAATTTAAGTATATTTTTATATGTGGCTATAAGAAGATATTCAGTGTACGTGTACCTGAATATTATTCATGGGGCTTCCTATTTCATAATTTTCTATATATTTGTAATATATGAATCTCGTTATCACAATCTATATATTTTGAATCACTATATAAGATCTCTTGATTATGGTTCAGGTATTATGAATGGAAAATGATAGCTAGGGACACGATTTTCCCTTTAATGAATTTTGCACAGTACAAATTTTAATTATGCTGACCAGAGAATTTCGGATTCCGAATGTGCTATATATGTAAATCTTAATCACCACAACCTATGTAGAAAATTTTCGTTTCATGAAACATCATCTATCAACAAATTCTATACATCAAACTAGCTAGTGTACACCCGCAAGGGTAGCTAAGTTGGTGTAGCAGTAGAGTGCGGGACCGCAAGGTCACGAGTTCGATTTTCTGCATAAACCTTCTTGGTTGAGCCTGTCACACATGGCTTGCCAAGTGTGGTTAATCGGCTGACGTGGTTTGCGAGTGCTATCGTCACCGAGTTTACCCCGCGGCGCACTTCGAAAGAGTAACTACCGCGTTCCTTCGTCAAAAAAAAAAAAAAAAAACTAGCTAGTGTACCACTCTATATTTGCCCTCAATTTGTGGGGCACCAAATTAAAATAAATGTCTTACAAATGATGGTAGTTTGAGGTCGTGTTCTCGGTTGGGGTGGGGATAGGGGAGGTAAGGGACCAGGAGAGCTCCTAGGTTGAGAGTTGAGACGTGGAAAATAGAAACTTTGACGGAAAAGTCGATAGAGTTAGTGAAGATTCTTAAGAAGCAGAAGATTAATATAGCTTGTGTGCAGGAAATCAAATGGGTGAGTACTAAGGTCTTGGATGTAGATGGATTTAAGTTATGGTACTCAAGACGCTCGAGGGGTAGGATTGGAGTAGGCATTTTAGTGGACAGGGAACTCAAGGATCAAGTAGTGGAGGTTAGGAGAGTGAATGATAGGACGATGTCCATTAAGATAGTTTTGGGAGGGCTAATTTTAAACCTTAGTGCATATGCGCCACAGGCGGATTTGGCTGAAGAGGACAAAAGGCATTTTTGGGAGGAGTTGGACGAGTTGTGAAGGGTATCCCACATACTAAGAAGACAGTGTTAGAATGAGATTTTAAAAGTGACATATGGGCTACTACAAGAGGTTATAGTGATGTGCATGGCAGATTCGGATTTGGAGATAGAAATTAGGCAGGAGTGTCACTTTTGGACTTCGCAAAATCTTTTAAGTTGGTCATAGCTAACTCGAACTTCCGCAATAGGGAGGAACACTTGGTGACCTACCATAGTGCGGTGCCTAAGATCCAAATTGATTACTTGCTCTTTAGAAAGAGTGATAGAGGTGTTTGCAAGGTTATTTCGGGATCTGACAGCCTAACGTAAGTTCGTGGTCATAGACTTAGAGATCAAGAGCGAGAAGAAGAGGAAGGTTGCCTATGACGGGCCAAGGATTAGATAGGGAGGTCTGGCTGGGGTCAAATATCAGGAGATGAATGAAAAATTGGTGGATATAGGGGCTTGGGGGAGTAGTGGAGATGTTGATAGTATGTGGACTAGGACAATCGAATGCATCAGACAAGCAGCTAGAGAGGTGTTAGGGGTTTCGAATGACAACTCAGGCGGACATAGAGGAGATTGGTGGTGGAATGGAGAAGTCCAAGAAAAAGTATAAGTCAAGAAAGATGCCTATGCGAAGCTAGTGGAGAGCGTCAATTAGTAGGAAAAGAGGAGGAATAAGGAGAGGTATAAGGTAGCAAAAAGAAAGCAAAACTAGCGGTCATGGCGACTAAAATAGTAGCTTATGAGCACTTGTATGAAAAGCTTGAGTGCAAAGGTGGAGATAGAAAGTTGTATAGGCTCGCCAAGATGTGAGAGAGGAATTCTCGTGACCTAGATCAAGTGAAGTGCATCAAGAACGATAATGGCGAAATGTTGACAAAAGATGCACACATTAGACGGAGATGACAGACGTACTTTCATAAGCTTTTGAATGAAGAATGGGATAGAGATGTCGTGCTGGGGGAGTTAGAGCATTCCTAGAGTCGTAGAGACTTTTGTATTGTAGGTTCATAAATGTTGCAGATGTTAGGGGGGCTTATTCGTAACATGAGGAAAGGAAGAACGATCGGGCCAGATGAGATCCCTGTGGACTTTTGGAAGAATGCAGAGGAGGCATGTATGAAGTGGCTTACTGGATTGTTTAACATCATATTTAGAACAACTAGTATGCCAGAGGAATGAAGGTGGAGTATAATTGTCCCGCTGTACAAGAATAAGAGCGATATTCAGAATTGCAATAACTATAGGACTATCAAGCTGCTAATCTACACTATGAAAGTTTAAGAGAGGGTAGTCGGGATGAGGATGGGGAGGGATATGTCGATATTCGAAAAACCAATTTGAATTCATGCCAGGGCGATCGACCACAAAAGCTATTCATCTTGTCAGGAGATTGGTGGAGCAGTATAAGGACAAAAAGAGACAATCACATGTTGTTCATTAATTTAGAGAAGGCATGTGATAAAATATCTCGGGGGTCATTTGAAGATGTTTAGAGTCTATAGGTGTGTCTATGGCATGCATCAGGATGATTAAAGACAAGTACGAGGGTGTCAAAACCCGAGTTAGGTCAATATGAGGTGATTCTGAATATTTTTCGATCATGATGGGGTTACATCAGGATCAACCCTTAGCTCATTTCTATTTACCTTAGTAATGGACGAATTAACATGATATATTCAAGAAGGGGTGTCGTGGTGTATGTATAGTTGTAATCGACAGAAGCGCAATGAGATTAATAATAGGTTGAATGTTTAGAGAACGACCTTAGAGTCTAAAGCTTTTATGCTAAGCATGACTAAGACGGAGTATATGGAATACAAGTTCAGTGACGTATCACATGAGGAGACAAACATGGAAGTGTAGATTGAGGCACAACTATACCCAAAAGAGGAAATTTCAAGTATATTGGATCCATAATACATGGAGAGGGAAATATTGACGATGATATCGCACACCGTATTGGAGCAGGGTGGATGAAATGTAGGCTCGCCTCTGGGGTGCTTTGTGATAAAAAAAATACGCCAAGGCTGAAAGGTAAGTTCTACAGAGTGGTGGTTAGACCAGCATTGTTGTATGGGGCAAATACTATCTAGTCAAGAACGTCCATGTTCAGAAGATGCAGGTAGCGGAGATGAGGATGGTCAGATAGATGTGTGGTCATACTAGAAGAGACATAATTAGAAACAAAGTTATACAGGACAAAATTGGAGTGGCCTCCGTGGCAGACAAGATGAGAGAAGCGATATTGAGGTGGTTTAGACATGTGATGAGGATGTGTGAGGATGCACCAGTTAGGAGGTGTGAGAGACTGACGATAGCAAGAGTTATGAGAGGCAGATGTAGGCCGAAGAAGAAATAGGGATAGGTGATTCGAAAATACATGGTAAAGATCCAACTGACTGAGGATATGACCCTAGATAAGAAGATTTAGAGGTCGGGGATTAGGATAGATGGTTAGTAGGTAGCTGAGTTTTGTTGCAATGTGGGTAAGAGGGGTAGGGCTAGCCTCTCCATCTCATCTTCTCCCTTTCTTTGCAGTATTATTTTGATTTCTCTTAGATACATACTCTTATGTGTGTATTCCTATGTGTTGCTTCATTTGTTTTGTTATTGTGATATCTTGCTATCTTATTTTTCTTGAATTTTTGAATTGACTACGTTCTTTTGAGCCTAGGGTTTATCGGAAACAACCTCTCTAGTCCTAGGGATGACAATTAGGCTGGGTAGGTGCGGGTACCCCCTCCCCGTCAGAAAATTTTATACATGTCACCTACCCGCCACCTGTGACAAGTATATTTTCAACATCCATATCCGCTTAGGCGGGTATATTTCTAAATTCATCCCACTCCACCACCAAAGTGGATATCCGTCACCCGCCAATACCCGTCTGTACCAGTCAGCCATATTTTGTAATCAATTCATTTGTCATTTTGTCATTTTTTTCTAAGAAATTAAAGTAGGCAAAAACTAGATATGCTTTACAAAATGTGCAAATGAAACAAGCAGAACAAGAGTTTTCACAATTCAATAATTAAAAAAATGAAATTAAAAACATAAAAACGGTACAAACGAAATTAATCCAAGAACAACTAGACACCATTACAGGCAACTTTTCACTTGATTTTCAAAAATCTATTTAAAATTTTGATTTACAAAAGAAGTATTTAAAATTAAGCAATACATGTTGTCGACTTATCGAGGTGGTTCGTGACTCTGATAGCGGTGTGACGGAGCATGAGAGAGGGAGGAGAGACGGTAGAGACAGGGAGGCGTGAATGTGAGAGAGAGAGAGAGAAAGGCAGGGTCTCAGGGACGGAGGCGTGAAGCGATGAAGGCTAAAGCAATGACTAAGTTAGTAGGATTTTGCCTACTAACTTATTATTGGGTATATGGTTGTAATATGGTGAAGCAGAAGAACGTGATTGTAATTGGACTTATGGGCTTATGTACTGCTAAAATTATTATTGGGTGTATGAGCTGTTAAAATTATGTGTGTCAAATTATTTGGGCTTTAGATAAATATAAAATTGTACATATAAATTATAGTTGGCGGTTATAAGGCGGGCGGGTGGATTTGGGGCAGGTGATTGGATGTGGTGCGGGGGAGGCGGGTATAACTGCAAATCCACCACCTACCCTCACCCGCCTAATACCCGTCAAAGTTATATTCATACCCGCCAAAGTTATACTCATACTCACCCCAACTGGGGCGAGTGCGATGCGAAATCCGTAAAATTGTACCCACCTGTCATCCCTACCCTACTCTCTACCCCACAAAGGTAGAGATAAAGTCTGCGTACATCTCGTCCTCCTCAAACCCCACTATGTGGGATTATATTAGATTTGTTGTTGTTGTCGTCGTCGTCGTCTTACCAATCACATAAGTAAAATGCGTGTTTTAGCAATGTGAATAACTCAAATATTGTACTTAATTACTACTATTTAGTTATTTAACTAGTTAATCAAATCATTGTGCAAGTTTCCACTCCGATTCCTAGTAACTCTTACAAACCTTCTTTTATAATTTTATATTTTTTTAGTGTTGGGGCCCTTCAAGCAGTCCATTATAATAATTAATGCTCCTCGTTTCCTAATTGTTATGGTTTAATGGTTTGGGTACAATGACTTGTAACAAAACTACCTAAACTTCCTGGAAAAATTATACAGAAAATATTCATACGCGTATTCGTTAATGGACGTTTAGCTACTCAACACTGTGATGTTATAACTAACGTTTCTTACCAACAATTTCTCAATATTCATTCCTTGATCTTTAAAAAATTAACTTACATATGCACCATATATGGAAGCTAAAATATAATGCCACTTTATGAACTTTATCAGCACTTGGCATCCTATATTAATTGATTATTTGGTTAGCCCTACACAGTTAAAAAGTTACGGTAAAAACCTATTCATTTACACTTAACCATAATTAATTAATTAATTATATGAATTTTCACCTGAATCTATCATCTGATTGTGGTATATTAGTGATTTGGTGTAAACATACTGAAAAGCGTGAGATGCCGACAGATCATGTTTCTGTGATCAGAACGTCGTTGGAAATATGGGATTTTTAGTACAAAGTCCTTAGGAACTTTTCGAGTTTTTTAATAGCTAGTATGAGTAATTCATTAGGGGTAAATACTTATTTGTGCACAGTATTTACACCAAACCAAGCAATTTGAAATATGTCTTGCATACAATTTATGATAATTAATTAAGTGATAATACTAAGGTTAAATTGTTTTGTTTGTTGTAAACATGGAATGTCTGTAAGTACTTATTTTACCTAAGTCTACCCTGCTAATTATGTGAACAAATTAAATAAACCTTGTCCTTGTTCTTTTCTTATTACAGCATATTTGTCATTTGTGATAGATGGTTTGGTAATTTGCATCTTCCCAAAAGACTGAAAATGGGATACCTATTGAATTATTCTGAGATACAGTAAGAAAAGAATGAACGGTTGATGTAGCTGAGAGTAAGAATATTAATTATGCTAATATCAACTTTACGCAAACTAATTTAAAAAACTGTCTTTGTATATATCTAAATTCAAAGTCTTTTTTCTTGGACAGTTAAAGCTTTGACCAATTTTAGAAACTTGATAAGTATATTTAGTTCAATTATCAGAGAATCTTTTAGTAAAATGATATGGTTATATATATTCATTGTAATTGCTATGAGTTATTAAGGTAATGAAATAATTCACGCTTGGTTAAGCAAACTCATTTATATTTCCTCATCAATATGCTAAGGCATTGACATGTTTCACTATAAAAGGAATACATTTTAGTCAAACAAAAATTCCGAATATGGTGCTGTTGGTGGTAGAAAAAGTATATATTTCTAATATATAGAATTACCATGTATAAAAAGGTTGATAGGTACGAGGAAAATACGCATTAACACTTACTGCTTACATCAATCAAACAATTTAATTAAAAGTTATGAAGTAGAAAAGACTACATATCATATGTATTTTACATTTGTTTGCTTGGTACAAGTATGGTATGTTATAGCGGATCTAGTATCTTCGATTAAACAAACAATTATATAATAATAATTAACTAGTAATTGAAATCACAATAAAATATTTAGCAATTATAAAAACCAAACACTAACTAACTTGATTAGATAGAGGCTTGCGTCCTAAGACAGAAATTCGTCCCCACTTATGATGTGGTTCTTGGACGTCTATCTAGAGGATACAACTATCTTGGTGCAAGTTCTCGCACAAGAACCTGATCCTGGCGAATTTACTTTATGTTGTTTTTCAGAAATAGATTTTTGTGAAGAAGAAAAAGAGGAAGCAATCAGATTTTAATCTTGTATATATGATTCATGTACTGATTGTCCTTTCCAACTAAGTGATCATTCTTTATATACAGATCATATCTGAATAGACATGACCTTTCCAAAAGGTTGAAATCTTTTCTGAAAGGTTACACCTTTTGAATTTTTATCCAGAAGAAATTATGTCTGTTGGACCAGCGCCGCGACCCTTCACCCTTGGCGCCGCGGCGCTAACACGAAAACTGTCACAGCGCCGCGACTCTTCCTCTTAGCGTCACGGTGCTAATCGCCGAGTTCTTCGGACTTTTACGCGTGGCCGCTTCCCAAATACGAGCACTGAATTCTTTCCTGCTCACTAGACAAATGGCGTCGCGGCGCTTGGTCAATATTTTTGATATTTTTTATCACTTATTCTTCTTTCTTGTACAAGTTTCAACAATACCCCACATTTTCTATTCAAACTCTTAGTGTCGCGGCGCTAATTACTGTCAGAGCTCTCTGGACTTTTGGCGCTGCGGCGCTGAACACGGTAATTCTTTCCTGCTCAATAGACAAATGGCGTCGCGGCGCTTGGCCAATATTTTTGATTTTTTTTATCACTTATTCTTCTTTCTTGTACAAGTTCCAACAATACCCCACATTTTCTATTCAAACACCTAACAATACCCCACATTTGGATAGAAAAAAAGATAATGAGGAACTTATCGTTATTTCGAAAAAAACTAGATATGACATGCATCGGAAAAAATGTCTTTTGGACTTGAACCGCTCGCAGTGAGTACTTATTGGATCTACTTTGTGAAATATTGAACGTATGTCTTGAACTATTCATGTTTTGTAGTAAATCGAAACAATAAGTATCACACACATCATACCAACATACTTCAATTCTTACGGTTGTGTTCATTTCGGTCGTGAACAACTCCTTTTTCGTGAGATTTTGTAGAGAACGTAGCCATATCGGTTCTCATATATGCGACCCCACGTCAATCTCATATAGGTAACATTAATCAAGAATAGTCCGTACTATCCCACCATAATGACTTTTAGTATTATTAAGAATAATACCCATCCCTTAATCATCAACGGATTAACACACATTGGTTCACCATAGGAATGAACATATGTGTGTGTTCTATGCTCCTTGAGTCTTCCCTAACTAGTTATCCTATTGAACCTAGACCATGAGATCTCTAATTTTGCTAGGTTAGGTTTCCGTCAAGTAGTGACTCATTGTATTGGCTTTAAGCACATCGATGTACATACGACCTGCTCTCTGTTAAGACCTTTTGTCAAAGGATTCACTATATTGTCCTTTGATTTTATATAGTCAATGGATATACTTCCATTTTTTAGCAAGCTACGTATTGTATTATGACATCGCCTTATATGCCTCGATTTTTCATTGTATATTTGATTCTTTGCCCTCGTAAGTGCAGCCATACTATCACAATGTATGCAAATGGCTGTAACAGGCTTTTTCCACAAAGAAATACCTTCTAGGAAGTTTTTGAGTCATTCTGCCTCTTCGGCAGCTTTTTTCAAGGCTACAAACTCCGCTTTCATAGTCGATCGAGTATTCATGGTTTGCTTTGATGATTTTCAAGACACCGTCGCTCCACCAAGTGTAAATACATAACCACTTATGGACTTACTTTGCGAATGGTTGGAAATTCAATTAGCATCACAATATCATTCTAAAATAGGATGATATTTTGTATAATGCAACTCATAGTTCATTATATGCTTTAGATATCAAAGTGCCCTAATTAGTGCAATCCAATGATCTTTTTCTGGATTATGTGAGTATCGACTAAGTCGACTCACGGTATGCTAAGTCCGATCGTATACAGTCCATTATGTACATCAAGCTTTCAAGAACTTGTGTATATTCTAATTGAGACACACTGTCACCTTGATTTTTCTTAAGGTGACTAGCGGGATCAAATGGTGTAACTACCGGTCGATCGTCATAGTGCCCAAACTTTCTAATAACCTTCTCAATAAAATGGGATTGAGTTAGTATGTAACCATCAGAATTCTTCTGAATTCTAATACCAAGAATGTCATTCGATATTCTCATATCTTTCATATCAAAAGCGGCATGCAACATCTTCTTGGTTTGGTTAATTACATCCTTACTTGTTCCCATAATTAGCATATCATCAACATATAAGCATATAATGACACGTTCATTCTTACATTCTTTGACGTAGACACATTTGTCATATTCATTTATTTGAAATCTATTTGATAATAGTGTATTATCAAACTTTTCATGTCACTGTTTTGGAGCTTGTTAAGTCCGTATAAAGACTTAATTAATTTACAAACCTTCTTTTCTCGACCTTTAACAACAAATCTTTCGGGTTGTTCCATGTAAATTTCTTCATCTAATTTACCATTCAAGAACGCGGTTTTCACATCCATTTGGTGTATTTTCAAATTGTGAATAACCGCTATAGAAATTAACGTCCTAATGGAAGTAATTCTAGTTACTGGTGAGTAAGTATCAAAGAACGAAACCCTTTGGCTACTATACGAGCTTTGTATTTTCCTATTCCATCAGGCCTTAATTTCCGTTTGAAAATTTATTTATGGCCTATTGATTTTTGTCCCGGAGAAAGATCAACCGATTTCTATATATTATTTTACACAATGGATTCTACCTCACTTTGGATAGTCTCTTTCCAATAAGGTTATTCGGATGATTCCATAGCAACCCTATATGTTTGAGGTTCTCCTTCAACGAAAAAGGTCATAAAGTCTGGTCCAACAACTTTGGTAATTTTCCCACGTTTATTTTTTCTTAGTTCAGAATTTTCTTCTTGAACAGATGAAGTCTTACTTTTATCACTTTGTGTGTTTTGGTTTGACTCATCTTGAGGCAGCGTCCTCTTCTTATTATTAGGATCACTTTTATCCTTTTCCTTGCCTTTGTAAGGAAAATTGTCCTCAAAGAATTCTGCCTCAGCAGATTTCATAATTGTGTTTTTGTGAATACATTCAACATCGGAATGATAAATCAAAACTTATATGATGCACTATTATTAGCAGGAATATATATGCAATCCACCATTTTTTGTCCAAGTTTAGTTCTTTTTGGTAAGGAAACTTGAATTTTCGCTAGGCAACCCCACACTTTCATCTTTTTAAAAGTAGGCAATCGATCATTTCATAACTCATAAGGGGATTGATCACTTTTCTTATGAGAAATTTTATTTAATATCATATTTGCAGTAATTAATGCATCTCCCCATAGGCTTAGAGGTGCTTCCGAACTTACCAACATTGAATTTATCATATTCTTCAATGTTCTATTTTTGCGTTCGGCAACTCCATTTTGTTTTGGAGTGTATAGTGCAGTGGTTTGATGAACTATACCATGAGTAGAACAAAATTCTTTAAAGTCATTAGATTGGTATTCACCACCCTTATCAGACCTTAGAATTTTTATTCTTTTCTCAAGTTATTTTTTCACTTCTGCTTTGTAAGTTTTAAACATGTTCAAAGCCTCATATTTCGTATGTATTAAGTATACATAGTAAAATTTACTGCAATCATCTATGAATGATATGTAATATTTTTTCCTCCACGAGATGGGGTTGTTTGGTAGTCACACAAATCACTATGAATTAAACCAAACACTTCATTTGATTTTTCTATAGATTTGTGAGGATGACTTGCATATTTTGATTCTATGCATACTCCACACTTAGTCATTTTGTTCATAGAACATTTTGACAACATGTCTAACTTTACTATTCTTTGTAAAGAGCGATAATTAACATGGTCTAATCTTGAATGCCATAAGAAAGGGGAATCAACCATGTACATAGAAGCAGTGCTAGTGCCTGCATTTTCATTAATAATAATAAGAGCATCCTTCATAGGTACAACATAAAGTTTGAAGAGCCCTTCACTAAGGTAACCCTTTCTAACATGCATCCCACCTTTGGTGAGTACAAATTTGTCAGATTCAAACACAATTTTAAAGCTCTTGTTACTAAGAACAGGACCAAAAATCAAATTCTTACAAATTTCAGGCACATGCAACACATTAGTGAGCACAATATCATTCCCGAAAGTGAGTTTCAGAATCACCTTCCCTTTTCCTTAAACTTTCACAGTAGCATCATTCCCCACAAACAAAGATTATCCATCCTTGATGGGTTGGTAGGATGTAAACATGTCTCTCAACGAACAAACATGCATAGAAGCACCCGTATTCATCCACCAGTCGGTTGAATTGACAACCAGATTGCTTGAGCAGTGATGCGCGATTTAATGCACACACTTTAACGCAAGTGCACGTTGTCGAGTCAAGTAATATAGTCTAGGTAAGACCGAATATCGTCCTCAAGGATTGGTTTTCAAGTACCGATTATCTATCCTATGGTATCTATTTGGTTAACGTAATTGAATTGGAATTCTAACTAACA
Organism: Przewalskia tangutica; assembly: GCA_029844215.1. NCBI lineage: Eukaryota > Viridiplantae > Streptophyta > Magnoliopsida > Solanales > Solanaceae > Przewalskia > Przewalskia tangutica. Next base: position 92,958,020 of record CM056724.1, on the reverse strand, counting down.
ATGCAGGAAATAAACTAATTATAAAAATACTTTGAATTAAATCAGTTATGATGGATAATTAGGGCTTCCAAGATCATCAACTATCCATTCTATCCAATTCTTAATACAATTAGATTGACTTCTTCTTCTACGTTAAGATAGCAGGTTTACTACTTCGTTTTATACTCCCGTTAAGGCTATATAAACACTCAACCTCAGTAGCGCTCTTTTCTACCTTTCGGTGATAAGGATGACTCTATAGGAGGATTAAGACCAAAAACCTAGTTAACCGTCACGCGTCATGCGTAAAATTAGGTGTTTAAACCTCTCATTAACGCTACACTAGTAATTGAGGTATTTTCATCCCCAATCCAAAATATGTCTACCCAACTTACAGCATATTCACAACCTCCTCCTTTCGAAGTTTGATTAGAAATCATATAAACAATGATAATTAGTGATCAATTAATTACCAAGCATTCAAAACAATTATTAGGTAAATCTTAAATAAGTGAAGAAGAAATCAACTAACATATTAATTCATGAATAAAGTTTCAAGTGAAACACAAGAAAATCCCTAATAAAGTAATTAGCTCCTAGCCATTGTCACGCTAAGAACTAATAAAATCTCCATATATGAACTAAAATAAATAAAGCAAAAAGAAAGAAGAGAAAATACTCAAGAACGAGTCTCCAAGCCTTCTAGCATCCAAGGGTTGTGTTGTGGAATATTTACAAGATGGATTAGTGGATGGATGGATGTAGAATGGTGAATGGTAGAATGGAGAATGAATTCTTCTAATGATGTAGAGACTATTTATAGACCAAGAATCCTTTAGGTGAAGGGTTAAGGATTTGTAAGTAGGAAAAGTTATTAGAATCCTTTTAGGTAAGTGTTTTAAGGTAGGAAAAGTTATCCCTTTAGGTAGGAAAAATAATCCCTTTAGGATTCTGAAAACATGTCAAATTCGGCCCAGACTTCATAAATCCCGCGTTGGCGCCGCGGCGCCTAAAAATCAGCAACTCTCGGGACTTTCAGCACTTTGGGCGTGGCGGCGCTGCTGCCAGGCGCCGCGGCTCCGGTGACATTTTTCTCATGATTCCGCCTCGCCGCCTCTTTTTTCGTCCGACTTGCCCGATCTCCTCTATAATTTCCGGAACTTCTTAGTCTTCATTTCTTGGCCCTTTTAGTGTGCAATTCCATCTTATTTATGCTCATTTCATCTCCTTTTCGCCATTTCTCCATTTTTGACCGCTGTGACACAAAAGAAAGGAAAACGACCCTAATACTGTACTAAACATAAATGAAATGAGTAAAATACTAACTAAAAATGACTCAAAAGGTGTATATAAAATACACCGATCAAGCAGCAACAACATCAATGAATTGGTTTCTAGTTTCATCATTGTTGTTTCGATTGACATAACCCGAACCTCCAGCACCACCTTCTTGGTTCTTGCGAAGGCGACAATCCTTTGTTCTATGTCCAGGTTTACCGCACACCCAACAGACTCCCATTTGTAGTTTCTTTAATGCTTTGGACCTTTGTAGGGCGAGTTCATTCTTCCTGGCAGCAAAAGGTGGCTTGACAACAACAATCTTGCCCTTGCCGTTCTGAAACTTGTCACTAGATGGACTGTCTTCAACTAAATGTTAGCATTAGGATCTAAGGAAATAAAATCATTTTTTTCATTCTTCCGGTTGTCCTCTTCAACTAGAAGTTTGAGAATCAATTGCTCAAAATTCATATCTTCGGTTAGATGCTTAAGATAAATTTTGAAATCCTTCCAAGAATGAGGTAATTTCTCAATAATAGAACCAACAAGGAAATTCGGGTTTAGACCCATACCTTCCACATCTAACCCATGAACAATGACTTGGAGTTCCTCCACTTGCTTGACAACAGGCTTGTCATCGCTCATCTTGAAGTTCAAGAACTTGCCAATGACGAACTTCTTTGAACAAACAACCGCAGTCTTGTACTTGTTCTTCAATTATTGCCACAACTCCGGTGTTGTTCTAAACGTGGAGTAGATATCATAGAGAGAATCATCCAAGGCATTGAGAATAAAGTTCCTGCAAAGAAACTCTTGATTTCCTAAGTCTCAATAGCGTTTAGATTTTCAGCCCTCTTTCCCTCAGTAGAAGCATCATCATCTTCTCCTTCTGGTAGTGCCATAGAGCCTCAGCAGTCAAAATATTCGCCACATGAAGAGTTGTCAATAGAACAACATCTTTTGTTGCCAGCATTTGAAATCAGAACTCTTGTATTTCTCAGGTTTCTCAACATGATTTTTCACCATCGAAGATCCAGATTGATCTATCTTTGACTAATCAAGAAGAAGAATTTCTTGATTAGAATTTCTGTCTTAGATTGCTATAGCCAATCTAGTATCTTCGATTAAATAAAATAACTATATAATAATAATTAAATAGTAATTAAAATCAACAACAAAATATTCAGCAATAATAAAAACCAAACACTAACTTGATTAGATAGAGGCATGCATTGCAGTGTCCTAAGACAAAAATTCGTCCCCACTTGTGTTGTAGTTCTTGGACGTCTATCTAGAGGATACAACTATCTTGGTGCAAGTTCTCGCACAAGAACCTGACCCTGGCGAATTTACTTTATATTGTTTTTCAGAAATAGATTCTTGGGAAGAAGAAGAAGAGGAATCAATCAGATTTTAATCTTGTATATATGGTTCATGTAATGATTGTACTTTCCAACTAAGTGATCATTCTTTATATATAGATCATATCTGAATAGACATGACCTTTCCAAAAGGTTGAAATCTTTTCTAGGTTACACCTTTTGATTTTTTATCCAGAAGAAATTATGACCGTTGGACCAGCGCCGCGGCCCTTCACCCTTGGCGCCGCGGCGCTAAACTGTCACAGCGCCCGACTCTTCCTCTTAGCGCCATGACGCTAATTACTGTAAGAGCCCTCTGAACTTTTGACGCTGCGGCGCTGAGCACGGTAATTCTTTCCTGCTCACTGGACATATGGCGCCGCGGCCCTCTCCCTAGGCGTCGCGACGCTTGGCCAATATTTTTGATCACTTATTCTTCTTTCTTGTACAAGTTCCAACAATACCTCACATTTTCTATTCAAACACCTAACATTGTATGTTGAGTATGTAAGTTTTATTCTTGTACTTCTCACCTATAGCTCTTATGTAATCTATAAATATATGTGTAAAATTAATTTCAAATAATTAATAAAATCAATATTCGGATTATTCGAAATGTGGGGAGTGATAAAATCGAAATGAAAAATGAATTTCACTTTTAAAAAAAAATCTCATATACTATTCGAAATGTTTGTTTCGCTAAGTATATATGATCGCATTGTTTTTTACTTGAGTCGTTTTAGATTCAGATGCTCTAACAACTAAGCTGATGTCTATCTAAAAAGAATAATTTTGAAATTAGAGTCTGTGTATTTTGTATACTTGTTAAGTCACAACTAGAAGTGGGTGAGATTTTTCAAATGAAGAATCTTCTTCGCTTTTGCTACTAATAAAGTCGAAAATTATTAAAATGCTTACTTTGTTTCTGAATCGAAAAAGTGTATGTTCCTATAACTAATAATTACTACTTACACGATTTTAGAGATAATCTACTAGTCAAGTTTAGCCCATAATTCTTTTTTAACATTTTAATTCTAACTTAAATTTTATGATTTGTTCTGAATTAGTTTCACTAATCACATTGAATTACGAGTAGGGTAAGGGTACCGGACATCGTTGGTAGTTTAGAGGCCTAGCTTTGCAATGAGAGTTAGAAAAATCTTTTTTGGGAATTCAAAATATAAATAAATAAAAACACAAACAAGTAGAGGGATTGGTCATCTATTATATATACATGAAAAAAAAAGTTAACGAAGGAGTTTGGATGACATATTGTGCTCCCTAGCCCCCGCCACTCCCACAAAGAATGTTGCAGTGCCAGACATTCGTTTGTGTCGTTCCAATTTTACGGGATGTTCCCAAAGGGACATACAACATGCTTAAGAGTGACCATGTGAAAGATCATGCTAGACTACCATAAGAAAGTTGTATAGGATTATAATATCAAGTTGGATGTTAAGGAAGTTAGAAAGTTTACATAAATATCTAGACTACATAAATATCTAGATACATTACAAGTGGAATACATATTCATAGAAGTGTCTAGATACACTACAAGTGGAATGTGTATAAATACAATGTAATATGTGGGCAATTCAATATACAGAATATATTTCTTTCTCTCTTCTTCTATTCTCTCGACTCTCTCTTTGCTCCCCGTCTTCTCTTCTTCTTTCTCTCTTCTACTCTTCTTCTTCACTTCTTCACATCTTCATACACGATCCTTACTAATTGTAGTATCTTGATCTTCAGTTGCTGAGTTCCATAAGGTAAACCAGTGGTTTGCCTAGCTGCTGGATGAGTTAATTATCACAGATGTGATAATTTAACATGGTATAAAAACTTGGAGGAGTGATGATGTAGATTGTTACACCCCGTAATTCAGGTCATGCTTTTGAGAATGTACGAAAGGAATTGAGACTTAAATTTTAGAATGATGGGTTGACGGAATGTTTCGGACGGGTTTTAGTCAACTTTGACGCGGTTTATGCCCGTTTCATTAGGAGTTCGTAGGTGGTTCAAAGGCCTAGTATGTAGTTCGTTGAGTCTAGTTCCCAACGCAACAAACCGTTCGTCGATAGGACATCGGAGTAGAAAGTTATGGAAGTTACAAGTTCAGTGCGCAGTCGAGCAGAAAAGCATTTTCGGTCAGGGGCCACAGCGCCGCGGCGCCGGATATGCTGAGAATTCTCTGAAGTTGCAGCAGTAGCCGCCGAATCTGCAGCCACGACGGAAGTGCTGAAATTCTCGAGGTTTCATGGCCATGAGGCGGATTTTTGCGAAATCTGGGGGAAAATCAGATATTTTCTTTTTAAAAGGCCATGGGAGGGTGACAAGTGTCCCTCTCATCTGAGTTAGTGGAAATGCTATTTATTTGACCAAGTCTTGAAGACTTGGTCATTCTTCCAAAAACCTTCTTCTCACTATAAAAATTTCCTCTTCCTTCTCTCTAAAAAAATCCCTCTCCCTTCTATCTAGAAATTCAAGAAGAAACCAAGGCCTTGAGAAAATCTAAAAATGTGGCAAGAAGGAAACTTGTTGACAAGCTTGTAGGAGGGTTGTGGAGGTGATTGTGGAAAGAAGGCAAGTCAAATTTGTTGGACTAATTTGGGTAAGCTCTAAGGTAACAATCCTTTCTATTTTTGCTAGTAAATTGTGTTGCATGTGTGGAAGAAAGGACTTGTAGTTGTCAATATTTCTCTTAGATATATTGCATGTAGGAAATACAATTTGGATTTGAAAGGATTGGATAAGGGTGATATGTGAACATGTTATAGCCAAGATAATACCTTAAACTTATTGGATTGTTTATTTTGTATTGTGGGGCAGAATTTTACACGTCCAAGTTAGGCGTGTAATCCCCTTGTATTGCTGAATTGTTGGGCCTTAAATGTGGCGTTTAGTAGTTGATATCGGACCTTGAAAAGGTGGAAAAGTATGTAGAAACAAAGGAAGTGTTGTCCAATTTTCCGTAGAATAAGGGGCTTTTCAATTAGAATGTTCTACGTTGAAGCTAGAAGCTAATGAACGTATTATGGTTATTATAGGTTAACATACTACGTGCGGTATATTGGACTTGCGAGTGGATTGACCCGAAGAGGTATGTGGAACTTTCCTATCTCTTGAGCATGAATAGTTGCACTTATGTAGTCTGAGACGTCTGAGACTTTGATATCCCTTACTTGTTTTAAGAATGGCCAAGTTGGGTGAGTAAGGGGATTAACTCACTTCTTTAAAAGTATTAAGGATGTCCTAAGTTTTCAAAGTTAAGGGACTTGAAGTGTTTTAAGTATATGATACTTGTTTCGTTTTAAAAGTATAAGTCCCTTGGATATAGGGAAATGTATTTGACTAATGTATAAAGTAATATAACGACTTTATGGGAAGTTGGTTATATTAGCTTTATGGAAGGTTAACAAAGAAAGATTTACTCTAAGTAAAATAAGTACGGATAAATGATTTGAATTTATGAAAGGCAAATTGATTTTAAGGCATCAATTGCCTAAGGTTTTAAAAGAAATGAAGTCACTTGATTTAGAAGCCTATTATATTTCTAAAAGGAAATGTGACTTGTCTTGAAAAGTAGTCGTAACTTGATACTACGGTTATTAGTATCTTGGAAGTTTTATATAAAAAGGAGTCATTCTCAAAAGGTTAGAAGTACGAGGTACTTGGGTTGAATTCCCGGATTTTCTCTTAAATGACATGTTAGTGTCTTAAGTAAACTAAAATAAGAGGATATATTAATAATATTAATAAGAAGTTAGGGGATTTTCTTAACTTGCCTATGTTATGTATGATAGCCGGTTGTGCTAGGTTATGTATTCTTACGGGGTAGACCCCGGGTTACTACTTATTCCATGGATTTGCTACCCATGATGCGAGTGTGGTGTTTGTACTCATTGCGGGCCCACCGGGCCCATGCGGGTGAAATAGTCTCATGCGAGGCAGATGACTTCATGCGGGTCCACAGGACCTATGCGGGTGAAATAGTCCCAGGAGTAGGATTGCTTAATGATACTACGGGCGGGTGACCCTGTTTTAATCATGAGCCTCCTATTTTTATGCAGTAAAGTTTATACTTGTTACTCTCATTGTTAGTAAGGCACAGTGCACTGTAATTTGATTATCATACATGTCTTCAGCTTTATTTAGACTTATGATATTATTAGAGTATTTTCCAGTTTTACATACTTGGTACATATTGTGTACTGACCCCCTTCCTCGGGGGCTGCGTTCATGCCGCAGGAAAGGGTAAGCAGGTGGTGTATCCTCATTCTTAGGATCTTTGATTAGGTGTCAGAAGCTCCATTTCTCCGGAGGCTTGTCTTTTGGTACGGTTCTCCATGATGTTGTAGATATTATGTACATTCAGGGGTATGACGGGGCCCTGTCCCGTCATAGTTGTTGCAAACTCTTAGAGGCTTGTAGTCCTGTTATAAATTGGGTTTGTAAGGGATGTAACTGTTCATTTTTTGTTATATCTATATTTACAGAAAGGTAGCCATTTTGGGTTAGCCTGTTTCGTATTTTATATTGTTTCTTGTTTATGAGTTTACTTCCGCTGGTTTTCTCTGATGTTGTATCACAAGGGTGCCCGGGGTAAGGCACCAGTCACGGGACCGAGGTCGGGTCGTGACATAGATTGAGGGAATTCCAGTCACATGTATGAAGAAATTCGAGGAATCTACACATCCGTTGAGAAAATTCTGAATTCGATCAACAGGAGATCGTAGGTAATGATCTGTTGATTTTGAGGATCTTGAGGTATATCAATTTACAATTGATTGGAGTAAGGACACATATATCTATAGATTTACAGTTTCTATTCTGAAAATTGAAACATGCATTGACACATTAGTCTAAAATCTGTCAATTAGAAGTTGAGCAATGTTACATTGAGTTGATATAGAAATTCGATTACCTGAATTGCTGATATTCTGATTGTGTGGTTGTGAAATTTCTGCTAAATCAGTCTGTCTAAGATAGTGAATGATGGAGAATGTTGGTGAGGAACTGTCGAGTGAAACCACAACAATGACAGTAAACATAGACCACAATCATCCATTGTATCTATTTCCATCTGATGCCCCAGGATCATTATCAGTAGGTGTCGTATTAAATGGAATGGACAATACACATTATGGAGTAGGGCAATGAAGCTAGCTTTATTGGGAAAGAACAAGCTAGGATTCTTATATGGAACAATTAAAAGGGAAACATTTCAAGGAGATATGGGAAGACTATTGGATAAGTGTAATGATATAGTCGTCTCATGGTTGATGGGAAATGTGAATAAGAGCCTCTTCAGTGGTATGTTGTTAAATTCTGACTCACATACGATTTGGGAAGATTTGAAGGAAAGATTTGATAAGGTTAACAGTGCAAGAGCCTTTCAGTTACACAAGGAGATTTTTACACTCGACAGGGTACAATGCCAATGTCAGTATATTACACTAGGCTCAAAGACCTATGAGATGAGTATGACTCAATCATGCCACCACCTGCCTGCTGTCCTAAGTCAAAGGAGTTCATCAACCATCTGCATTACCAGAGGATGTTGCAGTTCTTGATGGATTGAATGAAGGATACAATCAAGCTAGGAGCCAAATAATCATGATGCATCATATACCTAATCTGAATCAGGTTTATGCATTGTTAAACCAAGAGGAAAGTCAGAGAATAGTCGCAGGAAATAGTAGAGTGATGCAAGAGGCAGCTGAGTCATCTGCAATGTTCACTTCTAAGAGTGGAACAAGAGGGGGAGGAAATGGAGTCCAGGGACAGATAAAACCATACAATCCAAATGCTTACTGTGACTTTTGCCACGGAAAAGGTCATGTTAGACAGGATTGCAACAAATTGAAGAAATGTGACTTCTGTCACAAGACAGTACATGTTCAGGATGATTGTTATAGGTTAATTGGTTACCCTGAGAATTTTAAGACTAAAGCTAAGAAAGCTTACATTGTAACAGGAAATTATGCCTCTTGTGGTGGTGTTGGCAGGAACAATGGAGGACATTGGCAGCAGAACCAACAGAGGAATCAATTTAATGAAGGTTATAGTCCCAATCAGGAAGCTCAACCATCATTTATGCAGTTAACACCAAGCCAACAACAGCAACTTCTTAGGTTTCTCAATGAGAAGACTGACAGAATGGCAATAGCTAATCTGGCAGGTACACATTTCTCTAACACTGAGGAATTAATGAAATTGATTATAGATTCAGGAGCTACAAATCACATGGTTGGTAAACGAAGTTACTTACACAATACACATTTGGCAGAAAGCACAGGAAGTGTACATCTGCCAACTGGTGATTCTGCTAAGGTGTCACATATTGGTGATTGCCATCTTAGAAAAGGTGATGTCCTTAAGAATGTATTGTGCTTATCAACATTCAAGTTTAACATATTGTTAGTTTCAAAAGTAACCAAAGAGTTGAATTGTAGTGTTTCCTTCTTTCCATATTATTGTGTTTTTCAAGACCTCTCATCTGGGAAGGTGGGGGGGATTGGTAATGAAGAGGATGGACTATACATAGTGTTTTTAGATCCACATAATAAGGAGGAAGATTTGGTGAAGTGCATGGGAGCAGTTCAGACTACTGGTGCAGTGGTTTGGCACCAGAGGTTATGCCATGTACCTATGAGTGTTTTAAGAAAAAAAACTATTTCTTAGCAATAACAGATCCATTGTTATAGATAAATGTGAAATCTGTCCTCTGGCTAGGCAGACAAGAGTACCCTTTCCTGCTAGTACTAGTAGAGCAACTAGTGCATTTCAATTACTACATATTGATGTATGAGGTCCTTACAAGGTAGAAACACATGATGGTGTTGACACCCAATTTTGACCCTCCCGTCCAGTCATTAACTATAAAATTACACTAATTTTGTAAAATAATTTTTATGATTTTTTATAATAAAATACAGCGATAAAACATAAATACAGGCATAAATAAACAATTTAGTAATGGCACCGCATTTTACGTAGAGTACTAAGCACTTAGAGTCCCGCGCCCGCATTAATTAATTTTAAGCCCTGTCATGATTTCTTAATTATTAATAAATACATAAACTAAGTAATTTAGCAATGACGTCGTGTCAGGTAGCATAGCCGCATTTATTAATAACCATTTGTAATTTAAAATCAATTCTAATCTAATACACTCTTTTAATAGCGTCGCATTTATAAAGCTTTAAACAATTCTTAAATATCATACTTGCATTTGGCATTTAAATAATTTAATCTAAACTCAATTCAATTTTAATTTAACTTCACAATAATGCATAATAATAAGATTTTAAATAATAGCGCCGCATTCTAAAATATTAATGTTATACCCCGTAGTTCCAGGGTATATAGGTGAGGATGTACGTGCGAGATTACGACAGAAATTTTGGAAAGAAAGAAAGATGTGATTTTTCGACGGAAAAGTTTCCGGTTTTTGTGAAGAAAAAGGTTCGTTAATGGGAATTGGATTCCCAGATTTGGTATTCGGACTTCTTAGAATATTTGAGAATTATGGAATTTTATTTCCGGAAATGGTCACGTGGGGCCCACGGGTGAAATTTACGGTTTTGTGGGGCCCGCTTAGTTTTTGAGATTTTGGCCATTATGGATATTTTCGAGATGAAATATTTTGGGCAGTAGGAGGCGACACGTGTCACCCCTAGGTGGCCCTGGCCGAAATTAGCTAGCAGTGGCAGAGCCAGTGGCAAGTCTTGCTAGATATTTTGTGTGGACAAGTGGCTTGTGGGTCCCACCCACACTTGTCCCCAATCTCAACCACACACTTGCCTTCATCCTATCCCTTGGTTGTCCTATATATGCACCCTTAGTTGATGAAATCTTCCACACTTAGACATTTGAAGACTTGAAAAACCCTCCTTCTCCCTTGACCTAGAGCTCTCGGTTTTGCCCCATTTCTTGAGCAAAATTTGTCCAACAATTCTTAAACTCTCAAGTGTTCTTCCCTAAGGTGTTAGGAAGATTGTGTACCAAGAGTTGGAAAAATTTCACACCCCACAGCCTTGAAGGGACGCCGGCGAAAGTTGTCATCTTGAAACCCTAAGTGTTCTTCACTTTTGAGTTGAATCTTGAAGAGAAGTTGGTTAGGAGCTTACATGGGTTGCTTGTAGCGGATTGGAACGTAAAGATTTGGAGCTAAGACTTGCTTGGAGCGACTTTAAGAACTTGGATATTTTGGGCTATTTGAGGTAGTGGAACTTAAACCTCTTTGTGAATTGGTTGTTATACATATATTATAAGTATATTATGGATTATATAATATATGGAGTAAGTTTGGAAGAGTTGGATCTTGTTAACTTGTTAAAAGAAAGGATTGGCCGTTTGCCATTAAAATGGTAAAAGCGTATCTTACTTGCTAAGAAGCTAATAACAAAGTAACTATAACTTATATTAAGAATGGAAATATAAGTTTGATGACTAATGAGTAAATTGGATCAGTAAAATGGACAAAGATCGCCAAGGACCCCAACTTAGGATCAGATTTACTTTGGATGTATTTACTTTGGACCGTATTTACTTTGGACCGTATTTACTTTGGGTATGTATTTACATTGGGTATTTACATTTACATTAAGGAAGATTTTTCAATCGCGTTCCGTTTGGCGTGTGATCCCTTTTTAATTATTGTATTGTTATGAAGCGTGATAGTAAACCGTTACGGTTGGCGCGTAATCCCTTCTTTTACTTATTGTTGTTATGGGCGTGATAGTAAACCGCGTTACCGTTTGGGCGTGTAATCCCTTCTTTATGTTGTTTAATTATTACGCCTTATATATATATATGGTATATATATTACGGTTATTCGCCTTGGTAAAAGATGGAAAAGTGAGTATAAGCGGAAGTCTTTGTAGAAATTTCCGTAGATTTTGAGGGCTTTTTATTGGTATAAGTCTTCAATGATAAGAAAGGTTTGATAGAGTACCATGACCATTTTAGGAGTGGAGTACTACGTGTGGCGTGATCTACTTGGCTTAGGAGTAGCCGACGGGTTGAAGTACTTGGGCGTTTTGCTTATTGTCGATAAATCGTCGCGAGGTATGTGAACCTCTTCCTATCTTTTCTAGCATGATTGTTGTGAACTATGTAGTACGGTAGACGTCATGTGCTAAGTGATTTGGTTGGTTTAAAACATAGGGTGTTATAATAGCTTTATGGGAAGTTAGTTATAACGACCTTATGTAGTGAAAATGGTTTCTTGATGTTAGAAGTTAAGAGACTTGATCTTATAAGATAAGAGACTTAACTTATTTGTTTTAATGTGGATGTTTGTGTGAAACCTCATTCGTGAGTAATGAGTACTTGGTTTTTAAAGGGATAATGTTTCTTGATTTGGGAATCGTAATGTGTATCGACAGCACTATTGCAGCGTTAATAAAGGAAAATGTATTGAATAATGATGTGTTGTATTAAAACCGGTAGAAACCTCCATCCGCATGAAGCTAAGATGAGACAAAATGATATTACATTTTCTAGATCACGGTCTTGTAATAAGATCGTTATAAACAAAGAATAAACTACTCACATATATGACATATGTTACTCAATTGTTTTAAAAGAGATTAAGACTATGAGTTATGAAACCTTTCTAAAATAAGTGACTTGAGCATTTGAAAATGAGAAGCTTGAGTAATTGAAACTAGGCAACCGGAACTTAGGAAAAGAATGTTGTTACTTGATTTTGAAAAGGAATGTGGGTTCATTCTAATACTATGGGTATAGGGTGACTTTTATAAAAGTAATGGATCTCTTTTTAAAGAACTTAACGATGTAGTACTTTGGGGTTAAAAACCCGACTTTGGCATAAAATGAAAGTACTTTGAGTTGTGTGAAACTTGCCTATGCTTGTTGTTGTGAAACTTGCCTATGCTTGTTGTTGTGAAACTTGCCTATGCTTGTGATGATAGCCTTTGTTGTGCAAGTGTGGTATTTACGTGTTCCGCTCTCGATAGAGTAGGTCGACTTGTCGAGAACTTACTTGGACGTCTTTGGCGGTGATGGAGAATTCCACGGTATGTTTCCATTTTGATTCTTGTCTTGTTGTTGATGTCACATGGACATGTATACACCGTCGCAGATTCGGGCACGCGGCGTGCGGCCGTTGATTACCGATATATTGTTATTGTGGTTACATGGACATGTCTACACCGAGGTAGAATTCGGGGCATGTGGCGTGCGGCGGGGTTGATCACCCAAAGATATTATTGTTGATGTCACGTGGGCGTGTCTACGAGGTAGAATTCCGGCATATGGCCGTGGGGCATTGGTATTATTGTTGCATCATGGACATGTCTACACCGTCTGAGTTCGGGGCATGCGGCCACGATGCGAACATGATTGATGTTGTGGGCGTAAGACCATAGTTATATTTGAGTGATGACTTGAGGCGTGAGTCCACTGGACATGATCGCTTTTATGTTGTGAGCGTAGTTTGGTTATCATACATGTCTCGCTTTATATAGACTAGTATGATTTCATTCTGATATTTTCTGATTTCACATACTTGGTACTGTTATCTTGACCTCGCCCGGAGTGCGTTCATCTGCGCAGTAGGTACATCGGCCGTGGATCCTCGCCTTAGGATCTCGATTCGGCGTTTTGGGAAGCTCCGTTTCTCGGAGGCTTATCTTTTGGTATGTGTTCCACTGAGTTGTAGGTTCTTGTACATTCGTGGTATGGCGAGCCCCGTCCGTCATAGTTGTTGTAAATCTTAAGTGCATGTAATCTTGTTGTGGCGGGGTTTGTAAAAGGGATTAAACTGCTCGTTTTGAAAGAGTTGTATTTATTATGTTATTGGAAGGTAACCGTTGGGTTGCTTTGTTTTATGTTCATATATCTGTTTCTTGTTTAAGTTTTATTTTCCGCTGGTTTTCTCGATGATTGTATCACTAGGGTGCCCGATAAGGCACGATGCACGCCCGGGCGAGTCGTTACAAAGTGGTATCGAGCGATTAATCCTCTGAAAGTGTCCATGACCGTGTCTAGTAGAGTCTTGATTATCGATGTGTTGTGCACCACATCTATAATCGTGAGGCTGAGACATTTAGGATTGGTTTCCATTCTTCTCATTCCGAGATCGTGCCTTAGAGTCGTGTTGTAAGTTGGACCCTCCGACGTATCTCGTTTTACGATTATGCCTCCGCGCAGCAACCAGAGCCACGAAGGGCAAGACAGCGAGGAACCGCTAGTGAGATCTGAGAGAGATGCGAGGCGCAGCGCATGCACGAGTTGTGCTTGACGCGGGTTTTGTACGCCGCCCAGCAGAGGTTAGGAGCGCATCAACGGCTGGCCGAGACCGATACACTGAGCCTCGGTCCCGATGCAGGGCGGAGGAGATGGGTTATAAGGAGATGGCGATTCTTGGCGGTCGTGGCGAATATGAGATAGGCCGATGGATCAGATTCGATTCGAGCACCATGGTTCACCCCGAGCGAATAGTTTGAGGCTACGGGACTTTCTCGAGTTGTAGCGCCAGAGTTTTATGGGTCGAGGCACGAGGATGATCCGCAGGAGTTCATCCGGCGATTCTGACGGATCACGCGGGTGATCAAGGCTTGAAGACCGAGTCTGTGACCTTTGGTTCGCGTCGGCCGCGTGATACCGCGATCGATTGGTTTGATTCATGGGAGCTTTCGGGAGAGCATGCACTCCAAAGTATGGGATGAGTTTTGGGGCGTTCTCACGCACTTGCCTCCGCGAGATGAGGAGGGCACGGCGGCATTTTTGATGCTTAGACAGAGCGGGCGTGCGGTTGGAGTACAATGTGAGTTCGACTCATTGGCGACGCGTCAGCGTTGGTAGCTAGTATGGAGGATCGAGTGCACCGATATGTTCTGAGGCTCGATGATTACATGTCGCAGGCATGTTCGGAGTAGCTCTTCACCGCATGGACATTGCCCGCACGCAGCTCACGACCGATGTGAGGCACGGAGAGGTCGGCGGAATGACGAATCGCGAGAAGAGGGCGAGAACAACGAGGTCCTTTGGTGACTTTCGAGGCGGACCGCCTCAAGAAGATACTAGTTTTGTACCTCCGCCGGTGCAGTGGTCCTCCACAACCTTCAGAGTATTCGGAGCGGTCGTGGCTCCAAGAGTTGAGTTTCGAGGAAGTAAGTGTTGGCGGATCGGTCACCCTACCTCGGTGTGGTCGATGTGGTAGACCGCATTTCGGGAGTGTCGTGGTGCGGGGAGCTTGTTATTTTTGCGGCCAGCGGGCCATTTGCGAGGAATCGTCCAGGCGGTAGCACGGATGTTACGACTCGGCCCTACCGGATCGATGGTGGTTCATCGCGCCTACGATTATCGCCTACGAGGCGGGCCTATGATTAGAGTGGAGCGGTAGCGGGTATATCCTTAACCCTCTAGAGTTTGGTTTTGCGCGATATGATGATCTTATTATTGTGTGCTATGCGGATAGCGTTGTGTTGTTTGTAAGTTAGAAAACATGGTTAGTTGGAAGGATAAGTGTGGGGGCATGGAAAGTGTGAACCTTAGAGTTTTATACGTGGAGACCTTAGAGGCGAGGCCGTCTTGAGTGGGTGATTTTACGGTTGGTCTTCTTGGATGTACTTGGTATGCGGGAAATATTGTGGGATAATTACATGGGTAGTGTGAGATGGAAGTGGTAGCTTTCATGGCGTGAATTAGTAAGATTGTTCGGATCGGGAACAAGAGTTGGCGCGTTTAGGGTCGGGTTGAGGCCCATTTGCGGTCAACCGCGCCCATATTGAGGTGGGGTCGGTTCGAGGTGGTCGCGGTGGTAGGGTCACGAGGGTGCTAGGCCCGTTTAGGTAACCATCGTGCGAGTTCGTGGACGCGTTCAACGAGTCGGATCGTGAAGGCGGGAATGGCCTTAGAGTAAATTGAAGCTAGTGGGAGCCGTTGTAAGATTAGAAATGATTCTCGTTGGCTTGGATTTGAGTTTTGCGCACATGTTATATTCGCCATTGGTGGCGTGATCGGTTTGTAAGTATAGTAGTGAAGACTATACCGACACAAGTACGTTTGGAGACTTAGAATGAACATTCGGACGAATGTTTCTAGAGGAAGAATGTTATACCGTAGTTCCGTGGTATATAGGTGAGGATATGCGCGTGCGAGATTACGGCTGAAATTTTGGAAAGAAAGAAAGATGTGATTTTTCGACGGAAAAGTTTCCGGTTTTGTGAAGAAAAAGGTTCGTTAATGGGAATGGATTCCCAGTTTGGTATTCGGACTTCTTAGAATATTTGAGAATTATGGAATTTTATTTCCGAAATGGTCACGTGGGCCCACGGGTGAAATTTACTGGTTTGTGGGGCCGCTTAGTTTTTGAGATTTTGGCCATTATGGATATTTTCGAGATGAAATATTTTGGGCCAGTAGGAGGCGACACGTGTCACCCCCAGGTGGCCCTTGGCCGAAATTAGCTAGACAGTGGCAAGCAGTGGCAAGTCTTGCTAGATATTTTGTGTGGACAAGTGGCTTGTGGGTCCCACCCACACTTGTCCCCAATCTCAACCACACACTTGCCTTCATCCTATCCTTGGTTGTCCTATATATGCACCTTAGTTGATGAAATCTTCCACACTTAGACATTTGAAGACTTGAAAAACCCTCCTTCTCCCTTGACCTAGAGCTCTCGGTTTTGCCCCATTTCTTGAGCAAAATTTGTCCAACAATTCTTAAACTCTCAAGTGTTCTTCCCTAAGGTGTTAGGAAGATTGTGTACCAAGAGTTGGAAAAATTTCACACCCACAGCCTTGAAGGGATGCCTTGGCGAAAGTTGTCATCTTGAAACCCTAAGTGTTCTTCACTTTTTGGAGTTGAATCTTGAAGAGAAGTTGGTTAGGAGCTTCTATGGGTTGCTTGTAGCGGATTGGAACGTAAAGATTTGGAGCTAAGACTTGCTTGGAGCGACTTTAAGAACTTGGATATTTTGGGCTATTTGAGGTAGTGGAACTTAAACCTCTTTGTGAATTGGTTGTTATACATATATTATAAGTATATTATGGATTATATAATATATGGAGTAAGTTTGGAAGAGTTGGATCTTGTTAACTTGTTAAAAGAAAAGGATTGGCCGTTTGCCATTAAAATGGTAAAACGTATCTTACTTGCTAAGAAGCTAATAACAAAGTAACTATAACTTATATTAAGAATGGAAATATAAGTTGGATGACTAATGAGTAAATTGGATAAGTAAAATGGACAAAGTTGGCCAAGGACCCCAACTTAAGGAGATTACTTTGTATTTACTTTGGACCGTATTTACTTTGGACCGTATTTACTTTGTATTTGTATTTACATTTACATTAAAGGAAGATTTTTCAATCGCGTTCGTTTGGGCGTGTGATCCCTTTTTAATTATTGTATTGTTATGAAGGCGTGATAGTAAACGCGTTCGGTTGGCGCGTAATCCCCTTCTTTTACTTATTGTTGTTATGGGCGTGATAGTAAACGCGTTACCGTTTGGGCGTGTAATCCCCTTCTTTATGTTGTTTAATTATTACGCCTTATATATATATATGGTATATATATTACGGTTATTCGGGCCTTGGTAAAAGATGGAAAAGTGAGTATAAGCGGAAGTCTTTGCAAATTTCCGTAGATTTTGAGGGCTTTTATTGGTATAAGTCTTCAATGATAAGAAAGGTTTGATAGAGTACCATGACCATTTTAGGAGTGGAGTACTACGTGTGGCGTGATCTACTTGGCTTAGGAGTAGTAGCGGGTTGAAAGTACTTGAGCGTTTTGCTTATTGTCGATAAATCGTCGCGAGGTATGTGAACCTCTTCCTATCTTTTCTAGCATGATTGTTGTGAACTATGTAGTACGGTGAGCGTACGTGTGCTAAGTGATTTGGTTGGTTTAAAACATAGGTGTTATAATAGCTTTATGGGAAGTTAGTTATAACGACCTTATGTAGAGTGAAAATGGTTTCTTGATGTTAGAAGTTAAGAGACTTGATCTTATAAGATAAGAGACTTAACTTATTTGTTTTAATGTGGATGTTTGTGTGAAACCTCATTCGTGAGTAATGAGTACTTGGTTTTAAAGGGATAATGTTTCACGATTTCGAATCGTAATGTGTATCGACAGACCATTGCGGCGTTAATAAAGGAAAATGTATTGAATAATGATGTGTTGTATTAAAACCAGTAGAAACCTCCATCTGCATGAAGCTAAGATGAGACAAAATGATATTACATTTTCTAGATCATGTCTTTGTAATAAGATCGTTATAAACAAAGAATAAACTACTCACATATATGACATATGTTACTCAATTGTTTTAAAGAGATTAAGACTATGAGTTATGAAACCTTTCTAAAATAAGTGACTTGAGCATTTGAAAATGAGAAGCTTGAGTAATTGAAACTAGGCAAACGGAACTTAGGAAAAGAATGTTGTTACTTGATTTTGAAAAGGAATGTGGGTTGGTCATTCTAATACTATGGGTATAGGGTGACTTTTATAAAAGTAATGGATCTCTTTTAAAGAACTTAACGATGTAGTACTTTGGGGTTAAAAACCCGACTTTGGCATAAAATGAAAGTACTTTGAGTTGTGTGAAACTTGCCTATGCTTGTTGTTGTGAAACTTGCCTATGCTTGTTGTTGTGAAACTTGCCTATGCTTGTGATGATAGCCTTTGTTGTGCAAGTGTGGTATTTACGTATTCTGGCGTCTCGATAGAGGCGGTCGACTTGTCGAGAACTTACTTGGGCGTCTTTGGCGGTGATGGAGAATTCCACGGGTATGTTTCCATTTTGATTCTTGTCTTGTTGTTGATGTCACATGGACATGTCTACCGATCAAAGATTCGGGCACGCGGCCCGTGCGGGTTGATTACGATATATTGTTATTGTGGTTACATGGACATGTCTACACCGAGGTAGAATTCGGGGCATGTGGCGTGCGGCGGGGTTGATCACCCAGATATTATTGTTGATGTCACATGGGCGTGTCTACACCGAGGTAGAATTCGGGCACGTGGCCGTAGGGCATTGGTATTATTGTTGCATCATGGACATGTCTACACCGTCACGAGTCGGGCATGCGGCCGTGATGCGAACATGATTGATGTTGTGGGCGTAAGACCCATAGTTATATTTGAGTGATGACTTGAGGCGTGAGTCACAGTGGACATGATCGCTTTTATGTTGTGAATCGTAGTTTGGTTATCATACATGTCTCTGCTTTATATAGACTAGTATGATTTCATTCTGATATTTTCTGATTTCACATACTTGGTACTGTTGTCTTGACCTCCTCGGGGCTGCGTTCATCCGCAGTAGAGGTACATCGGCCATGGATCCTCGCCTTAGGATCTCGGTTCGGCGTTTTGGGAAGCTCCGTTTCTCCGAGGCTTATCTTTTGGTATGTGTTCCACTGAGTTGTAGGTTCTTGTACATTCGTGGTATGGCGAGAGCCACTGTCCGTCATAGTTATTGTAAATCTTAAGTGCAGTAGTAATCTGTTGTGGCGGGGTTTGTAAAGGGATTAAACTGCTCGTTTTGAAAGAGTTGTATTTATTATGTTATTGGAAGGTAACCGTTGGGTTGGCTTTGTTTATGTTCATATATCATTTCTTGTTTAAGTTTTATTTTCCATTGGTTTTCTCGATGATTGTATCACCAGGGTGCGGGATAAGGCACGATGCTTGGGCCGGGCAGTCGTTACAAAAGTGGTATCGAGCGATTAATCCTCGGAAAGTGTCTCTGCATCGTGTCTAATAGAGTCTTGATTATCGATGTGTTGTGCACCACATCTATAATCGAGAGGCTGAGACATTTAGGATTGGTTTCCATTCTTCTCATTCGAGATCGTGCCTTAGAGTCGTGTTGTAAGTTGGACCCTCCGACGTATCTCGTTTTTACGATTATGCCTCGCCGCAAGGCAACCAGAGCCACGAAGGGCAAGACAGTAGGGAACCGCTAGTGAGATACTGAGAGTACGAGCGCGAGCCCGAGCATGCACGAGGTTGTGCTTGAGGCAGCGGGTTTTGTAGCCGCCCGGCCCAGCGAGAGGTTAGAGCGCATCAACGGCTGCCGAGACGCGATGCACTGAGCCTCAGTCCACGATGCAGGCGGAGGAGATGGGTTATAAGGAGATGGCCCGATTCTTTGGCGAGTCGTGGCCGATATGAGATAAATTTGGATCGGCGATTCGATTCGATGCACGATGGTTCACCCCGAGCGAATAGTTTGAGGCTACGGGACTTTACGAGTTGTAGCCTTGAGTTTTATGGGTCGAGGCACGAGGATGATCCGCAGGAGTTCATCCGGCGATTCTGACCGATCATGCGGGTGATCAAGGCTTGAGACCGAGTCGTGACCTTTGGTTCGCATCGGCCGCGTGATACCGCGATCGATTGGTTTGATTCATGAGCTTTCGGGAGAGCATGCACTCCAGCAGTATGGGATGAGTTTTGGGCGTTCTCACGCACTTCTTGCCTCCGCGGATGAGGAGCACGCGGCAGATTTTTGATGCTTAGACAGAGCGGGCGTGCGGTTGGGAGTACAATGTGAGTTCGACTCATTGGCGTGCGTCGGCGTTGGTAGCTAGTATGGAGGATCGAGTGCACCGATATGTTACTGAGGCTCGATGATTACATGTCGAGGCATGTTCGGGAGTAGCTCTTCACCGGGCATGGACATTGCCCGCATGCGACTCATCTGACTGGGATGTGAGGCACGGAGAGGTCGGCGGAATGACCAAGATCGCGAGAAGAGGCGAGAACAACGGTCCTTTGGTGACTTTCGAGGCGGACCGCCTCAAGAAGATACTAGTTTTGTACCTCCGCCCGGTGCGAGTGGTCCTCCACAACCTTCGAGTATTCGGGAGCGGTCGTGGCTCAAGAGTTCAGTTTCGGAAGTAAGGGTGTTGGCGGATGCGGTCACCCTACCTCGGTGTGGTCGATGTGGTAGACCGCATTTGAAGTGTCGTGGTGCGAGGAGCTTGTTATTTTGCGGCCAGCGGGGCCATTTTGCGGCTGTCAGGCCAAGGGTAGCACGGATGTTACGACTCACCTACGGATCGATGGCTGGTTCATCGCTTTCTACGATTATGCGCCAGCAGGCGGCCTATGATTAGAGTGGAGCGGTAGCCGGTATATCCTTAACCTCTAGAGTTTGGTTTTTGCGCGATATGATGATCTTATTATCATGTGTGCTATGCGGATAGCGTTGTGTTGTTTGTAAGTTAGAAAACATGGTTAGTTGGAAGGATAAGTGTGGGGCATGGAAAGTGTGAACCTTAGAGTTTTATACGTGGAGACCTTAGAGGCGAGGCCGTCTTGAGTGGGTGATTTTACGGTTGGTCTTTCTTGGATGTACTTGGTATGCGGGAAATATTGTGGGATAATTACATGGGTAGTGTGAGATGGAAGTGGTAGCTTTCATGGCGTGAATTAGTAAGATTGTTCGGATCGGGAACAAGAGTTGGCGCGTTTAGGGGTCGGGTTGAGGGCCATTTGCGGGTCAACCCGCGGCCCATATTGAGGTGGGGTCGGTTCGAGGTGGTCCCGCCGGTGGTAGGGTCACGAGGGTGCTAGGCCCAAGTTTAGGTAACCATCGTGCGAGTTCGTGGATCGTTCAACCAGAATCGGATCGTGAAGGCGGGAATGGCCTTAGAGTAAATTGAAGCTAGTGGGGTTTGTTGTAAGATTAGAAATGATTCCTCGTTGGCTTGGATTTGAGTTTTGCGCACATGTTATATTCTGGCCATTGGTGGCGTGATCGGTTTTGTAAGTATAGTAGTGAAGACTATCCGACACAAATGCGTTTGGAGACTTAGAATGAACATTCGGGACGAATGTTTCTAAGAGGAAGAATGTTATACCGTAGTTCCGTGGTATATAGGTGAGGATGTGCGTGCGAGATTACGGCGAAATTTTGGAAAGAAAGAAAGATGTGATTTTTCGACGAAAAGTTTCGGTTTTGTGAAGAAAAGGTTCGTTAATGGGAATTGGATTCCCATTTGGTATTCGGACTTCTTAGAATATTTGAGAATTATGGAATTTTATTTAGGAAATGGTCACGTGGGCCCACGGGTGAAATTCTGGTTTTGTGGGGCCGCTTAGTTTTTGAGATTTTGGCCATTATGGATATTTTCGAGATGAAATATTTTGGGCGAGTAGGAGGCGACACGTGTCACCCCTAGGTGGCCGGCCGAAATTAGCTAGACAGTGGCAAGCAGTGGCAAGTCTTGCTAGATATTTTGTGTGGACAAGTGGCTTGTGGGTCCCACCCACACTTGTCCCCAATCTCAACCACACACTTGCCTTCATCCTATCCCTTGGTTGTCCTATATATGCACCCTTAGTTGATGAAATCTTCCACACTTAGACATTTGAAGACTTGAAAAACCCTCCTTCTCCCTTGACCTAGAGCTCGGTTTTGCCCCATTTCTTGAGCAAAATTTGTCCAACAATTCTTAAACTCTCAAGTGTTCTTCCCTAAGGTGTTAGGAAGATTGTGTACCAAGAGTTGGAAAAATTTCACACCCTAGCCTTGAAGGGATGCCTTGGCCGAAAGTTGTCATCTTGAAACCCTAAGTGTTCTTCACTTTTTGGAGTTGAATCTTGAAGAGAAGTTGGTTAGGAGCTTCTATGGGTTGCTTGTAGCGGATTGGAACGTAAAGATTTGGAGCTAAGACTTGCTTGGAGCGACTTTAAGAACTTGGATATTTTTGGGCTATTTGAGGTAGTGGAACTTAAACCTCTTTGTGAATTGGTTGTTATACATATATTATAAGTATATTATGGATTATATAATATATGGAGTAAGTTTGGAAGAGTTGGATCTTGTTAACTTGTTAAAAGAAAGGATTGGCCGTTTGCCATTAAAATGGTAAAACGTATCTTACTTGCTAAGAAGCTAATAACAAAGTAACTATAACTTATATTAAGAATGGAAATATAAGTTGGATGACTAATGAGTAAATTGGATAAGTAAAATGGACAAAGTTGGCCAAGGACCCCAACTTAAGGACTGTATTTACTTTGGACTGTATTTACTTTGGACCGTATTTACTTTGGACTGTATTTACTTTGGACTGTATTTACATTGATCATTTACATTTCAGATTTTTCAATCGCGTTCCGTTTGGGCGTGTGATCCTTTTTAATTATTGTATTGTTATGAAGGCGTGATAGTAAACCGCGTTACGGTTGGCGCGTAATCCCTTCTTTTACTTATTGTTGTTATGGGCGTGATAGTAAACGCGTTACCGTTTGGGCGTGTAATCCCCTTCTTTATGTTGTTTAATTATTACGCCTTATATATATATATGGTATATATATTACGGTTATTCGCCTTGGTAAAAGATGGAAAAGTGAGTATAAGCGGAAGTCTTCTTAAATTTCCGTAGATTTTGAGGGCTTTTATTGGTATAAGTCTTCAATGATAAGAAAGGTTTGATAGAGTACCATGACCATTTTAGGAGTGGAGTACTACGTGTGGCGTGATCTACTTGGCTTAAGGAGTAGCCACGGGTTGAAGTACTTGGGCGTTTTGCTTATTGTCGATAAATCGTCGCGAGGTATGTGAACCTCTTCCTATCTTTTCTAGCATGATTGTTGTGAACTATGTAGTGCGGTGAGCGTACATGTGCTAAGTGATTTGGTTGGTTTAAAACATAGGGTGTTATAATAGCTTTATGGGAAGTTAGTTATAACGACCTTATGTAGTGAAAATGGTTTCTTGATGTTAGAAGTTAAGAGACTTGATCTTATAAGATAAGAGACTTAACTTATTTGTTTTAATGTGGATGTTTGTGAAACCTCATTCGTGAGTAATGAGTACTTGGTTTTAAAGGGATAATGTTTCTTGATTTGGGAATCGAATGTGTATCGACAGACCATTGCAGCGTTAATAAAGGAAAATGTATTGAATAATGATGTGTTGTATTAAAACCGGTAGAAACCTCCATCTGCATAGAAGCTAAGATGAGACAAAATGATATTACATTTTCTAGATCATGGTCTTTGTAATAAGATCGTTATAAACAAAGAATAAACTACTCACATATATGACATATGTTACTCAATTGTTTTAAAAGAGATTAAGACTATGAGTTATGAAACCTTTCTAAAATAAGTGACTTGAGCATTTGAAAATGAGAAGCTTGAGTAATTGAAACTAGGCAAGCCGAACTTAGGAAAAGAATGTTGTTACTTGATTTTGAAAAGGAATGTGGGTTGGTCATTCTAATACTATGGGTATAGGGTGACTTTTATAAAAGTAATGGATCTCTTTTTAAAGAACTTAACGTATGTAGTACTTTGGGGTTAAAAACCCGACTTTGGCATAAAATGAAAGTACTTTGAGTTGTGTGAAACTTGCCTATGCTTGTTGTTGTGAAACTTGCCTATGCTTGTTGTTGTGAAACTTATGCTTGTGATGATAGCCTTTGTTGTGCAAGTGTGGTATTTACGTATTCTGGCGTCTCGATAGAGGCGGTCGACTTGTTGAGAACTTACTTGGGCGTCTTTGGCGGTGATGGAGAATTCCACGGGTATGTTTCCATTTTGATTCTCGTCTTGTTGTTGATGTCACATGGACACGTATACACCGTCTGATTCCGGGCATGCGGCCATGCGGCGGGTTGATTACCGATATATTGTTATTGTGGTTACATGGACATGTCTACACCGAGGTAGAATTCGGCATGTGGCCGTGCGGCGTGGTTGATCACCCAAGATATTATTGTTGATGTCACGTGGGCGTGTCTACAGGTAGAATTCCGGCATGTGGCCGTGGGGCATTGGTATTATTGTTGCATCATGGACATGTCTACACCGATCACGAGTCCGGCATGCGCCGTGATGCGAACATGATTGATGTTGTGGGCGTAAGACCCATAGTTATATTTGAGTGATGACTTGAGGCGTGAGTCCCATTTGGACATGATCGCTTTATGTTGTGAATCAGTAGTTTGGTTATCATACATGTCTCCGCTTTATATAGACTAGTATGATTTCATTCTGATATTTTCTGATTTCACATACTTGGTACTGTTGTCTCGACCTCCTTGGGCTGCGTTCAATCCGCAGTAGAGGTACATCGGCCGTGGATCCTCGCTCTTAGGATCTCGATTCAGCGTTTTGGGAAGCTCCGTTTCTCCGAGGCTTATCTTTTGGTATGTGTTCCACTGAGTTGTAGGTTCTTGTACATTCGTGGTATGGCGAGCCTCTGTCGTCATAGTTGTTGTAAATCTTAAGTGCAGTAATCTTGTTGTGGCGGGGTTTGTAAAAGGGATTAAAGCTTCGTTTTGAAAGAGTTGTATTTATTATGTTATTGGAAGGTAACCGTTGGGTTGCTTTGTTTATGTTCATATCTCTGTTTCTTGTTTAAGTGTTAATTTCCGCTGGTTTTCACTGATTAATGTATCACTAGCGTGCCCGGGATAAGGCACGATGCAGGGCCGGGCGAACTCGTTACAATTAAGCATTAATTAAATAGCACGCTCGCATTTATAACAATTAGATTAATAAAACACCTAAATAATTTAAGCACAATCTATTAATTTAATTTACTACTAATTAACTAGTTAAATAATTAAACACTTATAACACTAACCTAAATCTAATACCCCTAGTTAAATAATACCCTAATTTAACTACCCAGCCCAAACCTTTCCCTTAAACAACCCGCAGGCCCAATGCCCGCGGGCCCAACTCCCCCTTTCAGCTTTTTTTTACGCCCAAAGCCTTAAGGCATTTTAGCCTAAGGCATTTCCCTCATTCCCCTTTTCCCTCATCCTCAAGAACTAACCCAGCCCACTCCCCACTTAAATTACCCGTCGCCCGGCCCAACACCCGCGTGGCCCAAACCCCATTACGCCCAGGCCCCATTCCCTTATACTCACTCTACCTCGTCGACAACACCAAAAGACAGAGAACCCTCAGCAACCCTAAAACCGCGCGATCCTGCGCGCTCTTTAGCGCGAATCTCGCCGGATTTTCAGGGTGGAAAATCCGGCGACTTTCCTTTCCCTTTACCTGCACACACCCAGCCTTTATTTACTTACCATAAGCAAACTAGCAAGATCCTTCCAGAATCAAAAACTTACCATAACCGAATCTCTCGAGTAAGAATCAGCCAAAAATCTCTACAGAATCGTAACAAATCACACCAAATCAGCCTTAAGATCGATACCAAACTTAGAACCAAATCGAGACTATAAATTGATCCTCTTATACATGCAATAAGGGCATCAATCGTCGAGAGCTCGAGAGAGAGGAGGGGACCCACAGTGTCGATCTGACACCCTCCCTTGACAAGACAAATAGCACAATAGAGCAGGGTCAGCGAGGCAGCAATCGTCTCCACACATGCAAGCAGAGCAAAGTGAACATCCAGGAACAATCGAGAGCAGCAGAGCACAATACGACAGAGCATAGGCAGCAGAATCGGGGAAAGAGCATGGGCTCAACACCCGGACCACTAGCATAGCACGAATAGGTAGTTCGAATCCCCTTCAATTCCAGTCAAAAATCAGAAAATAAACCTTGCCCTTCTATTCGCATCGCAAACCCAAAACCCGTCGAGTGGACCGACGACTTGATACGCTGCCCCGGGTCGCTGCCCGGAGAAGGTAAATTCATCTCCCTTTCAAATTTCGTTTCTTTGTGTGAAGATGTCTGTTTTCCTGTTATGCCTGCTTCGACTGTGTTTGTTGACATGATCATATCATGTTTGATATGTCGTAGTTTATCCAAGCAGGTGTCGATTCGAAGTTATTGATTAGGATCGATGTTTATTAATCCCATCACGTTGCTTGATATATACTGTAATATAAATCTGCTAGTCTGAGGCTTATGTGATTACTGGTTTGGTTGTATTCTATAGCTGTTTTTGATCTTGTCATTGAGTCATTAAATGATGTTGGCACTAGCAGTGTATTATGACCAATATGCGCCACGTCGAATTATATTCCTCGCTTGCATTTCAAATCTTTGGTTTGTAACTCCCATATCATGTGGTGAGCATATTAGAGTGTAATCTAACCCTATAAGGTATTTAATGAGAAAGCTAAGTTTGTTAGTTTGCATCGAGGCGTAATTAGTTAGTCTGGTGGAGCTATTGAATGTCTTTCCTTAAACCAATGTCTGAAACTTGTGAGCTTGAATAGTCAATACGTGATTACGGATCAGATTGCAGATTGTCCAAACCAGGGCAAATATCCTAATATGTCCCAACAGGAATCAATCTTAGTTAGTCTTTGCCTAAAGACAGACTGGTCTGATTTCATTCATGTTCATTTGATCAATAAAGTTAAGCGTAAGGGTCATTTTGAATACATGAACATCTGTTTTAGATGCAAAGAAAATTGCTATTCCGAATTGGTTATTCTGATGTAATACGAATAATACGAGACTAAAATGTCGGCAATCATGTTATGCCCTGTCTGTTGAAGTTGCTTTCCTTCCCAAATGTATTAGCAGCAGTATTTTGCATCTACGAAATCCGGATATCCCTGCTAAATTATGCCCTTACAGTATTTGTCTCATGGCCGTACCTGCCAAACATGTTATCTAGTTAACCTCATTCATTTGCATCTGGTGCTAATCTGTTTTGGCAAACAATTTAAACCCCCTCTGTTTGCTGCTTGCTGCTTGCTGTTTACTGCTTGCCCTGCCTACTGATCAGCATTTTTTTTGAATACGCCAAATTTGAGATGCATTATGTTTGCTGAATGTTCATTTATTGGTTAAGCCCCACTCCGCTTGTTTCTCATTGTTCGCTGCCTGCTGCCTGTTTGCTCCTCACTGTTCTTCAGGGATACGTGGGGTTCGAGATGCATTTTGTTTGCATCGCTTCGTCTCGCCTATTGTTTTACGCTTCGCCATCGCATATTGCCTGCTGCTCACTGTCTCTGCTTAGTGTCTTTGCCTACTGTTTCTACTTGCTGTTTGCATACTGCCTTTACTTGGAATTGTCAGGGGCTATGTACAATACTACCTGCTGGCTGCATCCTTATCTGATATTGCTTTTGTTTGGTATTTATATATATGTGTTGGCTTAAATGCAAACTACGTGTCAAGTGCTTGTTTTTGTTTAATGAATTTGGGCATGTACTAATCCTTATCATTTTCTTTTTCTTACATGAAACGTGACGGAGCAAAAATGAAGAGTCTCACTACGAGACTCATCACGAGCCACTTCAAATGGCAACCCAACTGCATCCATCGAGTTCCATCTTCAAAGACTCTTAGGAAAAACAAACAGGACAAGATGACGTTGTCATCCGTCTCGACTCCTCTTACTCTCTAAAATTAATTGCCTCATTATGCCTTTATTTGTTTATTCGCAATTCTATTTATTTTGTAATAATAAGAGACATAGAACAGTTATTGTCGAAATAAATAAATTCATGTAGTTTAAAATCGGCAAGGCACTTCTAATTATCTATTTTAGGCTTGTCACTTCATATCGATCTTTTGCTGAATTATTAAAATTGCATATCTAAAACTAACGCCTCACTTCTTTA
This sequence comes from Przewalskia tangutica, assembly GCA_029844215.1. Lineage (NCBI taxonomy): Eukaryota > Viridiplantae > Streptophyta > Magnoliopsida > Solanales > Solanaceae > Przewalskia > Przewalskia tangutica. Next base: position 92,929,891 of record CM056724.1, on the reverse strand, counting down.
ATTTATGAGATAAATCTATGGCCCATAAATCGACTTGGTATCATAAATGATATAAAGGCACACTTTAAAACTATATAGCATTAGCCTTATAAATCTTTATTAGTATGCATCCTTTTATAAACACTTGCAAATATTTTCAAAACGCTCATAAATAATTAACCCTAGGTTTGGCAGGACAACCGCAAGTTAGCGGATCTTAGAGGGTGCCTAACCCCTTCCCTCTAGATTAATAAAGAACCCTTGCCCAGAATCTCACTAAGTTTAGCAGACCATAAAAATGGAGTTAGTGTTGACTTTAACATAGTTGACATTTAGGTGTCCTAATTCACCCAAATTAATTAGGTGGCGACTCCGCGAACCCTTAGCATTCTAGCAACCCTTCTAGCACTTTTGCATTTCTAGCACTTTTGCATTTTTAGCACTTTAATATTTGTTTGCACTTTTAACATTTTATTTATTTTATTTTTTCTAACATTGCATTTTAAGCAGGGCTCGTTTAGAAAATAAATGCCGCGGCCGGAAAAGGGCGCGACAGAAATGGCGACTCCACTGGGGATTTTAGGTTCTTAACCACAACAGACCTAGGGTTATTGTTTGGCAATTATTTTGCATTTAATTTTGTGTGTTGTATTTTGTTTATTTCTTGCTACTTGCCTTACCGCTTTCCTTAAACTGGCATTCCGCTCATATTTCTTCCATTCTGGAAAATTCACACAATCACACACTCACGCGCTGGTGTGCTCCGCGCACCCGCAAATTTCTTTCAAAAATATCCAAATTTTAGGAGAGTTGGCGCTGTGAGTTAGATCGGTTCGTCGATCACGCGTAGCCTTCTCTCGAGTTGTCGCTCGGGAACCTTGCGTCTAGTAAAGACAAATCTTAGCAACTCGTGATAGAGCTATACCACCCTTATTTTGTAAGCACGCGTGCATTTACCTTAGGTGGGTCAATCCTTGACATCGACACCACAATTAGGAAAACACCAAACTTGTCGACGGGTTTACAACCCAACGACCAACCAGATATTATGTGTGGCGTGGCAATGTGAGACAAATCCAAGCCCAATCATGACATGCGAAATTGGGAAAAGTGCACCGTCGTTTGGTCGCCATTTCCAACAAAGGCATTATAGTTGGGCGACTTGGACAAATCCGTCATAATCTCGCATAAGTGACGCGTTTAGGCTTACCTCGGCATAAAGAGGTCCTGCGCATGTTAGGAAACGTTTGAATATGCTATGTGCAATATATCTGCTACATACCTGCAAATTATGTGCTTTATGCTAACACCGTTTGTTGCATTTTTAGAAAGATTTATCATCTCCCCAAAAGGTCGATTTGTATTTGACTAAGCAATGACAGAGCATCAATATTTCGCAAGATCAAAGGCACGGCCCAACGACATGACCGATTCAAGGGCATTTGAGCAAAGCAGTGGAACTGTCTTGGTTCCTATAAAAGCAGGTCTCGAAGAAAAGCAGCATAGATCCGATCGAGCACCTCGCAACCCTACAGGCCGAAATCAGAAGGCCCAGAAACATCACTACATACAAGCAACTACATTGAGACCCACTTTAGGCCAGACACCCTTTCAAAACTGGGACAATGTAGGAAACCGGACAGGAATTGCAAGTCCAAACAGGCCAGGCACGCAGATGTCAAGGAACAAGGCGGCGAAGTCAAATACGAATCGACCCCCCCCCAAAAACTCACAAATTTTCTTTGAGCACAGGTTTTTCATATTAACAGAAGCAGAAAGTGCAATAACCGAAGCAGAAAATACGGCGAAAGGTCTCTTCAGATAGCGTATAAGCGGCAAAGAGCGAAAGCGCGAGGATGACAACAATCCAAAGTCCGCGGCAAAGCGGCAGGCGAAAGGGGCATCAACAATCGGCAGTCAAAGTTCAGAGTTCCGCAACAAAACCTAGCGCCTCAACTCGGGCATCAAGCCAAATTGGCAACCCACGCATCGCACACCACAAAGACATCATGACAATTCATCATTTGCAGCACGTCCGTGCAAGGACAACACCTCGCACTATCTCGCATATCAGGGACGATATCTCTACCCATAAAATTGCACTTCTCATATGTATTTATCATTTTTAGACAGGTATACACTAACATTTTTCTCAAGCTTAGCTTGCGGGAGCATTTATTCTACAGGAGCAGCAGCAACACGTCCAGGCAACGACGTTATCGGCGTGTGTCGAGCGGCGACACCATCGGCGTGCGTCTGCGCAGCGGCGTCGGCGGCCAATACGTCCATGCAACGACGTTATCGGCGCCGTGTCGACAACGACACCATCGCTGCGTGCGCAACGACGCCCGGCAATAATACGTCCGAGCAATGACGTTATCGCGAATACGTCCGACGGCGGCGTTATCGGCGTGTGTCGAGCAACGACACCATCGGCGTGCGTCTGCAACGACGCCCGGCGTACGTCCGTGCAACGGCGTTATCGGCGCCGTGTCGACGGCGACACCATCGGCGTGCGTCTGCAACGACGCCCGGAACAATACGTCCGAACGCGGCGTTATCGGCGTGTGTCGAGCAACGACACCATCGGCATTGTGTCGAACGACACCATCGGCGTGCGTCTACGCAACGGCGCCAGGCGAGAATACGTCGAACGCGGCGTTATCGGCGTGTGTCGGCAACGACACCATCGTCGGCGCCAGCGTCTACGCAACGACGCCGGCAATACGTCCGTGCAACGGCGTTATCATCATTGTGTCGAGCAACGACACCATCGGCGATTGCGTCTGCAGCGGCAGCCGGCGGCAACACGTCGAACAACGGCGTTATCGGCGGTGTCGAGCGGCGACACCATCGCGTGCGTCTACGCAACGGCAGCGAGCGGCAACACGTCGACAACGGCGTTATCGGCGTGGGTCGGCGGCGACACCATCATCGGCGTCGCGCACGCAACGCCGGCAATACGTCCGCATAACGGCGTTATCATCATTGTGTCGAACGACACCATCGGCGTGCGTCTACGCAACAACGCCAGCAGCAACACGTCCGAACGCGGCGTTATCGGCGTATGTCCAGACGACACCATCGGCGCCAGCGTCACGCAACGACGCCAAAGGCCAATACGTCGAGCAACGGCGTTATCATCATTGTGTCGAGCAACGACACCGGCGTGCGTCTACGCAGCAACGCCGCCCGGCGAACACGTCCAGGCAACGACGTTATCAACATTATGTCGAGCGGCGACACCATCGCATTGCGTCACGCAACGGCGCCCGGCAACACGTCCGAAGCGGCGTCGCCATCGCGTCGCGTCACGCAACGACGCCCCGAATACGTCCAAGCAACGACGTTAGCAGCATTATGTCCAGGCAACGACATTATCAGCATTGCGTCTACGCAACGACGCCAAAGACGCGTCACGCAACGGCGTTATCGGCAGCAAGTCCGGCAGCGCCATCATCAGCATATCACCTCTACGCAGGGGCGATTTCTCTGTTCTCAAAATCGCATTTTCTCATTCATGCTTTATTATTTTGTCTTAGCAGTTATGCACTAACTCTTTCTTGAGCTTTAGTATACAGGGACAGTTGCAGCAAAGACAACATATCCGCGTTCACAATCGCAACACGTCTGTGCAGGCGAAAATCACAAAGATTCACAACATCGCATCAACACAAAGAGAAAAGACATTTTGCAGGATAACCTTTTCTACTCACAGTTGCATTACTTTTAAAATTATACATCATCATTTTTGCCTTAACAGTTATGCACTAACCGTTTGTTCAAGTCTTAGCATGCAGGAGCAGGAGCACAACGTGGATTTTCTCTTCAATGACGGGGCAATTTGTTGGGCCAACCTTCCAACAATGGCGAGCGACCTCAGCGTCGGTCCACTCTCCACATCACCATGTAACCCAAGCACCACGTAGCAAGACACCCTGTGTTCAAGCGCTTATATTTTTTGCACCATAGCCCAGGTGTCACCATAACTCGACAGGACAAATTTAGTCGCGTTAACGCGCGGTGTTTTGACCATGGTATCCCAAATGTCGTCACAACTCGACCTTTGGACAGATTTGAGTCGCGTTAGCCCGCGGTGTTTAGACCATGGTAGCCCGGTGTCGCCATAACTGCGACACGGGACAGTTGATTTTTCGGCGTCACTTGTCTACACACTTGACATTTTTGCAATTACAAGATCGAGACAAAATTGGCTATGAGTCAACGTCTTTGTCCAAGATTCTTCCATCATCTCCATACAAAGAGGACGGTATTGACACCCAATTTTGACCCTCCCGTCCAGTCATTAACTATAAAATTACACTAATTTTGTAAAATAATTTTTATGATTTTTTATAATAAAATACAGCGATAAAACATAAATACAGACATAAATAAACAATTTAGTAATGGCACCGCATTTTACGTAGAGTACTAAGCACTTAGAGTCCCGCGCCCGCATTAATTAATTTTAAGCCCTGTCATGATTTCGTAATTATTAATAAATACATAAACTAAGTAATTTAGCAATGACGTCGTGTCAGGTAGCATAGCCGCATTTATTAATAATCATTTGTAATTTAAAATCAATTCTAATCTAATACACTCTTTTAATAGCGTCGCATTTATAAAGCTTTAAACAATTCTTAAATATCATACTTGCATTTGACATTTAAATAATTTAATCTAAACTCAATTCAATTTTAATTTAACTTCGCAATAATGCATAATAATAAGATTTTAAATAATAGCGCCGCATTCTAAAATATTAAGCATTAATTAAATAGCACGCCCGCATTTATAACAATTAGATTAATAAAACACCTAAATAATTTAAGCACAATCTATTAATTTAATTTACTACTAATTAACTAGTTAAATAATTAAACACTTATAACACTAACCTAAATCTAATACCCCTAGTTAAATAATACCCTAATTTAACTACCCATTGAAACCTTTCCCTTTAAACAACCCGCAGCCCAATGCCCATGCCCAACTCCCTTTCGGCTTTTTACGCCCAAAGCCTTAAGGCATTTTAGCCTAAGGCATTTCCTCATTCCTTTTCCTCATCCTCAAGAACTAACCCATTGACCCACTTAAATTACGTCGCCCCAACACCGCGTGGCCCCAAACCCCATTACGCCTGGCCCCATTCCCTTATACTCACTCTACTGCGTCGACACCAAAAGACAGAGAACCTCAAGAACCCTAAACGCGCGATCCTCTTCCGCTTCGCGAATCTCGCCGGATTTTCAGGGTGGAAAATCCGGCGACTTTCTTTTCCCTTTACCTGCACACACCCAACCTTTACTTACTTACCATAAGCAAACTAGCAAGATCCTTCCAGAATCAAAAACTTACCATAACCGAATCTCTCGAGTAAGAATCAGCCAAAAATCTCTACAGAATCGTAACAAATCACACCAAATCAGCCTTAAGATCGATACCAAACTTAGAACCAAATCGAGACTATAAATTGATCCTCTTATACATGCAATAAGGGCATCAATCGTCGAGAGCTCGAGAGAGATGAGGGGACCCACAGTGTCGATCTGACACCCTCCCTTGACAAGACAAATAGCCTGATAGAAGCGGTCGGTGGCGAATCGTCTCCACACAGCAGAGCGGCAGAATATCCGAGAACAATCGAGCGTGAGCACAATCTGACAGAGCATAAGCGGCAGAATCGGGAAAGAGCAAGGGCTCGACACGGACCACTAGCATAGACGAATAGGTAGTTCGAATCCCCTTCAATTCGGTCAAAAATCGGAAAATAAACCTTGCCCTTCTATTCGTGATCGCCAAACCCAAAACCGTCGAGTGGGACCGACGACTTGATACGCCGCTCGTCACGCCTGAGAAGGTAAATTCATCTCCCTTTCAAATTTCGTTTCTTTGTGTGAAGATGTCTGTTTTCCTGTTATGCCTGCTTCGACTGTGTTTGTTGACATGATCATATCATGTTTGATATGTCGTAGTTTATCCAAGCAGGTGTCGATTCGAAGTTATTGATTAGGATCGATGTTTATTAATCCCATCACGTTGCTTGATATATACTGTAATATAAATCTGCTAGTCTGAGGCTTATGTGATTACTGGTTTGGTTGTATTCTATAGCTGTTTTTGATCTTGTCATTGAGTCATTAAATGATGTTGGCACTAGCAGTGTATTATGACCAATATGCGCCACGTCGAATTATATTCCTCGCTTGCATTTCAAATCTTTGGTTTGTAACTCCCATATCATGTGGTGAGCATATTAGAGTGTAATCTAACCCTATAAGGTATTTAATGAAAGCTAAGTTTGTTAGTTTGCATCGGCGTAATTAGTTAGTCCGGTGGAGCTATTGAATGTCTTTCCTTAAACCAATGCGAAACTTGTGAGCTTGAATAGTCAATACGTGATTACGGATCAGATTGCAGATTGTCCAAACCAGGGCAAATATCCTAATATGTCCCAACAGGAATCAATCTTAGTTAGTCTTTGCCTAAAGACAGACTGGTCTGATTTCATTCATGTTCATTTGATCAATAAAGTTAAGCGTAAGGGTCATTTTGAATACATGAACATCTGTTTTAGATGCAAAGAAAATTGCTATTCCGAATTGGTTATTCTGATGTAATATGAATAATACGAGACTAAAATGTCGGCAATCATGTTATGCCCTGTCTGTTGAAGTTGCTTTCCTTCCCAAATGTATTAGCAGCAGTATTTTGCATCTACGAAATCCGGATATCCCTGCTAAATTATGCCCTTACAGTATTTGTCTCATGGCCTCACTTTGCCAAACATGTTATCTAGTTAGCCTCATTCATTTGCATCCGTGCTAATCTGTTTTGACAAACAATTTAAACCCCTCTGTTTCTTTGCTTAACGCTTTCATTTCTTGCCTTGCCATCTTGATCAGCATTTTTTTTGAATACGCCAAATTTGAGATGCATTATGTTTCTTTGAATGTTCATTTATTCGTTAAGCCCACTCCGCTTGTTTCTCATTGTTATTTGCTGCTTTCTGTTTGCTCCTCAACATTCTTGAGGATACGTGGGGTTCGAGATGCGTCTGTTTGCATACCGCTTCGTCTCTGCTATTGTTTCGCTTTGCCATCGTGCATATTGCGCTCATCTATCTGCTTAGTGTCTTTGCCTCTGTTTCTACTTCTTTGTTTGCATCGCTTTACTTGGAATTGTCAGGGGCTATGTACAATACTACCTGCTGGCCGCATCCTTATCTGATATTGCTTTTGTTTGGTATTTATATATATGTGTTGGCTTAAATGCAAACTACGTGTCAAGTGCTTGTTTTTGTTTAATGAATTTGGGCATGTACTAATCCTTATCATTTTCTTTTTCTTACATGAAACGCATCGGAGCAAAAATGAAGAGTCTCACGGCGAGACTCATCATGAGCCACTTCAAATGGCAACCCGCACCTGCATCCATCGAGTTCCATCTTCAGCAACTCTTAGGAAAAACAAATAGGACAAGATGACGTTGTCATCCGTCTCGACTCCTCTTACTCTCTAAAATTAATTGCCTCATTATGCCTTTATTTGTTTATTCGCAATTCTATTTATTTTGTAATAATAAGAGACATAGAACAATTATTGTCGAAATAAATAAATTGGGCGGGTAGTTTAAAATCGGCAAGGCACTTCTAATTATCTATTTTAGGCTTGTCACTTCATATCTGATCCTTTGCCTGAATTATTAAAATTGCATATCTAAAACTAACGCCTCACTTCTTTAATTTCGCAGATAAATCTATGGCCCATAAATCGACTTGGTATCATAAATGATATAAAGGCACACTTTAAAACTATATAGCATTAGCCTTATAAATCTTTATTAGTATGCATCCTTTTATAAACACTTGCAAATATTTTCAAAACGCTCATAAATAATTAACCCTAGGTTTGGCAGGACAACCGCAAGTTAGCGGATCTTAGAGGGTGCCTAACCCCTTCCCTCTAGATTAATAAAGAACCCTTGCCCAGAATCTCACTAAGTTTAGCAGACCATCAAAATGGAGTTAGTGTTGACTTTAACATAGTTGACATTTAGGTGTCCTAATTCACCCAAATTAATTAGGTGGCGACTCCGCGAACCCTTAGCATTCTAGCAACCCTTCTAGCACTTTTGCATTTCTAGCACTTTTGCATTTTTAGCACTTTAATATTTGTTTGCACTTTTAACATTTTATTTATTTTATTTTTTCTAACATTGCATTTTAAGCAGGGCTCGTTTAGAAAATAAATGTCGCGGCCGGAAAAGGGCGCGACAGATGGAATGAGATATTTTTGACAATAGTGGATGACTTCTCCAGATGGACTTGGATATTTCTCATGAGATTAAAATCTGATGTGTTTACAGTGCTGATTTTTTTTTTGTTAAAACCAGAACTCAATTTGCAGCTAGAATTCAGAGAGTAAGGTCAAACATTGGCACTGAATTTTTCAATCATAATTGTAAAGAGTTGTTTGATCAGTATGGTGTAATACATGAGAGTTCATGTCCATATTCACCGCATCAAAATGGTATAGTAGAAAGAAAGCACATATACATATTGAAGACTGCCAGAGCCATAAGTTTCAGGCCAACTTACCTGATAAGTTTTGGGGTCTTACGGTGGAAGAGTCGTGTACATTCCAATGAATCCCTCTGATCATAGGTGATAAATCCCCTTTTGAGATGTTGTATAACAAAGCTCCATCACTTACTCATCTAAGAGTGATTGGATGTTTGGGTTTTGCAACTAATCTGGTGAGACATGACAAGTTCAGTCCAAGAGCAACCAGGGATATGTTCCTTGGGTATGGTGTTGCACAGAAGGGTTACAAGTTGTATGACATGGATAATGATTCATTCTTTATGAACCGAGATGTAGTATTCATGGAAATAGTATTTCCTTACAAAGGAGGAACTGGTGATAATACAATAAATCCTATTAGATCAGATGAGCATTTTTGCTTTGATGATCTAGTTCATCATTCGACAGTTACAATCCCTCAGAATATTCCACCTGACTTAACACCTGTGACATCAGACACTCAACAAGATAATGCAGTGCCAGAGGACACTGGAGGTCCTGATCCACAAGTACCTGTGCCAGAACTATGTGCTATAAGATCTACAAGATCCAGTAAGCCTCCTATTTCGCATACAGATTATGTCAACAAGCATGGATCATCTAGTTGTATGTATTCTATATCTGAAGCAGTGGACTATTCTAGTCTGTCACCAAATTACCAAAGTTTTGTAGCTCATCTTTCAGACAGTACTAAGCCACATTCTTACAAGGAAGCTGCCAAGGATGCAAGGTGGATTGAAGCAATGAAGGCTGATATTCAGGATTTGGAAGACAATGGCACTTGGAAAGTGGTGCCACTTCCAGAAAGAAAGAAAGTTATAGGTTGTAGATGGGTATACAAAATCAAATACAAAGCAACAAGAGAGGTGGAAAGGTATAATGCAAGACTAGTTGGCAAGGGATATAGTCAAAATGAGGGATTGAATTATTAGGAAACTTTCTCACCTGTAGTCAAAATGTCTATTGTGAGATCAGTGATCTCAGTTGCAGCAGCAAGGCATTGGCCAATACACCAGATGGATGTGTATAATGCCTTCTTGCAAGGAGATTTATATGAAGAAGTTTATATGACAGTCTCGGATGGTTTCAATGTGGACCATGGACAGAAACAGGTGTGCAGACTGTTGAAGTCTCTATATGGATTGAAACAAGCGTCAATGCAGTGGAATATTAAGCTTACCACAGCTCTGATAGCTTCAGGTTTCAAGCAAAGTCATAGAGACTACTCATTATTTACCAAAACTGAAGATGGGAGCATTGTAGTTATCTTGGTGTATGTAGATGATCTATTGGTTACTGGTGATAACATGTCCCTAATTCAGTCCACAAAAGATATCTTAAAGTCAGCCTTTAAGATCAAGGATTTGGGGGAGCTCAGATACTTTCTTGGTATAGAGTTTGCCAGGAATGATCAAGGCATACTCATGAACCAGAGGAAATATGCACTGGAGCTGGTTTAGATTTGGGATTGTCAGGAGCTAAGCCCATATCTACACCTATGGATATGAATATTAAACTTACTATTACAGAATTTGACCAACACATTGTGACTGCAACAGCAGACACATGTTCTAAGCAGCCAACAAATAACACAGGTTCTAAGAAACCAACAGATGCACTTCTTTCTGATCCTACTGCATATAGAAGACTAATTGGAAGATTGTTATATTTGACAAATACACGACTTGATATTGCTTTATCAGTGCAATGCTTGAGCCAATTTATGCAGGCCCCCAAAGAATCACACATAGAGGCTGGATTGAGGCTTGTGAGATACATTAAGTAAGAAATAGACTTGGGCATTCTCCTGCATAGTTCCAACACACAGGAGCTGAGGGTATTCTGTGATGCAGACTGGGCATCTTGTGTTAATAGCAGGAAGTCAGTGACAGGTTATATGGTCTTTTTTAGTTGTTCACTTGTCTCATGGAAATCTAAGCGGATACAATCTCGAGAGTTACGCCGATCTTTGAATATAGAAACCGCGTCTTTGGCTGAAGTGCTATGGCTAGTTGGCCTCTATCAGGAGATTGGAGTGCAATTGCAGACACCGGTTCCTTTGTTCACTGATAGCAAGTCTGCAATGCAGATTGCAGCCAATCCGGTGGAAAGACTGGCAAGAAACAAGGTTCTGAAAGATGCTCGAACGTATGTGAGAGGTTCTGCTTTTAGAGTTTCTCTTTCATAAAGGTCAGGAGAAAGCAGATTCAGTGAGGATTGGTGTCTACTTCTTTTTTGCCATCTGAAGAACAGCCTGCAGACATGTTAACACAGGCTCTTGGTCGACCACAACATTTTCATCTCATGTCCAAACTAGGGATGAAGAACATCTTCATGACCCCTAGCTTGAGGGGGGGTGTGAAATATCATGCTAGACCACCATAAGAAATTTGTATAGGATTATAATATCAAGTTGGAGGTTAAGGAAGTTAGAATTAGTTTACATAAATATCTAGATACATTACAAGTGGAATACATATTCATAGAAGTATTTAGATACACTATAAGTGGAATGTGTATAAATACAATGTAATATGTGGGCAATTCAATATACAGAATATATTTCTTTCTCTCCTCTTCTATTCTCTCGACTCTCTCTGCTCCTCGTCTTCTCTTCTTCTTTCTTTCTTCTACTCTTCTTCTTCACTTCTTCACATCTTCATACACGATCCTTTCTAATTATAGCATCTTGATCTTCAGTTGTTGAGTTCCAAAAGGTAAACCAGTGGCTTGCCTAGCTGCTGGATGAGTTAATTATCACAAATGTGATAATTTAACAAACAAACAAATACCTTATGATGCACTAGGTCAGCTCGCAGTTATTAAAAGAGTGAAATGTGAATAGATTTAGCATTTCTTGAAATCTCACTTTTGATTTTAATTCGTGATTAGGGAGGAGGGGGGGAGGGCAGATGATAAAATGATACCATGTAAATAAAGCAATTTAAGAAGCTGGACTTGAATTCGATGCTCAAAGGAGCAGGGCATTGATCATTAAGCTTTCCTCAAAACCAAATTTGCAACCCTAGGAATTAATAGAAGGATAATCAACTAGCAGTTTGCGACTATCCATAAGCAACCACTCAAGAGTACAAGCTAAAATACATCCAAAATAGTTCGGCCAATATATATACCGAAGATAATCTAATTTACCATGCCCCAAACTCCCTCCTCCTCCTCCAAATCCCCCCCCCCCCCCCCAATATAAAGCTAATTCAAAGATCCACCCGTCTGATGCAGCATAGCATCAATTTCATCTCCATCCTCCATCTCGAGCTGTCAAAAACAATATGTAAAAAGTAATGAGACAACATACGGATTATATGAAGTGTAGGAAAAAGTGACATCATGTCTAGTATGAGAGGCAGGAAAAGGAGTGTTCGTTGGTGAAGAAAAAAGTAGAGGCAGAAACCTCATCAGGAGTCTGCTCGGCCCTGAGGCGACGACCATCAAATAAGAACGCAATGGAGTTGAAATCCACAGACTGCCTATCGCAATAAGCATTCATGAGTTTCTTCAGCTGCGTGCTTCTCTTAATCCTGAAAAACACCTCGTTCCCATCCTACAAAAATTGGTCAACTTCAGAGATTCCATATACTGAAATGTGGATTATTGTCATTTGGAAAACTTTCCACATGAAATTTGAGGATACGTGACCTACTTCAGCTATACAATTAGACAAAACAAGAAAGAAGATGAATCAACAAGTAAAAAATTCGCACAACAAAGAGCAAGAAGCAGAGTGTTCTTAAATACTACATACATCATTAGTTATTCCATTTTTAGTCAGAGATCATCAGGTTTCTCTTCTTTACAGTATCATCCAAATAGATGAGGCATGTTCAGAAAGCAAAACAATTCAACATCTATTGATTCAATTTTTGCTTTCATTGTTTCGCTTCCTCTTTTTGAACTTTCTCCTGTAGGAAGTTCAGTTTTCAGATGATTGGTGTATCAGTTAAGCGACAAAAGAGAACAAAAAATTGGAATTCATATGAGAATATGAACAATGGTGTAATAGGAGGGATGGATGTGGTCAAGCAGATATGCTGTACCTTTTAATACATATTAAGGTAATGGAAGCACAAATAGATTTGAATAGTTATTCACAAACAATAGCTTTACCATGTATGTACACTAACAATATTTTCCTTTTTCTTTTATGAAGATAGTGTTTTAGTCATCTTGCGTGCACTTCGACTATTACACTTCGACTATTACACTGAAACCAGGGGCGGCTCAATAAGATCGGTGGCCTAAAGCCAAGGCCAAACTTTAACAGGAGGCCTTATTGTTTGTAAAAAAATCATAGTATATGTTTTTATTTGAAACTGTTTTGTAACAGATTAGCATATCTACAAACCAATAATCAATAAGCCAAACCGATAACGTTCAAAACATAATCGAACCACCCGATAAGCTCACCTTGTTCGAGCCTTAGAATGATTTTTTTTACTAGGAAGTGATTCCCTCTTAAATCGGCTTGGTGGTCTCGAAATCAAAAAATCCAATACAGATACCGAACACCGAATAAAAAAAATTAGGGCCTAAAGCCCCCGCTTCAGTGGCTTGGCCCTCTGGCCGGCCCTGTTGGAAACGTGTTATTCCACAGCACCACAAGTACCAGTTAATTCTGCTCACCCAAAGTTTAGGCAAATGTGAAAAGTGCATTTTGCCTTTGCTAGGATTCGAATCTGAAATCTCATAATTCTCCCCCCATTTTATTGACACTAAATACTTAAGTCAAATCAAGAACAAATAAACATAACCCTACATGGAGTAACTGTATATCTACATAACTACATTTTATCTCAATCCACGAGGACTTCTTATTTTAGTGATAGAACTCTTTTAACTATAGCAGATATCGAATAAACAAGTCTACTAAACTGATCGAGAATTGGCAAAGCTAAAACTGGCCTTCACCATTAGTTGTCAGCAGGAAAAGGTAAGCTAAAGTCCACACTCTCCTTTATACCCCTGGGGCTTTGGTCCGGTGATAAGAGTGTATCACGTGATACATGGGTTAGGCGTACATGGTTTCAAAAGCCTAGTATATAAGTGGAGTAGGGTAAATGGGCGGGTCCGTCATCCACCAAATATCAAACTGAGTACATTATTCACCGAATTTCAAACCGTGCACCGTTGGCCTTCAGGAATTTCTCCGAATAAAAGAATACATAATCTCCTTTATATATTACCATCCATTAGAAACAAAACATTACTCTGTGCCGTAAATAAAATTGAATAATACTCCGAATTTCATTCGTTATGTGCAAAGCGTAACAGCCCTAATTTGCAAAAACTCGTATTCCAGACTCAAACAGGGGTGGATCTAGTAAGGACCGAGGGTCATCTGAACCCCTACAGCGAGTATATATAAGGTTAAAATTATTATTTTTTCCTGACTCCGCCACTGGACTCAAAAGTGTACCCAAAATTAACCAAGTTTTAAACCCTAATACAAATAGGTTCACAAAAACATCAAAAAACCTAAGTGATCACTCGATCACAAAGTATAACAATTAGCATCATATATAATTGCAGCCAAAGCAAAAAAAAATGTATGTAAAAGTAAGAAAAAGAAGAGACCTGGCTTTTCACTTTGAGGTTTATGTGACCGGACTGATCCGCGGGCTTCTTGTCTTCTTCTTGTTGTTGAGTGACTCCTGACATTTTTATCTTTTTTTGCTTCTTTCTCTTCTTTGTTCTCACTATATTTCTGCCATTTTTATATGCTGTGAAGCCCTACTTATACCTCAGGGTCCTTTTTTCTAAAGATTAATCAACGGTCTAGATGCGTTTTCTAGTTTGAATCTGGCGGACACATCTATACGACATCGTTTTTGCTGACTAAATTTGAAAATAAGACCTCATGGTTCTCGCCTCTCTAACAACTGAATTTGAATATGAGACTTCGTGGTTATCACATCTTTTATGCATTAAATTATAAACATGAGACCTCGTGGTTTTCGACTCTCACCACTTCATTGACAGGTTGTATAATTAATTTTCACTTGAAAAGTTAAAATAATAAAAAAATTACTACATCTTAATTGCAATTTCGGTGGCACCATTTAGATTTTAAGAGTCAAACTTTTAAATTATAATTGTTAATTCGGACATGAGATCTTTTAAAAAAAAAAAACTTAAGTTTACATACCTGGAAATTAAATAAAAAGTAATATAAGTCTCAATACTTGACAATCAAAATATTTAAAAAGAATATGATAAAATAACGGTCAAATAATAACTTGTTTAGCTCTCAAAATCTGAACAATGCTCATAAATTGAGACGGAAGGAATAATCTATTTATAGGAAAAAATTATTTCCTTCGTTTTAATTTATATGACGTAGTTTGACACCGTACGAAACTTAAGGAAAAAAAAGACTAATAAAATATATGACGTTAAATATGTCATATAATTTGTGTATCTATATGCCATAATTTTACTCATTGCCTAACTGGCGGGGAGAGTACGTCGGTCGCTAGGGATTGTGCTATCCCTCAACAGGCAAATTGGATGATAAGGAAAATACTAGCAGCTAGGGATATAATGTTGCAAGTAAGTGGAACACAGGGCCAGAACAAAACAATGATTAAAAGGTACTACTTACATCTGCTAGTGAGCTTCCAAGGGTGCCATGGAAATGTTTGATGTTTGGTAATAAGGCTGGGCCTAAATTTTTTTTTTTTTTGGTATAACGATAAAAAGTGTATTAAGTAACCAACATCAATCGAAGGCGAACCCACGGACAAAAGCTATGGATGACGCTAGGAATATCGTACATAACCCACATGTCGGGTAGTTACAATATTCATTAACGTCAAGCATATTACTCAGGCTAAACCCACAAGTCGGGTAGTCAAGAGGACCCATGTAGGCGAAATGATGCTAAGAATCAAAATGCACATCCCACAAGTCGGGTAGTCATATGATTCTTTTGCGTCATAACCAAAACTCAAGCAATCCCACAAGTCGGGAGGTCAAGAGGGCCTATACAGGTCGACCCTCGTCAATCCCTTATGTCAAAACAACATAAGGTTGCAGCCGCAGTCTCCGTAAACCCTTATCATGGTAAACCCAAAGGGACAAACCCATGATAAGGGAAGAGCACCTAGCGTTATGTTGCTAGTGTGAATTATTACCGAGGGCCAAATGTTCAAAACAAGAAGTAAATTGCGGAAATAAAGAAAACAAAATAGAAAGACAACAGTTTTGATTTTAAAGACGATGGCCTCCTTATCCAGTCTGGACCCGTCGAAAATCACTTTTTTGTGTTCTATCCAAATCTGGTAGACAGTGGTTGCAAACGCTGTTCTTTTAGTCTTGGCCTGCCAACCCATGTCGCGCCCCTCATTTCTAATGTACTTCAGCGCACTGTCAATGGTGCTCATGGTTCTAGTGATGCCCAACCAGTTCCTAATTCGCTGCCAAATGAAAGTGGAAGAGGCACAAGTGAAGAACAAATGAGGTATGGACTCATCGTCCCTACCGCACAACCCACACACCCAAGTGGTGTCGATGTAAGTAATTCTGTCTTTGGTACGCAAATTTTTGGTGATGCATAGCCAAAGGATGAAGGAATGTTTAGGCAAAATGCATGGATTCCAAATGTCCTTCCACCAAATAGCTTTAACCCCCCCCCCCCCCCCCCCCCCCGAATTCTGAAGAATTCATAAGTCGCATGCGTACCGCTGATACCACTATTGTCATGTTGCCAAGCATTGAAGGTGTCGATCGCAAGAGCATGAGACCCAGCCCGTTCAATAATCTGGTCACGGATGCGAATAAGATGCTTGATAAGGGCGGAGTCGCCCTTCTTAGTCTCCCACGACCAGATATCACAGTTGGTTAAGTACTTTTAGTGAATCCAACGAACCCAAAACATGTCTTTTTTCTCATGAATGTTCCAAAGACACTTGACCAATAATGAATGATTCCAAGTACAGGTGTCCCTGAAGCCTAAACCACCCTCAGTTTTAGGGAGGCAACGGGATTTCCAGGAAACAAGAGGATGATTCGAACGCCAAAGGAAGACCCTACAAAGTATAATAATCTTGTCACAAACTGTCGACGGAATGCGCATGATGGAAATCGAGAAGCATTCGACGCCCTTCATAACTGATTTGATGAGCTTTATTTTTCCCGCATAGAAGAGAGTGGTGCTGGTCCAAGCGTTGATATAATCGAGATGAGTAAAAGAATAACCACCGAGCTTTATAAGACCGGGTAAAGAAGTTACTTTATTAATGAGGGGCTCATAATGGATGACTTTAAGGGTACTAACATGTCACGCCGCGACTTTTCCTAAGTCTTTACTTAGGGCGTGATGGCACCTGGACAATTATTTTCCACCAGGAGCACCATTTAATTCTCTTTATTTAGAAATTTAAACTTATATTCAAATACGGAGCTATTAATAAAAATAACAATAAAGAAATTTGTTTATGACTTTATTGAAAATATAACGCGAGCCCATGCTCGTGCAAATATTGTTTCTACATAGACATACTGACAAAGATTATTCTAAGTTGGAAGGGAGACCATTCCACACGGGCATTTTCCGAGACACTGGAACTGACATCCTGAACCTGACGAATACCAAACCCGAAGCAATGGACTTGGTATGACAAGAGGCTGCGGGACGATCGCTAGCCTTGGCGTGGAGCCTTTCCTCTATCACGCTTTCCTGAAACATGTTAAATAAAGTCACTCTACCGTCAAATTTGAGTGAGAACTTTACCTCTGATTCAAAGTAACACCACAATATTCCAAGTGCAATCACATTATAACGTAATAAGCATATTGCAAAAACATATCAGGTTACAACATTTTTAAATATGCAGCAACTCCTCATAGGAAATTCTCAGTTTAACTAACACTTCATTTTATCTCGTATTATACGTTAATACATTCCCCTGCATTTTCACATGTTTATTACATTTATATATTTGTGAGCAGCGTATTCACTTTTCATATTTATATATAGATGAACATGTATTCATCTTTCATATTTGTTGCGGCGTGCAACCCGATCCATTATATTTACGTATTTGTGAACACGTATTCACTTTACGTTTTGTTGCGGCGTGCAACCCGATCCATTATGTTTACGTATTTGTGAACGCATATTCACTTTACGTTTTGTTGCGGCGTGGAACCCGATCCATTATATTTACGTATTTGTGAACACATATTCACTTTACGTTTTGTTGCGGCGTGCAACCCGATCCATTATGTTTACGTATTTGTGAACGCGTATTCACTTTACGTTTTGTTACGGCGTGCAACCCGATCCATTATATATTTATATATTTATGTGAACACGTATTCACTTTTCATATTTTTCAGAAGACCGAATAAATACTATTCTCTTTTCTAACATTCTGTCATTCATACTTGTAACGATTATAACTTTTTAACCATAACTCCAACTAAGGTGTTTCTCAAGCGGAAACTAAGGTAAGACGGGGATATTTCACTGTACCAAATTTCATTTAAAACTACTTTGGGTAACTAACACAAATTTATCCTCAAAACAGCCACATGAAATTTGTTTCGGCAGAATTTTTATTAAACAACACCCAATCGTATAATAGTCATAACTCCTAATCTGTAAACCCGTTCAAGCCCCATAAATTCTCAAAACGACGAGAAAAGAGAGCTACACGTCTCTATGTGAACCATCCTTTCATATTCTGTACCGTTTGGTACAGTTTTACACTTTTATTCGCTGCCCTTCCTGGATCTCGATAGATCCGAGGCAGAAACTTTAAACAGTGATAACTATCAATCCATAAGTCGGATAGACCCCCGTAAGGTCTCAAAATGTCCAAAACAGAGAGATCTAGAACTTTTATTTAACAATAATTTTCATATTCCCCACGGATTAGTACAGTTTTACGTTTCAACGTCCTGCCCTTCTGGATTCCGATGAATCCGAGGCAGCAACTTCAAACTACAATAACTCTCAACTCGTAAGTCCGTTTTAATAAATCTTTATCTATATCTGTCCGTAACAGAGAGATTTACAACCATGTAAATTTTCATATAATTCTAATAATTAAAACTCAATAAAAACAGTCCATAATTATGCCTTTCTGAATTTCGACCAAATCTAAGGCAGGAACTTTGAACTATGATAATTTGCAAACCGTATGTCCATTTTACCTCATTTTTGGTTCTATATTATCATATTAGAGAGGTGTACCACTCTTCCGAATTTCATCAAATTCTAACAATTATAACTCAGTGAGAACAGTTCGTAAAGTTCATGACGCAACTAGTTATCTAAACAATCAAAAGTTCAATATTTCTTTTCAACACTCAATTCTTATTCTAACATGTATTGAACTAAAAATAAAGGATGTTACCAAGAATTTCCGAGTGAGAAAACTCACCTTGTAAGTGTGAAGATTATTGTTGTGTGGTTGCTAAAATTATCCTTACTCTCTAGTATTTTGATTCTTGTTCTTCTTGCCCTCTTGGTATTTTCTTCCTCTTCTTTTCCCTTGTTTTTTCTGATTTTCTAACCTTTATGTTATGTACTTTGTTTGTGTGTAAATACAATGTATAAGTGGAGAGTTTTCTATAACCTATGGGAGGGGGAAAGCCAAAAGATTGAAGGGAAATGAAAAGGGGGGGAAGGGGTAAAAGAGTGGTGTACGTGCAATGCTGCATGTTTGTTTCTTTTCTTCTTCTTTTTTTTTTTCTTCTTTTGTTTTTTTTTTCTTTTTCTTATTTTCATTTCATCTATCTATTTATCCAACTTTAACACTAACTTTATCCCATGCAATTTATTCTTTGTTTTCTTATATATATATATATATTTTTATTAACTCAACCACAACTATATATTATTATTTATTTTTTCCGGATTTTACATTCTCTCCTCCTTAAGCAACATTCGTCCTCGAATGTGAATAAGGTCGTAACATAATCACATAGACACAATAATATTTATTGTTATTGTAACACTAATTTGGGGCTTCACATTCTCCCTTCCTTAAGAAGCATTCGTCCTCGAATGGGAATAAGGTTGTAACACATGCATATAGTCACAATAATGTTTATTGTTATTGTAACACTAATTTGGGGCTTCACATTCTCCCTTCCTTAAAAAGCATTCGTCCTCGAATGGGAATAAGGTTGTAACACATGCATATAGACACGCAAATGGCACACACATGAAGTACTATGTAACACATTTTTTTTATTACCTTAGTCAAATAGGAATGAATATTTGACTTTCATCGCATCTTCATCTTCCCAGGTGGCTTCCTCTGTGGAGTGATTCCTCCATAGGACTTTCACGGAAGCAATATCTTTATTTCTAAGGCGTTGAACATTTCTATCAAGTATTTCTACCGGAGCCTCTTCATATTGAAGCTCTTTATTAAGAACTACCTCCTGGGGAAGGATGACGTGACTTGGATCGTGCAAGTATTTTCGTAACATTGACACATGAAATACCGGATGCACTGCTTCCAGCTCTTGTGGAAGTGCTAATTCGTAAGCCACATTCCTCACTCTTCGCAAGATCTCATATGGCCCAACAAACCTTGGGCTCAATTTCCCTTTCTTACCAAAGTGCATCACTCCCTTCATTGGGAACACTTTTAAAAAATACTTTCTCCCCCTCTTGGAATTCAAGATCTCTTTTCCGATGATCCGCATAGGACTTATGACGGCTATGAGCTGTTTTGATCCGCTCTCGAATCATCTGTACCTTATCATTTGTTTCTTGAATGACTTGAGTCCGAGCGATTCGTCTCTCCACCTCGAACCATCCAAGTGGAGACCTACATTTTCGTCCATATAATGCTTCAAATGGGGCCATTTGTATGCTAGAGTGAAAACTATTGTTGTAGGCGAACTCAATTAGACATAGATGGTCCAATCAGCTTCCCTGAAAATCTAACACACAAGATCGCAACATGTCCTCAAGTGTTTGAATTGTTCGCTCAGCTTGCCCATCTGTTTGCGGGTGGAAAGCCGTGCTTAACTTAACTTTTGTCCCGAGACCCTGCTGGAAACTTTGCCAAAAGTGTGAGGTGAACTGGGAACCCCTATCTGAAATAATTTGTAATGGAATCCCATGTAACCGTACAATTTTCTTCAAATAAATCTGCGCGTACTGTGGTGCGCGATACGTAGTCTTGACCGGTAGGAAATGGACTGACTTTGTAAGCCGATCAACAATCACCCAAATATAATCATACCCTTCTCGAGTTTTCGGTAGACCAGTTACGAAATCCATATGAATCGCCTTCCATTTCCACATGGGGACTCCAATGTCCTGAAGTAATCCGCCAGGTTTTTGATGTTCAGCTTTCACTGTGACATATAAGACACCTCCCGACAAACTCGCAACGTCTTTCTTCATCCCGTCCACCAATGGTAATTTGCCTTGAGGTCCTGATACATTTTTGTTGACCCTGGATGAATGGAATATCTTGTGTTGTGACCCTCATCTAAGATCTTCCTCCTTAGATCCTTTACCTTAGGAACACATAACCTACCCTTATACCGAAGGGTTCCGTCATTATCTCCCAATGTACACTGTGAAGGTTTTCCCTGTTGGTTCCTCTCCCGAAATCCAACAAATTCCGTATCCTCAAACTGACTTTCTTTTATTTCTGAAGCTAAGGCAGACTGCGAGATATCATGTACCACCACCCTACCTTCACCGATCTCAGTTAAGCTAACCCTGAGGTTTCCCAATCTTTATACCTCACGAATAATATCCCTCCTTTGTATTGCCAAATGGGCCAAGCTGCCCATTGATCTCCTACTGAGTGCGTCAGCCACCACGTTGGCTTTCCCAGGATGGTAAAGAATACTAAGGTCATAATCCTTAAGCAACTCTAACCATCTTCTTTGTCGGAGATTCAAATCCTTCTGTGTGGTTATGTACTGCAAACTCTTATGATCTGTAAATATGTCCACATGCACACCATACAAATAATGTCTCCATATCCGTAAGGCAAACACCACCGCAACTAATTCCAAGTCATGAGTTGGGTAATTCTTCTCATGTATCTTCAACTGTCTAGATGCATACGCAATAACCTTTCCAAACTGCATCAAGACACATCCTAACCCAACTCTAGAGGCATCGCAATAGGATCGTGAACCCTTCTTGTCCCGATGGTAAGGTTAGGATCATGCGATGAGTCAACGATTCCTTTAGTTTCTGAAAACTTGCTTCACATGCTTCTGACCACTGGTACTTAACCGCTTTTTGAGTCAACCGGGTCAAAGGAGCAGCAAGACTAGAAAAACCTTTTACGAATCTTCTATAATACCCAACCAAACCCAAGAAACTTCTAACCTCTGTCGGAGTGGTCGGTTTTGGCCAGTTCTTTACTGCTTCTATCTTCTGGGGGTCTACCATAATTCCATCCCTTGATACAATATGGCCCAAAAAGGCTACATTTTCCAACCAAAATTCACACTTTGAAAATTTAGCATATAGTTTCTCCTGTTTCAAGACTTGAAGCACTACCCTCAGATGCTCTTCATGTTCTTCAACACTCTTACTGTAAATTAGGATATCATCTATGAACACGATCACGAACAAATCTATGAATGATTTGAAAATTCTGTTCATTAAATCCATAAAAGTTGCTGGGGCATTGGTTAACCCAAAAGACATGACTAAGAACTCATAATGGCCGTTATATATTTATATATATATATGTATTTATGTGAACACGTATTCACTTTTCATATTTTTCAGAAGATCGAATAAATACTATTCTCTTTTCTAACATTCTGTCATTCATACTTGTAACAATTATAACTTTTTAACCATAACTCCAACTAAGGTGTTTCTCAAGCGGAAACTAAGGTAAGACGGGGATCTTTCTTCATTTAAAACTACTTTGGGTAACTAACACAAATTTATCCTCAAAACAGCCACATGAAATTTGTTTCGGCAGAATTTTTATTAAACAACACTCAATCTTATAATAGTCATAACTCCTAATCTGTAAACCCGTTCAAGCTCCATAAATTCTCAAAACGACGAGAACAGAGAGCTACACGTCTCCATGTGAACCATCCTTTCATATTCTGTACCTTTTGGTACAGTTTTACACTTTTATTCGCTACCCTTCCTGGATCTCGATAGATCCGAGGCAGAAACTTTAAACAGCGATAACTCTCAATCCGTAAGTCGGATAGACCCCCGTAAGGTCTAAAAATGTCCATAACAGATAGATATAGAACTTATATTTAACAACAATTTTCATATTCTCCACGTATTAGTACAGTTTTACGTTTCAACGTCCTGCCCTTCTGGATTTCGATGAATCCGAGGCAGCAACTTTAAACTACAATAACTCTCAACTCGTAAGTCCGTTTTAATAAATCTTTATCTATATCTGTCCGTAACATAGATATTTACAACCATGTAAATTTTCATATAATTCTAATAATTAAAACTCAATAAAAACAGTCCGCAATTATGCCTTTCCGAATTTCGACCAAATCTAAGGCAGAAACTTTCAACTTTGATAACTTTCAAACCGTATGTCCATTTTACCTCATTTTTGGTTCTATATGATCATATTAGAGAGGTGTACCACTCTTCCGAATTTCATCAAATTCTAACAATTATAACTCAGTGAGAACAGTTCGTACAGTTCATGACGCAACTAGTTATCTAAACAATCAAAAGTTCAATATTTCTTTTCAACACTCAATTCTTATTCTAACATGTATTGAACTAAAAATAAAGGATGTTACCAATAATTTCTGAGTGAGAAAACTCATCTTGTAAGTGTGAAGATTATTGTTGTGTGGTTGCTAAAATTATCCTTACTCTCTAGTATTTTGATTCTTGTTCTTCTTGCCCTCTTGGTATTTTCTTCCTCTTCTTTTCCCTTGTTTTTTCTGATTTTCTAACCTTTATGTTATGTACTTTGTTTGTGTGTAAATACAATGTATAAGTGGAGAGTTTTCTATAACCTATGGGAGGGGGAAAGCCAAAAGATTGAAGGGAAATGAAAAAGGGGGGAAGGGGTAAAGGAGTAAAGGAGTGGTGTACGTGCAATGCTGCATGTTTGTTTGTTTTTTTTTTTTTTTTCTTCTTTTTTTTTTTTTCTTTTTCTTATTTTCATTTCATCTATCTATTTATCCAACTTTAACACTAACTTTATCCCATGCAATTTATTCTTTGTTTTCTTATATATATATATTTTTATTAACTCAACCACAACTATATATTATTATTTATTTTTTCCGGATTTTACATAGCATCCAAGGGAATTCCTAAATAGCGAAATGGCAAGGTGCCGATCTGAAAATTAGTTATCCCCTTGATCTCGATCAATTCTTCTTCCGGAATACTAGCAGTGTACATATTAGACTTAAGAGCATTGGAGTTAGGCCCGAGCAGTAACCGAAAGTGTCCAAACAATCTTTGATGATGCGTACTGAATGGGAATCACCTCTAGATAGAAGTAGTAGGTCATCGGCAAACGCTAAGTGAGTGATCTTTAAGCTTCCGCATTTTGGATGATAGTTGAATTCCCTGTCAAAAGAGGACACCTTAATCAGTCTAGAAAAATACTCGAGGCAAGTGACAAAGAGATAAGGTGAAAGAGGGTCTCCCTGTCTTAAACCTTTCTGGCCTTTGAAGTGGCCATATATACTGCCATTGACCGAAACTGAGTATGACGTAGTAGTGATACATTCCATGATGAGCTTGACAAAGCGTTCCGATAAATTGAGCCCAAGTAAGACATCCTTCAAGAAGTCCTTGTCAACCGAGTCAAAGGCTTTCCTAAGGTCAACATTCATCATGCACCGCGGAGAGATCCTATTACGATTATAGCTACGTAAGAGTTCTTGAGCAAGATGAATGTTCTCAATCATTCTCCTACCATGGACGAAGGCTGATTGAGAGTGTTCAATAATGTAAGTCAGAACCGTCTCAACCCTTGAGGCAATGATCTTGGTAATGACCTTGTAAACGATATTGCAGCATGAAATCGGTCTGTAATCACCCACCGTTGAGCAATGAGGGGGATTTGGGGATAAGGGCGATAATAGTATGATTAATCTGTTTGAGAAGCTGGCACGAACAGAAGAACTCCTTTACCGTATCACAAAAATGCTTCCCCACAATGTCCCAAGACTTCTTATAGAAGGCAGAAGTGAAGCCGTCAGGCCCCGGGGCCTTGTCATCCCCCATACCGAAAAGAGCACCTCTTATTTCTACCTCAGTAATAGGACGAATAAGATCATCCCATTGTTCACAAGAGAGGCAGTAGCCCTCCGCAACAACCTCATCATCGATAGAAGTCTGATTACCTAGTACCAGCGACCACTTGTAATAACTGACAAATTCATTAGCAACCTGTTAAACAGAAGTTGTGAGGGAGCCATCGTTCTTATTAATAACCACAATGAAATTCCTGGCTATATTTCGTTTAATCATAGAATGAAAAAATTTGGTGCAACGACCGCTATTCTTGAGATGTTCGCATTTGGCCAGCTGCCTAAGAAAGCTCATCTCCGCATCCCCTAGTCGAATATCATTATGCCTAAGGGAAACAATTTGATCATGTTTGTCGGTGTCATGAGGGTGAGCCATACCATCTGTTTGAGCCACGACCAGCTCATCCTTGGCCCTGTTAACACGAGAAGATATGTGGGAAAAGTTCTTGTTATTGAGCCTTTTAAGAGGCCATTTCAGACCAGATTTTTCCGACAGAGAATGTACTGGGCAGAACCCCAACAGTTACTGTTCCAGTTGTCCGAAATGATATTTCCAAAATCGGTGTGCGTTATCCACATGTTGAAGAACCTGAAAGGGTGATTGCGGGTTTCATGTTGCTCAAATAAAGAAACAACGCAGGGGGAGTGATCCGAGCACTTTCTTGGCAGCGTGAACTTCGCATGACCCAACCAGCCATCATTCAGTCAAGTGGAATTAACCATGGCCCTGTCGAGTTT
This sequence comes from Przewalskia tangutica, assembly GCA_029844215.1. Lineage (NCBI taxonomy): Eukaryota > Viridiplantae > Streptophyta > Magnoliopsida > Solanales > Solanaceae > Przewalskia > Przewalskia tangutica. The sequence continues at coordinate 92,904,351 of CM056724.1, read as the reverse complement.
GCTCATTTTATTATTGAGAAATAAGTGTAATGGCAACCAAACGACGGGAGGTCCGTAAGTCCGATGTCACTACAACATTCAACAATGTCCTTGATGTCATAATTAGTGATTTGGGCCATATTGCATCTTTCATCACCATTTATGATGGTGCTGAAGTCGCCTAAGACTAGACAAGGTTGGTTCAAGTTCTTTCTGTAATTCCGCAATGAGAGCCACAATGGCCGTGTCATGACCCGAACCCCGGGCCCGCGACTGGTGTCCTACCTGGGCACCCTTCTACCCATACAACACAAGTAACCCGCGGAAGCTAAACAACACTTTTTTTTTCAAACAAAGGTCAAGCCGGCAAGGCTGTCATAATATATAATACCCGAATGGGACTACAACTGTACAACAATATAAATACAACTCACGCAAGTCCAGCCCACATATGAATACATACCTCTAAGAGTTTGGACAAATACTATGACGGGACAAGACTCTGCCGTACCCATAAATGTACAAGACTTTAATACAAACTTCGTACCAACATGACAAGACTCCGTCATAGTGGAGTTGTCTCAATAGAAGCTTACTGGAGATCATAAGCTCGCGGATCACCCAACTGAGTACCTAATACCTACAGACATGAACGCAGCCCCCTGAAGGGGGTCAGTACAACAAGTACTAAGTATGGAACGAAAATAAAGTACAGTATTAAAATCATGGCTGGCCAAGAAATGACAGGGACAAGTAAAATAATCAAATACCAGATCCAAATGTGTCATATAAAATAAGAGTCAACTGTACCTTGTATCACTGTACCCTTGTACCACTGTACTACTGTACTCGCCTCATGGATGCCAACTCATAGAATCATCATGTTCATACACGTATAGATAACGTATCATACTCCGTACATATAACCTATCCCGGCCCATATTGGGACTCGGTCCTCGTACTCTGTGTTTAACATGTCCCGTCCCATATTGGGACTCGGTGTAGGGTCGTATAAGGTATAACATGTCTCGGCCCATTCTGGGACTCGGTGTGAAGTCATATAAGGTATAACATGTACCGGCCCTTTCTGGGTCTCGGTGTAAAGTCATATAAGGTATAACATGTCCCGGCCCAGATTGGGACTCAGTGTAGGGTCGTATAAGGTATAATATGTCTCGACCCATTCTGGGACTCGGTGTAAAATCATATAAGGTATAACATGTCCCGGCCCTTTCTGGGTCTCGGTGTGAAGTCATATAAGGTATAACATGTCCCGGCCCTTTCTGGGTCTCGGTGTAAAGTCATATAAGATATAACATGTCCCGACTCTTTCTGAGTCTCGGTGTAAAGTCATATAAGGTATAACATGTCCCAGCCCTTTCTGGGTCTCGGTGTAAAGTCATATTAGGTATAACATGTCCCGGCCCTTTTTGGGTCTCGGTGTAAAGTCATATAAGGTATAACATGTCCCGGCCCTTTCTGGGTCTCGGTGTAAAGTCATATAAGGTATAACATGTCCCAGCCCTTTCTGGGTCTCATATACTTTCAACTAAGTCTCGTAACTTTCAAATAAATCTAGTCTCATGACTTTCAAATAAATCAAGTCTCGTAACTTTCAAATAAATTTAGTCTCATGACTTTCAAATAAATCAAGTTGCATTAGTGTTGTAACTTAGCAAGATCAACTCGACTCCAATGCTTATTAAACACTCTTACCAATATCTCCCATAAGACTTGGTAAGGACTTAGGAATAATTTAGACATGCCTTTAGCATAGAATCAATAACATGAATACTCTAATAATGAGGCAAGTATACTTCAAGAAACAAGTCATCTATACTCCAATAATCAATCATGCCGATAGAAGGAAGAAGTTCACAAACCTCATTGACGACTAACCAACACGACAAGTAGAATACGCTCCAATGTACTTCAACCTTGTCGGCTATTCCACATGCCAAGTAGAATATGCCACACCACCAGCTCTTAAGCACACCCATTGGCATGGGATCGAAATACTTCCTGTTTCGTAAACGTGTCCATAACTTTCTCATGGATCTAATTTGGATGAATACATAGGAAGCCCAGAGACCTCATTTTGCATTGTGCGGCTTCCTTAATTGCACTAGCGCACTAGACCGGTAAGAGAACAAAAAGGATTCTCTCTTGACTACGGCACCTGCGGTGAGCCTCTCGCCCGAAAGAAGTACTTCAACCTAAAATGACAATAGCACTTCTATCAACTTCAAGCTTCCAAGTGTAAGACTTATACCAAATAATGGCCCTCTTATTCTACGGGAATTTGGGCAGCACTTCCTTTGTTTCTACGTACTTTTCCACCTTTTCCAAGGCCCAAATTCAACAACAACCAAGCCATAATTAAGGGCACAACCAGCAGTTAACCAAAGGGGATCACACACATACCTTACGTGCAAAATTCAGCCCCTTAACTTAAATAAGCAGTTCACAACCAAAGAAACAACCAAAGGGGATTACACGCCAACTTGACGTGTAAAATTCTGCCCCACAACGATATAAAAGCAGTCTATAAAACAATCCATAAATAACCAACATTAAGGGTACAATGTGAAGCCTTTTTCACCCTTATTCCTTAGGACTTTCATTAGTCATTTTCCCACATTAAACATGCAAAATGAGGGCTGAATTTCCTGAATTCCAACGCCCTAAAATAGTCCCTAAAAACTGTATAATAACGTCCAACAGTTTTATAGATTCCACGGCCAATAACTACAATTCGATAACTCTTTCCTTAATTCATTTTATTCCAATTCAAGTTCCAACACTTCCATATATGACATACCAACTTATCAACGACCATATTACCTCATTTTAACATGCGACAAGTGTGGATAACAACAACAATATAACCAACGAAACCAATGGCACAAAACTGCCTCCAATCGGCCAACAACACATCTATCACATACACATCTTATTTTCTATTTCTTTCTTAACATAAATTCATCCCTTAAACATAACAATAAGTAATATCCAATTACTTTAATTTAAGAAGAACTATTACCTCATTTTTTTTGTACCCAAAATCGTCCAAAATAGCCCCTACTATATTGTTCCGCAGTTTTCGTTTCGCTCCACTTCTTCAAGTTACAATCACATATACGTGACTCCTATGAGCTTATAACCAACTTCACTTCATGTTTCTCTTCAAAAAGTTGACGGAACCCTAGGGTTTCACACCTTTATTTTCGGCCAACCCTTGATTTTCTTGGAATTAATATAGCCCTTGGCTTAACACTTGGTTAGGGACATTAATCTTGTATTAGTGAACTAAGCTTGGAAGTTTAAGGATTTTTTGATCTTAAAAAGGGTGTTTGGCCGAGAGCAACATGGAAGGGAGATAGAAGTGTGAAATATTTTCTAAGTGTGGGAAGTCTTGCACTCCCTCTATGTATATAAATATCACAATGAATTGAGATATGTACAAGTGTATGGACAAGTGGAGTGGGACCCACTTGTCCACTTGTCTCCACAAATATCTAAGTCAAAGTTTTCATGTTATCCATATATATATATCTAATGTAGCAAGACAAGTGGAGGGGTGACACGTGTCACCCTCCTATTGGTCCAAATTATTTCTTCCTCCAAAATATCTATATTTGGCTAAAATATCTCAAAATATTGTGGGCCCCACAAAACCGTAAAATTTCCCCGTGGGCCCCATATGACCAATTCCGGAACTTAAAAATCCAAAATTCCAATATATTCTATAAGTCTCAAATACCAAATTCCAATTAATAAACATTTTTCCTTCACGAGGTTCTGAAATATTTCCTTAGAAAAAAGTGATTTTTCTTTCGTTCCAAAATTCAAATCTTATTTTCTCACGTACGTTCTCATCTCATTCTCTAGAAAATACGGGGTGTAACATCCTTCCCTCCTTAGAAACATTCGTCCCGAATATTCATATTAGGTGTCAAGCTGAAATTCCAAGTGTCAACTTAACCGCACTTGCACACAACCATCACATGCTCACGTTTTGTCCATTCTCGGATCCCACGACCTGGTTCTGGTGGAACGCATCCACCAACTCCTACAACGATTAACTAGACTTGGGCCTTGCATCGTCGTGACCCTATCACATAGCGGGACCATCTCCAACTGGCCCCACTTCATTCCATGCTACGGGTTGACCCGAAATTGGCCCACAACCCGACTCATCGTCACAATTAACTCTCATTCTTGGTCTAAAAGGATTCTCATTTCGTACCTTCCTTAGTCATAACCCTAAACACTTAAATTCTTTTAGCACTTGTTCACTCCTTTTCTTACTTGTCGTACTCTTCTCGTACTTCCAAACTTACTCTAGTACGTACATAATCTCACATTTTGCTCCTGTTTCCAATCCTTGGCGTTACTATATCCAAACTTGGTCATTATACTTAGATTCAATTTCCTTTACCTTTATCATCCTTGTAGTAATCCTTCTTTCTACTCATTATTAATCACAAATATATCTACCTTGATACTCGATCGTATAGTTCCGTTTATACTTATTAACTGCTTTCATATCTCTAAGCCATTATCAAAGCTTAACCAACTCGTGATAACTCATAATCATTTCAGGCAACACACATATGACCATAGTAAATATATATGTATAGATGTACATCATTATATTAACTATACAACAATTTTACCAACCTGTATACCAAGGTCCATACATTCCTGTCTGGGCCACTATTGCCTTTTTTGAAGGCATAGTTGCAACCACAATAATACGTTAGAGAGAGACTACCCTAACAACACAGCTCTATCGCACGATCTCAAAGTGTGAAATCAATCCTAAATGTATTGTAGCCTCATGTTTATAGATGTGGTGCACAACACACTGATAAACAAGACTCTACTATACACGGTCAGTAGACATTCCGAGGACTAACTGCTCTGATACCACTCTGTCACGACCCGAACTCCGGGCCCGCAACTGGTGCCCTACCTGGGCACCTTTCTACCCATACAACACAAGTAACCCGCGGAAGCTAAATAACACTTTTTTTCAAACAAAGTCCAATCCAGCAAGGCTGCTATAATATATAATACCTGAATGGGACTACAACTGTACAACAATATAAATACAACTCACGCAAGTCCTGCCCACATATGAATACAGACTTCTAAGAGTTTGGACAAATACTATGACGGGACAAGATCCTGCCGTACCCATAAATGTACAAGACTCTGATACAAACTTCGTACCAATATGACAAGACTTCGACATAGTGGAGTTGTCTCAATAGAAGCTGACTGGAGATCCTAAGCTCGCGGATCACCCAACTGAGTACTTAATACCTGCGGGCATGAACGCAGGCCCCCGAAGGGGGTTAGTACAACAAGTACTAAGTATGTAACGAAAATAAAGTACAGTATTAAAATCATGGATGGCCAAGAAATGACAAGGACAAGTAAAATAATCAAATATCAGATCCAACTGTGTCATATAAAATAAGAGTCAACATTACCTTGTATCAATGTACCCCTGTACCACTGTACTACTGTACTCGCCTCATGGATGCCTAATCATAGAATCATCATGTTCATACACGTATATATAACGTATCATACTCCATACCTATAACCTGTCTCAGCCCATATTGGGACTCGGTCCTCATGCTCTGTATCTAACATGTTCCGGCCCAGATTGGGACTCGGTGTAGGGTCGTATAAGGTATAACATGTCCCGGCCCATTCTGGAACTCGGTGTGAAGTCATATAAGGTATAACATGTCCCGGCCCTTTCTGGGTCTCGGTGTGAAGTCATATAAGGTATAACATGTCCCGGCCCTTTCTGAGTCTCGGTGTAAATTCATATAAGGTATAACATGTTCCGGCCCTTTCTGGGTCTCGATGTAAAGTCATATAAGGTATAACATGTCCCGGCCCTTTCTGGGTCTCGGTGTAAAGTCATATAAGGTATAACATGTCCCGGCCCTTTCTGGGTCTCGGTGTAAAGTCATATAAGGTATAACATGTCCTGGCCCTTTCTGGGTCTCATATACTTTCAACTAAGTCTCGTAACTTTCAAATAAATCTAGTCTCATGACTTTCAAATAAATCAAGTCTCATAACTTTCAAATAAATCTAGTCTCATGACTTTCAAATAAATCAAGTCTCATTAGTGTTGTAACTTAGCAAGATCAACTCGACTCCAATGCTTACTAAACACTTTTACCAACATCTCTCATAAGACTTGGTAAGGACTTAGGAATAATTCAGACATGTCTTTAGCATAGAATCAATAACATGAATACTCTAATAACGAGGCAAGTATACTTCAAGAAACAAGTCATCTATACTCCAATAATCAATCATGTCGATAGAAAGAAGAAGTTCACATACCTCGTTGACGACTAACCAATACGACAAGTAGAATACGCCCCAATGTACTTCAACCTTGTCGGCTATTCCACATGCCAAGTAGAATTGGCCACACCACCAGCTCTTAAGCACACCCATTGGCATGGGATCGAAAGACTTCCCGTTTCGAAAACATGTCCATAACTTTCTCATGGATCTAATTTGGATGAATACACAGGAAGCCCAGAGACCTCATTTTGCATTGTGCGGCTTCCTTAATTGCACTAGCGCACTAGACCGGTAAGAGAACAAAAAGGATTCTCTCTTGACTACGGCACCTGCGGTGAGCCTCTCGCCCGAAAGAAGTACTTCAACCTAAAATGACAATAGCACTTCTATCAACTTCAAGCTTCCAAGTGTAAGACTTATACCAAATAATGACCCTCTTATTCTACGGGAATTTGGGCAACACTTCCTTTGTTTCTACGTACGTTTCCACCTTTTACAAGACCCAAATTCAACAACAATCAAGCCATAATTAAGGGAACAACCAGCAAACCAAAGGGGATCACACGCATACCTTACGTGCAAAATTCAGCCCCTTAACTTAAATAAATAGTTCACAACCAAAGTAACAACCAAAGGGGATTACACGCCAACTTGACGTGTAAAATTCTGTCCCACAACGATATAAAAGCAGTCTATAAAACAGTCCATAAATAACCAACATTAAGGGTACAATGTGAAGCCTTTTTCACCCTTATTCCTTAGGACTTTCATTAGTCATTTTCCCACATTAAACATGAAAAATGAGGGCTGAATTTACAGAATTCCAACGCCCTAAAACAGTCCCTAAAAGCTTTATAATAACGTCTAACCGTTTTATAGATTCCACGGCCAATAACTACAATCCGATAACTCTTTCCTTAATTCATTTTATTCCAATTCAAGTTCCAACACTTCCATATATGACATACCAACTTATCAACGACCATATTACCTTATTTTAACATGCGACAAGTGTGGATAACAACAACAATATAACCAACGAAACCAATGGCACAAAATTGCCTCCAATCGACCAACAACACATCTATCACATACACATCTTATTTTCCATTTCTTCCTTAACATAAATTCAGCCCTTAAACATAACAATAAGTAATATCCAATTACTTTAATTTAAGAAGAACTATTACCTCATTTTTTTGTGCCCAAAATCGTCCAAAACAGCCCCTACTATATTGGTCCGCAGTTTTCGTTTCGTTCCACTTCTTCAAGTTCCAATCACATATACATGACCCCTATGAGCTTATAACCAACTTCACTTCACGTTTCGCTTCCAAAAAGTTGACGGAACGCTAGGGTTTCACACCCTTATTCTCGGCCAACCCTTGATTTTCTTGGAATTAATACAGCCCTTGGCTTAACACTTGGTTATGGACCTTAATATTGTATTAGTGAACTAAGCTTGGAAGTTTAAGGATTTTTGTTCTTAAAAAGGGTGTTTGGCCGAGAGCAACATAGAAGGGAGATATAAGTGTGAAATATTTTCTAAGTGTGGGAAGTCTTGCACTCCCTCTATGTATATAAATATCACAATGGATTGAGATATGGACAAGTGTATGGACAAGTGGAGTGAGACCCACTTGTCTACTTGTCTCCACAAATATCTAAGTCAAAGTCTTCATGTTATCCATATATATATATATATATATATATATATATATATATATATATATATATCTAATGTAGCAAGACAAGTGGAGGGGTGACACGTGTCACCCTCCTATTGGTCCAAATTATTTCTTTCTCCAAAATATTTATATTTGGCCAAAATATCTCAAAATATTGTGGGCCCCACAAAACCGTAAAATTTCCCCGTGGGCCCCACATGACCAAATCCAGAACTTAAAAATCTAAAATTCCAGTATATTCTATAAGTCTCAAATACCAAATTTGAGAACCAAATTCCAATTAATAAACTTTTTTCCTTCACGAGGTTCCGAAATATTTTCTTAGGAAAAAGTGATTTTTTTTCGTTCCAAAATTCAAATCTTATTTTCTCACGTACGTTCTCATCTCATTCTCTAGAAAATATGGGGTGTAACAGGCCGTCTTGCAATAATTGAGTGAAGACCATAAATAAATGAGACATGGAAGGATTTATGAGAGATCCTGCATGTCACGCTACAGTGAATAGCTTGGGGACCAGCTTCAGCCGTGGTGAGTGTAACATTGGTTGTGTTCCAAATGATGAAAATTCTTCCTGTCGGATGACCATCAAAGTTATGATTGAATGCCCAGCCACAGAGTCTAGCGTAATCATAAAACAGTCGAGTTTTAAAGTTGAGCTTTGACTCGATGATACCAAAAAGATCGATGTTCACTTTCTGGACGAGATCACAAATCTCATCCTTTTTAGAGGGGTCATGCAGGCCCCTTATATTCCAGGAGGCGATAATAATTTCGATAGGCCTCGGGGGCCAGACCCCTTAGAGATATCAGCAGTGTTCGTGGTGTTGCCCTTCTTCTTTTGCTTGGAATTTCGGGCCCTTGTAATCATAGCCTTGCCAAGTGGCAAGATGGTATTCTTAAGTTTTGGAGTTGGTTTGCCATTTTTCCCAACTTTGGTGAACCCGTCGTCCAGGGTAACGACGGATTATATAGCAGAAGTATTCTGCGCACTAGTGCTTTCGTCGGCCTGTATCCCCGCAGTATTTTCTGTTGAAGTTCCAACCCCATTATCAGTAACTGGCTCTTTCCCACCTGTGCCAGCCCCAGTTTGGGAGCCCGCAGGCTGGCCTACCATATGTTCTCCAATTTCACTGGAGTTCTGAGTTGCATGCATACCTGTACCAGCCTCGGTTTGTACCCTGGTAGGCTGCCCCCCCTGAATATCCGATAGCACTCCACCTATACCAGCCTTGGTTTGGCCCCCGGTAGACTGGCCCCCAAGAAAAACCGACACCTCTCCATTTCTGCAAGAGTTCCCACCTTTATTGACCCCGGTTTGCGACCCCGAGGGCCGACCTCCTATATGAGTCGCCTATGTCTCCTTGTCAATAACCTGCTATATTGACGGAGGAGGAGAGAAATGGGGGAGACAATGTAAGAGTGCATCGCCCTACCACCCATAATGTTCCCTGCATCTCCGTTGTCCTTAGCGGGGCCCTTTTCCTCAACCCATTTTTTGTGGACACCGAATGCGCCTCACAATCAGTATCTGAGTGCTCAACCCTCTTACATGTCGTGCAGAAGCTAGGGTATTTTTCATAAAATATTTTTTGTACAACAGGATCATTCTTGCCAATGTCGAGCCTAATTTCATGGACAGGGTCTTTGGAGATGTCAACTTCGAACAAAGCACGGGAATATGAGATTTGGTTTCTCTTACGAGTTAGTAAATCAGTGGCAACTAGTTTCCCAACCCGTGAGAGAATTCTACTTAGCGCCGATGGGTTCCATAGTTCAAGTGGGAGAGATGGAAGTCTTACCCAAAGAGGAACTACACAAAATTCCTGAGTGTCAAAGGTGAAACACTTAGGGATATCCTTTAATAAGAGTGCAGTGTCATATACTAAATATGACCCTTTACTGATAACCTTAATTTTATTTTCGGCTGAGTCAAATCTAAATATGATCCAACCACTACTGTGAACACTAAATCGATACTTGACACCCCAAGACCGGCATAATTTTTGCAATGCAGGCCCTCTCGGGTACTTTCCAGCAAACTAGCCTACCAAAAGGTGTCCCCAAGTGGAGTGTAACTCGTCGAAATCATCATCGTAAAAAGTAATGGGACCATCACAATGCAGTTCATCTACAAAATGTAATTTAGAACCATTATTGGCATCCCTATTACCCTTAACCATTTTTCCCATGCTTCTTTAGGATTAGGTATGGAAGGATCCTTAACGGATTTGGCCTTATCCTGGTTGGTTTCAATATCTGCAATAGGTTGCTGATCTGGAGGCACCATGGTAGTGGAAGCATCCCCATCGACGGAGGAGAAGAAGTCCTCCGAACCAAGGGTGCGAGAGACTGTGGCAGAGGCTGGATCTTTTTTCAAAAGTATATAGAAATGGTAGGCATCTGGAACTCCCCGAATAATACAAGGTCTTAAAGAGAGGTTCATGGGAACCATCGGCTGCACTAAAGCAGCCGGCTCAACATTAGTCACCGAAGTCATCTCAGGATACATAGGGAGAACATGAGCATCCTGAATCAAAGGTAGGTGGGGCGAGAAGGTCCCCTCTGAAGTAGAGTCTCTGCTAATAGGTGAAACTCCATCACAGAAGAGATGTCAATGGAAGCCTGCCCCACACGAATGGGCAGTGGTGAAAAGATAGTCTTCTTCTTTTTATTTTTTGGCATCAAGGAGTTACAAAGAGTAAAAGTGTATACAAGCACTCAAGAAATTACAGGAAAATAAATGATTACAACAAGGAAATACGTAAATAAAACCCCGGACAGGCCCGATTATAAATTACAAAGCTTTACCTACTTATACATCTCTAGTTCATGTAGGTTGTAGAAATAACCCCGGACAGGCCCAGTTGAAAATTACAAGGCTTCCTTACTTATACAACATTATTTTTTAATGTATAAAAACAACAAATTCATACAAAGTTTGCAAGGTCCTAGTATTTGCCTATCGATAAACCTAGATTTGCCTAGGAAAAATATAGATAGTAAAATACTGGAATTAAAGTGCAGTACTAAATGTAACAAGCAAGGATCGAAGTTACCTCTCGTCGCGTGCCCCCATTGGTTCGAACGGGTAACCCCGTGAACACTTCTATAGGCCTGCGTTACCGCAACCTAAGTTCAATGGATCAACCACGATCTTGTTGCAGCGTGCCTCCGTTGCGCTTACAGGGGGAATAACCAGACAGGACTGGCTTGAAATAACAATAATTACAAGCATTAACTAAAACAGACAGGCCTGGTAGAATTACAAGTCCTAATTAAATCAGATTTAAGAAATACACTAAAATAAAAGAACCCGTCTAAGCCAAAGCCAGTCCATCTGAAGGGAGTCTGTTGTACCTACACCCAAAGAAAAGGCCAACAATAGCAAAGGCAAAGAAAGGAGAGAAAAATACATAGAAGAAAAAATTATAAATATATCTTATATTATAATTAATATAAATAAGTATTAGAATACTTAATATATTTAATAAAATATATAAGTAATAGAATACGTTATATAATTAATATAATATAAATATATTATAAGTAAATAAAGACAAGCACGTAGAGAACATCGAATATATATTTATAAACTAAAACTATATATATACTATATTTTATACATTAAAAATATATAAATATATAAATATATATATATTTTATAAAGATATATATAAGTAAACAGAATAAGGAACACAAAGTGCTAAGATAAAAAGGTAACGTAGGGACAGTGGACAACCGTGACAGAGTCACAGTGACAACTGTGACAGCAGTCAGCCGCAGAGCTACAGTAGCTCAGCCTGTGCACAGTGGACGAAACGTGTACGAAAAGGAAAAATTCAAACGGAACAGAGACCAAACAAAATACATGAGAGAGAAACTAAGATAAAAGATCGAAATATACAAGATTAAGAACAGATGAAGAACAATATGAAGAACATGAATACATGAAGAACACAAGTGACAATAGCAGAACAAGGACACTAGGAACACTTAGACAAGAAACACGAATAGTAAGCTAATTAATACTATACTGCTAACCGTCCGTTGACCGAATCAACCAACCGATTGACAGAGTTTAACCGGGCCGACGACGGTGGCATCTGGGTTGGGTTGGTTGCCTCAACCCCAAACCGCACGGTTATAAAAACCGTAAGGCCCGACAGTTAGGCCGTGAACGGAAAACCGTTCCATTACGGTTAACCGGACCGGGACCGGTAACAAAAAAATAAATTTGCCCAACGGTCATTTCACCGATTGGGCTTGGAGGGGTAGGCATGGCCAACGGTCATTTCGACCGTTGGCACTATTATTTATTTTTATTTTTTGTTTTTTGTTTTGTTTACTTATTTATTTTAATTCCATTTTTACCCTTTAAAAAATCTATAAATTCTCTACATTTTCTTCATTTTTATCACACAACATTTCTCTCAATTCTCTTATTCTCATACTCTCTTAATCATCTTTATTATTAATTTTCAAGTTATTAATATTATTAGTTTTCAAATTCAAAGTAGCAAGACGCAAGACTTCGAACTTCGAGTTTCTATTGAATTCTGAATCCCGAAGTTTGGTACACTCGTTTCATTCTCTAATTATTTTATTAAATTGTCGTATTTATTTGTTGATTATTTAAATATTTTATAATGTCTTTACTAAGGGAATTATACGGATCGCCTGTAAATCTAGTTCAAGGGTAAAAATCAGAGGTTCTTCATCATCTAATCAAAATATAGATTATGATCAAATGCAAGAAGATTTTGGAATAGAAGATAATGAATGTGATAACGTTCAATTAGATAATATTGTTGAACTTGAAGAACAAGAACCTCATACACCTACTAGTGTTCCTTCTGTCAATGTTGGTACTGCTAGTGGTAGTCGTAGTCGTAGACCTCCTTTACCAGAACCAGTAGCAAGAAAAAAAAGGAGTAAAGTGTGGCTCTTTTATGATAAAGTTGTGGTACCGATAGAGTTAAATGTAATATTTGTGGGAGAACTTATAAACATAAGGCGGGTGGTGACGGGGACGCACTATAGCTAGACAGATAAAATTCGATCATACGGCACAAAGGAATGTCGTCACGATTTAGAACCCGGCCAATAAGAACTTAATCCATTAACCTGGTTGGCTAAGTACGATCCAAAAAGATCGCATTGAATTAGCAAAAATGATTGTCGGAGGTTGTTTGCCTTTTCTTTCGCTTCTTCTTAATATTTAATTACATATATTCAAAGAGTATATAATCATTTTTTTAAAGGTGTTCCTCGTAGTACTACTAGAGCCGATATTTTTAGACTTAATAATGATTATGTTATTTTCTTGCAATATTTGTTTGCTAACCTTCCATGTCATGTTAGTTTTACTTCAGACATTGGACATGCATTGAACGGTTATGATTATTTAACAATTACTTGTCATTGGATTGATGAAAATTTTAGAATGGAAAAACGTATTATTGCTTTTGCGTATGACGAGGATCAAAGTCATACTGGAAAATATATAAGCGAAACTATTTGTTTTTATGCCCAAAAATATAATCTTTATAATAAAATATTTTGTGTATCATTCGATAATGCATCTAATAATACCACAGTAGATCTTTTAAAGCGGAAGTACAACCACCACTTCTGATATATTTCATGTTCGTTGTGCTTGTCATATTTATAATTTAATTGTTAAAAGTGGTCTTGATTTATTTTCACCAAATAAAACTTGTTAAAAGAGTCATTGGAGTTATTCAGGTAATAATAGGAAAAATAGAATTATAGAATTTAAAGAAAAATGTAAACAATTTAATTTGAGACCTAAATTCATGCGAAGAGATTATTACACGTGGAATTATACTTATTTATTTTTAAAAGAATGTTATAAGTATAAAGACCCCATAACACATGTTGCAAATGCGCATTGTAAGAACGTGATGTATATGTTAACCGACGAACATTGGAAATCAATTGGTGAACTTTTAAAAAATTTACGTAAATTTTACACTGCAACTGTTGAATTTTCAGGATCTTATTACCCAACAGTTTGTAATGCTTTAGCTCATATAGCTGAAATTTCCTATTTACTTTATGGTTTAAAATCAAATGTGAAATATACAGATGCAGTTACAGTTATGTTTGAAAAGTTTAAAAAATATTTTTTTCCTATTCCTGATGTTTATTGTATTGGTGCAGTCTTAAATCCTTCTATTAAAAAAGTAGATTGTCATAATTTAATATTTAGTTTATATACTTATATGGAAATAGGTCAAACAGAAACTCCATCTTCATTTGATTGCATAAGTAAACTTGATACTAATTTAACTACATTATATGAATATTATGCTACATTACATGATAACACCAACTCGCTACTAATATTCCTTCTAGTTCGGTTACGTGTCTACACCTGCAGGATTCAATGATGATGACGACGAAGACAAATCTTTAGACATATGGAGCACTTTTACAACACAACCAACCACAAGCCGATCTTGCGATGAGATGCAATTTTATTTGCAAAAGCCAGCGGAGCCGAAGAAAAGTTTGACCCTTTACAATGGTGGCGGGATAACAAAAGGTAATTCGGTACTTGCGGCGATGGCGGGATGTTCTTAATGTGTCGATCTCAACGGTGGCTTCGAAAGTGCATTTAGCCAAGCACGAGATCAAATAGAGACACGTCACTCGTTGGGTGGAAGCACATTAAGTGTTAGTCCGCAGGGATTGTGTCACGACCCGTTCGGCCGTGGATCGTGCCTTACCCGCACCTGATCATACATCGAGAGAAAATCAGCGGAAATATAAAACAAGATATGAATCAATGAAAATTGAGACACGCTTTATATGAGAAAAGTCGCTTTCGATATATACATATAACCCAAGTTTTGCGCTACATCCCAACTGCATAATAGAGCTACAGACCTCTGGAAGTAAACAACTATGGCGGGACAGGGCCCGCCATACCTGAATGTACAAAATATATCTACAATACAGGAGATCATACCCAAAAGTAGAGCTTAGGAAGATGGAGCTCCCGACACCAAAGCAAAGATCCTAAGGATGCGGATCTAGCACTGCCCTTACTGCGGCATGAACGCAGCCCGAAGGAGGTCAAGACAACAGTACTAAGTATGTGAAATCAGAAGTACTTAAATGAAATCATATCATTTTAAAACCAATTTTTATAAATATGCACGAAACAACTAATGTAATCGCACATAGTGCCACATCATAAACAAGAGCAACAATAGGTAAAGCGTAATGTTTTTTCTAGGTCGCGAATGATCGAGCGGCCAATCGCTGTAGTATCACTATGCAAGCCTAATCTCGACTCAGAGTCCGCATGGGCCACTCACATAGGCCCGCATAGGGTATAACCCCGCATCGAGGGTAGCTACTCCTCGGCATCGTCCTGGACTCGTAGTCCGCATGGCCACATAGACCGCATGAGGTATAACCCCGCACACTAACCTGGAACTCGTAGCTCGCATAGGTCCCCGGACCCGCATGAGGTATTCTCGAATCATGGTCCTGCATCACCGAGTCTACCCCGCATCGGAGGGCAGCTTAACCCCCGGTAACATGTCAAGAGATGAGTGATATAATACTAACATAACAGCTTATCGTTAAACAACATAAGCACAACAAGAATACCCTCTTATACAAACGTTACAAGTCACTACCACACATAGCATCATATCATGTCTACTTATCAAACCATTTTATTATTCTTTCATAAATCAATATAAGTCTGTTATAAACACATAAGTAAACTGTTCCTTTTATCATTCTTAAGTTGTTATACCTAACTTCCCATAAAACTAGTATAACTCTTAAGCTTTTTGTTTAAAAACTAATTAGTTCTCTTCTGTTAAAAATGATTCAGTATTCTTTTGAAATGCATCAAGACTTCTCATTATTCAGGCTTAAGTCAAAAGACATTGCCGTAATTATTATTCAGGCTTAAGTCAAAAGACATTGCCGTAGTTATTATTCAGTTAACACATGTACGTCTACCGTACTATATATATATTTTAAAATATCATGCTTTAGGAAGAATCACATACCTTCTCGGCGAAATCCACCTGCCAAGTCGAATATGTCGCGCAGAGAATCACTTATAATAGTCAAATCGTCTATCAACGCCTAGACTATTCCAGTAAATTCTAAGCAGAGGGTTCTCTATTCTACGGAAAATTGGGCAGCACTTCCCTACCCGCCAAGCTACTCAAGTCTACTGTGAAAAACAGTCCTATGTAAGTATAGTTCAATTATTCTTCTTTTAAACCCTTCTACTGTGATAACAGTTCAATTCTATTCTTTAATAACTTTCTAAGTATTTTATACTTATTTCTATACTTCTACAGTATGTATTCTCTAATTACAAAAAGAAGGATACGATTATTTACCTCGGTAAGCCTAATAATATCCTAGATATAAGTCGATCCGGAGCAAGGCTTAGCTCCTAATTTGTACGCTCCAATAGCTCCAAGGAACCCTTAGAAGTTCTTCACAACTTCTACTAAGTACTAAGGGATTTGGGCTAGGGTATTTTGGGCATTATAACAATACTAGAAGGCAACTTTTCTACCAAAGGAGGGGGGTAGGTTTCGGCTAGGCTAGGGGGGTGCCTCAGCCAAGCTTCACTCAAGGGGAGGGTGTGTTGACGAAAATGCTCAAGGAGAGGAGAGGATTTTCAAGACTTGGAGAAAGATTTGTGGATTAAGAACTCTTCATCTTAAGGGGGGTATTTATAGGTCAAGAAGTGGCCAACCAATGGCCAAGATTAAGCCATGTGCTAGGCAAGTGTAAGGTCAAGATTAGGGCAAGTGTACCTTAGCCAACTTGCACACAAAATATCCTACCAACTACTTGACAAAGAAGGCCACTCCAATCGCCCTATCGCCCCACATCCATCAATGAGAGGGTGACAAGTGTCGCCTCTCGTTGGTCCAAAGTGTTACGTCTCTCGGAAAAATCCGCAAAAATTAGAAATGACATAGCCGGAATTTACCCTACGCGAGTCTTGTAAAACGTTTCGTCGGAAAACGATTATTTTAGTGAGTTGTGCCCAAGTATTTTCGTCCAAGGCCTAACCTTTAAGGCTAAACTTTTGTACGTATGCCCTCACGTACATACTGGAAATACGGTATAACATTCTCCTCTTAGAAACATTCGTCCGAATGTTCCTTCCCAAGACAGATAACGATAAGGTTCTTCATAACTTAAATAGCTTTGTAAATGCCACACACGGCCACAAAACAACACTTAGGCATAAACGATAATGAAGATTTACAAGTAGGAAAGTGAATTACCTGGAGGTGTGGGGAATAGGTGAGGATACTTCTGCCTCATGTCCTCCTCAGCTTCCCACGTCATCTCCTCCCTGAGCTCGTTCCGCCACAAGACTTTGACTAAGCCACGCCCTTGGTCCGCAGACGCTAACTCGACGATCGATTATCGCTATGGGAATCTCTCATACGATAACCCCTCGGTCACCTGGACATCGTCAATCGGGTGTACCCTAGATGGATCCCCGATATATCTCCTCAGCATAGAAACATGAAACACCGGATGCACTGCCTCCAGATCGGACGACAGATCCAACTCATAGGCAACCTTGCCTACCTCGCGGACATCTGATACGCCCAATGTACCTTGGGCCGAGTTTCCTTCTTCCCGAATCTCATCACACCCTTCATGGGTGACACCTTCAGGAAAACCCAATCATCAACCTCGAACTCCAGATGCCGACGACGATGATATGCATATGACTTCTGTCGACTCTGAGCTGTGAGAAACCGCTCTTGGATAAGCTTCACCTTATCCATCGCCTCTGCACCAACCGTCCCACTAATCGCACTCGCCCACTCGAACCAGCCTATCGCGACCGCACTTCCTCCCATACAAAGCCTCATAAGGCGCCATCCGAATCTGGAGTGGTAGCTATTATTATACGCAAACTCAACTAGAGGCAAATGATCCTCCCATACCCTCGGTCAATAACACGGGCTCGCAAAGATATCCTCAAGAGTCTGGATAGTGCGCTCGGCCTGTCCGTCTGTCTGTGGATGGAATGCAGTACTCAGGCTCACCTGCGTCCCCAAACCCTTCTGGAAAGATCTCCAGAAGTTAGCCGTAAACTGGGCCCTCATGCGATATGATCGAAATAGGGACTCATGCACCGACGATCTCTCGGATGTAAAGTCCGCATAATCCTCACCGAAAAAGTCGCCCCGACGGAATAAAGTGGGCTGATTTCACACTGTCGACGATAACCCATATAGAATCATGTCTCTCCGAGTGCGAGGTAATCCCGTGATGAAGTCCATGTTGATCACCTCCCACTTCCGTGTCGGGATCTCTATCGTCAGAATAAAACCAGCAGCCTCTCGTGCTCTACCTTCACCGCCGACAACACGCACTGAGCTACGAACTCGCAACGTCCTCTTCAAGCCATCCCACCAATATACGGATCTAAGGTCGTGGTACATCTTGGTCGACTTCGATGGATAGAGTAACGCCGCTGTGTGCTTCCCCAAGAACTCTGCCAAGTCCTCAAACATCTGGAACACACAACCTCGCCTCAAACCTTAGCACCCCATCAGTGCTACTCGCAGGACCTTCCTCACGAAGAGTCGTATCATGATAACGTGTCAAAATCGGATCCTCGAATCGCCGCCTCTTCACCTCTCGACGATGGAAGACTCGACAACCTCACGAACTCGAACCCCATCGCTATCGTAATCAATCAAACGGACACCAAGGCTCGCTAATCGATGCAAATCACGAACCATGTCCTCCTCTCTGCAGCCGCACATCCGATGGACTCCCATCGACCTACGACTAAGAGCATCTCGCCACAACATTGGCCTTCCCGTGGTACAGATATCAACATCGTAATCCTTAAGCAACTCTAACCACCGCTCTCGCCGTAAGTTCGGCTCCTCCGTCGAAGATATACCTGAGGCTCTTGTGGTCTGTATAAATATCCACATGAACCCCATACAAATAGTGCCTCCAGATCTTCAAGGCGTGAATCACCGCTGCCAACTCCAAATCATGGGTGGGGTAGTTCCTCTCGTGTTTCTTCAGCTGTCGGGATGCATACGCTATAACCTTGCCCTGCTGCATCAACACACATCCCAACCCAATACCTGACGCATCACAATACACGACATAACCGTCTGGACCCTCTGGAAGAGTAAGAACGGAGGCGGTCGTCAGTCTCTCCTTCAAGAATCGAAACTCGCCACAAGCATCACCATCGAAATTTGGCCGCTCGAGTCACCTAGTCAACGCAAGGCAGATAGAAGCAAACTTCTACGAACCGATAATAACTCGCAAGGCCCGGAAATCGTGAACCTCGCCGAGTAGTAGTCGAGGCCAACTCGATCGCTTCAATCTTGGCCGTATCCACCCGAATACCATCAGCCCCGACAATATGCCCAAGAAAAGCCACCGAAGTTAACCAAAACTCACATTTGGAAAACTTGGCGCATAAATCCGGTCTCGAGTACTCTCAAGATCCTCAAATGCTCCGCACGCTCCTCGCCTGAGCGAATAAACCAAGATATCATCGATGAACACTATCACAAACGTGTCCAAAAATGGTTTGAACACTCGGTTCATCAAATCCATGAATACCACGAGCATTGGTCAACCCAAAAGACATGACTGAACTCATAATGCCCGCATCGTCCGAATGCACCCTGTGGACATCCGCCTCTCGACTGCACTGATGATAGCCCGATCGCAGATCAATCTTGAGAAACATCTCGCACTCCTCGCAATCGTCGAACAAATCATCAATCCCGGAAGGGTATTCGTTCTTAATGGTCACCTTGTTCACCGCTCAGATCAACACACATGCGCAGGCCCCGCCCTTCTTCTTCACGAACAATACCGGCGCCCTCGGGGAGAAACACTAGGCCGATGAAGCCCTTCTCCAACAAATCTCTAAGCCGATCCTTCACTCTCTCAACTCGGCAGTGTCATTCTCGTATGGCGAATGGAAATAGCCGAGTGTCCGCAAAGACATCGATACAAAACTCTATCTCCTCTCGTGAGGATACCCGAGGTCGTCTGAAACACGTCTGGGAACTCTCTCGACCATCGAATCGATGAAAATCGCACCGCAGCCTCGTGATCAAACACCCGAACGAGATGGTAGATGTACCTTCTCGCACCATCTTCCTAGCCTCGAGGTAGGAAATAAACCTACCCTGGGCGATACAATGTTCCTCCCACTCAATAACCGCCTCAGAAACCGAACCGCACCACTCTCTCCTCGCAATCTACATTGGCATAGCAAGAAGCTAGCCAATCCATGCCCATGATCACGTCGAACTGGCCATGTCCACTTATCAAGTTCTGCTAGGTCCGACGATCGCATAAGGTCACCGGACAAGCTCTAAATACCCGCCGAGCTACCACCGAATCACCCATCGCATAGCTACCTCGAAGTGGTCTATGGACTCGTGCTCTATCCCTATCCTACTAGCAACAAGGGAGATATATAGTACAGTAGAACCCGATCTATCAAGGCATACATCATAACGGAGACCGATAAGGTACCGTGATTTACATCAGTGAGGCCTCCGATCCCGGTACCGACAAGGCATAAATGCGATTCAGGACCGCTAATCGGGACCCGAGCCACGACCGCCGCGACTGGCCTGGTCCATGAGTACCGCCTCCGGCGAGTAATCGCTCGGGATGAAGACCAAGAAAAGAACTCGTAGCCGACCTACTATTCAGACCGCCTTGGCCTGACAGTTCCCGCAAAGTGACCTCGCTGGCTACAATCAAACAAGCTCCCGTGCAGCACCACAACTCCCGGCGGGATCTACCGTGACGCCACACCGGCGGGAGAGGTGGTCCCGACGCCGCACTCTCGCCGCTCGACGCTCAAGCCCAGGGCCCCGTGCGCTCGAATATCTCGGTTGGCCGAGGACGGTGCAGGTGCTCAGCCGGGCCGTGGTGCAAATCTAGATCGCTGGCCGAGGCCGCCACCACGATAGCCACCAAAAGACCTCGCCGCCCCGGTCTTCTTCTCGCCGTCACAACTCGCCGGTCTCTACGCCTCGAATCCAAGAGCACGAGCTGCATGCGGTAATGTCCATACCCGCCAAGAGAAACACCCGCACAAGATTCGCCATATAATCATCTAGCTCGTGACGTGGCGGTGCACCCTATCCTCCATATTCGCTACTAACGCTGGGACATATCGAGCCAATGAATCAAACTCGACATTGTACTCCCTAATCAGGCCCCTCTCGCCAAGAACAAAAATTTGTTTACCCGTGCCCTCCTCATCTGTGGAGGCAAGAAGTGAGTGAGGAAAGCCTCCGAGAACTCGTCCCAAGTAGCTGGGGACGCGTGCTCTCCCCGGGATAACTCCCACGAATCAAACCAATCGACTGCGGTATCACGTAGCCGATGCGAACCGAAGGTCACAGACTCGGTCTCTGACGCTGATCACCCGTGATGATCCTTCAGAATCGACGGATGAACTCTTGCGGATCATCTTCTGGCCTCGACCCGTAGAACTCTGGCGTGCTACAACTCAGGAAATCCCGTAGCCTCAAATCGCTCGCCGGGTGAACCACGGTGCTCTTGGGCCGGAATCGAATCGCCGTGATCCACCGCCCTCACGTTCGCCACGATCTCGCCGAATCGGGCCATCTCTCAGAACCCATCTCTTCTCGCTTCCAGCCGTGGACCGAGGTGTAGGTACTTGTGGTCTCATCACCACTATCGCGCCCTAAACCTCTCAGGGTCGGCGGCGTCGTAGAACTCGCCGCTGCCTCGCATAGATCGGGCCACGAGCCTCGTGACTCTAGGTGTCCCACTAGCGCCTCCTTGGCCGCTTGCCCTTCAGGCCCGGTTGCCTTACGTGGAGGCATAATCACATGAGAAAGGAATACGTTAGAGGTCCAACTTAACACGCCTCTAAAGCACGATCTCGAGTGAGAAGAATGGAAACCGATCCTAAATATCCTATAGCCTCCTCGATTATTGGTGTGGTGCACAACACACCGATAATCAAGACTTACTAGATACGGTTCAGACACTTTCCGAGGATTAATCGCTCGATACCACTTTTGTCACGACTGCTCGTTCGGATCGGTGCCTTACCCGCACCTGCGATCATACATCGTAGAAAATCAGGAAATATAAAACAAGATATGAATCAATGAAAATTGAGACACGCTTTATATGAGAAAAGTCGCTTTCTGCATATATACATATAACCCAAGTTTTGCGCTACATCCCAACTGCATAATAGAGCTACTGCACCTCTGGAAGTAAACAACTATGGCGGACAGGGCCCCGCCATACCCTGAATGTACAAAAACTATCTACAATCTGAGGAGATCATACCCAAAGTAGAGCTTAGGAGAAGATGGAGCTCCGACACCAAAGCAAAGATCCTAAGGATGCGGATCTAGCACTGCTTGCCCTTACCACTGCAGGCATGAACGCAGCCCCGAGAGTCGATCTGACAATGTACTAAGTATGTGAAATCAGTAAAGTACTTAAATGAAATCATATCATTTTAAAACCAATTTTTATAAATATGCATGAAACAACCAATGTAACCGCACATAGTGCCACATCATAAACAAGAGCAACAATAGGTAAGCAGAATGGTCTTTCTAGGCTGCGAATGATCAAGCAGGTCAATCGCCTGTAGTATCACTATGCAAGCCTAATCTCGACTCCGTAGTCCGCACGGGCCACTCACATAGCCCGCATAGGTATAACCCCGCATCGAGGGTATCTCCTCGGCATCGCCCCGACTCGTGTCCGCATGGCCACATGCACCGCATGAGGTATAACCCGCACACTAACACCGAACTCGTAGCTCGCATAGGTCCCTGGACCCGCGTGAGGTATTCTCGAATCATGGTCCTGCATCGCTGAGTCTACCCCGCGTGGAGGCGGCTTAACCCGGTAACATGTCAAGAGGTGAGTGATATAATACTAACATAACAACTTATCGTTAAACAACATAAGCACAACAAGAATACCCTCTTATACAAACGTTACAAGTCACTACCACACATAGCATCATATCATGTCTACTTATCAAACCATTTTATTATTCTTTCATAAATCAATATAAGTCTGTTATAAACACATAAGTAAACTGTTCCTTTTATCATTCTTAAGTTGTTATACCTAACTTCCCATAAAACTAGTATAACTCTTAAGCTTTTTGTTTAAAAACCAATTAGTTCTCTTCTGTTAAAAATGATTTAGTATTCTTTTGAAATGCATCAAGACTTCTCATTATTCAGGCTTAAGTCAAAAGACATTGCCGTAATTATTATTCAGGCTTAAGTCAAAAGACATTGCCGTAGTTATTATTCAGTTAACACATGTACGTCTACCATACTATATATATATTTTAAAATATCATGCTTTAGGAAGAATCACATACCTTCTCGGCGAAATCCACCTGCCAAGTCGAATATGTCGCCAAGAGAATCGACCTATAATAGTCAAATACGCCTATCAAGCGTCTAGACTATTACGTAAGCGATTCTAAGCGAGGGTTCTCTATTCTACGGAAAATTGGGCGCACTTCCCTACCCGCCAAGCTACTCAAGTCTCATGAAAAAGCATTCTATGTAAGTATAGTTCAATTATTCTTCTTTTAAACCCTTCTACTGTGATAACAGTTCAATTCTATCCTTTAATAACTTTCTAAGTATTTTATACTTATTTTTATACTTCTACAGTATGTATTCTCTAATTACAAAAAGAAGGATAAGATTATTTACCTCGGTAAGCCCAATAATATCCTAGATATAAGTCGATCCGGAGCAAGGCTTAGCTCCTAATTTGTACGCTCCAATAGCTCCAAGGAACCCTTAGAAGTTCTTCACAACTTCTACTAAGTACTAAGAGATTTGGGCTAGGGTATTTTGGGCATTATAACAATACTAGAAGGCAACTTTTCTACCAAGGGAGGGGGGTAGGTTTCGGCTAGGCTAGGGGGGGTTGCCTCGGCCAAGCTTCACTCAAAAGGGGGGGGAGGGTGTGTTGGACGAAAATGCTCAAGGGAGAGGAGAGGATTTTCAAGACTTGGAGAAAGATTTGTGGATGAAGAACTCTTCATCTTAAGGGGGGTATTTATAGGTCAAGAAGTGGCCAACCAATGGCCAAGATTAAGCCATGTGCTAGGCAAGTGTAAGGTCAAGATTAGGGCAAGTGTACCTTAGCCAACTTGCACACAAAATATCCTACCAACTACTTGACAAAGAAGGCCACTCCAATCGGCCCTATTGCCGTCCCACATCCATCAATGAGAGGGTGACAAGTGTCGCCCTCTCGTTGGTCCAAAGTGTTACGTCTCTCGGAAAAATCCGCAAAAATTAGAAATGACATAGCCGGAATTTTCCTTACGCGAGTCTTGTAAAACGTTTCATCGGAAAACGATTCTTTTAGTGAGTTGTGCCCAAGTATTTTCGTCCAAGGCCTAACCTTTAAGGCTAAACTTTTGTACGTATGCCCTCACGTACATACTCTGGAAATACGGGGTATAACAGATTGGATCAGATCAGAGAGAAGAAATCAAGGATGTGGAGACGTTAATTCTCCGGAAGATGAAGAAATAGGCAATATTTTGGAAGGCGGGAGCGGAGGCGGGACTGAAATTAATACTCCAGATTTAGAGGCTATGGAGCATAACCAATTCAATCAACCTATAGATTACGAAGAACTTGCAAAAAAGATGCATAATATGTAAATAAAATTATTATTACTTCATTATGTACTCTTATTAACGTTATGAAAGTTCAAAAGTTTACATCTTATCATTAATTTTAATTTTACTATCTATTTAGTTGTTAATCTGTTATTACTTATAAGTTATATCTACTAATCTAATAAATTAATAAAAGTATAATTACAAATTTACAATATAAAGTTATAAACTATAAAGTATAAAGTTATAAACTATAAAATAAAAAGTTAACTTTAAAGTTTCAATTTTAATATATACAACTAAATTATATATTATATTATTATATTACATATTTAAATTGAATTTAGTTTATATTATAGAAAATAAATACTAGAAATTTAAAAAAAAAAAAATAATAGAAACCGGACCGGTTGGACTCGACGACACGAACCATGCGGGCCAACACGGAATCCGGTAACGAATCGGGACGGTTGGCGGTGGTCCGATGAACCGACCGTGAATCGGTCGGGCTAATTAAACCCGGTAGCGGCTACGTCGGGCCGATCGGCAGTTAGACACCTTTAATTAATACTAGAGACAACCATGGTCAGTGAAAACAAAGATCAACACAGACACTACCAGAGCACAAAAACACTTAAAAACACTGACTCAGGCAAAGCACAGGGAACACTTAAGGACAACAACATCCAGTAAGATCAGGATCATAAGACTCTCAGAAAACTACCAACGACCAGTGATAACAAGACCTAGATAACAAGCCACCAAACTAGACATGCAAGGAAAGAAAGCAATAAACAACAGACAACAGAATAAGCGATACGAAGCTAAGGCATAGGGAATAAGCATGCATAAAGAACAACAACAAGCACCCGAATTCACAGTAACCACAGGAACAAAAGAAAAAAAGGACACTGGAATGGATAGAACTACGAGGTAATAGGCACGAATAACAAGCAGAGGCAAGATACAAGCTACAAACTGATAACGAAGGAAACAGAGACACCTGAGACGCCCAGCAGCAGACGAAGCTAGAAACCCCAAGAAAAGCTTCCTAAACACTTCTGAAGAACCTTGAGGAGACTTCGAAGCACTAGTACCACCGAGACGAAAGCCTCACAGAGCCCAAACAATGAATAAAAAACCCGAAGAAATGGATCTTAAAATCTTCTCCGTCTCACTCCGTGAAGAATACCACCAAAATATAGAGTCGGAGCCACCATAAAGGGGGGGGGGGGGGGGGGGAAGAAACCCTTGTCGTCCCAAACGTAAAGAAGAGAGAGATAAAGATATTCAGTGAGAAGTAATGAAAAGGTACCGTGATATGTTAATAAAAGATGATTTGAACTGCCTTTATCACATCGAGTCTGACGTTGACAAGTAACAGGCTTTGACATAAAACGGGTGTAGTAAATGCAAAGGGTGTACGTGTAGAATGGACGAGCAACTTGCAACTAATGGTAAAATCCAAGAACAGTAAAACCCACTCACAAAATGCTCATCAGCGAATCAAAAGAAGGAAATCATCACGCGAAAACACTCTGCTTAGTGAAAACGAATTAAAAGCGCAAAACAAAGCCCTTGAATAATTAAATTCAAGTCAAAGGCTTCACCTTTGGAACTTTGTTGAAGCTTTCGAATTTAGGAGAGATAACAAAGAGTTTACCTAAATCTTGTTTTACTATGTGGTTGATCTTGCAACAAAAACTACTTACAACAGCTAAGATAACCAAATGGAGAATATATGTTTCACCAACATGTATCCTATGTGAAGGAGGGCTATAGATCGAAATAAAAAACAAGATGAACAAAATTCAATCTATTACAAGTACAGTTTTCGAATGTCGGTGACAATGTCTTCCGACACCAGTGACAACACTCGATAAAATAGAAAAAACTTTAAGATTAAAATGCAACGGAAAAATTAAAGAACACAAAGATTTAAATTTTCATAAGTTATATATTGATATAACTCATGATGGTCATTGACCAAATGTATTGTATATATTTTATATATAATTAAGCAAATTCCTTTCTTTACAAATTTATAAGATACAACGTAAATGAATTAAAAGATGAAGTCTCAGATGACTTCTGTCTGAACAATCTAACTAGGTAGACATAGACAACCTCTCATTACAATCGCTCCATACAAAACTTATCTAGATTCTAAACAACAATTGTAATGTTGGACAAAATATTGTCGGCACACTCAGACAACACTTGTGATCCAGTTTTCTGAGATGAAATCACGAGAGCTCTCTTAGAATTCGTGTAATCTTTTTCTGGATATCGATACAGTGTTGTGGCCTCTCTATTTATAGCAGAGAGTTCCCTTGAGAGATTCATCGGTCGGTTGGGGAGGTTGAGGAAAAGATGGACAACTTGTGGTAGATGATTAAGAAGTGAAAATCTCAACAACTTTGACTTGTTCCTTACTCGACTTCTTCCCCAAGCTTTGACTATTTCTCACACGTCTTACACAACTCCAATTCACCACGCCTAAGTTATTTTTACTTTACAGTAAAATATTACTGCTTAGCGTGAAGTAAGGCAAAATTGTTCTAATAAATGTTGGTCTGAATGTTGTGACATTTGTTCCTACATTTTCATGCATTCAAATAATTTACTTCAGAGGATATGTTGGATCAAATGTTACAACATCAAACTCAACATTAACAATCTCCCCATTTATGATTTTCTTCACAAAACACATTACCAACCTAAATTGACTGAGGATATTAAGACAAATGTTTGTCTGACATTTGTGATAAATAATATCAATGTTATGCTCCCCCTTAACCTGTGATGACATTCAAGTAATCATATGTGTACCAATTCATAGGATTAGAGAAGAAGAATGATGTTAGCGCATATATACATATCATCCACTTCTATGCAACATAAAAGAAACAACTCAATAAATCATTGTCACTAATAAACATCCACATAAACCGTTAACCAAAAACAAAAGCAGTTCATAATCCAAACAATCATAAACCAAACATGACATTTTCATGGTGCATCACACCAGCCCGCTTCTCCCTTGCTCATTATGCATCAACAACAACTTTCTACTTCTGCATAACCGCTTCAACTTCAGCCCTCAGCTTCCGCATCTTTAGCAACACCTTTCTCCCAACTACTTTTTCTCTTTGCACAACAACATCAACAACTTCTTCAGCAGCAGTCTAACGGTGTTAGCCAAGCGCTAAGTCGTATGCCGAAAAATATATGGGGCAAGACGATCATTATTGCTATGCGATTCTCAATTGAAGTCCCCATAAGGATAAGGATAATCATCCATGTGAAGCATAAAAAGGATCCCACGTACAAATGTTGTGATGTGGGGTGAATTGGTAAAGGTTGAAGTACCTAAGTCAAAGCAAGTCAGGATTAGACCTAAGATTGTAGATTGCGTATCCAATAAGTCTGCAAATAACAGTAGTGCATATCGTATCTTGGTATCAAAGAATGGTGAATTCTTTGAAGATAACTTTTCTTAAGAAGGAAAAATAAGTAGTTGCTCGAGTTTAACAAGAACCCGCGAGTGCCTGACTATCTGGAACTAGACGTTCCAGCTCTACAGGACTAGAAAATTGTTGACTATCCAGAACTTAAATGTTCCAGATCTACAGAACTCAGGGATTCTAGATGTTGAACTGAGACGGAGAAAAGAGAGGGCAAAGACTTAGGTCTTCTAGTTTGTATGGTTAAGAATGAACCATGGACAATTAACAAAGAATTATCATCTCCAGAGGCGACGCTTTAGAAAGAAGCTACAGAGAGAGAAATAGACTCAATCAGATAAAACCATACTTGTGTGATGGTTGATCTTCCTCCGGAAAAAGAACCTTTGGGTTGTAAATGTGGATACTCAAATTGAGTACAAATTGGATGAATCTATTGATGAGTATAAGTCCTCAGCTACTTAGACACGTGATCCTCTGTAAATAGCTTAACATCTAGAGCATCTGCAGTATTGCATGACATGGTTATTGAGACAACCTTCCTGACCGGAGAGTTGGTTTGATGGACCGTTGGGCTTCTTTCTGAACTTCCTTTTTGGTCCCTGAAATGTTTACATTTTGCTCCTGAAAGTTTCAGATAAAATAGAAACAATAAATTTTGACTACAGAAACATTGAATATGAAATTAGAAAGCCAATAGTTGGAAAACCTACAGTCTAAAATTGGAAGAATAAAATAGAACAACCGAGGGGTATGTGGTTTCAGGGTAAGAGAAGAGATTCTGTCGTCTTGTCAAATCTCTGTAAGGGCTGAAATAGAGCCCGAAGTAATGGCACAAAAACTTTGGTTGTACTCTACAATCGAAGGGTTTCTCCATTAATGAATGTCACAAATGTGTCTACATGAAAGGTAATTCTGGCTCATTTGTCATGATATGTCTTTACGTGGACGACATGTTAATAACAGAGAGTAGTCCTAGTTTGATCCTAGAGACTAAGAATATGTTGAAACAACGTTTCGACATGAAGGATATTGGTATTGCAGATGACATATTAGGAATTGGATTTCTAAGACATCTAACAGACTGGTCTAATTCCAAACTCATATGTGAGGTGTTTGACAGTCTCGTTGAAGTAACCATTGGATATAAATCATAGAAGTGATTGGAATCATGGTGCACTTATATACCAAGAGAAATATGTACAGGTCACATGTAGTTTAATGTAACACTTACAAATGACCTGGTATCGGCTCACAAAATAGGCCAGTTGAACTAAGGTTCACTGGAAATAATCGATAGAATGCGATAAATCAGATATGACGATATCTGATATTCTCTTATCTACAGATTATGGTACTCTGGATGTCCAGTGGTTCTGGGAGAACATAGTGATGCAAACTGGACATGGGACTTGAAGAACACTTACACCACTAGTAGATATGTATGGTGTGTCTTTGAAAATCCTCTAAGCAAATTTGCATCGGCAGATTCGTAAAAGAATCAGAGTATCGCTTTGGACAAAACATGAAAGGAAGTTGAGTAACTTCACGACCTCTTAGAGAAAGTCCCTTATTAGGAGAAATTCGTGCCTTCATCAGTTATACACTCCGAGGGCACATATGATAACATCTGGACATATCTATCGGAGATATAATACCGTATGGCAGTTGATATTCACGGGTAACACCTCATTGATTACTAATCAAATGATATAGCATACCTTTTAACTAAGGGACTACATGTAGATCAAAAGTTCTGCCTGTCTAGGGGAATAGGCATAAAACCCAAATCAATATGAGCAGTAAGTCTGATGGTATTCAACTATGGAAGGTTCAAAGCTACGACTACCTATCCAAATGCAACATCGGTCCACTGAAAGATTGTTAGAAAGACACATTGTGAGTGCACCAAAATCTCTTTCAAGAGTGGATTGTTGGAAATTTATTAATGTGGAATTACGTTTAACCCATTATTTATGACTCGAACAATTTAGGTCTCGCACATCGGAAACGTCATTTTCAAACATATGCACTCGTAATGTCAAGTATCGTAAATTTCATTAATGAAAGAGATATTGGTATGTGAGTAAACGTTTGAGACATAAAATGATGGACGGTCGTTGGTTAAATGACGTGTGTTCCACGTTGGTAAATGAAAGAAGAAGTGTGCGACATGTAAGATGAAACAAGTCAGAAAGGGTCGCGGAGCTGCGAAGGGCCGCGACGCCAACCCGTCGGAGCCGCGGCGCCGGATCGCCGTGACGCCTCCAGGCCAGAGCTGCAGCATAAGTTGGACAGTGGGATACTGGAGCCACGACGCTAATTCGACAAAGCCGCGACGCTTCGGAGGCAGAAAGGTCGACGGAAAGCTGAAAAGTTTCTGACTCTTGGGCTGGTTTGGAGCATTGAATCTCCATTAATTGGCACATGAATTCAGTCATTATTTAGCTGATTTTAACCTCTCAATAATTGTCATTACATGGATATTGAATGTCATTAGTTGGCTAGTCGAGTGGTCATTTACCTTACACTATAAATGAGGCCTTTGGCTCAATTGTTCATCACTCATTCATATTTTCTGAACTTCTTCTTCTCTGAGCATTCTTTCATACACTCAAAGGTTCTTCTTGAGAAACACTTGATTTCCTTTGCTCATTTGTTAGATGTTGTTTTATTTTGGGAGAAAATTGTCCATCAACGTAAAAGGATATATACGGGACAATCTTGTCTTAAGGACATAGTGAATATCACTCGACTCAGCAACGCAATTGTAACGCTACCAGATTTAGTGTCTCTTGATTTCAGGTTATCAAGATCAAGAAGCTTGTTGCGATTGGAACGAAGATTCAAGAACAAAGATCAAGAACTCAAAACTTATTGTTCCCACAACTCTTGTTGGCTACAAGATTGTTAACTACTGTAATTCTTAATAGTTTATCCTTTCAAAACACTTGTAATAGTTAGCTATTATTCCCGTACATCCATTGTTTTACCAACATATTATATGTTATTATACATTGTATGTCTATACACATTTGCTTATATCTTTCAATCACCATCAAAATTCCCAACAACATTATACGATGTACACACAATTTATTTATTTGTATAATAATGTAGAAAGATTGTTAAGCAAATGTTATACATTGATATGCAATATCGATATACCTGCTATCACTATGCACCATCTTATAAGATATATTATTTGTGTATCTTCATTGTTTTAAAGGGAAATATCGACGTTGATATTTCAAATGAGATTGATATACTCACTAATAATTAAAACAGATTTGACCCTTACGATTTGTCCAGTGTAGATAGATTTAAAATAATTCTATGTCATAGGGTTGAATTACATTTTTAAGTTCTAAAATGTATTTCTTCTATGAAACTGTTAAACACTTTTGTCATAGGGTTGAATTACATTTTTTAAGTTCTAAAATGTATTTCTTCTATGAAATTGTTAACACTCAAAAGTGTTTAGCCGAATCGAGTGACAGCCGCAAGTGGAGAAGGATTCTAAGTCGGTAACTTAGCGAAATCATAGCCGAATACGTTAGTCCTTACCCTCGGCTAGAAAAGCATCATCGGCTATTACAGTAGTCTGACCGAGTCATAATTCTGAGGAACGAGTGAGACCCACACATATTCGGACACCTCGAATACCAAGTCAAACAACCTTCTAGAAAAGGTAGCAACCAGCAACAACCAGAAGTAAGTGCCGACGATCGTTCTAGAGGACCAGGCGAAAAAATCGACACCACCTCCTCAAAGTTGGCTAGTGAATTTAGTGGGTGATTCGGTGGCTAACATAGGGGGTCACGCTTATTTTCTTCTACTATAAATGTAGAAACATTTGTACAAAATAGACACAATCAATCAATCAATCAAACAATTGATTTTACATATCTTCGTTTTTTCTTTATCGCCTTTACTGCAATTTAGTTGTGTTTATGTTTCTTACCTCCTAGTTTACTCAATCACCATCCTAGCGCTTTCTGGAATAGTTGGAGAATCCATTGCTGAAAGTTAGAGTTTCACTTTCAGCCGAAAACGCTTAGTTAAAGAATCAATTTATCATCCAATTTCGTTAGTCGATTGACGACAAACATTTCGGAAGGAAATAGAAACATAACTTGCACTTTGATATTTTATATAACAATTAATATTTCAAAAACTTTATATGGTCTTCAACTACGATAAGTACAATATACGTTATGTTTGTATTTAAAGTTCTCTAGTGTTTTAAGTAATAATAGCCTCCTGAAGTTTTATATAAAGGATACTTCGACTCATTACCATTTACCAATAGGCGTATATTAATTAATAACACTAGAGATGCATTATTATTTATTATTAGGGTTAAACTTTTTTATAATAATATCGTTTGATCAGATATTTTTAACTGCTAAAACGTAATATTATTATCGAGAATATATAATAATACAATATAATAAATCGGTTCCAAAAAACTTAACTATTATAATGGCATGTTATGATAGAGGATAATTAGTATAAAGAGATCTGGCCATATTTTGTCTATTAAAGTTTAGCTTATTCATCATCATGTATATTTTAATGTGAAAATTGTATAGCGAAATGATAATTGGACTTGTGAACAAGATTTTGTACAATCTCATGATGGGTGGTGAATTATTGTTGGAAATTTACTAAACGTAAAATAAAGTTAATTCTATTAATTATGACTCGAACAATTAGAGTCCCGCACGTCGGAAACATGATTTTCACACACGTGCACATAAAGTGTCAAGGATCGTAATTTTCTTAATGGAATAGATATTAGTACGTATACGAATTGTTTGAGACGTAAGATAATAGATGGTTATTGGCCAAATGACAATGGTTTCACGTTGGTAAACGAAAGAAAGACGTGTACAATGTGTAAAAGTTAAACGAGTCTGAAAAATGCCGCGGTGCCTCCTTGCAGGACCGCGGAGCCGGCGACACCCGAAACTCTCTGAAGTTTTGGCGCCGCGACGCCACCCTGCAGGGCCGCGGCGCTGCGGACGTTTCAGACCGTTGGAGAAGAACGAAAACTGATTTTTGGGCTGACTTTGGAGCATTAATTCTCCATTATTTGGCTCATGAATTCAGTCATTATTTGGCTGAATTGTAATTCCACATTCAAGGCTATTACATGGTCTTTATTGATCATTACTAGGTTATGTGGAAGATCATCTTCTCCACACTATAAAATAGAGTCTTTGGCTCATTTGCAAAACACACATTACACTTAACAATTTCAGAAATTGTCTTCCTCTCTTGCAATCTCCAAACACTCAAAGATCTTTCTTCCTAAGCGAACACTTGAGTCTCCTTTGCTCATTTGTTTGATTGTTGTTTTATCTTGGGAGATAAATTGTCATTACACCGTTGAAAGGAATATACGGGGCAATATTATCTTAAGGATAGATTGAAAAATCAATCGACTCATCAAGCCAATTACTTGTTTATTTTCAGATTTCTTACATACTTGTTGTTGTTGATATATTTCTCATATCCTTGTTATTACATTTTTGATTATCACAAGATAATATTCATTGTTTCAACAACAACATGACTGGACAAGATCAATTCAACTAATTCAACGCTGAAAATCCCACAAATGTTCAAGGCAATCCCAATGCCTTCACCACGACTACTGAAGGCGATACCACTTCCTTCAACACTACTGATCATGGCATTCCAAATGCCTTCCAAACTGCTGATTTTGGCACAACTAGTGTCAACACTGTTTTTGGCACAACCAATGCCTCCACTGCTGCTCCGGGCACTTATAGTGCCTATCTCTTGCCAAGGCGTCGACGCCTATGCTCGCAGAGGCGTTCCCAACGCCTTTGCAACTGCTCAAGGGGGTGTCACTTCCCCTACACCCGCTGGTTTTCACCATGAGCGTCCTGAAAAGTTCATGGGTGCTCACTTTAAGCGATGGCAGCAAAAAATGCTATTTTTCCTGACGGTTATGGGAATGTCACGTTTCCTAACCGAAGGTCCTCCACTAGGTGGGGAAGATGTGGACCCTCAGTCAAATGATTTGACGGGAGGGGGCCAAGGTAACCATGTCGCTGACGACATGAGGATGGTTCGCGAAGTATGCAAACATAGCGATTTTATGTGTAGGAACTATATTCTAAACAGTTTGTCCGATCCTCTCTACAGGATATATTGTACCGTTGAAACTGTCAAGCAGTTATGGGACAAACTTCAGAAGAAATACAACACCCAAGATGCGGGTAGTAAGAAGTTTATCATTGAGATATTCCTGAAATTTCAAATGGTGGAAAACAAAAGTGTGTCATCCCAAGTCCAGGAATTGCAAATGATTCTACATCATTTGGAAGGATTGAAGCCCAACGAGTAATTCTTGGTTGGGGCGTTGATCGAGAAGTTGCCTCCCTCGTGGACTGAGTTTATGAACTATTTGAAACTCAAAACGAAGGAGATGACCTTAGACGAACTTATTGTCAAACTCCAAATTCAGGAGGACAATAAGAAGGTCATGCCAAAGGGGAAACAACCCGCTGAGGCTAAGGCAAACCTGACGGAAGTCAAAGGGAACTCAAGCAAAAAGCGGAAGTTCCAGAAGGTAGGCAAGACCCAAACAACTGAAAAGTTCAAGGGAAATTGTAACCACTGTGGAATAGTTGGTCACATGGCCAAAGACTGCCGCAAGCTCAAACGTGAGAATAAAGAGAAGGCCAAAGGCAAGGTCAAGGCTAACATCGTCGAAGACACGCTCGTAGACGATATGATCGAGGAGTTCTCAGCGGTGGTTCTTGAAGCAAACCTCGTTGAGAATCCGGTGCAGTGGCGGTTGGACACAGGTGCCACCCCTCACATATGTTCTAATAAAGAATCCTTCTCAACTTATACACTAGTCACATACAAGAAGTTGTTCATGGGAAATAATTCTTCTTCAGAGGTGCTGGGGGTAGAAAAGGTGATCCTAAAGATGACTTCCGGGAAGGAGATGACTCTAAAGGAAGTGATGCATGTCCCAGAAATTCGAAGAAATTTAATTTCTGGACCTGTGTTAGTAAACGCTGATTTTAGGCTAGTGTTAGAAGCTAACAAATTTGTAATCACTAAAAACGGAACATTTGTAGGAAGAGGCTTCGTCTGTGAAGGCCTCTTTAAGGTTAATGATGCACCTGTAATGCCTTATGTTTCAACTATCAATAAAAGTGAGTCTTCTACTTACTTGATTGAGTCGTCTAATTTATGGTATCATAGATTATGACACGTTAACTATCAATCTATCTAAAGATTGGTAAAGTTGGAATTATTGTTGTCTATCGACATAAACCCTCAACGTAAGTGTAAGGTGTGTGTAGATGCAAAACTTTCCAAGAATCCCTTTAGATCCGCCGAAAGGGAAACCGCTCATCTAGAACTCATACACACTGATATATGTGATTTGAAGTTCGCTCAAACAAGAGGGGAAACAAGTACTTTGTGACTTTCATAGATGATGACACAAGGTTTTGTTACCTTTAATTACTAAAAAGTAAAGATGAAGCCTTTTAAGCATTCAAACGCTACAAAGCAGAAGTTGAGAACCAACTAAGCGGACGGATTAAAACAATCTGTAGCGATATAGGGGGAGAATATGTAGCGTTTTTTGAAGAATTTTGTACTCAATCGGGTATAGTTCATCAAACCACGACTCCTTACTCACCTCAATCAAACGGTGTGGCTGAACGCAAGAACCGAACACTGAAGGAAGTGATGAATGCTTTACTCATCAATTAAGGCCTTCCCCAACATATGTGGGGAGAAGTTGTCCTTACCGTAAATAAGATTCTTAATAGAGTCTCACACAAAGGTAAGGACAAGACTCCATACGAGTTATGGAAAGAAAAGAAATCTACCTACAAATATTTGAAGGTATGAGGTTGTCTGGCCAAGGTAAAAGTAAATATGCCAAAGCAGGTCAAGATTGGACCTAAGACTGTGGATTGTATATGCATCGGATATGCCATTAACAGTAGTGTTTATCGCTTCATAGTGCATAAGTTGGATGTACCGGACATTTATGAAGGTACGATCATGGAATCAAGGAACGCGTGGTTCTTTGAAGACACATTTCCATATAAGGAAAACAACATAACCTCTCGCAAATGAAGTTATGAGCAAACCTCTGAGGATCTAGGAGTCGCTGACTACTTAAATCCAAACGGTTCAGATCTAGTGAATTCTGAGGTGGTTGATTATCCGGAATCCAGATTCTCCGGACTTGGAAGATTCAGACATAGAACCAAGGCAAAGCAAATGGGCCCGAAAGGACAAGTCCTTCGGTCCAAACTTTGAAGCTTATTTTCAGGACGAACCACAAACAATCGCCGAAGCAATATCAACTTCAGAAGCACCGCTCTGGAAGGAAGCTTTAGAAAGTGAGATAGAATCCATCCTCCCCCGGAACACAAATCTTTGGGTTGTAAGTGGATCCTTAAACGGAAGTTAAAGGAAGATGGATCTATTGATAAGTACAAGGCTAGGTTGGTAGTCAAGGTCTATCGCCAAAAGAAGGGCCTTGATTACTTCGACACATATGCTCTGGTGTCTAGAATGACATCCATATGTATGTTCATAGTTAACGCCACCTTGCGGGATCTTAAAATACATCAAATGGATGTCAAGACAACCTTCATAAATGGTGATTTGGAAGAAGAAATATATATGGACCAACCCGAGGGGTATGTGGTTCCATGACAAGAGACAAAAGTGTGTCGGCTTGTCAAATTGTTGTACGGGCTAAAACAAGCCCCTAAACAATGGCACGAGAAATTTGATAGTACCCTACTATCAAAAGGGTTCGCCATTAATAGATGTGACAAATGTGTTTACATGAAAGGAAATGTCGATTCTTTCGTCATCATATGCCTCTAAGTAGACGACTTGTTGATCACTGGATGCATTCCTGAAATAATCCTAGAGACTAAAAACATGTTAAAATAATGTTTTGACATGAAAGATATGGGCATTGCAGATGTCATCTTAGGGATCAAGATCTCTAAGATATCTGATGGACTGGTTTTGTCTTAATCTCACTACATCGAGGATGTACTGAAGAAATTTGGGATGTTCGACAGTTCACCGATAACGACACCATTGGATATAAGTTAAAAGATTGACAAACATCTTGGTGAGCCCGTACGCCAGGAGCAGTATGTGCAAGTGATTGGTAGTCTGATGTATATCACAAACTGCACTCGACCTGATATTGCTCATGCATTCAATAAATTGGCTAGGTTAACCCGTAATCCAAGTGAGGATCACTGGAACGTGTTGAATAGGCTACTACGGTTCCTGAAGTTCACGCTAAAGTTCGGGTTACACTATTCGAGATATCCAGCGGTACTAGAGGGGTACAGTGACACAAAATGGATATCTGATAGCGAAGACATCAAGTCCACCATCAAATATATTTTTACAATCGGTGGTAGAGCTGTGTCTTGGAAATCCTCTAGGCAAACACTTATTGCCCGATCCACGATGGAGTCAGAATTTATCGCTTTAGACAAAGTGAGAGAAGAAGCTGAGTGACTTCATGGTTTTCTAGAGGATGTCCCATGTTGGGATAAACCCGTGTCTTCTGTAATGATCCACTGCGACAGTCAGTCGGCTCTAGGAAGGGCACGAAGTCCTATGTACAATGGCAAGTCTCGTCATATTCGAAGGAGACATAAGTCTGTTTGGCAGCTGATCACCTCGGGTGTTATTTCTATTGATTACATAAAATCTAAGGAAAATATAGCAGATTCCTTGACGAAGGGAATACCCAGAGATAAGATGTTTTGCCTGTCTAGGGGAATTGTCTTAAAACCCAATCAATAAGAACCAATATAGTGGACACCCAACCTTACAGACTAAAGATCCCAGGAATAAGGTTCAATGAGAAAACTAAACTGTAAAGGTTCAGTTGAGCGTTTCGGTGGAAGCAAGATCACTTCAGATAATGATTTCTTCTTAAGAAACATAATCCAAGGCCGTTCCCGTGATAGATAAAAAGTGCAACTTGTAGAGGGGTAAAAGATAAGTTTTCAAACCTTTAATGATCCTCAATAGTTGAGGTTAGGTTGGAGAAATTTTTAATGATTCCTAACGCTTGTGTAGCGGGGTATTGCATGATACTTTGTAGGAGACCACCTATTTAAGTGCGAGGACAGGCCACCTCAAATGAACACACTTAAGAATCCAAGTGTCCACGTCTCACGACGGACAAAAACATAAAAAAAATTGAGTAGGAAAGGTGTTGTGTTGGTACCATTGTCTTGGCATATACTAAACACTAACGGTTGAAGATATCACGTTCACCGCGCAGTAAATATGTCCTATGGTATTCTACTATGGAAGGTTAAAGCTCCGACTACCTCTCTCGATGCATCATCGATCCGCCGTATGATTGCTAGAAAGACACCATGTGCGTGCGACAAAATCTCTTCCAAGAGGGGATTGTTGGAGATTTACTAAACATGAAATAAAGTTAATCTTATTATTTATGACTCGAACAATTGGGGTCCCGCACGTCGGAAACATGATTTCCACACACGTGCACATAAAGTGCCAATGATCATAATTTTCTTAATGGAAGAGATATTGGTACGTATACGAATTGTTTGAGACGTAAGATAATAGATGGTTATTGGCCAAATGACAATGGTTTCACGTTGGTAAATGAAAGAAAGACGTGTACAATGTGCAAAAGATGAAACGAGTCTGAAAAATACTGCGGCGCCCGAAACTTTTTGAAGTTTTAGCGCCGAGGCGCCGGCGACGCCCGAAACTCTCTAAAGTTTCGGCGCCGCGGCGCCACCCTGCAGGGTCGCGGCGCTGCGGACGTTTCAGGCCGTTGGAGAAGAACGAAAACTGATATTTGGGCTGACTTTGGAGCATTAATTCTCCATTGTTTGGCTCATGAATTCAGCCATTATTTGTCTGAATTGTAACTCCACATCCAAGGCTATTACATGGTCTTTATTGATCATTATTAGGCTATGTGGAAGATCATCTTCTCCACACTATAAAATGGAGCCTTGAGCTCATTTGCAAAACACACCTTACACTTATCAATTTCAGAAATTGTCTTCCTCTCTTGCAATTTCCAAACACTCAAAGATCTTTCTTCCTAAGCGAACACTTGAGTCCTTTGCTAATTTATTTGATTGTTGTTTTATCTTGGGAGATAAGGGTCCATTACACCGTTGAAATGAATATACGGGACAATATTATCTTAATGATAGATTGAAAAATCAATCGACTCAGCAAGTCAATTACTTGTTTATTTCCAGATTTCTTACATACTTGTTGTTGTTGATATATTTCCCATTTCTTTGTTATTACCCTTTCGATTGTCACAAGTCACAATTATCACAATGAACTTTAATCTAAATTATTTTTAAGAAATGAATTTTGTTAAAGGTGCTAAACTCAAAAATTTTATATGACACATAAGATTCTAATTGTAACCAATAAATTTAATTTAGCTATTAAAATTTGATTAAATAATTACATTATATAATATTTGTCGTGTGAAAATTTCAAACGTGGCGCATTGCATTATTGGCAGCTGTCAAGTCACTAGAGAAAGTGGGATCCACCACGTCTTTGAAGTTTGAATACAAATAATAATTCGGCTGAAACGACGACTTAAGCAATGGTGTGGGCCAGGCTCTATTCGAGTAGCCTTAACCATGGCAAGGCCCACTCAAGTGGGCCCATCTGCCACCCACTTTGATCAGTCATCTATTCATGTTCATCTATAGTCAAACCTCTATAATTATCGATATTTCATATTATATTTTATTTCTATATAATAATATTATATCTATTACAGAAATGATATTGATTATAGGAGTATATTACTTATAAAATTACTTCTCTATAACAGTTATATTCAAATATTATTTAATAATATTTTATTAGAAATATATTATGTATAAAAATAAAATATTAAAATATTTACGATAATCATTATAATTAATGTCATGCACATAGTGAATTTCAAGTAGGAATACTCTATTGTAGGGCTGGCCAGTGGGCCGGACCGGGCCCACCGGGATCGGGACCGGCGAGATCGGAACGGGGTCGGGGCGGAGAGGAGGGGCGGGGTCGGGTTGGGGCGGGTCAGGCGGGATCGGGACTAGCGAAACGATACCGTGTCCCGTCCCGGTGGGCAGGGGGTCGAGACGGGTCGGGACGGGTAGGCACGGGTCGGGCGGGTTTT
This sequence comes from Przewalskia tangutica, assembly GCA_029844215.1. NCBI lineage: Eukaryota > Viridiplantae > Streptophyta > Magnoliopsida > Solanales > Solanaceae > Przewalskia > Przewalskia tangutica. Next base: position 92,863,916 of record CM056724.1, on the reverse strand, counting down.
TTTTTTTTAAAATTTTTTTTCCACTAAATTAAAAATACTAAATTACTAACAAAGTAACATTAACATATAGTCATATAGTGATAGTCATAGACTCATATACTCATATTATACTATTATAGTATTATAATATTATACTCATATATATAATATATTTATAAAGTATAAACTAAATAATTAAACAAAGACAAGAAGAGCGTAAAAAAAACATCCCAAGGTTGTTTTTGTGCCTCTTATATTATTAATTATTTCATTGAAATATACAAAATTCAGAATTACAACATTGTAGTGTACTGTTGTTGAAAAAAATTGCAAAAGACATAGAAAAATTAAAAAAATGCAATGAAATAAATTACCAATTTGAAAATACTTTTTCTAGTTTCTTTATAATTTTGTGTGGTTCTTCGGTTGGAATTGGTATATCTTGGTCAAATTGTTTCACGTCGCTACTCATGCCTTCAGATAAGATGTCGTTGTAGTTTTTGTCTTCTTCTTCGTTAATCTCTGGTTGACCGCACCTCCTTCGCTCTGCTCGTATCCAATCTCTGAATAGTACCGCCATCTCAGTCGCTCCAGACTAATGAGTGTCATGCTCTCTATTTGAAATCGCTGCGAGAAAAAGCACTTTCGAAGCGATTGATGGCGGCCAATGTTTAAAATATCTCGGGCCATCATTGAAAGAGTCGGAAATATCTTCTCATTCTGCATCCAATATTTCAGCAAGTCTTCCTTTCCGTCTTCATTGACAACTGCTTGGTAAGGTAAAGTACCATGCAAAACAAAAACTTCGAACTCGCTAATTTGGTTAGCAGTGCTACCACCGCACATTCTATTTCTGAGACTTTCAATACTAGCCGCAGAAACAACATGTCTCTTTTGAGGCTGTGTTGAAGTAGAAGAAGATGGTACGAAAGCCGGTTGGTTACTAGCACTTTCTTGCTAGTAATGTCGATATACCTTTTTGCATTCATCTTCTACGATATTCAACACTTCTTCTAGCGTTTGTTCAATAGGTGGCTCAACATTTAATTTTTTCGGAGTTGGAGGTGGTAGTACGTCCATACAGTTATAAATATTTTCAATAAGACTTTTACAACCCTCTACTTTAATAGTCGGGTTTAATACATCACCAATAATATAAATAGGGGGAATAGGAATAAAATATTTCTTTAATTTCATAAACATTTTTTTAATAGCTGCCTTATAAGCAGGTTTTTTCATATATTCTTTAAGAAGTAAAAATATTATAGCTATATTAAAACAACATAGTTGAAATAATAGGATAATATAAAGTAGAAAATTCTTTTGTTGCTCGTTGAAAATTCTCTAGAAATACAATAAGTTCTTTAACTTTGTCCCAATCATTATCCACAATCATATCATTTGGATTTTGATTATGGGCGTTAAAAAATAAAGTGATAGGTTTTCTATAGTCATAAGCAACAACTAGTTGGTCATATAAAGAATTCCACCTAGTTGGTACTTCTTCGGAAATTTTTCTGTAAGATAGTCCACAATCGTGACAAGTTTTTTTATATTCTTTTCTCTGTTGAATTCTATTATTTTAAAAAATAAAGTTTATAGCAAATTGTATTTTTTAAAGAATATCTTGAAAAAGTGAAAGACCATCCTTTACAACTAAGTTATAAATATGACACGCACATTTGATATGAAAATGTTTTGGAAAAGACGGAGTTAAAACTTCTTTTAAAATATAAATAGCAGTATTGTTAGAAGATGCATTATCTAATGTAATACTCATAACTTTATCAGTTATTCACTTATTCCGTAATAATCGCAGACTGAATAAATATTTTCTGAAATAAACTCACCAGTGTGTCTACTATCTATATATCTATATGCTAAAATACGTTTTTGCATAGACCATTTATAATCTATCCAATGACAGGTTACCGTTAAATAATCATGACCGTTAGTACTACGACCTATATCAGAAGTTAGAGCGACTTTGCAATTTAAATGATATAATGAATAACATAAATATTGTTGATATTCGTGTGCAAATTTAAACACGTCTCTCTTAACCGTTGATCTAGGAAAATCTTTATAAGCAGGATTATACATATCTCTAATATAATGAATAAAACCAGACGATTCAGGAAATGAAAAAGGCAAACCCTCCACATCAACTAATTTTGCTAGTGCTTCCCTATCTTTATGTTTATCGTATTTAGGGCCTACAACTCCCCCCGTCATAGGGTTAATTTGACCCTGTACTTTGTCCGGGACAGTATGTGAACCTTGTCCCGATTGAGAGGACGCTTTCTCACCATCTTTTTCAATAATGTATTGGGCATGCAAGACTTTGTGTTTTTACAATAGATGTCTTCCTAAACCCCCCGTCTCACCATGACCTTGTCCAGTTTTAAAAGAATAAACAGATTTACAAGTTTTACATATAGCTACTTGATTCAGTACGTCCCTGTCAAAATATTTCCATACAACTGATTTTAATGGTCGTTTTGCCGGACCTCGTCTCATACTAGGGGGGATAGGAGACATTTCACTAGTGGGTGTATCATCATCTTTATTAGTAGGTGTATCATCATCTAGAGTGTCATCTAAATTAAAATCTTCTTCATTTTGAGGATAAACATTTGTGTCAAGATCATATGATATTTCAGGAAACAGTTCAGGATCTATAAAATCATCTTGTCTAGGAATACTAGAAGAAGTACCATTGCCCTTGTTACCCGCCCTACTAGAAGAAGTACCTTTGCCGAAAAGACTTTTTATTTTTTTCATTTTAATTATGATAATAAATAGTTAAAGACTTAAAGATAATGAAATTAAATGTGCTAAATGAAATAAAAACAAAATAATAATTTAATGAGAGAACGAATGTACCAAACGCCGACGTAGAGTCGATGTGTAATCGAGAGAGATTGAAAATTAAAACTTTGCGTAGATTAATCCTCAAGCTAGTTGCCAACTTCACTCCCAATTCTCAAATTAATAAATAGAGTGAATATGTAGTAGACAATGTTGTATAGAAATTAGAGAAAATGTAGGAAGATTTGTGATAAATAAGAAGAGAAAATGAGGTATTTATAGTTGAAATATTGGGTTAAAGTGTAAATATAATAACTTAGGGGTTAAAAATAAATATAAAGGGGAGTGGGGGAAGCCAAAAATGGTCGTTGTCTAACGGCCAAAATGTAAAATGGCCGTTAGACAACGACTATTTTTGGCAAATGCCAGGCGAGGCGGGATCGGCGGGGCCAAGTCGAGACCATACCATGTCGTCGATTCGAGCTCCGGTCCATTTTTTTTTTTACACGGTGTCAGGACGAGGTCGGGGTCGGGTCGGGGCCAGGCGAGTCGGGGCCGGAGGCGAAGTCGGGTCGGCGGCCGACCCAGTCTATTGTAAAGTTCTTAGACAACCTTCAAGAAAAGCTATTGAATTCATTTTTTATGAAAGTTGAGATAAATATTTTCGTCAATTCAAACGTTATATTAACACTAAAAGACATAAATTTAAGAAACAACATACAGTGGTAGAATTACTATGTCAAACCTGAAATATTTAAAATTTTAATTAATTTTAAATGCATATGTTCCTTAATATTTTTATCGGTATGATACAACTAGTTATGAATTTATTAGTAATTTATTATTTTTTTCAATTTTAATTAATTATACGAAATTAATTGCTATTTTAAAATTAATAAGTATATTATATTCGTTTATAACATACAAAGTATAGAAAATAATTATTTGAGTACTTTTATTTCTAATAGCTAAATAAGATTTAAACATCAAATGTTAGTATATATATACACCAACACCTCATTATAGCAGCTATGAAATTTTTCATTTTCGTTTTTTTTTCTTTTCTGATTGTGTTCTTTTAAGTTTACTAATATACTTCATAGTCTCATGTGTCTGTCCTAGAAATTCATTTGGTAACATTTTAACTTGACATAGTTTTCAATTAAAATAAAAGTAACATCATATTACAAGTTTGTTTGGTAATACTTGCAATAATGTTTTAATGAAGGTGTTAACACCAAACAATAATTCAAGTGTTTAGCTGAATTCGCTAACAGTCGAACTATTCAGGAGCCGAATTTACTCATAACTCTCGATTACAAGAACTTCATCGGCTACTAAGGCATTCTAGCTGAAGTCGTTAGTTAGAGGTACGACTAGGATCCACTCAGATGCAGACGCCTCAACGATCAAGTCAAAAGGGTTTTTAGACCCCTAAAAGCGGTAACGGCCAACAACAACTGAAAGCAAGAGCCATTATCCGAGCAAGAGGAGTAGAGGGTGAGAAAATTGGTACCACCTCCCCCATAGTCGGCCATTGGACTTAGTGGGTTACTTGACGACTGTCATGGGGGAGGAACGTTTTGTACATCTCTTCTTCTTTTTTGTACTATAAATACTTATTTTTTGTAGATATTACAGAGACTCAATCAAACAAACCAAAATTTATCTATCTTTATCTTTTATCCTTACTTTATCCCTTTATCTTTACTGTACTCAGCTATATTCATGCTTTCTTACCTCTTAGTTCATGAGTACCACCATCCTAACGCTTTTTGGAGTAGTTGGAGAACTCATTGCTGAAAATTAGAGTTCTGTTTCCATCCCGAATCACTTGAGTTAAGGAATCAATTTGTCTCACGATTCGATCAGCCGATACAACGACAAAAGGTAGAATTCAGGGCGAGAACAAATTTGGCACGCCCAGTGGGACCATAGGTGAATTAATAGCAAAGTTTGATTCTCTAGGTTAGGATAATTCTTGGCGTATGCGCCTAAGATCCGGTAAGAAAATGAACCTCGAGTCCAATCCACATCCTAAATAAAATCCTCCCAGAAGGAAAAACGAACCAACATCCTCCTCGGGTATGCCTACATCGGTTGATACCCTTCCACTTCCTCTATCAACCCAGGCTGTGGAAGACTCTGGTCAATATGAATGTCCAACCATAATGACCACGTCTTTCATTAGAAAACAGATTGACTTGGGGATCCAAAACATTATGTACCAAGTTTCTAAACAGTTTCCTGACATTGTGAAGCCGATGGTACGTAATGAGGTTCTGCAAGCGAGGGAAATGGAGACCAATCAAATGCACCCAGGAGAATGCTCATCTAGTTCTGTCATCCCTCTGACGAGCGTTGTTGTTTAGCATGAGACTGTAACTCCCGGTGTTGTTCATCAGCCGCATGTGTATCAGTTAGTGCCTACTCAGGTGCATCCAATAACACACCTAGGAACACAAGCCCAATTGCCTGTCAACCAACACATTTTATGGTCGTCTCCAAATCTTAGGGGCAAAATCTGCCGCATGACCAAGCGAGTCTGCAGTATGGGCAGATCAAAATGGCCCGGAGACCAGTTAAGGCTCACTTTGTCATGCCATACGCTTCCACGAATGGCCCTATGATACATGCAAACAATGTTAGCTAGCCGAATTGGCAGGCGATGACCCTTGACTATGACTTAGCTCGGCTATCTGGTGACGCTGCTTACAGTGGGTTACCATTCTAGCAGTCATTGACGGTACCCAATCTATACCTTTCAGGAAGTGTAAACTTTCTAAGAATGGCTAACGTCTGAGGAGAGCAACCATGGAATATTGTTCCACCTTATCCTCGGGTTCTGTTAGCCATTTTAGGAGCTCAGGTTGTAGGCTTTGCTGGCCAAATCTAACAGGAGCAATAGGACATTACCCCACCTATTGGTAAGGACAGTAGACCACCTACAGCCTTCAAAACCCTGTCAAACAAAGTACAAAATAGAGGTCGTCAGTGTAGAATGCCTACCAGTCGAATCCAGTCGAGAATTGGAATGGGACGTTCAACTAATAAACCCATAAATTATTGCTAACACAATGCGGGGTTACTTCGGAATCCAACTGAAACCTTTGGACATGCCTATTTATAAGAAGCCTTACCCTGATTGGGTAGATCGGATAACACTTTTGCCAAGAGGCTTCAAAACAACAGAGTTTTATATTTTCTCTGTCGACGACGACAAATCCACTATCGAACACATCGGTAGATTCACCACCCAATATGGTGAGGCTATCCAGAATGAGTATCATAAGCTACAACTATTCCCTCGCTCTCTAACGGGAACAACCTTTGCATGATACTCATCTTTGGCTCCTGATTTTGTGCAAAGCTGGGCCAACATGAATGGTTGCTTCCATGATAGATTTTATTGGCACCAACCTCCGGTTACCGTGTCTGATCTAATGAATCTTAAACAACATATCAATGAATCAACTACCGATTTTATCGAGATGTTCAGAAAGAAGGTTGGGAAATGTATCGTACACTTCCCCGAATCTGAGTGTTACACCCCGTAATTTCAGGACATGTTTTAAGAACGTACGTAAGAACTCAGAAATGATAAGATTAGAGACTTGTAAAAATTTATCGGAATTATGGAATTGTCGGAAAACGGAATATTGCGACGAATGGGAGGGCGACACGTGTCACCCCCCCTTAAGTGAGCTTGGATGAAAATCAACATGGGTATAAGGGTCATTTGACCATTATTAAGATGACAAGTCTTGCAAGTAGTAGAGCTTGATAATATTGACTTGGTCAATGGGACCACTTAGCTTGATATTTAAAAGATTTGCATCCAAACCACACATATGTATTAATCTTAGCCCTCCATGTTGCTATATAAGGATACTAGTAGTGAGACAAGCTTTCTATACTTAGAAAAATTTCAAGAAATTGGATGAACTCACAAGAGGGCTCTCGACTTTGTCAAGGGTTTCAAGAATTTTTTTTAGTTTGTTGTCCAATAAGCTCCACACTTTAAACCAAGGTCCCTAGGGGTATTGTAAGAACATCTCAATAGAAAGATCCCGGGAAAGTATCGTTTTCGTATTAGTCGCAAGGTGAAAACCTAGTTGCTTTCCTAGGTTTTGATTGGAAGGTTAAAGGGAAGTTGTTTGTGATATTCTAAGGGTCTCAAGTGGCGGATTGAAGTGTCAAGAAGAGGCTCTAAGTTGCTAAGGAGCGACTTTGGATTTGAAGTTGGATTAAGACTCGTTGAGGTAACAATCTTGTTCTCTTAAAGTGTTACAAGATTATATATTGTTGTTAGCCTTACATTTTTACTAGCATGAAGTATATGTGTTGAAGATTTATAAGTGATATGGATTATTGTAGCCTAAAATACGAAATGACATATAAGCCATTTGATGTTGGATTACAATTTGGTCGTTAATTAGAATCGTCGCATGTTACGTACTTGAAGATTTTGGTAGTTATAATCGATTGCGACTTGATATCATGTTATACTAAACAATTTGGATTGAAAAAGAATTGGATAAGAATTGGTGTGGTTGTGTCTCAAGTTGCCGAATTTACACTTGTAGTTGTACTAGTTTGATATCAATTGTGGGGCGGAATTTTACACGTCTAGTAGGCGTGTAATCCCCTATTGATAACTACATTGTTGAGCCTTAAATGTGGCGTGTTTGGTTATTGAATTCGGCCTTAAAAAAGGTGGCAAAGTATGTAGAAACAAAGGAAGTGCTGTCCGATTTTTCGTAGAATTTAGTGACTTTGCACTTATAATATTCTACGTTTGAAGTAAGAACTTAATGGACGTATTATGGCCATTATAGGTTGAAGTACTAAGTATAGTGTATTCTACTTGAAGGATGGAATAACTATCAAGGTTGAAGTACTTTGGAGCATTTTGCTACTTGTCGATAATCGTCGCGAGGTATGTGAACCTCATCCTTCTTTTGGCATGATTCTATGTATGGAATATACATGTGGTAATATTTCATGTTCCCTTCTACTCTTAGAAGTTAAGAGGTAGGTATGTGATTTACTCTATGTAAAGGTTATGTCTAGGTTATCCTAAGTTCTTACCAAGTCTTATGGGGGATGTTGGTAAGAGTCGTTAGGAGGTATTTGGAGCCAAGTTGACTTGACTAATTTTACGGCACAAATGAGAATAAGTATCGAACAAGCCATTGCAGTGTTAATAAAGGAAAATGTAATGACAATTGATTATATTAAAATGAGTAGAATTCTCCATCTGCATAGAAACTAAGATAAGACAAAATTGTATTACATTTTCTAGATCATGGCTACTTGAATAAGATCGTTATAAATAAGTATAACTTATTCACAACGCACCAAAGTATATGTTACTTAATTTAAAAGAGTTTACGTATGAAGTTTTTAAGACTTTGAACCTTGAATTCTTAAAAGGTTAAGAAACTTTATTTTTCAAGATATGGGACTTGATTTCTAAAGGAAGAAATGACTTGATTTAAATGTATAGAATACTTGATTTGGAAAGCATGGATTTCTTGATATTCTAAAGATAAGAGATTTTAAATTCTAAGTTAAGAAACTTGATTTCTAAAGTTAAGAGACTTGAAGTATTTTAAAAGTTATGTAACTTGATTTGAAAGTATAAGTCTATTGGTTATAAAAAGAATGAATTAGTCTAAGACATAAAGTTAGTATAACGGCTTTATGGGAAGTTGGTTATAACAACTTTATGGAAGGTTAAGAGAATGGTTTTCTCTAGTAATATAAACAATGAATGACTCGAAATAAAGAAGGGAAAATTGTTTTAAAGGTACCAATTGCTTAAGGTTTTTAAGAAGGAAGTCACTTGATTTAGAAGCCTGTAAATGTATTTCTAAAAGGTATCGTGACTTGTCTTGAAAAGTAGATGTGACTTGATACTACGATTATTAGTATCTTGGAAGTTTTATTTGAAAAAGAGTCATTCTAAAGGAGTAGAGGTGCGTAGTACGTTGGGTTAAATTCCCGGATTTTATATGACATTATCGCGTCGGGAATGGGTAGGCGAAGATACCTTTATGGGCAGACTATATGACATTATCGCGTCCCAGGAATGGGTCGGGCATTATACCTTTATGGGAAGACTACATGACATTATCGCGTCCCATGAATGGGCCGGGCAGTATACCTTTATGGGCAGACTATATGACATTATCGCGTCCCAGGAATGGGCCGGGCAGTATACCTTTATGGGCAGAATATATGACATTATCGCGTCCCAGGAATGGGCCAGGAAGTATACCTTTATGGGTAGACTATATGACATTATCGCGTCCCAAGAATGGGCCGGGCAATATACATTTATGGGCAGACTATATGACATTATCGCGTCCCAGGAATGGGCCGGGCAGTATACCTCTATGGGCAAACTTATGTGACTTTATCGCGTTCCAGGAATGGGCCGGGCAGTATACCTTTATGGGCACCAGTCGCGGGCCCGGGGTCGGGTCGTGACACTGAGTGTGCCCACATGATAATCGACAACATGCACCCTCAGTTAAATGAGAAGTTGGTGGGACAAGTTTTCTCTGACCTAAGCCAGTTAGCCGGAAAGGCTAGCCAAAAAGAGTAGTACATACATGAGAAATAGCATAGAAGAGCCAGCTAAAATCGAGACTCTCACTTGGTATCCATCATTGAAGCAGATGAGTCCAACTTAGAGTCAGCTGATTGAATGACAGATGCAATGGTGGTCGAGATTGTTAGGGGTAAGGTCTACTCTTTCCCAGCCTTCCAAGTCGTCAAGGCAAGAAAACAAATTCAGACGATGACAAGGTCGGTTACTTGTTTGATGTCACAAAGTCAGATCAGATCTTTGATCATCTGCTCAGAGATAAGCAGATTCAGCTGCTCGATGGCCACAAGATCCCGTCTGCCGAGGAACTCAAAGACAAGAAGTAATGTGAGTGTCATAATTCATACAATCACAGTGCTTACGCCCGGGGCGAGCAAAAGAGCTCGTTCTCTACTTCTAACTACGTGGTCTTCAGGAAGACGATCCAAAATGGCATCAACTATGGGAGGTTCAAGCTAGCCGACAAGGGCATGAGTGAAATGTCTATTAATACCGACCTCTTTCCCGCGGTACTAATATCTATGGTGTCTTTTGCTAAACCCGATGAATCTTCTGACACCAAAGGGAAACAACTGATGAAAAATGTATGGGTCCCTAAGAAACTTTTCGAAGGGAAGAAGGTCACAAAGACTTCCATATTCGATCGGTTATATAACCTACATGATACTTGCGAGAACAAGCAGCCGACTAGGATCAATTTTCATGACCGTTCCAAAAATGCGAGGGACTTCGAGCGAGAACTTCAGGAGCAAACTATGAGGTTTAGAAGGGTCCCTATTAGTTCCAGACATAGGTCTGGGGGGCAAGTACAGATGCCAACCAACTAACAGTCGAGCATGCCTCGAATAGATGAAGAACTAAACCCCTAAAACCAAACAGAGGATGATCTAGTTTAACCTAAACGATAGTGTCTCCTCCTTACTTATCATAAAAAGTAATGAGGATGAGACGAAACCCCGAAGAATAGTTAACCAGCCGCCAACACTGAGGAAGGAAAGTGGTCCATCAATCAGACTCCCAAAAAGAAAGAAACACCACCAAAAGTCCCATCTAGAACCCAAAAAAAAAGGATGCAATGTGCCAAGGCCTTGCGTAAGATGCAACAAACATTATATCTAATTTCTAACACCAAGGCAACCGAAAATCAAGAGAATCTTGAGTCCGTCGTAGTCGAAGCGATCGAGCGGCATTCAGCTCTGTTGCTTCAGTGGCAATTACACTTGAAGGAGAGACATCGAGTCAACCAAAACTAGATGAGCAGCCTTCCGAAAACCCGATGGAAGAACCCCGAAAAGATAATGAGGCCTTGGATGGACTTCTAAATGATAAAATCCCACAGATCATGTAGAGGACACAGTCAGAAGATCCCCAGCCGATCTCTATGTGTCTTCAGGAGATAGAAGGTATCGACTTCTCTTCAACTAAATTTAACGAGGTGGGAGATTCTATCCTTGATTTATTTAGCCAAGATAAATATATGTGGGTAGACATTGAAATGGTCAGCCTAATCCTATGTGATTTTTGGGCCAGTCGTTCCGCGTTGGATAACCTGGAAGGTGATGTTTACGTGAAAGACGCAGAATGGGAAACAATGGTCGATACCTCGGCTAGGGACACTTTAAGTGCCATATTTAAGATGCCTACAGAAGATATGGTTAAACACATCAAGCCCCTCTATGTGAAGACTTACATAAACGACAGAGATATTAGCCGGTGTTCGTCGATAATAGGGATGTGTTGAATGTGATGTCGCTGCTTACTTTGAAGGATCTCAACAAAACAAAAGAGGGTCTCATCCCAACTAACATGAAAATGGCTAGCTTTATGGGAGAGACCTCTAAAGCATTGGGGATTCTAGTGGCAGAAATTATTGTGGATCCCAAAATGGTCAGGTCTGCCTTCTTTATAATAGATGGCAAGTTGTCCTACACCATTCTGCTGGGCAAGGACTGGATTCACACCAGCCGATGCCTTCCTTCTACCAAGCATCAAAAGCTCATTTTTTAGGAAGGAGACATGATAAAAATCGTCCCAACGGATGATAACCCGTTCAAGCTAGGGGTTCAGAGTGTAGATGTTGTCCTCTACTCACCCTATGTGGCTCCCATAGACGTCACAGAGCATTATGAAGAAGGGTCTTGGGGATCCTGTAATCTTCCTTCTCAAGGATTTGAAATAAAATAATTAGTCAAACCACATCTTACCTTGGAGGATTTAAATAGTTGAGGAAATCCAAATCATACGTGACATGTGGCATCGACTGACCGCCATAAGTTCTAACTTCTAAGGCAATAATAGCCAAGGCATCATAGATGGAGAACCACGATAGAAAGCCAGATCTGGCGGCCAATAATATTTTGAGTTGTCGATAGAAATTTTACGCCTAGCTTTGTTTGTCTTTGTTTTACATTTGTACAAAACACAATTGTTATTCAATATCCCATGTTATGTATGTTTTGTGCAAGGTTTGAATAAACTCATTTTACAAAGACAGGTCTTAAATGGAATGAGCGATTAGAAAACTCTAAAACTATATCTACGGGGATGACATCTTGTCGGCTAAATCTATGGCCAAGATGCAGCGTTGTCCTCGGGAGTTAATATCATTAAGGATGGCCAAACCAAAACTTCTAAGTTTGGAAGAATATCAGCAGGCCATGCTAATAAAGTTGAGTCAATTGGATTAAAATTGGCTGACAACCACATAAAGATTCAAAGTCGGTAAACGTAAAATGGCTACAATATACAACAAATATGTCAAGCCTAAGAGGTTTGCTAAAGGAGACTTAGTTTGGAAAAACGTTTTGCCAATTAAGATCATACATTCAGCGAATGGTCACCCAATTAGGAGGGACACTTCGTAGCGAACCCATGGGTTGCCGGTAATATGAATCAAGCAATAACTATTCCTGGAAAAGAAAGATAAAGGAGTGAGACTTATGTGAAAAAATATTACCCTACAACCATAGAGTGGTTGATTAGTCACGGAAATAAACCATTTGATTTGGGGTCAATACACTAGGAATTCGGGTCGGTCGGCATTCCACTAGATAAAGGTTGCAACATATCACCAATAACAGAAGTCTCAAGGTTAGCCAAATCTATGGCTGCTTGGGCCTCCCGGGTACCCACAATTTCCCCCCTCTCTGAGCTTTAACAACGACCGCTACCTTAGCCGCCCCCACTCCTACTTGGAGCTCTCTTTCAGTACCCAGAAAAGGCTCAGCCACTACAGTCGATAGAGTCTCAGTGAAAGCCTGAGGATTGGCCGTCTGACTTGAACAACGAGAGCATCGGCGAACGGATGGCAGTCCATAAGGTATCGATTGACAATTCGATGAGGACCGGTGGCGAGAGAGCAGTGATTGTCGACATTGCTTGAACTACACAGCTTCTCTACACATTCCATTCATCCTCCAATTTGGCCAGTCGTTCGCTACCTACTTTCTGATCTAGCTCACAAACCTTATGCTGGTCACCGAGTTCCTGGGTTTGATTATCCAATTGAAGGCTCTACCAAAACAAAAAAGAATGGGTGGAATTGCGGGCAATAATAGATGAGTTTAAGGCACTCATAGCCGGAATAATAACCCCTATCTCCGCCTGGATCCAATCCAACTCAATTTACAGTTTGGATAACCGCTCCTGCAAATAATTTTTTCGGCTGACATCTTGATGCCTTGCTATATTCACATCATTGAAAGAAGTCTGAATGCGGTTTTTCTCTTGCCGAAGAGACCCCAAGTATTGCAGAGTAGAAACAACCTCATCATGGCTATTTTTTGTCGTTCTATATAAATCAAACAAATCATTCAAAGACAAATCCATGTTATTATAAGTGGCTTCCAGAGCCAGGGAATCCTTTGTTTCTTTCGACAATCAGAGCAAATAGGCCATCATAGCATGTAACTCCTCTTTGGTGGTTGAAATTCTCCTGGCGAAATATTCCTCGACTCACTCACGATGGACGCCAATAGGTGCAACTGATGCAGTGTCGGTTGAGCTAAAATAACATAAAAGTACATCTTCCAGGATGATTTTGACTCGTACCTCTGAGCCATCAGTTTTGAAGGCTTCAGCCGAAGGATTACCTCTAACCATCTCCTGTACAGGAAATAACAATTTCATAAAGATATGCAAGAGTCTAGAGATAATCGACAACAAGATTGGGAAGTAAATGATATATCTCTACGGCTACCTCTTCGGCTGCCTTAATAGGAGGAATTCTGATATCGAGGCTAGCCGATAGAGAATTATGCGGGTTTTCAGAAGTATGAGCAGGAGAGGACATCCCTTAAGCACTGAGAGAGGTATTATGTACTCTCCCCCGCCTAATGCGCCTTAGTAGCAGCGACTCCTGAAAGACAAAACAAAGAAAACATGAGTAATGCTATGTAGCCAATGCAGAGGTAGTCAAGGCAGATAAGGAATATACCTCATCATCTTCCTCTTCAGAAATAGGGACTTCAACCCCGCGAGATCTTTCTTCCATATAACCCCTCCGCCTATCCTGGGTTGCTTTGAAACAGATCGCATAGTCAAAAGAGATCCCTCTAAATCAACAAAACCCTGAGAGGAATGAAGTCAATAAGTGTTATCTAGAATACATAAGAAATTCTGGCTAACATTTATGAAAAAGAAAACAATTCACTTTTTCTCTTTGGTTGCAACGACCTGACGGAAGACCAAGAGGCAGTAGGCCCAGCCGAATTGATCGAAACCACCTTTAAAAGGTTTCTTTTGTCCTTGACTGAGCTTCTGCTAGCTTTCTCCTCTTCGACTGAGTAAGCCGATCACTCTGCTTCGCCTGGATTAGCCGATCACAATTAACTTCCAAAGAGGATTGGGAGAACATTTCTTTGGCTGCCCTCCACCAGTCAACAAAAACAATAGTGGTGTCGGCCCTCGGGGAGAACGACTGCCACACGAACAGGGCAAGCTTATCCAGGTTGTGAGCATCAACCTCCTTTGCTTGCTGGGCATTTAAAGAAAAACGGTGGGTCAAAGAAACCACACTGCGATAAGGCCATGGTATATGTTGAGTCAGGCCAAATTGTCGTGCTACAAAGTTGGGTCGATAAGGCTCTGTGGTCATCTTGTTATGCCTAGGGTTGTGCTTTAAGCCTCCTAAAAGGTCTGTAACTGTAAGGATACGACCCCACACCCAATTCATAGCCGACCGTTGAGTGAAGGTAAGGTCATCGTCGGCTATCTGATTAATCTAATCGGGAGTGGCCCATTTTTTAAGGACTGATTACCAAACTTAATAATGGTCTCGAGACAGACCATGAAAGGTGGAGATCGTAGTGAATATATCCCGGGGCACAAGAGGTATTCCTCGAAGGGTGTCAGCCAACATCGACGGATCTAATGGAAAACAAATGCCATCAAAATCAGCAGGGATGAACTCTGGGAAATACAAAGTGATCCACAACTGAAGGAACTACAGAGGAACAACCAAAGTATTAAGATTCCAAGAATCCCTAAACCTGCTTTGAGCATCGCCCAAAGACATATACAGATAAGTCAGGAAGAGGGATGCCCAAACTAACTTCTTGCCCTGAAGTGGCCAGAGCCACATAAATCTCCAGCTTCTTGACAATTGCACAAGAGCCTGTAAAGACGAAGTAACGGCTAAACCAGTAAAGTAGAAAAGCATGGTGCTCAGCATCATCGACCGGAAGAGGCGGACTTCAGTGGTTCGTGACCATAAAAGTAACATAGTTGGAGGAGTTTTTGAAACAACAATTCCCAAATCGAAAAGTTTGATTTCACTCAGGGCGGGAGTTTTGGCTGCCAGTATCAAAATGCTGAGTATCACCGTTACATCGAGAAGGGTGGGAGTCATCATCCCCCAGGGAAAGACAAAGGCATTGGCGGTAGTCGACCAATAACCAAAAAATGCATATATGAGGTCGATATTATATGAGATATCAGACCCCGATAGTGTAATGACATCGTAAAGACACATACGCTTCCACTCAGCTCTTTGGCCGACCCGACCTGGTCCATCCAAGTAGAATAGTTGGCTACCTTGGTCGGCCATGTGCGAAGGTTAGCCGAACAACAGTTGGTAGTAAACCAGTCACAAGTAAAGATAAGATCGTAGGTCACTGGACTGAGGTGTTCATCAACAAGGATCAGGGCATCGATTAGATCTTATCGGCTAAAGTGGTCTCGTATACCTTTTGAGAAGAAAAAGAAGAAGCCATGGTATATTAATAAGAAAAGGACTGAGATCGTAGTTTTTTTCTTTTTTCAGAAGGAAAGAAATTGGAGATGGTCTTAAGAGCGAGTGAAAATTTTCTCAGAAAAGAGATCTCTCCTTAAATGGATTTTGATGCGCGATAGGAATTGGGGATAACTCTTCGAATGTACTGCTAGAATACATCGGGACCGATTTAAAGACGCCTCGGTTGAAAGGAAACCCCAATTTAGAAGAAATTATCATTGCATGCACTAGAGACTAGACGATTGAAGTGGCATGCACGACTATCAGGCTGAAGCGCCGACTACTTTCGAATACATTAAACCGACAATCACACTCGAGTTAATGTAGGGGGAAATTGTTAACACTAAAAAATAATTCAAGTGTTTAGCTGAATTCGCTGACAGCCGAACTATTCAGGAGCCAAATTTACTTCTAGCTCTCGACTACAAGAACTTTATCGGCTATTAAGGCATCTTAGCCGAAGTCGTTAGTTAGAGGTACGACTGACACCCACTCAGATAAAGACGCCTCAACGACTAAGTCAAAAGGGTTTCTAGACCCCTAAAAGCGGTAACAAACAACAACAGCCTAAAGCAAGGGCCATTATCCGAGCAAGAGAAGCAGAGGGCGAGAAAATTGGCACCACCTCCCACATAGTCGGTCGTTGGACTTAGTGGGTTACTTGATGGCTGACATGGGGGGCACATTTTTTATAGTTTCTTCTTCTTTTTTATACTACAAATACTAATTCTTTGTACATATTACAAAGACTCAATCAAACAAACCAAAGTTTATCTATCTTTATCTTTTATCCCTTTATCTTTATTGTACTCAGCTGTATTCATGTTTTCTTACCTCTTAGTTCACTAGTATCACTGTCCTAATACTTTTTGGAGTAGTTGGGGAACCATTGCTGGAAATTAGAGTTTTGTTTTCAGCCCAAATTACTTAAGTTAAGGAAGCAATTTGTCTTTCAATTCGATCAGTCGATACAACGGCAGAAGGTAGAAGTCAGGACGAGAATGGAAGGAGAATAACAAAATAAGTACGAAATATTGAAACGCGACAAAGTGCTTTTTCTCCAAAATATGCAAAACGCACGTGTGAAATGTGTTATACATGTGGTCTAACTTAATTGAGTTAACTGACTACTTGGACAATAACTTTAGCTTAAATCTCATTTTAAAAATATATTTGTGCAACACCACTTGCTTGTAAAATACAATTTGTGTAAGTCTTTTTTGTTGAATGTAATTTGTAGATCACATTTATGGCATGCGACTTGTAAATTATATTTGTAGATAAAAGTTGCGTATTATTTTTATATCATGAATTTGGGCCCGGTCTTAGCATGTGCCTCCTTCAACTTCAATTTTTATTCTTTTTAGAAGGACATTCAATTTTTGTTCTTTTTAGGTTAATCAATCTGAAAAATTGGAAAAATATAATTAAAAAATAAAATTATTGTAATAATTTAAAAAATAATTTTCAGAAAGATAACCTTTTCAGATGTTGCCATCCAATCAACCTACACAAACTATATGTAAGTTACGTACTATTTCTATATCTTCAGTTTGGGCCCGGACTTAGCACGAGTCTCCTTCAACTTTAACTTTGGTTCTCTTTTAGCAGGACGTTCAATTTTTTTAGGAGTAGGTTGATCAATCTGAAAAATCATACAAATAAAATTTAAAAAATAAAACTATTGTAATAATTAAAACAATTAATTTTGAGATGAAAGATAACATTTCCAGAGGCTGCCATC
This sequence comes from Przewalskia tangutica, assembly GCA_029844215.1. Lineage (NCBI taxonomy): Eukaryota > Viridiplantae > Streptophyta > Magnoliopsida > Solanales > Solanaceae > Przewalskia > Przewalskia tangutica. The sequence goes on along the minus strand of CM056724.1, from coordinate 92,846,534 downwards.
CAATTAAATAAACGAGACATGATAGTCACACCCCAACCTTGGGGGTTGGCCGTCACCCGGCGCCCTCCCGAGCGTACTTGATCCTGATATTTGTGTCCTAACCAACAACTCATGGGACATAACCACATGCACTCAGAAAATACACACACACACACACACACACACACACACACACACACACACACACACACACACATATATATATATATATATATACGACAAGGCCATCATAAGCACACTGACTCTACTAGAGAGGCCGATAAAGCTACACACGATTATCACATACAATATTATTGTCTACAAGCCTCTAAAGAGTATACTGTCAATAACTGATCAGGACAGGGCCCTTCCATACCCAACTATATATATGTACACATATGTCATACCTATCAGCCCACTATAAAACTCTAAAAGGAAGGAGAGAGACAACTTTAGCTGAATCAAGTCCTACTGTGAGGAAGACATCTGCATCTTTACCTGCACCTGCGACATGAATGCAGTAAGAAGGTCGACAAGGCCATCATAAGCACACTGACTCTACTAGAGAGGCCGATAAAGCTACAGACGATTATCACATACAATATTATTGTCTACAAGCCTCTAAAGAGTATACTGTCAATAACTGATCAGGACAGGGCCCTTCCATACCCAACTATATATATGTACACATATGTCATACCTATCAGCTCACTATAAAACTCTAAAAGGAAGGAGAGAGACAACTTTAGCTGAATCAAGTCCTACTGTGAGGAAGACATCTGCATCTTTACCTGCACCTGCGACATGAATGCAGTCCCCCAAAAAGGGACATCAGTACGAAATAATATACTGAGCATGTAAAGCATGAATAATAATAAAAATTTTAAGCTATAAAGAATAACATATAAGCGATATGAAACAATTAGCTATAAGGGAAATTATAAGTAACCTGAGCCAGATGGGCGTATAGTGAAGCTCTGAAACTTAGTACAACCTATTTGGATTGACATTTACTAAACAAATTACCCTCGTCTTATAGTGCGGGGCATAACATATCATTGATCATAGGTATATATATATAAATGCAATGCAGTATGCATCCTAACTGATGTATGTGTTGCGGAACACACAACCCGATCCAACATATGCATATGAAGTGCTCTAAGGTGGTACCTATGTGTCTCATACACTGTCCATAAGACCCACTGTCTTTAGAGTTGGACAATGTGTTTCACCAACCCACACATAGTCAACCATAATTATGTACATATGCGTATCATAGTCTGTCTATAGGGCATATAATATCTAAAGAACTATGCGTCTATAAGTATCTTAGTCAGTCCATATGATGTGTAACTCGTGTATGGGAAATGAGGAAGAATGCAATGCAATGATGCTTGTGAAAGTGCTGATAACCATGCTCATATGTGTAATGATACTTTGGGAATCAGGGGCGTGAACAACTGACTACGATAACACTGGCTCATTGGCCTCTTTTGGAACTCATAAACTTGTTTAGCTTATTCTTAGAATGACTCTTTGGTCGACTCAACAACTATACCTTATAAATCTTCCTTTCGAAGACTTAATTACGATCAGTAATCAACAACGAAGATCATAGGAACATGAATGAACAATTACTTAACATGAGACTTCGATAGACAATAAAGTAGAGTTCTCAATGTTTCTTTTTGAAAATGATAATTCTTTGAAATTCATGATGTTGAAAGAAAATGATAGCCTTACATTCCTTGATTGATGAAATTACTATCGTCCTACAAGTCCACACACTTCTTGCGGATGATTATCTATATCATGTAAGAAAGTAATATCAACATCGAATCTAAATTTCATAAAACTCTATTTAAGTCGCTTATCGACACCCTTAAACACTTCAGGTCCTTAAACTTATTTACAAAAGATACTTACGTGATTCAATTTCACGGTTCAATCAAAATATAATTTTCTTAAAAACTTGATTAGGTGTTCTCTTACACCCTTAAGCACAAATAATTCTTTAAACTTCTCTTTATACGAAAACTTCATGTGAATTAGCCTTATGGCATTTTGAACCTTACGCTACGTAATCCATAACACATATTATCAACTTCGTCATTCAATTCAACTCATATTTAGTATAAAATAGTCCATCAATTCATATTACAAAGATTTTACAACTTTGCAAAGTTTTGATCATGTACTTTTTCATAACTATGTAACCAAATCATATCCAAATAATAGCTTGTCCCAATTTCTAGGGTTTCCCACCCGACTCAATACGAAAAAGATAATTCATATGATTTATCCATGATTAGTAGCGTTAATCCAACATAATATGCTTCATAAATGATCTTTGTTACACCTCGTAAGCTTAAGGGCAATAAGTTGAGAACGTAATTAAGAAAATAATATTCGAATATTGAATATAAAGTATATTTACATATGCTAATACGGAAATTAGTATACAAAGGATGTGATCCCGGAATAATTTTTGAATACTATGAGTGTGACGATGGGAATTGATTATATCAGTTGAACATTTCCAAAGTTTCAGATTTTATATATGATTGACTATGTGGGAGATTAATTAATTGTGGAATTAATTTTAGTGGAGTTAATAATAAGTAGGAATTAGTGGACAATTATGGGAACTAGCACCTCCCCCTTTCACGTTTTTAGCCAATTTATTTTCAGATTTCATGCTTACATTTACCAAGGCTCACTCATTCCCTCTCCCTATTTTCGAAAACCACTCCTTCTTCCATCCCTCATATTCTCTCTCCCTCCCACAAATTTTTCCCTCATCCCTCATAGCCAAGAGAAGACTAGATAAACTCCCCTTTCGAGAATAAACTCTTCTACTAAAGTTCTAAGCCATGGTAAACACCTAAACAGTGGGTCACGGTCCAGTGGAGTCACGGTATCTGGCCGAGAAATCTGCCCCAAAACTTTAGAATTGAAGATGAACATTTTGGAAGAAAAAAAACAAGTAAGATGGTCTCCAACTTGTAAAGGATGCATGCATGTAATTTAAACTTGAAGAAATGGTGAAAATAGAGCAGTGGGGACTGAGACTTCTAGGGACTGTTTTAGCAAATTGAAGGTAAGATTTCTTCTTCTTATTTGAGTTATTGGAGTGTAATGGTGTTGTAGTTAAGAGATGAACTTATATTAAGAATAATTGAAAGTAAGGAAATGCATGTGGTTGTTGTTGATGTTGTTTTTGGAGATGTTTTGTATACCTGGATTTGATTATTGTTGTTGTTGTTATTATCGTAACTAATTGCATGTTAAATATTGAAGGAAATCTTGATAATTAAAGTTGAAATTGTTTATATGAAAATATTGAAAGGTGAATTGGAGTTTAAGGAATTATGAAAAGGGTTATGGTATTATGGTTGTTGGCTGAGACCTTTATGAAATTGTTGATCATTGTTGTGTCGAGTTTAGGGGTTGTTTTGTTGAGTTAGAATGTTGGAAATTTAGTTACAAATATGCATGTACATTGTGGAAATTCTAATGTATGTCCTAAAGGAATAAAGGTATATGAAGGTGTAGAAAAGCTTCACATTTCACTCTCGTTGTTGTTTAAGTATGGAATGTTTTCTTAGGGCTATTTTAATGTAGATTAAGGGGCTGGATTAACATGAGAAATAGGTGTATTAATCACATTAGTTGCTGTTTTGGTTGTGTTCCATGAATGTAAGGAAAAAGAATGTATAACAATGGCGTAAAGAGAAATATATGAGACTGATTTGGGTATGACCCTGAGATGTGTCTTATTATTGATGTTGTTGACCTTGTTTGTGAGTTATGGATGTATATATAAATAGGGGAAGTGCTGCCCAATTTTATATAACAAGAGAGTAATCATTCGATACATATAAAGTATACTAGTAATCATAGAGTTGACGGACATGTTATTATTATTATAGGTTGAAGTGCTAATTGAGACGTATTCTAAACATCGAGTTGGTTAGTTCGACTATAAGGTATGTGAAACTATCCTTTCTTCTTTTTGGCATGATTTATATAAAATGAGTGTACGGCGGGCATACATAATTCCCTTGAATCCTAATTTCTAGTAATACTTGATATGATAGTTGCCTTTGATTTTACAAGTGATAGTTCATACTATTTATTCCATTGAGAGTTAAATGATGATTTAATTTGTATAAAGTTACTCATGATATTCTATTCGTGCTTGATGTGATTATATTAGTTTACCGAGTCCCTCGCTAGAGGGCCGTATACGGTATGTATATATATGATGATTTTACCGAGTCCCGGAATGGGCCGGGTACGACATATGTGGACAATCATCCATGGATATGATTATTTCACCGAGTCCCACGATGGGTCGGGTACGGTATATGCGCAGTGGATAGTTATCCATGAATATATATATATGTGGATAGGCATCCACGGATATGACTTTATTCACCGAGTCCTAGATTGGGCCGGGTACGGTATATGTGGACATGTACTACGGATATGGTATATTATATGGACATGAATGACTCTCATTTCATAAGACACATTTGCATTGATATCTTTGATTATTATACTTGTCTCATGTTATCTTTTGGCTAGTATGATCTTCTTTCTGATGCCATATTTTATATACTCAAGACATTATTTCAGATCGACCCGCTTTCCCCGGGGGGCTGCGTTTCATGCCCGCAGGTACAGGTACTCAGTTTGGTGATCCTCCAGTCTAGGATTTCCACTCAGCTGTTTGGAGAGATCCATTGTTCCGGAGCTTAGTCATTTTGGTACAGATCCTTGCTATAGACTTATGCATATTCAGGGGTACGGCGGGGCCCTGTCCCGTCAGATTTTATTTTCATACTCTTAGAGGTCTATAGACATTTGCGGTAGACACGTGTGGGTTGTGGTTCGTTTTGGATATTTTCGTGTATAGTGACAGCCTTGTCGGCTTGCCTATTTTGTTATGACTGACTAGCTGTGACTACTCAGGAGACATGTTCATTTTGATATATAGCTTTATGAGTCAGCAACTTACTTTTACAAGATTTTTACATTGTCATTGGTATTCGACTGATTATATGTGGCAGGTCAGTAAAAGAGTGTCCAATTAGGGCACCGGGTCGCGGCACGTCGGATCGGGTCGTGACAAAAGTGGTATCAGAGAAGTTCATCCTCGGAATGTCTACAGATCATGTCTAGTAGAGTCTTGTGTATGGGTATGTTGTGCACCATAATTATACGCAGGAGGCTGGCAGACATTTAGGATGTCATCATTTCTTCTTACTCTAATGTCACGACCCGACCTCGGATCCGTGACTGGTGCCTTACCCCGGGCACCCTTGTGATACAACATCAGAGAAAACCAGCGGAAATAAACTCACAAACAAGAACCATATAAGATAAAATAGGCTAACCCAAAAATGGCTACCTTTCCGTAACATAAATAAAACGAGCAGTTACATCCTTAATAACCCAATTTATAACCGACTACGAGGCCTCAGAGTTTGTAACAACCATGACGGACAGGTCCCGCCATACCCTGAATGTACACAAAACCTACAACATCGGGAGAACTGTACCAAAGTCAAGTCAAGCCTCGGAGGAAATGGAGCTCACGCGCTGAGCAAAGATCCTAAGAATGAGGATCCACCACCGCTACCCTTACTGCGGCATGAACGCGGCCCAGGAAGGGTCGATTACACAATATGTACCAAGTATGTAAAACTGGAAAATACTTGTAATAATATCATAAGTCAAAAATAAGCTGGAGTCATAGATAAAAATCAATTTCCTTGCACTGTGCCTTACTAACAATGAGAGTAACTAGTGTAAATCTTACTGCATAAAAATAGGAGGCTCATGATCAAAACAGGGTACCTCGCCCGTAGTATCATTAAGTCAATCCTACTCCTGGGACTATTTCACCCGCATGGGTCCTGTGGACCCGCATGAGGTCATCCGCCTCGTCATGGGACTATTTCACCCGCATGGGACTATTTCACCCGCATGGATCCTGTGGACCCGCATGAGTACAATCGCCGCACTCGCATGAGACTATTTCACCCGCATGAATCCTGTGGACCGGATCCGCATGAGTACAATCGCCGCACTCGCATCATGGGTAGCAAATCCATGGCATAAGTAATAACCCGGGGTTTACCCCGTAATAATATATATATAACATAGCTTATCCGGATATCATACATAACATAAGCACTACCGGCCTATCATACATAACATAAGCACTACCGGCCTATCATATCATAACATAAGCACTACCGGCCTATCATATCATAATATAAGCGCTACCGGCCTATCATATCATAAGCACTACCGGCCTATCATACATAACATAAGCAAGTTAAGAAATCCCCTAACTTCTTATTAACATTATTAATATATCCTCTCATTTTAGTATACCCAAGACACTAACATGTATTTTAATAGAAAATCCGGGAATTCAACCCAAGTACCATGTACTTCTAACCTTTTAAGAAATAACTCTTTTATACAAAAATTCCAAAATACTAATCACCATAGTATCAAGTTACGATTTCCTTTCAAAACAAGTCACATTTCCTTTTAGAATTATAATAGGCTTCTAAATCAAGTGACTTCATTTCCTTTAAAACCTTAGGCAACCAATGCCTAAAAATCAATTCACCTTTCACAGTTTCAAATCATTTACCCGTACTTGTTTTACTTAGAGTAAACCTTTCTTTGTTAACCTTTCAAAAGCTAATATAACCAACTTTCCATAAAGTCATTATATTTGCGTTATTCCTTAGTCAAATACATTTTTCCCTAAATCCAAGGGACTTATACTTTTAAAATGAAACAAGTATCATATACTTTAAAACAAGTGAAAGGTATCAAATCTTGTACGTCTACCGTACTACATAGGTACAACTACTCATGCTCAAGAGATAGGAAAGTTCCACATACCTCTTCGGTTAATCCACTTGCTAAGTCTGAAATACCGCACGTAATATGTCAACCTATAATGACCATAATACGTTTATTAACCCCTAATTTCAATGTAGAATATTCCAAGTTTAAGTTACTAATTCCTAAGGAAATTTGGGCAGCATTTCCTTTGTTTCTACATACTTTGCCACCTTTTTCAAGGCCGAATTTAATATCCAAACGCCACATTTAAGGCCCAACAATCCAACATTTCAAAGGGGATTACACAACCAAACTTAGGTGTGTAAAATTCTGCCCCATAAGGTAAAACAATACACTTAACAATTCTAAAGTAGTTCTTAGGCTACAACATGCTCACTTAACCCTTTTAACCAATCATTTCATATCCAAATCACATTTCTTACATGCAATGAATCTAAGAGCATTATTTACTACTACAAATTCCTTATTCTTCACATGCAACACAAGTAACTAACTACAAGAGAGGAATTGTTACCTTAGAGTTTTAGCCAAAATTATTCCAACAACCTTGCTAGCCTCCTTTCCAAAAACACCACTACAATAACCTCCACAAACTTGCAAATAACTTTCCTTCTTATCACACTTTTCAGATTTTCCTTAAGCTTGGAGTTTCTCTTGATTTTCTAGAGAGAAGGGATAGCTTTTTAGCTTAGAGAGAGAGAAGAGTTTGGAAGATGACCAACTCTTCAAGACTTGGTCAATATAAAAGACATGCAAAATCAGATGGGGTGGGACACTTGTCACCCACCCATGACCTCTTTTAAAACAAAACAGTGCAGAAATTTCCACTAACTCGCAGAACCGCCTCGGCGCGCGGCCCTGCGATCGCGTGCGCTGACTCTGCCGCTTCCGGGACTTTCGTGCGCGCCCTTCTTCCCCGTGACGGCGCTGAAACTTCAGCGACCGCCCGGATCTTCCGCGCGCGACTTTCCGGCGCGCCCTACAATCACCCGCCTTGGCGCCGCGACGCTAAGGCCCCTGACCGCGATCCAGACCCGAACCTATAACATTCTCTCCCCCGTAGAAACATTCATCCCGAATGTTCCTTCTAGGCTTACTCGAATCACAAATTGACATAGACGCTCTTAACTACTCCTTTGCAAATAAAGATGCTCCACGAGCCACAACAATACTCAAGCAAAATTGCTAAATCAAAACTAACAAGCAGGAAAGTGGGTTACCTGGAGGTGTAGGGAATAAGTGAGGATATTTCTTCATCATGTCCTCCTCCGCCTCCCACGTCATCTCTTCCCTGTTCTCGTTCCGCCATAAGACCTTGACGGAAGCCACATCCTTTGTCCGAAGTCGCCTAACCTGACGATCGAGTATCGCTATGGGACTCTCCTCATACGATAACTCATCTGTCACCTGGACATCATGAATCGGGTGCACTCTAGATGGATCTCCAATACATTTCCGCAACATAGATACGTGAAAAACTGGATGTACTGCCTCCAGATCGGACGACAGATCCAACTCATAGGCAACCTTGCCTACCCTACGGATAATCTGATAAGGCCCAATGTACCTTGGGCTAAGTTTTCCCTTCTTCCCAAATCTCATCACACCCTTCATGGGTGATACCTTCTGGAAGACCCAATCATCTACCTCAAACTCCAAGTGTCGACGCCGATGATCTGCATACGACTTCTATCGACTCTGAGCTGACAATAACCGCTCCTGGATAAGGTTCACCTTATCCACTGCCTGCTGTACCAAGTCTGGTCCGATTAACTGAACTTCTCCCACCTCAAACCAACCTATCGGTGACCTGCACTTCCTCTCATATAAGGCCTCATAAGGCGCCATCTGGATACTAGAATGGTAGTTGTTGTTATAAGCAAACTCCACAAGAGGTAAATGATCCTCCCAGCTACCCCTGAAATCAATAACACAAGCCCGCAGCATATCCTCAAGTGTCTGGATAGTGCGCTCGGCCTGTCCGTCGGTCTGAGGATGAAACACCGTACTGAGACTCACCTGTGTCCCTAATCCCTTCTGGAAAGACCTCCAGAAGTTAGCCGTAAACTGGGCTCCTCTGTCAGAAATAATCGATATAGGAACTCCGTGCAGTCTCACGATCTCCCTGATATACAGTCTAGCATAATCCTCGGCCGAAAAAGTCGTCCTGACTCGAAGACAATTGGCTGATTTAGTCAGCCTGTCGATGATAACCCAAATGGAATCATGCTTCCTCTGAGTGGAAGGTAACCCTGTAATAAAATCCATATTTATCACCTCCCACTTCCAAGTCGGAATATCAATAGCCTGCAACAGCCCACCGGGCTTCTGGTGCTCAACCTTAACTTGCTGACAATTAGGACACTGTGCAACAAAACCTGCCACGTCCCTCTTCAGGCCATCCCACCAATACACGCATCTGAGGTCATGATACATCTTAGTCGACCCCGGATGAATAGAATAACGAGCACTGTGTGCCTCCCCCAGAATCTGCTGACGAAGTCTTGTCACATCGGGAACACACAACCGGCCCTCAAATCTTAGCACCCCATCCGACGCTACCTCAAATAGACTCTTCTCTTTCTGAAAAGCGGCATCTCGATATCAGTGCAAATCGGATCCTCATACTGTCGCCTCTTCACCTCCTCGACGATGGAAGACTCGGCAACCTCTCGAACCCGAACTCCCTTACTATCAGAATCAACCAAACGAACCCCAAGGCTCGCTAGCTGATGTAACTCTCGTACCATATCCCTCTTCCCTGTCTGTACATCAGACAGACTACCCATCGATCTGCGACTAAGGGCATCTGCAACTACATTGGCCTTCCCTGAGTGGTATAGAATATCCACATCGTAATCTTTAAGCAGCTCCAACCACGCGTCTGCCGCAAGTTCGGCTCCTGCCGTGAAGATATACCAAGACTCTTGTGGTGCGTGTAAATATCCACATGAACTCCATACAAATAGTGTCTCGGATCTTGAGGCATGAATCACTGCGCCAACTCTAAGTCATGTGTGGGATAGTTCTTCTCATGCTTCCTAAGCCGTCGAGATCGTAGCTATAACTCTGCCGTGATGCATCGACGCACTGAGCCCGACACTGACGTCACAATAAACCACATAACCGCCCAAACCTCGGGAAGAGTAAGCGGGCGGTCGTCAACTTCTCCTTCGATGGTGAAATCTCTCCTCACAAGCATCCGTCACGAAATATAGCGCTTTACAGTCGGCCTAGTCAAAGCGGCGACATGGAAGCAAACTTCTCCACAAACCTCAGATAATAACTGCAAGGCCCAAAAGCTGCGCCGTCGGTGTAGTGGGTCTGGGCCAAGTCTTGACTGCCTCAATCTTAGCTGTATCAACCCGAATACCATCGGCCCCGATAATATGCCCTAAGAAAGCCACTGAAGCCAGCCAAAACTCACATTTCGAGAACTTGACATACAACTGCCGGTCCCTGAGGACTCCCAATACCGTCCTCAAATGATATGTATGCTCCTTCTCTGTGCGCGAATACACCAAGATATCATCAATGAACACTATAACGAACATATCCAAGAATGGCCTGAACACCCTATTCATCAAATCCATGAATACCGCTGGAGCGTTGGTCAATCCGAAAGACATCACCCTGAACTCATAGTGCCCATCTGGGTCTGAATGCGATCTTGGGATATCCGCCTCTAAATCGTGCTGATGGTAACGGATCATTTGGTCTATCTTGGAAAAGCATCTCGCACTCGCAATGGTCAAACAAATCATCAATCACGGGAGGATATCATTCTTGATAGTTACCTTGTTCACCGCTTATAATCAATACATACTGTGACATCCTTCTTCTTTACAAATAACATGGCGCTCCCGGGGAGAAACACTTGGCACGATAAAGCCTTTCTCCAAAGAAATCTTTCACTGGTCCTTGATTCCTTCAACTCGGCGGGTGCCATTACGTATGGCGGAATAGATATCGATCGAGTGTGCGGTGCAAATCAATGCAAACTCAATCTCCTCTCGGGAGGATACGGAAGCTCGTGCGGGAATACGTCGGAAACTCTCTAACCACGGGCCGATCAAGGTCGGTATCTCACCTCGATGTCGAATACGAACAAATGGTAAATATACCCCTTCCGCACCATCTTTCTAGCCTTGAGGTAAGAAATAAACCTACCCCTCGGCGATGCAGTATTCCCCCTCCACTCGATAACCGGCTCACCGGGAAACTGGAACCGAACTAACCTCTCTCTACAGTCCACATTGGCATAGCAAGACGCTAGCCAATCCATACCCATAATCACATCAAAGTCTGTCATATCCAACTCTATCAAGTCGGCTAGAGTCTGACGACTGTATATAGTCACTGGGCAAGCCTTATACACTCGTTCGGCCACTACCGAATCACCTACTGGGGTAGCTACCTCAACAGGTTTTATGGACTCGGGTTCTATCCCTATTCTACCAGCAATATGAGGAGATATATAGGACAAGGTAGAACCTGGGTCTATCAAAGCATAAACATCACAGCAAGAAACCAACAATGTACCCGTGACGACATCAGGTGACGCCTCCTGGTCCTGGCGGCTGGACATAACATAAATGCGGTTCTGAGGACTGCTGGAATTGGAACCCCTGCCACGACCCTGCGCGACCTGCCGCGTGAATACCACGCCTCGGCGCCAACCATCAAGACGAAGACCCATCAACTGAACCTGTCGGCTGAACCATGGCATTCCCGCCGCCTCTATCTGGACAATCTCTCTTCAAATGGCCCTGCTGGCCACAAGAGTAACGAGCTCCTGGAGGAACACGACACCCCCCATAATGGCAATCACCACATCGACCACCGAGGCATAGGTGGCCTCATCGGCCGGAACTCGGTCCTCTGAAACTCAAGCCACAGGGCCCTGTCACGCCACGAATACCTGTCCGACAGGAAGATGGTGGAGGCGCTCAACCGGCGTGATGCAAATCCGATGCTCTGAAATTTGTCTACCTCGAGAACTACTAGAGGGCCGCTGTCACAGCCTCTTCTGCGATACCTATCAATCCGTCGGCCCTGCGTTTCACACCCAGTGCATAAGCTGCGTGCGGGCAATGTCCATGCCGGTGAAGAGCTACTCCGTCTAACTCTCGCCAAATAGTCATCGAGCCACGTGACGTGGCGGTGCACTCGTCCTCCATATCTGCTACTAAAGTGGGTACATGCTCGAGCCAACGAGTCAAACTCGACGTTGTACTCGGTTGTCGCCCACTCTGTCTCAATGACCAATCACGTCGGCGTGCCCTCATCTGCGGAGGCAAGAAATGACCAAGAAATGCCGCGAGAACTCGTCCCATACATTTGGGCGCATGCTCCCGGGACAGCTCCCATGAATCAAACCAGTCAACTGCGGTATCACGCAGCCGATGCGAACTCAATACAATCGACTCAGTATCCGAGGCCTTGATCACCTCGTGATCCGAATCGCTTCGGATGAATTCCTGAGGATCATCCTCGGGCCTCGACCCATAGAAATCTGGAGGGCTGCAGCTCAAAAAGTCCCGAAGTCTCATGCTATCGGATCTGGGAGGAACTACGGGTACATCCGGAACCGCTCTCTGTCGACCTCGTACTGCCACTATCACGGCGATAACCGCCATCGTCTCCAGAGCCCATATCCTATGCTCCAGGCTGTGTAACTGGAGGCTCAGGTACCGTAGTCTCAGTAGCCGCTGCTGCTGCTCCAGACTCTGTTGGGGTTGACGACGTCGTGTTACTCGCCGCCCTAAACATTATCTCAGGTAAGGACTGGGCCTGTGCCCGGGTAACCCTCGGTTTCCTACTAGTAGTCCCCTCCGCTGCCTTGCCCTTCTGGGCCGCGGTTGCCTTGCGTGGAGGCATAACTGATACATACAAAATTTACGTTAGAGGAAATTCAACCTATAACACGGCTCTATTGCACGATCTTAGAGTGAAAGAAATGGAAATCAATCCTAAATATCCTGTAGCCTCCTGATTATAAATGTGGTGCACAACACACCGATAATCAAGACTCTACTAGATACGGCATGTAGACCCTTTCCGAGGATTAACTGCTTTGATACCACTTTTGTCACGACCCGACCTCGGATCCGTGACTGGTGCCTTACCCCGGGCACCCTTGTGATATAACATCAGAGAAAACCAGCGGAAATAAACTTACAAACAAGAACCATATAAGATAAAATAGGCTAACCCAAAAATGGCTACCTTTCCGTAACATAAATAAAGCAATGAAACGATTACATCCTTAATAACCCAATTTATAACCGGACTACAGGCCTCTAAGAGTTTGTAACAACCATGACTGGACAGGGCCCCGTCATACCCCTGAATGTACACAAAATCTACAACATCAGGGAGAACCGTACCAAAAGTCAAGTCAAGCCTCCGGAGGAATGGAGCTCCTGACGCCTGAGCAAAGATCCTAAGAATGAGGATCCACCACCTGATTACCCTTACATGCGGCATGAGCGGCCCAGGAAGGGGTCGATTACCTGATATGTACCAAGTATGTAAAACTGGAAAATACTTGTAATAATATCATAAGTCAAAAATAAGCTGGAGTCATAGATAAAAATCAATTTCCTTGCACTGTGACTTACTAACAATGAGAGTAACTAGTGTAAATCTTACTGCATAAAAATAGGAGGCTCATGATCAAAACAGGGTACCTCGCCCGTAGTATCATTAAGTCAATCCTACTCCTGGGACTATTTCACCCGCATGGGTCCTGTGGACCCGCATGAGGTCATCCGCCTCGTCATGGGACTATTTCACTCGCATGAGACTATTTCACCCGCATGGATCCTGTGGACCCGCATGAGTACAATCGCCGCACTCGCATGGGACTATTTCACCCGCATGAATCCTGTGGACCGGATCCGCATGAGTACAATCGCCGCACTCGCATCATGGGTAGCAAATCCATGGCATAAGTAATAACCCGGGGTTTACCCCGTAATAATATATATATAACATAGCTCATCCGGCTATCATACATAACATAAGCACTACCGGTCTAACATACATAACATAAGCATTACCGGCCTATCATATCATAACATAAGCACTACCGGCCTATCATATCATAACATAAGCGCTACCGGCTTATCATAACATAAGCACTACCGGCCTATCATACATAACATAAGCAAGTTAAGAAATCCCCTAACTTCTTATTAAAATTATTGATATATCCTCTCATTTTAGTATACCCAAGGCACTAACATGTCTTTTAATAGAAAATCCGGGAATTCAACCCAAGTACCATGTAATTCTAACCTTTTAAGAAATAACTCTTTTATACAAAAATTTCAAGATACTAATCACCATAGTATCAAGTTACGATTTCCTTTCAAAACAAGTCACATTTCCTTTTAGAAATATAATAGGCTTCTAAATCAAGTGACTTCAGTTCCTTTAAAACCTTAGACAACCAATGCCTAAAAATCAATTCACCTTTCACAGTTTCAAATCATTTACCCGTACTTGTTTTACTTAGAGTAAACCTTTCTTTGTTAACCTTTCAAAAGCTAATATAACCAACTTCCCATAAAGTCATTATATTTGCGTTATTCCTTAGTCAAATACATTTTTCCCTAAATCCAAGGGACTTATACTTTTAAAATGAAACAAGTATCATATACTTTAAAACAAGTGAAAGGTATCAAATCTTGTACGTCTACCGTACTACATAGGTACAACTACTCATGCTCAAGAGATAAGAAAGTTCCACATACCTCTTCGGTTAATCCACTTGCTAAGTCCGAAATACCGCACGTAATATGTCAACCTATAATGACCATAATACGTTTATTAACCCCTAATTTCAATGTAGAATATTCCAAGTTTAAGTTACTAATTCCTAAGGAAATTTGGGCAGCATTTCCTTTGTTTCTACATACTTTGCCACCTTTTTCAAGGCCGAATTCAATATCCAAACGCCATATTTAAGGCCCAACAATCCAACATTTCAAAGGGGATTACACAACCAAACTTAGGTGTGTAAAATTCTGCCCCATAAGGTAAAACAATACACTTAACAATTCTAAAGTAGTTCTTAGGCTACAACATGCTCACTTAACCCTTTTAACCAATCCTTTCATATCCAAATCACATTTCTTACATGCAATGAATCTAAGAGCATTATTTACTACTACAAATTCCTTATTCTTCACATGCAACACAAGTAACTAACTACAAGAGAGGAATTTTTACCTTAGAGCTTTAGCCAAAATTATTCCAACAACCTTGCTAGCCTCCTTTCCAAAAACACCACTACAATAAACTCCACAAGCTTGCAAATAACTTTCCTTCTTATCACACTTTTCAGATTTTCCTTAAGCTTAGAGTTTCTCTTGATTTTCTAGAGAGAAGGGAGAGATTTTTAGCTTAGAGAGAGAAAAGAGTTTGGAAGATGACCAAGTCTTCAAGACTTGGTCAATATAAAAGACATGCAAAATCAGATGGGGTGGGACACTTGTCACCCACCCATGACCTCTTTTAAAACAAAACAGTGCAGAAATTTCCACTAACTCTCGCAGAACCCGCCTCGGCGCGCGGCCTGCGATCGGCGCGGCGGCTCTGCCGCCTTCAGACTTTCGGCGCGCGACCACCTTCCGTGCGCGACTGAAACTTCAGCGACCGCCCAGATCTTCCACGCCGCGGCCTGTTTCCGGCGCGCGGTACTGATCACCGTCTTGGCGCGCGGCCACGTGGCGCCACTGCGCTGAGGCCACGGCCGGGATCGGACCGAACCACGGGGTATAACATCTAAGATCGTGCGATAGAGCTATGTTATTAAGATAATCCCTCTCTAACGAATTATTGTGTTTCCAGCTATGCCTACGAAGAAATAAACTACGGCCCAGAAGGGCAAATCAGTAGAAGGAGCTACTAGTCAGATCCGGAAAGTTACTAGGGCCCATTCCCAGTCTATGTCGGAGATTGCACTCCAGTCGGCGAGCTCTGCTACACCGTCACCTCCAGAGGAGCTTAGAGCTGCAACAACTCCAGTTCAGAGGACGACATTACCGCCAGTTCTCGAGGCCCCAATACCTGAGCCTCCAGCTCCTCAGCCAGGGGCGGAGGATAGGGCCATGAGAGATACGATTCACTTGACGAGATTAGTGGCGGGGCAGACATGAGCGAGGACTAGGAGTTGACCATAGAGCTGATAGTTTGAGGATTCGTGACTTCCTAAGTTGTAATCCTCCAGAGTTTTTCGGGTCAAAGCCCGAAGATGATCCGCAGGAGTTTATTCGACAGATGCAGTGTACATTGAGGATCATCAAGGCTTCTGAGATGGAGTCTGTTGAGTTGGATTCATATCGATTGCGGGATATATCTACTAATTGGTATGAGCCTTGGGATTTATCTAGGGGTGAGGGTGCTCCTCCAGCAGTATGGGATGAGTTTACATAGCCCTTCATTGGCCACTTCTTGCCTCCAGAGATGAGGAGAGCTAGAGTTGATAGATTCTTACATTTGAGGCAGAATGACAGAAGCATTCGAGAGTATAGTCTTGAGTTTGATTCATTGGATAGATATGCGCCTACTATTGTAGCTGATATGGCAGATAGAGTACACCGTTATGTGATGGGACTAGATCGCTATTTGACTGATGGTTGTATGGCAGTGGCTCTTCAGCCAAGTATGGATATTGCTCGGATACAGACATATGCACAGGGGGTAGAGGACCGACATAGAGGACGTCAGCCTGATAGGGATCATGACAGAGGCCAACATGGGCTAGGTCGGCCGGATATACTAGTGAGTTTTGAGGCAGACAGCCTCAGCAGCATGTTAGATATTATTCCCAGCCAACACAGAGTGCACCCCCACAGTACACAGGTAGGAGATTTGACCGAACAGGGTATTCAGGAGTTGGTCAGAGCTCCAGGGGTTCTAGTCAGTCGAGGCCACATTTGCCTTGGTGTGGTAGGTACCATTTGGGGAATGTCGTTTTACTACAGGTGCTTATTTTTCTTGCGGCCGTCAAGGCCATGTGATAAGAGAATGTCCTTATAGAGGTGGTACATGTGGTATGGCTCAGCCTAATGGATCGGTTGCTGGTTTATCTTCCTCTATAGATATGCGCCCTGCAGGGCAAGGTATTCATATGCTAGCAGGCCGTGGTAGAGGTCGTGGTAGAGTTTCCAATTCTAGCGGTCCCTCGAACCGCATATATGCTTTGGCTAGTAGGCAGGATCAGGATGCGTCACCAAATATGGTTACAGGTATATTATCGATCTTTTTCCGAGACGTATATGCATTGATAGATCCAGGTTTCACCTTATCATATGTATCTCCCTTTGTTGCTAGTAGAATCAGAATAGAATTTGAGTCGATAGAACCATTTGATGTAGCTATACCGGTAGGAGATTTTGTCATAGCTAAGTGAGTATATAGAAATTGTTCGGTGGTTATATATAATCGTCATACCATAGCATATTTGATAGAGTTAGACATGACTGAATTTGATGTTATTATGGGAATGGATTGGTTGGCTTCTTGTTATGCTAACGTCGATTATAGAGAAAAGATGGTTCGATTTCAGTTTCTAGGTGAACCAATTATAGAGTGGAAAGGGAATACAACATCGCCGAGGGGTAAGTTTATTTCATACCTCAAGGCAAGGAAGATGGTTAGAAAAGGGTATATTTACCATTTGGTTCGAGTACATGATATGGAAGCGGAGGTACCGGCTCTTCAGTCAGTCCCGGTAGTTAGTGATTTTCCAGATGTATTCCCAGATGATCTTCCAAGTCTCCCTCCAGAACGGGAGATAGAGTTCAGTATAGATGTGCTACCAGATACCCGACTTATATCTATTCCTCCTTATAGAATGGCACCTGCAGAGCTGGAGTTAAAGGAGCAGCTGAGGGACTTGTTGGAGAAAGGCCTCATTAAGCCTAGTACATCACCTTGGGGAGCACCGGTATTATTTGTGAGGAAGAAAGACGGATCGTTGCGGATGTGTATTGATTATAGGCAGCTGAATAAGGTAACAATAAAGAACAGGTATCCCCTCCCCAGGATTGATGATTTGTTTGACCAGTTGCAGGGTGCTAAGTGTTTTTCGAGGATAGACTTGTGGTCAGGTTATCATCATGTGTGGGTAAATGAGGCAGATATTCTGAAGACAACATTCAGGACCCGATACAGACATTATGAGTTTAGAGTGATGTCGTTTGGGCTGACCAATGCTCCATCAGTATTCATGGATTTGATGAACCGAGTGTTCAAGCCATTTCTTAATATGTTCGTTATTGTATTCATTGATGATATTCTGGTTTATTCACGTTCGTAAGGAGCATGCGCACCGTTTGAAGGCGATCGAGGTGCTCGGCACCAGAAGTTGTATGCCAAATTTTCTAAGTGCGAATTTTGGTTGACTTCAGTAGCATTCTTGGGGCATATTATCTGAGCGGATGGTATTCGGGTGGATACGCAGAAGATTGAAGCAGTGAAGACTTGGCCCAGACATACGACCCCTACCGTGGTACGTAGTTTTCTAGAGCTAGCAGGATATTACATGAGGTTCGTGGAAAAGTTTGCCTCATTTTAGCGCCTTTAACAAGGCTAACTCAGAAAACAGCTAAGTTCCAATGGACGGATGCTTGTGAGCAAAGCTTCCGGTTGTTGAAATACAAGTTGACTACGACTTCAGTTCTAAATCTTCCCGAGGGACCAGATTGTTATGTTATTTATTGTGGTGCTTCAGGTATTGAACTAGGTTGTGTGTTGATGCAACATGTCAGGGTTATAGCTTATGAACTCCCGACAACTCAGGAAGCACGAGAAGAATTATCCTACTCATGATTTGGAGTTAGCGGCAGTGATTCATGCTTTGAAGATATGAAGACATTATTTATATGGAGTTCATGTTGATATTTATACGGATCATAAGAGTCTCAAAATATCTTTAAGCAGAAGGAGCTGAATTTACGACAGAGACGGTGACTAGAGTTACTAAAGGATTATGATGTTGATATCTTGTACCATATAGGGAAAGCAAATGTTGTAGCAGATGCTCTTAGTCGTAGATCTATGGGTAGCTTGATGGCTATGCAACCAGACAGAAAGAAGATGGTTCATGAGATACACTAGCTAGCTAGCCTTGGAGTCTGTTTGACCGATTCTGGAGATAGTGAAGTTTGTGTTCGAGGAGTTGCTGAGTCCTCTATCATAGAAGAGGTAAAGAGACGTCAGTATGAGGACCATGTTCTAGCACAGTATAGAGATGAAGCTCTTCGAAAGGAGAAGACCTTATTCGAGGTTGCACCCGACGGAGTGCTACGGTATGGCAGCAGATTGTGTGTACCTAATGTTGCAGGGCTACGATGACAGTTTATGGGAGAGGCACATCATGCCCGTTATTCTGTTCATCCAGGGTCAACGAAGATATATCATGACCTCAGATGCTTGTATTGGTGGGATGTCATGAAAAGAGACATAACAGAGCTTGTTGCTCAGTGCCCGAATTGTCAACAGGTTAAGGTCGAGCATCATAAGCCTGGTGGATTACTACAGGAGATAGAGATCCCAACTTGGAAATGGGAAGTGATTAATATGGACTTCATTACAGGCTTACCTCATACTCAGCGGAAGTATGACTCTATATGGGTTATTGTGGATAGGATGACGAAATCAACTCATTTTCTTCCAGCCAGGAATACGTATTCAGCTGAAGACTATGCGAGATTACATCAGGGAGATAATGAGGCTTTATGGGGTTCCCACATCTATTATATCGGACAGAGGAACTCAATTTACAGGTAACTTTTGTAGGTCATTCCAGAAGGGATTGGGGACACATGTGAGTCTTAGCACAACATTTTATCCTCAGACTGATGGGCAGGCTGGGCGTACTATTCAGACATTAGAAGATATGTTGCGTGCCTGTATTATTGAATTCAGAGGTAGCTGGGATGATCATTTACCACTTATCGAGTTTGCTTATAATAATAGCTATCATTCTAGTATCTTGATGGCCCCGTACGAGGCCTTATATGGGAGGAAGTGCAGGTCGTCTATCGGTTGGTTCGATGTAGGTGAGACTAAGCTAATCGGCCCAGACATAATTCAGCAAGCTATTGATAAGGTGAAGCTTATTCAGGAGAGATTGTTGGCAGCCCAGAGTCGACAGAAGTCATATGCAGATAATCGACGTCGACACTTGGAGTTTCAGATTGGTGATTGAGTATTATTGAAGGTGTCACCCATGAAGGGTGTGATGAGGTTCGGTAAGAAGGGGAAGCTTAGCCTAAGATACATTGGACCTTATCAGATTATTCGTAAGGTAGGAAAGGTTGCCTATGAGTTGGATCTACCATCTGATTTGAAAGCAGTACATCCAGTCTTTCATGTATCGATGTTGCGTAAGTGTATTGGTGATCCTTCTAGAGTGTTCCTTGTAGATGATGTTCAGGTGACGGATGAGTTGTCTTATGAGGAGAGCCCCATATTTATACTTGATCATCAGGTTAGAAGGTTACGTACTAAGGATGTATCTTCCGTCAAAGTATTATTGCGAAATAATAATAGGGAAGAGATGACTTGGAAAGCAGAAGATGAAATAAAGAAGAAATATCCTCACTTTTTCCCTATGCCTGCAGGTAATTTGATTCCTTACTTGACTATATTGATTGGTGAATAAGATATGTGTTATATTGTGGCCCTGTGAGGCATCTTTGGGTTTGCTGAATATAGGTTGCTGAATATAGGTTGGTAGGAATTAGTGGACAATTATGGGAACTAGCACCCCCCCCTCCTTTCACGTTTTTTTAGCCCATTTATTTTCAGATTTCATGTTTACATTTACCAAGGCTCACCCATTCCCTCTCCCTATTTTCTAAAATCACTCCTTCTCCCATCCCTCATATCCTCTCTCCCTCCCACAGATTTTTCCTTCATCACCCATAGCCAAGAGAAGACTAGATAAACTCCCCTTTCTAGAATAAACTCTTCTACTAAAGTTCTAAGCCATGGTAAACACCTAAACAATGGGTCACGGTCCAGTGGAGTCACGGTATCTGGCCGAGAAATCTGCCCCAAAACTTTAGAATTGAAGATGAACATTTTGGAAGAAAAAACAAGTAAGTAAGATGGTCTCCAACTTGTAAAAGATGTTGTTAGGCATATTTTATATGCACTTTTAGAGTCATTTTTAGTTAGTATTTTGCCCATTTTTGTTCAAATATATGTTGTGTAGGGTATTTTTCTTTCTTTTGAGTCATAGTGGTTTAAAAAGGTAAAGTGGCGAAAAAAAGAAATAATTGGGCAGAAAAGGAAGTTCCCGAGCCAAATATTGACGAAAGCTGGCAATCCGTACAAAGGCGAAGCAGCGTCGTGGTGCAGGAATGCAGGGCCACAGCGCCCAAAGATCTGAGAGGCTACAGGAGTTAAGGCGCGGCTGATCAGCAATGAACGCGGAAAATTGTCGGTCCAGAAGAGAATTGGCCAAGGGCGAGGAGGAAAATGGTACACGTTTTTGGAGCTTATAAAAGGCCTTTTGGGCAGATTTTTTTAAGGGTGACTCAACCTTTCTTCACAACACAACATAGTTTTTGGAGGCTACAAGATTGGAGACTTGTTCCAAAGTATTTTCTTTTGTTTGCTTTATTTTAATTTAGTTCATGTTGGATATTAATTTGGTTCTTAGCATGTCTATGGCTAGGAGCTAAACTTTTAATTAGGCTTTTCCTTTCGACTCACTTGAAATTCGTCTTTATAAATTAATGCAGTATTTTGGTTTCTTCTTCATATAGTTAAGATTTATTCAATATTTGGTTTGATTGTTTGATAATTAATTGATCACTAGTTATCATGTATATGGTTTCGAATCAAGAATCGAGAGCGGAGATTTGGATATGCTGTAGTTGAATAAACATAAGTTAAAATCGTGGATGAAAGTATCCCGATACTCGTGTAGCTTCATAGGTTATTGTTCTTAATCCTCTTATGTGGTAAAATCTATCATAGAAATATAGAAGATTTCTGCACTGGGGTTGAGCGTTTATATATCCTAATTGGAATATAAAACAGTCTAGTTAACCTGCTATCTTAACATAGAGGAAGAACTTTTATTGTTGCATTAAGGATTAAAGCGAGTGGATAGTCGAGGAGATTGGAAGCCCTATTTACACCATAACTTATTCAAATAAAGTATTTTAGTTAATTTCTGCAATTACTTCAGTAGTTTATAGATAAAACCAAAACAAAATATCAATAGTCAAATAGATAACTTAGGATAGATGTTTGGTAATTGAAAATCAGTGTCTGATGACGATATTCGGTCTTACCAATACTATATTACTTGAGCGATACGTACACTTGCGTAAAACATAAGCAAAATAAGCTAACAAATTTTTGGTGTTGTTGCCGGGGATTGGCGTAGTTTCAATATCAAACAATCTATTCTTAATTTTTAATTTGGCTTTTATTTTCTTTTTATTAATTTCTTTTATTTGTGGAACTGTGCGCCGTGATTTGTTTGTTGGTTTTGATCCATCTCAGGGACCAGCGAACATGGACCACCACTATCACGGGCTACAGAACTATCAACAGCAATGCAACCCTCATGTCCCACAGGAAGATTAAAATGGGTTGCAGGCGACCATACTCATACTCATTAAGCGCCAGACTCAGTTCATGGATGAGACAAGAGTGTCCCTAAAAAATTTGGAGATACAAATAGGACAACTCGCTAGCATGCTGAGCAACAGAATACAAAGGAACGACCCTGTTAATGTTGTTGAGCCGATTTTGGGGTTGTTTTGTATACCTTGGATTTGATTGTTGTTGTTGTTATTATCATCACTAATTGCATGTTAAAGATTCAAGGAAATCTTGATATTTAAAGTTGAAATGGTTTATATGAAAATATTGAAAAGTGAATTGGAGTTTAAGGAATTATGAAAAGGGTTATGGTATTATGGTTGTTGGCCGAGACCTTCATGAAATTGTTGTTGTTGTGTCGAGTTTAGGAGCTGTTTTGTTGAGTTAGAATACTGGAAATTTAGTTACAAGTATGCATGCACATTGTGGAAATTTCTAATGTATGTCCTAAAGGAATAAAGGTATAGGAAGGTGTAGAAAAACTTCACATTTCACTCTTGTTGTTGTTGAAGTATGTACTATTTTCTTAGGGCTGTTTTAATGTGGATTAAGGGGCTGGATTAATATGAGAAATATGTATATTAATCACCTTAGTTGCTGTTTTGGTTGTGTTCCATGAATGTAAGGAAAAAGAACGTATAACAATGGCGTATATAAAAGTATATGAGACTGATTTGGTTATGACCTTGAGACGTGTCTTATTATTGATGTTGTTGACCTTGTTTGTGAGTTGTGGATGTATATATAAATAGGGGAAGTGCTGCCCAATTTTATATAACAAGAGAGTCATTATTTGATACATATAAAGTATACTAGTAATCATAGAGTTGACGGACATGTTATTATTATTATAGGTTGAAGTGCTAATTGAGACGTATTCTAAACATTGAGTTGGTTAGTTCGACTATAAGGTATGTGAAACTATCCTTTCTTCTTTTTGGCATGATTTATATAAAATGAGTGTACGACAGACGTATATAATTCCCTTGAATCCTAATTCCTGGTAATACTTGATATGATAGTTGCCTTTGATTTTACAAGTGATAGTTCATTCTATTTATTTCATTGAAAGTCAAATGATGATTTAATTTGTATAACGTTAGTCATGATATTCTATTTGTACTTGATGTGATTATATTAGTTCACCGAGTTCCTCACTAGAGGGCCGGATACAGTATGTATATATATGATGATTTTACCGAGTCCCAGAATGGGCCGGGTACGATATATGTGGACAGGCATCCACGGATATGATTATTTCACCGAGTCCCACGATGGGTAAGATGCAGTATGTCTTGAATGGACAGGTATCCACACACACACATATATATATATATATATATATATATATATATATATATATATGGGGAACTGCATCCACATATATGACTTCATTCACCGAGTCACAGATTGGGCCGGGTACGGTATATGTGGACAGGTATCCACGGATATGGTATATTATATGGACATGTATGAATCTCATTTCATAATACACAGTTGCATTGGTATCTTTGATTATTATACTTGTCTCATGTTATCTTTTGGCCAGTATGATCTTCTTTACAGTACTTCATGTTTTATATACTTAGTACATTATTTCGTACTGACCCCCTTTTTTCAGAGGGCTGCGTTTCATGCCCGCATGTATAGGTACTCAGTTTGGTGATTCTCCAATCTAGGATTTCCACTCAGTTGTTTGGAGAGCTCCATTGTTCCGGAGCTTAGTCATTTTGGTACAGATCCTTGCTATAGACTTATGCATATTCAGGGGTACGGCGGGGCCCTGTCTCGTCAGATTTCATTTTCATACTCTTAGAGGTCTGTAGACATGTGCGGTAGACACGTGTGAGTTGTGGTTCATTTTGGATATTTCCGTGTATAGTGGCAGCCTTGTCGACTTGTCTATTTTGTTATGACTGACTAGCTGTGACTCCTCAGGAGACAGGTTCATTTTGATATATAGCGTTATGAGTCAGCAACTTACTTTTATAAGATTTTTACATTGTCCTTGGTATTAGACTGATTATATGTGACATGTCAGTAAAAGGGTGTCCAATTAGGGCACCGAGTCGCGGCCCGTCGGGTCCTGTCGTGACAATCTTGAATATTAGGGATTCATTAGATAGAATTTAGGAGTTGTGGTCCATCTGATTTGAGTGAAAATGATCTCAAAGTTGGACCTGGCCCATTTTATACCTGAAAAATTTCCACCACCGTACTTTGATAGTGGGGATTGATGGTTTGTCAAAGTATTTGATGGCCTATTTATCTTCCTGATGCGCGAAAAACTGCACACACTTTAACGCAAGTGCACGTTGTCGACTCAAGTAATATAGTCTAGGTAAGACCGAATATCGTCCTCAAGGATTGGTTTTCAAGTACCGGTTATCTATCATATGGTATCTATTTGGTTAACGTAATTGATTGGGATTTTAGACTAATAATGCGTGAAATAAACTAATTATAATTATACTTTGATTTAAATCAGTTATGATGGGGATTAGGGCTTCCAAGATCATCAACTATCCACTCTATTCAATCCTTAATATAATTAGACTGACTTCTTCTTCTACGTTAAGCTAGCAGGTTTACTAATTCGTTTTATACTCCCGTTAAGGCTATATAAACACTCAACCCCAGTATTGCTCCTTTCTACCTTTCGGTGATAAGGATGACTCTATAGGAGGATTAAGACCAAAAACCTAGTTAACCGTCACGCGCCATGCGTAAAATTAGGGTTGTTAAGCCTCTCATTAACGCTACATAAATAATTGAGGTATTTTCATCCTCAATCCAAAATATGTCTACCCAACTTACAGCATATTCACAATCTCCTCCTTTCGAAGTTTGATTAGAAATCATATAAGTAATGATAATTAGTGATCAATTAATTACCAAGCATGCAAAATAATTATTGGATAGATCTTAACTAAGTGAAGAAGAAATCAACTACTATATTAATTCATGAATAGAGTTTCAAGTGAATCACAAGGAAATCCCTAATAAAATAATTAGCTCCTAGCCATTGTCACGCTAAGAACTAATACAAACTCCATACATGAACTGAAATAAATAAAGCAAAAAGAAAGAAAAGAAAAATACTCAAGAACGAGACTCCAAGCCTTCTAGCATCCAAGGGTTGTGTTGTGGAATATTTACAAGATGGAGTGGTGGATGGATGGATGTAGAATGGTGAATGGTGGAATGGAGAATGGTTTATTCTTCTAATGATGTAGAGTATTTATAGCCAAAGAATCCTTTTGGTGAAGGGTTAGGGATTTTGTAGGTAGGAAAAGTTATTAGAATCCTTTTTGGTAAGGGTTTTAAGGTAGGAAAAGTTATCCCTTTAGGTAGGAAAAGTTATCCCTTTAGGATTCTGAAAACATGTCAAATTCGGCCCAGACTTCATAAATCCCGCGTCGGCGCCGCGGCCCTGCAGACTGGCGCCGCGGCGCCTGAAAACCTGCAACTTTCTGAGCTTCCAGCACATTGGGCGCCGCGGCAGAGCGTCGCGGCTCCGGTGATGTTTTTCTGGCAGATTCCGTCTCGTTGCCCTTTTTTCGTCCGGACTTCGTCTGAACTCCTCTATAATTCCCGGAACTTCTTAGACTTTATTTCTTGACCCTTTTTGTGTGCAATTTCATCTCATTTCTCATTTCATCTTCTTTTTGTCATTTTTCCATTTATGACCGCTGTGACACAAAAGAAAGGAAAACGACCATAATACTATACTAAACATAAATAAAATGAGTAAAATACTAATTAAAAATGACTCAAAAAGTGTATATAAAATACACCGATCAAATACCTCCAAACTTAACCTTTGCTCGCCCTCGAGCAAAGATCAAAAGAAAGAAATACAGACTCAAGGAAAACGAAAAATAAAAGACTCAATGACATTGATCACTTTTCTGCATCGGTGCTACTTGGAAAAACATGAAGATTAGTAGAATAATATGCAGGAACATATAGTATGAAATTTCAGCATTCTAAACACATTAAGCTAGATATTTCGCAAACTCATTTTTATCATGCTTAATGGAAGTCAAATACTGAATCATGCATGTTAATTTCAAAATTCTTATCGCATGTTTACTTGCTATTCTCCACTAATCATGGCTATGCATCTAAGAGATCTTCAGGACTTTTAAGGGTTGTAATGTAGGCTTAGGCACGGGTAGGTAAAAATAGGCATTTAGGCTCATTTTTGTGTACCATAAGCTCTTTAGCTTTTCAATTTTTCCCTTTTCTTTTGATTCTTTCCTTCACTTCAATTCTATCTTTCCCCTCTTTTGTTTTGGGAGAGTGAAGTGTATTATAATAACAAGCACCCCCAAACTTAGGCTTTTGCCTCTTTCTTATTACTTTTTCATTGGGGTGCATCAAACTTATTCACTCTTTTTGTCTCTTTTTTAACACAATTTATTCCAACTATTTCACATTTTTACTTATGGCACAATTTGTCACGACCCGACCTCGGGCCCGCGACTGGTGCCTTACCCCGGGCACCCTAGTGATACAACATCAGAGAAAAACCAGCGGAAATAAAAACTCATGAAAGAAAAACAGTGAAATAAGAAAACAGGCTAACCCAAACGGTTACCTTTTGTACATAAAAGAAAACTTGAGCGATTCGTCCTTACAAACCACCGCCACAACAAAGCATCACTTAAGAATTTTATAACAATAATGACGGGACGGGGCCGCCATGCCCTCTGAATGTACAAGATCTCTGACTTGAGGAACCGTACCAAAAGACAAAGCCTCCGAGAAATGGAGCTTTCAGAAGCTGACGATCCTAAGCGTGCGGATCGCCAGTATGAACCTCAACTGCGGCATGAACGCAACCCGAAGGAGGTCGATTACAACAGTACCAAGTATGTGGCGAAAATCGTAAAGGAAATCATAATAGTCTATATAAAGTAGGAGACATGTATGAAAACCAAACTACAGTACAACATAAAAGTAGTCATGTCAAGTCAGGGACTCACGCCCGTAAAATCATCACTCAAATACAACCCGGGAATTTAACCCGCACAATGGCGCATGCCGGCGTCTCCTCGGTATAAGCATGGCCCTGGAACCGTCCTAGTGGGCCCATACCCGTGGACCATCCAACGTGTCGGTATGCCCAAAGGAGATAACAAGATAATAATCACTGTGGAAGCATACCCGTGGGCTACCCAACGTGTCAGTATGTCCAATCAATAACAAGATAATACTCACTATGGAAGCATACCCGTGGGCTACCCAACGTGTCAGTAAGTCCAATCAATAACAAGATAATACTCATTGTGGAAGCATACCCGTGGGCTACCCAATGTGTCAGTATGTCCAATCAATAACACAGATAGCCGACCCTCCATCGAGAGACTCGGTAGCACAAAATCAAACACTTGCACAACAAAGGCTATCTCAACAAGCATATGCAAATTCAACGTACCCATACACATTCATTTTCTTACAACGAATCCGGGTGCTAACCCCAAGGTACTAAGTACTTTAACTCTTTAAAAAGGACTCATTCCTTTCACAAGCGTCACACGATACCCGTAGTATCGAAATATAGTAACTACCTTTTTAAGTAAACCAAAACAATTCCCATACCTTCTTTTTTTTAAACAAAAACACTTCAATCCTCAAGTCTCTCTCTTTTATAAAATTAAGCTTCTTACTTTGAAATTTAGGAAAATCAAAACTTGTTATAATGTTCTTATTAAAGCAGCCATGATCTAGAAACTGTAATAAAATTTTGTCTTATCTTAGCTTCTATGCAGATGGAGGTTTCTACTGGTTTTAATAATAATTTAATTAGTCAATATATTTTCCTTTATTAACGCTGCAGTGGTTTGTTCGATACTTGTTCTCATTTCCGAAATCAATATGACTTATTCCTTTTAAAACACAATTATCCATTTCTCAAAAATGCGGTTTCACAACTTTTTAACATCAACCAAGTCATTTATAAGTCAAGTCTCTTATCTTTTAAAAAGCCACAAACCATTTCTTTACCTACATAAAGTTGTTATAACAAACTTCTCATAAAGCTGTTATAACACTTTATGTTTTAAACCAACCAATTACAACTATAAACATTTATGAGACCAAGAGGGCTTATTCTTTAACACCCTAGCACCCATTACTAACGAATAAGATTTTACTACTTTTTCCACACAATGAAGCCCTTTACACTTCATATCAAGTCAAGGCACAAAAGGGAAATCAAATTCCTTTAACACACGTGCGTCTACCGCACTATATATTTCACAAATAGTCATGCTGAAGAGGATAGGAAGAATCACATACCTCGCGACGATTGTCGACAATTAGCAAAATGCTCCACAGTACTATACCCTTCAAGTAGGATACGCTACTCGTAGTACTTCAATCCTAATATGGTCATAAAACGTCTATCAATCTCTAGCTTCGAACGTAGAATAAACTAAGTGCAAAGTCCCTAAATTCTACGGAAAATCGGACAGCACTTCCTTTGTTTTAACATACTTTGCCACATTTTTCAAGGCCGAATTCAATAACCAACGCCACATTTAAGGCTCAATTAATTCAGCAATACAAGGGGATTACACGCCTAACAATACGTGTAAAATTCCGCCCCACAATAATACAAAATAAACCAATACATTCCATGCCATACTTGGCCAACAATATAACGATCCTAAATCCTTCCCAATTGTTTTCCAAACCAAGTTCTTAGGTCTAACATGATATCTAGCCCTAGACATCTTCAACAACTACAATTTCCCCCTTTACAACATGTGACGACTAAATTAGTAACCAAATTGAAGTTACAATCTTAAGGCTAGCATGCCCATTTTCGGTTTTCAACAAGACAACAAGATCCAAATCTATTCAAACTTAAATATAACAGCCTCAGGCTCATTTCCAAACTACTATAACTAGTATTATAACTCATATCCAAGAGAAGGGGGAAACTTTTACCTTTTGGAATAGCCCACAAAAGCCCTCTTTCTTCAACTTCTTTCCCGTCAAACTCGTCCACCCACGCTTCCCACAAGTTTACCAACACTTTGCCTTCTTGCCGCCGCTCCAACAATTTTCCCCTTAGGCTAGGTTTTCTTCACAAACTAGAGAGAAAGGGAGAGGAGTTCTTAGGAGGGTTTTCAAAATGAAATGGCCAAGTCTTCCAAGACTTGGCCCTAAAATAGGACCCTTTTCT
Organism: Przewalskia tangutica; assembly: GCA_029844215.1. Lineage (NCBI taxonomy): Eukaryota > Viridiplantae > Streptophyta > Magnoliopsida > Solanales > Solanaceae > Przewalskia > Przewalskia tangutica. The sequence goes on along the minus strand of CM056724.1, from coordinate 92,816,815 downwards.
GGTCAAAAGGATGGGAGGGACACTTGTCACCCTCCCATAGGCTTTTAACAAAATATCCCCTGTTTTTCGCCCTTTACCGCAGAAAAATCCCGCCTTGGCGCCGCGGCGCTTCCACTTCGGAGAATAATTACCTGCATTACGGCGCCGCGTCCCGCGCCGCGCTGCAACCTCAACCTCGAACCCCGGTACAACCGGCGCGGCACGCCTCCGGCCGCGGCACGTGACCACGAACCGAAACCATCGCTTTGCAAGCGCACCTAACTTGTAACTTCCATAACTTTCGACCCCGATGTCCTATCGACGAGCGGTTTGTTGCGTTGGAAACTAGATTTAACGGACTACACACTAGGCTTTTTAAACACTGTACAATTCTTAACAACTGGGGTACAACACTCCAAGGTAGACTCAAAATCCGTCCAACACATGTTTGTCAACTTATCTTACCTTCTAGAATTTACGGGGTGTAACATTCTCCCCCCCTTAGAAACATTCGTCCCGAATGTTCCTCTTAAATCTCCAAAACACATGCGCCGGTATAGTCTTCACTACTACACTTACAAAAAAAATCAATTATGCCACTCATGGCCATAATATACTAATCACGCAAAACTTTAAATCCCAGCCAACGAGGGATCATCTCTAACATCACAAAAGCTCCCACCACTCATGGACTTATCACCCGAATAAACTCCACGTATACTATGTACTCCGACAAAGATAACCGTAAAATCTTTTACTCAAGGCGTCCTTACATCTAAGGTCTCAACTATTACAATTGTCATAAATTCTAGGGTTCAAAATTTTCTCATCCCCAGACTTACCCTTTTCACTAACCAGACTTCTAAATCACATTTTAACACAAAGCTATCCGAACATAAAACTTAACACATCACCATAACATCAATGCCTACAAGTCTCTAGAGGGTTAAGAATATACCTGTAACTATTGCTTCACTTTCCCTTTTGTCATTCTACTCATGTTCCTTCCCTGCGGCGTAAAGGAGGAGAGATGAACCGATCGATCCGAAGGCTGAGTCTCTACATCCGCGCTACCTCTGGTTGGACAATTTCTCGCAAAATAGCCCTGCTGGCCGCACGTAAAACAAACTCCCATACTAGCACGACACTCCCCATCATGGAGCCTACCACAACGGCCACAATGAGGTAGGGTGGTCCCATCTGACTAACATCTCTGTTTCCCCAAAAACCTGAAACCTTGGAGCCCTGACCTGCTCCTGAATCTCCCGAATGTCCTGAAGACTGTGGTGGAGCACTCCGTACTGGCGGAGGCGCATAACTAGTCTGCTGCTGAGGCTGCCTGCCTCGAAGGTCACCAGAGGACCCTGCTGTCCTGGCCCTCTTCTGCTGATCTTGGTTAATCCGTCGACCTCTACGTTCCTCAGTCTGCTGCGCATAGGCCTGGATGCGGGCAATGTCCATGCCCGGCTGAAGAGCTACTCCCGTGAAACTCTCTGCTAAGTAGTCATCGAGTCCTGTGACATAACGGTGCACTCTATCCTCCATGTTTGCCACCAAAGCAGGGATATACCGGGCCAATGAGTCAAACTCTACATTGTATTCCCGAACAGTCCGCCCGTTCTACCTCAACATCAAAAATCTATCTGCCCGTGCTCTTCTCATCTGTGGCAGCAATAAATGGCCAAAGAAAGCCTCTGAGAACTCGTCCCATACAGCTGGAGGCGCATGCTCCCCCCGGGACAGCTCCCATGAATCAAACCAGTCGACTGCAGTATCACGCAGCCGGTGTGAACCCAAAACCACTAACTCGGTCTCCGAAGCCTTGATCACTCTCATGATCCGCTGTAACTGTCGGATGAACTCTTGCGGATCATCCTCAGGCCTCGACCCGTAGAACTCAGGTGGGCTGCAACTCAGAAAATCCCGAAGTCTCAAACTATCTGACCTCGGGTGAACTACAGGTGCTACTGGAATCTCCGACTCTCGTTTGTCCTCGTTTCTAGCCACAATCCTAGCTAGTAACTGGGCCATCTCCTTGTAACCCATATCCTCTGTTTCTGGCCGTGGGACTGGAGGCTCAGGTACTGTGGCCTCAGTAGAGACTGCTGCTGCTCTACTCGCAGCTCCCTCTGTTGTCTTGCCCTTCTGGGCCCTGGTTGCCTTGCGTGGAGGCATCACTGGTATACAAAGAATACGTCAGAGGGAGTCCAACTTATAACACAGCTCTAAGGCACGATCTCAGAGTGAGAAGAATGGAAACCAATCCAAAATGTCTTATAGCCTCCTGATTATAGATGTGGTGCACAACACACCGATAATCAAGACTCTACTAGATACGGTCTGTAGACACCTTCCGAGGATTAACTGCTCTGATACCACTTTTGTCACGACCCGACCTCGGGCCCGCGACTGGTGCCTTACCCCGGGCACCCTAGTGATACAACATCAGAGAAAAACTAGCGGAAATAAAAACTCATGAAAGAAAAACAGTGAAATAAGAAAACAGGCTAGCCCAAACGGTTACCTTTTGTACATAAAAGAAAACTTGAACAGTTACATCCTTACAAACCCTGCCCACAACAGTGCTACAGACCTCTAAGAATTTTATAACAATAATGACGGGACAGGGCCCCGCCATGCCCCTGAATGTACAAGATCTCTACAGCTTCAGGGAACCGTACCAAAAGACAAAGCCTCCGGAGAAATGGAGCTTTCCGAGAACTGGACAGCGATCCTAAGAGTGCGGATCAGCAAGCTATGAACCTCAACCTGCGGCATGAACGCAGCCCCCCGAAGGAGGTCAGTACAACAGGTACCAAGTATGTGAAACTGAAAATACTGTAAATGAAATCATAATAGTCTATATAAAGCAGGAGACATGTATGACAACCAAACTACAGTACAACATAAAAGTAGTCATGTCAAGTCAGGGACTCACGCCCGTAAAATCATCACTCAAATACAACCCGGGAATTTAACCCGCACAATGGCCGCATGCCCCGGCATCTCACCTCGGTATAAGCATGGCCCTGGAACCGTCCTAGTGGGCCCATACCCGTGGACCATCCAACGTGTCGGTATGCCCAAAGGAGATAACAAGATAATAATCACTGTGGAAGCATACCCGTGGGCTACCCAACGTGTCGATGTCAATCAATAACAAGATAATACTCACTATGGAAGCGTACGGTGCTACCCAACGTGTCAGTATGTCCAATCAATAACAAGATAATACTCACTATGGAAGCATACCCGTGGGCTACCCAACGTGTCAGTATGTCCAATCAATAACAAGATAATACTCACTGTGGAAGCATACCCATGGGCTACCCAACGTGTCAGTATGTCCAATCAATAACACAGATAGCCGACCCTCCATCGAGAGACTCGGTAGCACAAAATCAAACACTTGCACAACAAAGGCTATCTCAACAAGCATAGGCAAATTCAACGTACCCATACACATTCATTTTCTTACAACGAATCCGGGTGCTAACCCCAAGGTACTACGTACTTTAACTCTTTAAAAAGGACCCATTCCTTTCACAAGCGTCACACGATACCCGTAGTATCGAAATAGAGTAACTACCTTTTTAAGTAAACCAAAACAATTCCCATACCTTCTTTTTTTTAAAACAAAAACACTTCAATCCTCAAGTCTCTCTCTTTTATAAAATTAAGCTTCTTACTTTGAAATTTAGGAAAATCAAAACTTGTTATAATGTTCTTATTAAAGCAGCCATGATCTAGAAACTGTAATAAAATTTTGTCTTATCTTAGCTTCTATGCAGATGGAGGTTTCTACTGGTTTTAATAATAATTTAATTAGTCAATATATTTTCCTTTATTAACGCTGCAGTGGTTTGTTCGATACTTGTTCTCATTTCCGAAATCAATATGACTTATTCCTTTTAAAACACAATTACCCATTTCTCAAAAATGCGGTTTCACAACTTTTTAACATCAACCAAGTCATTTATAAGTCAAGTCTCTTATCTTTTAAAAAGCCACAAACCATTTCTTTACCTACATAAAGTTGTTCTAACAAACTTCCCATAAAGCTGTTATAACACTTTATGTTTTAAACCAACCAATTACAACTATAAACATTTATGAGACCAAGAGGGCTTATTCTTTAACACCCTAGCACCCATTACTAACGAATAAGATTTTACTACTTTTTCCACACAATGAAGCCCTTTACACTTCATATCAAGTCAAGGAACAAAAGGGAAATCAAATTCCTTTAACACACGTGCGTCTACCGCACTATATATTTCACAAATAGTCATGCTGAAGAGGATAGGAAGAATCACATACCTCGCGACGATTGTCGACAATTAGCAAAATGCTCCACAGTACTATACCCTTTAAGTAGGATACGCTACTCGTAGTACTTCAATCCTAATATGGTCATAAAACGTCTATCAATCTCTTGCTTCGAACGTAGAATAAACTAAGTGCAAAGTCCCTAAATTCTACGGAAAATCGGACAGCACTTCCTTTGTTTTAACATACTTTGCCACCTTTTTCAAGGCCGAATTCAATAACCAACACCACATTTAAGGCTCAATTAATTCAGCAATACAAGGGGATTACACGCCTAACAATACGTGTAAAATTCCGCCCCACAATAATACAAAATAAACCAATACATTACATGCCATACTTGGCCAACAATATAACCAATCCTAAATCCTTCCCAATTGTTTTCCAAACCAAGTTCTTAGGTCTAACATGATATCTAGCCCTAGACATCTTCAACAACTACAATTTCCCCCTTTACAACATGTGACGACTAAATTAGTAACTAAATTGAAGTTACAATCTTAAGGCTAGCATGCCCATTTTCGGTTTTCTACAAGACAACAAGATCCAAATCTATTCAAACTTAAATATAACAGCCTCAGGCTCATTTCCAAACTACTATAACTAGTATTATAACTCATATCCAAGAGAAGGGGGAAACTTTTACCTTTTGGAATAGCCCACAAAAGCCCTCTTTCTTCAACTTCTTTCACAAACTCGCCCACCCACGCTTCCCACAAGTTTACCAACACTTTGCCTTCTTGCTCCCACAATTTTCCCCCTTAGGCTAGGTTTTCTTCACAAACTAGAGAGAAAGGGAGAGGAGTTCTTAGGAGGGTTTTCAAAATGAAATGGCCAAGTCTTCCAAGACTTGGCCCTAAAATAGGACCCTTTTCTAGTCAAAAGGATGGGAGGGACACTTGTCACCCTCCCATAGGCTTTTAACAAAATATCCCCTGTTTTTCGCCCCTTACCGCAGAAAAATCCCGCCTTGGCGCCGCGCCAGCCACGGCGCGCTCCACTCGGAGAATAATTACTGCGCATTACGCGCGCTCTGCATTCCGGCGCCGCGGCGCTGCAACCTCAGCGAACCCCCAGTACAACCGGCGCCGCGGCGCTGTGACCCCTGAACCGAAACCACTGCTTTGCCTGACTGCGCACCGAACTTGTAACTTCCATAACTTTCGACCCCGATGTCCTATCGACGAGCGGTTTGTTGCGTTGAGAACTAGATTTAACGGACTACACACTAGGCTTTTTAAACACCGTACAATTCTTAACAACTGGGGTACAACACTCCAAGGTAGACTCAAAATCCGTCCAACACATGTTTGTCAACTTATCTTACCTTCTAGAATTTACGGGGTGTAACACAATTATAGGAATATATGGTGTCGAAGAAAAAGTTTCATGTTTTTAGGCTCAATGGGGCTGACTAGGGATATTTTTAAAGTCAGGGATAGACAAAAGTGGTAAGAATTGGCTAACAAAGAAATGTCTGAGTCATCTCCCTAACATGCATATCCTAACTATTTTGCCTCAAATAGCAAGCAATCATAACACATAGGTTTTAATCTTTTAACAATGCACAAATCAAGCAAGATACTCCCAATAGACAGATTTCATGAGTTTTTGGCATATCTAACCTAAGTGTTTAGATGGTTGCTTCTAATTCCATTACATTATTCAACCTTACTTCACTAGGCAATTCAAGTAACTACAACATGCATGATCTTAAAAACAATTATGACTAAAAAATGACTAAAAAATACACAAAACAATTCAACAAGACTCAAAAACAATAAAACATCCCCCCAAACTTAAATCACACATTGTCCCCAATGTGTGCAAGACTCAAAAAAAATTAGTGACAACTTACTGACACAACACAGCGGTCATAACGGAGGTCTAGGAGGAAGAATTCTGGAATTTGCACGGAATATGGTCCTCTGAAGTTCCGGCGCCCGCCCGAGATTCGGCGCCATGGCCACTGCTAGTCTGGTGGCTCTCTGAGTTCCGCGCGCTGCCGGTCTCAGCCACGCTGACGATCGCTTCCCTTTTTTAGCGTTTTTGCTCCTTTTTCCTCGGTTTTAGCTTTCAGTCCACCTGTCATCCAACAACACAAAATAAGAACCCAAGACCGTGAGACTGTTCAAGGCAAAATAAAATAAACTAAAGACAGAAATTAAAATAACATAATTAAAAAAACATTGGGTTGCCTCCCAACAAGCGCTGTCTTTAATGTCTTTTAACCGGACGCAATTAACCTTTACGAGTGCCCATTGGATCCTTCTGCGAACTGCTCGCAATCCGCATAGTTATTGTTGCAGATCTCACTTCAACTACAACAATTGCTTCAAACAAGGGCCTCAAATATACGATTATCCCCCAAGTACACAAGACATGCTTGTCTTTTAGGCTCTCTCTAATGTAGGGATCAGTGAGATTCCCAACATCTCTCAACTCTAGGGGGTGCCCTTGATGGTATGGACTTTCTGTTTGAAATTGACATTGTGGTGGTGGTGTTTCTTCTGCAATAGGTACAAGAAAGAGATTTTCCAAGGAATCCAAGAAGGTGAATAATTGGATTTCAGCAATCTTTTCCTTCTCTGAACCAAATATCTCGTCGGATTCCTCAATAGCTGGGTGTGGTTCAGGCTCCTCAATTTGATTGCTACATCCCATAATGATGTCGCTAGGCAGATTTGCTTGAGTTGTATTGCTCATCTCATCCATCAATTGCCCTATTTGTGTCTCCAATTTTCTGAGGGACTCTCTTGTCTCAGCCATAAACTGAGTCTGACACTTGGCGAACATAAGTATGCCTTCCTGCAACTCATCTAGATCTTCCTCTGAATAATGTGGGTTAAGCTGCTGTTGATGACTCCACTGTCTCTGATAGTAGTAGTCCATGTGTCCTGATTTATTTTTTTAACGCAAAAAAAACTTGATGCGCGAAAAACTACACACACTTTAACGCAAGTGCACGTTGTCGACTCAAGTAATATAGTCTAGGTAAGACCGAATATCGTCCTCAAGGATTGGTTTTCAAGTACCGGTTATCTATCATATGGTATCTATTTGGTTAACGTAATTGATTGGGATTTTAGACTAATAATGCAGGAAATAAACTAATTATAAATATACTTTGATTTAAATCAGTTATGAAGGGGGATTAGGGCTTCCAAGATCATCAACTATCCACTCTATTCAATCCTTAATATAATTAGACTGACTTCTTCTTCTACGTTAAGCTAGCAGGTTTACTAATTCGTTTTATACTCCCGTTAAGGCTATATAAACACTCAACCCCAGTATTGCTCCTTTCTACCTTTCGGTGATAAGGATGACTCTATAGGAGGATTAAGACCAAAAACCTAGTTAACCGTCACGCGCCATGCGCTAAATTAGGGTTGTTAAGCCTCTCATTAACGCTACATAAATAATTGAGGTATTTTCATCCCCAATCCAAAATATGTCTACCCAACTTACAGCATATTCACAACCTCCTCCTTTCGAAGTTTGATTAAAAATCATATAAGTAATGATAATTAGTGATCAATTAATTACCAAGCATGCAAAACAATTATTGGATAGATCTTAACTAAGTGAAGAAGAAATCAACTACTATATTAATTCATGAATAGAGTTTCAAGTGAATCACAAGGAAATCCCTAATAAAGTAATTAACTCCTAGCCATTGTCACGCTAAGAACTAATACAAACTCCATACATGAACTGAAATAAATAAAGCAAAAAGAAAGAAAAGAAAAATACTCAAGAACGAGACTCCAAGCCTTCTAGCATCCAAGGGTTGTGTTGTGGAATATTTACAAGATGGAGTGGTGGATGGATGGATGTAGAATGGTGAATGGTGGAATGGAGAATGGTTTATTCTTCTAATGATGTAGAGTATTTATAGCCAAAGAATCCTTTTGGTGAAGGGTTAGGGATTTTGTAGGTAGGAAAAGTTATTAGAATCCTTTTTGGTAAGGGTTTTAAGGTAGGAAAAGTTATCCCTTTAGGTAGGAAAAGTTATCCCTTTAGGATTCTGAAAACATGCCAAATTCGGCCCAGACTTCATAAATCCCGCGTCGGCGCCGCGGCGCCTGAAAACCTGCAACTTTCTGAGCTTCCAGCACATTGGGCGCCGCGGCGCTGCTGCCAGGCGCCGCGGCTCCGGTGACGTTTTTCTGGCAGATTCCGTCTCGTTGCCCTTTTTTCGTCCGGACTTCGTCTGAACTCCTCTATAATTCTCGGAACTTCTTAGACTTTATTTCTTGGCCCTTTTTGTGTGCAATTTCATCTCATTTATGCTCATTTCATCTTCTTTTCGTCATTTCTCCATTTATGACCGCTGTGATACAAAAGAAAGGAAAACGACCCTAATACTATACTAAACATAAATAAAATGAGTAAAATACTAATTAAAAATGACTCAAAAAGTGTATATAAAATACACCGATCACTTCCCCATCAAAATTCTTGAAGATTGACGGCTTACCTTGGGTATTTGACGGGTCGTCCTTCCCGTCAAGTTTCCAATTTTTTTATTTAGTCAAAACATATTCGATCCGTTTATCAAGCAAATACTCTGGTACCTTCATAACCAAGTTGTAAACCTTCATCATTTTGTAAAGTCGTACCTCTTCTTAGGACATAGGTATTAGTCGAAGACGTAATAAATTACAAAACTATGGGGTGTAACATCCTTCCACCCTTAGGAATATTTGTCCGCGAATGTTGGAATTATTTTAACTCTTGAGTTTTCCAGAATTTTGGTAAAGTTTCGTTTGTAAACAGGACAATCCATAACTTGTTAAACAACTCATCACATAGCCAATGCCATATAGATCACGATAATAATAAAAATAATACCCATCGGCCTCACACGACCGCTTATACTTGTAATTATTATAGAGAGTTTAGCCGTATCTTACCTTAATATCCCTTTGCTCTCATCCGAGATGCACCTAATACACAAGCTGCAAAATATTATTCATATAAAATTTCATGAGTCATATTTGATGAACTGAATAGGAATAGAGGGGTTATAACACATGAATACTAAAAGGAAATCTGAATCATTTTAGTAGATCCGTTCTTGGATTTCGTGACTTTTCTTGATAGAGTTCTTCCTGAGCTTAAAGATGTCTCAACCTGTCATTTGACTAGGATGTATTAACATTTTACTGCTAATATTTCATTGAATTTTCTCATATAGTCGCACAATCCTTTTTCATAACTGACAGGCGACTATACTTTATCTAAGTCGTTGTTTTCTAACATTTGGACCATATCCTTCTTTCCTGGAGTATGATGCTCATCTTATGAAGGAGTTGAAATTGTAGAGTTCATAGGCATGAGACATAAGATGATGTTGAAGGGTTGTGGCAAGATAATTGTTACACCCCGTAAGTAAGAAAATAAGATTTG